>OV725082.1:7318850-8619350 GCA_928085145.1 Nezara viridula
ATAAATCTAGTGAATATTTAAAAAAAAAAGCTTTCATTTTTTTTCAGGAAATGTAATTTTTTTTAATGTACTCTCAGACCATAAAAAACCATTTTACAATTTTTTAACAACAACAATATTCAAAGAGAAAAAAAAATGGTATGTATTTTTATACAATGTCTTCTGTCAATTGAGAGAAAGTAAGGAAATTAATTGTTTACAAATAAAATTTATATACTTAATATCTATTTCTTAAAATATATTTCGAATCGTATTGTATGAGATGTATGTAAACTTATAAAATGATTTTAAAAAATATATACATATTTCTTTATAAATATATAATTGTTAAATTGCAGTTACATTAGCAGGAAAAAGCCCCAAGAGAGACAGCTGTAAGAAGACGCAGACTTTCATGGGTCATGTGAGACAATTAGGAGAGTTGCAGGGGGGGGGTCTTGTTAATTTCCCTCGGGTCCGACCCCCCTCCCGCTTAAATCAGAATCTAATTACAGCTGGCTTCCTGGAGGCCGTATGCTCGAGCCTGCTCCGGCATTATGTCTCTCAGGATCGTATCCTCGTCTTCGTGGCCATCCTTATTGCCTCGGAGGGACGGCTATTAAAATAAACAGGGGGCATTATATCAAGGTGAGCTGAAACGATTCCGAGGATCATACTCTAGCGTGTAAACTAAGCTCCAAGGTAAGATCAGGTATGGGTAATTGCTTATGCTATTTGTTGGGGTATCAACTATCTATAAACAAAAATTGTGAAGGGGGGAGCCTATATTGGAGGATTGGAGCTGCGAATTATGATCGGTGGCAACACTGAGTTGAGGAAACCGTAGGAAGGTTAGAAAAATGGTGAAGTTTAGCACTAGTGAATGTCTCCCATGTTAGCACTACATTCTGTAATATAGAAGCCTATAGAAGAATACACCTTTATTAGGATAAGTCCCCACGAGCAGGTAACACATTTACTGATACATTTCACATGCAAACTTAATTACCTTGTGTAGTTCAGTAATGAGGGGTCATTATCATTATCGATTTTCTATCAACCTTATGAATCGATTGACATAGAGAAATTATATAATTGTTTCTTTTCAGTTGAGATATCTTGCTAGGACGTCAAAGAATACCTTCTGGAGGTTGATGTCTGGTTGGGAGTTGGACTATTTATTGCCTGTGTTATTATTTTATCATATTTATTTCTCGAGCCTCCTATTAAGCTTCATTATATAGAAATATATCTAGCATGCGCATGTTGTTATTGTTATTTTAGTTATTTATATGCATATTGTTATTTTGATAGATTGTTTTATTAGTGAGTTTCTATTTATTGTGAATGTTATTATATTTATTGTAGTTCATATTTTAGTATATTATACCTAAGATCTTTTATAGACGTGATTTATTCAATTAAAGTAAAAGAATTTAATTACACGTTATTACAACACAAGTTAATTCTAACACTCATCCAATATAACAATACAAGAAGGTATTTTCTAATAAATAATCATTAGCATCTGATTTAAAGATAAGTAACAGTTGAAGTGTTTAAAGGTTGCTCAAGTAACCTTACATATATTTATTAACTTTGTATGTAATTTAGCTTATAGATATGGTTCCATGCATGTTGAACAACATAATATATTCGCAGAAACTCAATTGTAAATATTCATTATTTTTCCTGGCACCCGTCTTACAAAAATACACAAATAATATTTAAAAGTTGTGCTTAGGTATAGTAAAACATCTAGTACTTAGCACCCTTAAGGAAACTTGATATGCTTTTGTCTTTTTGGAAATTGTTTGGGTATTTGGTTAAACCCATTTCGATTCTGTTAAATCAGTAAAGATCTGTAATTTCAAAATACATATATTTTATTGTAAAATAAGCAGAATCCTAAAGTACCAATTTCAGGCTGGATGAAAGAACATCAATTCTGTACAAAAATTTAGATAGTTCAATGGAATACTATATATGGCATTTTATGAGAAATTTAAGGAGCAATATTCTATAATTAACTAATTGATCACGCGTTTAAATATAGTCAAACATAACTATAAATTAATAAATATAAAGCTTAGCGAACCCGAAGGTTCGATGCCGATACCACTAATCGATGTCTACATTCTTCCATCCACAGGGCATCGGATAAAAACAACCCCACAAAATCAGCCTTAACGCAATCTTTTCGCTTTGGTCTACCCCTCGGACCACTAGCGGATCCAGAATTTAATTTTTGGGGGGGGGGCTTCAGCCTGAATGATTTTTTTTTCATATACATATAATGATAATTAATTTGAAAAAAAAAAGAAAGAAATTAACTACCTATATGAAATGGTGTTTAAGTGGTTCTTGAAATCCTATTAAATGTAATTAAACGAACAACAATACTTCAAGAGATAGTTTTAAATATTTTTTCTATAAAACATGATTTTATTTTACCATTGGGGAGGGGGGGGGGGGAGAGGAGAGGCTTCAGCCCGAAAGCCCCCCCCGTAGATCCGCCGGTGCCTCGGACACTTGCCAGTCAGTAAAGCGCATATTAACTTTTTAGGAATTCTTTCGTTAATAACCCAAACAATTTTACAAGCCCATTTTATTCGCTTCAACTTAATCACTTCAATTATATTAACCGGATACAGTTCACGCAATTCAGCGTTGTCTGACCGCCTAAATTCTTCTGTTGATTCCTCCTTCTGTGGACCGTATATTTTGCGCAATATTTTATTTTTCAAAAACCTAAAGACGTTGCTCATCCATTAAAGTAAGCGGTCAAGAATAATTGTTTTCCAAATAAAAATAAAAATTCTGATTTTTGAGTTCCAGAAATCCGGAAAGATCAAGAAATTACATTTGAGGCTAATTTTTTTTATTACGGTCAAATGAAGATTTGATAAATTAATTTTTAATAAGAATGATTGACAAGAAATGACAATACTTTGATTTGCCATTTTTTGAGACAATGGTCCTTATAAAAAAAAGAGCATTTTAATGATATTTTATATGCACTGTAAATACAAATTTATTTCTCAGCCCGATTGTCAGTTTTTATGTGTTATGTTGTTTTAAGTATTGTTGAGTGTTCAATTTAAATATTTGTAAAATACTATAGGTTCCATCTTTATTTATCAATCAAATTATATTTTATTAAGAACGTAATACATCCAACAGGTTCTTGGTTTCGTTCGTATTGATTCAATTATGAAAGATCTTACAATATAATTAAATAAACATATTTAAAGTTAAGAAGTAGTATATCATATAAAAATAAAAAACAAAAGGGAAAAACGCACACGAAATATCTTTGTATTTCTTTATTTAGATAGAGCTTTTTTTTCGAGAAAAGAGGTCTTTAAAGCAATCGGCGTCAGAAATTGTTTCTAAATTTATATTTATTAATTAGGGTATTTAGGGAAAATTCCCAATTAATTCTCTCATAAAATATTTTTCGGAAAGGCTTAAGAGCCTTGAAGTTACAGGCTTACTTAGGATTCTTGGGCAAAGTCCCTAATTATAATATTAGGCACTTAATTATTATTTATTATAATTGGCAACATATTGTCTCAGATTCCAATCTGAAAAATCTATATTTAAAAGTCTTTAGGCCAAAGTTATGCCATGATCCAAGTTAATAATAAACAGATTAGTGTTTCTATACATTATTTTACCAAATATATTTATAAGTTATAAATAATTGTGTACAAAGTACAATTGGACTTATATAAAGGAGAACTTATATAAATTTAAAAATTATATTTTTTACACCATTAGAATATACTTGGATGCCAGCCACTACACTATGAGTGCTCTTCCGATAATGTCACATGAATTAGTATTCAAGTTCAAGTTAGCCTCAATATGAGGTTTTAAAATTTAAGAAAACAATTTTTTTTATTCCTAGTTATTAAAACTGGAGACCCGTGGGGTAATTAAATGTCTTTCAAAGGGGCTCAACTCATCTTTAAACTGTTCATAATTAAAATAAAACTGGTCACCTCCAGGTCACCTCAATCATATCTTGTGTTAACGTCTTTGCGGTGCAGCTGACGGGAGACCTCATGCAGGATAATAATGTCCCAGATCTGGGAAGTCGCCGTTACAACATGGGGTGATGGAATCCTTTGGTTTGCCAGGAGAAATTATCATAGAGTTAGTTCTGATCGCATTGCTACCAGCGCCATACTGGGTTTCTAATTCTTTTAATCGCTGGAATTATGTGACACGAAGAGAGGCGATCTGTGCCAGGAATGGCCGAAAACTCGTTGGCACATAATGGAATGTATAATTAAATGAAAATACAACGGTTAGTCATACAATGACATGGAAACAAACAAAAAAACAATATTAATAAAAATAACCAACTAAAAATGACCACCAGGTTATCATATAGTCACAAAATAAAATAAATGTATTCATATTGGCCGCAACAGTTTAGTTATTCAACAACTGTGTGGATAAAGCACTCTCGCTCAATCTCCACTGGGCTAAGCCTTAGTCACGCGGTAGAGAGAGAAGTGCAGGGATCTCCTAGAGTCATGCTTTTCACTCCACAGTTGGAGAGCCAAGCTTGTTCTCTCGTCTGATTGTAAATAGTGAACATAGGTAAGTATGTGTTCTTTTTTATTCATTTATTTATTTTTAGGTTATTTTATTCTTATTTATTGTATATAATATTATTGTTAAGTATTATTTATTTTTATCTATTATACATAGAGTGTGAATGCGATCTCTGAACACTATGATGAATGTTCTTTGAGACAGATTATAATATTTTTCTATAAACATTAAAAAAAAAAAACTTTCTATCAATTGACAGAAGGTATTGTATAAAAATGCATACCATTATTTTCTCTTTAAATATTGTTGCTGTTGAAATTGTGAAATAATATTCTATAGTCTGAGAGTAAGTTAAAAAAAATTACATTATCTGAAAAAAATCAAAGATTTTGTAAAAAAAATATTTACTAGATTTATATGCAACTTGAGGATCGAAACGGGAAATTTATAGTGAAAAATGTGGAAAAGGTATTTAATTCTATTAAAATTTAGGTACATGAGGGTTTAAAAAAAGTGCTAAAGCGAGCCACCAAGTATTTTCACCTATAATTCCAAATCCTAATCCAAAATTGTTTATACTCATTATACACGAAATTTGATCCTCCACAACTTCTATAATATATTTTTTTTTACTTAGAAGTTAAATAATTAGTTAAACAAGTTAAATACTTAAGTTATAATTACAATTGATTTATCTCAATTGAGTTTTCTGTTATAATGTAATATTAACCAAACATGAGTTTATTGAACATTTTTTTGATTTTCATTCCCATATTGAATATAGAGTCATAGAGTCATATCTTCATCAATTTTTTTTTATTCTATTGAGAGAAGAATCAGGCCTATCTAAATGCACTATGCCTACTTCCGGTCGACGAGGAATTTCAATATAAAATTACTCCTCGAATCAGAAATCCTTTGATGCCTATCCATTTTTGTTGGGCAATTGGAATATTGCTCAATCTAACTTCCGATAAAGTTCAGCTCAACTGTAGACTGATTGGGTCCATATTGAGTTGCGGGGGAGGGGAGGGGAGTAAAGTTGATACATCTCCGATATTAACTATAAATATAATCGATACTCGGGATATTAACTAGGTAATGAAGATGCACATCTTATTAAGATGGATCCCTCAGCTATCCGCAAATACAAACAGACCCCTCAGATAAGTTATAATTATTATATAATTAACCAACAGTTATCCCCAACGATTTTCTCCTCGTTAACTTCGAATTATAAAGCTAAGTTTAGACATTTCACAATCTAAGGGGAACACAAACGTCTAAATAAGTTGCTTCTTTAGGCTAGTGTTTTCGTTATTGCTTCTTGTTATTTGATGATGGTTTTTGAAAAGAAATCAAAGGGAGTTTGTGCAAGTGTTGATCTATAAGAGCAAAAACCACTTTCAAAACATGAAAAATGTAATATATGATTTTCAATAGATAGTTGATGACCTAAAAAGTGGTCAACTCTAACTATTATATCATTCATAAAGTTCGGTTGTCAGGTTGCCGGGTAACATGCGGCTCTAAGCACACCCCGTCCCCAAACAGGTATATCAACCGATTTAGATGAAATATTCAGATAATAAAAAAAAAAAACTCCATACATAGGAAATATTGATAGAAATATATTTATTTATAGAAATACAGTAATAGGAAGCGGAGTAGCTGAGTGGAGAGGGCACTAACTTCCAAAGCTCAAGGTCATGGTTTCTCTATCACTCTATAAAGCGGATAGTCTAATTAATTAAAGAAACCCTGGCGTGATCTCGTTCAGATCATCTTCTTGCACATCCGTTGACAAAGGGACAGTACTTCCTTACATAGTACTGTATACAATGGGTTGTGGTTTTTTTTTAATGTTTCATTTTTTATATATTTTATTTTTATTTTCAAATATACGATAAATACATGAAGAGTCTGTATCATGCATACTGTTACATATGTTAAACGATACATTACAGCTATTTAAATTTTGTATAATCTATTAAACTTAGAACGGTAGATGAGGCGGCAGAATTTTTTTTTTTTTAGCTCATGTTTGAAATATTTTTTTCAAACTTTTTGGTTTGTTTGCCCCTAATCCAGTCAGTGATATGAGTTAATAATATATGACGATGATTTTTATTTCATGGAGAGGAGAAATAAAGGATGGAAATAATTAAGCCCGGCCTGGCTATCTGACTCCTTTTTTTAAAAAATTATTTATTGGGAAATATTACAATCCGTCACAATTAATTGTATTTATAATATTGTCCAGAGAGCATATAATAATAATAAAAGGCTTAGCGAACCCAAAGGTTCGATGCCGACACCACCGATTATTATCATAATCGTTTATTACACATCTCCCTCCACCGTTCGCCGTCCAAACTCAATCCATTCAGATCGGCTTTAACGCAATCTTCCCACCTTCGCTTCGGTCTACCCCTCGGACGTTTACCATTCGGCACAGCAAATATTAAACTTTTAGGAATTCCTTCGTTTCTAAGTCCAACAATTTTACAATCCCATTTGATTCGCCGCGATGTAATCACCTCAATTATATTAACAGGATACAGTTCTGCGTTGTGTAACTCTCCGGTTAACTCATCTTTTTTCGGTCCGAATATTCTACGCAATACTTTATTTTCATAAACCCTAAGACGTTGCTCATCCCTTAATGTAAGCGACCATGTTTCTCCATAAGGAACTGTAGGTAAGATGATGGTCTCATAGATACTAGTTTTTCAGTTTCGGAACAAGAGGCGCGAGCTAAGTAGTTTTATCTCAGAAAAGTAACAAGCATTTCCCGCCTTCAGTCTAACCTTAATCTCCTCTTCAATTTCGTTTTTTCTAGTTATCGTAGACCCTAGATACCTATATGTTCGAGTATATTACCTTCTATATCGAGATCACCGACAATATTACCATTTTTGCAGCTAACCATATATTTTATTTTATACCGGCCTCTATTAACGTTTCCGTATTTAGTTTTATATTTTCCGTGTTTTATTTTAATAGGAACTGCCCCAATCACCCGCAAAGCCAAGCACGGGTTTTGTCCCACCCAGATCCAACCCTTTCTCGGTACGCATTACCTCCCTAATGGCATGTTCAAATGCAAAATTCAACAGGTCAGGCGAAAGGGAATCACCTTGTTTTAAACCCGAACGAATATCAAACGTTTTGGATAAATTATTACCGATTCTATCATTATTAATTGTTTTCGTCAAGCACATTCTGACTAGATTTACTATTTTTTTTGGAATCCCCTGCTCAATTAGAATATTATACAGTTTATGGTGGTGAACAACACCGTTGTCCTCTACTTTTTTCTCCAATATTTGCCGTAAAGAAAATATTTGATCAATTATTAAACGGATCGTCTAAATCTGCATTGGTAGTATCCGATAATTTCATCGGCGTATTCCGTGATTGGACTAGTTAAGGTTAAAGTGAATATTTTATAACATACTAGAAGGAGTTAAATTCCTCGATAGTTATTACAATCTGTCCTTGGGCCCTTTTTATGAATCGGAATAAGAATATATTCTCTCCATTCTTCATGTAATTTGTCTTTCTTCCAGATCTTTTTAATCAACAAATATATTTTAGAAAATCCAGCTTCCCCGCATGCCTTAATTAGTTCAGTAGAATATTATCGGTTCCAGCTGCATTATAAGATTTTAATTTCCCGATAGCTACTTCAACTTGTACTTTACTCGGTTCTTCTATTAAGGGTTCCGCACTCTGGTACTCAGAAGGACACAGATCATAATTTCCCGTATTTAAAATACTATCAAAGTGTTTCTTATTTAATATATCTACCGGATCGGTCAGCATATTGTTATTTTCATGCCTGATTCCAGACGTGGCGACAAATGAACACTCTATTAACAATAAATAAAACGGAAAAATAATAATGATAATTACTATTTTTTTATTTGTGTTTTATACAACTTAAGGAGTCATCTCCCCGACACCCAAAAGCCACTGCTCCCTGTCCATCCAATCTCCTTCACGAAGCCCTCTGGCTGCCATGCTTTCCTCCACGTCCTCTATCCATTTCTTCTTTGGTCTTCCACGCTTCCTTCTTTCAGGTGGCATATAGTTATAAATTTTCTTTGGCCAGCGGTTCTCATCCATCCGCAATAAGTGGCCATACCACTTTAACCGTTTGGTCCCGATCAGGTGAAAGATGTTGTTTTGACATCCGACCTTGTCTCTAACAGCTGCGTTTGGGATCCGCTCGATTCTTGATATGCCACAGCTTCTTCTCCAGAAATCCATTTCCATGGAATGCAACTTATTTCCCATCTTTTTAGTCATTGTACAAACTTCTGATCCGTAAGTGGCTACGCTTTCTACAAAGGAATGGTATATCTTCTTTTTAGTTTCTAATCTTATTTCTTTACTCCATAGGGTTGAATTTATCGAACTTATTATTCTTTTCCCATTATTTATTTTATGTTCGATGTCAACCTCACTATCTCCCTTTGAAGATAGCCAGTATCCGAGGTACTTGAAGTGCTGGCTGACATTTACGGTCCAGTCATCAATTTCAAGGGGCAAATTTGGAGCGTTGAAAACCATGCACTCTGTTTTACTTTCACTGATCTTCAGACCCCATCTGGAATACGTGTCTAGCAACTTCCTCATCATATAGCACACATCATCCGGATTCGATGCGATTATGACTTGATCATCGGCATACTGCAAATTGTAGATTACATCATTCCCGATTTGAACACCCATTCCACAGCACGATCTTTACCAGTCTTTAAGGGCTTGTTCTATATAAATGTTGAAAATCAGGGGTGAAAGGCAGCAGCCCTGTTTCAATCCTTTGTTAATGGAGAAGCTTCTAGACACTCTATCTCCTATTTTTATAGCCCCCGTTATATTTTTATAGAGCTCTTGATAATTACTATTACTAAGTAAATAAATACTATAGCTACATTAACAATGATATTTTTACTTGATATTTTATTTTGATGAAAGATGTAAGAAAGATATTTTAATCAAACAAGTTAAAGGAAAACAAACAGAAGACGGTCGGTCAAGTAGGTTCGTCGAAAAGTTAATTGCTCTCAGTTTGTTAATTGGCCGGTAAGATCCTATATCTTATTTCCACCCTCAATAAGGTCCTCCCAGTAGCGACAGTAACGAGCCCTAACGACAGGGGACGGAACTCTGATTATATTTGATAATTTAATGACATATTTTGGACTAATTGGAAGGCGAGGGACAATGGAGATAATTACAGGGAGAGTAATGTGATTCTAATGATACGAAGCGGGGCAGGGGAGGAGGGGTAGATAGGGTGGGGTGAGGACACCAATTAGACTTCTCCAAGGCTTTCGTTGAATTTAATCAAAGCTATTTTTAGGGAGTTCGTCTCATATCGGCTTTCCTTGAAGAGCCTAATCAAAGTCTTCCGAGATTATATTGATATTTTAAGCGGGGCGTATTTAGGTCGAAGGGAAATAACCCTTCAGAAGGGATAACATATTATAGAAGTGGAGCAGTCACATTTTTTTATCATATTATTTATATATATTTTAAAATCATTTCAGGAAGAATTAAAATTCATCCAAAAGAAAAAGATGTACCTAACGTTTAATTATTTATTTTTGTATCATACTGAATTGGTATTATTCCGAGTATTGTGAATGTAGTCTTACCTTAATATAATTATTTTCCATGTGACAGAATATTATATTATTCAATAAATAAATAAAAATAAAAAAGTCTGCCAAATAAGGTCAGTATAGCTTCCTCACGTTTTCTATTGTCTAACAAATATCTATTTTACAAGGTCTTAAAATTAAATAATCCATCAACATGTTAGGGTTCTGTCCAATGACAAACGTCCTAGACAACTTAGCCTATAGCATGCGCGAGCTGGTGCAACCTCTTTGGATCTAGAGATCGATTCTATATCGATTCTAGCCTAATGTTGTTTTTTAGTGCTAGCACAATTTTTTAACAAGCTACATAGTTATTTTGTTGTTTATTAGTTAATGAACACTAGTTATTATTATTAGTGGACTGCATGCACAGTGTAGTGAGCGCTCACAAGTTACAGTTATTGTAATTTAGTGATTCGTATTCATTTTTAGTAATTGTAATGCATTTTTTTTTTAGTAGTGTACAAATTTTAGTTTAGCTTTAGTTGTTTTTTTTTCTTTCTTATTTTGTTCCATATTATTGCATGTGCAATCAGAGGTATGTTTTTATTTTCTAATTTTATTTTTTTCAAAATGTTTTTATTTCATAAAGATTTATTTTTTGTATGTAGTTTTTATTGAACGCAGAATCCTTAAACACACATTCAAGCCTGATATCCACGAGTTTCATTCATCAGGGTTTCATTCATCTTTATTTATTTTATTTTATGCAATTTGCACCTGCGGAGCTGCGCATCTAGCAAATTTGTTGTGTTTTTATTGTCTTGGGGTGTAATTGCTTGATTTTTTTATGTTGATGTACTAGGTCTCTTGGCCATTTTCTTCTTAATCTTCGTTGCTCAGGTTACAGGGAGCAGGAGATAGAAAGAACCAGAGGATTGGAGTGATTTTGGGTTGAAGAATGAAATGTAGCGTATTTGTCGTGGATGTAGGATTTTACTGTTGAGGTGTTTAAGTCGTTAGTATAGTAGTGTTTGAAATGTATCAAGGTGCGTTAAAAATTTTTCGTAAAATTTTTGATTGTGCTGTTTGTATTTTGTTTATGTGTGTTTGTTTTGCTGAACCCCAAAGTTCTGCTCCACATGTCCATATTGGTCTCAGTAAGGTGTTGTAGATAAGTCGCTTGTTTTGTAAGTCAAGTGAAGATCTGTAGTCCAGTATTTTAGTAGGAATACTAAAATGCGAAAGAGTTCCGTATTTACAGATTGTATAATTGATCATTTCTGATTAAAAATAAAAATTCCAGTGCATACTGAACATGAATATCACTAATGTTAGTGCAAAAGATTGCATGTAAAAATTTGATGGTTTAAAGAAGAGCTAATTGGTTCTTTATGATTTATTAGTATAATTTCCTATTTTATTGCCCTCTACTATTTTCCAACCTAGCAGAATGCTCATATCAGTTGCAGGCTACAAAATGTCAACTTTAAAACAAATAAAATAAAAGTTGAAATTTTTTACATACGAACTATTGCAATAACAAAAGTAATATATACTTAATTACTCCATCCATTGGAAAAATTCAACTTCTTGTCTGTTCGCTGTTAACGACACCAATATTTCAGTCAGAACACAACTAATTAAGCTGAAATATAAAAATATACTTGAAGTTCTTACAACTTTTGCATTTAAGCAGGAGATAGAGACCAAACTCAGAGTAAAAATGAATTTAAATTTACTGAAAATTATGCGAAATCTAAATGACGGGAGTGTCATGGCAGAACGTTTGGAATCGACTAAACAAGATAGTAAAAATTAACTTTTTAAATAAAAACCTAAAATTTTATAAACCAATAAAAATATTGTCTCATCCTGACTCTCACGCCATATGATCAGTGCCTTCTACATTTCACAGTCATTATATTGTCAAAATTATTTATATTAATTTTAATTATTGAATGGAATTAAATGAAACTGATACTAGACAATTTCTGAACTATTCTATTAATTTACTCCAAGTTTGGGTCAAATTGAACAAGCCGAGTTCAAACTATAGGAATGCCAAATAATACGTTTACTGAATAGAAAGCGGAAGTCTTTTTTTTGTTTAGAGTAGTGGATAGAATTTGATAAAATTGACATCTACTTGATTACCCGTTAACTAATCCCTAACTTTGAGCTTAATCGAACTAACGGTTTTAGAGATATAGACGTATTAAGGAAAACGCGTTTACGCATATATATGAGAAAGTAGCTAACAGAATTCAATAAAATCTATACAGATTCATTAATTTACCAAAACCTACCTTTCTTTCAACTTTGATCGAAATCGAATGAGCATTTTCTGAAATATTAGACAGAAGAAATTGATAATAATAAAATTGATATGGGAACATTTAGACACCAATCTCGAACAATCCCTGAAAATGTCATGAAAATCGGATGAATGGTAATTGGCGATATGCCCGTCACATCAATTTGACTACAGACCGACCGACAGACAGATAAGACTCCGAACCAAATTTGATCCCTGATGTCTAAAACTTAAATCGCGATTGAAAATTTTCGATTCTGAGCAAAATTTTTTGTAAACCTCTTGAACGAATACAATGCTTCCCAACCTTCGCTAGTGAGGAATCAATAGTTTTGAAATTATAGTAGAGTCACTCAGGAACAAATGAGGACTGTTTGATCACGGTAATATGGTGTAAGCTAAATATTTCCCATTGACATATAATTAATTGGTATTGCGCTGGTTATTGTGATAATTGGTGTGGAATGTATGCAGTTGGATCACTGAAATTTAATACATGATTAAATTAAACAAACTATTCAAAACATTGCTAATATTGTTTATAATTAGACACATACAAAAAAAATTTTTTTTTTAACTTATTTATATGATATTTACAACTGTATACAAAAAATACATCTGGTAAATCGCACATTGGTATAAAGACATGGAACACATGTTGAGAAACTACCCATTGGTAGCACTCTAATAATATGTCTATATTAGAAGACCACGTGGCCATCTTCTTTTCAGACGCCTCGGAGGATTATCAGGAATCGAATAGGAAGCAAGGTTAGAGACAAGAGGGTTGGGATGGTTATGAAGTTTATTATGGAAATACAGATATCTGGATTGGGCCAAATCTGATACATAAGGAACATTAAGGTCATTATGGATAATTTTATTTGTAACAAAGTAAGGAGCATTGAGAATTTTACGAAGGATTTTGGATTGTAAGGATTGTATACGAGAGGAATTTGAAGGTTTGGTGGAGCCCCATAGCTCAACTCCATAAGTCAAAATAGGCCTTATTATAGTCATGTAAATCAGTCTTTTATAATTGATTGGAAGGTTAGAGCGTTTGTCTAGTAAGTGTTGAAGTAGTCGGAAACGTCGAGTTGTTTCTTGTCGTTTCAGTCTGGTATGAGGATTCCAAGTTAGACATTTGTCCAGATGGAGTCCTAGGTAACGGATTTGTTCAACAGGAATAAGTGAGGTGTTGTTAAAGGATACTGAAGGACAGGAAGTCATTGGTTTACGATGAAGTGTGAATGTAATTTGATGGGATTTATTGGAATTTATTTTAATTCGCCAGTTCTGACACCATTCTTCAAGGTTTGTGATGTGGGATTGAAGGGTTTGGGATGCAATAGATGGGTCGTTATTAACTGATAGGATACATGTGTCATCAGCATGTGGTGATGACAGTGTTGGGATGGGTTGGGATGTCAGCTGTATAAACTGTGTAAAGGATAGGACCTAGGGTACTACCTTGAGGAACACCTGCAGACAGGGAAAAACGGGATGTATAGACATTGTTGTGATTTACTTTAAAGTATCTATCAGTAAGGTAGGAACGGATAATGAGGAAGTAGGTAGATGGTAGGAATTTTTGGAGTTTGTACAGCAGTCCCGGGTGCCAAACTCTATCAAACGCCCGTTCAACATCGAGAAAGACTCCCGTACAGTACATACCGCGCTTCAATATAGAGAATACTACGTCTACCACACGATGGCATTGCTGTATAGTGGAATGGGAGGAGCACATACAAAATAAATGAAATTTGTGCACTTGTACAATTTTGTTGTTATTAAAAGATGAAATAAATATTTTTATTTAATTGCTGATGGTGAAATTAAAAATCTGATGCGCGCAACACACAACTTTCACTTACTCTTTGAACTTTGAATAAAAATTATTTTCTGGCCATGTTAGGCTATTATAAAATGTTTTAAATTGCATTTTAAACTGAGCTAAAGCTAAAAAAACACAAATGCTATTAAAATAACAAAAGTCCTATTTATTATATCACTGGTTGATTATGGATTTTACGATTCGTTGATTATGGATTGTTCGATCCATTGATTATGGATTGTACGACTATAAGTCATTAAACTGTTATTTTCCATTGCAAAGTTTATTAAAACGGAATTAAGAGATTTGCAGTGTCTGTCATAGACAGGTCAAAAGTTGTCACACTAATTGTAAGTGGATTCTGTTGGAATACCGCAAAAAGAAGAATTATCAAACTATTCACTAATTTAATTTTCTAAAAGGTTACATGATGATTTTTCGGAATAAACGGACGATAGATATCTAAATATTTAAATATATTATGAGATCTAGAGTTATTAAACTACAGTAAATATATTTAGGGTTATAAACGTATCTATGAAATAGTAGAGGGATATCACAAAGAGAAGATCTATCGAATTATTTTTCTAATTTAGTTTTCTAAAAAGTTATATGACAATATTTTGGAATTAACTTTAATACCTAATTATTTATAGAGAAATACTTTATTAAAAATAATGTTGCTCTACTACATAGGGTTGCTTCGTACACAGCATACTTATCAATCCATACGGACTTTAATTTTATATTATATTTTTCTTTTCTTTTTTCTCACCCTTCATAACAATACTCTTACAAATTATCAACAATAAGCCATATTAAACAATAGACATAGCATAATAAACACTTTCCCAAAATAAAAAAAAAATCCTTTTTTCTCTTTAAATTTTCAAACGTCAGGAACTCAATATAACATCGCACACATATATAACACAGCAATTCCTTGAATGTAGCCAAAAAGATAAGACGATTATGGACCAATTTACTTATTATATTTGTTTATTTAGAAATATTACATTCTGTCACATCAAGGACATTTATAATAGTGATCAGAGAAAGCACACTCACACTCTATTTACAATAAAAAAATAAATAAATAATACAGAAACTTAAAAATAATAAATACAATAAAATAAAATAAAAATAAATACAATAAAATAAAATAAATGTATATAAACAAAAGAACTAACCTAATCATACACACTCGGGCTTGAGTGGAGGATCTGGCCATTGCCAAAACTCCAATAGATGCTTATTTACAAAAGGTCTCTGGGCCACTGCCGCTTCAACCTTCGAGGAGGATTATAGGGATGGGAGATGCTTGATAGGGATTGTGCAAGAGGATTTGGGTGGTAAGTAAGGTTCTGGTGAAATTTGGAGAATTTTTCTGGAATAAGGTCTAGGACAAATGGGATGTTAAGGTCATGATGTAGGGTTTTGTTATTTACATAGAACGGAGCATCAACTATTGTTCGAAGGACTTTAGATTGAAAGGATTGAATACGTTTGATGTTAGAAGCTTTTGCTGTCCCCCACAGTTCAAGTCCGTATGTCCATATAGGTTTCAGTATTGTCTTGTAGATAAGTAATTTGTTTTCAATAGAAAGTTTGGATTTTCTGTTTAGTAGTCTGTATAGCTGGCCGTATCGTCGGTTGAGTTCTTGTCTTTTGAGTCTAGTATGTGGGTTCCACGTTAGTCTTCGGTCTAAATGAAAGCCAAGATACCGGACTGTGTCTGAGTAAGGAAGCTGGATGGAATTAAAGTGTACTGGTGGACAGGAACTGCGTCGGAGTGTAAAGGTAATATGTTGGCATTTAGATTCATTAACTTTAATGCGCCAGTTATTACACCAGTGCTCAATCAAGGTGAGGTGGTTTTGGAGATTTAAGGATGCTATGTTGGGATCAGAGTTGGATGATAAGATTGCGGTGTCGTCAGCGAATGTTGCAAGAAAAGTATCGGGATGAACAGGGATGTCAGCAGTAAAGAGGATGTAAAGCACGGGACCCAAGACGCTGCCTTGGGGAACACCGGCTTTAACGGAGTAGATATTGGAAAATTCTGTTCCACAGCGAACTCGGAAGGAGCGGTCAGAGAGGTAGGATCGGAGGACTAGGTACAAGGACTGAGGTAAATGGATTTTAAGCTTGAAGAGCAGTCCGGAGTGCCATACCCGGTCAAATGCCTGTGCAATGTCCAGAAATGCACCCGAACAGTATTCCTTGTTTTCTAGGGCTGAGGAAATATGATCAACAACTCGGAGTCCTTGTTGAACAGTAGAATGTTGGGAGCGAAAACCAAACTGATGGGAAGGAATATTTTGGGATTCTATAATGGGTAGGATTCGTTTCAAAAGGATCTTTTCAAAAATTTTTGAAAGGATTGGGAGTAGGCTAATTGGTCTATAGGATGTTGAGATATTGGGAGGTTTGCCTGGTTTTTGGAAAAGGATAATAGTGGAGTGTTTCCATAGCAGAGGAAAGTGGGTGGTGCGTAGGATACAGTTGTAGATATATGTAAGGAATATGACTGCTTTGGATGGAAGTTGTCGAAGGATTTGAGGGGTAAGGAGATCATGTCCAGGAGCTTTACGGGGGATTAATTTTTTTAATTGAAATTTCACTTCGGAAGGATGAATAGCTTTTGGGGGCAAGGAAAGTGGGATTGGTGATGTAAGGAGTTCTTCTACTGTTACGGTGTGGGCAGGATGGGATTCCGGATGTGAAATAAATGTATTGGATAGGTGAATGGCGAACTCCTCAGCCTTATCTTCGTCAGATGCTGCCCAGGAGCCATCATCTCGTCGGAGGGGATGGGAAATGCGGTGAGGATTTAAGATTTTGGTAGTGGTTTTCCAAAGGGAATTGTCGCGAGAAGAAAGGGAGGATAGGTAGGAGTTGAAGGAATGTGATCTGAAGGTGGCTAATTCCAGTTTTAATTTTTTGCAGTAATAATTATAGGAGCAGCGGTCGGTAGGATGTCGGGTACGTTGCCACAATAATCTGGCACGGCGTTTGGTTTGGATTAGGTCAAGGAGGTGTTGGGGTAGAATGGTCTTTTTAGGAATTCTGGAGGAGTCTTTTGGGAAGGAAGCAGTCCAGGCGGCTTGTTGGATTGTGGTAGTAAAGGAATTTACGGCACTATCAAGGTCATCGGGAGTTTTGAGGGATATGTTAAGATCAATTTTATCGGAGATGATTTGGCGGAAAAGGTCCCAGTTAACTGGGCCCCTAATAAATGACGGTGGAGAAGGTTTGGGAACGGGTTCAAGTGAAACATTAAGGATTAGAGGACTATGGTCAGAGGAAAGTTCATTTAGACGTGTAATGGAACAATTGAGGGGACTTAAGCCGCTGTGGATAAAGAAATCAAGAAGATCAGGATTACGGTTGGGATCTGTAGGCCAGTAGGTAGGAGAGTTGGGGGAAAGGAGGTGAAAATGTTGGGAATTGAGTGCAGACAGCAGGGTTCGGCCACGAGTATTCGTGGTTCTGGAACCCCATTGTTGATGTTTGGCATTTAGGTCTGCACCCAAGATGAAGTGATGTCCTAAGGAGTCGAGGAGAGAACGGAATTGGGCATTGGATATGGATCGGTTAGGAGGGCAATACGCTGATGCAAGGGTAACCGGAAAGGAAAAGGTTTTTATCACGATAGCGGTGGACTGTAGGAAATCATGTGTAGGTAACGGGAGTAGGTGATGGGAGAGGGATTGGTGTACAATGACAGCAGTACCGGCATGTGCTTTTCCGTCAGGGTGGTCAGTACGATATGTCAGGTATTGTGGTATTTTGAAGTGCTGTTTAGTGGTTAGTCGAGTTTCAGTAATTAGTGCCACGTCAATATTTTTGTCAAGTAATAATGTAGTTAGTTCGTTTGTGTGATTTCTAACACCATTCGCATTCCAAAGGAGAATGGATAAAGGTTTATTGGAAGTCATTTAAGGATTTTTCGCGGGAGGGATAAAATGTGATACAAGATTGGTGAGAAGAGATATCAAAGGAGTAACAAGGGATCTGAATTCGGAGAGGAAAGATGTAAGTAAACTGGTGAGATCTGTGGTATTTGAGGGAGGAGGAATGCGGGGAATTTGGTGTTGATAAAACTGTTGATTAGGTGAAGTTTGATTAGGATGTTGAGGGTGGGGTTGAGAATTTTGAGGTATGTGTTGTTGTTGCGGCAGGGTCTCACAATAAGTAACATCATTCTTACCTCCTAATAAGTGTGCAAAAGACACCGTTGGGTCAATTTTTTTTGAAGGTCCTCTTCTTGATGCGTTAGGTTCTCTTCTTGATGCCTCTGCTTCTTCTTGGGTCCGGGATTTTTGATATCTTGATTTAATATTCTTGTAGATCTGACAGCCTTTGTAGTTCGCTGGATGTCCTTCAAGGCACAATGCACAAACTGCAGGATCCCGTTTCGGTTTTGTGCACTCCCCGGATTTGTGCTGCTCTCCACATTTCACACAGCGCGGCAGATGATGGCAGTAAGTCCTGGTATGGCCATATGCCTGGCAATTGTGACACTGTACGATTTCCCTCTTAGGATATGGCTTCTCTACTATAACACTTGTGTAGTATATTCTTCTTATTTCGTATATTTTTTCGATCCCTTGATTTGGCTCCAAATCTACGAAAAATAAGGGTAGAGGAACTTTTACTCCTGGCTGTTCTTTACTCTCCTTCTGTACATTTGTAATCTGGCGCACTATGAAACCTGAAGTTTTCAATTCTTCTTCTATTGCTTCGGTTGGTGTTGAGGGGTGTAGATTTCTTATGACTACCCTCAAAGCTCGATCTTGCCGTAATTGGTACGTATGAAAATCCGCGTTGGTTTCCGTTAGATACTTCACAATTTTTCTGTAGGTTTCAGCTGTATCTGGTGATATCTTCGTGTCCTTTGTTCTGCTTAGACATGAATAGCTTCCAGAGCCTGTTATTTTGTTCAGTTGTGAGCATAGTAACTGAAAATTGTTTATGTTTTTAACGAATATGGGTGGAGGTCGGGGATCTCTTGGTATTGAAGCGGATTCCATCACTTCTTTATCATTCTGAAGCACCTGATAGGGGTTAGGGGTGAAAAACGGAGATTGTTCGGTTATCTCTTGTGAAGATGTACCTGGTTGATGCTGAAGTTCTTCAATTGTTGGTTTTGATGGCGTTCCTGGCTGGGTTTCATTTTCTCTGGAGCTAATAGGCGTTACTGCAGGTGTTTGACGACATTGACGAGGCTTTTGTTTGACAGGCGAAGAACAAGGTGTTGAGCCTAACGGCCGAATTCTCTTGATGGAAGCTCTACTAGACATGGCCTGATTGTGATATCGCATATAAGGGAAAAAAAATGAAAAAAAAAAAAAATAAATAAAAATAAAATAAAAATAACCCTATAATTTATAACAAACAATAAATATCAATTGTTGTTATGTATTCTGGACTTGTTTTGAATAAATAATCTCAAAGATTTCACTGCAAAATAAGCAAATTCTGAGAGACGATGTAGAAACACGTCCTTTCGCATCAGCTGATCCACTGCCTTCAGATATCATCTACTAAAAAAAAAAAAAAAAAAAAAAAAAAAAAAAAAAAAAAAAAAAAAAAAAAAAGATGGACCAATTTAAAATTTAATAAATGATTACTAAACTACAGTAAATGTATTTAATATTATAAACACATGATTTATACATCCATGAAATGATTTTATATTTTATTTCTTCATTCACACAAGTACACTGAAATAGTTTTTTAACCAATGCCATCAACTTGCTTAGGTGGATTTTAAATACATTTAAAAAAAATTAGCATTACCTTATTAACACATTCAAAATTCAAAAACCGAAACAAAGGATATAACCATTGCAGCAGAACGTATACAAAAAAAATAGAGACCATAACTTATCTCCTAATTATCCGATTTTAACGATTTTTTTTTTTTGTTTTTTAGGCTATTCCATAAACTTTTAGAAAACCAATACAGCATTCCCAAAAAAGTGTATACTTTGTGAATTATTCGGAATTTAATTTTACCATCCCTCGTAACTTTTTTTCGTTTAGGCGCTACAGTCTATAGCTACGTTTTTCTGTATTTTTATTTATTTTTTCCTTTATTAACTTATCAAATTCTTTCAAAAGTTATATTTAGCATTTTTTCATAACTCTGAATAATGCGAAATAATTATCTTTTTAAAATAAACCATATTAAAGGTACTTTAGAGGAAGACGTATATGAACATTGGGCATTTAAGCCCTGTAAAGTGACATCAATGGGGATAAGACCTAATTTATATTAAAGACCACTTAATTATACAATGATACACCGAGTTTAATCAAAATCGTTTTTGAGAAAACTGTGAAAATGTGTTTCAGCGTTGATATAAAGTGGCACTTCCGGTTAGACTATTTCAAGGAAAACGTTGCCGTCACAACTAAGGCATATACCTATCTTAAATACGTGACATCAGTTTCATAGGACTTTTCGTTTTTGAGCTAGACTGCTAACATACAAACACACAGACACACAGACCATTTGTCGGGACTTGGTCATTTCGACTCAGGGTACCTCAAAACGTATAAATCCGTTGAAAACTCAGATCCAAAAATTTTCTCGATCGTAATACTTACACTTACGTATATATTACATATATACGTAAGTGAAATTAAAAAATTATCATATGGCATGTTGGAAGTGATTTTGCTTCAGATTAAAATTATATTGTTAATTTGGACTCTGAAATTGTGCTTCATTTCTTGGCCTCCTCTTCTTCCTTCATCAGGCTGTTCTTTTGAGGTTTAGCAACTCATTTTCTTTATTTTATAATTTCTGGTTACAAAAATAAATGAGACTGTACACACTTTACCAATTGCTTAGGTTGACCGTACAGGAATAGCTTGCAGTAAAATGGAGGCGAATAAAATGGTGGTGAAGTTTAGAATTGTATAGAATTGTTTTCATTTTTTTTTGGCGTGTGTTTCAGGGGTTGATCGCTGAAGAAGAATTGTCCCATTTTTTGCACGGTATCAAAAAAGGGTGGGTGACATCCGATATATATATATCCTGTCAGAAGTAGGCAGTTAGCGAGTCTCCTGTCGGGAAGAATACTGGTAATGGCTTGATCAGTGTGAAGGAGAGGAGTGCCCAGCGGCACTTGACTTTAAAAGATTTTTAATCGATGAAATCCCTCATCCAGCTTCTTTTGAGGCTCCTAAGTGTATTTTCGGACATGTTAATCGTTGTCATTTCTTGTATGAGTATGTGTTGGTATGTCCATATTAGTTATGGTGATATTTTTTGTTGTGTGTCTGTATGTGGTCGGTAAGTGTTGGCATGTTTAAATCTTTATGTAGAGTAATGTTTGTTAGATACCACGGAGCTTTAGTTATAATCCGAAACGTTTTTGACAAATAGGTTTGTAGTTTTCATATGTGGGTAGTGTTGTCCAAAATCGGTCTTGGTCTTGCATCAGGACTGATTAAAAAAATCGACTTTTTTGATAAAAATTAAGGCAGAATATTTACTACTACTTGAAAATCTTAGTTACTATTTGTTAATAATTGGTATAACCAATATACTTTATTTAATTATACTTACACCGAGTCTCCTGTCGGGAAGAATACTGGTAGTCGCTTGACCAGCGCGTAGGAGAGGAGTGTCCTAGCTGCATCCCTTCCTCACTTGATTTTAAAAGATTTTTAATCGAGGAAATCCCTCATCCAGCTTCTTTTGAGGCTCATAAGCGTGTTTTAGGACATGTTAATCGAAGTAATGTCTTGTATCGAGTGTGTTAGTATGTCCATGTAAGCAAATGTGAAATTTTTTGTAGTGTGTCCGTATGTTGTCGTTAACGGTTGGCATGTTTAGATCTTTATGTAAAGTAATGTTTGTGAAGTATATGGGTCGTTTTGGCTGTTCGGTATATTTGAGAAGAGTACATTCATATAGTATTTAGCAGGAGTAGTTAAGTTTCTGTTTTAATTTTCATCGTCTTGAAATAAGTGACTATGATAGTAGAAATATGAGATTTAACGTTTTTCTTTTGTTTTTGTTGATATGTGGGCCCCATGTCATTCTTTTGTAGAATGTCAGTACAAGGTATTGTATTTGATCTATTTGCGGAATTTCAGCATTGTCAAGATAAATAGGAGGGCATGTTTCACATCTATGAGTAAAAGTAATGTATTGTGATTTTTCTTGGTTGAGTCGAATTTTCCTAAATTTGCAACAATCGTTTAGTTTTGTTAGATGATGTTGTAAAGTCTGTGAGTGAATTCATATCGAAATATATAATATGAAACAAAAAGGATAAACTATTTTTTTCATGTAATCATTTTCAAAAGTTAAAAAAAAACTTTACGTAAACAAGAGAAATGTTTTTTTTCTCTTCTTTTTCTTATCAAAATTACCAAATGTACGTTGGAGAAATATGCATAGAATGTCTCATTTTGTATGCTTCATAACGAAGTCATCTGTGTCAGTGGACATGAAAAAAAAAAAAGGATTAGCATATTTGGTAATTATCGATAGAGGCGGATCGACAGCTTACAAAAAGAGAAGCTCTGATGGGAATGTCGAATCTGTGTAATGGCGGACTCGCCAGCCCTGGTCGAATTTACATCTAAATGGTCAGCTTTAAATAAAGTTCCCTCTCTCTCCAAGTCTTCTG
The DNA here is from genome assembly GCA_928085145.1 of Nezara viridula. Taxonomy (NCBI): domain Eukaryota; kingdom Metazoa; phylum Arthropoda; class Insecta; order Hemiptera; family Pentatomidae; genus Nezara; species Nezara viridula. The sequence continues at coordinate 7,341,822 of OV725082.1, forward strand.
TTAGCTCAGCACGGCTCAATTTATTAACTTTAATCCATCTCCTCCATCCTACTTAGTCGTAGATGTCTTGGTTCATTCAGAATAAAAGGACAAAGAAAAAAATCAAAGATGTTTTAAAAGTGATAAATAAGTCGAGAAGCAGTCATTTTTTTTTATTTGTGCCACGTTTCAACCGAAATATGTGGGTTCGAAACACGCCCGGATGACGACCTATATATCTAGGTTGAAACGTCGACACTAATAAAAAACTAAGGTTTGTGCTTTAGACAACACGATATATGTTAAGACATCAACAAGGCGAAATTAATAATATGAAATATAAATTATATATAATAGCTAACTACTTGGCCCGTGTCAATTATTCGCAGAAAATTTTGTTTAGTGAAGAAATAGCAAATCAATATGGAAATAAATGGTTCCTATTTATTATGTAAGGGTGTCCAAGTGAAAGATTGTTTTAATACTCAATAAATAAATAAATTTTAAAAAAATTATGTAAGAAAGGATTTAATATTTTTTTCTTGGTTGATTACAATATTCCATTAAACATAACAGACAAAAATATTTGTACAAATTGTTTTGCTAAGACCTATTTTCAAACGCTGACTGGAAAGATAATAAAAGTAATAAAGACAAAATAATGCCCCGATCATGGGATTTTCTAAATTATTAAAAAAAAAAATAAAATATAAGAACAACCAAAGGTCTTAAAGAAATAATAAAGTTAATATAGCCGGGAAAAAAAAGTGTAGTAGACCATTCTACTCCTAAATGCAATATCTTTAAAAAGGAAGACATTATTAAGTATACCAAACCTAATGGACTGTATCTTTGTTAATAATTGTAATGATTTTTTTTGTAAGTCCGCCATCCACGAATTTTCTCCGAAACAACATTTTTTTTTTAAATTTAGATTTAAAATCAGAAGTCATCCGAGAACGATCCTCCTTCATCGACATTCCTATTCCCCTTTTTCTTTCAAGATGGCGACCGAAAAACCTGTGTTGCTATAGACTGTAGCGATTTCAATAAAACTTCGCTAAAGTCTTCTTCTCGATACCATTTAGATTTATATATATAACATATTTCAACTAAAAGAAGCTTCGTAAAAAGTTACGAGATTGTAAAATTAGATTCCGAATAACTCGAAAAGTATACACTCTTTTACCGATATTGTCATAAAATGTTTCAAAGATATTTAAATTTTCTAACAAATGAAGAAAGTTTCATCGATATCAAAGCACTATTAGTAAAGATATCGCGATTTTTAAATATTTTTGGTTTATTGTTTTCAATAATGAACCATTGTAGTCGAACAGAAATTCAAAAACTCAATATCCTTTCAAAATTTGAGAGTTATGTTCCAGGATACGTAGAATTGGAAAAAACGAATAATTTTTTTTTTTGTTGATGGTTATATAAAAGTTTGGGTAATTTCCTAAAAAAAAACACGTTAAAATCGGACAAGGAGAGACAATGATATGGTCTCTTGATGTTTTTTATATGTTATACTGCAAAGGTTATATCTTTTGTTTTGTTTTTGATTTTTGAATGTGTTACTGAAGTAATTTTAACTTTTTTAGCATATCACTGATAAAAAAAAAGAAATTTAGTACAATAATTGGAATCACCTTTTATTTCTTTTTCTCTGTCACTAGGAAGGTAAATGTACTTTAGAAGTATAAATGCTTGGAAATAATAAACCATCGTGAAATAATTTGCAGCATTTTTTTTTTAATTCAAATAAAAAACCAACGGGAAGAACTCTGAATTCATCAATACCCCGCTAAAGACATTTAAACATACAGAACCTTATGTTTGGTACAAAACCAATTTCATGCCATAGTAAAATAATATATGAGGTGATAAAACGTACATGAAAACGAATATAAAGTCCGTTGAGTTCAAATTTTCAAATATGATTAAAATCACTATACATAAGGTTACTTATACAAATAAAAATACTCATAATGAAATATAAAAAAAATTAGTTTCTATAATTTTTAGTTTCACTTCCCGTTTGTCAGAAAATACCTTTAAGAAGAGAGTGGTAAATGAAAGTTGTGTGATGATATCTTGATCACATTATTACAACGTTTCAAGCTACTTTGCTTGTTTTCAAGTCATCTATAAATATTCACAAAACATTGTTAATACAGTCGTATATATATATATATATAATTCTATTAAATCAGATGGTGGAAATCTATATTGAAATAACCAGAATAGAGATATAATGCAGACTGACCCAAACTAGAAGTCCGAGGGAACAATTAGAGTTGGAAAGTTGTGCTCCGTCAGTCAACTCCGCCAAGAGCTGCATAAACCTTTACAGCAATTAGACACTTTGTAGTTTAGAGAACAACTTGCACCGGCTGTTTCCAATTGCCCTCGCCAAACCTTCAGTAGTCTCATTTCTGTCTAGAACTCACAACTACAATGTGGCTGCCTTCCGCTCTTAGAAATCTATTAGCTCAAGTAATAACGTAATTAAGTTAGGACAATAAGAAACTAAATATTGGATCGGTTTTTCAGGGTGAAATATAACTCAATGTACTAGACATAAAATTATTTTAACCTATAATATATTGACCATAATATATAATATCATCATAAAAACCTTTAAAAAGTTAGACATAGACGATTTCAAATTCGCTCTCGAACCCAGACATCCTATACGAAACTTACTAACAAAGACAGAGGACCCGATACCTATCCAAAAAAATAGAAATTTAATTTATGATATCCACTGTAAAAATTGCAACAAATCATACCGAGGAATGACGTCGACCTATATAAAAAACAGAATAGATAACTACAAAAGTATCATTAAATTCAAAAACAGCTAGCGTCAACCAATGCAAAAAAAAAACACAGACATGAAATAGATTTTGAAAATCTTAAAATACTTCAGAAATCAACCCACCGAAAAAACTAAAAAATTTAAAATCCATTTATATAGCAATAAATGAAAAAAAAAAATATGCTAAACTCAAAACAGAGAGCTGACCACATCCCACAACATTATTCACATATAATAACCATCCATAAAAATTCAAAAAATAGTAAATTAAATAAGGTATGATAACTTTAGTAAGCAAATATTTGCGATAATATAGAGGGCGCTCACAGCAAATCCTCAGCACTGAGTAAGATGGCGTTTGACAAAGAGGAACTTTCTCGGAGAAAGTTGACATGAGACGGAGTACAAGAACACTGTTATTATCATTTATGTTTTTAAATAAACAAAACTAATAAAAAGTCATGATCTGATAATTGCATGACATTTCAAATAATTATGTGATACATATATATATTGTTAATGTTATTAATTAACTGTTAATTTATACTAATTGGAGTATTCTAATTATAAAGATGAATATGGTGCATGGACACCTAAAGCTTCTCTACAAAGAAAGTTTTAAATGAAAAAAGAGACTGTCAATAATAAAAAAATCCTGAACTCATTAAAACAGTCTAAAATTACCTAATACATTGACCATTATTTATACATATATATTTAGCCCATCTTTCCACTAACTGTATAATGCCATGTTCATAGAATGTCTGGAGTTTGTTGTTAAAAATACTATATGCGTTGGAAAGATGAATTATTGCTCTTCAAAGCCGTATGAATGGTTTTTTTTATTTTTTATTTAACGCCTACATAAGGAATAATTAAACAAAAACCCCTTATAGGTTTTAATTTTTTATCTCCATTGGGAGTTTGTTTACGAAAGTCCTATTGATGTCATTTTGTGTAATTTATGTGGTCCTAAATTCCTGCTAAGTTTCTTGTAGATAGCTAAAGTCGTATTGAAGTTAGAACATTTTTTATGATTTTCGAGAAAAAAATCATGTGGAGAACCCAAACATTAAGCCTGGAAACATAGCCAAGCTTGTGCAAATGGTTTTCTACACTTCTGTGCGACACAGTTATGGCCATAGCAATCTCTCGCACTGATTGGGCGGGTTTTTGATTAACAATGGCCTTAACATTGCTCGTTTCGATTATATGTGGGCGACCAGACCGTTGATCATCATTTATTTCAAAATTTCCTTATTGAAATTTGGCAAACCAATTTTAACAGGTGAGTTCGGTTATGGAATCATCTCTATAAACACTGCAAAGTTTTCTATGAACTTCTGCAATATACCGATAATGAATGATATTTTCTTCAGCGTTCACAGTGCAATAGGAAACACAACATTAACTTAGTTTCAACAAGAGTTAACAGATATACTTGTAGACATATTACAAACAGGATAAACAATCCATGTTCGGGATTAATTCAACAGACAAGAAGTGTATCATAGTGACATGAAAATAAACAGAAAAACCGAAAGGACTTATTGAGTAGTAGTATAGTTTGTAAAATTAGATTTGTTCCGCCTTTAGGCGCTAGTTTATTTATATTTTAAATAATTATAAAATTATAAATAGTAATATTTTTACCTAAAACAAATAGCAATGATACGTAAATCTAAAAGGAAATGTTCGCTTTTTCCTCCTATAATAATCCTTAGCTCGAGGTGGTATTGAATGATGACGATGTTCCAGTAGACGTTTGAACTCTGAGCGCTGCAACAGGTAGGGCAGGCCAGGTGGAGCATTTCGTATGCTGGCCTTTCCAGGGGTGGAGGGAGGATTGTGGGGGGCTCGCTTTTCAAGAGGTTTGACCACCTTTTAAATTTGCTATGTAACTATTTTCTGAGGGTTGGTAGTTTAGTTGTATCAAGGGGAGGGGTGGCCGAGCGGGATAACGCGTGTGCATCGCACTGCGCATTGTTCGACAACCTGATAACTAAGATACAAACGACAAAATAATTACTTGAGTTTACGTCTCGGTGACTCACTCGTTGATGTTTTCACTTCTATTGTGTGTTCTTAAACACATACCTTAATTTTTTTTTTGAGATCTCAAGAACAAAATTGAAAAATCAAATTTATTTTGGGACAAAGTATTTTAAGAATGACAATGGTATACAGATAAATAAACATTAATTCTGACCATGATAACTATTACAATAATTAAAAAATAAGTAATAAATTCAAGTATATACATAGCCATCAAAGATATATTATAAAATCAGACGAATAAATAGATTTTCTGATAAATAGATATCTGGTGTGTCCACTCACATGACTTTCCTACCTATTTCCGAAAAGTTTTTATATCTTTACATATGTTCATAAAGAAACAAAAAAGAATTGAACTAGGTACATTTTCCTGAAAATTTATCAAACATAAGATTTGAGTACGATTTATTTGATAAACTAAAGCAATGCAAACCGACTTAAGGTAGATCAGTGTAAAAATTTCAATACTTCCTGATATTGCTGATCAAAAACTTTTTGCTTAAGCTTAGTATTGTCAAACAATATTTCTGTTAAAAGTAGAGAAAATAGTGAAGATTGTATGTGGGCAACAGATTTTCTTTCTATCACTTAGTTTATTCTCTAATTCAACCCTTTCTGACACCAGGATATGAAACCGTAATCTTACATTGGAAATTGAATAGCTGTAACTTCGTTAATAGTTGTCCAAAATGAACGATTTTTAAATGGCTTTGTAGGGAATTTCATTACCTTTCAAACTACAGCCTAAACGGCGGGCTCTGAAACACATAGATCCGTCGAAAACCGCATGTCGGAAATTTGACCCGATTGCAATACTTTCCTTACCTAGTATAGGTAGGAAAGTAATAGAAAACAAATAAGAGAGAATAACTGATCGTCAAAAAAAATATCTTAGCAATAAAAAAAAAATTACATCTTAAAATGTTCAAATGAATCTTTACCCCGGAGATAAAGCACACCAAGTCCATTTTTTTTAAATTAAATAATTTAGTAACGAAGAAACAAATGTTAATAGCTCAAATTTATCGGAAATTGGCTCATCTAATACTAATGCAAAAAAATAGAAATACTTCATCATAATATAACACTACAGTAAAAAAATAATGATAGTGATTTTGATGGATGTTAATGGAAAAATTGGCTAAAATGTGGATAAGGATAAACATGGCGGATATTAAGAGGAATAGATTTTCAAAAAGTATTAGAACGACAAACAAGTTTGTGAAAAGCAGATTTGTTAAATGTGTTGTAAAAGTCAGAAGGACGAGAGAGAAGTGAATGGAGGACTGGAATTTGATAAATATTTGTTGAAGTATAAAATTAATTCAAGCATCTGCCTGATACAAGCAATGTACAAGTAATGTCTGAGAGAAGAAACATAGTGGCAGTGATAATAAAATTGACATGGACATAGAAGTCCATGGTACAGACTCCTTTTTATCAAATTATTAACATCCTCCTCAAACTACGTAAATAGCTTCATCTCATCGTAATCTACAAATATTTTGCGAAAATTCTTGGAATTGGGGCGTTTTCAACTTAGAGGGGATGCAAACTTTGTCTATTTAATTATATACTAAAAACTCCTGTATACCAATTTGCTTTCCACTTGGATCGTAAGATAATTTGATCACAAAATCAATAAAAAAGGTGGCCTACAAAAATATTGGGAAGATAGTCCTGTATAACCTCGTCATTTTTTTTATTTGGAAGTGTTGGTCATGCCAAAAGGCTCAATATTTTTAAAGGTTTGAAAGATGGTTTTCTAAATTTTGTGCTCAAATTATTTTACGATTAAGGTGGAAAGTAAATGGGTATTTAAGATTTTAATTTTAATTAAATAGACAAAGATTTACCCCCTCCAGATTGAAAACGACTCTATTCAGAGAATTTTCTTACATAAAATATTTGTAGGTTACGATGAGATGAAGCTATTTACGAAGTTTCAGGCGGATGTTAATAATTTAATACAAAGGGTCTGTACCACTGACTATACAGATTGTCATTACAATTAATTTGTGCTAGTTTAGTTTTAGCAACAAGAATAATTTTTTACTTAAATTAATTTAAAGTAGTCATTTATTCACCAAATTAATAAATAATAACTTTTAATAAATTTCCTGTAAAAAAATATTTTATTTTTATTTTTCAAGTATTTTTGTAAACCGGGGATCAAATATAATATCTATATTATGTATATTACATTAGTATAAATACCTTTTCTGGTTCTGAGGAGCAATGGATTTCGATGACTGAGGCATTAAATGGGATATTTCTTGAAGAAATGACGAGGCCAAATTTCAATTCTAATGTACTAATTACAACTTAAATTAAAGTCTTATAAATAAAAATGGGGAATTTTAAATCTTAGATGATTTCCAAAATCGAGAGATAAAATTCGGACAATTTTTGTTTCAAGGATTTTGAGGACTCTGCATAGTTCCAAAAGGAATTAAGATTTTCGAGATAAACCACAATTCTTTCCTAAAGTTTTTTAATTGATAAGGTTGCTATGGGATGATTACACGTTGACTTATCACTATTCAAATATTGATAAGATAGTCTTTAACGAACTAAAAATTTATTTAGAAGATCGTTTGGAAAAAAGGTCTCTGTGATTCCTTAGAAACAACGGATAATATACAAATAATGTTTTTGATATTTTTAATAAATAAAAAATGCATTCATGAATTTGTTAAAAATTTTCTTAGTAACAAATCAGTATATTTGTCTCATTTTTCTACAAATTATCGTTTCGGGAATATTTTTTCTAAACAGTGTTTTTATCTAGGACTTTTTTTTTATAGATTCGTCGAAAACCGGACATCGGCAATATGACTCGATCGCAATACTTTCCTTACATAGTATAGGTAGAGAAGTAATAAATTAAAACATGTGTAGAAAATAGAATACGCGGTATCATCGCTAATACTGGTTCGACTCTGATTTTTTTTTTGTTTTTGTAGGTAATTCAATTAACTTTAAAAAGTTGTTTATAAATACATACTTACTGAGTAAGTTCCAGAAACATTTTGCTTTCTTTATAACTTTATTCCCTGAACTTTCTCGAGAATTTAGTACATGTAAAAAAATCCCTTATTATGCAGCCACTATTTGTGTCACAGGCATCAGTAGTCAAACCCCTACAAAATAAAACAAAAAGCAACAAGATTGGTCCATTAGTTCTCGACAAAATCTCGACACAGGCAGACAGACCAATGGCTGAAAACGGCTTTTTTCGGACTCAGAGGGTTCTGAAACTTATAAATTGAAAATCGCATGCCAGAAATTTGACCCGATCGCAATACCCTTATCCAGTATAGGTAGGAAAGTAAAAATGTATTTAGATATGGACTTCAGTATTCTCAGTTATATGAGTCTATACTCTTAGTGAGATAACGACAAACCAAAACTGTTCTGTACAAACTAATAGATCTTGAATGAATATAATAATCGATTAGCATTAGTTCAGAATACTAACTATTAAACTGGAGGTGTATTTTCCTGAGGGACAGGTTAATCACTATTTTAATTTGACAGTCGACGTAAACTAGCATCGATTGTGTGTTTTGAATAGACTATCTTGATAATATTTTATTTTATTGCACGTGCGAAAGCGATCTCACATCCATTATCCATTGGCTTAAGCACCAGCGAAGCAGTTGAGAGAGTTTTATTATATTTGTTTATTTAGAAATATTACATTCTGTCACATCAAGGACATTTATAATAGTGATCAGAGAAAGCACACTCACACTCTATTTACAATAAAAAAAAAAAATAAAATAATACAGAAACTTAATAATAATAAATACAATAAAATAAAATAAAAATAAATACAATAAAATAAAATAAATGTATATAAACAAAAGAACTAACCTAATCATACACACTCGGGCTTGAGTGGAGGATCTGGCCATTGCCAAAACTCCAATAGATGCTTATTTACAAAAGGTCTCTGGGCCACTGCCGCTTCAACCTTCGAGGAGGATTGTAAGGATGGGTGGTGCTGGATAGAGATTGTGCAAGGGGATTTGGTTGATAGGTAAGGTTCTGGTGAAATTTGGAGAATTTTTCTGGAATAAGGTCTAGGACAAATGGGATATTAAGGTCATGGTGTAGGATTTTGTTATTTACATAGAACGGAGCATCAACTATTGTTCGAAGGACTTTAGATTGAAAGGATTGAATACGTTTGATGTTAGAAGCTTTTGCTGTCCCCCACAGTTCAAGTCCGTATGTCCATATAGGTTTCAGTATTGTCTTGTAGATAAGTAATTTGTTTTCAATAGAAAGTTTGGATTTTCTGTTTAGTAGTCTGTATAGCTGGCCGTATCGTCGGTTGAGTTCTTGTCTTTTGAGTCTAGTATGTGGGTTCCACGTTAGTCTTCGGTCTAAATGAAAGCCAAGATACCGGACTGTGTCTGAGTAAGGAAGCTGGATGGAATTAAAGGAGAGAGTAACGCAGGGAACTCCTAGAGTCCTACTTTTCTGGATTGAAATTCCCTCGTCTGGTTGTGTATAATGTATTTAAGTATGTTTGTGTTTTTTTAAATATTTTTTTTTATTTTTATGTGAAGGCACGTACTAGATTGTTTAGACTACTATGGCGCGGGTTCGATACCCGCATGGAGACGATAACATTCCCGTCTAGAGATTTACAGGGAGGTGAGCGATCCCTGTGTCTTACACTATTGCTCCTGGTCTTCCAGGTTGGGATTAGGGCATAGGGATAATAATCCTCTATCCCGTAAAAAAGAGGATGAAGATTTCTGCAAAAAGTTGCCAATCATTCTTCGGGAAATTGAGTGATGAAGGGGGAGCGATAGAGATCACGTCTCGTTATTATAAACCATGTGCTCCCTGGATATCGTCATGAGAACCAAACGATCACTGCCCTCGCCTATAACAGCCCCAAAAATCTGCAAGAAGAGTCATGGGGAGAAATAGAGTAAAAAAAAGTTATTTTAATTATTTTATTTTATTTACTGTATATACTTTTTGATTATTAATTAGTTTGTATTTTGCTTCTTCACCATAACCTTTGTCCATGTGACAGAATGTTGTATTACTCAATTACGAAAAATATATACAGGTAGACCCAATACATTAAGGAACAGGATAGCTAATGTATGAGTTCTCGCTGGTGTATAGTTGTTGTCAATTCATCTTTTAATTGTGTACAAAATTTAAATGATCCTTTTCCAACTAATAAATTTAACAAAACAACTAAAAAATATGATTTTTTTTTTATTTACGTCTCTTTGTGTGACATATTCATAATTATTAAACTAACAAAAAAAATATATAAAAAACTTCAAATAATAATATAATATAAAATCTACTGGACTCGCTCAACATAGTATGCAAACAAAACATGAATTTGATTTCAAAAACGTTAAAATCCTGCATAATGAAAGTAATACGAATAAACTTCGAATAAAGGAAGCAATATTCATAACTAAAATTTTGGCAAGAAGCGCTCCAAAAAGGGTGTTGCGTGGTCTAAGGAGAGAAAACGTAAGCACGAGGAACTCATGAGGGGCATATGGGAGAAGAGGAGGCAGATGAAGAGGAAGCATTAACTTCTTGGTATTCGCGTGGTCTTTAAGGCCTGTTCGTGAAAAAAAAATATATAAATTTTAAAAACTCGATAAAGATAATCATACAGACGTGGATAATATGAATACATTTTACGAGAGTTCAATTGAAAAAATAAAAATTTGAAATGAATTAGCTATTTTTATTTAAAATAGGTCTACATATAATATTGGGAAACATCATTGTATATGTTTAAAATAAATAGTCTTCTACTCTATAAGAATAACCAGTCACTGAATAGAAATGAGACTGATGACATGTCGGTGACACATGATAAGATAATTTTAACTTATTTAAATCATTTAATAAGAAATAATTGAATAATAATAATGTTACAAAATAATTAAAGGTGGACATGACAAGAATAAAAATTTTTATTATGAGTAGGCGCATGCAATTCGCATAAGTGAAAAGGACAGGTACATGATTGGTATTTGGGTATATAAAAAGAATCTCTATATGTTGAAATATGTAATGTTTTAAATATAATTGTGAATTGTAAAATTTTTTTAGACATGAAAATGGCTCAACGAGTCGAAACGTCGTAATTAGATGTGTAGTCATTAAGTTGACAAAATGTTAAAAATTGGCTGATAATAAATAAACTTGAAAAAAAAATCTAGTCATTATTTTGCAAAGTCGATTCTTCATGATATGATTCAAAGAAGGACGAAAATATATTAGAGGACACTAGAGGGCGCGGATTCGAGTCACGCCCAACCATCATCAGTGCAAGGGACCACGTGACCAAGCTGCAAATTATTAAACCGGATTTATACATGAGGTATTACAGCTAATTCCGCCCCACTATCTACCGGTTCTAATTTAATTGGAAAATCGATACAGGATTCATTATGTATGGCGACGGCCCGGATCCAAGTAATTAATGCTTAATTATTGTTTAATTGGACGGGAAAAGGTAGGCGAGGGGGTGAAGGTGGGTCTTATTTAATGTCTCATAAAGAACCCTATCAATGGAAGGGTGGATCCCAGTTGTGAAATAATCCACTCAATGGAGGCCAGAAATTTACTTGGACAACATCAAACTATTTCGATATAGAATAGAATCAATTTATACCACAACAACAATTTAGAAAATATAATAAATTATATAATGCACATTGTACATATTATAAAATTTAGTATAAAAGTATAAACTTATGGTAGCTTATACCTATGAGCATTTTAAAGGTCAATAAAGTCGCTACGAGAATGAGTAATATCTAACCATTATTAGCAAAGAGAAAGGCTTAGTTGGTTTAAATTAAATTAAAATTGAACCATTGTAATTCACTGATTATTGTAATTTCTATATTTTACAGCAATTTTATTACTAATCTCTATAAACTGTTTTATGTTCTCTCTAAAAAAAAAATAAAAATACTGAAATACGTTATTATGTTACTAAGGATGAAACATTATAATGTAAATTTATTCTTTTCTAAAAACTAGTGGTTAAAAATTGTTTATTTAATCTTATTGTGCAATTGACATTATACCTGTACCAGAGAGCTTTTTATCAAATTATGATCATACGAATAAAACTTCGTGAATATCTTCATCTCATCCCAACCTACAAATATTTTATTTGCGAAAATTCGCGGAATAGTGGGCGTTTTCAATCTGGAGATCGGCAAATTTTGTCTATTTAATTAGTTATTCAAAACATGTAAATATCCATTTGCTTTTCACTCCAATCATAATATAATATGATAAAAAATAATAGAAAAAAAGGCGATCTACAAAAATATTGGGCTGTTTGACGTGACCTCAAGTCCCAAAATGTCAAAATAGGGAAGTCATATGGGCCAAACGACCAAATTTTTTTTTTCTATTTCATGATCATATTATCTTACGATTCAAACGGCAAACTTTATCTATTTAATTAGGTACTAAAAATTTGTAAATACCCACATGCTTTTCTCTTGGATCGTAAGATAATTTGAGCACACACTCGAGAACACAGGTGGCCTTAAAAAATATAGAGCCGTTTGGCGTGACCTACATTTCCAAAATAACGAGGTTTTATAGGCCAAACGGCCCAATAATTTTAATGGCCACCGTTTTCCTCGATATTTTGATCAAATTATCTCAGGATCCAAGTGTAAATCAAATGGGTATATACGAGTTTTTAGTACCTAATTAAATAGAAAAAGTTTGTTGACCTCCAGATTGAAAACCCCAATTCCGATAATTTTCGTAAATAATAGTTGTAGGTTACTAGTTGAATCTATTTATAGAGTTTTAGGCGGATGATAATGATTTGGTAAAAAAAAGGTCTGTGCCACGGAATATCTACCTTATTTCGTCAGCTTATTGTAAACAAGTTATTCCGCTCATTTTACGATGAGATGAAGCTATTCACGAAGTTTCAGGCGGATAATAATAATTTAATAAAAAGCTGTCTATATCACGGACTATTATTGAATATTTTGATGGATATTATTTTCAACAATTAATAAGAAGAAATATTTTACACTTAGCGACGGAAACCAAAATACACTAGTAATTTTGATATCTTTAACTTAAATATAGACATAAAATAAAAAGTGGTTATATCACAACATAAACATGCTATTAAGGCATAAAATGACGAAGTTATAAGTAAGCTATAAACAATAAAATCCCATCAGACGACTATACCTTATCCGCTCTCTCTACCAGCTTCTTATCAGACTACCAGTACCTGCCGATATTTAGATATCCTCTCTCAATCTTAACTGCGTCGATAATGTCTCCTCCGCGGGATCTTTTCGACAGAATGGGAGTAAGAAAAAAACGCCAAACGGATCTTTAAAAGAGAATCTAGAAATTTTATTTAGTTTTTTCGCGTGTAAAACCTCTTCTTTAGTCGTTTTTCACAATTAATAGTTATATTTTCTAAAAATGTCATATAAAACTAAAAATGTTTTAGCAGTTTCTTAACTCTAAGTCCTTCATAGTTTGATATATTTATTTATTTTTTTATGGGTTGCCGTGTAGTTCAGTGAATAAGGCACTTTGCTAAAACACTCCATGCCGTGTGTTTAAGTCCGGCTGTGGCATGTTATTGTTTATTTTATTTCATCAGCCATGGAATGAGCCGGGAGGTTAGAGACCCTCCTGGAGCACACCCAGCTCCTTTGAAATGGTTACCCTTAATTAAATAATTAACAAAGAGCCAAGCCGCTGAGCGGGATCTCGGCCAAATCACCTCCTTGTACACCCTTTGACCAAAAAAATGTATTTTTTTATAAAGTAGTGGACTCAACAACCTCGATGGGTTATAATAGTATAGGTATTTTATTCGTTTCGTACCACGTATGTTATCAACACATACACAAAAAAATGTATTAATTGTTAATTTAAAAACTCATAAAGTACTCATTCAATACGATGAGAGTCTACGATCTTTACTATTGTTTAAACCGTATCATAGAAATTACTGTCATGGCAGTGCTCCCGTACTATTAAGTTTCACATCGTATTAAATATCTGTACTCCGGAGTTAAAGTACGGCATGTCCATTTTGGTATTTGTTGGGGGGAGTGAATCTTCGATAAATTTGAGCTATTAAAATTAGCCAGTTCCCACAATGACAGCAACTGTCAGCCTAACTGCCATGATTTAAATTGATGAGCGTTTGTCTCTTAATTTATAAGATTTACTATAATATTAGAGATATTTTTGTAGAAAATTTAATATTATATATGTCTTCAGGGCAGTGTCTTGGGTCCAACACTTTTCAACATTTACTGTTCAGACATCCCACAACATTCTGAAACACTGTTGGCTACATTTGCTGATGACTCGGCAATATTAACATCTAACAAGGATGCAGCTAAGGCTTCTCAGGTACTTCAAGAACACCTAGACGACATAGCTTGTTGGGCTAAAAGGTGGAGAATAAAAATGAACGAGTCTAAGAACCAATTTGTTTCATTTACACTTAAACATGACTCTTGTCCTCCAGTGTTCTTCAATAATATCGCTCTACCACCTTCAAAAACTGTACGATATTTGGGTCTCCACTTGGACAAACGACTGACATGGACATACCTCATAAAACTAAAAAGAAAAGAACTTAATCAACGATACGGACTTCTTTCTAGGCTATTTGACAGACGTTCTAAATTATCTGTGACTAATAAACTACCTATTTACAAAGTCCTCATTAAACCACTTTGGACATATGGGATCGAACTATAGGAACAGCTAAAAAATCAAGTATAAAAATCATCCAGTCACTCCAGTCAAAAGTCCTTCAAAAAATTGTAGACGCACCCTTTTACGTTTCAAACCTCACGTTACACACTGACCTTAACACTCCTTTCATCACGATAACTGCCACTGACCGCTTTAATAATTTTCATGACAGACTGACTCTATATTCCAATCCACTTACTCAAGCTCTATCTACTACCACAAATCCATATAATCCGCCCAGAAGACTGCTGATGCGGTGGCCAAGAGACTTATTGCATTGAGCTACTTGCTGCATTATCTTTTTTTTTTGTTTATTTTTTGTTTGTGTGTTGTTATGTTTTATCTTACTACACTTTTTTTTTTTTTGTCTTCTTGTTTTGTTATTACTATTCTTTTTTTTTCCTTATGCTATTATTTTTTCTCCTTGATATCATATTTGCTGAATACCGAGGTAGATGGCAAATTTATTGTAAGCCAAGAATATGTACATTATAATAAAGGAAATGAAATAAAAGCTTTGCAACAAAAAATATATGTCTTCAAATTGTTTTAAGCGAATTGGTTCAGGAATACATTTGGATTAGGCTCTACAGATGAGCACTATACACTGCAGTGCAGTAGATTTTAACCTAATAAAGTCTAGATTAAGAAGGAGAAGAAAATGTTATAAGCTACGACCAATCTTTTTCGAGATAAAAACAAAATACTGAAAAACATGATATTTTATTATTTTACTGCTTGAACTATGCTCCTAGATCCTGGGGCATTCAGCATTATTATTTGTTAAATAGTCTTAAGTTCTACTGTCTGTTTTGGCTCTTACCTAATTTCTGTTCCATCCCACATTTGAGAATTCATTTACTGACTACTATAACGTATACAAGTAACTATAACGGATATAAGGAAGGAGATGGTCCGGATTGGCGGTCATAAATAGGCTAAATAGTGGTAAAAACTATTTTATTAAAATCCGACATTTCGACCCGACTTTGCAGGTCTTCTTCAGGGCTAGAATGGACAAGATACAAAAAGATAGAGAATTGTGGCAGTTACATAATATTTAGACAAAAATTATAAACAATGTGCATAAGCTTATTGAAATTATAAACAGTAAGTACATTAAAATATGAACAGAGTAAACTAAGTAATAAGATCCTAAACTGAAGCAAATATATGCTAACAATTGTTTTAGTGTAATCTATATATATAAAAATGAATGTATGTCTGTCTGTCCGTCTGTTTGTCCTTAGTGCATTACTAAACCATTCGTCCGATCGCCATGAAACTTTGGGAAGTTGTTCCGTACATTCCTGGGAAGGTTTCTGGCATTGCATTTTTGTCTTACGATAATTTTATATATGTAAAAAAAATAGAAATGTAATTGTTTTTCTGTTCAAAGCCGCAAAAAATGTGTCGCTATAAACTGTAGCGCCAAAACAGCTTTACCGACTTTAACGAAACTTGGCTAAAGTCTTTCCCTTGAAACCCTTTTAATTTATGTGTATAACATACTTTTCCAAAAACAAGCTGAAAAATGTTACGATGAATTCAATATTCTATTTGTTGATAACTAAAAAACTACACAATTTTTGATTGATAATACCCATATCTATTTGAAAGTTTCATGATTTGCCGACAAAATTAAAAAGACGTCATCGAAATCGGACAGTTCGTTGCAGAGTTATAGAGTCTTAAACATTTACTGTTTTCTCTCTAGAAAAGGCCGTTTCCTTTTGCTTCCTCACTACCGAAAGTAGGAAAGCATGTTTTTTTTTTTTTTACTTTTTATTGATTAATCGAAAATTTTATAATTACTACAGTAATTGAAATTATCATTTGGAGAAGTTATATGATTCTCCTTATGTAGGTCAATACTATTTTCCTTTTTTTTATTAATTTTTTAATTTAGTTTTATAAGTTCAACTCAGACTGTTTCTGATGATTATGAATGTTCAATTTGAATCATGACAAAAAAAATCATTAGAATTAGTTTAAATTGAAGCCATTTTACAGACAAATTTGTTTTCCAACTTCTTAAAAATGACAGATGTCCTTTGCTACTAATCTACGCATATGTGCTTTCTATTTTCTTTCTTTTTCATTTTGCCAGGCTAAGCCACAGCAGCGCGTGGACGGGTAAAGCTAGTATATAATAAATGCAAATGTGAATATTCTTCTACAGATCTACAGGAGAGATAGAGAGAAAAGGAAAAAGGATATAATATGAAATAATAGACATAAAGGAATGTGGAGAAAGAAAAAAAAAATAAAATAAAAAAATAAGTAAATAAAATGGAAGAATAAAATTAGAGACTTACAAGTTTATTCAGCTAGAAGTTTCACTTAAAACTGGAAGGACCATCTCCTTCCTTTATAATGCAACGGTCAACTATTAAATCTTCAATATAACCGATATAAGTAACTGTAACGTATAAAAGTAACTATAACGTATTTAAGTAACTATAACGAACTATAAGTACGTTGATAAAATTACCAACGAAGAACTGGGCCCAGGAAATATCAAAAATGGGTACGTAGATTAAATGTTTTATATTTTATTAATTTTACACTCACACATAAATAAAATGGAACTTTTAATATAGGCACAGTAAACAGTAAGTGCTGGTTGAAAATAAATATACGAGGACTTGGGGCGTATATTCAAAGAGGTCGAAGGCCGTAATAAGGGTCGAGATCGGATATTATTCAATATATACACATAGGAAGGTTTATATATGTAGCACATACTATATGCACATATATATAAGGGCGTGCATTGTCCGGCCAGCCCTACGGCCAAAATGGAAATCCCTTTTTATTTATTGGCCTATCATTTTTATCTGTGTGTTCCCGACCTTAGTCCATAGAATCCCTTCTATTTGGTTCTTCAAGGCCAGATTCAATAAAGGACTACGGATTTCACACTCGGTGAGGTGACGTTTAAAACTTTAATTATTTATTCTAAAATTATATTATATCAAATACTTCAAACTTTTCAATAGAAGATACTATGGACCAAAAGAAATGTTGCATTTTACTATAAACGAAAAATCGTTCGAGCCGTTTTAGCCCAATCAAATTATCACAAAAAAGAGTTATATCTTGCAAAAGGTCGGGTAATTAAAATTTATTTTTTTATATTGTTAGCTATTTAGGAAACATAAAAAATGCTGCAAATTATTTCCCAACAATTATACATCTAAAGTAACATTATATTTCTAGTGGTAAATTAAAATAAATAATAAGTTAATTCCAATTATTTGCCTGAACATTTCATTTTCATCATTACTAATTCGCTGAAAAAAACAAAAAAACATTACTTCAGTAACAAATTAAAAAATCCAAATCCAAAACAAAGGATTTGTAGGATGCATTAGAACATAAAAAACATCTCGAGACCATATCTTTGCTCCTAATTGTCCGGTTTTAATGATTTTTTTTTTAAAAGGAAATTTCGTTAACTTTAAAAAAACATAAAATTGCGATATCTTCACTAATACTGTTCTGACTTCGAAATTTTTTTTTTCGATTTTCAAGAAATTCAAATACGTATGAAACATATTATCACAATATCAACAAAGAAGTGTTACTTTACGAATTCTTCGGAATCTAATTTTATCATCCCTCGTAACTTTTTCTCCAGCTTCTTTTAGTTGAAGTATGTTATATAGATAAATTTAAAGAGCGTCGAGAAGACTTTAGCCAAGTTTTATTGAATTCGATACATTCGTTTAGGCGCTACAGTCTATAGCAACGCAGGTTTTTTGGCCACAATGTTGAAAGTAAAAGCCGGATAGTAATGTCGATGAAGGACGATCTTCCTCGGGTTATCTCATTTGAACACCATTTTGCGACAGAGCGGTCACTTTTTTTTAATATAGAAAATTATCTTTTATTTCATATATAATTGCAAGAAACACGACTTGAAATTTATTGGGATGTGTTGGGAGGATCCACGAAAGGGGTGTCTGGTCTATCGTGTTACATACTTTTCAAAACCCCTCCCGACTACCGTCTACTGTTCCAGTTAATGTCTCATTGACTTTAAGAAATGCCTCAGGATGCTCTGAACGAAGCCCGAAATAGAATTATCTAATTCTTCCGTTCAAAACTGAAAGAGAACTATTGTTTAGAAATCGAAATGGGTAAATTTTGAAAGCTCGATAGTTCTCTTCCTGTTTATTTAATACTTATATTTGTATTGAAATGTTAGATACCACAGACCACCTACTGTAGTATCCTAGATTGAACCATATACTCTTTATTGGATTTCCTTTCTAAAGGTATCATGTTTATAAATGTACTATTTGTTTCTATTACTAATTGGTGGCATGCAAGGTAGAATGTAAAAGTACTACGTTGGTTTACTAACTATTATATTTACAAGCTTAAATAAAACCAAAACTATCTATATACAAAATAATAACTAAACCTATATACATAATGAATAGTTAAGAATCATACTGGAGGAGAATGCTTGATTAGAGTTACTTATGTTCTATTGATTTTATTAACTAATGATGTATGGTTGCCAACACAAATTTACATTAGTATAACTAAATGCTTGTTACCACTTAGCTGGTCGTTCATAGTGTTTCTAGCCGTCATAACTGGATTCCCTGTCTCTGCTCTCCTTCAGCGTCTAGTCCGTCCATCTGCTCTCTCCGGCTGTCTTCGTCTTCCTCCCTCGACTCCCCTGCTTGAAGTCCCCAGAGCCTGTCCTCTCCTCTCCGAGTTCCAAAAAGAAGTGCTCAGTCCAAATTCTCTATCTCCCACCTTTTTTCATCCCCCTCTCTTTTGGCAGCCTTTTTCCTGATTCGCTGAATATCCTCAGCCTAAGGGATGACCACGCCCTCTCCCCCAGGCCAAGGTAAAGCAGCAGGTACAGATTTCCATATTTCTGGTGGAAGGTGTGAAAAGGTCTTTTGGGATCCTTTTTAAACACTTAGTTGTCGGTCTTTGTCGGTGGTCCTTAAGGGTTTTTATTACCACTTACAAAAGGTTGTCCTAATGGGTTACCCTCAGTCAGGTACCCAACCGCCAGATGTTGGGTTTATACCTAAATATGTTTATATTTAGGTAATACCTAAATTACCTTAATGTTTATTTGTTTATACCTTTAAACTAATTATTCCACCGGCGGTCTTTACAATACATAGCAATATGTTAGATAATTTTAAGCTGTTTACGAATAAATAAAACCGTTTTTTTTTATCTATATTGTTCTAAAAAAAAGAGAAATTTAGCATAAACCAAAAAAGGAGATATTTCAATAGTTTTTGTAGCACTGCAGTGAACCCACAAAGCCTTTAAGGGCGAAAACTTTAAATAATTTTCAAAATTTTTTTTTGAATTACCCGAATTTTTTCAAGGTAAGATGTATAATTTGACTGGGCTATTTGCTCAACAAATCGAAATATACCTTAAAATAAACATAAAGACATTTAATACAATTGTTCACAACCTATCCTGAGTCTAAGTCCCTCTCGAGCTTTCACTAAACAATTTATTTTGTATTCACGCTCACAGTTTCGGTATAGATTGAAAGTATTCTAGTTTTGGGATTTTTTATTTATTTTGAAATAGTTGAGGCATTGGAAAATATCCATCTCTCGAATTGCCATTGTTACACTGAATCGGCAAAAACTAAGAGATAAATTTGTGAAAATCAATTTAAGACAGCCGAGTGTGCCGGAGAGAAATTAAATACACATCTCTAAACAATAGGTAACAAGATAAATTGGAAAAGTCTCGTTAAAGCCGTTGGTTCAACTCGAGTGCAACTTTGAGCGAGAGAGGAAAATTTCCAGGCTAACACCTATTAACAGATGAAAGACTCAAAATTTAGTTTGGTTGAGTACAATATGGCGTCAGTTGTGAAGAGTGGGGATAAAAGTTTTGGACACGTGCTCCAGCTAAGTTGGTTCCAGGCGTGTTCTTGACGTTAAGGCATCTTCTCGTCGAAAAACAAGTCAAGGGATATCCTGGAGGCTTCCTTCGACCGAGAAATATTTCCTGAACAGATATTACGCTCTGAGGGGTTAGTTGTGTACCTGAGGTCATGTGTATATTATACATAGATATTAGGTACATAGCTACTACCTGGCATAATACAGCAGCTTCTTGGCTTAAATCGACTTAATGCAATCGATTTTATTTGACATTATCTCAACGATTTGAACAAACACGTTAACACTTAACGATCATATACCGACACAAGACATGATAACGATTAACATGCCCGAAAACGCACTCAAGAGGATTAAAAGAAGCTGGATGAGAGATTTTCTCACTTAAAAATGTACTAAAACCAAGTCAAGAAGAGATGTCGCTGGGCACTTCTTTCCCTCACGCCGAACAAGCCACTATCAGTATTATTCCCGACAGCAGACTCGCCAATTGCCAATACTTATGAAAGGTGAGGGTAAAGAAATTAATTAAAAAAAAAAATTGAATATTTAATAGTTGACCATTGCATTATAAAGGAAGGTGATGAACCGGAGTGGCGGTCATAAATAGGCTAAATAGTGACAAAACTATTTTTATTAAACGCCGACGTTTCGACCCGACTTTGCAGGTCTTCTTCAGGGCTAGAACCTACAAGATACAAAAAATATACAGAATTGTGAAAGTTACATAATATATAGACAAAAAATGATAAACAATGTTAATAAGCTTATTAAAATTATAAACAGTAAGTATATTAAAATATAAACAGAGTAAGCTAAGTAACAAGATCCTAAACTGAAGAGAATAGATGGTAACAGTTGTTGTAGTATGCATATGCAAATGTGAATATACTTCAACAGATCTACAGGGGTGATTCAAAGAAAAGGAAAAAGGATATAATATGAAATAATAGACATAAAGGAATTCGGAGAAAGAAAAGAAAAAAGAAAACCAAAAAATAAATAAATAAGTAAATAAAATTATAAGAATAAAGAAATAATAATAATAAAAGACTTACAGGTGTGTTCAGCTAGAAAAAAAAATCTTTGAAATGATCAACGAATCATAACAATTGCTTATAAGTGTCATGACTAAATCTCTAAATTTATAAGCCCCTCTCCCATTGATTTTTTCATACACTGCCCCTTATTACAATTAAATATAATAATTTAAAGGTTATAGCAATCGAAGAAATATTGACATTGGATAGATTACCGACTCCAGAGGCTGATAGAGTTATCAATAAATGTCCTGGAGGAGCGAAAGATATTCTCCAGGACTCGGGATATCCAATCTATCCGTCAACGACTGACGGAGGATGGAATGAACCGACGTAAGCGGCAATGTCACGTCGTAATAGAAAAAGTAACTGATTCTTCTCCAGCCATCCATGTTTCCAGGAATACATCTCTGGATATTCCACGTCCTCTGCAACGCCTGCATCTTCTTAGCCATTGACGTCATATTATCTCTTATATACCTATCTATCCTTCGAATAGGTCGGGTGTAAAATGATAGATTAGTCATGTTAAACGTCAATTAAACGTAAACTTACCCATATATTTTTTTCAAAACATTTCTTTATTGAGAAATATTATATTTTGTCACAATAAAAGACGTTAGTAAAATAGACAGAATAGTTCATTCACACACTCGAAAAAAAATAATGGCGGCCTACTAAAATATTGGCCCGTTTGGTCAAGATAACCTTGTTATTTTGTAATGTTGGTGATGGAGACAACACCAAACTGTCCATTATTTGCGTAGGCTACCCTTTTTTCGATGTTGTGGTAAAATTCTCTATGTAAAATAGCATATGAGTGCACATGATTTTTTTTGTACCTAATTAAAAAGACAAAGTTTGTCGATCTCCAGATTGAAATCGCCCCTATTCCGAGAATTATCGTAAACAAAAGAGTTGTAAGGATTATCAAAAAAAGTGAGTCGACTGTACTACATATCACAGGAGATAAATAATCATCACTCTTTTTCATAAAAGTCTCTAAAACGACCGATTAGTTATCTCCTGTGATATGTAGTACAACCGACTAATTTCCTTTAATAACCCCTAAAACTTTTTTATTTACGGAAAACTTGGAATTGGCGTTTTAAATCTGGAGATGGAGAAACTTTGTCTATTTAATTGGGTAAAAAAAAACTCATGAGCACCCATTTTTCGTTTCACTAGAATCGAATAAGATGATCACAAAATCGAAAAAAAGGTGGCCTACGAATGTATTGGACAGTTGTGGTCTCTATCCTAAACATGCAAAATAACAAAATTATCTAGGCCAACAGACCCAATATTTTTATAGGCCGCCTATTCACGAACTTTTTGGCGCATGTTCATAATTCGATAACAAATAATATACCACAAACTATTATGTCATTACCTATCTCTGGTACAAATATATTGTCAATTTCACAGTACTATCATATAAACAGTATTTAGAAAAGAATAATTTTACATCATAATTAGTGTTGCCCGAATGCGAGACCAACACGGGTCTTGGTCTTGCAAACTCAGTCTTGGTCTTGCGCAAAAGTCTCGGAACAGGCTTGCAGTTAACACCTAGCCTATTATTATAGATATATTACTGTAGTTTTTCAGATAGTGGACACCTAGGTAAACCCGAATGAAGAATTTAATGCAAAAGTATATTGGTTATACCAATACTTTACATATATTAACTAAAATTGTCAAGTATTAGTAACTATTTTGCCTTAATTTGTATTGAAAAAACGATTTTTTTTACCAGTCTTGGTCTTAGTCTTGCAACAGTCAAATGGTGCTGTCCGAATTTGGGCAACGCTAATTATAATGTTTCACGTACATTACTTTCATTTTTAGCAATAACATAATATAATATATAATATAGTATATTATATAATTTTTGATTTTTTTTTTTGTTTAAAGAGTGAACATAAAGCAGTTAGGTTTTTAGTTTTTGACTCCTTCATCTGTATATAATTCAGGTCAATTCTATAAAACAATATATGTTTAAAACTACATATTTTACTAAAAAAAAATTGTATAGAAGGTCATATTTTCATAACCTTACCAAAGATGTCATAACTAAATATATGTTGTTTTTTTTCCTAGTCTCTTATTTATTTTTCTGGCAAAGTTCAGTGTCAACAAGGTTGGAATTCACCTTTTTCTGTATGTTTGCATTTTAAGGAGGTTTATATCTCATTATTATTTCTGGTAACATACTTGATTTCCGTGTAATGATTAGGCGATGGAGCTCACCATTTTTTTTTTTTTTTTTTTTTTTTTTTTTTTTTTTTTTTTTTTAGATTTATCTTACAAAATATAAATTAATTTTCAAACGAATTTTGCCAGAATTGAGGAGGTTCAAGTTGATTAACTACAAGAGATTTGTTAAGCATTTTACTGATTTAAAAAAAAATATATGTAAATATTTCATTTTGAATATTTTAAAATAAAATCAAGGGAGAAAACGACAATCGATTATTGAGACGAATCGCTCGGTTCCGTTATCAGTGAACCCACTCTGGATTAATGCCTAATATCATATACAGACGATCAAGGCATCCCATTGGTCCTAGGATTTATGTCATATTTCCTGATTGGTTCTCGATATGGTGGTGGGGGGAGGGTAAAAATATAAGAGCACTCGGAGTCGGGATTGAAATTTATATTTTATTGGAGGGTAAACCTTAGAAGGAGGGCCTAGGGGGGAGAGGGGGTTTTAACCTGGCCCTATAAACAGAGATCGCTTTGGAGGCTGCGCACGTTCACCGCCGCGAATTATGCTTCTCGATTCGCTCCAGTCGCTCGGAGGGTAATGCTTTTATTAAACTGTTGATTCCAGTTCTCTTATTTTATCCGGGTTTTAGTTATTTTGTAATTTACTTTTTAAAATGCGGATTCGATTTCACTAATCTTCGTCGAGTAGTCGAAATTCGGCTATAATCATCATTGTAAATTTGAGGAAAACATATGAACTTGCATATTTAAAAAATATTTTTTCTGTTCTTATACTTTCGTTCATTCTATATATGAGAACACACACTTGTATAAATTTTCATGTGTTCATAAGTACTGAATGTTTTTGTAATCTATATAAATAAAATAAAGGTTTTGTCTGTATGAACCCGTTTCATGATATCTTTCCGTTTCATACATTACATACACCAAATCCACTTTTTAAAAATTTTGTCTGTCTGTATGTCAGCATTGTACAACGAAATTTTGTCAGGGATAAGCTCAGCTAATGGCTAATGGTAGACTTTTGAAATTTTGACATTATATTTAGGTTTGTTTGGCTGAAGACATAAGCTTTAAATGAAAACAAAATATTGATTAGAACCAAAGTTATGAATTCTTGAGTAATTTGTCTAGAGATCCCGGGTAGGCAGTTACTTACTTCTATTCTCATCCCAACCTACTCTACCGCAAGCCACATTTAAGAGTTGTACTATTCAACTGATGGAAAAAAATCATCACAACTCAATGGGAAAAATCCGAAATCCCCAAGGTCTGTAACGCTTTATCGCATTAAACACGGATAAAACACCCATTTTTCAACTTTGCCCACATCTTTCTGTTCAAGGTGTCATACGATTCAACTTCGCGAGCCTAACAAATGTTGTCGTATACATTTTTAGGTTAACCAAATGGATTAGCTCCTTATGG
This sequence comes from Nezara viridula, assembly GCA_928085145.1. NCBI lineage: Eukaryota > Metazoa > Arthropoda > Insecta > Hemiptera > Pentatomidae > Nezara > Nezara viridula. The sequence continues at coordinate 7,367,081 of OV725082.1, forward strand.
ATTAACAAAAAAAAAAACACAATATTCAGATCAAGTTTAGGTAGGGGACTCAATTTCACTAATACATACGTCAACGACGGCTGCATCAGTTAGTTTATTACATAAATTACAAAAAAAATCAGTGCCGTTTGTATACATTTTGAGTTATTCGCAAATTTTGAATTATTCGCTTTGTTTACTTTCACTTACCCTTATATGCAATATTTAGAAAGGATAAATATTGTGATAGTGAAAATTTTCGAATTTGAGTTTTCAACGGACATACACCTTTTGAGATTCCCTGAGACAAAATAACCAAGTCCCACAAAAAGGTCGTTTTGTGTGTGTGTGTGTGTGTGTGTGAGTAAGTGAAAACAAGATTGAAAACAAATTGTGAGTCCATGTGGAATGAAATTCCACTGACTAATAAACTTAAAAATATTTTTAAAAAGCACAAAACGGTGGGTAAGTGCTGGAAGAGGAAACATAAGAGAAGAAGTGGTATTGACAAGGATGAGAATTGGTCATACTAACTTGACTCATGTCCATTTAATAACAAAAGAGGGCCAACCATATTGCGATATCGATTAGTCCCCGCTAACCATAAAGCATATAATAGAAGATTGTACATTAAGTCTTTGTAAAAAAACAAAATTCCCCGTTGTAAAAAACTAGCATTAAAATACTCAATAAATGCAATAGAGAATATTATAAAACTTTTTTATTTTATTTATTTATTCAGAAATATAACAAACTGTCACGTGGACAATAATTATAGGGATATATGAACACATGCACACCATATATACTGAAAATATAAAATTAACAAAAGTAAAAAAATAATCAAAAGCTATGTACAATAAAAAAAAATTACCTAAAGATAAGTAAATTAAAAAAAAACATGAAAACACAGTCATACTTATATACATGATATAAAATTAGGCAGAGAACCCCAAGCCAGGCTTTTCACTCCAACTATAGAAGGAAAAGCAGGACTCCAAGAGATCCCTGCGCTACTCTCTCAACCGGGTCACTGGTGCTCAAGCCGAGTTTGAGCGAGAAAACTTTAGCCTCATACACTCATGTCTTGATTGGAGAATCTGGCTATTGCCAGAACACCAAGATATATACTACAAAAGATCTCTGGGCCACTGCCGCTTTAACCTTCGAGGAGGATTGTAGGGATGAGTGGAACTAAATAGGGATTGTGCTAGGGGATTTGGATGATTGATAAGGTTCTGATGGAATTTGAAAAAAATTTTAGGGATAAAATCGACGAAGGATAAGAAAGGATAAAAAAGGACAAATAGGATATTAAGGTCACGATGTAGGGTTTGGTTGGTTACATAGAACGGAGCATCGACTATTGTATTGTTCGGAGGATTTTTGACTGAAAGGATTGGATGCGTTTGATGTTAGAAAATTTTGCTGTCCCCCTAAGTTCAAGTCCGTAGGTCCAAATAGGTTTCAGGATTGTCTTGGAGATCAGTAATTTGTTGTCAATTAAGTTAAGTTCTTGTCTTAGAAAACTTTTAAAACAAACACAATTGTACCATAGAATACAATAATTAATGAAATACATAAAAATAGTTTGTTTTTTCCTTCAGAAAGATGAGTTACAAATACTAACACCATAGCTCAGCGGCGTAATAACCAAGTTGTTGACCGCCTAGGAAAACTCGTTACCTACCTACCACACCTTGCGAACATAATTTCAGTTTTGTACAAAATTTCATTTTAGAGGTTTGTTTACAAACAAAACCTAGACTCATCAGGTGGGCTTAAAATCTTCCGTCGAAAACTCGGTTTGAATTTTTTTTCACGATTGAAATGATTCTCATACTATATTTATATTATATTTCATCTAGGTAAGTGATTGTAAAAAATAACATTTTGGGAACGAAAAAATCCCAATATAGTATTATTTATTTAGAGCTGGTTTTGAAGAGGGGGCCCCTTTCAATACAGAGTAGCCCCCCCCCTCTAAGCTGCCTTAAGCTTCTCGTTGCCTGAGTCCTATATCGGGAGTGCGCCACCTTAAAGCAGATCACATCAGCTTTGCCGTGTAACCACTTTGTTATCCTCAGCCTCGATAAATTGTTCACTAACATTCTATTTACTCGCTTCTTTTCTTAGTTTTTTTTTTTTTTGGTCTGTATACACCTATATTTATCCGCGCTACCTTTTTATCAAATTATTAACATCAGCCCAAAACATCGTGAATGAATTCATATTATCGTAACTTACAACATCTATGAAAATAGTGGACTTGTTATTTTGTTATAGGTATGTTAACTATCCTTGGATATGCACAAGACATAGCAACCAAAACACGTCTGCCAAGTAAGGTCAGTATAGCTTCCTCATAGCTTTCATTTGCTAAAAAACATCTATATTAAAAGGTCTAAAAATTTTCTTATGAGAATAAAATCTCAGGCAGAAGCCGTTTTCGGAAATTCTGTAATCACTCAACATATACGGGCTTGATATCCACGAGTTTTCTTTATCAGCAAATACTAAAATTCGAAAATGTTCCGCATTTGCAGATTGCATATTTGATAATTCGGAATTTAAAAAAATAATTAAAAACAGTGCATACTGAATATGTATCTCGTTATTTTTAGTGCAAATGACGTATGTAAAAATTGAGTGTTTCACAGGAGAGCATATAAACTAATTATTTCTATTATTATTTGTGAGTATAATTTTATATATTATTGCCCTCTGCTATATTTCAAAGTAGAAGACTATTTATATCAATTGCAAACTAAATTATTTAAAAAATACAATAAAAATTGATAACTTTTACATACGACCTTTGCAGTTACAGTAGTGATATATACTTAATAGGTATGTTTTCACTCGTATAGTGGATGAAACAAAAAATCCATAGGACAAATTTAACTTTTTTTTGGTTCGGAGTTAACGAGACCAATACTTTTCATCAGTCAGAACAAAATTAATTTAAGCAGGATGTTAAAAATATGAGTGAAGTGGACACAATTTTGAAATTTAAGGAGAAAATCGACACCACGATGAGCTGGTGGAACTTCAATGGAAATAAATACAATTAAGAGTTTTTTTTTGTTTTGTTTTTTTACAAATTCAGAGTAAAAATTACTTTATATTTAGTTAAAATTACATGAAATCTATGTAAGGGCAATATCTGTCATGCCAGTAACGTTCTGGAATCGACTAAAAAATACAGTATAAATTAACTTTTTGAATAAAACCTACAATTTTATAACCACATAAGAATATTGTAATAACCTAACTCTCACTCCATTTGATCAGTACCTTTCACATTTCAGAGCCATTATAGAGTTAATAATTATTTATATTAATTTTAATTATTAAATGGAATTAAATGAAATTGATACTAAGTAATTTCTATACTGTTCACCAAATTTCCTCCAAGTTTGGGTAAAATCGAATGCGCCATTTTCAGGCTATATGCATAATAAACTACACATTTCCTGACCTGAAAGCGGAAGTGATTTTATTTAAAATATTAGATAGAATTTGATAAAATTGATAGCTATTTAATTTTACGTTTACAATTCCCTAAACTCCCTCCAAATTTGAGCCAAATCGAACTTGCGGTTTTAGAGATAAAGAAGTATCAAGGAAAACACGTTTGAGCATATATAAGAGAAAATAATGGACAGAAAGCAATGGAAATGACCCTACCTTATTTTTTCACAAATACCTACCTTTTATCAAACTTTGAGTCAAATCGAACAAGCTCTTTCTGAAATATTGGCATATATAGAAAAATGCGTTAGCGTGTTCGTAAGCGGAATTGCTGGTTAGAATTTAATAAAATTGATACGGGAACATGTAGATACCAACTTGACGATCCCTAAGAACTTCATGAAAATCGATTTGCCTACAGGCAGTCAGAGAGACAGAAACCGAACCAAATTTGATCCTTGATGTCTGAAACGTAAAATGCTAGTGGAAATTTTCGATTCCGAGCACAATAATTTTTTTAACCTCTTGCACGAATACAATGCTTCTCTACCTTCGGTAGTGAGAAAGCAAAAATATTGAGAAACTCGCTAAGAGTCTTCATAGACCACAAGGTAAATGAAGATACAACAAATCACATGAAAATAAACCGAAAATACCACCCTTATAACATGATTTGTTTCAAAAAGTAGACAAATTCAAATACCTCAACTCCACAATAACCTCAATGAATGACTAACGAGGCTGAAATAGACCAGCGTATAACTAGCGCAAACAAAACTTTCTTATCCTTTTCAAAGTTATTGAAATCCCGAAAAAATTCAAGACATCTCAAACCAGCACCCTCAAACTCATGGAGGAGAAAAAACATTGACTGTTAACAGATCCTATTCAATCGAATTCACATGATATAAAGGCTAGGAGGTTAATGTGGACGTGACGTGTACCTTGCATCATTTCTAGAATACAATGGATGCCTCTATAATAGGTAAGAGATCTCGTGGATGGCCATGAAGCAGATGGATAGATCGAACCAATATGGATGCAATACAGCTGCGTGCAGATAACTGGAAACAAATAGCCCAAGTGAGGAGGAGGGGGGAAAAGGCTTGTTAAGGGGGCAAAAGTTTAAAAAGGTCTCTAATGCCAACACACAAAAATTGTGGCTATAGTCCGTGGTTATTATTAATATCCAATTATTAATATCTGCCTGAAACTTCGTAAATATTTTCATCTCATCTCATCAAATATTTTATTTTCGAAAATTACAGTTTTCAATCTGGAGATCGGCAAACGTTGTTTAATTACATACTAAAACTCATGAATACTCGTTTGCTTTCTACGTTCTGCTTTTTATTTTTTTTTTATTAATATTTACAACTGTATTATAAAAAAGAATACAACTCGTAAATGTGCACTCAGGAATACAATAACATGAAATCTCTTGTTGAGAAACTCCACACTGATAGCAATCAAATAATAAATTTTCACAAGATTACGAGGCCCACATTCTTTTCAGACGCCTCGGAGGGTTGTCAGAGATTGAGGAGGAAGCAAAGTTTGGAACGAGAGTGTTCGGATGGTTCTGCAGTTTGTTATGGAAGGATAGGTATCTGGATAGGGCCAAATCGGAAACATATGGAACATTAAGATCTTTATGAATGATTTGATTTGTGATAAAGTTGAGGATTTTACGAAGAATTTTGGATTGTAAGGATTGGATACTAGAGGAATTCAATGGTTTAGTGGAGCCCCAAACCTCAATCCCAAATAGGTCTTATTACTGCCATATATATGAGTCGTTTGTAATTCATTGAAAGCTTGGAGCGTTTGTCTAGTAAGTGATGGAGTAGTCGAAAACGTCTAGCGGTTTCTTGTCATTGATTTCTACTTAAATTGTAAGATAATATGATCACAAAATCGGAAACAAATGAGGCCTTCAAAAATATTTGTGTGTTTGGCCTATATAACCTCATTATTTTAACTTTTTCGGAATGAAGGTCACGCCAAACGGAACAAAACTTTTGTAGGCCACCATTTTTTTCGACTTTGTGATCATATTATCTTACGATTCAAGCGAAAAGTAAACGGGTATTCATGATTTTTAATTAAATTAAATAGGCAAAGTTTGCCGATCTTCACGCCCCAATTCTGAATTATCGTAGATGAAATATTTGTAGGTTACGATGAGATGAAGCTATTTACGAAGTTTCTGGTGGATGTTAATAATTTGATAAAAATGGGTCTGTAACCCCTGTTACCTATTCCCATAAATAACAGGTATGGTGTAAACCAGTAATTACAGTACATTTATAATAGCTTCCGTTACTTACTAAAAATACCGAACTAGTACAAAGTTCGTTACAACCAGCTCATTTGTGTTTCAGTTCTTTTTTTGCCTTAACATCCAGAAAGGATTGGCCGGTCGTGTCGAATGAACGAGATCTCATTTCCGATAACGTTATTTTACATGTTGCAGTAACGTGTTCCATATGCAACACCACCTCTTAAACCCTAATTTGCATTCTAGCCAATAATAATAAAACAAATCATCATTCTTCCATCCCTGTGTAATTTGAAACAGAAATGTAAATGTAATGGCGTACTAAAAATAAACTCACGCTATCCTTTTAAATATAAATTCAGTATTTTTAAAGTTTTGCTAGAATGACTATTACATCAGCTGATCTCAATATGATTTATCCTCGTTTTATTGCATTAAGTCAATAAATAACAATTTAATGAATTTGAGATAATCGAATTTAAAATTTCCGATTTATTAAAAAAATACTATAACTAAAATTTGATTATTTTTTTTTTATTTTAGTTATTTGCAATTCTAAATATATATTCTGTTTTGAATTAATTGAAATACTTAACATATACAGAACAATGAAAACAAAAAAAGAAACCATGACGTACATTGTGACTTTTTGCACACTATCATAGTTAAAAAAACGTTTACGAAGTAAGGTTAGTATAGTTTCCTCACAAAATACAGAAAATTATGGCCTATACATGTTTAAAACTTATCGATGCTTATATCCTATCCTCCACTTATTACTAGTTAAAACAGAACTAAAACTACGACAAATGAAGGGTCTTGCATTTGTCAAGTTTTGATAGTGTAAGAAAAGGAAGCTTGGAAAACCTTCAAGGGAGTTGCTCGCGGATTTTAAGCAACAAAAGAGATGATAACTACCCGAATTTAGTGACAGTGCTCCAGCAAAAATACCTTGAACTTGGATGTACCTTAAATTCCATTTTTTTTTTCACCCCCACCTAGACTTTTCCCCTTCTAGTTGTATAGCTGTTAGAGATGAAAATGGAGAAAAATTCCATCAGGACATTTCTGTTATGGAACAAAGATACCATGGCTATTGGAATGAACCAATGATTGCGGATTACTGTTGGTCTTTGTGCAGGAATGCTACTGTACTCCCTCACAAGAGGCAAGCTAAAAGACACATGAAGCCACCACATAATCTCTCCAGAACCGACCATCTGTGAAGTATTCTTCCAGCAATTTAGAACTCTTAGAATGTAACTACCATTTTGAAAAGTCAAATGCACTTTCAATGTTGTTTATATATATATATAAATCTAATTAAAATGCATCTTTTTCTCTTAACCCGTTAATATGAAATTCTACCACCTAGTGTATATCACAGAAACTACAGCTAAGACAAATTCTTCATTGTCATATTCGTTATTCTCAACCCATAATTAGTAAGAATTGAATCACGAAGTACTGAAAACATTCAAAAACTTGTTTTTTGTTGCCCAGTGTAATCAATAACGCTTATTAAATTATATAATAAAAATCAACAGATAATATAGATAGATAGATAGAAAAAAAAATTTTATTCTGGGACTAAGTCCCTTTAGAATAACAAAATTTTACAATAGAATAGAATATTACTGGCCTAAAAGTTTGAAACAATAAATAAAATTGATACCTTAGGAACAAGCTTAGGTGAACAAGCTATATACAATACAGATAAAACTATGTACAGAGTATTTGAAACTATGAACGAATCACTTAAAACTATGAACGAATCACTTTAAACTACGAACAAAACTACATATAAGGGTCGAACAACATAAACATACACTTTATACAATAGTAATTCTCGTTAAGGAACAATAAAAATAGAAAAAGATTAAAAATCATAAGAATATAAATATATTTTTTCAAAAATATATATTAATTTGTCACCCTTTCAGATTTTGATAAAATATATACATATCGAAGTATAATTTTACTAAAAATTATTTAAAAAAAAAACCTAGTGAACAAAGGTTTAAAAAATAAATAAATAAGAATGAACTGTTTTAAAAAATGCTGCAAATTATTCCAGAATGGTTTAATATTTCCAAACAATTATACATCTAAAGTAACATTACCTTCTAGTTACAAACGAAAATAAAGGTCATTCAAGTTATCAGACTAAATTTATTTTTTTCTAATCATTAGTAAAATGCTAAAAAAAAAAAAAAAATATAGCATTACTTCAGTAAAACATCCAAAATTTAAAAACTAAACAAAGGATATAACATTTAAAGTAGAACATATTGAAAAAACTGGAGACCATATCTTTGCACCTAATTGTCCGATTTTAACGATTTTTTTTTTTTTTAGAAAATTTCGTAAACTTTTAAAAAACCGTATATAATATCTCCAAAAAAGTATAAACTCTTCGAGTTATTCGGAATTTAATTTTACCTTCCTTGTAACTTTTTTTCCAGCTTCTTTTCGTTGAAGTATGTTATATAGATAAATTTAAAGGGCTTAGAGAAAATGAATTTAGCTAAGTTTCATTGAAATCTGTACATTCGTTTAGGAGCTACAGTCTATAGCAACGCAGGTTTTTCGGCCGCCATTTTAAAAGTAAAAGGCGGAGAGTAATGTCGATGAAGGAGGATCATCCTCGGGTGACCGCTGATTTTATATCAAAATTTGAAAATAAAAAATCGGTTCAGTAGTTTCGGAGAAAATGCGCGGCGTACGGCGGACAGGCAAAAAAATTGTTATCGTTTTTCGAATTCTACGCGTCCTGAAACGTGAAACCTCAAATTTTGAGAGGGGGTTAAGTTTTTAAATTTTTTGGTGGCTCACAATGGTTGTTTATTTAAAATAATAAACCAAAAATTGAAATGTAGTGATTTCGATAAAAACTAAGCACCTAACAATATACCGGTAATAACCATCAAATTATTTCAAGAAAAAGTATAAAATAAGGAAAATCATTAATTGCTCTAATATGGGAAAAAGTCAGTAAATATTAGTCTTAAACATAAACATTTACATTATTAAACGAGAATATTTATGTAGGCACCATTTCAATGTGATATCGTAATTGGTGAGCAGTAGATGTATTAGTCAGAACGTCACAGACACATTAACATGAATTTGCCATTAATTCAATTTATGTACTATAATATCCTACACTTCACTGATACTGGCACAACCATCAACCCAGGTTCTCAATCGAAATTATAATAATTATATTTTATTATATCTAAATTATATTTTATGATAATATATTTTTACTATAAGTGAAATTTAAATAAAGATACATAAATTACAGTAACATAAAAAAAAATGTGAAAAGCTGAGTTTTATTATTCTCTCATATATGTTAGAAAAAATTTGAAAAGTAATTTAATAGTTTCACTGCCTACATATATTATTACAGTAAGTCTGGAAATCGGTTTTGTACCAAATATAAGCTCCTATCACGCTCGAATACCACGAATGGGGTACCGTTGGATTCAGAATTTCATGGGGGGTTAACGAATCGTATTCTCCACTTTTGTTTTTCTTTCTAAAATAAATAAAGTTGATACAAAAATTTTGCTGGGCTTCAATACTGGAACGGTAGTAGGTCTGTAGATCGATACGAGACAAATTGGATCTTGAAGATTTTGAAGCGTACAGCAAGATCCTTCGGAACTATCGGATCCTGCGTTTTTAAGCCCCAAAACGTACTATTTTCGAGATAGCGCAAGGCATAGAGTTCGCATCCACACAACCCTACGTTAATTGTATTACTGTCATTGAATACATGTATCATTTCGTCAATTTGAGGCCTCTAAGATCGAGAGAGGAGGAGTTTGTATTATTTATCCTTCAGGCGGGCAAAATAGTCCAATCACCCCGAAAATTTACGCAAACAAGTTATGAAAGAAAAGAAACTTTATTTGCGAATAACTAAAAAATTACAAACTTTTCCCTTATATAAAAGATTACTAAATTTCCTACAAAAGCAAAAAAAAAATCATTGAAAATGGACAATTTTAGCAAAGATACAGCTTATTGAAATTTGTAAATATGTTGGTTCCAAACAAAAATGAAGATTTAAATTAATTTTTATTTCCTATGTCGATTATATTTATGGATAAAGTAATAATTGATTCCTTTATCTTTTGATATGTTGCATTATTTTCTTTTCGAATTTTTCGCACGGGTCTACTAGTTAACAAAAAAAGAAGACCATGAAACCTAATACTACGACTATTATAATTGTGGATTGGTGGTTAATTGTGGTGAATAATTAAAGAGAAGATTGGTCGGGGAGTTTAGTAAAAAAAATATAAAAATAAAGTTAAATATATTGAGTCCACCAACTGCTTCCTGCAGTGCCCAATACCCTGATGAAGACCTACAAAGTGTGTCTAAACGTCGGCGTGAAGAATAAAATACTATTGTAATATATAGTATTTATTTGACCACATTCCACTCGACCCCCTTCTCCCCCACACTAACTCTTTGTCAAATAAATTTTATTTATTTATTATTACATTTTTTAAACTGAACACTCCAAAAAATCTTCTCTTCAATAAGACTATTATACTGATTTCTCTCAAGATGTTTAAAATTAAATTTATAGCAGAAAATGAAGACATACATTTATCTACTTAAGCCCATTTGGAACTAAGTTTCATAGGCATACGTTCCGGCCAAAACACAAATGAAAAGTACCTAGTTCTGCCATAAATACTTTTACAAAAGTTGAACTATGTTTACATCCTTGGGTATTATTTAGATAATCCTTACCTTCATCAGGTTATTCTCTATACATCCCATGATAATAATCTCAGTTAGTTTGTATTTTTCTTTCGCTCATTTAACATGTAGTGGGGTGATAAAGAAAACCGATTAGCTGTGATATACAAAGATGGAAAGTGTTGGTCAGAGATTTTCAACACTTTGAAACTTTTGTGTATCAGCAGTATGTACGTGTACCACATTATAAATATATATAATGAGACCCTATCTGTATGTGACAGACCTCGACCGAGTCTTTGAGAACGGCAAATACAGTGAGAGCAGTGGCTGTTCGAATCAGAAGAAATCCCATACAAAAAGTACAAATGTCTCAGGAAATAGGAATCTCTGTCAGATCAATGTCTCGCATAATAAAAAGTGACCTTAGGATGGGTGCGTTTCGAAGAATGACAGGACAAAGGCTAACCACTTTCCTAAAAAACAATTAGACTGGATAGATGCAAAGTGCTGCTTGGCCGTTACCCTAATGGTCTTAATCGAATGATTTTGTTTAGCGATGAGAAAATGTTTACAATTGAAGAAACATTTAATCACCAAAATCGTGTGTACGCACACAGTTCTAAAGAAGCCCAGAAAGTCATTGGAAAAGTGGAAAGAGGTCATCATCCTTCCTCAGTGATGGTTTGATGAGGAGTTTGCTTTCATGGCATCACAGAGTTCTATTTTTGTAAAAAGAAGTTAAAACAGTCCATAAAAACTATCAGGACGATATTTTGGAACCTGTTGTCAAACCTCTAAATGATACTCTGTTTACTGGAAGTCATTGAGTTTTCCAGCAGGATTCCGCTCCAGCTCACAAGGCCAGGTCAACTCAGCAGGGGCTGCAAAAGAACATTCCACAGTTCATCTCTGCCTCGGATTGGCCTTCTGGAAACCTTGATCTCAATCCACTAGATTATCGGCTTTGGATCGAACTGGAGAGGATGGCATGCCACAGAGCACACCCTAACTTGGAAAGCCTCAAACAATCTCTGGTTCGAGCAGTTGAGCGCTTTCCTCAAGAAGTGCTGCGTGCTGCTATTGATGACTGGCCACGGAGATTAAATGCCTGTGTGAAGGCAAATGGGGGGCATTTTGAGTAATTTCTATTTTTTTTTTTACTCTCTCAAGATATGCATTTTATTTCTAAAATGCATTTATGACTGAGCAAGGTACAAACTTTTCAATCAAAAACTTTCAGAACTGTAATCTAAGCTCCATTGTACGTCACGAATATTACTTTATATAAAGCCCTTCACATGCCGACAGTTAAGGACCACTTAGCACTTACCACGTAGTACTTATATACTACAAAAGATTTTACAATAACTTACACGGAGGTCCTAACACTCTCATAAAGATATGGCGACAATTAATATATCCGATAACAGACTTAGGAGGTTCAAAAGAAGCTGTATGAGGGATCTTCTCGCAATAAAATCTATAGTAAAAATTTGATTATATTTTCTACTCCGAGACTATATTGTACTCCGAGTACCTAGTATTTTACTCAAGATGAATCACTATTGGGAATTGAATAACTATTTCAGTTAATCGTTTGACATCAACTGAAGTAATGATTAAATTCTTTGGTACACATAAAAGATCAGTATTTGAGTAAAATACTTGGTACTCAATACTCAGAGTAGCATTTGCCCATCTCAATAAAATGAAGATAGGCAGGGATGCCCCTGGGCACTCCTTTCCCTCACGCTCATAAATGCTATAGTTCTACCCGACAGCAAACTCACTGATTGTTAATATTTTTCACAGGAGTGGGTTAAGAAACAATGAAATAAAAAGATGGTTTCGGTAATGCTTATTTCGGAAAAGTGAAAAATATTTTGAAATCAATTAAATTCCTGAAATTATTTCCCATGTTTTGTTTTTTAATTTTTTAAATTTCCAAGTGTAATAAATGAAATTAAAAAACAAACAAAAAAAGACATGGGGCCGCTATATATCTTTGACTACAGGGAGTTCTCCAATAAAAACTGAATTCGAAGATACCAGAAAAATGCGAAAAATATTACAATCGTTTTTTTATGGATCATAGCTTCATAACGCCTCTAATGATTTCCATAAAATAAATTTACATTGTTTGAAAGACAATTTAATTTTCTTGCACAAAAAAAAAAATCGTATAAATCAGACAAATATAAAATGAAGTGAAGTTTTAAAACGCATTTGTTAAATATTTCATTCACATTTTTATGAAACGCCGCTCTCTCAGTTACAAAAGTCGAATTAATTTTGTCACAGAAAAATAACAAGCGTTTCACGTGTTCAAACTAACCTTAGTCTACTGATCGACTTCTATGTTTCTAATCGTCGTAGAATCATGTTGTTCAAACATGTTGCCTTTTATATTGATATCATAGTAATTGTGTTCGTTTTTGTAAGCAACCATATATTTGGCTTGTCCATAATAAAAGTAATCATAAAATGAATGGATACTCCAATAGCTGGTCCCATTGATTGGGAATGTATATCGACGAAAACAAACCCGACAGTAGAGGTTATTGCAGCAGTGACCCCCAGAAGGTTCGTCGACTCCTGGCCAAGGGTGACATCGGGAGACCGCCCGGGTGACATCGGGTGACACCGACCACCGCAGAGCAGGTATGCAATTACAGGTGAGGAGAGTTCTGCTATCAGCTAACCGTCTTGTTCACCGCCCACCGCATTCGTTCATCAACGTCCGCTTCGTTATTTACAATCGCTGAATTCAACGTCACTATAAAACTGAAATAGTTTTACATAGGGCTTTACAACAATAATAAAAGGTTTAGCGAACCCGAAGGTTCGATGCCGATACCACCAATCGTTTATTACACACCTCCCTCCACCGTTCGCTGTCCAAACCCAAACCCTTCAGATCGGCTTTTATGCAATCTTCCCACCTTCGCTTCGGTCTACCCCTCGGACGTTTACCCCTTGGTACAGCAAATATCAACCTTTTAGGAATTCTCGCGTTACTAAGTCCAACAATTTTACAAGCCCATTTGATTCGCTGCGATGAAATTACCTCAATTATGTTACCCGGATACAGTTCACGCAATTCGGCGTTGTGAAACCGACTGAACTCTCCCGTTAACTCATCCTTCTTCGGACCGAATATTCTACGCAATACTTTATTTTCAAAAACCTTTACAATATGCCTTACAGTACAGGGCTTTACAATATGAAAATTAATTGTGACCAATAGCGATATTTCTGTGAATATATGTATAATATTTTATAAAAACAAATTTATTTGAAATTAGTTGTCATGGTACATAATTCGGCTTCGTAAATGGCTTCATCTTACGGTAGCATACATTTTTTTTATCTGAAAAAATTCTCATAAATGGTTTTCTTATTAAATTAACTAATTGAATGACATCCGAAAATTTCATAATTACTATTTACTTTCTATTAGAATTGAATGGTACTTTGATCACAAAATCGAAAAAAAAAAAAGTTGTTCACAAAAATATTTAGACGTTTGCCATATATAATCTCGTTATTTTGACATGCCGGGGGCGGAGGTCACGCCAAACGGTCCGCTATTTTTGTAGGCCACCTTTTTTTCTCGATTTTGTGATCAAATTATCTTACGATTAAAATTGAAAGCAGATGGATAAACATGCATTTTTGTAACTTAATTAAATAGACAAACTTTAGCGATTCCCAGATTTAAAACGCCCCAGTTCTGAGAATGTTTGTAGATATAAATTCGTAGATTACGATTGATCTGATTAACATTTTAAATGCTTTAAGCAAACATATATGTGTTCTGCCTAAACATAAATCCTTCCTCGAGTAAAAAGTTAAAAAATCCTTCCAACCCAGATCTAGCCCATTATTTTTCTGTCAATACAAGATGTTACCACAGGTATTGGAAAAATATCAATATATTTTAATATCGATATTTAATAAAAATACATTTAAAATATATGTAAAAATATTTTTTATAAGTACTGAGTTATTTAATTTTATGAAAGTGTGAATCTGAACTTACCTCACTAAAATTATTGTCCGTATGACAGAATATAAAATTATTCATTGAATAAAATTTTATGAAATGCTTTTATACTTAATGAATTTTATCAATGAACAGACGATTCGTAATTACAAAATAGCCTCCTCCCTATCATCCTCGTTGATAAAAACGTATCTATATTTTATCCAATAGTTTTCACACCAATATTGAAATTTGACAATCTAAAATCTATATTTTATTAAAAAAATAAACAAATAAATGAATAAAGACGTCTACTAGTCTTTTTGTGTAAAGTTATTCTAGTGATATTTCTAGTTGAGAAATTTATAATATCTGTACCGACAGTGAGTAGGCTAATTACAGAGTAAGTGATTGCAATGTTGGAATATAGAACTGTGAATTAAGAAATATCACTAAAATTAATAATTAAAAATGTTGAAATCGGAATTAGTCATTCTGTTAACTGAAAGGCTCAATTAATGGTTTCTTTATTTTTTCATTTTAGTTAACAGTTTTTTTTTTTCCTTTGGGTTTACAATAAAATCGTTGATAAGTCTGATAGAGTCCAGTAATTATTAATTAACTCATCATCGATTTATGTTTAAGAAATTTAATAAATTATTACCCCGTGATCTTCTAATGTAGTCATATCATTAGAGTGCTACCATTGGGTAGTTACTCAGCAAGTGTATTCATGTCGTTATATCAATTATGTCCAAATTTACTTGATGTATTTATGTAATACAGTTGTAAATGTCATAAAGAAATAAAAAAAAAAATAAATAAATTATTCGTTGAGTTTCTAATATTCCTTTCACGTCCTAGTAAAAATTTAAGAATTGAAATTGGAATTCATCCCTTCATCATGAAATTTCCAATGTTTTGATACCTCGTTTATCAAAATCCATCACTCTTGAGATAAAAAGGGAATTATTGTAAATGATATTATATTGATAACTAATAATTATTATATTTTCAATATATTATTAATTTAAAATATTCACATCAAGATCAAATAACTTTAATTGTACATATTTTCACAAACCTTGAATGCTTGTATCAGAAGAAGAGATTGAAAGATGATAACTTACCTGAAACAAAGAAATTACAATATTAATTCGGAATAATTAGTTTTCTTACTTTATTTCATATATCGTTTAGTTAACATATTCATGTGTTGTTAATAAATGTAATATTTTAGTAATTATTTAGTCTATAATTATTTAATCTATATTCAATTTAGTCAATCAGTCTAAAATTCATTAGTCCCATCTCTTATAAACAATAAAATGATTTATTATAATTAAAATACTAGAGAATTTATGTATATATATTAAAAATCATTCTCGCAATAAAGCCACAGAATTTTTCAATTCCGAACTCTAAGGTATTTTTCCAAGAAATGTTATACAGCAGTGTGTGAACGACTTAAAAAAAATTAACTTTAATGACAATTCTTATAGCTAAGTTAATTATTAAAAAATATTTTTCCATTTAATATTATTATCTAGATTTCATAAAATGCTAATAATGGCGAAATTGAGCCATGTGCTGAATACCTGTGACCAAAATACAACTTAAAGTCGAATTGGTTAGTCCGCCATTTCGGAACAATGCGGACATTTTATTTTCTGGGAATTCTGATTTTTATTTTTTTTATTTTAGAAAAGAATAGAATAGAAAATAATTTTATTCTAGGACAGTCTTCTAATGTCCCTTTAGAATAACAAAAAAATACAAAATTAAAAATATTATATCTGGCCTAAAAACCAACACAAAAAGTAAAAAGAAAGAGAAATGAATAAAGAAAACATTAGTTAAATATACTATACAAAAAAAAATCTATGTACAATACACTTAAAAACTATGGTAATTGTCAGAGTATTTAAGTGATGAATTATATGTAAATACATCATTATGAATAATATGTAATTTTACATAAAGGGATTAGCGGGGGTTTTAAATGTAGATGGACAATGCCGTATTTTGATAGGAAGGGAATTCCAGAAATCAACAAAGGAGTTTTGGAATGAGGCAGATCTGTGAGAAGGGATGTAAAGGTCGTCAGGTCGAGATCTTGTGGAAAGTGAATGGACTGAGGACTTTAATTTATATAGTATATTCAGTGTTATCCCTTGTTTTATGAACAAATGTTACCAAAGTGAACCAAGCGAAACCCGCGCAGTCATTTAAATACATACTTTTTTTATTTTTGAAAATTAAGAATATTGTGTTTTTTTTTTCGAAAATTAAACAGTTGCCACCGAATGAGCATAGTCTAGAATATTACATCTATTCAGAAATGAGGAAATCATTCTCTAATGTAGAAGCAATAAGTGATCTTGAATCTTGGTATATGATATAAAAATACTGATATATTGTTTGCAGCTCATGATTTACGAAATATAAGCCTCACCTTAAAAAAGAAATTGAAAGAAATCGATTCTGAAAAAATAAATCGATTGGATCGGAAGAGAGATAGGAAGGATGCCCTAGCCAAGGGGAAGATATATAACCCTAAAGATATTTACGGCGGCAGAAGATTATTTCGAAATTACTAAAATTTATTGTGAGGCTTAAATCCCCGCTTTAAACAGGAAACATTTTCTTCTCTTCTCATGCCAAAGTGTTTTTACGAGGGTTTTATCTCAATTTTATTTCTAGACTTTGTAGCAACATTAAAGTGGCATGGCTAGTTAATACTATTAAAATTAAATTAATCGTATTGTTAAATTCTTGATTGTCCAAATGTACTTGGACAATGAAACATAAAAAAGTACTCGGGTGATGTAAAATCACATTTAATATTAGTATTTAACTATAAATTCCTATTTATAACAAGATAAAATATTTTTATTACTTTAACTTACCTATATATGAAATATGTAGCAAAGGAAAGTATTGCGTTCGTGAAAATTTTCGAATATCAGTTTGCAACGGAAATACACGTTTGAGGTCCCCTCAGTCTAAATAACCAGTCCCGCAAAATGGTCTGTGTTGGAGTATACGTGTGTGTGTGTGTGTTAACAATCTAGCTCAAAAACAAAAAGTCACACGAAATTGAAATCATTTCAAGGAATGGACTTAATCCTTAACAAATAATAATAATAATATTAATTTAACTTATTTTTTAGTAATTGATTTAAATATGCTAATTGTCAAATCATGTATTGTATTGACAATTATCTCCCTAGATAGCTATAGTAAGATATCTCTGATACTTTATAAATAGTTACCTTGAATATACAGACTAGACACAACAAGACACTTATCAAGACTTAGAAAACAATAACAGATTTCAGCAAAATGTCTCTGTCTCACAGACTTCATATCAATTCTAAAAGATAAGGATACCAATTCTTAAACTTCTCTCCCACGCTTCCTTTGCCGTCCTCTTCCGACCTCTCTTCACCCCCTTGCTATTCTTGGGTATATAATCCCTATGGTCATCTGGACTAATCACTCTTGCAGTTACATTCTAGAAGTCACACTCTTGTAAGAGACCTGGAGTGAACTCTTGTAGTCAACCCACATATTCATAGTATTACTCTGTATTTTAAGATGCCATTTGTTACAGACATTGTGAATAAAAATATTACTTATAAAGTCTTCATTGCCTCCGATTCGTTAACTATATGAAAATGAAAAAATAATTTTATTCTGGGACTACTGTCCCCTAAGAATAATAACAGAGTTACAAATTTATGGATCTTACTATGACATAATCAAAATACGAACTAATTTACTGTTAATTGTTATTTCATTTTTGAAATGGATTGAAATTAAACATTGTACAGATGCAAGTAATTTTACATGTCAGGGGAAGTTTGAATGTGGAGTAGGTGTTGGAACAGGAGTTGTTTGAAGGAATTTGTGGACGAGGATTGGCGCAAAGAGGTTGGAAGTGAGTTTCATAAGGAAGCAGCACGAATGATGAAGGATTTGATGAAGGAGGAAGTTTTATGGGAGGGAATATAAGTCTATAGGTTGAGACCTAGTATTGAAAGAGTGGATAGAGGAGCGTAGAGTAAGGAGTTCCAGGATGTAGGGAGGGTTTTTGGTTCTGAAGACTTGGAAAAGGAAAAAACCAAGGAGGAATTGTCGTCGGGAAGTAGGATAAAGCCACTTCAACTCGGTGTACCAGAGTGAAACATGTGAACGCCTGGGGATCCCGATATGGGATATGGTGTAACAAAAACGTTTTCGTCAAAATTGGCTAACTGAATGTGCCACTTTACATCATTTATCAACATATATTCACTATTTTCTTGATAAAGATTCTATTTATAATTATGATGTAGTTTTTTTTTCTCACAGGACTTAAATGGCTGATTTTCAATATTAGCTTCCCATAAAGTACCTTTATTTATTTTTTTAATACAATAAACCGTTTCGCATTGATCTCTGTTATATAAAATAGTTAAATATGAAATAATTTGATAATTAACTAAAGAAGAAATACGAGATAGTAACGGATAATAGTTCTAATGGAAGAACCAAAGGAATACTATTACTTAATACTTAAATTTATATATAAGGGTACTTAAACAAATACAGACAATGATCAATATTGGCTCCATTACTATGTATTATTTATACGCATGACATGCCCACCACCTCCGAAACATTGACTGCTACTTACGCTGACGATACAACAATTTTAACAAAAAAAACACGTACCCAGACTAGCCTCATTAAATTTACAAAATCACTTATTAAATTTACAAAATTGGAATTCACTTTGGAATATTAGATTAAACCATGACAAATCACAACAGATAACATTTACACTTCGACGAGACACATGCCCACCAGTTTATTTCTGCGACAACCAAATTCCTCAGACGACAATATACGGTACCTCGGACTAATATTAAACAGAAGGATGACCTGGGCCACACATGTCAAAATGAAACGAAATACTTTGAACAAGCGATTGAAAATACTGTACTCACTTTTATCCAAATCAAAATTGAAAATCAGACAAAAACTTACTTATGGACGCCTCACAAATTTACAGTTCTGAAAAAAGACATACTTACAAAAACTACAATCATTTCAATCCAAAATTTTACGACTAATAACTGGAGCTCTTTGGCACACAAACAAAACTTTACATACCGACCTAACAAAAACCAACCATTGACCAGCACATACGTACTCTCTACTCCCGATTTCACCTTAAACTACACGGACATCACAATGGACTTATTAACGACATGGCCATCCGGGGACGACTGAAGAGGAGCTGGATGAGAGATCTCCTTTCCTCAATTAAGGAAGTAAACCAAGACCAGGAAGGGGTGCTACTGTGTATTTTTTTCCGCGTGTCTAAATGATAAGTTTTCTTATCATTTACAGCACATCTGCTTATTGTGAAGCGTATGACAGGTGTGGATGGCATATGAAAAAAAAAAACTACAAAAAAAAGACACTATTTATTTATTTATTTATTTATACATGTTTTGGGCTCTTCAACCACTTGGGTCATTTTTGCTCTATATTACAATTTGATGAATTACTACACACATAACTAAACTATAGCTAAGAAATACAATTTAAAGTTTGAAAAGTTAAGAATAATTACAGATGATTATGATAGTACAATTCAACTAAAATTATAAAAATTGAAACTTAAAGATTTATTAGAAGATAAGATAACAGAGACAATAAAAATAAAGATTAATTATATTAAGAATAAAAGCAAAAAAATACATTTTTAAAAATTAATACTAATAGAGGCAAAGTTAAAGAATGCAATTTAAACATTAGAAAGCACAAGAACCATTAAAATTAAACATTAAATATTAGAGAAAGATAAGTTAACAGTTAACAAGGACATTTAAATAAAAGATTAACACTATTGAATTTGAGTTTATTATAATTTCGTATTTACTCCTCTTCCAGTCAAAATTAAATGTACCAGTTGCAAATTTTAACATTGAAAAGATTTAATTAAATTTTAGCAATTTAATTTTGATATCAGAAATGCCTGATATTTGAAATAAACAAGATATATCAGACGGGAGAGATGGAAATATGTTTTTAATTAAAGCTTTTTATCCGAGATTTGCGTCTTTAGTGAACATACGTAACCTCGTATGTTATAATTTTAATTATTCTAATCAACCTTTCATTTGAGATTCAGAGAATTATTTTAGAAAATGCTACCCTCCGAGGCGTCTGAAAAGAAGATGGTCTCGTGATCTACTTATGTAAATATATTATTAGAGTGCTACCAATGGATAATTTCTCAACAAGCGTTTTTATGTGATTGTATTATTACTGTGTGCACATTTACTAGTTGTATTTATTTATAATACAATATGTAAATATCAATAAATAAAAAAAGAGAAATACTAGCGATTTTAACGATTATTTAAACTTAAATAACATTATGAGAAGGAGTTGGTCGGGGGTGCGGTCAAATAAATACTAAATTTTTAAAAAATAGTATGTTTAATTGTTTCGCTAACGTTTCGAGCCACCTTGCAGGTCTTCATCAGGGCGTTGCATCAGGCACTGCAAAAAGAAGTTGAGTACTGAGTCTAGTTGATTTTGAGTCTATCAACTCCTGCAGTTTTATACTTCACAATAATTTGTATTGCATGTCTTTCTATTAATAACAACATATAATTAAATTGCAAACATATGTATTAAGCTCCAAAACTTGACGCTGTCCAAAACATGTCTATAGAACTAGTACTTTTGGAGACACAACAAGAAATATATACTAATAAGAAGTCTATCATATATTTATTTTTCTAAAACAATAAATTGCTTAAAAAATTAATTATTACTCCGAATTCTCGAAGTTCTCTAACGATGGACCGTTAAAGTCACCAAATGGAAAGCAAATAATTAATAAATAGTTAAGTAAAAAGCGTGAAATGAATTACTAAATAATTGCTTAGCTTTCTCAGAGTTAATGAAATGGGTGAGAATTTTTGTGAAACGATTTAAACTTCCCTTTTCACCTGAATTCCAAGCATTTTCTCTCCCAGGCCAGGAAGAAACTTTGTTTCTAACTTCTAAGGAACGTATTTACTTTCTGGCTAAATTAATGTCAGCTTTACGTCTCAAGTTATTTATAGGTGTTTCTATTTGTCTTAAATATACAAGGAGGTAAATAATATAAAATATATCGGGAGCGAATATATTAAGGGAGTGAAGAAGTAAAGATTTATTATCTAAAAAAATCTGGTGTGTCCACTCACACGACTTTCCTACCTATTTCAGGAAAGTATTTATTTTTTTACATACATCCATCAAGAAACGAAAAAAAAAAATGAATTAGATTTATTTTCCCGAAAATTGAGCAAAGAAAAGATTTGAGTACGATTTATTTGATAAACTAAAGTAATGTAAATGAGCTTAAGATAGATAAGTGTAAACATTTCAATACTCTCCAATATTGCTGATCGAAAACTTTTTGCCATAGCCTAAATTTGTCAAACAATAATTTCTGTTAAAAGTAGAGGAAATAGTGAAGCTTGTGTGATGGTTGCACATCGGAAATCTGACGACTCAATCTAATTCACTTTTCACAAAAAAGTGCAACACGCGTCTAAAGAAGTTTTCGCTCCAAAAAAAACCTTGGAAAACACCAACAGGCTGTTTTATTGTATAGTATGATATTCAGAAGATATAATATTAATTACAATTATATATATTACGGAATAACTTTGTTTAAGTGATCAGAATATTTAAAGGTTTTCTGTTTAAAACACATTCAACAAGCTCCTACAGCCCGATTGTTGTTCTATCCTTCATCCATCTTAATTCTTTTTGTTTCAGTAACAGCATTCCTTATCGCTCGCTAAATGCATCTATATTTTATAAAAGTTCTATTCTATGATATAAATGGAGAAAATAAACTTTCAAAATTACATTTCAGCCAAAAAACCTGGAACTTTATCAACAAATTGGGAACAATAGAGGTGCAGCGTGGTTGACTATCGTTGCCAAGAAAGCTAGTTTGGAGTCGAAAAGATGGCCAGCGCTCTTTATGATTTTCTATTTTTGTCTCAAATTATCCTTCACCTCTGCTCATCCAAAAATAGTATTTTTTCAGATAATGATTATTTATCAGTATTTTTAATGTGTTTTATTGATACTTTATGTTTATACTAATTTTCTCTCCTTTTATGGATTTACGCCAACCTAGTGAGACTCAGTATGCACTATTAGTTAGAAACATTTTAAAAATAACAAACTGTTTACAGTATACGATTAACTTGAATCAGTTATTAATTTGTTGCTTTTAACGCGGAACGATCCCAAAAAGAACAAGGAGATCTTCTGCAGGAACTGAAGTGTTGATGTTGGGGAAATTACGATATTGGCAGAGAATATTATTCTAGACTCCCTGGAGATCATCCACTGTTTCTTGTATATTTAGTAATTGACTGTGAATTTAGGATGTATTTTTTCATTTATCTGTTTATTTATTAATTCAATTTTAATTTTTATCTTTGTCTTATCTTTTTATTATATTCATGGAATCGCATTGTATATGATCGATTTTGCCCAAAGAGGTAGGCAGACATAAAGCTGGAGTAAAATTAAAAGACGAGTTACTGCAGGTGTCATGACATCACAAGAAACGTGGAAATACATATATCGTAAAAGCTATATTACATTGGTTTACAAATGATCTTTATTTATTACAAATACGATTTTTGTGACACGATAAATAAGAAAAATATATTAACAATAATTTAATATCTTTTTAAAAATCACCTCAATGATATGTAAGCTAGGAAAGTTTTTAAAAATATTTATAAGTAAAAAGTTTCATCCTTCATTAAGATCACTCCTCAAAATTTTGTCTGAAGAAGAGAAACAATTTTTGAAAAAAAATATATCTAGTAAATATTTTCCCTTTCATAGTATTGTGGCAAGTTAATGTAAGAACAATGTTGTTCCGAAAAAGCTCAAAATTGGCTGCTGAAGCTCGACATGAGGAAAAACTGGACTGGCTCTGTGATTAGTATCTCTAGTAATCTGCCAAATTATTTCATCCTCTCATACTTTTTCGCCGTAATACTTTCCTATAGGTTTCCTCCTCGCTATTTTAATCTTAATTATTTAATTAATGTGTATTTAAACATAATACGTTATATCCTTACAATGCTTTAAGCAGGAAAATGATTATGAAGTGGACAGAAAAAAATACCAGATCATAAGAAAAATATAAAAGAGGTTTGGAAAAAAAAGATAAGAAAAAAAAAGTACCATTATTTATTGTGAAGTATAGAATGTACTCGAAAAAATTATAGTATTGAATTATACTTGAATAGACATTATTTTCTGGCAATGATGAACTATTATAAAATGTATAAGTGCATTTTAAAATTTGCTAAAGCTTAAAGCTTACAACTAACATATCATTAAGACCATTAAAATGACAAAAATTCTATTTATTATATCGACAATACGCAATAAAAATATTCTAACACTAGAAATAATTTTAGAAAATTTCTTTAAGCTCGTTTTGCACTTTTTTTTTTTGTAGGGAATGAATTAGATCGAACAGTCAGATCTCCAACGTGTAACGCTCGGGAGTTGACTAATTGAACAATTTTTTGCATATGAATTAAAATATCTCAAAAACTAAAAATTGGACCTGCGTGCTGTCAGCGAGAGAAATGTTGAGCATTTCATGCTCTCTGTAATGGGCTATTAATAAAAAAATATATTTCATATTAATAATTTCGTCTTGTTATGTTTTCACTTCTTTAGTGTGGTCTAAAGTACACGCCTTAGTTTTATTTCTATTTGTATATATTAGTATTATATCAACATGCTAGACTAATATATATGTTTTTATTAACTTTGCTATTATTCTAAGGGGACTTTAGTCCCAGAATATATTATATTTCATTGTTTATGTAGCAATAAAATCATAAACGTATATTTAAACAAACATTAAAAATAAAGAATTATTTGAAGAGGAATTTAAAAATACTATTGAAAAATTAAAATATAATAAATTTTCCCTAGATGTTCAATCCATACTGAACTCAAAATTTAATGATAACTTTAGAAAAATTAGTAGCTTGACTAAGGATGAATATTATCTACAAATTAAAGGACCAATAAAAAAGCATATAACGATTAGCCAATTAAGACTATGCCAGCCCTAGAACTTAAAGTTACTTCTTACGGCTTTCAAAATTGTTTTCTAGATAGAAGTGCTGAATGTCCCATTTGTAATACACGTGAGTCCGAAGATTTATAAAATTTTCGGTATAACATTTCTCTAAATATGTAGCGTTTAGACGTAAGTATTTGAATGAATATAATTCATGGCAATTGTGACGATAAAGACCAAATAGTACAATCATTAGATATAGAAAACAAATATAAATTCAATGATTTATACTGGTATGTAGAAAGTTGTTAAAAATTAAGAAACCTCTTTTTGTTTGTTCAAGAATAATTAAGTTTAGGGTTATATGTAAAGATAAAATTAGGACTAAGCATTATATTTTAATATGCTAAAGGAAGATCCTTTTGTTTATATCAAACACACTAATAATTATATCATGGGATTATTATATGGGAGCGGGATAGCTCAGTGGGTGAGCACTGACTAACAGAGCTCAAATAATTTTTCATTAGCCGTGGATTAACCCTGGGATCGGGAGAACCTCCTGGGGAACACACAGCCTCTATAAAGTGGGTAAACTTAATTAAGAAATAATTAAGGGGGAAAACCTCTCGCGGTTGAGCGTGATATCGGCCCAATCACCTCCCGGCACAACCATTCGCCTTGAAACAGTACTTCCTCACATTATATTGAAACCAAGACCCTTCATGAGTTGTAGTGGTACAGGTTTTTTTTTTAATTAATTATATATGGTTTTTACTATTAAAGTAGTTAATTAGGTATCATATTTATGTATGTTCTTATAAATGTATATGTATAAAACTCAACTCCATTCGTATGTGTTCGCAGGAAAACAAATAAAAAATTTATTTATTTAAACAACCATATAAATATTTTTGATGAATATATCAGAAATAGCTAAGAGTTAATTATCATTAATTGCTTTAAAAGCGATGCCAGTAAAATCAGACACGACAAAATATTACCGTGGGATGAGGATCCAAATCTTCCCGACAGCCAATATGGCGAATTATTCTTAGCAGACTATGCTCAATTAAACTCCAATAAAATTAGACTCCTCTGAAATAACAAGAGAGCACGGCCATTGCCAACTCCATCGGCCAGGAATTCGGACGACGAGAACAAAAAAAGCTAAAAGCGAAGGAACAGCTGTGCGGAGCGGGCAGGTGCGGCACAAAGGAAGCGAGATTTACGAGGCAGAGTCGTCTGAAGAATCGCGAGAGCCGCTTCCCAATTAGAACTGCGGCGGTAAATAATTCCCGAGCTGTCTCTGGTAACAGGTGCGCGATCAGGTGTGCGTTTCGGGCATTGTTGTCATCGTCTAGTTAGCTTGCGGCTGCTGTCTATCTCTGTGTTGACAGGATGCGCTGGGAGATGAGGGGGAGGGAGGGAGGAAGTGAGAGCGTAAGGAGTCTGTGCCGTGCTCAATCAGGGGTAAGCAAACTGCGCTACAGGTGGTTTGTTCGCAAAAAAAAATCGCAATAATAAAATTTGAACTTTCAATAAAATAAAAAAAAAAATCCTGTACAACTACAACCCATAAAGGGTCTTAGGTTCAGTATTATGTGAGAATGTACTTTTACAAGGCGGTTGTAAATAACCTATTGAAAGTTAAATGTAAAATAAAGATGTTTTGGCGGGAATAGGCGAATAACCTTCCGCTTTTATATCGGGGATAAAGGTTATTTACACTCGTGTATTATTAAAACAAAACCCCGGCACTGGATATCGACTTTTTGAGGGTGTTTAACTGTGATTGGAATTCGGGGATCTATTACCTCTTGTGAGGGAGGTAATGCGAACCGAGAAAAGGTTGGATCTGGGCGGGACAACATCCGTGCTGGGCTATGCTGATGATCTGGTACTGTTAAGCGAAGACGTTGAAACTATAAAACTAAATACGACAACGTTAATGAAAGCCTGTAAAGAACTAGGACTCGAAATAAACGTGGATAAAACAAAATATATGGTTAGCTGCAAAAATGGCGATAATACTGGTGATATCGATATAGATGGTAATATGTTTGAACAGGTAGATAAATTTAGGTATCTAGGTTCTACGATAACTAGAAAAAACAAAATCGAAGAAGAGATTAAGGTTAGACTGAAAGCGGGAAATGCTAGTCATTTTTCTGTGACAAAACTACTTAGTTCGCGCCTCTTGTCCCGAAACTTAAAAATTAGAATCTATAAAACAATTATCTTGCCTACAGTTCTTTATGGATGCGAAACTTGGCCGCTTACATTAAGGGATGAGCAGCGTCTTAAGGTTTTTGAAAATAAAGTATTGCGTAGAATATTCGGACCGAAGAAGGATGAGTTAACCGGAGAGTTCAGACGGTTACACAACGCCGAATTGCGTGAGCTGTATCCGAGTAATATAATTGAGGTAATTTCATCGCGGCGAATCAAATGGGCTTGTAAAGTTGTTTTGCTTAGTAACGAGAGAATTCCTAAAAGGTTAATATTTGCTGTACCCAATGGTAAGCGTCCGAGGGGTAGACCGAAGCGAAGGTGGGAAGATTGCATTAAAGCCGATCTGAAGGGACTGGGTTTGGACGGCGAACGGTGGAGGGAGGTGTGTAACAAGCGATTGGTGGTGTCGGCATCGAACCTTCGGGTTCGCTAAGCCTTATTATTATTATTATTATTATTACCTCTTGTGACACTGAGTGAGAAGAAGAATAACAATACATATACATCTGAAATGTGGGACTTAGTAAACACTTTGAATGAACTGACTCACCTGGTTTATTCTTCAATTGTGAGGCCTATATGACAACTAGGTAAAAGGACTATTCACTCCTGTATAAAAATTTTTTTTGACAACTGATATAAGTGAATATATTGAAGTCTAATAACTGTAGGCTTGATGTTCTTGGTCTTTAATGTGGTAAGCCTCTCTTCCCAGATGACGTCTTCTCCTGTTCCAGTCCAGACCTCAAGTGTTTGGCGTCCTCTTAAAGCTGCTGCTACCTGATCAAACCTTTTTTCCTCTTTTCGATTGTTTATCGATATGAGATTTTCCAATGAGCAATTAGTCCACTGCACAATTGAGTACAATTCACTGTGCAACCTCACATTCCTTCTCATGTATTATATATTCTTTCTCATTCCCTCACACAATGTCGTCTAAAGGAGTAAATACAGGTATACTACACGGTTGTGCAGTGAAGTGATCAGGCCGAGATCACTTTCAACCGCTAGGCTTTCCTCCTTAATTACGGGAGAATTTTCCTGCCCCAGGATCGATCCACAGCTGTTGAAAAATTAACAGTCTTCAGCCGGATTCGAACTAGCTCACCAACTGAACTACCTTGATTCCAGCACTTATAATAAGGAAAAACAATTTATTGATTCCCACAATTATTTTCCTTCTTTCTCTGCCTATAAGTCAATACGGGTGATTGCAGCAGTTACTCATGAAGTAAAATTCACTGATGCAAGCAAATATTCAAAATTACATATCATGAAGTACAGCCTGTACATTTTATCTCAGAGTTCAGCTATCGTCCTCTTCAGTACCTCCTATATCCGTTGGCCTCCCTGGCACACTTCCTCCCACAATTATTACTTTTCACACACACACACACACAGATATATATATATATATATATTATTATTTTTTTGTTATCTGTTGGCATTACAGACCTCGTAAATCTTTTGTCGCCTTAACAAGCCAGCTCTATCTCTGCCTGTCTCAGGCTATTTCTTTCCAGTTATCTATACATACAGAGTGTTTAAGTGGCTAACTGAATATATAATTTAAGGGTCTCAAAATAAGAAAATGTCCATTTAGTTCATATTAGTATTCCTTCTAATCCATTTCCTAAACAAAGCGTTACTTTGAAACGTTACTTTGAAGAACATTTAATATAAATGTTAATGTTTACATTTAATTAATAATATAAATAATAATTAAATCTTTGTAATTCAAGTCAGAGTTTTTTTTAGTTAAATAATCTTGTTTATTTTAATTTTTGGATTATTAGTTTTAATAGTGAACCATTGTGATCGTACAAAAAATTCAAAAACTTAACCCCCTCTCAAAATTTGAAGTTTTACATTTCAGGATACTTAGAATTCGAAATACAAATAAAAATTTGTTTGTCCGTCCGCGTATTTTCTCTGAAACTACTTGACCGATTTTTTTTTCCAATTTGGATTTAAAATCAGAGGTCACCCGTATATGATCCTCCTTCGTCGATCTTGCTATCCGCTCTGTCCTTCCAAGATGGTGGCCAAAAAAAAACCTGTGTTGCTATAAACTGTAGCGCCTAGACAAATATACCGATTTCAATGAAACTTGGCTAAAATCATTTCCTTAACGCTCTTTAAATTTATCTACATAACATACTCAACGAAAATAATCGAAGAAAAAAATTACTAGAGATGGTAAAATTGATTTCCGAATCACTCAAGAAGTATACACTATTTTGTGGACAATGTTATTTAAAAGTTTACTAATTTTACAAAAAAAAAAAGTCGTTGAACTCGAAAAATTTGGAGCAAAGATATGGTGTTCTAGATATGTTTCATATGATCAACTGTAAAGGTCATAACTTTTCGGTTTTTGAATGTTTTACTGAAGTAATGCTATTTTTATTACTTATTACTAATGATAAAAAATATTCATATCAATATCATAAATCATATTTTATTTATTATGTTTCTTTAGATGTATTTTTTTTTTTGTCTTCATATTTCCATCCACACCTGTCATGAGTTTGACAATCATCAAATGTGCTGTAAATAATTGGAAAAATTGACATTTTAGGCATGAGGAAAAAAATAGTACCCAGCAGCACTTCTTTCTGGTCTCGATTTATTTGCTTAATTCAGGAAAGGAGATCGCTCATCCAGCTCTTCTTCAGTCGTCTCCTTATGGGCATGCCAGCTGTGGCCATGTATTTAATAAGTCCTTTGTGATGTCCGTTTAGTATAAGATGAGATCTGGATTAGATGTCACGTATGTGTTGGTCTATAGTTGGTAGTCGTAAGTCTAACATTTTGAAATGAAATATCTGTAATTTTTGTAAATGCGTCTTTTTCACAAAACCGTAAATTTGTGAGGCGTATGTCCATATGGGTTTGAGTAGGTAAGTATATGTATTAAGTTTTTTTCTGATTTTCAATTTTGATTAGGAAAAAAGTGAGTACAGTATTTTCAGTCGGTTGTTCAAAGTCTTTCGTTTCATTTTGACATGTGGTCCCCAAGTCGTCCTGTCTGCCTTAGGACGTATTTTCGTTTGGAAATAATAAATCATTGTATAATAATTTGTAGCGTTTTATTATTAAAATTATTTTTTTTGACTTATATGATCAGATCAATCAACGCAATAACATTGAATAATTTGTTTCACATGAGCTTACAACAAAATGAATAATCTAATGGAACAATACAATTAGTATATATCCCGATATAAGGAAGTTTGATGAAATTCCTCCCCCTCCCCCCGACCCTACAGACCTGACCATGTCACCACCCCAATTACATTATCAACTTATTCGGGAGGGGAGGTGTTGGGGAAGGGCAGTTGGCAACTGCTAATCCTAAACTAACACCCTCTTTGGGCGCTGCGGGCTAACTTTGTTACTATCCGTCCGTTCGGGGGGGAGGGGGGGGAGGGGGACCTAAATCATTAGCCCTGTTTATATGGAAACAGAGTTGATTACACGGGACAAAATATCATATCGCTCATTATCTATGCGCCTCTTCATTATGGATCGTAATTTTCGGCGGCGCATAATCCGAAATCCGGGACCGCCAATCTGAATAACAATGACGCACCGGTATGCAAAGTCCCCTCCCTGGCGGAGGCCTCGTTCGTGAACGATACTCCCTAGCTGTATGGAAATCCTTGTTATAGGGGCAGGTTGATATTATATGTCACATTAATAAAATAATAATTATTTCAAGATATTGTGAAAGAAAAAAAAAATATAAGTTTGAGTTTAAAATTTATTCAACAATAATAACAATTTGGTACTGCCAGTCAAAAACATCAATCGGCCAGTGCCGATAACAACACAATCATATTTTTCAGGGATCAACCTCTGAAACACACAAAAAAAAAAAAATGAAAACAACTGAACTTCACTACCATTTTATTGGCCTCCATTTTGCTGCAAACTATTCCTGCTCAGTTAATCCAAGTCATTTGGTGAATCGTGCACACTATCTTTTTATTTTCACCAGAAATAGCAAAAAAGAAAATGAGTTACTATATATTTCGATCTATATATATATAAATAGCTCATAAAGTCCACACCAATTCTCACAATCACCAGCGCAATATAATTCAACTAAAGGTCAATGGGAAATATTTGGAAAAAGTTCTCCTTTTTTTCATTAAAAATAAAAATTTTTGTTTTTAATGAAAACAAATGAATTTCGTTTTGGGAATAAACTTAAAAAAAAATGTAGTGTGTCCATTCTACACGGCTTTCCTACCTATTTCAGAAAAGTTTTTACATCTTTACATATGTCCATAAAAAAAAAAAAAAAAAAAAAAAAAAAAAAAAAAAAAAAAAAAAAAAAAAAAAAAAATTGAACTAGATTTATTTTCCTGAAAATTGATCAAAGAAAAGATTTGAGTACGATTTATTTGATAAACTAAAGGAATGTAAACCTGCTTAACGTAGATCAGTGTAAACAATTCAATAACTACTAATATTTTAGATCAAAAACTTTTTGCCACAGCCTAATTTTGTCAAACACTATTTTCTGTTAAAAGTAGACAAAATAGTGAAGTTTGTGTGATGAGGGCAACTAAAACGTATCGATCCGTCGAAAACCTCATTTTTTTATTTGATCCAATCGCAATACTTTCCTTATCTTATATAGGTAGGAAAGTAAAAAAAGGAAATTATTCATTCTCAACCTTATAGGAAGTGAAAAATTTAATATATTTATTTTACTTTTAACGGAAGTAACATTAACAACGTCACGAATCACTTCAGAAATAATTCTGAAGTAGTAAAACTTGGATGAATTCAGATATAATGTTATTTCTTAAAATTCCAATTTTTCTTAACATTATTTTTTTTAACTTTATTTTTTCACCCACACCTGTCACAAATACTGACAAGCAGTGAGTATGCTGTAGGGAAGAAGCGTTGTTTAATAATTTTCTACTCTAAAAATAATATTGTATTTTATATGCCATTAGAGGCCGGAGTAACATTAGGCAGAGCTAATGGAGCCTCGGTAAGTTTTTAAATTTTACCGGTACTATTTGTATTTATCACTAAATACACACATCCACATACATACATTCAACATAATTCTATTAATTTTCAAATTGTCGATTCAAATAATTAAATATTAATTAATTCAAGCACTAGATTAATAAATATCGCTCAAAAACCTTCGCGATCGCAACTACATCACAGAGGTGACGGTTCCCCACCTCATGCACTATTATTAATAGTTCTAATATTCTTTAATAGGTTGAAGATTTGTTAAAAATCTTGCGAATAAATAAATGAATTTCTGAACCATACAATCCGAAAGAATTTAAGCAATTTTAGGAACCAGAGTGAATTACAGTTAGGGCTAGTTATAAATAATATGTGAAATAACAGTAAATACAATTATACAAGATAATTTGGTACTTTATAAAATAATTTTTAATATTAAAATAATTATATTTTATTCCTCAGAAAATTTATATTCATAACGAAATTCTAAAACATTTTCCTTATTTTGAAAGTAAGCTTCTAAGAGAGGTCAAGAGGAGAGAAGCCACGTGCTTTCTACCTTAATTATTAATTATAACATTTAATATAATATAATTATGTATGATAATTTATATATCATAACCCTTTTTAATCTCTGTTAGTCTAAAATACAGAGATAAAATAAAGGATATCAAAAAGGAGAGAAATTGAGGATGATGTTTGTAATAAAATGAAGAGAAAAAAAGAATCTCTTTGGAATTAGAAGATAAACAAAACAAAACATTTAATAATTAATAAAACAATTACTACCTATAGTATTCTATATACATATATATTTTAAGAAAACTTTCTGTAGAATTAATTAATACAAATAAATAATAATAAAAAAAATTATTTTTGTAGGACTAATGTTTTGTTTATAAAAAATGAAAATTAATTTTTGAAAATGGTTCTTAGAACGTTAAAAATTATTTTGTAAGATTAAAACGGGTTTCAATATATAAATAATCATATATACATTAAATATAATAATTATTAAAATATCTCACAAAAATATGAATAGCCCAAATAAGGTTATTTAACATCAATTTATTATTAAATGTAATATTTTAAATAGTATAGTATATTAAAATGTATTGTGTTAAACAGATATATATTTTTTAATCTGTGTATAAATTAGATTCTTAGAGATAAAATGAAAATATCTCAACACTAGAGTGATGTTATAAAGCAAAGATTCTCAGCTCAGTGCTTATTCGATTGATGGAATACATGTACATCAAGTTGAGTTTAGCAACGACTTGCTGAATACCAGAGGAAAAAAACCACACATAAAAGGTACATTACACAGGAGAAAACAAAAAATATATAAGGAAATACCTATCTATTAAATTGTTGGATTTCAAAACAGAAATAAATATAGATATTTAAATCATTTTGAGAGATATTAAAATTGAGATTATAATAAAGTTACATCCAGATGGTCCAAGTTAAATCCACCCCAAAAGCCAATGCAATCGGTGATAAAAATAGGAGCGCTATAGATTCAGTAAATATTTTTTGAACAGTTAATTAAGGCATTTTTTATTTGTTGTAAATATTTTTGAAAATGTCAGATTATTTCAATAGTAACTTAAAAATATTGAAATTGAAACAGAATCCGTTTTGGAAATAATTAAACTCGATGGCCCGTAATTGAAAAACAAATATGTTATCGGAGTCTGGTTTGGAGAGGAAAAAAATCTATAAAAATAGTTTTATAAAAAAAAATACTTGTTTTTTAACGATGATGGTACAATAAAATCTGTAACCCGGAGGCACAAGCGGATCCAGGATTTAATTTAAAAAAAATTAAATTATGGGGGAAGAAAGCTTTAGCTCTAAAGTTTTTTTTAAAAAATTATATAACGATAATTACTCTGAAAGAAAAATAAAAAAACTAACAAACAACAAGAGTTTTTATCTCGACTTCTAAACGATATCTTAGATGATAGTTCTCGGGTTTGGGTCAAAACGTCGGCTTATTGATTAAAGAAATTTTGACTGAAATTCTTGAATTTTTTTTTTTTCATTCTTATAATTCATTAGTAGACTACTTTAACATCTCTAAAAATATATGACATGAGCTAATTAACAAAACTATGATCTAATTTTACTAAAAAATAAAATAAAAATAAATAAATATTGAAATTGAGAATGCTTAATTGAGAGATAGTTTTTAAGACTTTTCAATATTGGTGTGCAGCAGAGCGGAACGAGTGACATGTTGCCGGATCTGCTATTGGAGTAGATCTGGCACCGTCGCACAACACTGGCATCGCTTTTAATTGATTTAGAAAACAAGATATTGAAAATCAATTTTGGAAATCAATATATATCTTTCACTGTTTAAACTGAACATTGATGTTTCCATAAATGTTAAGTAGCATCATTATATATTTTATTTCTAATTATTTACATACAAATAAACAAATATTTTATAATAAAATGTAAGTATCCAAGCCACAAGTTTCAATGGAATTTCCTACTACGCATTTAGTGGCTACTTAATTTTTCTAGGAGCTATGAATTTTAAAATCCTTTAAAATTCTTTATAAGATATCCAAATTTTCTAAACATATAACGAAAAGCCTAAATTGTTTAAAAAATAAAGGTTTCAACAATTATTACTGGATTAGTTTTTAAATATGAAAAGATATTTTATAAAGAATATAAAATGAAATAGTTAAAATCTATTTTTCTAAAATTTTATTCGATCGTAACTAAACTTTATTTATTTTAATATCTTGTTACCTCTTTAAATTGTTTTTAAAGAATTTTATAACACAGTGCGAGGGAAAAAAAAGATTAATGTATAAAAATAAATTAAATACACGTCTAACCAAGTATAGAACAAAATATATAAATAATTTAAATTATATATATAATTCTATTGCCATTTCGGGCAAGTTCCTAAACTCACCACTAATTTCATCGAAGCATTTCAATCAATCAGAAAAATCCAGCAGCGGTGGACTGCTGTTAATGCTAAGTTTAGGAACGAATTTATGGATTTCATCGGGAGGTTAACTTATGGAAGGTTACGAAACAAATAAAAAATATATTTAAGTATATATCTACCTTCTAATTTTTTAATTTCAACAGAAATAAATCTACGTATAAGATAAACTGAATATAAATATGTAAACTAAACTGAGAAATAACAAAATGATGTAACACAGCTGCTCAATCGGTGATTTATTCATTGCATTAAAGAACGCGCTGTATTCCATCTATGTTTCCAATAATTGAGTTTAGGAACAGTTTGATAGATACCCATTGATGAGCTCAATCAGGGCGATTTCAGGAACTGCCTTCACTTTTTCATACATAGATAGCAATATGAACTGAATTATAAATATTGCTAAGGTTATATTGCGTGCTGATGATCAAATATCAAATTAAATCTTTATTTATTTTTAAGCACGACCACTAAGAATAACAATAGTTACTAAGCCAGAGATCCAAGTATAATAAAAATAATTAAATTTCGGAAACAAATGAACGTTAGAAAACATTAGTGTCTAGATTTTAATAAATAAAACAAACAAGATTTTCAAAAAATATATAAAAATTATGAATTCTGCTTGCTTTTATTGATATTTGTATACGCAATGATTTCGTTCTTCTCAATTTTTGAAATGTGAAACTTTTGGTATCGAAGAATTTCAAGAGACAAGAAATGTCTTATTATCAAAGAAATTTAACTTAATCTAACCTAAAACTGTGGGGTTATTGTAAAATCGTTACTATAATTATTGTATTATCGGACACCGCCTGCTATGTATTCCAGTACAAGGTTCGATCAAAAGCTTTTGTCGTTAGTACAAATTCTTAACTTTTGCTTACGTATGCAAAATCATATATTTTGGAAATAAAGTCCAGATTTGTTTAAAAATATTTTAAATATATTATAATCATAATAAAAAACCCAATTTTGCAGAACTGTATGTCTTTTCAATCATTAAAGCCGTGATCTTATATTTCTTACGAATTTTTAAGTTGATAGTATCTTTCCTAATTATTTATATTTGGATAGCGGAGTAGCTCAGAGAGTTAGACACTGGGTTGTTAAACTCAAGGTCCTATATTCGAATCCGGCTAATGTAAAGTGAATTTAAGCTATAAAGTGGGAGAGTATTCTTAATTAGATAATTGATTAAGGCAGAAAATCTGGCGATGAGTGTGATCCTAGCCATATCTATCTATCTATATATATATAATTATATACAAGTTACATGTCCCTAATTTTCTTCTAACTCTTTGTTGATAATAATTATGCAAATATTAAATTCTTCAATTAAGTTTATTTTCTTTTTTTAATGTTTATAGAACGTTATGTAATAATTTTTTAACTTATTTTCCTTTTTGACCCATTGATTAAAAAAGAAAATTCAATTCATTTAAATGCATGATTTAGCTAATTAGCAGAGCTTTGATCTAATTTCTTAAAAAACAAAATATTGAATATACAATAGTAATAATAATTTTCAAGAAGCAAGGTAGTAGGAAGTCAGTGAAACGTGAAGATTTGCAACACTGTAATATTACGAGACGTGGCAACAATGTGAAGCTTTAACTGCTTTTAAATGATTTAAAAAAGGATATTAAAAATCAAACTTGGAACTCTATATCTTTCATTCAATATTTAAACTATATATTTAAGATTTACATAAATAGCAAAAATAATAAAATAAGATCGTATCATTATGTTTTATTTCCAGTTATATATATATATATATATATATATATATATATATATATATATATATATATATATATATATATATATATATATATATATATATATATATATATATATAATAAAATAATAATTATTTAGGGAGAAAAAAAAAGGAACTAACTACCAACAAGAAATGGTGTTTAAGTGATTCTTGAAGTCCTATTAAATGTAATTACAAGAACAATAATACTTTTAGATATTTTACTATTAGAGAGAGAGAATCCGTATATTCGCCTGTGCGAATATAATATAATATTATATATTTTAGATTCTATGAAACGAAGTTTAATAAGTAATAGAGTTATGGAACATTGGCTTCCCTGAACAAATAAAAAAATGGACATGGTGTTGTTTACCTGCGGGGTACAGAAATTAATTTATTTTCAATTTTCATTCCAATAAATCGATTAAAAAAGCTCTTGATGAACAATGTTTCCAAGAATACTTAAGAAATGCAAGTGATAAACGCCAGGTTTCTAAAATATACTTATTTTAACAATATTATTTTTATTAATATTTAATTTCGTTTTTGAAAAAAATAAATACTTTTCCCATCAGATTCATTGGATGCTTTTACATGGAGATCGATACTTATCTCGATTTATATAAAAATCTATCACAGTTTATTTTAGGAATAAGCGACTCAAATGATTTTTTCGGATTACAAATAATTGATTAAAAAGGAACAACTTTATTTAGTTTTTTCTCATGATGTCATCAAGATACATGCGCTTTAACTGCACAAATTAATTAAGAAAAAATAAAAGAAACATTTTCAAAGGATGTTGATCCTGCGAAGAGTGATCCTGGCATTGATAATGAGGAGGAAAACCAATACCCCGGGATTTGTAGGGCTGTGGATCTGAAGCATTAATTGCTAATTAATTCTCCTTTACTCTTGTTTCGATCCATTATGAATGCTCGATCACTGATCTTCTTCTGTCCCGACATTCAAACCATCAATAACAAAAGACATTTAGCAGTGTTTCCAGAAAAAAACAAAACAATTTTGCAATAAATATATATGTAACGCTAATATAATAATTCTTAAAAACTAATTTCATAAATATGTAAATCAGTTGCTTATCGTCAAAGTGAATCCTAATCGATTCTTATGGAAATTGACATTAGTATCGATTTTCTTGTAAAAATACCCAATGAATCCGGTCCTATAATTTTTTTAACGGGACTAAATATTAAAAAAAAAGAAGTGTAAGATTATTTCCGAAAACATCCAATGAATGCAGTGAACATTTCATTTTACCAGTATTCCTTAAAAAATAATTCATCAAAAGTTTTTTTTATCATTTTATTTAAATTACAAAATAAATTTATTTTATTGTAAAGAAAAGTTAATTTTTTACAGAAAAAGATTTGTAAATTTTCTTCTCTCTCTCCCTAAACCAATATTTTTCTTTAAAAAAAAATCCGACTCAATCTTCTATTTATTCTAACATTGGCTTTGAAGCGTAATTCTTTACAATTTATTTTCAATGTTTTTTTATTATTATTGTAATGATCAGTGATTTTCAGAAATATGTGCCAAAAAGAAAGAATTCATTAATTTTTTTTTTAAATATTAGTTTGGATATTACATTAGGAATAGAAAATATAGTTTTTCGCGTTTGCTGAAAAATTGTCAATGACAATTAAAATTAAAATTAAATCAGTTCATTAATCATTGATAAATATTTTGGCAGTATTAGTCTGTAATACAGACCACTTATCATCAAATAATTAACATCTGACTAAAAACTCGTGAATAGCTTCATCTCATCGTAAGTTACAAATATTTTATGTACGGAAATTTAATTAAATAAAAACTCATAAATCTCCATTTGCTTTCCAATTGAATCGTAAGATATGATCACAAAATCGAAAAAAAGGTGGCCATCAAAGAAACTTTGATGGGACCTCCAAAACCAAAATGTCAAAATAACTAGTCCAAATAGCCCAACATTTTTGTAGGCCACCTTTTTTTTTTCTTTCAACAGCAGGATTTTTTCACCCTTGACCACAAACGATTTTAATTTGACAAAATTAAATTAAATTTGTGAAAAACACTAACAACCATTCGTACAAGACGAAATTAATATAAGCTTTAATGGCATTATTATGGCTGGAAAACAAATAAAACATACTGAATTTCAGCTAATTTGGTTCAAAGGGAGGTGCCGAAAGTTATTCAGAAAGAAAAATAAAAACGTAGGTTTAGCTTTAAAAAGTTTACTCAGTACATTTTTTATGGAGCTAAACATTGTAGTATGTTTTTATAAATTACGGCTTTACTAATCAGTACAATAGTATTTGCACCAAAATGATACGAACCCGTGTACTTCATCAATAGTACAGTAGTAGCTACACTAATAGTACAATGTTCAAAGAAAAAATTGAACGAAGTTCTTTGTAATTAAATTTTTTTTTTGTTTTTGGTTATTTATTCAGAAATATTACAATATGTCACAATTAAGGTCATTTATAATAGTGTTCAGAGAGCACATTTACAATAAAAAATACAGAAACTAATAATAATAAAAGTTAACGTATATAAACAAAAGAACTAACCTAATCAAAATAACAACTAAAACACATGCATAATATACAATATTTACAGAATCCATTCACTCAGGAGAACTCCGAGCCAAGCCTTTCACCTCACTCGTGGAAGGAAAGGCAGGACTCTGGGAGATCCCAGTGCCTCGCACTCATCCGCATTATGGGTATGTATTAAGGACCAGTAGAGGCTAAGGACAGGCGAATTTTGGAGAATTTTTGTGGTATAAGGTCTAGGTAGTGAGGTAAAATTCTCTAAATTTTTTTTGTTAATTTTTTTAAGTAACCACAGTTGAAAATTTTATAGATTTTGTAAATATTCAAATCGAGATTGTAAATAAATTTTTTGAACAGTTTCTGGTTTTATTCTTTTACTGTAACTAGTTAATTATATTTTAAATGTTTCTACATGGTGTATAAATTTGATTGTGAGCCACTGTATATAAATGAGGTACCTAAAAACTACATAACTGAATTCTATGGGTTCTAAAAATAAATTAAGATATAAAGCGTAATCTGCTACCCACCTCGAAACTACCGTGTAAACGGCTGTTATTTTCAGAGAAAAGACGACAGTATGTTTCATAATTTTTGCATACAGATCTCTCTTCAGTTAAAACACCGCTTCCACAAGTAGCACATCTCACCGAGGGGCTCTCTAAGAGGGGAGAGTGTTTGGGGAAGGTGAGGTTTTTGTCCCAGATAAGCTGTTCTTCCTCCTTGACGACTATTATAGAGCCTCCCCTAATCTGGGTCGCCGGGGTTTGAAACCTGTCGAGATAAAAAAGAAAGACACAAAAGGGCTTTGCAGCGCCCTCTTTTGTTTAGCCCTGAAAGGCAGCCATATTAGATGACACCGCCTTGGGGCCCGCCTGACCCCGCCCGCGGTAAATACTTCTTTTGTAAACGAAAGCTCGAGGGCGCTCGCGTCGCCAGCTTCTTTTCGGCCTATTTAGAGAGTGTGTTGGCGAATTAATTTAAACTTAAAAAGTGATACTCTGAAAAAAAAAAACGACTAAACACGGACTAAAAATTGAGAATGATGTAGAGATGGTTGACCGTTGATATAATATGAGAAGGAGTTGATCGGGGGGTGCGGTCAAATTAATACTAAATTAAATAAGTAATTTTTTTTAATTTTTGTCGACCACTTTGTAGGTCTTTATCAGTGCGTAGGATAGAGCACTTGGCCAGTGTTTCAACTGCCTCCCGCAGTGCTACATCCTACGCCCTGATGAAGACATGCAAAAGTGGGTCGAAACGTCTTAAATTTAAAAATTAAATAATTCTACTTGTTTAATTTAGAATTAATTTGACCGCACCCCTCCCCCCGATCAATTCCTTCTCATAAAAATTGAGAATATTTAAAATATAGAATGTAATTTAACCATTTAGTCGATTAGTCGAATTAAAATTGATTAGTCTGCAGGATAACGATAATGATTTTTTTTAATGAATAAATTAAATAGGAACAATTATAGATGGATTTTTAATAATCCGAATCTTAATGTCCTAAAAAAATGATCAATAACTAATGATCTGATTCTATTATAAGTAAATTCCATTGGACTTGTTATATCTAGTTTTATAGGTTCCGTTTTTTACTTTCCTACCTTTACTAGGTAAGAAAAGTATTGCGATCGCATAAAATTTCCGATATGATGTTTTTGTTAGATCTATACGTTTCAGAGCCCCCAAAGTTCGAAAAAACAATAAAAACCATTGGCCTTTCTATGCCAAGATTTTCTCGGGAACTAACGATTTTGTTGCTTCTATTCTTATTTTGTAGGGTTTTGACTATTGATGCCTGTGATACAAATTGGGTTCTCCCTGCGCAATAAATAAAAAATATATTTTTCTATAGATTGGAGCGCAAAAACGGCTCTAGCGATTCTGATGAAACTGCCCTTTAATTTTCTAATAATTGTCTTTTCAATTTTTGTACTAAATTACAAATGTACTAAATTCTACAAGTGTCATTAATGTACTGAATTCTCGAGAAATTCAGGAATAAAAGTTATAAAGAAAAGAAAATTGTTTTGAGGTCTAATTCGCTAAGTATGTATTCTATGGTAAAATTTATAATAACACTTATGAAAGGTATTTAACTTACTATCAAAACAAAAACAAAATCTACGGAATCGAACCAGTATTAGCTATGATACAGCTCATTCTGTTTTCTACACACGTTTTAATTAATTACTTTCCTACCTATACCAGGTAAGAAAAGTATTGCAATCGGATCAAATTTCCGCAAGGGCGGTTTTCGACGGACCTATCCGTTTCAGAGCCCCTTGAGTCCGAAAAACACATTTTTAGCCATTGGTCTGTCTGTCTGTGCCAAGATTATCTCGGGAACTAGTTAAAAAACATATAAATCGTCATTTCGGACAACTTTTATCGAAATTACAGCTATTTAATTTCGTATGTAAGATAACGGGTTCATAACCTGATGTCAGAAAGGGGTGAATGAGAGAGAAAAAAGAAAACTAAGTGGAATCAAGAAAATCTGTTGCCATCATCATAAAAGCTTCAGTATTTTCTCTACTTTTAACAGAAATCGTTTGATATAATTAGGCTAGGGAAAAAAGTTTTTGATTAGCAATATTAGAGGGTTATGAAATTTTTACACTGATCTACTACAAGCCAGTTTACATTGCTTTAGTTTATCAAATAAATCGTACTCAAATCTTTTCTTGGATCAATTTTCAGGAAAATAAATCCAATTTAATTTCTTTTTTGTTTCTAAACTGACATATTTAATGACTTTTCTGAAATAGGTAGGAAAGTCGTGTGAGTGGACACAGCAGATTTTTCGTTTAATAGTAATAAATCATCAACATAACAAAGCAATAATGATGTACAAATGATTGACCGGTGATATAATATGAGAAGGAGTCAATCGGGGGGTGCGGTTAAATAAATACTAAATTAAAATATAGTAATTATTTAATTACTGTTAAATAATTATAATAATTAAATAGACGGCAAAAGTTAAATAATTACTATATTTTAATTTAGTATTTATTTGACCGCACCCCCCGATTAAGTCCTTCTCATAACAAAGCAATGTAGACTGAAATTCTATCCTTTGATTGAAATAGATACAGTATAACTATTATGGGTGATAAATATTCAGAAAGCAGTCTTTTTTTAAAAAAAATTTTTTTTATTGATGCCAACGTTTCAATCCAAACATGTGGGTCATCTTCAGGGCTGAACATTTTTAAAATACAATCAGAGATATAATATGATACGATCGATAATGATAAATAATATATTATTTAAATATAGTAGTTAACTAATATTAGTTAAGATTCATGTACCATCAATCATTATTTGAGAAGGAGTTAGTCGAGGGTGCGGTCAAATAAATAAAAAATTAAAATATATTAATTATTTTAATTCTTGCCGACGTTTCGACCCACTTTGCAGGTCGTCTTCAGGGCTACAAAAGATACAAAACATGTTGAAAATAAAAAAATAAATACAAGTAGATATAAAATAAGAAGAAGTTGTCAGATACAGAAATAAAAGATGGTATCAGAGATATAGTGGGTGACAATGTAGTTAAATATTAAGAATTATATATGTAGAAGATACAAATAAACGGAAAATAAGTAGGAATAAAAATAAAAGGAGAATATAGCATGCAGGTTAAAAGTAAACGGATTGCGATAAAAGATAAGGAATAAGTGTATAACAAACTAATAGAGATTACATTAGATAACTGTTGGTTAACAGATAAAGAAAATAAATACATGAATGTTAACGAATAAATGAATGTTAACGAATAAATAGATTGAAAATTGAATATAGTTTAGTATATATAGTTTAGTTTATAATATAGAGAAGATTTTATTTTATTTTTTAGTAATTTACATACTATGATTTAAGTTGTATATATTGTTTGAATCTTTATTAAGTTAGTTTTTGGCCAGATATGTATTTTTTCCTTTGTAACTTGTTCATTATTATTATTCTAAGGGGACATCGTCCTAGAATAAAGTTTGTTTTCTATCCTACCCTGAAATTTAGAGCTATAGTATACTTGAATTATTAATATTTCCAATTTAAAAAAATCATACACTACAGAAAATAATTTATCCTCTAAAAAAAGATTTTTTTTTCACCATTTAAACCGCAGCCCTAAGTCCTGGAAAACCTGATTTGTTCCAGAAATTAATCGGCATAAGCAAGCGATGTTATTCAACAGTTTTAATGGTTCGGAATAATATCATTGTACCCCAGAGCGCGCCTCGGTAGGTCGGAATAATGTCTTCGGGTTCGTTCTCACTTCTCTATACTAATTTTTTTTCTTCTTAATAAACGGATACGGCGAGACAATAGGGCTGTTTTCATAAAGAACGCCGCAAGGTTTCTCTGAAACAAAGCCCCCTCCCAAAGTTTACTTAATAAGTCCCATTAAGTTTCTATTTGTCATTTATCGGATTTATTAAGAGGCAATAATTGACAGTGGAATAAGTTGACAGTCACTTTTAAAGCTCCTTTCTTCCGGGCGGGCAATTCCATTCTGTTATTTCCATGA
Organism: Nezara viridula; assembly: GCA_928085145.1. Lineage (NCBI taxonomy): Eukaryota > Metazoa > Arthropoda > Insecta > Hemiptera > Pentatomidae > Nezara > Nezara viridula. Next base: position 7,410,769 of record OV725082.1, read on the forward strand.
ATTTCTAGATTGGAATAATATCTCTCCCCCTTTAATTCTTCGAAAGGGCTCTTGAATACAAAATCCAAATTAATTAAAAATAATTAAGTAAGATTCCTTATTGAAGCTACTTATTTTCTTATTACTTATTATTTAGGAATTAAATGTGGAATAGGAAGGAGGGCAAAATAAAAAAAAATTAAATAAAAGATGGTAATATTTAAAATTTAATCGAAGTTTCGTTCGCTTTGTAGGCTATATAAAAATTATATCAATAGGAAGAAAATAAATGTTAAAAGAGAGAAAATATACATAATTATTAATGTATATGTAATTATACAGGGTCTTTTAAGCAGCGAGAAAATTTTATAAGAGTGATATGAGCTACAAATGTGTATCCATGTATGTGTGTCCATAAAAACAATGGGACAATTTGAGAACAAACAAAAAAAAATTGAGATTCAGCTCAAATTGTGAAAAGAAATGATCTAATTTTATATCCTGTAACCTAAAAGCATCCGTGTTTTCAGCAAAAATTACTATCATCAACTGTTACAAAACTTTTATTATATGTTCGTCCATGATCAAAAACGAGGTTTTTAGCAACAATTTTTAAATTATGTAAAAATGACGATAACAGAATTATATTAGATATCGATCAATGGGAAATTTCGTGAAATTGATATGAATTTTTGATTGACATTGATTTTATATAATTGTTATTATCTTATAGCAGACCTTAAAACCTACAAAAAGTTACTATAAACCATTGTCTGATTGCGTAAAAAGGACCAGGAAAATTTGTATTTTTTAAGTCAAACATATTTTCTGTCGAATTAAAAAGAATAAGAAAAAAAATGTTTAATTTAGGTTACAACTAATTACTTCGTTGTAAATTAGATAAAATTTAAATTTCTGACAAGTTTTATATTTATTTTTTTAATTTTGTGGTCAGACACTAATTTTACTGAACTATAAGCTATGACACCTCACGCTGTGATAGCGTTGACGTCACTCGTGACCAGGAACAAACTTGAACCTGCCAATCTCTAATATAACCTTTAACGGCCATCGCTCTGGTTACAGCTTCACTGTTGCCTACTGCGAATCGAAAAGTTTTCTATTATGTAAATGGGAAATATTTATTTTAATAAATATCTAATAATTATTTGTAATTTATCTTGTTAAATTATCATAATTGTTTTACGTGGCATACTGTAGATAGACGAGTTTTCAATTCAAATGCTTTACGATTCCTTTTTTCAATATATAAATACATAAAACATTTACAAGAGTTTATAGATATAAAATAAAAAAAACTAATAATTATGTAGTGATGTAGAGATGGTTGACCGTGATATAATATGAGATAGAGTTGATTCGGGGGGTACGGTCAAATAAATACTAAATTATAGAAATAGTATTATTTAATTATTATATCGAAGTTTCGACCCACCTTGCAGGTCTTCATCAGGGCTACAATAGATACAAAATATTAAAGGTACATGGCGAAAATAAAATAAATGAACTATAAGTAGATATTAAATAAGAAACAGTTGTCTGATAAAGAAATAATAAGATGATATCAGAGATGTAGTGGGTGAAAATGTAGTTAAAATATCAAGTATTATATATGTATAGAAAATACAAACAAAAATAATAAATAAGAGTGAATAAAAGTAGAAAACATAGATGAATATATCGTGTAAGTTAAAAGTGAACATATTGTGATAAAAGATAAAAAATCAGTTGATAACCAACTAATAAAGATTACATTTGATAACTTTAGGTCAACAGATGAAGAAAATAAATGTTAACGAATAAAGAGATTGAAAAAGTATTGATATAGTAAAGCTAAAATAAGAACACGATAACATAATAATAAGATATCAGTGGATAACAAGCAAGTGAAGGTTACATTTGATAAATATAGGTAAACAGATAACGGAACTAAAGGTTAACAAATAAAGAAATTAAAAGATTAATAGGATAACATTAGTTGTAATATCGTTAGGATAGATTTATTAAATATATATATATCTCAATAAGAAAAGAATTTTTTAATAAGAGAAATTTAGAATGTAAGTATAAATGTATAAATGTGCCTGCTACAGAAAAAAGGTTGAAAACCTCTGCATTAGACAATAATTTGTGCGTAACTTCATATCTATGAATGTTTTAGAATGAATTTTTGTTCAATGTTAAGAAATAATACTAAATTTTACATGATTTTTCTCACACAGTTTTATTATAAAAGTTTAGATCCTATAGTTTATAAAATACTTATATCGAACTACTTTTATAAAGAAAAATGAAAGCCGCATATTATAAATTTCCAAAAAGAATTTTAAAATAAATATACAGTAGGCTTTAAGAAGCAAGGTACGAAGATCAGCGGAATTTTCCAATGTCAAATTGGCTGTCTCTTAATTTAGCTATAATCACTGCTACTTATATCATAAGAAAGATCCAAACTTATATAATTTTTAATTGAAATATTTCTAAATTCATTGAGATTCGTGATATTACATTCCTAAAATTAAAAAAAAAATGGAAAAAAATACACATAAAGTACTGAATATACAAAAAAAAGTTAATATATTAATAAAAAAATTATAAATCTATTATATATTCATCATAAAATATATAAAATAAAAAATATTAATTCCTCATATTTTTTTTCAAAATTAAACAATATTAAATCTCTGAATGAGATTTAAAATAAGACCATAGGCACAAACCATCTGTATTAATATATATTAAATTATTTATATTGGTAATTTTTAATAATAAATTAAAAAGTAGGTAATTGTGAATAATATTTATCATTTATATTGTGTTTAAGGTAATGGTTAAATAAATTTAATTTTTTCATGGAAAATGTACATTTTCATGAACAAATTCAAAGAACAGATTAGTAAATAGTAAAGCATTATTTAAAATTCGTTACTCACAGTTGGAAGTTTCAATATGGCCAAATCTTGAAGTTCATGCAGTTTTTCTTTGTTCTTTAAAAGAAGTATATTTCCGAAGAAAACAATTAAAAACCACTGAAGCTACTTAAATAAATCACTATTTTCACATTTATAACACTTTTGAAACGATGTTTACAACTTGATAACACCCTTAGCGAACCAGAATCAATCTAATTAGAAATAGAGAGACAGTTGTGTTAGGGAAGCTAATTTGACTAAAGATAATACTGGCATCTGATTGGCTGAGAGCAGTGCTGTTACCGCCAAGTCCAGAACAGTGATTGAAAAAACCGGTTATATTCAGTTTTATTCCATAACCATATTTTATTTTCAACGTTTCATTATGTTACAAAGGTATAATATTAACAACTATTTTATTTATTGTGGTTTTTAAAAAATGTAACTATGTTACAAGAATTATTGCTCGCTTTATTATTTAAAAAATTAATATATTAGAATTAAAATAAGATATAAAAATAGATTTAAATATTTAAGCTCGATATAATGATCATTGTTTTATATAATTATCTTTTTGTGAATTGAAGAAATACCTAGCACTAAAATTAAATTAAATTTGTATTTATTTATTTTATTTATTTATTTAGACATATAATATCATGTCACAGGGACAATAATTATATTGATAAATGAACACATTCACACCGTATATACAAAAAAAAAATTATATTAAAAAAAGTAAAATAATAACTAAATAATATTAAATAAAAACTATATAAAATAAAAAAAATAACCTAAATAAAAGTAAATTAAAAACCTAAAAACAGTCACACCTTGTATTTATTAATTAAACTTTGTAATGAAATTAAAGTCGATCTTTTAACATTCACATATTTATGTTAGATATTGAAATGATTAAAAATAATTTAAGTTGAATGAAAATCATTACTAAAAAACGAGATAAATTAATTAAGAGATTATTTAAAAAAAAAACGAATTAATACTGCATTTTGAAAGATAGACATATAAGAAACTCAAAATATTTATTTAAAAAAAAAAAGATTTATTGTATGTTAAATATTTAATTTTTTTATCTATTAAATTTAAATCTGAATCATTTGTATATATTTTAATTTAACTTAGAAACTTACCACGATAGAACACATATTATTCTTAAACTAAAACTAATACTGTTGATATAGATTCAAATAATAACGGATCGAGAGTGAAGTGAACCGCACGGAGACCAGTGGCCAACTGAACGATATTAAAACAGAAAGAATTGAGTGAGCCATATTGCAGAAGGTAAATATTCTATAACTTAATTAGGGGTGTGGTGGGGGTAGCGGATATTGGAATTGAAAACATCATTAGATCTGTATTCACTTTCCCTTCTCTTGCAGAATCATTTGAACAATAATTGGAATCCTTATTTTATCCAATGCATAGCTTTCTTTAAATTATTATTATTAAGAATTCGTTTTTAATAGAAATTATTCTTAATTAAATTTAATAGAATCCAAGTAACGATTCAACTATGCCTTTTTCCCTTATGCCTTCAACAAGCCTTTTTCAACTATGCCTTGTATATAAAAAATTATATATATATATATATATATATATATATATATATATATATATATATATATATATATATATATATATATATATATATATATATATATATATATATATACCAAGTGATCTGGACGTTTTCAACTGAACTTTGTATATAAGTTACCTTCAGCTTGTAATTAATTTACTTTCTCTCGCTAGAAATATATTTATTATATTTTTTTCATTTCCAGCTTTCTTTATTTTTTTATAAATGTAGCTTCTCTTGTTATTTTTTGTATCAATTTTTACTCATCAGAAATATTATTATTTTAATTTTAAGCTTCTTTTATTTTTGTATGAATTATTTAGAACTTTATTCGATTCCTTGCCAATTTTTATCAATTTATCTAGACCAAGGAGAAATTTATATTTTCTTATGTTATAAATTAATTTTAACTGAATATTTATTTCGAAACACCGAAAATTGATTTTTTTTCATCACAAAGTTTATTTTATGTAAGCATTGGTTTTTTATATTTATAAACGTGACATTATGCTTAAAAAATTTTATATCCTATCCTTCATCCTTGATAATATTTTTTTTTTTTTTCCAAAATCCTACTTCCCAACCCTCCTCATGACGAATATCCTGAATTCCTGTCCCATCAATGCACAATCCCTTACTGCACACTAGAATTAATTTCAGGAACATTTCCTTGATAATTTTTACCTCATAATAGCAATATCCGAAACCTATTTAAAATCTTTTATCCCTTACTCCCAGATTTCCCTACCCAATTATTCCTTCCTACTATTGTAATAGTATAGAAAAGTAAAATTGTAAATAGTTACTACTGCAAATATGTATATAAATTATTAGAGCGTTCTTCATTATTTTTATTTCATGTTTATTTTCAATTTTTTGTTTTTTATTTTTAACTGATCTAAATTAGTAAGTAACTTATAATTTTTTCTATTATTTTTTTTTTAATTTGGCTATTTAATTACTGTATATTTTTGTTTATGTTTCCCTAAGGCTCTTCAGCCCATATTATTATCCTTTTATATTATTCTAAAGGGACTTGTTCCAGAATAAATAAAGCATTATTATTATTATTAATATATATATATATATCTGACAGAAATTGTGTCAGTTTGTAATGGTTACTATTTATTTTGTTATAGTTTTGTACTATGATATGAAGTATATATTTGTGCAGGATTCGTCCTTTTGTAGAAAATTGTCAATGTCTGTCATATATATATATATATATATATATATATATATATATATATATATATATATATATATATATATATATATATATATATATATATATATATATATATAGAGAGAGAGAGAGAGAGAGAGAGAGAGAGAGAGTGAGTGAGAGATTAAAAAAAATTTTTAAAAAATTACAGTCTTAAGGCTGTGAGTTTAAAAAGGGGTTTCATAAAAAACAATCATATATAGATTATATATTTTGCATGTAATTCTTTTTTCTTTTTCTTTTTGTTATTTTTTCAAGTAAAATTATAGGTATAGTTGAGAAGATTTTATTTTATTTTTTAGCAATTTACATATTATTATTTAAGTTGTTATATATATTATTTGAATCTTTATTAAGTAAGTTTTTGGCCGGATGTGTATTTTTCTTTTGTAACTGTTATTGTTATTTTAAGGAGATATCGTCCCAGAATAAAGCTTTTTTCTATTTCCATTTATATAATAATAAAAGGCTTAGCGAACCCGAAGGTTCGATGCCGACACCACCAATCGCTTATTACACGCCTTCCTCCTCCGTTCGCAGTCCAAATCCAGTCCTTTCAGATTGACTTTAACGCAATCTTCCCACCTTCGCTCCGGTCTACCTCTCGGACGTTTACCATTCAGTACAAAAAATATTAACCTTTTAAGAATTATTCCGTTACTAAGCCCATCAATTTTACAATCTCATTTGATTCGCTGCGATGCAATCACCTCAATTATATTTACCGGATACAGTTCACGCAATTCGACAAACCATACTATATATAAAGGAAGGAGATGGTTCGGGGTGGCGGTAATAAATAGTGGCAAAACTATTTTATTAAAAGTCGACGTTTCGACCCGACTTTTAAGTGGAACTCCTAGTTGAACACACCGAGAAGTCTCTATTTTTATTCTTCTTACTTTATTTACTTATTTATTTATTTTTTTTCTCCACATTCCTTTATGTCTATTATCTCATATTATATCCTTTTTCCTTTTCTTTCAATCTCTCCAGTAGCTCTGTCGAAGTATATTCACATTTGCATATATTATATATTACACTACAACAATTGTTACCTACAATCTATTTATTTCAGTTTAGGATCTCGTTACTTAGCTTACTCTGTTTATATTTTAATGTACTCACTATTTATAATTTTAATGAGCCCCGCGACCTTTTATATTTTGTAAATATTGGAGTTCTGGCAATTGCCAGATTCTCCATTCACATCATGAGTTTATGTGGCTAAAGCACTCTTGCTCAATCTCCATTGGGTTTAGCCCCAGTGATGCGGTTAAGCGAGAATTGCAGGGATCTCCTGGAGTCACACTTTTCCTTCCACAGTTGGAGGGACTAGTCTGGTTTGGAGTTATCTCGCTAGATTGAAAGTATTGTACTTAGGTATGTATGTGTTCTTTTTATTTATTTGTTTTTGGGTTGTTTTGTTCTCATTTATTGTATATTATTTTCTCTGATCTCTGAGCACTATTATAAATGTTCTTGAGACAGATTATAATTTCTTTCAATAAATAAGTAAAAAAAAATTGATCTTATTCACATTGTTTATAATTTGTTGTCATAATGTTATGTAACTTCCACAAATCTCTATATTTTTGTATCTTGTCCGTTCTAGCCCTGAAGGAGACCTGCAAAGTCGGGTCGAAACGTTGGCTTTTAATAAAATAGTTTTGCCACTATTCAGCCTATTTATGACCACCACCCCGGACCATCTTCGTTTATAATGCAACGGTCAACTATTAAATATTCAATATAGTATATATATATATATATATATATATATATATATATATTTATTAAACTATATAGACATATATAGATTAAATATAATAATTAAATGATTCAGTTAATGATGGTAATATTTGTCGTAAAGCCTATTTATTTAACAAGAGCTTTCATTTTGTTTTAATATCCTTGAGTAATGTCATGTAACTAAAAAATGATTAGTAAGAAACGTGGTTTAAGTAAAGCTTTAAAGGAAGATCCGTGCCGTTTTATGAATCAATTCATTTTAAAGGTACTTGCAGAACCCTAATTGCTGCTCTATAAAGGTACCATAATGAAGAAGATAACCCGAAGAGATGAAGCACATCTTGGTAATGAAATGACCTCCCTCCGGCTCAAGTTCCTCAGGGAAATCTGTCATGGAAGGACAATAAGCTGGTCCTGGAGTCGGTAATGAACCTCTTTGTTTTTCGCCGGCTTGAGTAGTGTCATTAAGGACCCTTCTGAATCCTTCTTTCATGGCAAAAGGATTTATATGGCTAGTTTATGGGCTCCTCCACTCTGGTTAATTTAGTTTAATGTCATCATCCTCAAACAGTGAAAAGTATTATCAATTTTATCTACTTTTATCTAAAAGTATTATCAATTTTATCTACTTTCTAGCTAGAATCGAAATTGTACTGTCCTGGCATTGTTCTTGACATGAGTCAGGCTTTTGATAGAATATGGCACGATGGTTTGTTACATAAATTAAAAACGATTATCCCTCAGCCGTATTACTTAATTTTACTATCATATCTAAAAGATAGATTTTTCCGTGTAAAAATGGGGACTGAGTTTTCTGCCATCCAAAAACTAAAACCTGGAGTATCTCAAGGCAGTGCCTTGAGTCCAACACTTTTCAACATTTACTGTTGAATTACAGACATCCCACAACATTCTAAAACACTGTTGGCTACATTTGCTAATGACTCGACAATATTAACGTCTAACAAGGATGCAGCTAAGGCTTCTCAGGTACTTCAAGAACACCTAGACGACATAGCATTTTAGGCTAAAAGGTGGAGGATAAAAATGAACGAGTCTAAGAGCCAATTTGTTTCATTTACAGTTAGACATGACTCTTGCCCTCCAGTGTTCTTTAATAATATCGCTCGACCACCTTCAAAAACTGTACAATATTTGGGTCTGCACTTGGACAAACGACTGACATGGACACACCACATTAAAGAAAAGAACTTAATCAGCGATACGGACTTCTTTCTAGGATACTTGACAGACGTTATAAATAATCTGCGACTAATAAATTAACTATTTACAAAGTCCTCATTAAACACTTTGGACATATGGGATCGAACTATGGAGGACAGCAAAGAAATCAAATATAAAAATCATCCAGTCATTCCAGTCAAAAGTCCATCGGAAAATTGTAGATGCACCCTTTTATGTTTCAAACCTCACGTTACACACTGAGCTTAACACTCCTTTCATCACAGCAACTGCCACTGACGGCTTTAATAATTTTCATGACAGACTGACTCTAAATTCCAATCCACTTACTCATGCTTTATCTACTGCCAGAAATCCATATAATCCTCCAGAAGACTGCTGATGCGCTGGCCAAGAGACTTATTGCATTGAGCTAGTTGCTGTATTATCTTTTTTGTGTGTTATTATGTATGTGTTATTTTACTCCATTTTTTTTTTATGCTATCATTTCTTCTCCTTGATATCATATTTGCTGAATACCGAGGTAGATGGCAAATTTATTGTGAGTCAGAAATATGTATAACTAATAAATAAATAAATCTACTTTTTAACTATTTCAGCGTTTAAAAAAAAGATAATAATAAATTAAAATTAAAATTAATAAGTGCAGGACCTACTTGGATACTTAGATCACTACGGCGCGGGTTCGATTCCCACAAGGAGATGGTAACGTCCCTATCCAGAGATTCACAGGGAGTTGAGTGACCTCTGTGTCTTACACCATAGCTCCTGTTCCTCCAGGTTGAAGGTTGGGTAAAGGGCTGAAGAATGTTCCCGAAGAAGAGGGAGTGAAATTGTAATCCCTAAGTAAACCAACTGATCCCTGCTAAATCACCTGATATCTCAAAGAAGAGAGAACCAAACGATCACTAATGTCACAAATATCAGCACCAAAAACTGCTAAAGAGGACTCACGACTTAAAAAGTCAAAGCTAACAGGCGTAGGAAAAACAAAACAAACTATTTCAGTGTGGATAGTTTAGTCTAAAAATTTGATGGATTGGTCGTGGGTAAGTCCGCTTTAAATTATACAAAATTCAGAGCTCAAATAAGTTTAATATACAAGGTGTTCCGTAAGTAGAGGGACATTTTAATAGGAGTGATATCAGATATGAAGAGCTAAGAAAAATTTCTTCTAAACAATGAGCAAGTTTTCAGTAGAAAAGTAGAAAATCCAAGGTTTGTATTTTTGAAAAAGTTTTTTTTTTTACTTTCCTACCTATACTAGGTAAGGAAGATATTGCAATCGTGTCAAATTTCCGACATGCGGTTTACGACGGATCTAAACGTTTCAGAGCACCCTGAGTCCGAAAAACACATTTTAAGCCATTGGTCTGTCTGTCTGTGCCAAGATTTTCTCGGGAACTACTGAACCGATTTTGTTGCTTTTTTTTTATTTTGTAGGGTTTTGACTACCGATGCCTGTGACACAAATTCGATGCTCCATGCGCAATAGCTTGCGCGCAATAAATGAAAAACATGTTTTTCTATAGACTGTAGCGCTTTGAACGATAATGAAATCCATATAAAAGCCAATAAGCCATATGAAGTCATAAAGCCATATAAAAATCGTTCATTTTGGACAACTATTAACGGCTCTTCAATTTTCAATGTAATATTCCGTTTTCATATCCTGGTGTCAGAAAGGGGTGAATGAGAGAATAAAGATGACTAAGTGAATGTAAGAAAATCTGTTGCCCGCATCACACAATCTTCACTATTTCCTCTACATTTAACATAAATTAACTACCTTAAGCCGGTTTAAATTGCTTTAGTTTATCAAATAAATCGTACTCAAATCTTATGTTAGATCAATTTTCAGGAAAATTTATCTAGTTCAATTCTTTCTTGTTTCTTCATGAACATATGTAAAGATATAAAAACTTTTCTGAAATAGGTAGAAAGGTCGTGTGAGTATACACACCAGATTTTTTTTTTGTTGGATAGGAATTGATTACTGAAGAATATCTAATTTAAGTAATTAAGAATTGCTATTTAAAGATGGTTTTTGAGCGACTAAAGTAAGCTCAATTATTTTTCCTAAACAATCATAAATTATTCGTGATTTTTTTTTTCATCATCCAACTACAGATACCCCACTTTTAGAGAAACTTCTTCGTTTAATAAGCTGTAAGTCTGCATTAATTAAGTTGAGATTTATCAGGGAAAAATTTCAGATCCAAATTTAGTTTTGTAAATATATAATGTAATCTTTTATCCTGTCTAGCAAAAAACATTTAAAAACAGAATACAAATTGTATGGGAAAAATTAATTTTAGCATATTAATAAAGCTAATTGATAAAGCCAACTTCCATTGAGCATTTCATTACGTTTTTCGATAACGAAATAATCTCTATAACCTTCACTATAGATTACGGTTTTTTACAGCTCAATTTTCTGGTTTTTAAATTACAGGTTTTTACAAAAGGTCATAGAGAAGAAATGAAATTTCGTAGATTTCATTTTGTTGGATCAGAATATGCGACAAGACGAGATTGACTGGAAAATCTTAAAACCTCATTTTATAAAGAAATTGTCCTTAGAAATCTTTTGCAGTGTGGCTATCAATTTATCAAAAATCTGACAAGTCTTAACTCACATCACTTGTAATTTAATTATTTCTAGTAATTTTATGTCAGACAAATGACACTTTTATTATTATTGTTAGGGTACTAAGTATTCCAGAGCAAAATTTCCTTTACTGCTTCTTCATTGGGAATTCCTGATTCCTTGTTACTCCTTTGATATCTCTTCTCACCAATCTTGTATCACATTTTATCCATCCCCAAAAAATCCTTAAATGACTTCCAATAAACTTATATCCATTCTCCTTTGGAATGCGAATGGTGTTAGTAATCATACAGACGAACTATCTGCATTATTACTTGACAAGAGGATTGACGTGGCACTAATTACCGAAACTCGACTAACCACTAAACAGCACTTCAAAATACCATAATACCTGACATATCGTAATGACCATTCTGACGGTAGAGCACATGCCGGTACTGCTGTCATCGTACACCAATCCCTCTCCCATCACCAACTCCCATTACCATCACACGATTTCCTACAGTCCATTGCTATCGTAATAAAAACCTTCTAATTTCCGCTTACCCTCGCGTCAGCGTATTGCTCTCCTAACCGATCTATATCCAATGCCCAATTCAGTTCTCTCCTCAATTCCTTAGGACATTACTTCATCTTGGGTGCAGACTTAAATGTCATGAACCAACAATGGGGTTCCAGAACCACGAAATTCCCAACGTGTTCACCTTTCTCCCAAATCTCCTACGTACTGGCCCACAGATATTCTTGGTTTCTTTATCCGCAATAGCTTAAGTCCCCTCAATTATTCCATTACACATCTAAATGAACTTTCTTCTGAGCATAGTATTCTAATTCTTTATTTTTCACTTAACCCGTTCTCAAACCTTTTCCACAGTCATTTATTAGGGTCAAAGTTAACTGGGACCTTTTCTGCCAAATCATCTCCGATAAAATTGATCTTAACATATCCCTCAAAACTTCCGATGACCTAGATAGTGCCGTAAATTCCTTTACTACCACAATCCAACAAGCTGCCTGGACTGCCTCCTTCCCTAAAGACTCCTCCAGAATTACTAAAAAGACCATTCTACCCCAACACCTCCTTGACCTAATCCACACCAAACGCCGTACCAGATTATTGTGGCAACGTACTCGACATCCTACCGACCGCTGCTCTTATAATTATTACTGCAAAAAATTAAAACTCGAATTAGCCACCTTCAGATCACAATCCTTTAACTCCACCCTCTCTGTTCGTGATAATTCTCTTTGAAAAACCACAACAAAAATCCTAAACCCTCACCAAATTTCCCATCCACTCCGAAGAGATGACGGCTCCTGGGCAGCATCTGACGAAGATAAAGCCGAAGAATTCGCCAAACACAGATACTTGTAAGAATACATTGGAGTTCTGACAACGGTAAGATTCTTCACTGAAGCCGTGGATGTCTAGTTATAGTGACTCTGCTGAGCCTTCACTGGTAATACCTGTGATGCAGCTGACTGAAAGATGGTGGGATCTCCTGGAGTCCTGCCTTTCCCTCCATGAAAGTGGGCTTGGCTCGGAGATCTTGAGTAAATGAATATTGTAGAAAAGGATGTGTTTACATAAGTATTTATTTTGCTAGATTAATTTTATTTGTTTAGTTAGTATCTTTTAGTTTATATACATTTACTTATTTTTATTTATTTATTAACAAAACAAAAATGTAGAACATTTAATTAAATTTGCAATCTGCAAATTTCTTTGCAATGAGCAAATTTTTTGGCAGCTTCACAGCTTCCCATGACGTCCGGGTATAAATCAGATCAGCAGGTCTCTTGGCCAACGCCTACGTAATATTCGTAGAGGGCTGTACGGGTTTCTTGTACTATGAAGGATTTCTGTCAGGGGATTCATGTTGTACGTCAGTCTTTGGTGAAAGTTATTGTATTTCTCCTTTGCAGTATCTAAAGTTGTAGGTACGTTTAAGCCTTTAGGTAGTGTATAATTTGCGACATAAGACGATGCGTCAACTATCCTTCGAAACACTTTTGACTGAAAGGACTGAACTTTTTTAATGCTGGAAGTTTTAGCAGAACCCCAAAGTTCTATGCCGTAAGTCCAAATAGGTTTAAGTAAAACTTTATAAAGGGTTAGTTTGTTAGTTAAAGATAATTATGAACGTCTGTCAAGTAATCTGGATAAAAGACCGTATCGTATGTTTAATTCTATTCGTTTTTGTCTGATGTGAGTCCTCCAAGTAAGACTTTTGTCCAGGTAAAAACCTAAATACCTTATTACGTCTGATGTTGGAATCTTAATGTTATTAAAATATATTTCAGGTGAAGGTTTATGGTTAAGAGTGAATAACACATGCACACTTTTTTTTTTCATTCATCTTAATTTTCCACCTTGTGTCCCAATCTGCAATATCGTTCAGATAATTTTAAAAAGTAGTAGATGCTCGAACAAGGTTTTTATCTGAGCTTAGGATTGTGGTATCGTCTGCAATTATATTGCTTTTTATTATTTTCATTTATTGTGCATATTATGAATGAGTGATACATCTCAATAAAGAAAAAACTTCTTCATATACCATCCTTATTGACCGTTTCTGACGTACTTTAATTACTTGTAGTCCAAGGTATATCCTAAGAGAGGTCAGAAGTAGAAGAAAGAGAAGAAGAAGCGGACGAAGAGCAGAGAGAAGGAATTAGAACTAGACGAGCTATTCGCCATTACACTCAGCTCCCACACATCGGCGCCCCCCCTCCCTAATTTATTGGCCCGTTTTCTGCGCTCCGCTTCTTCGTCTACCTCTAATGGCTTCCAGGTATTGACCTTTATGTGCCTCTCTTCCGCAGTTCCTCTGTAATAGCCGCTACTCAACGGGTTTTGTTTCTCTAAGAAACAAAAAAATATTACTAATACCCTTTAAAGTTATATATATATACCAGGAAAACTGGAAATAAAGTATTTAATTTATAAATAATTTTTAAAAATATGACTTTTACTTTGGATAACCAATATTTATAAAATACTAGCTTTACCCGGCCACGCGCTGCTGTGGCTTAGCATGGCAAAATGAAAAAAAAAAAAGAAAACAGAAAGCACATATGAGTAGATTAGTAGCAAAGGACATCTGTCATTTTTAAAAAGTTGGAAAACAAATTTGTCTGTAAAATGGCTTCAATTTACGATTTTTTAAGGAATCGAAAAGGAAAACGAGCTTTTCTGAAAGACAATTAGATATTAGCATAATACAAAGTTTGAGGCACTAAGCAGATAGAGAGCTATTTTTCATTTTATATGGACTTCTCTATAACCTGCCTTAAAGTGAAGACAGTCCCAATTTTCAACTTCTCTTCCAATGTGCAACTTGAGTTTCTCGACCCATATCGCTCTGGCAATCGAAAATATTTCTTATTCCAGCTTCTACGATTGTTGAGTATAATTTCTTTGGTACACTAAACAGGAATGGATCTTGGTGGGTATTACATTTCCTAGTATCCTCCTTTCTTGTAAAGGTAAAAACCACAGTCCTTTCATATCATTTTCTAATATACTTGTTGCCTATGTACGCGCAAAACTGTGCGAAGCAGTTGGGTTTCGCCCTTTCCATCTTTCTTTGTGCAGAGAGAATAATGCATTGAAATATTAAAATTTAATATTTTTTTATATGGTACAAATTCCGAACAATTTATTCAGAAATTTCTGAACAATAACGAGCTATTACTAATATAAAATTCCTTAAAAGATCTCTAGCAAATGCATCAAACAGACGGAGAGCTATGAGCGATAACTTTCTGAGTAAATACGCCGTCATTCATAATCATTAGAAACAGTCTGAGTTGAACTTAAGAAACTAAATTAAAAAATTAATATAAAAAACGTATAATAGTATTAATCTACATAAGGAGAATCATATAACTTCTTCAAATGATAATTTCGATAATTTTTTTTTTATATTTTGTCGGCATATCAGGAATCTTTCAAATAAATATGGGTATTATCAATCAAAAATTGTGTACTTTTTTAGTTATCGGCAAATAGAATATTGAATTCATCGTAACATTTTTCAGGTTGTTTTCAGGAAAGTATGTTATAAACATAAATTAAAAGGGTTTCAAGGGGAAGACTTTAGCCAAGTTTCGTTAAAATCGGTAAAGCCGTTTTGGCGCTACAGTTTATAGCGACACATTTTTTTGCGGCTTTGAACAGAAAAACATTTACATTTTTATTTTTTTTAACATATATAAAATTCTCGTCAAGACAGAAGTACTTTGCCAGAAACCTTCCCAGGAGCGTACGGAACAACTTCCTAAAGTTTCATGGCGATCGGATGAATGGTTTATTAATGCCCAAAGGGCAAACAGACAGACAGACAGACATACATTCATTTTTATATATATAGAAGAAGATATGCTGCTACATATCGATGAACGTGGCAGAAAAAACTGGAGAAAGCCAAGGTGGGTTTGAATTTGATTTGGCTCTAGTTTATGGAAAACAAAGAAATAGCTCTATCCAAAAAGTTGTAAGTATTTAATTCCGTTTGTAGGGCAGTGATGTGCTATGGAGCACTAATCTGGGGCGGGGTAAGTTATGAAGCCGTGGAAAGACTACTAAGACTCTTTCTTAAAAAAATTATTTAAACTACCAAAGTATACTCCAACACATTGGACTAAAATAGATACGTTATTTATCATCACAATTAAACTCTATTTTGATTACATTATAAAAATTATGAATCTTTCACCACATAGCTATCCAAAAATATTTGCACTACGGATAATTAAAAAAAAATCGCATGGTTTAGGGACTTACTTAATCTGAAAGATCTGCATGGATTAAATTTCAACTTAAATCAATCTAACTGTGTGTTAAATTGTTAAATTATGGAGTGCTAATTTATATTTATTAAGAACTCAAATTCAGAAAGTCATATATAATCAATATATTTATTTAATAATGTATTTATTTCAATATATTTAACTTCAGTAAATTATATTGATGACAAAAGTTTATTGAAGGTGATCAGATGGGTAATTAAAATTAGAGTTGATGTTTTTAATTTGAATTATAAACACTTCCAGCAAACAAATAATAATTGTAGCATGTGTAATACAAACGAAACAGAAGATCTCTATCACTTCCTGGCTGCTTGTCCGATACTCTCTGAATTTACAATTAAATGGTTAAAATCTAGAAATTTATCTCGGGATCAAGATTTATTACATGGAAGCAATTAGATAGCATTGGTAAATTACTGCAAGACTGCTTTCTCCTATAGAATAATGCTCACTAGAGAATTTAATAATTAACAAATTGGAGAATTTTGGTACCAATCTTTTTAAAATTAAAATATTTATATAACTTTTACATTGTAAATATAATTGTTCTTATTTTCTTATTAATTAATTGGCTATAAATTGATTGAAATATAATATTGTTATAAAACACATCACTGACAGGCAACAGACCATATAGCACGTCTGTTTTTCGGTTTTAAATCGAAAAATATTATTTTTTATTGTTTTTTATTTATATTATGTAATTTTGATAAATAAAAAGACTTTTTCTTCTTCTTCTTCTCTACATATCGATGATATTCGATTGTGTGAATTCCAGGAACTTAAAATATACAGAATCGATCTATCTAACAGAAAAAAATTAAATATCGCCAACAGAGAATATCGATAGTTAACGTATACGTTGGAGGGCCTTATCTGTCCTTTACCTGAGTGTTATGACCTAATACCGGTTTTGAAGATGGCGAAAAACGCATAGATTCAACAGATTAGATTTGTGAGAAAGACATGTTATGAATAATTCTTTTAAATTAGTATGTTATATCGTCTATAAAATTTACATTAACTTTTCTAAATGTCGTCGACAACATGTTAAATTAACGATTAATTAATCCGTCCAAAGTTCCACATTCGTTAATTTAACAACATGGTGCTTACGATATGGAAATATTTATTTCCACTTATATTAATATTGAAATGAAGTCTTATATTTTAATAGCTTTAATAACAATAGTTATCATTTTTTATCTTTTATCTCAGGTTTTTTTACTGTATTTATCTAGTTAACTCATAATAGTTTCGTTTTAACTTTATATGTCGATTCCGATATATATATATATATTAATAGAGAGAGAGAGAGAGGATGAGAGGGAGAGGTTTAGATGTATAGAGAGTTACAGCAATATAATAATAACGATTATTATTTCAAAAAAAAATGCTTGCTATTTCTTGGAATTGACATATAAAGTTATAATTGATCTAACTCTTGAATAGTTGGATAATATATATTAATATACTAAAATAATATATATTCTTGAAGAAAATTTAATACATAAAAACTTTCTACCTCACGACTCAATCGTAAAAAGTACTCAAGAATCAGCTAGTCAAATAGAGCGAAAAACATGAAGTAAATTTTTTTTTTCCGCATTAGCGATAGATGATGACGGATATCTCGGAAACTAAGAGAGATAGCGAAAGAATATATATATTCAATTATATTGTAAATGTATATTGTAAATAGTATATTGAAAATCAGTTTTTTTTTTTTTTCAAATTTGCTATAGTTCAAGATGAATATCTCGGAAACTTAGCGAGGTAGCGAAAAAGTCATATTATCCAAGTAGAAATATCGCTAAAATGGCATTACTCAAACATTTTGAAATTAGAGGTACTCATTCTGTCAACTGAAAGGCTCAGAGACTGAAGTTGTGTGGTTAATAAAAGTAGATGGAATGACTAGATTTTACGGTCGATATAATAGAATTTTTGTAATTTTAATTGTCTTAATGATTTGTTATTTGTAAGATTTAAGCTTTAGCTCCGTTTAAAATGCATTTCGAAAATTTTATAATATCCCAGCATTGCCAGAATATAATTTCTATGCAAAGTATAGCAGTAAGTGAAAGTTGTGTGTTGCGCGCACCAGATTGCAATTAATTATCCAATTGTGTCTTTCCCACAAAAATGACCCATGTAGATTTACATATATATAATATATATATATATATATATATATATATATATATATATATATATATATATATATATAATATATATATATATATATATATATATATATATATATATACAATATATAATCTATTTTATTTTTATAAATAACCTTGGAAGGACATAGACAAGGAGGACAATGAAGGAAAGCAATAGCTTAGAGCTGCCGAAGGGCTGATGAAAAGGGAGGGTGCTTCGGCCGAGACCTGGCAAGCAGCCAACTGGCGCTGATTACACGATCGGGAGCTCCAGCATTTACCGTTTGTCTGCCATCCTCTCTTAGTCCTATTGCTCTTCGGGAATCAGTTCTGTGTCTTCGTGTCTGTCAGGGGGTAAGACGGTAACTGAGGAGTGAGGCAAAAGGGTATTCGGGGTATCTTAGTTCTTAATGGGCAAACCCTGAGGATAATCCTAGACAAAATTTCCAAAAAAAAAAAAAAATTCATTTAATGCATGAGCTAATTCCGAACAGAAAAGTAGACGAATTTTTTATTTTTGTAAAGTGGTCACATTTTTTATTGAATAATAAGGAATTGATCAAAATATCTTCAATATAATTAAATTCTAAGCACACCATCGCAGAGTAGAAAAAAGTTTCTTTAAGAATACAGAGATTAATTTTATTAAGACCATTGATAAAGGAAACTTTCAGGAGGTCTAATATTAGTCCAGTCAATGAATGATTATAGAAAGGATATAATTTTTGACTTTGGGACATTTTTTGGAATAGTAAAAAAAAAAAAAAAAAAAAAAAAAAAAAAAAAAAAAAAAAAAAAAGAATAGTACCTCGCGCGGGCTCATTACCGCGTATGGGGAGCGTCCCACGGGTGGCGGATGTGGGGATGGTCGGTGGAAATTCCTTGGAAGTTCCTCCCGGCTAAGTCCGATGGACTCGCTGACCAACAATGAGAGGGGCCCTCCAGACTTGCTGGAGGGAGGGGACCTCCAGACTTGCTGGAGGTAGGGGCCCACCAGACTTGCTGGAGGGTGTGACGTAGGATTGAACGCCCTACTCACATATCTTTAGTTCACCAAACACCACAAGTCATGGATCTCCCTAAGGTAAAACGCTCATTATCCGGAGGTAAACTAGTCCCCCGTTCGGGTCTCCGGGTGGGGACTGCTTTAGGGGATTCATGCCGCAAGTTGAAATATAGGGATTTAAATATTGGTACGTGGAACGTACGGAGTTTAAACACAGCAGGGGGGCTAAAATCGGTCGCGAATGAGGTAAATGGGTACAATTTGGATGTCGTGGCTCTGCAAGAGGTTCGCTGGCCAGGGGAGGGCTCGATGAGGGAAGGAAAGTACACTATTTGGTACGGAGGAAGCGGGAATCATTGTTTAGGTACCGGGTTTCTAATTAGGAGTAGATTACTATCCGCTTTGAGGGACGTACAATTCTTTAGTGATAGAATTTCGGTAGCTACATTTCAGGGACGTTGGTTTAAAATCGCATTAATAAACATACATTGTCCGACCGAAGACAGTGACGATGAAGTCAAAAGTGAATTTTACGATAAACTCGAATGGGTTTATGATAAACTACCGCGAAACTACATGAAAATAATTGTAGGTGACGCGAACGCAAAGGTAGGAAGGGAAGAAGTTTATATTCAGACGATTGGTAAAGAAAGTTTGCACGAATATAGTACTGATAACGGGATCCGTCTGATAAACTTTGCCATCTCGAAAAACCTGGTAATTAAAAGTACGACGTTCAAACGTAAGGATATTCATAAATATACTTGGACATCACCGGATTCGCAAACACGAAATCAAATCGATCATGTCTTGATACAACACAGCTGGCAAAGCAGTATAATCAATGTACGGTCTTATCGCGGAGCAGAATGTGGGTCGGATCATGAATTAGTAATCGCGAAACTTCGACAAAAACTTAATATAAAAAAGAGAAAAGAAAACCGTTTCGATTTTGAGAATTTTAATTTGGAAAAATTAAAAAATCCATCAATTAGAAACCAATTCGAGCTAGATGTTAAGAATAGGTTTGAAGCTTTAGAGCTTCCTGACGAGGACCACGAGGATATTGACAAGTTATGGGTAGAGATCAGGGATAATATTAAAGCGGTCGGTAACTCGTGTCTAGGAAAAAAGGAAAATAAAAATAACAAACCGTGGTTTGATGAAGATTGCTTAAACATGTGCGAAAAAAGGAAAGCCGCTAAATTAAAAGCTCTAAATAATCCTAGCGAAGACAATCTGGAATACTTCCGAATCTCAAAGAACGAAACGACAAAATTGCTCAAAAATAAAAAAAGGGAGTATCTCAAAAATAAAATAATTGAAATAGAAACTAATAGAATCGAAAATAACGTAAGAGACATGTACAAAGGTATAAACAGATCACGTAAATATGTAGGGCCCGTAACGTCTGGAATTAGGGATGATAATAACAATATTCTGACCGATCCGGTTGACATATTGAATAAGTTTAAGGACCACTTTGACAATATTTTAAATACGGGAAATTATGATCTGTGTCCTCCTTCTGAGTAGCAGAGTGCTGAACCGTTGATAGAAGGACCAAGTAAAGAGGAAGTTGAAGTAGCTATCGGTAAATTAAAATCATATAAAGCAGCGGGAATCGATAATATTCCTACTGAACTAATTAAGGCATGCGGGGAAGCTGGAGTTTCTAAAATACATCGCTTGGTTGAAAAGATCTGGGTGAACGAGAAATTACCTGAAGAATGGAAAGAATCTATTCTTATTCCGATTCACAAAAAGGGTCCGAGGACGGATTGTAATAACTATCGAGGAATTTCACTCCTTCCGGTATGTTATAAAATATTCACTGTAATCTTAACCAGTCGAATCACGGAATACGCCGAGGAAATTATCGGAGACTACCAATGCGGATTTAGACGGAATCGTTCGACTATTGATCAAATATTTTCTTTACGGCAAATATTAGAGAAAAAGTTGGAGTATAACGGTATTGTTCACCAGCTGTATATAGATTTTAAAAAGGCTTACGATTCTATTGACCGCCAGAAACTGTATAATATTCTAATCGAGCAGGGAATTCCAAAAAAACTAGTAAATCTAGTCAGGATGTGCTTGACGGAGACACTCAATAAAGTTAGAATCGGTAATAATTTGTCCGAAAAATTTGAGGTTCGTTCGGGCTTAAAACAGGGGGATTCTCTTTCGCCTGTCCTGTTCAATTTGGCATTAGAACATGCCATTAGGGAGGTAATGCGTACCGAGAAAGGGTTGGATCTGGGCGGGACAACATCCGTGCTGGGCTATGCTGATGATCTGGTACTGTTAAGCGAAGAAGTTGAAACTATAAAACTAAATACGACAACGTTAATGAAAGCCGGTAAAGAACTAGGACTCGAAATAAACGTGGATAAAACAAAATATATGGTTAGCTGCAAAAATGGCGATACTACTGGTGATATCGATATAGATGGTAATATGTTTGAACAGGTAGATAAATTTAGGTATCTAGGTTCTACGATAACTAGAAAAAACGAAATTGAAGAAGAGATTAAAGTTAGACTGAAGGCGGGGAATGCTTGTTATTTTTCTGTGACAAAACTACTCAGTTCGCGCCTCTTGTCCCGGAACTTAAAAATTAGAATCTATAAAACAATTATCTTGCCTACAGTTCTTTATGGATGCGAAACTTGGCCGCTTACATTAAGGGATGAGCAGCGTCTTAAGGTTTTTGAAAATAAAGTATTGCGTAGAATATTCGGACCGAAGAAGGATGAGTTAACCGGAGAGTTCAGACGGTTACACAACGCCGAATTGCGTGAGCTATATCCGGGTAATATAATTGAGGTAATTTCATCGCGGCGAATCAAATGGGCTTGTAAAGTTGTTGGGCTTAGTAACCAGAGAATTCCTAAGAGGTTAATATTTGCTGTGCCGAATGGTAAGCGTCGGAGGGGTAGACCGAAGCGAAGGTGGGAAGATTGCATTAAGGCTGATCTGAAGGGACTGGGTTTGGACGGCGAACGGTGGAGGGAGGTGTGCAACAAGCGATTGGTGGTGTCGGCATCGAACCTTCGGGTTCGCTAAGCCTTATTATTATTATTATTATTATTATTTAGAATAGTAAGGAGGTGAACATACTAAAAGTCCCCACTTAGATGTGGTGAGCGAGGGCGCCTAAAAGGATACTTTTTCGGGTTTTCGCTTATGTCAGAAAATGTATTCATCGCATCGACTAAGACGTTCTATGCAAAATTATAGCTGATAAAATTTCCGATATAATTGATAATATAACTTTTTTCGCTATCTCGCTTTGTTTCCGAAATATTCGTCCTCCACTATAGCTAATTTTATTTGCTCTGTTACTTCTTAATTTATGTTCTTTCAAGTGGTTATTTTTGGTCTTTCTCTAATTACACTAATAGCATTGTTCTTCTTTGTATTTTAAGTACATAAAAAACTTTATGTACGAATCTAGAAAAGAAAAAAAAAAATGGAAAGATGTTTCCATTCATTTATATTTTTCTCATTATGATTATGGTCAAATTTTGAACAAAGAGCGAACACTAGTTAGATTGAAATTGGTTATTCAGTAAAAGTCTATGGCCCGAAGATAAAGAATAACAAGATAATTTTTATTTTAACTTACCAATATATGGAATATATATAGTAACGGGGATGAATTGCGATTTTTGTATTACTTCAGCGAGCCAATTTTCAATATCTGTGAGTTACAATTTTACTTTCACTTACATGTACTTTCACTTACATATGTAATATATAGTAAGGGTAAGTATTGCGATCGTGAAAATTTTCGAATCTTAGTTTTCAACGGAAATACATGTTTTGAGTTCAAATAACCAAGTGTCGCAAAATGGTGTGTGTGTGTTTGTCTGTCTGTGTGTTAGTAGTCTAGCTCATAAACGAAAAGTAGTACGAAACTGATATCAAGTATTTAAGGTTTGTATATGAGCCGAATGTGACAGCAACTTTTTCGTTAAAATCGGCAAACCGGAAGTGGCACATTATATGAACGCTGAAACCCATTTTTTCTCTTATTATTAATTATTAAATTATTTGAAAAAAATCAATATGGCGTCCTGTACCCCCGAGACACTAAATTTAACATAAAAAGCAATCGCTGACGAAGATAAAGCTGAGGAGTTCGTCATTCACCTATCCAATACATTTATTTCACATCCGGAATCCCATCCTGCCCACACCGTAACAGTAGAAGAACTCCTTACATCACCAATCCCACTTTCCTTGCCCCCAAAAGCTATTCATCCTTCCGAAGTAAAATTTCAATTAAAAAAACTAATCCCCCGTAAAGCTCCTGGACATGATCTCCTTACACCTCAAATCCTTCGACAACTTCCATCCAAAGCAGTCATATTCCTTACATATATCTACAATTGTATCCTACGCACCACCCACTTCCCTCTGTTATGGAAACACTCCACTATTATCCTTTTCCCAAAACCAGGAAAACCTCTCAATAGCTCAACATCCTATAGACCAATCAGCCTACTCCCAATCCTTTCAAAAATTTTTGAAAAGATCCTTTTGAAACGAATCCTACCCATTATAGAATCCCAAAATATCCCTTCCCATCAGTTTGGTTTTCGCTCTCAACATTCTACTGTTCAACAAGGACTCCGAGTTGTTGATCATATTTCCTCAGCCCTAGAAAACAAGGAATACTGTTCGGGTGCCTTTCTGGACATTGCACAGGCATTTGACCGGGTATGGCACTCCGGACTGCTCTCCAAGCTTAAAATCCATTTACCTCAGTCCTTGTACCTAGTCCTCCGATCCTACCTCTCTGACCGCTCCTTTCGAGTTCGCTGTGGAACAGAATTTTCCAATATCTACTCCGTTAAAGCCGGTGTTCTCCAAGGCATTGTCTTGGGTCCCGTGCTTTACATCCTCTTTACTGCTGACATCCCTGTTCATCCCGATAGTTTTCTTGCAACATTCGCTGACGACACCGCAATCTTATCATCCAACTCTGATCCCGAAATAGCATCCTTAAATCTCCAAAATCACCTCACCTTGATTGAGCACTGGTGTAATAACTGGCGCATTAAAGTTAATGAATCTAAATGCCAACATATTACCTTTACACTCCGACGCAATTCCTGTCCACCAGTACTCTTTAATTCCATCCAGCTTCCTTATTCAGACACAGTCCGGTATCTTGGCTTTCATTTAGACCGAAGACTAATTTGGAACCCGCATACTAGACTCAAAAGACAAGAACTCAACCGACGATACGGCCAACTATACCGACTACTAAGCAGAAAATCTAAACTTTCCATTGAAAACAAGCTACTGATCTACAAGACAATACTGAAACCTATTTGGACTTACGGACTAGAACTGTGGGGATCAGCAAAATTTTCTAACATCAAGCGCATCCAATCCTTCCAGTCTAAAGTCCTTCGAACAATAGTCGATGCTCCTTTCTATGTATCCAACAAAACCCTACATCATGACCTTAACATCCCATTTGTCCTAGACCTTATCCCAGAAAAATTCTCCAAGTTTCACCAGAACCTTACTTACCACCCAAATCCTCTTGAACAATCCCTATCAAGCATCTCCCATCCCTATAATCCTCCAAGAAGGTTGAAACGGCAGTGGCCTCGCGACCTTTTGTAGATTATATAAATTGGAGTTCTGGCAATGGCCAGATTCTTCACTCAAGACATGTGTGTATGTGGCTAAAGTGCTCTCGACCAATCTCTGCTGGCTTTAGTACCAGTGACGTGGTTGGGAGAGTAGCGCAGGGTTCTCCTGGAGTTCCCTCGCCTGATTGTATATAGGTATGCATGTGTGTTTTTTTTTTTTTTTTTCCTTAGTTTTAATTTTCTTATTTTTTAGGTTATTTTATTTTATTGTCTATTGTATATACTTTTGATTATTATTTTGTTCTATTTATTTTATTTTTTTGTACATATGGTGTGAATGTCATCCTACCTCACTATAACCAATGTCCAACAGACAGATTGTTATAATACTCAATAAAGAAATTTAAAAAAAAAAAAAAAAAAGCAATCAAAATTTCCAATTATATTTTTCACAACTTGCAATTCATTTGCACGGAGTTAATAGTCGTGTGCTAGAAACTACCTTCATTTAAACAAAATAAAATACTAAGTTTTATGGTTTACACCACACGATAGAAGTGAAATCACCTACAAGGCGAAATTAATAATATAAAATATAAATTTTGTGTTTTTTTTTTTTTTTTTTCCTTAGTTTTAATTTTATTATTTTTTAGGTTATTTTATTTTATTGTCTATTGTATATACTTTTGATTATTATTTTGTTCTATTTATTTTATTTTTTTGTACATATGGTGTGAATGTCATCCTACCTCACTATAACCAATGTCCAACAGACAGATTGTTATAATACTCAATAAAGAAATTTAAAAAAAAAAAAAAAAAGCAATCAAAATTTCCAATTATATTTTTCACAACTTGCAATTCATTTGCACGGAGTTAATAGTCGTGTGCTAGAAACTACCTTCATTTAAACAAAATAAAATACTAAGTTTTACGGTTTAGACCACACGATAGAAGTGAAATCACCTACAAGGCGAAATTAATAATATG
Source organism: Nezara viridula (assembly GCA_928085145.1). Classification (NCBI taxonomy): domain Eukaryota; kingdom Metazoa; phylum Arthropoda; class Insecta; order Hemiptera; family Pentatomidae; genus Nezara; species Nezara viridula. The sequence goes on from OV725082.1 coordinate 7,436,672, forward strand.
AAATATAAATTATAAATAATAGCTTACAGTATGCAGGTCTGATTTTTAATTTTTGACATATTTTAGTCCATATCTTCAATAAAACTCGTTATCATTTCGTTTTCGACAGTATTTTTTCCCATTTCGACTCTCTAACGCGGTGTCGCGTTAAGATATAATTTTGAATGATAGTCCGTTACATATAGAATGGAATAATAAAAATTTCTATCTCTAACAAAATGCAGGTCAGATTTTTAGATTTTGATATATTATAATTCATATCCAAAAACACTTCAATTAGTCGACTCTAGCCGAGTTTACCCGAGCGTTAAAATCTGACAGATTAATTTAATTCACTCTCCAAAGTGCAAAAAGAAATGTTCAATTAAAAAAAAGAGTTGAAAATATTTCAATTCATTTAAGTTTTCTCAAATTTTCAATGATGATTATGATCAAAATTTGATCACGTGGAGAACATTAGTTAGACTTAAATGGTCTGTCATTCAGTAAAATTCTGTATCCCGAAAGTTGAGATCACCGTGTCCAATTTTGTATTTTTTTCCGGGCAGCTAATGTACCGTAACTTAGAGATATTTAAATCTGTTTCTTAGTCACTAAATTATTTAAAGATTTTTTTATAAAATATTAGGCTAAAGGTCACCAAATGTACACAGTTTTTACATCATGTATCTTTCGACTTCAGGAGCCATTTTCAAGATCCTGCAATCTAATTTTAATTAAGTTGTTATACTTGAAACTACATCGTATAAAACACATATTAATTCAATAACAATCAGTTATATAAATAGTCCAAATTCTATTTTATAGCATTTTGGTTAAAAATCAATGTAAAATTTAGCATCCAACTACCATACACCGCTTCATAAAATTTCCTAAAATGTACCATTAAAACATAATTCCTCTTTTAGTCATTCTTTTATTTCATCGAATGCCGTTTTTTTCACTTCTAAAATTTATAGTAAATAAATAAATAATTAAAAGAAAACAATTCTTTTTGTTCTATTTTAAAATAGAATTAGGACTATTTATTTAACTGATTGTTATTGAATTAATATATGTTTTTTATGATGTAGTTTGAAGTATAACAACTGAATTAAAATTAGTTTGCAAGATCTTGAAAATGGCTCCTGAAGCCGAAACATCGGATAAATGATACATAATGTAAAAACTGTTTAAAAGAAACTTTTAAAAAATGGCCCCGAACCTAAGAGATATGACTAGGAAATTTTATTAATTATTTAAGTTTATTAAAATTTATTATTATTTAATAAAAAAAAATGGACGTGATGTCCTTCACTGCCATGGCACAGAAATAAAATTAAAAGCAAAAAAATGATTTTTTTCAACTTTAAATTAATTAACGAGGAAGTAATAGCCCTGTGTTATAAACGGTTTTCATTTAAACAAATTAAAAATTAAATTCTAGCACAAACATTACTTCATTACTACATACATTTTTTTTATGAATTGCCCTTTCACAACGATTTCAGAAAATTTAATTTTAAGAAATTTGTTTTTTGTGCTAGCATTGCATATATTTTTTTTTAGAAGTGAAAATACTAGCAGTTTTACGAGACTATTGTGTTATAAAGGGGTGCAAGACGGACGATAATAAAGTTTTATAAGTCATAAAACGGTTTTTCTTGTTAAAATTTTCATTTATGGGCATGGGGTAGATTAGGGCTGCCTTATCGACCAATGGGGTGTTAAACTTTTTACAACACTCGGTTCCTATTCGCTTACTAATTTCATTATTGCTAATAGTCCCTCTAATAACATGTAACACATTATTAACAGATTCAGGAAATCTCACTTTTTATTCAATTTAGTCAAGGTAATGGCTTTGCAATCTTTCGTTAGAATAAAATTATAAGTTATATAATATATCTTGACAATTGTTGTAAACTTCCAATGTACTACAAAATTTCATCTACCACGTAGTCATACCACGTAGACCCATTCCTTTCAAATTATTAACATCCGCCTAAAACTTCATAAATATCTACATCTCATCGTAACCTACAAATATTTTATTAACTTAAATTATCTGAAGTGGTGCGTTTTCAATATGGAAGTTAAAAAACATTATCTATTTAATTTAATTAGGTACTAAAACTGGTAAATACACATTTGCTTTGCACTTGAACCGTAAGATGAGAAAAAAAGAATATTAAAAAATATTGAGTCATTTGGCATGGCCTACACACCCACATTGAGTTTTAGTACCTAATTAAATAGATAAAGTTTGACGATCTTCAGATTAAAAACACCCTAATTTAGAGAATTTTCGTAAATAAAATATTTGTAGGTTAAGATGAGATGAAGTCATTTACGAAGTTTCAGGTGCATATCACCAATTCGATATAAACGGGTCTGTACCACGGACTAATAGGTCCTGCGTTCTCCGATTAATATTTGATTTTGATTAGATTTGATAATTTATAGAATTAGGATAAATATAGTGTATAGTTAAATATTTACTTATAAATAAAAATAGAAACTAATTAACAATTGCTTCGCTATAAACTAGACAAAATTACCTTTCAAAGATAATAAAGTTTGAGATGGAGTTGATCGAGGGAGGGGGGGGAGGGGGGAGGGGGTCAAATAAATACTAAATTATACAAATAGTATTATTCAATTTTTTTGCCGATGTTTCGACCCACTTTGCAGGTCTTCATCAGGGCTACAAAAGATGCAAAACATGGTGAAAATAAAATAAATGAATATAAGTAGATATAAAATAAGAAGAAGTTGTCTGATAAAGAAATAAAAAGATGAGAGATATAGTGAATCAGAGATATAGTGGATGACAGTGTAGTTAAAATATCAATTATTATATATAGTAGATAAAAACAAAACTAAAAAATAAGTATGAATAAATATAGAAAATTCATACTTATTTTCTATTTTCTATTCTAATTTAAAGTTTTTGTCCTGATAAAACTCAACTTAATTAACACAGACTTACAACTTTTTAAACGAGAAAGATTTTATAAAAGGTTGATTTCTGTTTGATGAAGGTTAAAAAAAAATTGCGAATAATTTATGAGCTTATTAAAACATAATTTATTTTAGTTTAACATACCAGGCTGAAACGACTAGAAACCGCTCGAAGTTTCCGATTACTTCAGAACTTACTAGAAAACGCTCTAAACTTTCAATTAATTACAAAAGACTCATATACATGACCATGAAAAGGCCTATTTGGACTTACGGAGTTGAGCTATGGAGCTCCACTAAACCATCGAATTCCTCTCGTATCCTTACAATCCAAAAATCTTCAATGCTCCTAACTTTGTCACAAATAAAATCATGCATAACGACCTTAATGTTTCTTATGTTTCAGATCTGGCCCAATCCAGATATCTATCCTTCCGTAATGAACTTCAGAACCATCCCAATCCTCTTGTTTCTAACCTTGCTTCCTATTCAATTCCTGATAACCCTCCGAGGCGTCTGAAAAGAAGATGGCCTGGTGATCTCCTAAAGTAGACATATTATTAGAGTCCTACCATTGGGTAGTTTCTCAACAAGTGTTTTCACAATCCATATGTTCAAATTTACTAAATGTATTTCCTTAATACAGTTGTAAATATCATTAAGAAATTAAAAAATATTTAGTTTATCAAATGTCGTCTCTAAATATTTTTATAGATGAAGTAAATTTTGTTTAGTTAACAATGAATGAATTGTTGATTATTTATTATCTAAATTTGCCTCTACCCGATAGGGTCATTGGCAATTCTTTCTTTACTCCAGTTTCCTATATTCTATTGTAGAATCGATTCCTGGGGGGTAGAAAAAAAAAAAAAAATTGTAGAATCCTGTTTTTTTTCAAAAAGTCCATCAGAACTTCCACATCTTTCTCGGTATCTTGCAGTATTTCCTGAAGAATATTGTGTAGGTTGAGGTCTTTTCTTGTGGCTGCATAGTGTTACTTAAATTATATTTAGTAATTTAATAGTATATAATAGTAATTTAAATAGATTACTTTTTTTTCTCTCTCTCTTTCTCGCCTCTACCCTCAAGATACTTAGGTTATTATAGATTACTTAAATTTTATTTGTTATAATGATTTTATTAAGTATTTATGCAGTCTGCCACACTGAAGGGCATTGGTACTAGGGCTATAGTATTCATTCACACAATACGTACATAAGAAAGGAAAATAAATATAAATAACTTAAGAAAAAAAAATACAATGTAACGACTTTTTCCGCTAGGAGTTAGCCCGTCCGGTGCTGCTCTCTATAGGGCACTTATATGATTGATACAAAAGCTTACGATAAGCCAGTGAATGTACCTAACCCAGATGAAGCACTCTGTACCTTACATTGTCTTATAAATATATTAATCTTAGTTGAAAAAGAAGTTTGATTTTATTTATATTTTTTTTGTTGTTCCCAGCGGTAAGCAGCCTATTTTAATTTTTGTATTAATATTATTATTAACGAGGAGTAGGGTAGCTCAGTGGTAGGGTACTGAGGTCCCAATGCTAAAGGTCCCAGGTTCGAACCCCGGCTCATGGCAGAAAAATTATTTATTCTATTTCATTGGCCTTGGGGCGACACTGGGTTGGAAGACCCGCCTGCGGCACACACAGCCTCTATAAAGTGGGTACCCTTAATTAAATAATTAATTAAGAGGGAAAACCTGGCGGTTGAGCGTTATCTCGGTCAAATCACCTCCTTGCACAACCGTTGACCTAGAAACAGTGCTTTCCCTAAATAGTACTGAGTTCCAGACCCTTCATTGGTTGTAGTGGTACAGGTTTTTTTTTTTTATTAATATTAATAATAAATTTCAAATTAATTGTTAAATAATAATTTTTAGTTGGTATGTACTCCAATAAGAAAATATAATTTTTACTGTTGGTATCTTTGAGAAAAAAATTGAACTACCTCGACCTAATCCTAAGCCATGTCACAATAGATAAATAAAAAGATAAAGCAATATACAAGATAAATAAAATAAAATTTTAATGATAATGAAATAAATATATTTTTTTTTTTTTTGAGTTTGATTGAGGTATAATACATTTTACCACACTTACGGGTACTGAGTATTAAAACTGTAAGGTACATTCATGCCATATTTACAATATAATAAAATAAAAAAAATGAAATACATAAAAAAAGATATATAAAAGATAATAAGCTATATATAACAAAAATAAAAACTGTAGTAAAAACAAAGAAATATTGTTTATAGTGAAATAATACAGAAAATTAAAAAAAAAAAACGCTGCAAATTATTCCACAATGGTTTATTATTTCCAAACAATTATATATCTAAAGTAACCTTACCTTCCTAGTGACAAAGAAAAATAAATAAAAGGTGATTCCAATTATTGGACTAAACATTTTTTTTTTAATCATTAGTAATATGCTAAAAAAAAATAGCATTACTTCAGTAACACATTCAAAATTTAAAAACCAAACAAAGGATATAACATTTGGAGTAGAACATATAAAAAAAAGCAAGAGCCCATATCTTTGCTCCTAAATGTTCGATTTTAACGATTTTTTGTTTTTTTGGAAATTCCGTAAACTTTTAAAAAACTATACAATTTCGACAAAAAAGTGTATGCTTTTTAAGTTATTCTGAATTAAATTTTAGCATCCCTCGTAACTTTTCTTCAAGCTTCTTTTCGTTGAAGTATGTTATATAATAAATTATAAGGGCGTCAAGAAAATGACTTTTGCGAAGTTTCATTGAAATCGGTACATTCGTTTAAGAGCTAGCTACAGTCTATAGCAACGAAGGTTTTTCGGCCGCCATTTTGAAAGTAAAAGATAGTAATGTCGATGAAGGAGGATCATCCTCGGATGACCTCTGATCTTATATCCAAATTTGAAAAAAATAGGTACAGTAGTTTCGGAGAAAATGAGCGGACGGCAGACGGCGGACGGACAGAAAAATTTGTATTCGTTCTTTGGATTCTACGCATCCTGAAACGTGAAACCTCAAATTTTGAGAGGGGGATTAAGTTTTTTAATTTTTTGGTCGATCACAAGGGTTGATTATTGAAAATAATAAACCAAAAAAAAAAAAAAAAACTAACAGTCATACTTATTTACAATCAGCCAAGGGAGCTCCGAGTTCATCCCTTTTCCCCACGTGTAGAGGACACTAAGAGATCCCAGCGCTTCTCTCTTAGCCGCGTCACCGGAATCAGAGTCCGGTGGAGACTAAGAGAGAGCACTACAGCCACAAAATAAATAAAATACATTCAAACCTATGCACAATATTTACATTGGCCTAGAGACTATGAATCCAGCTTTTTCCCACAAATGTGAAAGCCAAACCAGGAGTCCAGGAGATCCCAGTGCTTCTCCCCAGCTGCGCACTGGTATTGTAGGCCAGTGGAGATTGAAGGAGGACAATTTAATTAAATTAAATATTCCTTTAGTTATCTCTTCCTATTCAACAAAAACATGAATTCCGAATTTTCTGCTGAAAATTGGCCTATTCTTTATGTTAACTTTTTTATTGCCCTTGATTTAAGCGAATATTTAAAATATTAAAAGTATTTTTAAAAAATCATCAGGAGCTTATAAATTAAATATTAAAAAAATGACTTAATGAATCTCGCCCATGGTGAAAAACATTCTTCATAATATAAGAGGACATTTATTAAATTCTCTCCCAAGTAACCTGTTCGAGAATCCAATCCTCTAATTCAAAATGCTTGTTGAAAGTTGAACTATGATGACTCTATTCTAAAAGGGCGACTATTTTTAGTTCAAAGACGTGTCATAGAGGCAAGCATTCGCTGTCCTAGAGTTAGTTCGGGTGACAGGCAATTCATCTAGTCGACTGATTGGCCGACTATTTTTGTAAAACAATTTGAAACATCAAAGGAAGATGCTAAAAAAAATAAAATGTGGTAATCTTTTGGCATAGTTTACAAAAGACAAAACGTAAATAAAAAATCAATTTATAATACCCTGATTCAGTGGTGTGTTAGGGTGTTTTTATAAAATTGATATTCTCTATCTGTCTTCCAAACTAAAAAAAAAATAGATATTATTTAATAAAATGAATAATTTCAAGGAAATAACTTATTAAACCCTTTCAATGTTTCATTATATTTATTGCAAAAACATTTCAGGGCAACTTTGCCCATTTTTAAGTCGAACTTTTTATCTAAAATATTACAATACATTAAATATCTATGAAAAATATGTAACAACACATACAACAACAATCAATGAAGTTCCCCAAAAATCAACTTAATGAATAAAATTTCTACTTACATCCTTATCTTATCCTCACCTTGTTCAAATAATTATTTCTTAACTATTTATGAAAAGTTCGTTCCAAAATTCAAAAATATTGAAAATTTAACATTACATTTCAAATAAGAAAAGACCAAACCACTAATTTTTCCAAATTTTACTTAACTATTTTATAAATTACCTTTTGGAGATGTCTCACTAGTTAATAATTAATTTTATTAAAAATTTCATTCCAACTCAATACATTTTCGTCCTATCTTTTTTATATCATTATGCCCACTGTGAGCTGTGGTCTTATTTATTATTATGCTCTTTGGGATTAAGAGTACTTCATTATTTTAATGCTTTAAGTTTCATATTATAGCTAATCAATTTTGCTGAAATGATTATTTAAATTATTTTAATTTAATTAATATTATAATTTATTAATTATGTCAACACAGGGCTCTGCCCAATCCTCTTAATATCCGTTTTGAAATTAATCACATGGTAGTTTTTTATCATGTTTACAATTATCTCATTACTATGTATCTCTATGTATACAGTTGTATTCATGAATAAAAAAAAAAAAAAAAAGAATATCACATTTTATATTTAAATTATATATATATATAGATATATAGAGATAGAGAGAGAGAGAGAGAGAGAGAGATTCCAGATACTTTTTAATTTTATTATCTTTCCTTCTATTTAAAATTTCTATTTTATCATGGTACTCATGAAAAAAAATAGTGGTTTGATCTTTTCTTATTTGAGATGTAATGTTAAATTTTGCAGTATTTTCGAATTGTGGAATGGATTTTTCATAAATAGTTATGAAATAATTATTTGAAGAAGGTGAGGATAACATAAGGATGTAAATAGATTTTTATTCATTAAGTTGATTTTTGCGAAATTTTATAGATTGTTGTTGTATGTGCTGTTACATATTTTTTATAGATATTTAATGTATTGTAATTTTATTTTAGATAAAAAGTTCGACTTGAAAATGGGCAAAGTTGCCTTGAAGAGTTGTTGTAATAAATAAAATGAATTAAAACATTGAGAGGAGATGAAAGGGTTCAATAAGTTATTTCTTTGAAATTATTGATTTTATTAATTAATTAAAAATACCCTTGGAAAATTTAATTAATTTAAAAAAATTTTATGAATGAAATAGAAGAGTAAGATTATAACTAAGGATATGACGAAATATAAATAGGAAATTAGCTGCGTAACTCTAAATGTATCGATGAGTTCCTAAACTCAGCGATAATACCAAATTTAATCAGGAACGATTTAATGAATCCCAGCATGGCCGTTTCTAGAATTTTACAAAGTACATGATAAATTAAAAACATATATTAGGAAATGAACCTACTAAATTATTGAGTGAAAGATACATTTTACGGTGAACTCAAAATTATTTAAGAAACTGACTTTCTGTACAAAAGTTACTAATTAGATTTGAGGAATTTATTTAAAAAATATTTGAAACTAATGAAGTTAATTAATGAAGTTAAAGACAACACAATCTCAAATTCCTTTCAGCAATAGAGCCATTAACTAAATCGGAAACAAGACACTCGGAGCCAATGAGGATTCGAAACCGGGCTACAATCGAGATTCATTTGACACCCGAGGCGAGCCCGAACAAAGTGTTCTCGCCCTTTGACGGAGGCCGCAAGCTCCGTAATTAGAGATGCCAATAACTACAGCTTCAGCTACAGCCTTGAAGCGCCTTCGTATCCTGTATAAATGTTGCTACAGAGCTAAATGGAATTCGATAAATAAGGAAACAGCTTGGTATTAATTACTAATTGTAAACATTCGAGTTATATTTGGATTGTACAAAAGCTATTATACCCAGAGAGATTTCTCACAATAGATTATTATACTTTCCTTGACGCATTACAGGTATATTGAGCGATATCAAGGAAACATATTTATTCATAAGTACAATATAATATTATCAAGATGGTCTATTTAACACACACGATCTAGTCTAGCAAAGTAAGGGGAAAAAATAGCATTACCCCAACATAATAAGTGTAAAAAAGTTTCAAAGATTTCCTCATCGGATTTTGAAAGAGGGAAGTGAAAAAGAACGAAAAACTGATATTTTTTTTTACTTTTTTGAGAATGTCCCAAATACTATGAGGTTTTTCAACATCGAAAATATTGCTCAATACAATATTAAAGTATCTAAAAATAACCCTGCACATTTATTTTAATAAAATCTATAAAAGTTATGGATATATTTATGATATTATATTTATTTTATTTGTTAAAAATTGCTCCAAACAAAATGAAATTTGTGTTGTTCATGGTAAATGATACTATTTTGAAGTTTAATTTTTAATGAAATTATCGTTTATTTCAAAATTTCTGATTGTTCAAATTATCCATACATATATCATTACAGTACGGCTCGAAATCGGTTTCGTACCAAATATAAGTTCCTGTCATGCTCAAATACCATGAATGAGGTACCGTTGGATTCAGAATTTCACGGGGGGTTAGCGAATCGTATTCTCCGCTTTTGTTTTTCTTTCTAAAATAAATAAAGTCGATACAAACATTTTGCTAGGCTTCAATACTGGAACGGTGGTAGGTCTGTAGATCGATGCGGGACAAATTGGACGTTGAAGATTTTGATGCGTACAGCAAGACCCGGATAGTTCCCTCGGAACTATCGGATCCTGCGTTTGTAAGCCCAAAAACTTGTAAGCTTTTCGAGATAACGCAAGGCATAGGGTTCACATCCACACAACCTGACGTTAATTGTAGTACTGTCATTGGATACATGTCTCATTTCGTCGACTTGAGGTCTCTATGATCGAGAGAGGAGGAGTGTATATTATTTATCGATGGTGTTTTTGATCGGCAAGCCATATCATCGTTAATTCTTCACCAAATCTCAAGATTGAACCACCAATTTCATAGGCTTTCTTCTCCTTCAGGCGTGTAAAATAGTCCAATCACTCCGAAAATTCAGGCAAATAAGTTATGACAAAAAAGAAACTTTATTTGCGAATATCTAAAAAATTACACACTTTTCCCTTGGTTGTTCCCATGATTATATAAAACATAACTAAATTGTCTACAAAAGGAAAAAAATCATCGAAATCGATTAAAAAAATTTCCAATATTTTTTGTTTTTCATTTTATTATTTATTTTTTCGTATTTTCGATTAATATTCTTTGGACCAAATCGGAACCAAGGCTCCCCCTTCGATCTTCTTTCGAAAATCACAAAAAGTGGGATAAAATAAAAATTACTCCACGTATTCACACTAAAATTTACATTAAGTTAGGACTACATAATGATTATATAAAACATTACTAAATTGTCTACAAAAGGAAAAAAAAATCATTGAAATCAGACAATTTTTCGCAAAGACACAGCTTATTGAAATTTATAAATATGTGGGTTCCAAACAAAAATGAAGATTTAAATTAAGTTTGTTCCCTTTTGTTAAGTTGTTTATATTTATGGATAAAGTAACAATTGATTCCTTTATCTTTTGATACTTTGCATTATTTTATTTTATTATTAATTTGGCATTTGATAACAATATGCTGTGCGAATTTTTCGCACGGGCCTACTAGTCATTCAAAGTTTCTCTGTTTTGATGATTCTAAACAGTTATTGGCAACAGAGTTTTGTTCGATATTAATCAATGGGTAATTTTGTGATATTGATATGATAGTTTCAATTGGCAATAATTCTATAAAAACGGCATTATCCCTATAAACACTGCGGATTTTTTAACTCTATTAGTAGTTTGTTTACGAAAATGCCGTTGATGTAATTTTGTGTAGTTTATATGACCCTAAATTCCTGCTTAATTTCTCCTAGATAGCTGAAGTTCTATTGCAGTCATAACGTTTTTGTGAATTTCGAAAAAAAAATCATGTGAGGGACCCAAACATTAAGCCTAGAAACATAACCAATACCTTGTGCAAATAGTTTTCGACGCTTGTGTGCGATACATTTAAGGCCACAGCAATCTCTCGCACTGATTGGGTGGGATTTTGATCAACAATGATCTTAAAATAGCTCGATTCAATTTCATGTGGGCGACCAGACTGTTGAGCATCATTGATGATAAAATTTCCCGAATGAAATCCATATAAATACTGAAAATATTTCTTATGAGCGTCTGCAGCCTACTTATCTTTATTAAAATAAAAAAAATATATGCCCATGATAAATGATATTTTCTTCCATATTCACAGTGCAATAGCAAACACAAAACTAAGCTATTGACACATATATAATTGTCAACTTATTACAAACAGGATAAATAATCCATTATAGGGATTAATTCTACAGATAAGAAGTGTATCATAGTGACATAACAATAAACAGCAAACCGAAAGGATTTATTTGCCAACCCAATAGAATGACTAAGTAAAGAATTGAAAACGAAAACATTCTGAAACTGATGGGTTGAAAAGTAACGTTATCAAAAATACTGAAGAAACAAGATTAGACTTTGTTTGGGCGTGTTAAATAAATGTCTACAGAAAAGTCACAAAAGATAAATATGCTATTCGAAGTAGAAGGAATAAAGAATAAACGAATACACTAGAAAGACTAGTTACAAAACAATCATGCGAGATATTTTATCAGTAATAAGCAAGGCAAAACCTTGTTGGTATTGAAGGAATTAATGGTATAAAATATTACAAAAAAAAAATTAGTGACTTTCATATTTTATTTTATTTTAGTATTAGGATAATATGAGATTATAGAAGCTCTCCTATTAGTTCTGTAATTAGCACTAATTACACAACTGCCCATTTACTGTTGAGCTGCTGTCTCATCCTATTATCCTAATGCTAAATAGAGATTTATACTCTAGTTGGTGTCTTCATTACAGTATTGGGATTCTGTAAATATCGAGCTACTCTCTAATTTTAAACTAAATGTTTGTACGGAAAAAGTTATTCATCTGGAGACGATAGTTTGATTTTACTTTGGTGACAGCAGTTATTTTTCAATCTAGAAATTTCCCCATTGAATATAATATATTAATTATAATATTATTTTTGTTATATTGTGATATAGATATAATTATTATGAAATAGAAAAGGAAGCACAATATAACGTACAATGAAAATATTAGAAATAAAAGGCTGAAATTATTGTTGGGCTTATATAAAGCTGGACAAGTTTAACATATATTATGCTTACAAAATTAGAATAAGAATAATTATAATTACATAATAAAGATTTTTAAAGAACTTAAAAATTTGTCTGGACTGTGGTTTCGTTCAGTTTATTTTATGTTGATAATAATAAAAAATAATATTTTTAGTTATTTGGCAATAATAACTTCCAATTGAGTATATTTCTGTTATCAACGTCACATGTTAACAAGTTAGTTGACGTTTCGGGATATTTACTCCCATCTTCGGAAAAATAATACAATCTGAGCTGCGGAATAAATGTATATTACATATATACAATTTTAGCAAATACTGGTACAATTAAATGGACATTTCAATAATTTGTAAAATGGGAGTTTTACAATTATTACTGTAAAACTTTAATTCCATCCAGCTCCCTTACTCAGACATAGCCCGGTATCTTGGCTTTAATTTAGACCGAAGACTAACGTGGAACCCACATACTAGACTCAAAAGACAAGAACTCAACCGACGATACGGCCAACTATACAGACTACAAAACAGAACATCTAAACTTATTATTGAAAACAAATTATTTATCTACAATACTGAAACCTATATTGGACATACGGACTTTAACTGTGGGAGATAACAAAATTTTGTAACATCAAACGTATCCAATCCTTTCAATCTAAAGTCCTTGGGACTAAAGTTGATGCTCCGTTTTATGTAACTAACAAAACCCTACACCATGACCTTAATATCCCATTTGTCCTTGACCTTATCCCAGAAAAATTCTTCACATTTCACCAGAACCTTTCATATCATCCAAATCCCCTTGCACAATCGCTATCCAGCACTACCCATCCTTCCAATCCTCCTCGAAGGTTGAAGCGGCAGTGGCCCAGAGACCTTCTGTGAATAAGCATCTATTGGAGTTTTGGCACTGGCCAGATCCTCCACTCAAGCCAAGTGTGATTATAGCGCCTCTCCTCAGCCTCTACTGGTTCTTAATACCAGTAATGCGGCTCAGTGCGAGGCGCTGGGATCTCCCAGAGTCCTGCCTTTCCTTCCACGAGTGGGGTGAAAGGCTTGGCCCGGAGTTCTCCTGAGTGAATGGATTCTGTAAATATTGTATAGTAAGCATGTGTTTTAGTTGTTATTTTGATTAGTTTAGTTCTTTTGTTTATGTACATTTACTTTTATTATTATCAGTTTCTGTATTATTTATTGTAAATAATAAATGTGCTCTCTGAACACTATTATAAATGTCCTTGATTGTGACAGATTGTAATATTTCTGAATAAATAAATAATAAAAATTATTGTCTCATTGGTTACAAGCAAGTTAACATATTACAAGTTTAATGCCTCTCCAGTTTCAAAGCAGACTCACACTTCAAGTTCAATCGGGCAGCTGAATGAACAGTTATACATTGCGGGTTACTGTTTGGGAAATGATGAGTATTGATAATTGCGTTGATCGCTTTGTGATGATTACGATAAGGCTTAATAAAGATGAATGTGAAGCTCATTTATGCGCTGACATGAGCCGCCTCGCGATTAAAAGCTTTTCAATATTTTAGGCATCTCTCTCATATTTTTATTTTAGCTAAGTGATCGATCAATCTGAAAATTCGGGATAATATTGTTTCACCGATTTCTATAACAGTAAGTGTGCATTTTTTAAAATTTGAATAAAAATTAAATTAAGATAAACTATATATAGGTTAGGTTTTCGCTTATTCCGGACATTTAAAAAATTCTTTATTTTTTTTTAAATTTTATTTTATTGAGATTTACAACTGTATTACATGGAAAATACAATAAGTAAATGTGACATGTACAGCATGAAGAGAAACTACCCATTGGTAGAACTCAAATAAAAAATTCAAAGAATTATTAAGTTGTAAAAACACCCACACATTCATCTGCTACTAAAAATAGAGACTGAAAACCAGAGCTGCGTTAATAAAGATAATTTGATAATTAAATTGAAACAAATAGGTCTACACCATGATCTTGATGTCTCATTTGTCCTAGACCTTATCCCACCAGAATTCTCCAAATTTCACCAGAACCTTACGTATAATCCGAATCTCTTTGCACAATCCCTATCAAGCACCACCCATCCCTATAATCCTCCAAGAAGATTAAAACGGCAGTGGCCACGTGACATTTTATAGTATATAAATAATAGAGTTCTGGTAATGGCCAGATTCTCTACTCACGACATGAATGTATGCGGCTAAAGCGCTCTCGACCCAATGACGCGATTGAGAGAAAATTGCAATGATCTCCTGGAGTCATGCTTTTCCCTCCACCGTTGGAGGGACAAGTCTGGCTCGGATTTCTCTCGACAGATTGTAAATAGTGTATATAGGTATGTATGTGTTATTTTTTATTTCTAAATTATTTTATTCTTATTTATTGTATATATTATTTTTCTGTATAATTTATTTTATTTATTGTGTATAGAGTGTGGATGTGATCTCTGAACACTATCATAAATGGCCTTTGAGACAGATGGTAATATTTTTCGATAAACAAGTTAAAAAAACAAGTGTAACCTTTACTTGTTTTTTATCCACACATATCTTATCCTTTATATCACAATCTGTTTACTTTTACCTCACAAGCTATAAGACATTCGCGAAGTTTTTGGCGGATGCTATTAATTTGATAAAAAGGGTTCTGTACCACAGACTGACAGTAAACATGCAAAAAATATAAATAAACGTTGCTTTAATTGGCCGCCATATTGGCAGTATATTATCGAGCTAGAGACGCACTAGCGATGACAGCGGCTGATAGAGAGAAGACGCCAGGAGCCTAATCGTAGCCATTTAATGGCAAAGGGACAGAGCTAATAGCCCCGACTGCTTTGATGATACTCACCATTAGGTACTCCATGGTGAAGAAGAAGGACGAGCCCTCTATGACAAATAGCTCCGCGAGATATGGCACTGTTGGATCTTCGCCAACTCTTATTATTTACCGCTCGCGAAGGATTGGCCATCTTCCCCGCATAGTTTCTTCCCCCAGGTAGCCTGATGATAACAATTAGAGTGCAGTCAGGAGTGAAAAACAGGCATCGATATGACAAGAAGCCAAGTTCTGTAATGCGGTATATCTATAGTCCGTCTCGTGACATAGCCTAAAGATTGCTAACTGACACCGTGTGTCCTTGGTTTATTAAAAAAAATCTGGTATGTCTACTCACACGACTTTCCTACCTATTTCAGAAAAGTTTTTATGACTTTACACATGTCCATCAAGGAACAAAAAAAAATTAGTTTTATTTTCCTGAAAATTGATCCAAGAAGAGATTTGAGTAAGATAAACCGGCTTAAGGTAGATCAGTGTAAAAATGTCAATACCCTCTAATATTGCTGATCAAAAACTGTTTGCCATAGCTTAGTATTGTCAAACGATACTTATGGTTAAAAAGTGGAGGAAATAATGAAGCTTGTATGATGTGGGCAAGAGATTTTCTTACTTTCAGTTAGTTATCTCATTTTTTCTCTCATTCACCCCTTTCTGACACCGTAATATTATAAATTGAATAGCTGTAACTTCGTTAATAGTTCTAATCCTGAACTATTTTCATATAGTTTTGTAGGGAATTTCATTATCTTTAAAAAAAAAAAAAACAGGCTAAACTCAGGAGGCTCTGAAACGTATAGTTCCGTCCAAAACCGCATATCGAAAATTTGACCCGATCGCAATACTTTCCTTACCTTGTATAACTAGGAAATTAAAAAGTCACAAAGTAAATTTGAAATCGATGAAAGTAAATTTGGAATTGATGCATATTTATATAGGTGACAAACCTATCGTTTATATTTACGTTTTCATGAAAATAACTAAAGCAATCATTAGCATTCTTTATTTTAAACGAACATTTTAGTAAGATATAATAAGATTGTCACTGATAAATAGATGCAAATTACCATGACAGATATCTGGGAGAAAAACACAATTTCATAACCACTTAACGTGAAAAATATTTGAAGAATCATTTTTATTTTGTATTCATTGATATTTACAACAGTATTAAAACAAATAAAATACAATTAGTAAATGTGTACTCAGGAATAAAATAACATGAAACCTCTTGTTGAGAAACTACCCACTGGTAGCTCTCAAATAATAAATTTAAACAAGAACATTACGAGACCATCTTCTTTTCAGACACCTCAGAGGGTTATCAGGAATAGAAGAGGAAGCAAGGTTAGAAACGAGAGGTTTGGGATGATTCTGAAGTTTATTATGGAAGGATAGGTATTTTGATTGGGGCAAATCGGAAACATATGGAACATTAAGGTCTTTATGGATGATTTTATTTGTGACAAAGTAAGGAGCGTTGAGGATTTTACGAAGGATTTTGGATTGTAAGGATTGGATACGAAAGGAATTCGATGGTTTAGTGGAGCCCCATGGCTCAACTCCGTAAGTCCAAATAGGCCTTATTATAGTCATGTAAATGAGTCTTTTATAATTAATTGGAAGGTTAGAGCGTTTGTCTAGTAAGTGTTGGAGTAGTCGGAAACGTCGAGCGGTTTCTTGTTGTTCCAATCTTGTATGAGGATTGCATGTTATTCCTTCGTCCAGGTGGAGTCCTAGGTATCGGATTCGTTCAACTGGGATAAGCGGGAAATTGTTAAAGGATACTGCAGAACAGGAGGTCATAGCGTTTGTGACGCAGGGTAAAGGCAATCTGATGTGATTTATTGGAATTTATTTTAATTCTCTAGTTTTTACAAAAATTTTTTATATAGGTTTGTGATATGTGATTGGAGAGAATGGAATGCAGTTGATGGATCATTATTAACAGATAGGATACATGTGTCATCAGCATACGTGATGATGACAGTGTCAGATTGAGTTGGGATGTCAGCTTTATAAACTGTGTAAAAGATATGACCAAGGATACTACCTTGAGGAATAATTTTTTTATATTTATTGATAAAATGTGTTTTTAAGCAATTATTTTATTAAAACTCGTATAATATAACGAAAAACAAGAAATAAATGCTTTTCAACAGTTATTTGTAGTAATTTTTGCAGAAAACATGGGTACTTTAAGGTGACTGGATAGGAAATCACATAATTTCCTTACACAACTTCAGATAAAACTCAATTTTTTTCCTTATAAACCTCAATTTAATTAATATGGACTTAAAGCTTATTAAATGAGGACGATTTTCTAAAAATGAGATAAATGTACAAAAGAAGGTTGATAAAAAAAAAATCAGAAATAATTTGTGAATTTTTTAAACGGAACTTTGTTGATCTGCCCAATAGTCCTTTTTAAATAGATTTATCAATGACAAATTCTACTTTATTTTAAAGTAAATTTTGTCTAATATACTATGTAGCAATCTTGAATTACTTCAACCTAATATTTTTAGTTATCGCTTCCTATTCAACAAAAAACACTACTCGCTAAAAAAATAAAAAGATCTTGAATTTCCTTTTTTTCTGCAGGGAATGGGCAATTGCTTATGAGAACTTTTTTCTAGATGTTGATTTCTACTATCAACCTTTTAAATATCTTTCTGTATTTACGTGACACCCTTTGTATATACGACAGTTTGTTGGTCCTCTTTTCCCTGAAGGAACAGCAAGATTCTCCTCCCTTATATAACGATTGCGTTGACTGATTCTATAACTAGTGGAATTACAACGCATCGTCCAATGTTTCTTGTTCCTCCGTTAGGATTTCTCTTCTAAAGAACATTGGCCGTTCTCGATCGACTCCTTCAATTAGTTGATTCTTCATCGATCATTAGTTGGGGTATTCACTGATCTAGCTCGCTTCATCCGGCTCTGACCTCGGCCACCAATAGCGATACAACGGAACTGGGGAAGTTAAATTATTTTAATAATTAATGTAAGTTGTTTTCTCTAATAAATGCGTTAAATAATGTGGATCATTATGATTTAAAAATAGAATGCCAGTGTATATCTAAATTAGTTACTTTTATATTTATTACTTAAAAACAAATTCAACTTTCCCCAATAGGATAAATGGGTACTTTAGTTAAGCACCATGTGCCAGAAATGTAATCAGGGAAAAAATAATACAGAATTAATATTTCCTGCTAAATTACTGTGCTATATATAACTTATAGAATATAGAGAATTAATATAGAGAAATAAATTCTCGTGGTTGAATGAGAAGCGCAGTGATCTCTTAGAGGTCTACTTTTCCAACTATAGTTGGGGTACTCTGCCTCGTTGTAAATATTGTATATAGGCATGACTGTTTTTTATGTTACTCTTTTCTTTTCTTTTAGTTATTTTATTTTTTATTGTACATACCTTTTCATTATTAATTAATTGTTGTTTTGGTTTTGTTTATTTTATTTTCTGTATATATGGAGTGAATGACTTCTTATTTCACTATAATTATTATCCGTGTGATAGATTGTTATATTTATGAATATTACAAAAGAGTGTAAATTATCGATGAGTTCTAAACTAAATATCGTATATAGACATGACTGTTTTTTATGTGTTTGATTTTCTTTTCTTTAATTTTTTTTTAATTTAATTTTATTGGGATTTACAACTGTATTACATGGAAAATAAAATAAGTAAATGTGACATTGGTAACATGACATGTACAACATGAAGAGAAACTACCCATTGGTAGAACTCTAATTAAAGTTCTATATTAGAAGGCCCCGAGGCCATCTTCTTTTCAGACGCCTAGGAGGATTATCAGGGATCGAGGAGGAAGCAAGGTTTGAAACGAGAGGATTCGGATTGTTCTGCAGTTTGCCATGGAAGGATAGGTATCTGGATTGGTACAAATCGGAAACATATGGAACATTAAGGTCTTTATGGATGATTATATTTGTGACAAAGTAAGGAGCGTTGAGGATTTTACGAAGGATTTTGGATTGTAAAGATTGGATACGAGAGGAATTCGATGGTTTAGTGGAGCCCCAAAACTCAATTCCGTAAGTCTAAATAGGTCTTATTATTATTGTCGTATATATGAGTCGTTTGTAATTGATTGTGAGCTTAGAGCGTTTGTCTAGTAAGTGCTGCAGTAGTCGAAAACGTCGGGAGGTTTCTAGTCGTTTCAATCTGGGGGTTCCTGTAAGTTATTTTATTTTTTATTCTACATACCTTTTTATTATTAATTAGTTGTTATTTTGGTTTTGTTTATTTTGTGTTTTCTGTATATATGGTGTGAATGAGTTCATATCTCTCTATAATTATTGTCCGTGTGATTGAGTGTTATATATTTATGAATATGCAAATAAAAAAAAATTACAATTGCATTATTTAAATATTAATTTAATGAAAATTACAAAAAAGTGTAAATTATCGATTACAACTAAATTAAAGAATAAATCATTTATGAAGAAATCAATGTAAATGCTGAAGTAAAAAAAAAAAAACATATACAACTGTCCATAATAAAGTAAAAAAAAAAATTAGATATACTTATTATAAACCGACAAAAAATTATTAAACGTCTCATGTATTGTGTTAAAAATAGATTGGATTAATATCAGTTCGAAAACACCTTTTGAAAAGATGTGGACCAATATTTTTTTAAGAAACAAAAGTTACTGTAAGAAATGTCCGTAGTGAAAATATCCAAAATTGAAAACTAGACGTGGTGACTCGTTATTTCTTCTTTGTAATGAATTTTTTTTTAATTTAAAACTACTTTAGGCGCATTTTGCACTTTTTTGTGGAGAGTGAATTAGATTGAGCAGTCAGATCTCTAATGAGTAACGCTCAGGCAAAGCCAGCTAGTAGAAAGAAAATGGGTGTTCCTGAGTTTTCAGCACCTCATTTAATAGGCAATGTTTAATCCGACTAATTGAAGTGTTTTTGCATATGGATTAAAATATCTCAAAACTAAAAATTGGGCCTGCATATTTTTAGCAAGGGAAATGTTCATCATTTGATCCTCTTTGTAATGAGCTGTTATTAAAAATTGTGTCTTAACGCGACGCCATATTACAGAGGCGAAATGGGAAAAATAATGTCCAAATGATTCAATGAAAACCAAATGATAACGAGTTTTATTAAAAATATGGATTAAAATATCTCAGAAATCAAAATCGGAACTCCATATTGTAATAAAGGGGATTGTTCATAATTTAATTATCTATGTAATGGATTATTATTAATATTTATAATTTATATTTCATATATTTTTTTATATATCTCTTTATTGAGAAATAATACATTTTGCCAAACTTAAGGGCACTGAGTACTAAAGCTGTGTGAGGCGCATTCATACCATATATACAATACAATAAAAAAGATATAATAAATAAAATAAAAATATACATCTATATAACAAAGAAAAAAAAATTATAAACCAAGGAAATATAACTTATAGTTAAAGTTAAATGAAATACAGAAATTCGTAGCAAAATCAAATAGATTATAAGTAAAAGAAACAAATAGAAAAACATTCATACTTAATTACAATATTTACAATCCGGCAACAGATCTCCGAGTCCAGCCCTTTCCCCCACGTGTGAAGGATAAAGCGAGACTCTAAGAGATCCCAGCGCTTCTCTCTCATTACCAGTCCGGTGAAGACTGAGAGAGGGCACTAAAGCCACAAACACTCATGACTTCAGTGAAGAAGCTGACCATTGCCAGAACTCCAGTGACATCTTTACAAAAGATCTCGAGGCCATTGCCGTTTCAACCATCGAGGAGGATTGTAGGGATGATTGGAGCTGGATAAGGATAGTGCTAAGGGATTAGGATGATAGGCTAGGTTCTGATGAAAATTTGAAAATCGGGATGGAATAACGTCAAGGACATAAGGGATGTAAAAGTCATGATGTAGGGTTTTGTTCGTAACATAATAAGGAGCATTGACTATTATACGGAGGACTTTAGACTGAAAGGATTGGATGCGTTTGATGTTCGAAAATTTAGTTGTCCCCCACAGTTCAAGTCCGTAGGTCCAGATTGGTTTGAGTATGGATATTTCATATTAGTAATCTCGCCTTGCTAAAGAATACCTTAGTGTTTTTTTTAATGTCGATTTTACGATAGTAAAATAAAAAATCGGAAACTGTCTCTGCTCAGAACCTACTCTCTTCTCTCTTATTTTCACAAAAAAGTGCATATTGGAAGCCACAATTGTGGAATCCAAAATCATATTAAAATTCATTTTTTCTTGTCATAGAAAATTAAAATGTTAACAGCTTAATCCTAATGAGGAGTGAAAACATTCCATCGGCTAAAAAGTAATATCAAACCATTGGCTCGAGTTCTGGCCTCTTATTAGCCTTCATAAGGAGCGGAAAGGGTTGGGCTGAAGGGGAAGGGGGGAAGGATGTCTTTTATAAGGAAACTTTCTGACGGGAGAAGTTCTGATCTCCATCTTGGTCCTGCCGAATAATTTGGGGTCCTTTCCCTTCCGGAGATGCTACGCCAATAGTGTCACTTACAAACTCCCTCATTCCCAACTTTTTATTAATTAAATTAATTAAAACTCGACATCTTCTCGGCCAACTATGCACACAGTTTACAACTCCTGCGTTACACTATTCGAATTCCGACAAATTGTAGGGTAGTCGTTGCGAAAAATGAACCGTTAGCAGGAATGAGATCGGAAAATTAGGATATTTTATATTACTAACTAATTAATGATATAATAATAAAGCTGAATGAACCCGAATGTTCGATGCCGATACTAACAATCGATGTCGACATTCTTCCTTCCACCAGGAGCCGTTTAAATCCAACCCCGCCAGATCAGTCTTAATGCAATCTTCCCATTTTCGCTTTGGTCTATCCCTCTAACGGTTGCCAGTTGGCATACCGCATCTTATCTTTTTAGGAATTCTTTCGTCACTAAGCCTTGCGATTTCACATGCCCATTTTATTCGCCTCAACTTAATCACTTACACACTACTAAACGCCTAAATCAATCTGTTTCTTTACGAAAATTTAAGGGATTCTTCTCTATTAAACAAATAACAATAAACTCTATCACCCCAATTAATAAATTATATTTATAGGACGTCTGTGTATATGTATATATATGTATATATATATATATATATATGTGCATGTATGTGTGTATATAAGTATGTATAATTATATATACATAGTTTTCTTATGTATATAAATTTTATTTTGTTTTTCTTGTCATTTTAAGGATTATAAGCTAGTTTTTCATTTATATCTGAGGTAGGTTTTTTATGAGGTTTTTAGTACTGTATAAAATGAATTTCAATCTACTAAACAACATTAATACCACTATTTAAGGTTACTGCAACCACAAACATGGAATGTATCTTTTTGACATGATGTAATGTATATGTAAATAAATAAATAAAAAAAATCACTTAAATTATATTGACCGGATACAGTTTGCGCAATTCAGCATTATGTAACCACCTACATTCTCCGGTTGACTCATCCTTCTTCAGTGTAAATATTTTACGCAATACTTTATTTTCAAAAACCTTAAGACGTTTTTCATCCCTTAATATAACCGGTCATGTTTCACATCCATAAAAAACCGTAGGAAGGATAATGGTTTTATAAATTTTGATTTTTAAATTTCGAAACAGCAGCGAAGAGCTAAGCAGTTAATAATTGATAAATAGCTAGTCATTTCCCATCTTTTACTTCCACTTTAATTTCGGTTTTTCTTGTTATCGTAGACCATAAATACCTAAATTTTTTCACCTGTTCAAATGTATTTACTTCAATATTTATAACACCCAAATTGTCGGAATTTTTCTGCCTAACCATATATTTTGTCTGATCCATATTTATTTTAATAATTAGAAAAAATTTAATAAAAAGATTATTTAAAAATGTCCATTATATATAGTCATGTTCTTATTTTCTTACAGGTACAATATTTTATTTATTGATAAACATCTTTAATCCTGCTGTTGTTGAAGAATACATTAAGCATTTTATAGATATATTTAAATAATATTACTGATATATAAATATAAAAAAAAAAATGGCAAACATAAATATATAAACGAAAATTTCTTTTTTTCTTTCTATTAAATATGCTTACTATAATTCTGATAGAGAACAGTCGGGAAATATTATTCCCAATGACAAAAAAGTTAAATGGATCAAGATCTTCTGATCGGCACGCTATCGATATGAATAATTCAACAAAGTTTCACTAAATGTTAAAATCAATTATCACGACATGAAAAAGGTATTCATTCGATGAAAAATTATTACATTCAACTCTATTAAAAAATAAAATAATATACAAAACTATTTGATGATAAGCCCGCAAAATTAAGATGTATAAGTACTTAGCTCAACAGTGTTTAGCCCTTATCAGAAAATATACTGCTTAATGTTACTCTTCTATCAAATACTTACAAAGAGAAATTACGAGCGGGGGGTCACTGATTTTAATAAAATTTTTTTGATGATACTAGGTCGAAAAATATTTGATCCACCTTCAAGAGTTCTAGCTAATGCTCCTTAGGAGCTGAGCAGAAAACTTTATTGAAATTTTAATATTTTTTCAAATTACTGTTATTGGTTTTTTATTTTAAATAATGAACCATTGTGGTTGAACTAAAAATTTAAAAACTTAATCCCCTCATAAAAGTTGAAGTGTTACGTTTCAGGAAACCTAAAATTCGAAAAACGAATAATTTTTTTTTGTTAGTCCGCCATCCGCGCATTTTCTCCAAAACTACTGGACCGATTTTTTTTCTAATTTAGATTTAAATTAGTGGTCACTCGAGGATGATCCTCCTTAATCGACATTTCTATCCGCCTTTTCCTTTCATGATGGTAACCGAAAAATCTGCGTTGCGATAGACTGTAGCCTCTAAACGAATGAACTGATTTCAATTAAACTTGGCTAAAGTCTTCTTCTTGATGAACTTTATCTATATAACATACTTAAACGAAAAGAAACTGAAAAAAAGTTACGAGGGATGAGAAAATTAGATTCTGAATAACTCAAAAAGTGTACATTTTTTGTTGATATTGGATGGTTGCTTAAAAGTTTGTCAAATTTTCTATTAAAAAAAAAATCGTTAATATCGGACAATTAGGAGCAAAGATATGGTCTCTAGATGTTTTTTATATGTTGCACTGCAAAGGTTATTTTTGATTTTTGAATGTGTTACTGAAATAATACTATTTTTTTTTAGCATATTATTAATCATTAAAAAAAAATTTAGTCCAATAATTAGAATCTTTTTTTTTCTCTGTTCTTAGGAAGGTAATGTTACTTTAGATGTAAATTTGTTTGGAAATAATAAACCATTGTGAAATAATTTGCAGCGTTTTTGTCTTTGATTTGAATGAATTTATGACTTTTAATATATCAATCGATTTATTTTATTATTTAAAATAAAAAAATACATATTGTTAATTATATTTGAGAAATAACAATGTAAATAATAAATGAATAACAAAACCCAAAAGATACTCCAGCTAAAGTAAGTAAAATAAATTATTGTAATGGAAATCTAGTCAGATTCGTAATTTGGGTCCTTTAAAAATCTTAAATACTAATTTATTTTTAAATTAAAAAATATAAATTTTTTTCTTTCATTTTATGGGAGGATTTTTTTTCTCCAGTTGATGAGCACTCGCTCCTCTGTTGTATATCATTTACTCGTATGATATTCCAGACCCTGTCGATACCCAGACCTTGACTTAAGCAGACGATTGAACAATCTTGACAATACATCAAAATTCAATATACTCCTCACAGACTCTACAATATCACTTAAACAAATTCCACGATTGGAGCAAACTCTGGAAAATTCTACTCAACCAAGACAAATCACTACATACCACTTTTACTCTTCGACGTTAATCTTGAACTGCTAATTATCTTGGCAATGTCCAAATTAAATGACAATGTCTGTCCTCAGACAGACAAAGTTCGATATCTGGGACATTTGACAGAAGAATAACATGGGGCCCACATATCAAAAACAAAAAAAAAAAACTCTAAACCTAAGACTACGACTATTGTACTCACTCCTTGCAGAGAAATTTGAAATTAAAACTTAGACAGAAATTGAATATATATACTTACCTACTCAAGCCTATTCGGACCTACGCTTCACAGATATACGGCACAGCCAAAAAGACCCACAAACATAAACTACAGACTTTTCAATCTAAAACTTTCAGGACTATCTCAGACTCCCTGGTACATCAGTAGCATTACTCTACATAAAGACTTACAGATGCCAACAGTTAACGACCACATACGAACATACTACAAAAGATTTCCAAATAACTAACTCGGTCATACCAACTCATTGATTCGAGGCATGGCCACAAGTAACAAGCCCGGTAGCTACCGAAGGAGGCTTAAAAGAAGCTGGATGAGGGATCTCCTCCTCTAAATATAAATATTAAATTCAAGGCAGGAAGGACGTCGCTGGGTACTCCTCTCCCTCACGCCTATTCCATGATCTATTAATCCTCTACATCTTGACATCACACTTGCTGATTGTCGGAACTTCTGATAGGTGTGAGTTGAAAATTTCAGTTAATAAAAAAAAAATTGTTAATAAAACCATTCATAACTCCATAGGGTAGCTTTTGATAGCTAGACCTTTTTTTTTTAACAATGCGACTGAGCTACAGATATAAAGACTTCAATTGTTTTTATAATTATGTATTAATCAAAACATTCGAGTTTCAATGTGTTAGTATCGATATATCGATTTTTTTTTAAACAAGAGCCGAAAAAGCTTGGAAACTCCTGATTTACGTTATAAAAACTGTTATGACCGTATATGACATCATACTCATCATGTATACGGAACAGGTATCCAAATTCAACGCAAGTGAAAATCACAGAGCAGTTATTATAAATAATTCTATGATACTATAAATTTCGACATATGATATACGACCCTTAAAATAATACGGTGATATAAAAAATGGCCGGCTTTTGCATAATCCTCTGGAATAGGGTCCAATTTATGACTATAAAAACAACAACAAAAATGTTGAAGAATTTAGTGACCGGGGTTTTTGCTGATGGGGGATTTATCCCTGGCGGACTCGATTATGCTCGAGGGGGGAAGATGTCCTTCCGAGGTCCATTACTCAACTCCTGGCACTCCTAGATCCTGGGTCCTGCATGGGGATTCACTCCCGAAGAAAGCTCCTTTCATGGATAGTGTGTAAGGCTATGCGCTCATATATATTGTCTGTAATCAAATAGCTGTGAAATCGATAATTTAAAATATTCAAATCTGATATCTCACATGTTTAAAAATCATTTGATGATTTTTTTTAAAAGAGATTTTTATTTTTGAACAGAAGTCATAAAATCCATATTCTGATTATTATTTGTGAACATTTTTTTTACAATTAGCAATAACAATAAATCTTGAGTAATATTGTTACTTTCACTTACCTATATATGAAATATATAGTCAGGTAAAGAATTGCGATTATGAAAATTTTTGTAATCCCAAAATGTGTATAACCGTCGATAAAACTGGCACATCCGGTTAGTCGATTTTAACAAAAAGCCACATGTGAACTATATCTGAACCTTAAATACGCAATTTAAGCCTCGCACGACTTTTCGGTTTTGAGCTCGGCAGTTCGCATACACACAGACGATTTTTCGGGACTTGGTTATTTGGACGCACCTCAAAACGTGTATTTTCTAGGAAAACTCAGATTCAAAAATTTTCACGATCGCAATACTTACCCTTACTATATATTACATATATTGAGTAAGCGAAAGTAAAAATGGAGGAAATACTGCACTTAACCAAAGGTCTTTCACGGGCAATAATGATAGAGGTTTATCTCCTATACAATATTATGCGTTTGATGAAAGTTCATAAACTCAGTACTAATTCAATCAATTTATTAAAAACTGCATTATGGGAAAACGATTCATGCTGACTTTAGGAACCACCAGATGGATTCTAGCGGAAAATTAAACTTCCTGCAAGGTTCAAAGATTAAATAAAATTATAAGGAAATATTTATCCATTGCATAGCTGAGTTTTAAAACTGAAATAAATATAGATAGAAAGTAAACTGAATATAAATATGTAAAGTAAATTGAAAAATAACAACACAGAGGTTACATCAGGCGGATCCATTAATAGATCCATCGATGAGTTAAAGAACTGTGTGATGAATTTCCAATACCTATCAATAAATTAAGCTCAGAATTAAGGAGCTTGACTTAAATCCATTTTTAAATATTTTTTTTTTCTTAACAATTATTTAAATCACATCAAATTAAGCTGATTTTAGAGGACAAAAATTAACTTGTGATAATCTAGTGCCGAAACTGAATTAAAAAATAAATAAATCTACATTGCCATTCATTACTTTTGAATTTCTACATCTCTAATAGATTACATATTTTATCTAAATAAACTATTTTTTTGCATAAAATATCCATAAATGAGTTACAGAATAGCGTGAAGTTATAATAGACTGGTTTAATATTAGCAGTTGAAGTCGAGTGTCTTTATTTGATATTAAAAAAGTGAAAGTGAAAAGCAGCGTTGCCATTTAGGGTATTGGCAATACTGCAATCCACTCCCTAGGTTTTTATTACCCTTCCCAACTAACATCTCTTAAACCTGAATATTTAGATATATATTCCTTTCTTGATTTTTATTTGTATCGATCAAATATTCTATATATGTATATTTAATAAAATAAATATATAATAAAATTTGATTAAGAATTAATTAAATTAAATCAGTCTGAAAAAAGAAAAAAATATACATTTTATTTTAAATTATCAGAAATAAATTACTGGAACTTAGAGATCATCAACATACAAAAGAGCTTTTGGGCTAAAGTCCCACATAAAAAAACTACTTTAAAAATAAAATAAAATAAATTTGATTATGTTAATGTCGCTTAACAGGGCTTAAATGCCCAATATTCAAAATATCTTCCTCTTAAGTACATTTAACTTTGTTTCTTTTAAATAATTAATTCCTAACAGATCCAAACTCAACGTTAAATGAGTTAAAATGAGGACTTTCTGACTGATTGGTGTATTGTGGTGATTGGTGTGATTCTTGTCAGTCAAAAGACTGACATTCCTGACTGACCGTGTTGCATCCGCTTAGTTAACAGCGATTGAGCTAACTTTTTTTTATTTCTCTAGTTACCAACAACAGGTGGAAAACATTAAATAAAAACACTAGCGTAAGGAAACAAATATTAAGATATTTATATATTGCATAGTTTTTGAAATGTCTAAGCGCACTTTTAAATAATATAAAAATGTTCACACTTAGCCCCATAAGCTTGAAATTACTTGATGAAATACAAGTCCCATAACTGTTTCTTGTTTAATATGACTATTAACAATACAAATAAAGAAAAGTTAAACTTTTAACATAAACCATGAAGAGAATGAAGACATTGGATATACAAGCAACACTAAATTTATCAACAATAAAAGAATTTCTCGCAAAACGAAAGAAAATATTTTTCGAAAAATCTCAACAATTCGCAAACCCTCTTTTCAATAACTTATTACCAGCCAAAATTCCAAAACGTTGGCAACATAAGGTAGGTGTTTTAATTTAGCTGTAAGCTCTAGACGATAAGGTCAACTCAAGCCTGAGGTGAGCCCCATCACCTTTATATTACAGATGAAGAACGAAATACTTGGAAACGACAACAAATCAAAAAAGTACACCTTACAATGCTTTTAAGCAGTAAAAGGACAATTATGAAGACAGTGAGAAAATCCAAGGATTCAATATAAAAATAATTAAAAAGGGGCAATGAAAAAAAAAATTAAAAACGTTTAATCAATATTTTTACACAATATGTAAAAGCTTCTGATGTACAATATTTTCTTAATATTGTCTAACTTATTAAAATGATCATTTGAAAACTTTTTTTTCCTTTTCATATTTCCATCCATAACTCTCGTAACCTTAACAATAAGCAGATATACTGTAAATAATAAGAAAATTGGCATTTTAAACTTGAGGAAAAATAGTACCCAGCAGCACTTCTTCCTTGTCTTGGTTTACTTCCTTAATTTAGGAAAGGAGATCTCTCATCCAGCTCCTCTTTAGTCACATACACTTCCCTACTCAAACCCATCTGGACGCCTCTCAGATTTACGGTTCGGCAAAAATGGCGCATTTACCAAAACTAATGTCATTTCAATCCAAAATTTGACATCTACAAAAGTAACGACTTACTACAACCAACTATCGACCAATACATACGTGATCTCTACTCCAAATGTCATCTTAAACTCAAGTACATCACAACAAACTTATTAACAACATGGCCACAGCTGACATGCCAATCAGGAGATGACAGCAGAGGAGCTGGATGAGAGATCTCCTTTTCTGAATTATGGAAATCAATCAAGACCAGGAAGAAGTGCTGCTGGGTACTATTTTTTTTCCTCATGCCTAAAATGCCAATTTTCTTATTCGTTACAGCACATCCGGTTATTGTCAAGCTCATGACAGGTGTGGATGGAAATATGAAGACAAAATATATATTTGCAAAAGAGCTAGTCATTTCAATACAAAATTTTATGACTTATAACAGTCATATTTTATGACTTTTCAACACTCGGTACGTCAACAACAAAATGTTACATAACGAACTATAGACCAACAAATACGAATTCTCTACACTCATTTTCATCTCAAACTGCACGGACACTCATGTAGAACAGACATGAGCGATAGAGCGGAACAGACATGTAAACAACATAGCCACGACTGACATGCCCAGACTAAAAAGGAGCTTGATGTGAGATCTCCTCGCCTAAATCAAGGAAGTAAATAATGACAAGGAGTGCTGCTGGGTACTATCCTTCCTCGTGCCTATAATGTCAATCCTTAATTTGTCACAACACATCTGTTTATTGTCAATACCATGGCAGGTGCGGGTACATACTTAAAGAGAAAAAACATATTGATTATTTAATAGTTGACCGTTGTATTATAAAGGAAGGAGATGGTCCGGGCTTTCATAAATAGACTAAAATAGCGATAAAATTATTTTATTTTAAACCAACGTTTCGACCCAACTTTGCAGGTCTTTTTAAGGGAGGTGTGTTCAGCAAGGAGTTTAACTTAGAACTGAACCACCTTGTACACACTTTCCTGAAGAAGAGTCTATTTATGACCGACATCCCGGGCCATATCCTTCCTTAATTATTTTTATATAATTTATATTATCACCCTTGAAATAAATTCGAAACAAATTTAAATAAACAGCACCTCATGAACATTTTCTATTTTGCCCCAAATTCAGATAATTCTAAAGGAAACTAATATTTCATTAACTGTGGCAAAACTATTTTATTAAAAGCCAACGTTTCGACCCGACTTTGCAGGTCTTCTTCAGGGAGGTGTGTTCAGCTAGGAGTTTCACTTAGAAGTCAATTCCAGTTGTTGTGTGTTCCAAACTCCTAGCTGAACACACCTCTCTGTGTCTGGAAGGAGGAGTCTATATTTTTTGTATCTTGTTCGTTCTAGCCCTGAAGGAGATCTGCAAAGTCGGGTAGAAACGTTAGCTTTTAATGAAATAGTTTTGCCACTATTCAGCCTATTTAGACCGCCACCCCGGACCATCTCCTTCCCATAGAAAAACAAATTTTTGTTGTTGAGCAATTCTATCTCTCTCTCACGAAATTAGTCTTAACTAGTGTTGCCCAAAATCGGTCGTGGTCCTGCACTTTGCAAGGCCAAGACCAAGATCGCCTAACTAATGCAAGACCAAGACCAGGAATGGTAAAAAAAAATAAGGCAAAATAGTTACTAATACTTGACAATCTTATTTACTATATGTTAATAATTGGTATAACCAATATACTTTTGCATTTAACTCTGTACTGTACTAAACTTACTTGTTGGTTGTAAATTTTTTCTAGAATCAAACATCCCCTTAAATTTGGCCATGAAGAATTGAGGCACACTGTATACACATTTAGACCATTATTTAGGAGACTTTTTCTATATAAAATTATAGACTAGGTCAGGTATATACATAAATGGTATAGATAAATATGTATAAACTTATTAAAAATGGCACAAGGGAATTATAATCCCAAAATATACAGCTAGATTTAGACCGTGCCCTAGCAATAGAGCAATATAGATACAATAGGCCAGCCGGGAGCCTCGCTGTCTGGTCTATTCTCGTGAGCTCACCTGTTCGGATCTGTTTCCCATCTTACACTTACACACGGCTATTTCAGTCTCGAATCAATGGGTTCTCTTTCTCTGCCAAC
Organism: Nezara viridula; assembly: GCA_928085145.1. NCBI lineage: Eukaryota > Metazoa > Arthropoda > Insecta > Hemiptera > Pentatomidae > Nezara > Nezara viridula. The sequence goes on from OV725082.1 coordinate 7,468,276, forward strand.
GCTATTTAGCTTTTGTCTCTTGCTATTATCTTCCCTGTCTTTTGATCTGTAGTGTGTACAATAATATATTTCTATAGAATAATGTATCTGTAGATGCGTGGGCGAGTTAAATACATAATAGATTGGAAGCAGTTGCTCCTTTATGGGCTCTAAATTTTATATAATGTTGATTTAATATTTTGTTTGTTTTATCTGTTCCTTACTATTATTTAATCTAGAGAAGAATAGTTGGGGTGATCAGTCAAATAAGAAGGCAAAAATAAATGATAATATTTATTTTGACATTTGCCGACGTTTCGACCTGAAGTTCAGGCCTTCATCAGGGCTAAGAAAAGAACCTAATATCAAGGTACGAGAAACATGAGTAGTGTAGGTAAAAAAAAAAAAGTAAAATGAAGTTGGTAGAATAATGACAATAGTAAGAACTAAGAGATAGAAAATTGAGGTATTGTAAAGTCTATCAAGATGTACATACAACCTATAATATAATAAAGAGTTAAAACACAGAAAAGGAGTTTTCAGTTTTTTTTCCTCTTTCCTTTTATTCTTTTTTCTCTGTTTTAACTCTTTATTATCCTATAGGTTGTTTGTACATCTTGATAGACTTTACAATACCTCGATGTTCTATCTAACTGTTCTTGCAATTTGCAATATCTTAATTTTACTATTTATTTTCATTTCTTATATAACTTCATATTCCTTTTCTTCTGTTTTACATTTTCTTCGAAGATTCCCATTTTAATACTTATGTCACCTTTTTTTACTATGTTTACTTCATCAATCCACACTATGTAACGGTTATTATTATTTATTTCTTAGTTCTTACTATTGTCATTATTCTACCAACTTTATTTTACTTATTTTTTTACCTACACTACTCATGTTTCTCATACCTTGTTATCTGGTTCTTTTCTTAGCTCAGATGAAACGTCGGCAAATGTCAAAATAAATATTATCGTTTATTTTTGCCTTCTTATTTGACTGATCACCCCAACTATTCTTCTCTTCATTATTCACGACAGTCAACCATTTACCCACAATATTACTTGATCTGATTTAACTTTTTCTATTTTTTTAAAATAATTTAAATTTTATTTTAGGAGTTCAAGTGATATTGAGTATTCTACCATAAGATGAATAATGACCCATTATTTTTTTTAAACTGGTCTCTAGTGTAGAAATTGATAGCTATACAAACCAACAACTATTTTTAGTTCTAATATTTATGCTTGCATAAAAAAAAAAAATCAAGGAATTGTAGGATTTAATTTGTAGAAATAATGACCTATCACAGTAATCATATGAGCTATTTGACATATTATCATGTTAAATGATAAATTACAACAGTTACATACAGACAATACAAAACGATTTCACGATAACTTACATGAGCGTACTATTATACAAAATATGGCTACATTTAACATGCCCGAAAACTCGCTTAGGCGGATTAAAATAATAAGGTGAATGAGAGAACCCATCCCTTAAAAAGTATTGAAAAATCAAGACATGAAGTGATGCCGCTGGGCACTCCTCTCCCTCACACCGATCAAGCCACTACCTCTATTCTTCCCCACAGCAGGACCGCTAATTGTCATAACTGATGACAGGTATGGATGAAGATATAAAGTTAAAAAAATATGATAAATTTTTGAATAAGCACTATTTTTTCAACGTATACTTCAATCAATAAGTGTATTTTCATAATTAATTTTAGAAAAAGAAGGTCAGGTCACACGAAGAAGAAGGAAATAAAACTTTGTGATGATTTCTGTTGTTTTTTTGCTGAAAATTCAGGTACTCTGGAGTGATAGGAAATCAAACAACATAATTTTTACAATAATAGAGATGCATTTCAACTCTATTCTGCAACAACCATCAATTAAATTGATATGCATTCGAAGTGTATCAAACAATGTTTTATAAAAGTGAAGTGCCTTTAGTCCAGTTGTATGACGATAAAAAAAATCTGGTGTGCGCAACACACAACTTTATCCTACCGCTCAACTTTGAATAGAAATTATTTTCTTGTCATGTTGGCCGTTATAAAATGTTTGAATTGTATTTTTAACCGAGCTGAAGCTAAAAGATTACAGCTAACAAATCTAAAATACCATTAAAATAACAAAAGTCCTATTTATAATATCACCGGTTGATTATGAATTGTTCGATCCGTTGATTATGGATTGTACGACTATTAGTTATTAAACTGTTATTTTACGTTGCAAAGATAGATACCTAATTATTTAAATATATCAAATCTAGAGTTATTAAACAACAGTAAATATATTTAAGGTTATAAACATATCCATAAAATATTTTTATATTTCACTTCTTCTTTGTACCAATTCATATTTAATTTTTATATTTAGTTAATGAAAATGAAATGAAAATATATTTTATTATTCTGGGACTGTTGCCCCTTTAGAACAAATTATAAGTACAGAATGCATGTCGGTTTGGTCAAAAATAAATAAAATATTTACCATAATAGTTACATAAAAGTAAAAATACAGAAGAAAGAGAGATAAAAGGAAAAGAAAAACTTACATATATATATAAAACAAACAAAGGAAACTAAAATAACAGAAATAGTCTCTGGGCGTACTTAAATAGTTCTCTTGAGTATATTTGATGATTAGTATGATTGGGAAAGAAGTTGCTGTTTAAAGAGACAATTGTAAATTTCAACACTTCCCCACCGTCAGTTCAAGAATGGAACAGACATGGTGGTTTCCGAGGAAAGCTGGTTGAATATGGTAAGAACGTTGATCCTCTATGCCCAAGTTGCAGAGTACAGGATACCGCCGAGCATATCGTCCTGGTCTGTACCGCCTTTAAGGCACTGAGGGCTAAGTTGTGGAGGGAGATGTGGCTTTACATTCTGACGGAGAGCGATCTCCTTCAACTAATGACAAAGGAAAAATATCCGTACTACAAGGCCTTCCTATACGGGTGGAAGGAACTCGTTGGTTCAACCCACTTTTCATGAGAAAGAAGAGATTGCCCTGCATCCGGACGACCGCCAGAGAGGGTGGAAGAGACGTTGGCTAAAAAGAATAAAGAGCAGTGAGTTGTAACGCATGTGTTGCTACTCACTACTGAATAACACCCGCATTGCCTTACCGGCAGGGTAGGGTTTAAATAAAATAAATAAAGTTGTAAATTTCAATACTTATTTTTTAATAGTTAAAATAAAAACTAATTATTTTTAGATCCCGACAAATATTCAGTAAATATTTTTTAGTTTCCTACCTATACTAGATACTCCCATGTTTCTCACTACTACGCTGAGTTAAAGTGGCTTTTCCCCTCCTTCCGAAGACAATATTTCCTAGGTACGTTCCTCTACCAAATCATCAACAGCCATCGTCCTTCTTACGCCTACAATCTTCTCCAGTTCAAATCCTCAGTCCATTCTCTGTCCACAAGATCTCGACCTTCCAATCTTTACATACCTTCTCACAGATCTGCCTCATTCCAAAATTCCTTTGTTGTTCGCTCTGTCAATTTCTGAAATTCCCTCCCTATCAAAATTCGACATTCCCCATCCATATCCAAATTCAAAACCCTCCTATTCCAATTCCTATCCCAAGAACAGTCAGATAGTTGCTAACCATTAGAGCTGATTTTAATAGAGAATTTGATACATACAAATTCATTGATTGATTCATTGATACATTTTTATTTTTTAATTCTTTATTATTTTCTTAAAAGTGTATACTAGTGCAAATAGCTTTAAGTGCCTTGTCATAGTATTAATTGTTTTGTATATAGTTTCGTTTTTTGTATATAGAATGTTTACCTTATATTTTTTTTACATTATTTCTTTTTTTCGATTGATTTTATTTTGGCCAGATGTGATCTTTTAATTTTGTTCTATTTTGTTATTCTCAAGGGACTGTGTCCCAGAATAAAATTATTTTTCTATCTATTCTATCTACATAAGGAATAAATAAACAAAAACTTCTTATACTAGGAAAATTTCCCTATATGCGGTTTTCGACGGATCTATACGTTTCCGAGCCTCCTGAGTCCGAAAAACACATTTTTAGCCATTAGTCTGTCTGTCTGTGCCAAGACTTTCTTGGGAACTACAGAACCGATTTTGTTGCTTCTTTTTTTTTATTTTGTAGGGTTTTGACTACTGATACCTGTGACAGAAATTCGGTGCTCCATGCGCAATATGTTGCGCGCAATAAATGAAACACATGTTATTCTATAGACTGTAGTGAAAAACCGGCTCTAACGAATTTGATGAAACTTTCCTATGTTCTTTCAATTTTCGTATATACACTAAATTCCCGAAAAAAATCAGGAAAAAAGTTATAAAGAAAAGAAAAATGCTATGGGGCCTAACTCCCTAAGTATATATTATACGGTAAAATTTTTAATGAAACTTTTGAAAGATAATTAGATTACCAACAAAACAAAAAAAATCATCGGAATCGAACCAGTATTAGCGGTGATACAGCTCATTCTATTTTTGCACATGTTTTAACTTATCACTTTCATACCTATACTAGATAAGGAAAGTGTTTCAATCGGGTCAAATTTCCGATATGCGGTTTTCGACGGATCTATACGTTTCAGAGCCCCCTGAGTCATAAAAACACATTTTAAGCCATTGGTCTGTCTGACTATCTGCAGGCATTGCTTTGATTTATCAAATAAATTGTATTAAAATCTTTTCTTTGATCAATTTTCAGGAAAATGAATCTAGTTCAATTTTTTTTCTGTTTCTTCGTGAACATGTGTAAAGATATAAAAACTGTTCTATAATAAGCAGGAAATTCATGTGAGTGGACAGATTTTTTTTTTTTAATTCGTTCTAAATAATAAAAATATTATTTTTAATAAGGCATATCTTAGTACTTATAAGATATATTAATTTTGCCAATTCTAGATCAGTTCTCCGTTAATTAATAATAACAAAGCTGTGATAATGATTGATCCCAGATCCCTTATAATAACCAGGACCACAAGAGCCCCACACCCACACACCCACACTAACCACACAACACACACACACACCCCTCACACGAGGTAATAGGGGCAGGGGGTGTAATAACCAAAACCCGCTCAACTCTGACCTTTAGTCGGGATCGTCCTTCCTTGTCTATTTTCTGGATATTGGAGGAATCATCCCCTCTTCCTCTCTTCTGTCCTGGTTTTATGTTTACAAATATTTTTATTTTATTGATATCATTTGTTTAAAAAAAATATTTTGATTTTAATTTTGCCAGTTACTCAAATTTAAAAGCTAAAAAACTTTTGTTTGAAAATAAAGCTCAGATATATTTCTATATTCTAGGATATAATAATCGAAAAAAATCCGCTCGCTCAGTTTTTGTGTGAAATAAATTGATTACTTTATCTTTTCTTTTTTCATAAATAAATAGAGAGGTGTGAATTGGTGGAGTTGGCATCGAACCTCCGGGTTCGCTAAGCCTTTTATTATTATTAGTAATCAACATGAAATATTACAACTTTTAATCTGAAAAGCTGGAATAAATAATGTGAAGTTGATACTTTACACCATATATTTTTAGAGATTTTTCTTTTAAAATTTTGGTGTAACCCTAACCACCCCTAACCACCAACGAATTCCACTCGTATGCAATCATTAGTTATAAATAAAACTATCCCTAATGACCTTAATGATCCATATGTTGTAGATTTAGTCCAATACACATACATACCCTTGTATTCATAAGCGTAGACTCAACCTTGTATATAAACTTTACTAAACAAAAAGAAACTAAACTAATAAAAATAATTACACACTTCTATACAATACCTAAAAAAAAAATAATAATAACAAAAATAAATCACTCAAAATCTCTGAGCCAAGCCTTTCTCCCCATTCGTGAAAGAAAAATCAGGACTCTAGGAGATCCCAGCGCCTCTCACTCAGCCGCACCACTGGTATTAAGGACAATTAAGAGGCTGATCAGAGGCGCTATAATCACACATTAAAAATAATAATAAACAATATCTTCAGTTAATACTATTATTAGACATATTTCAACCTAAAAATAGCTTTCGCAGCTTTGTATCGTCGTCCAGTATTACAAATGTTAAAATAAAGAATAACGATTTTTTTTATTTGAGAAATAAAATAAAAATTGCAAATTTTGTATAAAAAAATCTCAAAAAAATATATAAGTTTAGCAGCTACCACTCTGCAAAATCATCTGAACCATATGATATTGCAGATTGGGCCACAAGATGGAAAATTAAGGTGAATGAAAAAAAAAGTGTGCATGTAGTATTCACTTTTAACTCTTCCCCTGAAATATATTTTAATAATACTACAATCCCAACATCAGATGTAATTTAGGTTTATACCTGGACAAAAGACTTACTTGGAGGACTCACATTAGACAAAAACGAATAGAATTAAACAGACGATACGGTCTTTTATCCAGATTACTTGACAGACATTCAAAATTATCTTTAACTAACAAACTAACCCTTTATAAAGTTTTACTTAAACCTATTATCTATTATTATCACCCATGAAAGAAATTCGAAACAAATTAAAATAAACAACACCTCATGGACATTTTCTATTTCGCCCCGAATCAGATAATTCTAAAAGAAAATTAATATTTCATTAATTGTTTAGTAAATTCAATCAAACCCATTGATAATTAATAAGTTTTATTTAACAAATAATTTACAGTTATATTGATAATATACGATTGTACGATTTAAATGATTTAGCTATTTAGAGTATTGAAGTAGGGCAGTACCTGACATCTACTGACGGTAATAACTCAGCGAGACTGAACGGCTGTAGATTAGTGGCTCCGATGTGGTTTTGAGTAAGTCGACTAAATCACTTGCGTCTCAATTGACGTTCGAGTCGCTTCCGCCAACTCCCTCTCGCTGCTAATAAGAAACTTAAATTGATGTCGATATAATTATCGACAGGAACAATCGATTGCTTCGCTTAGGGGGGAGAGAGAGAGGAGAGGAGTTGGGTGAACGTTTACGAATTCCAAGCCAGTTGTCATGGTCGGTAAACGTATTCGTCAAGTATTCCATTTGATCTTTAATACGAAAATAATGTTAAATTAAATATTAGAAAATTATTTTTTTTTGTGTAAAATTTCTTGAAAAAGAATGAGAATACATTTGTCCAAAAATAACATGCCTTAAATACCTTCCTATCAGGACATCATTGGCAAAGGTAGCGAGGTGTTGGATTCGAAAAAAAAAACATTGCAGACTCAAAATAATCTTTGAATCGAAATTGTAAAGTGTTATAATAATGACTAAAGCCAAGTATCATTCCATCTTTCGTGTGTGTATTTCAATTTAATTTGTATCTTTAAACTTATACATTTGTTTTGAGATTTTTTTTTTTAAATTTGCAATTTTTATTTTATTCCTCAAATAAAAGAAAATCTCTATACTTTATTTTATTTGTTTTCAACATTTGTAACACTGGACGACGATACAAAGCTGCGAAAGCTATCTTTAGGTTGAAATATATCTAAAAATAATATGAACTGAGAATATTGATATTACTTTTTTTTAATGTATATATTGTTCAATTAGTGCTGATGTAGCTTTTAGACAGATATGGTTTTGGATTTTGTTCGTAATTGTTGTCCTTAAGGGACCACGTCCCAGAATAAAGTTTATTTATTATCTATCTACCTAATGGACTAAATCGAAAGGGAGGAAATTAATGGAAGAAGAATGAACAAGATTCTCGCTGAGGAACAGCCCCTGCTTAATATTAAAATCTATAAAAAAAATCCTATTTTTAGATAACTTGTATATTCATATTATATGTTCATTCCGTTATTGAGTACATTTTAAATGAAAAAAAAAAATATATTTTCTAAAAAATCTCTAGTTACTCAAGATTTCCTATCGGAGAAATAAAGCTGGCCTCTAACGCTTACTTGCTAAACTGTACATTTTAGGGCTTTAAAAGGCAATTATTTAATCTTAAAAATTGTCAGAGTTATCCTTTAATACATTAAAATCAGAAATTATAAAATTATTTTTCGAAAACTGTACGTGTAAAAATGATAATTAATATTTTGTAACACTTCTTTCAAAACAATATTAGAAGCAATAATACATAAATTACAATAGGCTCTATCTTTGTAAATAATAGTCCGATTTCCATGTTTTCTTTTTTGTTATTTTTGTAGGGAATTTAGTAATTTTTATTAATTAAATATTTTTATTTGAAATTTACAACTGTAAACATATATACAACTAGTAAATTTGCTATAGGAATATATTACATGAAGGTACTTGTGAAGAAGCTACCCATTGGTAACACTTCAAAGATAAATTAATTTAGGAGGTCCCTTGGCCATCTTCTTTTCAGATGCCTTGGAGGGTTGTCAGGAATTGTATTGGATGAAAGGTACAAACTAGAGGTTTGGGGTGACCAAAGAGTTTGGAATCAAATGAGGTATATCTAGTTCGGGAAAAGTCTTCCACAAGAGGAATGTTGAGGTCTTTATGGATAATTTTATTTGTTACATAATAAGGAGCATTTAGGATTTTACGGAGGATTTTGGATTGTAAGGATTGGATACGGGAAGAATTTGATTTTTTTGTAGAGCCCCAAAGCTCAATACCGTATGTCCAAATGGGCCTGATGATGGTAGTGCAAATATCCAAATATGGTAGTCTAATATAGTACAAAAAATGAGTTTTTTGTAGAATATTGGAAGTTCAGAGCGTTTGTCAAGTAAGTGTTGTAGTAGTCGGAATCTGTTGGCAGTTTCTTGTCTTTTAAGTCTAGTATGAGGATTAGTAAATTTGAAAATAATAACAGGTCTAGTCAAGAAAAAAATGTATAGTTTTAAGAAATTCCCAAATAAATTTCTTTTCATTCATAACATTTTTTCCTGAAATTCCGAGTAGATATTACTATGATTGGTCACTGCTCTATTTAATACCCTTTTGTTTGATACCTCATTCATAAAAAAACGTCGCTTATGAGAGTGTGTCAGTACTTGAAAGCCTTCAGAGCTCGAACCACGATGAGTGAGAGAAAATATTACATATTTTTTTATAAATAGATTATATATATTATTTTTAGTTTATATAACTTTTTACATATTTCATTTTTAATATTGTGTATTGTTAAGATTCATATACCACCAATTACTATAGTTTATTATTTACCATTATCGGTCGTATAATATTATATCTCTGATTGTATTTTAAATTTTTTCAGCCCTGAAGATGACCCACATGTTTGGGTTGAAGACGTTGGCATAAATAAAAAATTTAAAAAGACTGCGTCCTGAATATTTATCACCCATAAATATATTTTTAATAATTAAAACAGTCATCAGAGCGATATGATATAATGAAGAAGCCGGAATGGAAACCGGACGATGGATCTGCTGGTTCGAGAGAGAGAGAATCCTCAAATAGGGACTGATCAAAAGAAAGGGCCCCATCAGTCCATCAGTCCTCTAATCCAATCTTCTGCTGTTTGCCTCCGTCCCTCCTCTCCATCGCTTCTTCTTTCGTCAATCGTTACTAATACTCTAATTCTCCGTCAGTCTTTTAAACTACAGTTCTATAGCTCCTAAATTGTAGTCCAGTCGGGAGAGAAAAAAAATAGGATATTGCTATAGTCAAACAAAGCTATAAATTTCTTCATTTATCATTGGTGAAACTAGACAAAATATGGAAAAAAGGATGAATCAGCATCTCAATGGAAAAAAAAAAAATAGTAAAACTGATAAAAAAAAACAGTCTTAGTCCACCATAGTGTTACTAATCCGTATCCCCACATATATTATTACAGTAAGGCTCGAAATCGGTTTTGTACCAAATATAAGCTCCTGTCAGGCTCAAATACCATGAATGGGGTACCGTTGGATTCAGAATTTCAGGGCGGTTAGCGAATCGTATTCTCCACTTTTGTTTTTCTTTCTTAAATAAATAAATTCGATACAAACATTTTGCTAGGCTTCAATACCTGAACAGTGGTAGGTCTGTATATCGACAAATTGGATCTAGACGATTTTGATGTGTACAGCAAGACCCTGATAGTGTACAGCAAGACCCGGATCCTGTGTTTTAAGCCCAAAAACGTACTATTTTCGAGATAATGCAAGGCATAGGGTTCGCATCCACACAACCTTACATTAATTGTAGTACTGTCATTGAATACATGTCTCATTTCGTCGACTTGAGGTCTCGATGATCGAGAGAGGAGGAGTTTATGTTATTTATCGATGGTGTTTTTAATTCGTCAATTTTTCACCAAATCTCAAGATTGAGCCACCAATTTTGAAGGTTTCCTTCTCCTTCAGGCGGACAAAATAGTCCAATCACCCCGAAAGTTCAGGCAATAAAGTTATAAAAGAAAAGAAACTTTATTAGTGAATAACTAAAAAATTACACACTTTTCTCGTTATGCCCGTGATTATATAAAATATAACTCAATTCCCTACAAAAGGAAAAAAAATCATTGAAATCGAACAATTTTTAGCAAAGATACAGCTCACTGAAATTTGTAAACATGTTTGTTCAAAAAAAAAAATGAAGATTTAAATTAATTTTTGTTTATATTTATTGATAAAGTAACATTTTATTTCTTTATCTTTTGATAGGTTGCATTATTTTATTTTATTATTAATCTGGCATTTGATAACAATATTCTGTGCGAATTTTTCGCACGGGCCTAATAGTAGACATAATTTCAACTTAGTAAAACCACAAATTTTATATAAAGAAACACACAGCATACAGAGGAAAAAAAAATTGAGTCAATATTGATCATTAAACATAATAAAACAGCTAATAATCTTACAACCAAATAGGGAGTCACTATGCTTATCTTATAAACAAATTAGATATATAAAAATAAATACAAGAATTGGAGTTTGACTCATTGCTTAAAGTTTAATTTTCAGTATCTGACAAGACTCTCCCTAGAGGAGACTTAAATAAGATTTCCAGGTAATATATTCAACATTGAAAATAATAAAATACATATAATAATAGTAATAATTAAATAAATAATAAATTTAAAATTACTACATTTTTAGCAATAGGACAAAAAAAACAACAAAAAAACAATTGAATTAACATGACAAGTCTTATAGAGAATTAAGATGATGCGGGATACTGGTAAGATTGGCAAAATAAAATAAAAATTAAATTATTGTTGTTTTTAGTTGTATTGATAAATGCTTTCTTGTTCATATATAATTGTAAATAGCGATATGTTGTAATTTCTAGTCTGAAGATGGGATGTAAGTGGATCCCGAAACGTTATGATGTAATGATATAATTGAGTGGACAAAAAATGGGAGAATAAATCACTGAAAAAAATATTCTTACTTATAAAGTCTATATATGTTTCCCTATGACCGGGAGCCAATAGAAAAAGAGGTTATATATTTCATACTGAGGTTTTGCCTTATAAATTGACCATATTTACATGCCTGATAAAAAAAATGCACCTACATGATCTTATAGCTACAGGAATAAAGAAAGGAGGTCTGGTAAATATAGAACAAATGCAAACAATACCGCTCTGTAAGTGACAGAAAAATATTTTTAATACTATCTTAATCATAACTAAATTCGCTATAATATAATCAACATACTTATGCTACGAATATAACTTATATTTTTGGGGCTCAATAAATAAATTAAAATATACATTAATTTATATATTACATAACAATATACTTACAACTATATATTTATTTATTTTACGGCCAATAATCTTTTCGTTTCGAATAGACACGCATTCAAAAATATACTCATTAGTTCAATTCGATTTATATATATATCTATTTCCTATACCTAAAAAAAAAATCCGTTCAATCACTGCGCGCCGTTTGATCTAAAAATCTTTACATATATATAAACGCTTAGGATAAACTCCACTTGGAACATGGTACATAGTTTTTATTTAACAGCAAATTCCTGAAAAAATAAAGAAACTAACAAAAATAGATAAAAACATAACCTTGAAAGGGTAAAAAAATCCAACAATACCTGGAATATCAACCTAAAATTAATTTTTTTTTTTTAAACAGTTTTTATTGTATTTTCCATTGAGAGTCTATTGAAAAACTAAACGTCTATTGTGAAAGTGTAGCGTTCTAAAACAGAACCAAACGTCGGCCGCAGATAGAAATCCGTTCAACAATAGGACAAAGTCCAGGACAATCCCCGCTCACGCTTCAGGGAACTTGGGAGTTATAACCGCAGTCCGGAGGATCAACTCTTCGGATCGGGGCTTGAGGACTTCTTGGCGGGGTTCTTGCCGCATGCGGCGGTGATGCCGTAGTCCACGCTAGGGATGGGATATCGAAGGCTCAATATCCATATTAATATTGGACTATAACTATCTATATCATCAAAATATCGTTCATGAAATATCAAAAGTTGATATTTTCATTGATATTATATTATTTTTTTATTTATGAATATCAATATAAATATTAATTCTCATTGGTAAAAAACATACATGCATACAAATATGTTATTTTCCTCTTTAAATTAATTAATGGGAATATAATTTTTTCTACTCTCCTTTGCAAAATTAATTAATAAACCACGCTTAAAAAAACTATAAGTACCTACAATATTATTATTTTGAATTTTTTATGGTTAATCATATTCAACAAATTAATGAGGTACGTTGTCTGATGAACAATTTAGACTTTAGAAATAAAGAACAATAAAAATATATTAATTTTTTTATAGATAAAATAAATTTAAAACCCTCCCAAAAACTCAATACAAATTTACAAATATAATGAAAATACAAATACATAAAAATAAAAATACATCTAGTAAATGTGACAAAGATAAATACAATGACCTGGAAATATTTCTATCAGAGTTATCAGGGATAGAAAATGAAAGAAGGTGATAAACGAGGATATTCGGATAGTTGGGGTGTTTATTATATAAGGATAGATATCTGGTTAGGGTCAGACCGTCAACATATGTGACATTAAGGCTGTGATAAATGATTATGATTATGAAATAGTTAGGAGAATTCAGGATTTTAGGCAGGTTTTGAATTATAAGGATTAGATACGAGAGGCATTCGATGGTTTAGTAGAGCCATAAAGCTCAACTCTAAGCTATCAAACTTATAAAAAAGTCAAGCCGTTAGGTAGCAAAGCTTCATGGAAATCGGTTTATTCATTTAGGCGCTACAGTCTATAGCAACGCAGTTTTTTTGGTCACCATCTTGAAACGAAAATGCGGATAGAAATGCCGATTAACGAGGATCATCCTCGGGTGACCTCTAATTTTAAATCCAAATTTGAAAACAAATCGGTCCAGTAGTTTCGGAGAAAATCGCGGACGGACAAAAACTTTTTTATTAGTTTTTCGAATTCTACGTATCCTAAAACGTAAAACCTCAAATTTTGAGATGGGGTTAAGATTTTGAATTTTTGTTCGATCACAATGATTCATTATTGAAAATAATAACCCAAAAATCGCGATATCTTTACTAATAGTGCTTTAATTTCGATGAAACTTTCTTTTAGCATTTTTTAGGAAATCTTTTTTCCTAAATTTTTTTAGGAAATTTAAATACCTTTGACAAATCACATATCGAAAAAAAGTGTATACTTTTTGAGTTATTCTGAATCTAATTTTACTATTCCGCGTAACTTTTTTTCAGCTTCTTTTCGTTGAAGTATGTTATATAGATAAATTTAAAGAGCATCGAGAAGAAGACTTCAGCAAAGTTTCATTGAAATCGGTACATTCATTCATGCGCTACAGCCTATAGCAACGCAGAGAAAAGGCGGATAGAAATGTGGATGAATTCTACGTATCCTGAAACGTTAAACCTCTAATTTTGAGAGGGGGTTAAGTTTTTGAATTTTTTGTTTGATCACAATGGTTTGTTGAAAACAATAAATCAACAAATTACCATACCTCAACAAAACATACATAAATATATTTTTGACTATGCAAGTACCAAGACAAACGTCAAAAATTGTTAATAATTCGACATTAATATTATCTTTTGTACTATAAATTATATTTTTAAAAAATTGGATGGTAAAATAAAAACTCATTGGAATAAGAAGTTGGAAATTTAATAAAATATATTTCCGAAGATGACAGTGGGTAAGCGCCTTAAGAGAGTATTATTTCATTTAGCGAACAGGGTATAGGAGAGGAGGGAGGTAGGGGATGACTGACAATATTGGAAGAGATTTGAGGACGATTGGAAGAAATAAAAGGAAGGATAATTTTCCGAAGGCCTTGTGACAGAGAACCGTGCCGGAGTATTGTTCCTTCCGATGATGGTATAAGAAACTGAGCTTTAAAAAGGGGATGAGAGAAAATTACCTGTCGAGGAAAGAGAGAGAGAGAGGAGGTTTACCTGACTTTAATCCCTCTCGCGCCCACCTTCTTTTCTAAATTATTATGCCCAAGAGTCGCTCTGTCTCATTTGTTTGCACCTTGAAATATTAGCCAGGCCCTGAGACAAGCCAATTGGAACAGTTCAACCTGTCAAGGCTCCAGCTGCTTTTCTCGAGGATACTCAAGTTTTCCGATAACGACCCTTTAACTATGAGCTATCACGGCTTTGTTCACCTCCTTTTTAATATTCTGACATCTTTTCAAGTGCTATCATTAGAAATTGATTTCATTCAAAGGGTTTCTTAATACATTTTAGTTTTCCAGGATGTCTTCTAAACCTTCCTGTGGAATTCCGTGACTTATCGAGATTTTTCAGTTTATATTTCGAAAAAGCTTAGGTCAACGCTGTAGTTGCAATAGATACTTATCTGTCAATGCATATGCATATGTAGAAGCACATATATTATATAATTATAAAAAATAAATTACAGCAAATCAATGGTTTAACTTATTTATACTACACTATCCTGAATAAACGTAAAAAAACAGAACGATTAAAATCACTTTTTTAATGATCTAATTTACTCTTAGTTCCATACTCATCTAAAGCATGTTATAAAATAGAGATATTTTTTATTTCACGACAAGAAAAAATAGTTAAAATGAATTTGTATTTATAATGTATTTTATGAAATTTATTCAAAGGATTTTATTCACAATTTCACACATTTCATTCACGTGAGCAATTGTACATCTTAATACTTAATAATTACATGATTGTTTTATTACATTTTTTTTAACGTGAACATAAATCGATATATAGACATTTTATTCGATAATTATTTTTTTTCTGTAATAAAAATTTCCTTTCCTTCTCCAACACAATCCGGTATCTTGGTTTTCTCTTAGACAGAAGACTGACGGGGAATCCGCACAACAGACTTAAAAGACAGGAACTTAACAGAGGATATGACCAGCTATATAGACTACTGAATAGGAAATCTAAACTTTCTGGTGAAAATAAATTATTGATCAACAAGACAATACTGAAACCTATCTGGAGCGAATGACTAGAACTGTGGGGGACAACCAAATTTTTTAACATCAAACGTATTCAATCCTTTCAGTCTAAAATCCTCTGTACAATAGTCGATGCTCCCTTATATGTAACCAATAAAACACTCCATAGTTAACTTAATCTTACATTTATTCTTGATCTTATCTCAGACAAATTTTCCAAATTTAATCAGAATCTTATTCATCACCCTAATCCCTTAGCACAGTTCCTATCTAGCACCACCCATCCTTAATAATCCTCCTCTCAGGTTAAAGCGGCAGTGACCTCGTGACCTTTTGTAACACGTATATATTGAAGATCTAGCAATGGCCAGATTCTCCACTCAAGTCATGAGTGTCTGTGGCTGTAGCGCTCTTACTCAGCCTTCGCTGGCTTTTAATACAAGTGAAGTGGTGGGGGAGGGGTAGAGATCTTCTGAACCTCATTTTTCCCTCTACAAGTGGAGAGAAATTGTAAATAGTGTATATTGGTATGCTTACGTCTAAGATGTTTAATTTCATTTATTTGTTTAGGAACATTTTAATTCTATTTTATTTAACTATTACTTGCATTATTATTTTCTTTCCTCATTATGATATTTTATTTTGTTCTTTTTTCGCTGTATATTATTTTGAAATTACCTTATTTATTTTTTGATTTCGTAAATATGGTGTGAATGTGCTCTCTGAACTCTATTATAAGTGTTCTAAATTGAGATAGATTGTAATATTTATCAATAAACAAGTAATCTAAAGAAAATGTATGGTTCCTGAACAAAGTTTTTTTACTTTAGGCTATTTAGAACATCGTAATATATAAGTTGAATTCATGTTTTTGGGTGTTAGGTATAAAAAAATAATAATTTTAATTGCTTGATTTTATTTTTAAACGGCTTTTCTTTTAACCGCTTAAATATAAATATTTCCCTCCAGATCATATTAATTATTTTATTCTAAAAACATAAATGAATAAAAACACTTGAAGCCTCTTTCCTCATTTTCCTGTTGATATTATTTCTTAGAAGGCATTTGAAGAGGGAAAACAAACCTTAATAAAATTCCAGCTAATAATCATGAATATACATATCAAGGAAGAGACAAACTTTTAAGAATACAAGAGCACACTGACATCGAATTGTTGAAAAAATAATGTGTAATAGTGTTATTATATTTTTATTTAATGTTGTCTCATGTTTTACTAAATTTTCTTTTTCTGTTCTTTTGTTATAATGTTTCTGTTGTTTTTGTTATTATATATATTATATGAATGCGTCTCACACATCTCAAATACTCAGTGCTCTTAATTGAGGCAAAATGTATTATTTCTTAACAAGATGAGATTAAAAAAGAAAGTATTATCATTCTTGTGTAGTCTTTTATAAAGAATAACTTAAAAATTGTCGCAAAGTGTTCCGATACTGAACACCGAAGGGGAACTGTATTAATCGAATTTGTACAGAAAGGTAGAGTTCAAAGTTAATTTATTATTACTTACACATTATTATAACATTCTCTATAAACGATTTAGAGAGATAACAAGATATTTAAATAAATAAAGTTTAGTTACGATCAAATGAGATAAAATTACAAAAAAAAAGTGATGTTTAGACAGAAATATTGCACATTACTTAAATAAAATATAGTTTTTAACAATTTCCTTTTATATATAATATATTGATTTATTTATAAAATACTTTCTCATATTTCGAAATTAACTCAGTAATACTGGTTGAAACATTTGTCTTTTATATAATTTAGTTTTACAGGCTTTACGTTTTATCTTTAGAAATATTCGATATCTCATAAAAGATTTTAGATATGAAACTGGAAGAAGTTGGCTGATTTTAAAGGATTTTAAAATTCACAGCTCCTACCAAAATCAAGTAAGTCGCTAACTGCATAGTGTAAACTTCCATTGAAACTTATTGCTTGATAACTTGCATTTTAAAATAAAATATTTATTTATTTGTATGTAAATAATTATAATAATACATATAATGATGCTATCTCATTTTATACTATTTGCTTTTTATGGAAACATAAATATTCAGTTTAAACAGTGAAATAAATATATTGAGTTCCAAGTTTGATTTTTAATATCTTATTTTTTAAATCAATTAAAAGCGATCCCAGTTCAGCCACGATGCCAGATCTACTTCGATAGGTCTGGCAACGTCGTTCGTTCTGCTCTGCTGCCCACGAATATTGAAAAGTCTTACAACAATTGCATTTTCAATTTAAATATTTACAATTTTTATTTTTATTTTTCAGTAAAATTAAATCAGAGTTTTGCTAGTTAGCTCAAGTCATATATTTTAAGACTTTTATTTTTTCGAGATGGATAAATAGTCAACAGATCAATTATAATTTTTAATTGTCAAAATTTATTTATTCAGTAAGCCGACTCGCAGTGGAACTGAGTGCAAATCTAGCGGGACGAAATTCACAAATGAAGATTGGAATTATGACATGAAATTTGTTAATACTATTAGCTAAGATGTTAATTAGTAAGAAAATGCATAAATTAATAAATAACTAATTTTCAACTCTGAGTTTTGACTCAATATTCAGTCTTTAAGCTCCAAATAATATTAGGACCTTCTGGCTATTTTTATTACTATTCAATAATACAATACAAAGAAGAAAGATTATTACTAAAAATTTGTTTTAATGAATTTAATAAATTTGTTTATTATTTTTCTTCTTTTTTCACTATTTATTTTATTAAAATTATATTTCTCTTTCTTGCCATTCTCTCCCTTTATACACTTCTGTTTCCACCAATATTTTCTCCTTTCTTTTCGTAACTCAATTCATACTTTCTGATAACAAATTAGGCAATGATGACAAGAAAAACAACAGAAAAAAAAGTGCAGAAACAATAAAAAAAAAACTAAATAAAATTAACATTTACAAATCTCCTCATGAATAACCTCCCTCCCTATCCTCTACGAAACCATGGAAATGGTGGTGGATGATTCCTAAGGAGTCAAGGATTATAATCTCTGCCAACCTTAAATCCTTATTCAGAGGTTGGAAATTTATTAGTTGTTCACTCTAGTATATTATTAGATATTTCAAACTTAATAGTTAATAGACATATGGCCGCAACTACAGTTTAATGCTTGCATCGCTCTGTCTTTGTCTCCTTCTCAACTGGCTAATTCTGCAAATACTGCTGCTATAATTTGTGAACAGTGAGCTTTTGTACATTTAAACATTTTCACATTAAATAGTGAGGTGAGAGATATTTATTAACAATATGTTTAATAGTTAATTGATACTAGTTCGGTAGAGACAGCACAGCTGATCGGTAATTCCCTTAACGGGTCTTGCCCTATCTACGTAAGATACACGGCCAAGGCTCTATTTACTAACACTACTTCCTTCGAGTGATATTGAGTTCGTATCCAAACTGATAAACTATTTTTTTTTTTTTCTTTTTTCTTCTCTCTTTACTTTATTTGTTTATTTTACTCTAAGACTTTTACTTTGGTTTAATTATGTATATTACGATTTTTTCTTACTTTAACTGTAAATAATGTAAATAGCTTAGTTTTAAGAATTTATTTCGTAATTTTTTTTTTTTTTTTTTTTAGTGTTATAACAGGTACAGATTTTTTTTTTTTTTTTCTCTCATTATGGAACCTGACAATACGTCTGGTGAAGAATCGGAGGAAGAGACACCATTTTCCGAAGTCAGTGAGACCGATTCACAATATTTAAAAAGAAGGACTCTTCAAAAGCGCAATCGAAACTCTGCCCCCGGTTCAGCGGGCAACTCACCAAATAAGAAAAAAAATAAATCGGCCAAATCAAAAAAGGCATCTGAAACAAACAAAAATACACCAAACACGCGTAGCAAAATCACTTCAGCCATCAAATCAGAATCAATTTCACCAAACACCTCAATCAGTAACTCTGTTACAGCCAACAATACTACAAACAAGATTGTGGAGCCAAAAGAAACTTGTGTTCTTGAACCGCCACCCATCTTCGTCGCAAAAATTGAAAATTTTATGTCCTTCGGACAAGAAATCGCCGATCTGATTGGGCAGCCAAATTTTACATGTTTTTCCAGAGTCAATGATATTAAAATAAATACCAACTCTAAAGAAAATTACAAAATATTAATTGAACATTTTACTTCACGAAAATACGATTTCCATTGTTACCAACTGAGACAGGAAAAAGCATACAGAGTCGTATTAAGAGGGCTTCATCCAACTACTTCTATAAGCGCAATCAAAATGGGATTGGAAGAAATAGGCCATAGCGTAAGGAACATAGCTAACGTGCTTCATCCTAAGGAAAAATACCCGCTACCGCTATTTTTCATAGATCTCGAACCTGCAAAAAACAACCCGGAAATTTTTAACGTAAAACGTCTTTTATATTCAATAGTCCGTTTTGAAGAGCCCAGACAAAGACCTATAGTAGTGCAATGCACTAACTGTCAAAATTTGGGACACACAAAAGCCTACTGCCATCATCAGGCCAGATGCGTCAAATGTGCTGGGGCACATCCGTCTGATCTTTGCCAGAAACCAAGGCAAGAGGCTGCTATATGTGCACTTTGTGGCGAGGGACACCCAGCGAGCTACAGAGGTTGCGTAGTTTATAAAAATCTTCTGAAGCTGAGATCACATAATATGGCTTTGAAAAGCCTTAACCTTGATCATAAAAGTGGGACTGAGGCTCCCGCAATCGATGATAGAACAAATTTCCCAGCACTGCCGTCGTCACCTTCTCAAGTCATCCAGCCTCAACCATCCATCTCCACAGCTACGGACTATCCTCAACAGGGTTCGAGAAATTTATATCTCCAAACCACCATCAAGAACCAGCAGCCTCGACGACAGGCGCCTCAGGCTTCCCAATCCAAGCCTAAAACTGCTAAACCTCAGCCTCAACCTCCTCGTCCGCAAATCCCCCTTCACCAACTACCCTTAAGGGTCAAACTCCCGCCAGAGGATCCACCCCCAGTTCCATCCGTTCCTAATCCCAATGTAAACATCCCATCACAAGCCCAACAGAATATAGATCCAACTCCTCGCATCCCACGTCGGGCACATCCCCCTTCCAGCAATCCTAGTCGCACAAATTACCCATCACATCCTCCTGACCTAAATCCACTTCACAGCCAAAAACCTTCCGACATCAATTCTGTCCTTTCAACATTCCTGATAGATCTTCAAGAGACTATCAAACCGCTTATTACCCTCCTCACCAGACTCCTTTCCGAAATCCCGTTCAACTTCCCCCGATGAATACAAAGCCCCTAGCTATCCTTTTATGGAACGCTAATGGATTACTCAACCACCGAGACGAACTAGACTTATTTCTCCATGACAATCTCATTGACATTGCCCTCCTTACGGAAACTCACTTCACTCAACGGACACATTTCTACATACATGACTACATCACTTACAGATCTGACCACCCAGATAACACTTCCCACGCTGGTTCCTGCATCCTTATCCATAAATCTTTATCCCACTCCCTTATTCCTTCCACTCCAACTGATGCCATTCAATCAACTTCTATAGTCCTTTCAACTCGCCCTTTCCATCTCACATTCTCAGCTGTATACTGTCCTCCTGGTAATTCCATCTCCTATAACCTCCTTGAATCCTTATTTCAATCCCTCGGATCGCGCTTTATTGCTGGAGGAGACTACAATGCTAAACACCAACGATGGGGTTGTCGAACATCCAACTCCCGCGGTAACATCCTTTCACGTATCTCATCTTCCAACAGTTATTCAATCCTCTCGCCCATGAGTCCTACTTATTGGCCAACATCACTCAAAAAACGTCCCGATATCCTAGATATATTTATAACGTCCCAGATCTCCTCCTCACGAACCATAATCAAATCACTCGATGACCTTTCTTCAGACCATAGTCCAGTGCTGCTTTCACTACATTCAAGCTATGCTCCTAAACCATCATCTCCTAAATTGATTACAGGACGAGTACACTGGGACAACTTTCGTGATGACTTGGAAAACAAACTTGACTTGAAAATTCCGCTCAAGACAAAAGAAGACATTAATGGTGCCATAGATAAACTTACAACATCAATAACAGACAGTATAAACAGTAACACCTTTAACAGTAAGATTAACAATTTACAAAAGACTAACTTGCCACAGCATATTCGTATCTTATTACAGGAAAAACGCAGAGCAAGATCGAAGTGGCATAGAACTAGATATCCAACAGATAAAACTCATTATACCCAACTGACTAACAAACTAAAATCAGAAATTAGAAAATATAAAATTCAAAATTTACTAAATTTTACTGAAAAACTTACACCTACCGACAAATCATTGTGGACGACGACTAAACGGCTCCTGAAATTCAAAGACTTTAATCATCCACTTCTTACTGAAGATCAAACTTGGTCCAAATCTGATGAAGAAAAATCCCAAATTTTTGCTCATCACCTCTTCAAAACTTTTAATCCACATCCTGATATCCTTAATCCAAATCAGCTTGAATGTATTGAAACAGAACTGGATATCCCACTTCAAATGACTCCTCCTCCTAAAGCATTTCATCCTTCAGAAATATCCAATATTATTCAAAGATTACCCTCCCGCAAAGCTCCTGGCCACGACCTAATCACTTCCCACATTCTTAAGCTACTTCCTCGAAAAGCCATTCTATTCCTTACTTACATTTATAACGCCGTACTCCGTTCCACATATTTTCCTGACCCTTGGAAACTATCTGTAGTCAAAATGATACATAAACCCAAAAAGCCACCAGAATACCCATCCTCTTACCGTCCTATCTCTCTTTTACCCATCATGGGCAAAATCCTGGAGAAGCTCATCTTAAAACGCCTGTATCCCATCCTAGATTCTAACCACATAATCCCTGATCACCAATTTGGATTCCGCACATCCCATTCCACTATCCAGCAATGTCATCGTGTGGTAGACGTAGTCTCCTCTGCATTGGAGCGCGGAATGTATTGCACTGGAGTTTTTCTCGACGTTGAACAGGCGTTTGATCGAGTCTGGCATCCGGGATTGCTTTACAAACTCCGTAAATTCCTTCCCCCTACATATTTTCTTATCATCAGTTCCTATCTTACTGATAGGCACTTCAAAGTAAATCACAATAATACCTATTCATCCCTCTTTTCTCAATCTGCCGGAGTTCCTCAAGGTAGTATCCTTGGTCCTATCCTTTACACAGTTTATACAGCTGACATCCCAACCCATCCTAACACTGTTATTACCACGTATGCCGATGATACATGTGTCCTATCCGTTAATAATGACCCAACCATTGCATCCCAAACTCTTCAATCACACATCAAAAGCCTTGAAGAATGGTGTCAAAACTGGAGGATTAAAATAAATTCTAATAAATCCCATCAAATCACCTTTACCCTTCGACGTAAACCTATGACCTCATGTCCCACAGTATCCTTCAATAATACCCCACTTATCCCTGTTGAACAAATCCGATACCTTGGACTTCATTTGGACAAACGTCTAACTTGGAATCCTCATACCAGACTGAAACGACAAGAAACCGCTCGACGTTTCCGACTACTCCAACACTTACTAGACAAACGCTCTAAACTTCCCCTTAATTACAAAAGACTCATATACTTGACTATAATAAGACCTATTTGGACTTACGGAGTTGAGCTATGGGGCTCCACTAAACCATCGAATTCCTCTCGCATCCAATCCTTACAATCCAAAATCCTTCGTAAAATCCTCAATGCTCCTTACTTTGTCACTAATAAAATAATCCATAAAGACCTCAATGTTCCATATGTTTCCGATTTGGCCAAATCCAGATACCTATCCTTCCATAATAAACTTCATAACCATCCAAATCCTCTTGTTTCTAACCTTGCTTCCTCTTCGATTCCTGATAACCCTCCGAGGCGTCTGAAAAGAAAATGGCCTCGTGATCTTCTCATGTAGACAAATTATTAGAGTGCTACCAGTGGGTAGTTTCTCAACAAGCGTGTTTCATGTAATAATATTTCTCTGTACAAATTTTATTTATGTATTGTTACTAATACAGTTGTAAAAATCATAATAAAAGTTTAAAAAAAAAAAAAAAATAGTTAATATTTAAATATATTGTCTCTAAACTTTCAATATTTACCAGAATTTTTACTTATATTGTATGTTTTTGGTTTGACTAATTCTTATTTTTATTGAAATGTGGGGTACTTGTGAGCGATGCGGGCTTTATGGACTGCTATCTGCAGTTATCTTGTTATTTAAAGTGTTGTTGTTGTTATTCATATTTCGTATTAATATATATATATATATATATATATATATATATATATATATATATATATATATATATATATATATATATAATAAAAATCAGGCAAAAATTAGGCAACACCAAATATGTTTATATTTCTTATTATACGAAAGTGTAATTTCATATGAAGATAGGGATTATCAGTGCCTTATAACAATTATCAGTGTTGAGGTTATAAACATTTAATAAGAAGAAATATAAATAACAACAACAATACTTTGAATAACAAGATAACTGCAGATAGCAGTCCATAGAGGCCGCGTCGCTCACAAGTACCAAATTTGGAATACCAAGTACCAAAGTTAAAGATAATCCGACGATTACCCTCCTTCTTCCGCACTCTCTTTCAACATGGCGTCCGGAAAACCTATGATGAAATAGACTAATGTGACCTTGGCGAATGTATTTTAATTCAACGTAACAGATTTCAATGAAACTTGAATATATGTATAGAACATAATTTACCGAAAAGTACTTTACTTTCAATATGGCAGACAAAAGGCCTGTTTCATATAGACTATAGCTCCTGAACCGATATACCGATATTAATGAAACTTAGCTAAGGTCATTTCTTTGCTTTTAAGTATTATTAAAAAGTTAACGAAATTTTATTTTAAAAAACCCGTAGAAATGAGACCATTTACTTTGTTCAAAAATATGATGTTCTAAATAGCTTTGATACATTCTACTGCAAAGCTAATATTCTTTTTTTTTTTTAGTTTTTCATTTCTTGAAAATATTACATGGTATTACAATATACCGAATAGTGTTACATATTTTGATTATTTAGGCCAGTATTGGAAATCACCTTTTATTTAATTTGCTTTATGTAACAAGGAAAGTAATGTTACTTTTTATGTATAATTGTTTGGAAATAATAATCCAATATTCCAATCTATCACACCTTACATCTCATTTCTAAAAAAAAAAAATTCATTGTCGATATTTTGACATTAATTCCCCTATATTGCCTTGGAAAGCTCATTGTGAGATGAATGATAGTTGCTTTAAGAATAAGGGATATTTCTTAATGCAATTTTAAACCATCCCTAAAAAGTAACGAGTAGCTACTGAAATTATCTGCATATTAACGTTACAGTAACGAAGCTGATGCCGAACTCGATTAATATGATATCGATATAGAGAAAGGGTTCACTATCGATAGTGGACACAAACGGTTCTGCGAACAGAGGGTGCAGGCGACACCGCCCAGCGAAGCGTGAACCCGCCCGAGTCCTTTGCAGCGGATCTCCTCAACCCGAGCGAGCAATTTCTATTCAAGGCTGGAATATAATCCACTCCAGGATTCAAATCCAGGATTCTGCCAGATCTGTTCCGGATAATGGTCTCACGGATCAGTAGCTCTGCTCCTTTGAAGAACATTTCAGAAAATTTAGTGGAAAACATCTGCTGTCCTCGATCTAGGCATAGTTCGTCCTTCGACGTAGAAACTAATATTCGAAGAAGAAATAAAGAAATATATTAATATTTCTAAATTGCCTTCAAAATGTAAAAATAATGATTCGGTAGAAAATATACAGGATTTTATCAAATGACGTGAATAAATCTCGGAAAAATTATCATAATATTAATTATATACATTATTTTTCAAAGGTGTTTTTTTTTTTTTTTTTGGCACATACACCTATAATGGTTAATTTTTCATAATTTTTAAGATTAAATTTATTACCTTCAGGTGGAAAAAATAACCATACCTCCCTGAACAATTTTGACTGATGATTTTTAAAAAATTGTCACCGCAAAGTTCGTTTTCAATTATTATTTCGGACGTTTCATGTGGTACTTTTAAATATAAAATGTTAAAATTATAATTAGTCGATACGTTACACGGACTATTTTTGTTTAAAATTATAAAAATCTATGGAACATGCATAAGAGGTAATTTAATTTTAATGAAAACTAAAATAATCTATTATTTTTTATATAAATTAGGCTGTTATTCACCAAGAGTTTCCTCTTCGTCATTTTTGGAAGATCTGTACCTCCAGAAATGATGCCCCTCTTAAATATCAGGACAACTTAATTTTCTCTGAAAAATTAATACGACACTTAATAATGGATATTTAATGGAGGACTCAATAAAACTTGAAAATGGCTCTAGTTATGGTCGAAACGTTGTCTTAAAAAAATAGCTAATAAATAAACTGTTGGTATATAATGGCCTAATTTATATAACAAATAAAACCTTAAGACACCAATTCTAGAATAATTAACAGAAGAAATAAATTAATCTAATTTAAATTATGTTATACGCTGTTAATATGTTATATAAATATATTTTAAACTTATAGTTCTATTACAAATTTGTACTTGAAAATGGCTCATGAAACCGACAGCAATAATTAAATGGTAGATAGTAAGGAAAGCGAATTTTTCGGTAGGATATGTCCGAAAATAATTTATAGAATACATAAATAAATATTTATATCCCTACAATATTATATATTGTGATCAATCTGTAATAAATGTATAGTAATTATCAATTTTATGAATGGAGATTTTTCAATAAAAATACATCATAATTTTTAGAATTGTCCTTAACCAACAAACTTAACATTTACAAATTACATGTAAAATCTTTATGGACTTATGGGATAGAGCTATGGGGCACATCATACTTCATAAATCCTCAAAACTCAAACATTTCAAAGGTTTTGAGAAAAATAGCAGACCTTATGATAACAAATGACTTGCTACACAAAGACATGAACATCTAAATAGTTTCAGATACTGCAACACAATACTATAAATACTTCAATCAGAGACTGACACAATATGAATCCATCATTCCTAACACTTATTCCCACCACGAACTCGTACACCCCATTCAGACGACTTTTAAGGCGGTCGCCAAGAGATTTACCTACTTATAATATTGTGTATTGTAATAATGGTTAAGAGTCATGTATTATCAATCACTATAGTTATCATTTACGATTATCGGTCGTATAATATTATATCTCTGGTTGTATTTCAAAATGTTCAGCCCTGAAGATGACTCACATGTTTGGGTTGAAACGTTGGCACAAATAAATAAAAAAAAATTATAATGACTGGGTCCAGACTATTCATCACAGCTTGCTTCAATTTATTTTCTAAAGTTTATGAAGTTTTTTACCACATTAACAAACAATCTTAACTCAATCAAGTATATGTCTGTAAAAGATCTATGCCTATATATTAAAAAAAAAAACAACTCCGGGAATTGAATGTACTGTAACTTTTACAAGGATACAATATTCAGCAGGTGACATGTTATATATCATGGAGACGTGTTCCGACATTAGCTATTAAATCATAGGCCAGTGTAATATCAATAATAAATACCCTTCTGGGTAGGAAGCGGATGACAGTGCCATCTATATTCCGATATCGCGATCATTATATGTCACGTGACGTCTGAATGGGAAGTGGAGGGGGTTATATGGAAATGTTCTCCCAGGTGCGCCCCCTCACGAATGAAGTCTAATTTATCATTAGCTTTCTTCAGGATGGTAATATCCTTGGATCCTTATATCCTGGCCCATATTAGATCCTCCCTCATATCACTTCTTGCTCCTAATATCAAGAACCTCCCTGATGGATATGGTACCCACCTTGTCTCCGGACTGCATAATCTTAAGACCCTCGGTCTGCTGTTTAGATAAAAACTGTTTCAAGTAACAATTTTACGAAAAACTCTATTAAAAATAATTAAAAAAAACTATCTTCTCTAAAAAATAGCCATAGTGCAGGAAAGTTTTATATCTTTAAATATGCCCATTAAGAACAAAAAAAAAAGATTTAAATTGATCAAAAAAAAGATTTGAGTACGATTTATTTGATAAACTAAAGCGATGTAAACCGGCTTAAGGTAGATCAGTGTAAAAATTTCAATACTCTCTAATATTGTCGATCAAAAATTGTCACAGCCTAATTTTGTCACATAATAATTTCTGTTAGCAGTAGAGGAAATAGTGAAGCTTGTTTGATGCGGCAACAGATTTTCTTCACTTTCACTTAGTTTTCATTTTTCTCTCTCATTCACCCTTTTTTGACACCAGGATACGAACCCGTAATCTTACATAGATAGAAAAAAAAACTTTACTCTGGGACTAAGTCCCTTTAGAATAACAATATTATACAAAATAATAGAATATTATTGGCCTAAAAGTTTGAAACAATAAATAAAACTGATAAAATAAACTAAAAAGTAAAGAAAACCTTAGGTGAACAAGCTATATACAATACAGATAAAACTATGAACAAAGCACTTAAAACTATGAACGAATCACTTGAACTATGAACAAAACTATAAATAAGGGTTGAACAACATAAACATACACTTTGAGAAATGAAGAACGAAAAAGAGATAGAATAAGTTCATTTCATAAAAAAAAACTTTACTTGTATATATATATATATATATATATATATATATATATATATATATATAAACAGTTAATTATAATTGAATAAAAAAAAAAAAATGTATGTATTGAAATTCCTACGTCGATAGTAGGAAATGCATGTACTATCTCTTACCAAGTATTATCATATGATTATATGATTGCTACACAATACTTACTTACTTATAATAATAGTTAGCTGGTATCTGACTGTTTTTGGAACAGGAATTGGAATAGGAGGTTTTTGAATGTTTATAGAGAGGGGACATGACGAATTTTGATCGGGAGGGAATTCAAAAAGTTGATAGAGCGGGCTATAAAGGAGTTTTGGAATGAGGCAGATCTATGAGATGGCATGTATAGGTGTAGTAGCTCAACATACGAAATTAAATAGTTGTAACTTTAAAAGTTGTCCGAAATGAACGATTTGTATATAGATTTGTAAAGAATTTCATTGCCTTTCAAAAAATAGGCAACCTTTAGGGAACTCTGAAACATATTTTCTCGGGAATTTAGTACACGTATGAAAACTGAAAGGATAATTATTAGAACATTATATGATAGTTACATCAAAATTGTAAGAGCCGTTTTTGTGCTACAGTCTATAGACAAATATGTTTTCCACTTATTGCGCAGTCACAGGCATCAGTAGTCAAAACCCTTATAAATAGAAAAGGAGCAACAAAATCGATTCACTAGTGCCCGAGAAAATCTAGACACAGATAGACAGACAGACCAATGCCTAAAACTGCATATCGTAAATTCGACCCGATCGCAATACTTTCTTTATCTTGTATAGGTAGGAATGTAAAAAAGAAGCTAAACAAGATGAAATTGGATTGGAGATTTTCAAAAATAATATGAAAATACCAGCAACAATTTTGGTTTATTATTTTCAATAATGGACCATTGCGATCGTCTAAAAAATTTAAAAAAATCAACTCTCTTTCAAAATTTGACGTTTTATTTTTCACAATACGTAGAACTCAAAAATCGAATAAAAAAAGTTGTCTTTGCCTGAACATTTTTTTTCATCATTGCAAAAAAAAAAATGTATGGTAGATACAGTACATCGGTATATACTTACTACAAAAAAACTCAGATATGGTGGGAGGGTTTCCTCGTTAAATTTAAGAAATTACATGAAATCAAGAAAAAAGGTGACCTACAGAAATATTTGTCCCTTTGGTTAATATAACTTCGTTATTTTGACACGTGGGGGTGGACATCCAACCGTCCAAATTAAGTGGAAAGGAATTTTTTCTTTAAATTTTTTCTCTCTTTCTATTTAAGAAAATTTAGTAAAAGCAGAGTTTCTAGTATCAAAAAAAAAAAAAAAAAAAAAAAAAAAAAAAAAAAAAAAAAAAAAAAAAAAAAAAAACCTTAAAGTTAAATATTTATATTGAAAACTTCTTAATTCCGAGAATGTTGGTAAAAAAATTAATTATAGATTATGGTAAGATAAAATAAAAACCATTCATGAAATTTTTAGAGGAATGTTAATAATTTGATAAAATAGGGTCTGCATCACGGACTATAAGTACTTTATTTTTTTTTGTGCTTTGAATGAAACTGAATAAGAGAATTTTGTTTTCGATTTTTGGGTCTGATAATTAATTAGAGCTGATTTAAGATTACACTAAATAAGATTTGATTCTTAAGAAGGAAGAACTAGAATTTCTTTATCATTTTAAATATAATTTTTTCTATATTGTGTAAAAATCTTATTATTCCCGGCTTTCACATATCAGCTAATTTGTATGCAGGCCTACAATCCTTAGCGACGTGCCCGGCTTCTCCAAGGCTCAACATTATCCCAATTGTATTTTAACTTACTTCAATGTGACAATTTAATATTTTTATCATATTAAAAGAATTTATCTTTCTAGTTGGAAAAATAATGAGATAAAATAAATATTCTAAACGGATTCAGTAGCAGGATTATATAAACCGGTCATGTTAATTGATGTTCACACATTTCAAAAACACCATAAACATTAAAAACCAGAACACAAGAAAGGTTTCAGACATTTTTATATTTCCAGAGAAAATAACTTCGAGGAAGTTGAAAATCACATTTTTGCTGACTTGCTGTCATTTTAAGAAGAAAACTAAGCATGCAAAAGAAAATGCAATAATGTCTAAAATTCGCTAGAGGAGATGGTAGATGAAGAAAATGAATTTAAATCGTAGCAGGAACAATCAAGTCCAATATCTCTCAACCACCAGGAATTGTAAATAAATTTGTAAAACCGACACAAACGAAACTCTATAGCATAATGAAATAACTGGTTATCAAATTCGTGTTTCCCATATAGTTTGTGAAATGTTTAAACAAATCTTAAAAAGCGGAGTTGAGCTTTGTGGCTCCAATAAACCACCGAATCTCTCTCGTATCCAATCCGAAATCCTTCGTAAAATCCTCAATGCTCCTTACTTAGTCATTAATAAAATCATCCATAATGACCTTAATGTTCCTTATTTTTCCGATTTGGTCCAACTCAGATACCTATCCTTCCATAATAAACTTCACTGCCAACCGAATCCTCTAGGTACTAAACTTGCTTCCTCTTCAATCCCTAATACTTTCCCCCCCCCCCTTCACCACTCCCGAGGCGTCTGAAAAGAAGATGGCCTCGTGATCTCCTAAGTTGGATACTTTATTGAGTGCTACCATTGGGTAGATTCTCTATAAGCCTTTCCATGTCATTGTATTTATATTTATCACATTTACTGTATGCATGTTTATTTTTATACAGTTGTAAATTTCATGAATAAAAAAAAAATATAATAAGATGTATACATCACCAAGCACGTCAAATGATTATTCATTTAAAATATTCAGTTGAAAAACTTTGGCACAATGCTTATTCAGTTATTATACATGTCCAAATTTATTCCTTAACGCATATATTTAAAAAAAAAGGACCATTGTCCGAAAATTGGAATAAATTCGGAGAATAATGTAAAAATGGTCTGATATGAATCTTATCAATTTCCATTCAACCATAACAATTGAAATTTTGAATGAATATAATGGCTGTGATATGAGTTTGGCAGTAAACATAATATGAAAATAGGAGGTTAAACTTATTTTATTTATTTTATTTGTTAACGCCATTTGCAACAGCGCATCAAGCAAATGTAACTTAGGTGCCGAATGGCTGAGTGTGCTAACGTGTATACAAAACACGCGTTCCCCTACAACTTGATTAACTGAAGTTAAATATGATAAAATAATTACAAGTTCACGTCACAGTAATACTCCACTCCAACCTCTGGCCCGGGAAAACCAAGTATAGCCTACAAAGCAAGGACCAAAAAAGAAGTAACCTTTTAGATTCTTTGTTTTTGTTTGATAATGGCCAATTTAGTTCTTGGTTAAACAGCAGATCTCAAGGCAATCTTTTTTTTAATCTGTGTTGACCAAGTAATATGGAGGAGGAAAGTGATTTTGGTCGAAGACTTGAAATATAATATATTATGTTATAAGTAGTTATTCCGTGGTGCAGACCCCTTTTTATCAAATTATTAACATCCGCCTAAAACTTAGTACTTAAATAGTTTCATCTCATCGCAACCTACAACTATTTCATTTACGAAAACTCACGGAATTTGGGGCGTTTTCAATCTGGAGGGGGGCACAACTTTACCTATTCAATTAAGTACTAAAAACTCGTAGATATACATTTGCTTTCTACCTGGATCATAAGATAATTTGATCACAAAATCGAGAAAAAGGGTGCCCTTCAAAAATATTAAGCCTTTTGGCGTGACAACCCATATGTTTTGGGGTCAGTACTTTGTTAAGAAGTACTGTTTAAAGGTCAACAGTTGTGCCAGGAGGAGATCGGGCCAGGATCAAGCTTAACCGCAAAGTTTTTTCTCCTAATTAATTAGTTAATTGAGTACATACATTATAGAGGCTGGGTGTGCCCCAGGAGGGTCTCCCGATCTCAAGATTGATAAAAAATTACTTGACATCAATCAGATTCAAACTCGAAACTTTGAGCTTAATAGCTGAATACCATGCACTTACATTGAACTACATAACTCTGTTCTTGATGTGAATTGACAATTCGATACAAAAATAAGGTTGGAAGAAACATGAGATTTCCTTAAATACAGAGTTACTTGGCATATTTCGTGTAATAAATGACATAATTGGATATTTATGATTACGAAACATTTGGTTTGTTTGGAAAATTGTTTACAATCTTAAATCACGCTGTTACCTGAACTAACCGTGCCCCTTTCAAACCTTAATTTAAATGGTGTACGGCATAAGTCGACTTGAAGACAAACAGGTGGGATTCGTGTTGACAAAGTTGGTCCCTAACCCTTCGGTAATTGGTGTTCCCTTTGAGGAAGTTGAGGGCCTAAGTGGGCGGCCGAGGGTTACCCTTCGCCGTGTCAACTATACCACGGTGATCCCAGCTTAGGGGTTGATCTGGGGTCGAACAGGACAGACAGGTAAGCCAAGTAAATAATACAGGATACATAATTAACAATAAGGGATTATGTCGATGACACTCATACAGATATATTGGATTGGCAAATAAGTCCTTTCGGTTTTTTTGTTTATTTTTATATCACTATGATACACTTCTTATCTAATTTATTAACCCCTAAGGTGGATTGTTTATACTGTTTGCAATATGTCAACAACTATATATGTTAACTCTTGTTGAAACTAGCTTAGTATTGTGTTTGCTATTGCACTGTGAATATAGAAGAAGATATCGGCATATTAATTTTCGGCATATTTAGTTGTGTTATTTTTAAAAAAATTGCGTACTGCCTTAACAGAACGAACTTGTCAAAATTGGTTTGCCAAATTCAGAAAATTTTGACATCAATGATGCTCAACGGTCTGTTCGCCCACATTAAATTGAAACGAGCAATATTAGCGCAATTGTTGATAAAAATCCGACCCAATCAGTGCGAGAGATTGCTATGGCCTTAAATGTATAGCACACAAACGTAAAAAATCATTTGCACAAGCTCGGCTGTTTCCAGGCTTAATATTTGGATCCCTCAATCTCTAATAGAAATCAACTTGGCAAGACGCATTTTTGTTTCTGATTGACTACGTAAACGGCAATAAAACTCATTATTGAAAAGGTTGGTAACAGGAGAATTTTACGATAATGTAGTCCGTAGAACATGTTTGGGTTAAAACGTTGACACAAATAAAAAACGTCTGCCAAGTAAGGTCAGTATAGCTACCTCACCGTTTTCATTGGCGAACTGATTTAACTTCAAAGGAAATAAACACAATAACAAATAAGATGATGTTTTTTCTACAAACTCAAGAGTATAAATTACTTCAAATGTATTGAAAATTACACGAAATCAAAGTAACGGCAGTAAGTGTCATGCCAGTAACGTTTGGAATCGACCAACAAATACAGTATCAATTAATTTTTTGGATAAAGCCTAAGATTTTATAACCCCATAATAATATTGTAATAACCTGACTCCCACTACATATGATCAGTGCCTTCAACATTTCGCAGCCATTATATTGTTAACAATTATTTATATTAATTTTGATTATGTAATGGAATTCAATGAAATTGATAATAAGTAATTTCTATACTGTTATCTAAATTTCCTCCAAGTTTGGGTCAAATCGAATGCGCCGTTTTCAAACTATAGGCATATCAAATAACATATTTCCTGATCTGAAAGCGCAAGTAATTTTTGGGGGTTATTAGATAGATTTTGATAAAATTGGTGCCTATTTCATTTTACGTTTACCAATCCCTAAATTCCCTCAAAATTTGAAATATTGGCATATCTACAAAAATTCGTTTTCGCGTGCGTAAGCAGAAGTGTTGGTTAGAATTTAATGGAATTGATATGGGGACATCTAGGCACCAATCCGCATAATCCCTAAAAATTTCATGTAAATCGGGTGAACGATACTAGGTGATATGCCCGTCACATCGATTTGACTACATACAGACAGACACCGAACCAAATTTGATCCTGGATGTCTGAAACGTGAAACGCGAGTGGAAATTTTCGATTCTGAGCACACAATTTTTTTTAACCTCTCGCATGAACACAATGCTTCCCTACCTTCGGTAGTGAGGAAGCAAAATATATTTTTTTTAAATAAGACTGCGTCCTGAATATTTATCACCCATGATATGTAGAACAGACGACTAGCTTTCTTCAATATAGCTTTAATTTTTTTTTTAATGCTCTTAATCAATTCTTTATTGAGAAATATTGCATTCTGTCACATCCAAGGACACTAGTAATAGATGTTTTTCTTTATTCATAATTTTTTATATAATCTCGAAGTAGATACTATGTATAGTAAAATATCGATATTTCGATAATATCGATAGCCAGATTGTCATAGCTAACCTATTATCTAACACTTACATAATTAAATGTGGGTTATAATTAATAATTTAAAACTTAGAAATTGAGTTTGATCCAACTTTTAAATTTTAATTGGGTAAATTTAAAACTTTGCTAATGAAGCTTTGATTATTTAATTTAAAATAGAAAGTTGAATTCAAACTAAAATTAAGTATTGGTAGGTCGGGACCTCAACTTGTAACAATTCTCGGTAATAAAACGTAGCTCACCGAACCGGTGGGGAGGGAGTGAGGTCGCCAAAAAGGTGAGGGGATAGACTTATTCAACGGGTTTAATACTTAACGTGGCGAGATGGGAAACTGGCGTTAGCTGCGCTAAATATTCATTAGCTTTGGCCCGCGGGTCTTAATCTTCTCTTCTTGACTATTATTGTGGGTTAGTTGGTCGGTCTATGCTCTTTGTAGTTTATATCGAGGCTAAGGTATAGATCGAACAATTTAATGGATACGAAATGGACCTCTGTACAGTCCGTGGTACAGAACCCATTTTATCAAATTATTAACATGAAACTATGTAAATAGCTTCACATCATCGTGACCAACAAATATTTTATTTACGATAATTCTCGGAATTGGAGCGTTTTCAGTCTGGAGATCGTCAACCTTTGTTTAATTATTTTTTTATTTTTTTAATTTATTTATTGAGTATTACAACAATTTGTCACATGGACAATAAGCAGACCCTACACGGTAATTCATGAATGAACGTCACAAGAAGTTCCAAGATTGCCCGCTATCGCTTTGATCATGAAGACCCTTACACGTTCAATCATTACTGATCATTACTTATGTGAAGTTTCCACTTTTTTTCTCTCTCCAATTTATTGCTTACTTGACTATTTAAAGAAAAAATAGTTGAAAATGCTTAATAATAATATAGACTAGGGATATAAACAACTATTTACTTTTATGAAATTATTTACTTAATAACGAGACCTAGGTAAACTAACCTATCTAGTAGTAAGGTTAATCTCATAGAAAATCGTTTTGACAAAAGTTAGCAAAATATAAGTCTACTACTTACAAAAATTAAGAGAAGGTATTGCGAAAATAATAAATTTGTTGAGGAAAATGGGAAAAGAACTGATAAATATACACAACGTTTAAGTTTTTTTTTCCTTAAGTAAATTGTGAAGTTTCCTCATTTTTTTTTTAATTTGTTGCCCACTTGACTATTTAAAAGAAATAGTTGAAGATGGTTTAAAATTATAAACAAGGGATATGAAAAATTATTTAACTATTTACATATAATGAAAATCAGAAATTTATAATGGTTGTGAGGCCTAGGTAACCTAACCTATCCAGCAGTATGGTTAGTCTCCCCACTACTTTTACCTCAGCCCCCCCTCCACTTCTCGTGAATGAACCTTTGATTTCCGGATGTTCGGAAATCCGCAGCGCACCACCATCAGTACTTAATTCACTACCTTACACGACAATTCGGAACGTCATTAGTGCAATTCCGATTGTCCGTGTAGGGTCTCCTTTAGTTATAGTGAGGTAGGATAGCATTTACAGTATATGTACAAAGAATATAAAAAAAATTGACGAAAAATAACAATAAGTAATAATCAAAATAAATAATAATCCCTGGATCCCTGGAATAGTAATAATTTGTATTCTTAGTGTTCGTGCTTAAAACTCCACAAAGAGCACGGTGATTATCATTATTTAAATCTTCGGTTAAAACCATAGACAAAGATTAATTCGATATTCGATTATCAACACGTAATATAACCATGGCGATTTGTATAATTCAGTTTACACTGCTATTATTATTAACAGTGGTAGAAATATGTGAAGTGCAAGTTCCTATAATCAGGACTGTGCTCATCGGTTGCTTCGGAAATCCATCAAACTGTTCTTAAACTCAATGATGAGAATTACAAATGGAATTCAGAGCGTTCCTTTATGCAATGAATAATTCTCCGATGGATCAACGGTGTGACCTCATTTTATTATTTCTTAGTTTAAATTACACTAACATGGAACATGGAAGACTTAAAAGACAAGAACTTAACCGACGATTCGGCCAGTTATACAGACTACTCAACAGAAAATCTAACCTCAAAAAAATCCTTTCAATCTAAAGTCCTCCGTATAATAGTCAATGCTCCTTATTATGTTACGAACAAAATTCTACATCATGACCTTAAACATCTTTTATGTCTTTGACGTTATTCCATCCCGATATTCAAATTTTTATCAGAAACTAATACATCATCCTAATCCCTTAGCACAATTCTTATCCAACTCCAGTCGTTCCTATAATCTTCCCAGAAGGTTGAAACGGCAGTGGGCTCGAGATCTTTTGTAAATACGTCACTGGAGTCATCCACACAAGTCATGAGGGTATATGGCCTTAGTGCCCTATTTTAATATCCACTGGATTCTCATCCTAGTGATGCGGCTGAGAAAGAACCGCTGGGATCTTTTGGAGTCTTGCCTTATCTGCTACACCTGTGTTTTTATTTTTTTTTAATTTAATGTTGTCTCATGTTTGATTTATTCTGCTAGACAAAGTTTTATTTTATTTTATTTTCTCATGTTACAATTTTCTATTGTTTTTCTTTTATTGTATATATGATATTATTGTGTTTCAAACATCCCAAGTACTCAATGCCCTCACTTGAGGCAAAATGTATTTTTCTTCTCAATAAAAAAAAATTAGATACTGAAAACTCGTTAATACCCATTTGCTTTCCAACTTGAATCATAAGATAATTTTACCAAAAACTCGAGGAAAAAATAAGAGGCGTTTTCTAATTTTTAGAATAATTGTGGTGATATGAGTTTATTATTAAGTGTTAGATATGGCCATCGATAGTGAATATTATCGAAATATCATTATTTTCTTTCCGATATATATTTTTTTTTATTATTTTATTTATTTGTTTTCGGGGAATGCCCCATACAAATAAAGTTGGCTATAATGATAACAATGAACAAATTAATATGAAAAACATTTACAAATTATATACAAAGTCAAATTCATTACGATTCATTGACAACATCCCCCCCTGATAACAAGCAAGCATCTGACTGTATGCCTAAATATAAAGAATGAAATATAATATAATACCCCACATAATACAATAATTTAAAATAATACATCTGAGTATAGCGAGTAATAAAATGGCAAAAAGTAATAAATAGCACCAGTAATAAAGATAAATACAGGCATAGTATACAATATTTAACATATAAACATGACAATAGCAAATAGCAATTGATACAATAAAACATGTTTTGGATATTCGAAATTTTACCATCGCTAGTAACTACTTTGATATGATAGACTATCGATATCTTCCTTTCGATATATATATATATATATATATATATTATATATTATTATTATTATAAAAATTAAAATTAAAATCATCGTTTTCGGAAAGCCCTAGGGAAATAAAATACTCATCTTGCCTATTTCATGTAGAATGCAACGCGTCGCAGAGGAAACCATCGATAATTGGATGATATTCGACTATCGAAGGTCATCATTAAATTGAGTTGAATAGCGCACGTGGGGGGAGGGGCTTCACGCTTAGTAAACTCAATTTGCCCAAATTTGTTGGTTAGAACCTTCTCGAACCAAGGTCACGAACTGTCAAATAAATCTATATAGGATGCAAATAAATTATCATTTCGCTTAATCCGATCTATGGGCGAATGTAAGACATAATTGATTGAATGTAAATTTTAATATTATATGGGTAAACCAATGACTTCCTGTCCTTCAGTATCCTTTAACAACACCTCACTTATTCCTGTTGAACAAATCCGTTACCTAGGACTCCATCTGGACAAACGTATAACTTGGAATCCTCAGACCAGACTGAAACGACAAGAAACAGCTCGACGTTTCCGACTACTTCAGCACTTACTAGACAAACGCTCTAACCTCCCAATCAATTATAAAAGACTCATTTACATGACTATAATAAGACCTATTTGGACTTACGGAGTTGAGCTATGGGCTCCACCAAACCTTCAAATTCCACTCGCATCCAATCCTTACAATCCAAATACCTTCGTAAAATCCTCAATGCTCCTTACTTTGTTACAAATAAAATCATCCATAATGACCTTAGTATTCCTTGTGTTTCCGATTTGGCCCAATCCAGATACCTATCCTTCTATAATAAACTTCAGAACCATCCCAACCCTCTTGTCTCTAACCTTGCTTCCTATTCGATTCCTGATAACCCTCCGAGGCGTCTGAAAAGAAGATGGCCACGTGATCTTCTAATATAGACATATTATTAGAGTGCTACCAATGGGTAGTTTCTCAACATGTGTTCCATGTCATTATATCCATGTGCGAATTTACCAGATGTATTTTTTGTATACAGTTGTAAATATCATGCATAAATAAATAATATTAATAAAATATTATATGGAAAATTCAAGGAGAAGAAGAGGTGGAAATCGTGAGAATTAAATGAGAAATGCTTTATTAAGTATGCATAAATTATAAATTTCCAAAATACATAGAACATTTATACATACATAGAACATGATTATTCGTCTGCCGGAAATTTTATACTGTTTTTACAGCTAAAGAATGGAAAGAATCTATTCTTATTCCGATTCACAAAAAGGGTCCGAGGACGGATTGTAATAACTATCGAGGAATTTCACTCCTTCCGGTATGTTATAAAATATTCACTTCAATCTTAACCAGTCGAATTACGGAATACGCCGAGGAAATTATCGGAGACTACCAATGCGGATTTAGACGGAATCGTTCGACTATTGATCAAATATTTTCTTTACGGCAAATATTAGAGAAAAAATTGAAGTATAACGGTATTGTTCACCAGCTGTATATAGATTTTAAAAAGGCTTACGATTCTATTGACCGCCAGAAACTGTATAATATTCTAATCGAGCAGGGGATTCCAAAAAAACTAGTAAATCTAGTGAGGATGTGCTTGACGGAGACACTCAATAAAGTTAGAATCGGTAATAATTTGTCCGAAAAATTTGAGGTTCGTTCGGGCTTAAAACAGGGGGATTCTCTTTCGCCTGTCCTGTTCAATTTGGCATTAGAACATGCCATTAGGGAGGTAATGCGAACCGAGAAAGGGTTGGATCTGGGCGGGACAACATCCGTGCTGGGCTATGCTGATGATCTGGTACTGTTAAGCGAAGAAGTTGAAACTATGAAACTAAATACGACAACGTTAATGAAAGCCGGTAAAGAACTAGGACTCGAAATAAACGTGGATAAAACAAAATATATGGTTAGCTGCAAAAATGGCGATACTACTGGTGATATCGATATAGATGATAATATGTTTGAACAGGTAGATAAATTTAGGTATCTAGGTTCTACGATAACTAGAAAAAACGAAATTGAAGAAGAGATTAAGGTTAGACTGAAGGCGGGGAATGCTTGTTATTTTTCTGTGACAAAACTACTTAGTTCGCGCCTCTTGTCCCGAAACTTAAAAATTAGAATCTATAAAACAATTATCTTGCCTACAGTTCTTTATGGATGCGAAACTTGGCCGCTTACATTAAGGGATGAGCAGCGTCTTAAGGTTTTTGAAAATAAAGTATTGCGTAGAATATTCGGACCGAAGAAGGATGAGTTAACCGGAGAGTTCAGACGGTTACACAACGCCGAATTGCGTGAGCTGTATCCGGGTAATATAATTGAGGTAATTTCATCGCGGCGAATCAAATGGGCTTGTAAAGTTGTTGGGCTTAGTAACGAGAGAATTCCTAAAAGGTTAATATGTGCGGTGCCGAATGGTAAGCGTCCGAGGGGTAGACCGAAGCGAAGGTGGGAAGATTGCATTAAAGCCGATCTGAAGGGGCTGGGTTTGGACGGCGAACGATGGAGGGAGGTGTGTAACAAGCGATTGGTGGTGTCGGCATCGAACCTTCGGGTTCGCTAAGCCTTATTATTATTATTATTATTTTACAGCTAAAGTACAAATAAAGACTTTATAACTATTACATATACATGAAAAACTGATAAATAATCAAACAAATAATACAATATAAAATAATAAATATTTTGAATAATTTATGTCTAAGAAATAATAATAAAGGAAAATAAGGGAAATCACAAACAATAACATGAGTAAAACTCACCACAAATAAATTAGACGGGTCATCGTCTATGCTGTATGCAGCAAATTAAAACGGTGTACTCACGCATGTCGAGCAAAACCTACAATTTTATGACGTTCTTTCACAGAGAGGGCATTTAGAAGAGAAATTAGGACATCATTTCGGACCGTGCTGGTTCCATGAAATTCGATACGAATTTGACTAAGTACTTAACATTCAGCCAAAAAATGGAACGGGTCCTCCTTTACTGGTAGGTTACAGAGTGGACAATCCGTATATTACATTACATATTATACCCATATTACACCTTAATGACCAGCCAATTTCCTTCTCCTCCTCTGTTAAAAATTTAGGATTTTTCATAGATCAAACCCTCTCCTGCACCTACCATATTTCTCACATTTCTCGTCGGACAATTTCTACCCTTAAACTATTTCATCGTTTCCGCCATCTCCTACCTCAACATACCCGTAGACTCCTAATTTCCTCTCTCATCTTCCCCCAGTTTGACTATAGCTGTGTGGTGTATGATGGCCTCTCGGTGGAGCTCCGTGATAGACTGAAAAGATTAATGAATAGCTGCGTAAGATTTGTTATCGGTGCCCCGAGGTACTCCCATGTCTCTCACCACCTTTACTGAGTTAAGGTGGCTCTTCCCCTCCTTTAGAAGACAATATTTCCTTGGTACGTTCCTCTATCAAATCATCAACAACCATCGTCCTTCTTACGCCTACAACCTTCTCCAATTCAAGTCCTCAGTCCATTCCCTTTTAACAAGATCTCGACCTTCTGACCTCTACATCCCTTCTCACAGATCTGCCTCATTTCAGAATTCCTTTATAGCTCGCGCTGTCAATTTCTGGAATTCTCTACCTATCAAAGTTCGACATTCCCCCTCCATATCCACATTCAAATCCCTCCTATTCCAATTCCTATCACAAAAACAGTCAGATACTTTCTAAACATTCGGTATTATACATTTCTAGTCATCATCAAACGATAGTACTATTCTATACTGTGAACTTCACTAGGGATATTACAATATTTTTCTGCTTTTAATGCCACTGACCGCATCTATTGTGTGTTTGTTTTTTTTTATTGTTTTTTATTATTTTTTATTCGTATATAATTAAATCTGTACCTATAGTATATTACTACATATTAATCATTATTTAAATACACTGATATTTTTTATTGTCAGGTTTGTCTTTACTTTGTTAGCAGAAACACACCTCATTTTAAAGAAGAACTCAATGTAATTTTTATTATTTTATTTTTCAAAAGAGTGTAATTATAATTTTTCCTACTGTACATAGTCTTATGTGTTTTATCATAGTTTTAAGTGTTTTGTATATAGATTTTGTTTTTTTGTATATAGCTTGTTTGACTAATATTTTCTTTACTTTCTCTTTTTTATTATTGTTTTATT
This sequence comes from Nezara viridula, assembly GCA_928085145.1. NCBI lineage: Eukaryota > Metazoa > Arthropoda > Insecta > Hemiptera > Pentatomidae > Nezara > Nezara viridula. The sequence goes on from OV725082.1 coordinate 7,510,334, forward strand.
TTGGCCAGATGTAGTATTTTAATTATGTTCTATTTTGTTATTCTAAAGTTTGTTGTCCCAGATTTTTTTTTATTTTATTTTATTAACCAAACAAAAATGTGGAACATTAGATTAAATTTGCAATCTGCAAATTTCTTTGCAATAAGCAATTTTTTTAGCAGCTTCACAGCTTCCCATTACGTCCGGGATATAAATCAAATCAGCAGGTCTCTTGGCCAACGCCCACGTAATCGTCGTGGTGGGCTGTACGGGTTCCTTGTACGATGAAGGATTTCTGTCAGAGGATTCATGTTGTACGTCAGTCTTTGGTGAAAGTTAATGTAGTTCTCTTTTGCAGTATCTAAAATTGTAGGTACGTTTAAGTCTTTATGTAGTGTGTCATTTGCGACATAAAAAGGTGCGTCAACTATCCTTCGCAACACTTTTGACTGAAAGGACTGAACTTTTTTAATGTTGGAAGTTTTAGCAGAGCCCCACAGTTCTATGCCGTAAGTCCAAATAGGTTTAAGTAAGACTTTATAAAGGGTTAGTTTGTTTGTTAAAGATAATATTGAACGTCTGTCAAGTAATCTGGATAAGAGACCGTATCGTTTGTTTAATTCTATTCGTTTTTGTCTGATGTGAGTCTTCCAAGTAAGTTTTTTCTCCAGGTAAAAACCTAAATACCTAATTACATCTGATGTTGGGATTTGAATGTTATTAAAAATATATTTCAGGGGAAGGTATATGGTTAAGAGTAAATACCACATGCACACTTTTTTTTTTTCATTCATCTTAATTTTCCACCTTGCTGCCCAGTCTGCAATATCGTTCAGATGATTTTGAAGGATGGTAGATGCTCGAACAGGGTTTTTATTTGAGCTTAGTACTGCGGTATCGTTTGCAAAAGTAGCCAGTATTGTGTCAATACAATCAGAATAAAGTTATTTATTATTATTATTATATTCCCTGCCAAGCATAAAACAGGTAAAACACTCATTTTTCAGCTATGTTCTTCCCGTTCAAGGTGTCATTCGATACAACTTCCCGACCCTAACAAATGTCGTATACATTTTTAGGATTAACCAAACGGATTAGACGGAAATCAGAAAAAAAAACTTCCAAAAATTTAACTCTGTCCGCCACAATATTCAGATCAAGTTCTAATTTTAGACGGATGTAGGTGACTGTTATACTGTGGATGGATGTAGGTCCAACGTTATTTTGCCAGCGATTAACAGCAGAGTTTAAAGAAGTGGAGAGACTATAACTCTTTTTGATTAATTAATCGAATCCACAATCTCCTCCCTTCATCAAAAATGAAAATTAAACACTTAACAAATTTTAATGGATCGATGGTGGGCGGTTTAGTTGTGTGGTACTTAAACAAATAGCCGAATAACAAAGTTTACGTTATGACTATTGCGAAACCTTGACTTCCATAAGCCCCGCCCTAAAAAATTTCAAAACAACCTCCCTTCCCCCTCCCGACTCAATTTTATGAAATTTAATTTGGATCCTCCCTCCATAATACAAAATCCATCTCAAAAAAAGATTCCCAAATTTTAACTATACACCCGTCAAAGATGGGTACATCAGCTAGTAGAAATAGAAATAGAAATAGAAAAATAACTTTATTCTGGGACACAGTCCCTTGAGAATAACAAAATAGAACAAAATTAATATATTACATCTGGCCAAAATAAAATCAATCGAAAAAAAGAAATAATGTAAAAAAATATAAGGTAAAAATTCTATATACAAAACAAACTAAACTATATACAAAACCATTAATACTATGACAAGACACTTAAAGCTGTTTGCTCTTATAGACCAGCTCTTATACACTTTTACGAAAAAAATAAAAATGTATCAAATTTTCTATTGAAATCAGCTCGAATGGTTAGCAACTATCTGACTGTTTTTGGGATAGGAATTGGAATAGGAGGGTTTTGAATGTGGATATGGATGGGGAATGTCGAATTTGGATAGGGAGGGAATTCCAGAAATTGACAGAGCGAACAATAAAGGAATTTTGGAATGAGGCAGATCTGTGAGAAGGCATGTAAAGGTTAGAAGGTCGAGATCTTGTGGACAGGGAATGGACTGAGGATTTGAACTGGAGAAGGTTGTAGGCGTAAGAAGGACGATGGTTGTTGATGATTTGGTAGAGGAACGTACCTAGGAAATATTGTCTTCGGAAGGAGGGGAAAAGCCACTTTAACTCAGCGTAGTGGTGAGAAACATGGGAGTATCTTGGGGCCCCGATCACAAATCTTACGCAGCTGTTCATTAGTCTTTTCAGTCTATCACGGAGCTCCACAGAGAGGCCATCATACACCACACAGCTATAGTCAAAGTGGGGGAAAATGAGAGAGGAAACTAGGAGTCTACGCGTATGTTGAGGTAGGAGATGGCGGAAGCGATGGAATAGTTTGAGGGTGGAAATTGTCCGTCGAGTGATATGAGAAATATGGTGATTCCAAAATAGGTTTTGATCAATGAAAAATCCTAAATTTTTAACAGAGGAGTAGAAGGAGATTGACTGATCATTAAGGTGAAGGATGGGAAAGTCTGTATAGGATCTAAGGAGGGGCTTGGAACCAATGACAATGGCCTGAGTTTTGGCAGCATTTAACCATAATCTATTTACATTTTATTATACATTACATAGTATATTATATATTTCATATAAATGTAAGTAAAAGTAAAGTAATGTATGTATTTACGAATTTTAAAACCGTAGCTAATAAAGGCCTATGGTAAATAACAAAAATGTTGAGATACAGGTTGGTGTAGAGCGGACTGTAGTTAGTTAAGGCCTTGTTACAAGGGCGCTAATCCTAACCTCAATTATCCCACAGTTTTTTCCTCAGCTCCAAGGGTCAACGTACGCTTCTCTCTCTTCTCTATATAGCACTATATTATATATTACTATATATAAAACAATATATTACTATATATTAACAGCCACAATGCAAAAGCATGTAAGTGCAAAACAAAATTATATATTAGACGAAAAAAACACGTATTATATGAACTAGATTTTCCCTCTACTTACGTGAAACCCTACGTTATATATTACTACATATTGACAGCAAAACGAAAATCGATGAAGAGGATTTTCCATTAAATTTTTATGACATGCTTAAGACGATGAAATAATGTTCTAAATAATCTTTTTAATTTGTTTTTATGAATATATTCGATGCCGAGATTAACAGGGAAACTTCGAAACTGCACAATAACTAAATTGTACTTTTTTTTTTAGAACTAATTTATTGAGAAATATTACAATCTGTCACAATTAAGGCCATTTATAATACTATTCAGACAGCAAATTTACAATAAATAATATAGAAAAATAATAATGCTAAATGTAAATGTTTAAAAACAAAAGAAATGAACTAATCAAAATAACAACTTAAACACAAAAAAAAATTGCTTAAATTGTACTTACAGTTTTTGCAGTGTGGCTGTCGATATGCAGCTGATATGCTATATGCAGACCTAGAAAAAAATAAATAGAAATGATATTTAAGAAATAAATTTAATTTTTTTTTAACGAAATTTACAACTGTAATTAATAATAAATACAACAAGTAATATGACATGTACAACATGAGGAGAAACTACCCATTGGTAGCACTCCAATTATATTTCTATATTAGAAGGTCCCGAGGCCATCTTCTTTTTAGACGCCTCGGAGGGTTATCAGGAATAGAAGAGGAAGCAAGGTTGGAAACGAGAGGGTTCGGATGGTTCAGAAGTTTATTATGAAAGGACAGGTATCTGGATTGAGCTAAATCGGAAACATATGGTACATTAAGGTCATTATGGATGATTTTATTTGTGACAAAGTAGGGAGCATTAAGGATTTTACGAAGGATTTTGGATTGTAGGGATTGGATACGAGAGGAATTTGATGGTTTAGTAGAGACCCAAAGCTCGATCCCGTAAGTCCAAATAGGCCTTATTATAGTAATATATATGAGTCTTTTGTAAATAGTTGGCAGTTTAGAGCGTTTGTATAGTAAGTACTGGAGTAGTCGGAAACGTTGGGCGGTTTCTAGTCGTTTCAGTCTGGTATGGGGTTTCCAAGTGAGTCGTTTGTCAAGGTGGAGTCCTAGGTATCGGATTTGGTCAACAGGGATAAGTGGGGCATTGTTAAAGGATACTGTAGGACAGGAAGTCATAGGTTTACGACGAAGAGTAAAGGTAATTTGATGGGATTTATTGGAGTTTATTTTAATCCTCCAGTTTTGACACCATTTTAAATTTAATTTGAATGATACAAACAATTTAGTCCATTGTACAGGCCCCTTTTTATCGAATTATTAACACCCGTTTAAAACTTCATAAATAGTTTCATCTTATCTTAGTATACAACTATTTTATTTAAGAAAACTATTGGAATTGGTGCGTTTTCAATCTGGAAATAGTCAAACTTTGTTAATTTAATTAGGTACTAGAAACTCGTAAATACACATTTGCTTACTACTTGGATCGTAAGATAATTTGATCACAAAATAGATAAAAAAAGGTGGCCTACAAAAATATTGGGCCGTTTGTCCTATATAATCTCGATATTTTGAAAATTATGGAGTGTAGGTCACACCAAACGGCTCAATATTTTTGAAGGCCACTTTTTTTCTCGATTTTGTGATCAAATTATCTAACAATACAAGTAGAAAACATATGTGTATTTAGGGGTCTTAAGTACGTAATTAAATGGACAAAGTTTGCCTACCTCTAGATTGAAAACTCTCCAATTCCAAGAATTTTAATAAATAAAATAGTTGTTGGTTACGATGAGATGAAACTATTTATGAAGTTTCAGGCGGATGTTAATAATTCGATAAAAAGCTAAATGATCGAATGTAGACTGTTACATATATTCTGTACTCCAAAAGTGGAGAATATCATGTCCATTTTTGTGTCCGTTCAAGAAGCCAGTTTATCCACAACTATGAGCTATTAAAATTTTGTTTCTTAGTTACTAAATTATTTAATAAATAAAATGGAGATGGTGATTTATACTTCCGGGACACAGATTTGTAATTAAATATACAATCATTCTTAATTTATATTAGATCTAAGAGCAAGAAGTGAGGAGAAAATAATTACTAAAGAAAATTAAAGCATAATAACTAACTAAAAGTTTAAAATAATAAATACAGTCAAAGTTATAAAAACTCCTTCTAGAATCTTTATTTAGCTCCACCCATACACGAAAGCTGAAACAGCATTCGCTCCACGATGTTTTGTAATATTTTTAAATCGAAGTTCCGACAATGGCTTTTAAGCGGATCTTACACGATCATTCGTGAATGAAAGTCACAAGAATGACAAAGATTGCTCGGGGTCGCTTTGATCATGATGAACCTCTACGCGTTCAATCATTACTGATCATTTCAGCTCAGTTGACATTCAGTGGAGTGTCCACTTATAATAAAGTGTTTAATTTAAAACTTTTACTTGGACAATTTTATGGACTATTATTATTAAACAATTATTTTAAAAGTTTACTTGGACATTGTCCTTTATAGTATTGGACATTAAGAGAAAAATGGAGATATAATAATTACTTCCTAGAGCCTCAAAATCGTTTAAGCCATAGTTAGAAAAATATGAAAAAATCAACTACTTACAAAAATTTAGGAAACGTATTGCGAGAATAATCAATTTGATAAGAAAAGTTAAAGATTTTTTTCTATAAGTAAATTGTGAAGTTTCCACTTTTTTTATTAATTGAACACTTGACTATTTAAAGAAAAAATAGTTGAAAATGGTTTATAAAAATGTAAACTAGGGATATAAAAAACTATTTACATTTATGAAATTATTTACTTAAAAATCAGGAATCTAAACTAACATATCCAGTAGTAATGTTAGTCTCATAGAAAATCGTTTTGACAAAAGTTAGTAAAATATAAGTTTAATACTTACAAAAATTAAGGAAAGGTATTGTGAAAATATAAAATTTGTTGAGAAAAATGGGAAACGAACTGACAAATATATACAACAGCTAAAGATTTTTTTTTTTAAAGGAAATTGGAAAGTTCCCCTTTTTTTTAAAATTTGTTGCCCACTTGACTATTTTAAAAAAATAGCCCTCCGAGGCGTCTGAAAAGAAGATGGCATCGTGATCTACTTATGTAAATATATTATTAGAGTGCTACCAATGGCTAGTTTCTCAACAAGCGTTTTCATATGATTGTATTATTACTGTGTGCGTATTTACTAGTTGTATTTTTTTTATAATACAGTTGTAAATATCTATGAATAAAAAGAGAAAAAACTATTTGAAGATATAAAATATAAAAAAGGGATATGAAAGAGTATTTAACTATTTACTTTTAATGAAAATCAGGAATTTATAATGGTTGTGAGGCCTAGATAAACCAACCTATCTAGTAGTATGGTTAGTCTCCCCACTACTTTTAGCTCAGTCTTCCCTCCAGTTCTCGTGAATGAACCTTTGATTTCCAGAAATCGGCCAGACAAGTCCATGAATACTTCATTCACTATTTTACACGATCATTCGGAACGTCATTAGTGCCTCGAAATGCAATTCCGAATGACCGTGTAAGCGGACCTTACACGGTCATTCGGAATACCGAATTACCGAATTAGTACCGGTGGTGCGATTAAAAGAAAAGCGCAGGGATCTCCTGGAGTCCTGTATTTCCATTCGAAGGTGGATGGAAAAGCCTTGTTCGGAGTTACCTTTTATTATTTTATTTTTATTCATAGTATATAGGGTTTGATTTCAATTCTTTTATTACTCATTCCGAATATTTTGGTTGGCGTTTAGATTATGTTACAAGGAGGTCCTCATATTTTACTCATCTGTTGCTTTAATATGGTGCCAACGATATGTTAAAACATATCTATTTTTATTGAACGCATATATATATATATATATATATATATATATATATATATATATATGTATATATATATATTCTTTTTCTTTTTTTTAACTTTCAATTAGATTTAAAAATTCTTAAAGGAAGATTAAATGAGAGTGTATAGGAAGTTGAAAGAGCCACCGGCTATTAAGGAAGGAATACCGAACACTTCCTTAGTACAAGTTGGCTCAAAGCAACTGCCAGCGTCTTCAAAAAACCTCTTTGGATTTCTCTACATTTTATCTAAGCTATTTCACAACTTTCCGAACACCCTAGCAGCAGAATCAACGATCTAAGATTTTTTAATGCTTTCATTAAAAAGAATTACGAATCCGTAAAAAATAAGGATTATCTGTCCTTATTATGGTTTATGTAGCCGCTGATTTAACAAAAGAAATATTTTTCCAACATTCGTTTACAACGTTTGTTACCGAAACCAAAAAAAAAAAAAAAATAATAAATCACGTTTTTATTAAGTGATAATTTCATCATTCATCTAATAATCCATCAGTTTATTACCGAATTTGTGACGAAAAATAAAATACTAAAAAAATATGTGTTCATAAAGTAATGTTTTTCTATTACCTCGAAGAGGGTTAGATACAATTAAGTAATTAATATATGTTTATATATTTATTTATAAATATAACAATCTGTCACGTGGACAATAAATATAGTGATATATGAACACATTCATACCATACATACAGAAAATATAAAATTAACAAAAGTAAAATAATAATCAAAAACTATGTACAATAATAAATAAAATAACCTTAAGATGAGTAAATTAAAAACATAAAAACACAGTCATACCTATACATAATATATACAATAAGGCAGAGAACCCCAAACCAGGCTTCTCTCTCCAACTATAGAAGGACTCCAACTAAACCCCAACTAGAAAAAGAGGACTTCAAGAGATCCCTACGCTACTCTCTCAGCCGCGTCACTGGTGCTAAAGCCAGTGGAGTTTGAGCGAGAGCGTTTTAGCCACATACACTCATGTCTTGAGTGGAGAATCTGGCCATTGCCAGACCTCCAAGATATATACAACAAAAGATCTCTGGGCCACTGCCGCTTCAACCTTCGAGGAGGATTGTAGGGATGAGTGGAACTACTCATTGTGCTGGGGGAATTCGGATGATTTATAAGGTTCTGATGGAATTTGGAGATTTTTTCAGGGATAAGGTTGAGGACAAATGGGATATTAAGGTCATGATGTAGGGCTTTGTTGGTTACATAGAACGGAGCATCAGGCTATCGAGGATTTTGGACTGAAAGAATTGGATGAATTTGATAGAAATTTTTGCTAACTTCCAGAATTAAATATTCGTTGAAAAAAAATTCCGTAATATTATAATATTGATATATTAATATGATGATGATCTTCTTAAATTCTTCATCATATCTAAAGATTGAGCTCTCATTATAAAGATTATATTCTTCTTCAGATAAAGAAAAAGTTCCTGTCCTCCCCTCAAATGCCAGAAGAAGAAAAAATTATATTCCCATAGTTCTAACAGAATCTTTTTAACCATGATTAGTTGAACAATTTCTAAATTTCCAACAAAACGGAAAAAAAAATTTCAGAATAGAACCATTATTAGCAAAGATATAGCCTATTGTAATTCTATCCAAGTTTGGGTTATTACTTTGAATGAACCATTGCAATTGATCGAAAGGAAATAAATTACTTCCTACATCTCATAATTTTACATTTAACATGATTAAATAAATTGTTTGCATGGACCTTCAATGACCTTTTTTTTGGAGCTTTTTGTTTATTTTATTTTATTGATTTTTTGTTTGTTGTTGTTTATAGTTGAAGAACTTTCAGTTATCGGCTATTCCCAACAGACTCATTGAGAAACTGGTAAAGTTTTATTGTTTCCTCCTGCCAAGTTATTTTTATAAACATTACTCCTCGATACTGCCCTTTCAATCTCGAATGTTGGTGTAATGCCAAATGTACCAAAATATCTACATTCTGTCTCCTCTTTAATTTATTGGAAATGAGGGCAATAGAATTGAATGGCTGTAAATAAGTCAATGAATTAAATAAAAAGAATGGAAGTGGTTCACTACTCCAACAAATTAAATGACATTATTTACGTGTAAGATGGACCAAACACTACTAAAGGGTGGGGGGTTACAAATAATTTATTTAAGAAATAAGAAAGACTAAATTAAAATCACACACTAAAATTATGTATTTTAAATACGATTATGACATTTTAAATGTAGTGTGAGTATTTATTTTATTTATTTATCAACCCTGCCGTGCCTAGTAGGCAATACGGGTGTCTGCAATAGTAAGATGTTAGGCAGGTCAGCTCAACATCTCACTGCTGCAATTAAATCTTGTTCTTCTGCTCTTTCTTCATTTTTTTCTCCTTCTTCATTTTTTTCTCTTTCTTCATTTTTTTCTCCTTCTTCATTTTTTTCTCTTTCTTCATTTTTTTCTCTTTCTTCATGGTTGCTTTCCTCATCCGTTTCACGCCAATGGTATAGTACCTCTTCTTCCTCTTCTTAAATTAAAATGGGCTGGCCCCACCGCGACTTTCCACCCGTACACAAAATCTTTGTAGTACGGGTAGTTTCCCGCAGTGACTAACTGAGGAAAATCGTTCTCTGTGAGAATGTAGAGACCGGTTTCCCTCAGTAACTTAGCCCTTAGTTCTTCAAAGGCGGTGCAGTCCACTATGATGTGTGCTCAGCAGTCTCCGGAACACCGCAGCTAGGGCATAGGGGGTTGATGTCCATCCCATGGCAATGAAGCTTTGCTCGAAAGCCCCCATGGCCTGTGAGAAATTGCGAGATCCAATAGTCTGGGACGATCCACCTTGCTTCTAAACGTGACCGGACGGTGGGGAAGTACTTCACCAAGGTAGATCCTTTGGGGGTTATCACCCACCGCCGGTTCCATTCCTCCAATGTGTCGTCCCGTATAATGTTTTTCCATTTGCAAGGATTCTCGTCAATTCTCACCTTAAGATGTTTCGGTAGACCTGCTGAGCCGTTTTTCTTAAACATGTGCCTCATCATATCTTCTCGCAGGAGAAGGTCGAGAGGTACCCCTCCTGCTAATACCTGCACCGCCTCATGGGATACGCTTCGATACGACCTGGTGACCCGCAGCAATGCCGTTCGCTGTATTGTCGCCAACTTACTCTTCTGTCGGTGCGAGAGGTTCTGGTTCCAGGCGGGAGACGCATACCTCATTATACCCAGAATCACTCCCTTATAAATTGTTAAGGTTGCTGGGTATCTGAGGCCCCAGAAAGCGCCCCCAACCCGACTGAGACCGTTCAAAATGTAGTGTGAGTAGGAAAACCATCTAGAAAAGTGCACTAATAAAACAGCACAAACAAAAAAAAAAATCTTAGCTGATTATCAAGCTGAAGTTCTTCCCAAAATAGACAAGAACCAATTTCTTTATTGCTGATATTGTACATAGATGTGAATGTGTTTTATTTATTTTATTATCATTAGTGTTACCCAAATGCGAAACCGAGACGAGTCTTGGTCATGGTCTTGGTCTTGCGCAAGATTCTCGCAATTAGCTTATTACTGTAGAGATATCAATGTAACTTTTTAGATAGAAGAAACCTAATTAAGCCTGAATGAAAAATTAGAGGAGTTAAATGCAGAAGTATATTGGTCATACCAATTATTAATGTATCGTAACTAAGATTGTCAAGTATTGGTAAATATTTTGCCTTATTTTTTATGCAAAAAATCGATTTTTTTTACCAGTCCTGGTATTAGTCTTGCAACAGTTAAGTGGACTTGGTCTTGGTCTTGCGAATTGCAATATCAAGACCGATTTTGGGCAACACTAATTATCATTCGGCTTCATTATGTTATTTATCTTGTATATATGTATATGAAGTCTCTTTATCTTATTAACTTTATCTTTTAATATATATATATATATATATATATATATATATATATATATATATATATATATATATATATATATATATATATTTTTTTTTTTTTTTACTTTAGTTCTATATATTTATTTTCATTTATGTACATGTTGTGTGAATGAATACTATAGCCCTAGTACCAATTCCCTTCAGTGAGGCAGACTGTATTAATACTCAATAAAACCATTAAAAAGAAATTACTGATATAAAAGATATTCAAATATACAAAACAAATCATAAGAAAAATAATTCTATGATTGCTGGCGTTGAAAAGGAACATACTCACAAATATTAAAGAAAAAGATTGCTCTGGATTGGTCAAGTTGAAAGAATGTTTCTAGAAAGATTACAAAAGATCAGAATGGTACTGTATGTGTTCATGTAAGTAAATGGAAGACCAAAATTAAAATGTAAAAACTTGTTAGATAAGAGATGTTAAAGACGGAACATCAGGTAATAACAAGCTTTGGATTGAGAGCAATAGAAAAATATTTTAATGTTTATTTAAGTTAAGGTAAACGTCCGAGGAATATACTGAAGCGAAGGTGGGAAGATTGCGTTAAAACCGATCTGAAGGGAGTGGGTTTCGACGGCGAACGGTGGAGGGAGGTGTGTAATAAGCGATTGGTGGTGTCGGCATCGAACCTTCGGGTTCCCTAAGCCTGCTATTATTATTTATATTCAAGTTAAAGAAAACCACAGTAGTGTAAAACTCTATAGTAAAAAAAAATATATATTTTTTTCGGCGGTTATGCGTGATCTTGGTCAAATCACCTCTTTACACAACCTATGATCAATAAACAGCACTTCTTTACACAATACTAAATCCGACAGCCTTCATGTGTTATAATAGTACAGATTTTAAAAATATTTTCTTCTTAATTTTTACCTACATATCCAATTTAATCAATAATCTCTCTCAATTTGTAGCATTGTTCTTTATTGAATTTGATTTTTATGCTTCAGAAATGCTTCTCTTCAGTGAACGATTAGTTCAGGATAGAACCTATAATGTATTGTTTATATAATTTTAGATGCTGAAGTGGGATACAAAGATTTCCTGGAACGTACAAATAGAAATTAATAAAGAATAACATTATAAATTGAGGATGATTAAATTAGACTTTTAGCGCTCTCGATTATTTTCTATTGGCTTTAGCAGCGAGAGTAGCAAAGGGATCTCCTTGAGTCCTTCTTTTCCCTCCATAGTTGGAGAGACAAGCCAACCTCGGTGTTCCCTTACCTGATTTTAAATAGTGTTTTTTAATTTCCTTATTTTTAAGTTATTTTTTTTTTTATTCTTTTCTTATTATCTGTTTTCTTATTTTTTATTTGTTATTTTGCTTCTGTTTATTTTCTATAATTTCTAATAATCCATCAGTTTCTTGCCGAATTAAAATAAAATACTAAAAAAAAAAAATAGTTCCTAAAGCAATGTTTTTTTTTATTACCTCGAAGAGAGTTAGATAAAATTAAGTAATTAGTATTAGTTTTAAAGTATTAGTATCAGTTTAATTTTTTTTTGTATAAATAGTGTGAATGTGATCGTACCTCACTATATATTCAATAAATAAATAAAAATAAAAGAATACATAAATATTGGACCTGAAAGCAAAAATTAAGGAGAGATTTTTTAATAAGATATTTTTATAGAAATAGATATTTTTTAAAAATAAATAAATACTATTTTTGTTCTGATTTTTTTTAGTGAATCTTTTTTAAATCATCTGCGAATTAACAACCGTAGCGAACTATATTTTCACCGAGTGATTTGTCGCTGTTATTAAATAAATTGTTTCGTTATTCGGTAATAACATCATCTGAAAACAATCCATTAACAGAACGAACCCTCAGGTCCCGCACGAGAGACGTACATTAATTTGAAGGAAAATGGTGGCTGCCTCAGTTCTAGTTCCCTCTTAGCTTGGCAAAGCAACTAGACTTCAATTGCAAAGCAAACAATTGCGAGGTAAAGCAGAGAACTGCGATACTTTCCTTCCCTAATGCCATTTCAGAGCTCGCCAGGTAATTGCTCTAGGACTCCATTGGGATAGAATTGTGGTTATTAGGTTTTTAGATTCCATCAGAGATTATTTTTCTATTTCAACATTCTATGCTCAACATTCAACCAACAAAAATGATTTGCATAATTTCGCAATGCTGAACTATGAGGTCGTAGGGAATCATCTATTTTTCATTTCATCTAATCTCCCAGCAATCTTAAATGCTTCGTAAAATCTTTTATGTCTAAAGTTATATTTTTTTCATACCTTTTGAAACCAGATTTTTTTCTCTCTTCTGAAAATGAATCCAATAATAATATTATGATAATGATGGTTGACTTTAAACACCACTAAAAAGCTTTTCCTACTTTTTTAATTATTATCTTTTTAATAAGAAATGATACATTTTGCCACACTTAAATATTAAGGCTAAATATTGTTTAAACACATTTACTTTTAATATTATTATTTTGTCGTTTATTTATTGTACATATTGTGAATGAGATACTCTTATATCACTATTACCGTTGTCCTTAGATGTGACTGACTGTAAAATATCTCAATAAAGAATTTTAGCTAAAAAAAAAAATCTGGAAGGATTTATGATAAAAAATTGCTGATCTACAAGACAATCCTAAAGCCTATTTAGATCTACGTACTCGAAATTTGAATTTTTTTTAACATCAAAGCATCCGATCCTTTCAGTCCAAAGTCCTTTGAAAGATAGTCGATGCTCCGTTCTATGTAACCAACAAAACCCTACACCATGACCTTAACATTCCATTTGTCTTAAACCTTATCCCCGAAAAATTCTCTAAAGTCCACCAAAACCTAACATATTATCCAAATGCCGTTAGACAATCTCTATCTAACAACCCCTAAAATCTTCCAAAAAAGTTAAAACGGCAATGTCCTCGAGATCTTTTGTAGTATATATACATTAAAGTTCTCCAGATTCTTTACTCAACACATGAGTGTATGTGGATAATGCACTCTTGCTCTATATCCACTGGATTAAGTACCAGTGGCGTGATTGAGAGAGTAGTGCAGAGACCTCCTGGAGTTCTGGTTTTCTCAAGATAGTTGAAATTTCTGAGCCTGATTGTCAATAGTGCATATACGTATATACATGTTTTTTTTTCTATCTAGATCGGTCAGATTCATGAAGTGTATGCTAACGTAAATAAGGTAAAGTCTGCTAGAGTAATCTAATTGAAATGTTATACATATAAATTAAAATATCTCAGAAATTAAAAATTTGGCCTGCATACTGTAAGCGAGAGAATTATTCAACATTTCATCCTCTCTATAATAGGCTATAATTCAAAATTGTACCTTAACGCGACACCGTGTTATGTTGGTAAAAACGAATAATTAGTTTGAAAAACCAAATGATAACGAGTTTAGTTGAAGCGAGTGAAATGTTCACTATTTTATCTTCATTATAACGAGCTATTATGATTATATTATTTTTATATTTATTAATCTCGCCTGGTTGATGTTTTCGCTTCCATTGTGTGGTCTAAAGCACTCACCGTAGTTTTTATAAAACTGGTTTTATTTAGTATAAAGTTATATACATACTCAACGAGATAATTTTATACATGGCATACAGATATATTTAAAGAATTTTATGAAAATATTCAGTAATTGTTTGGCACTTCATCGAGAAAAAGACATTTTTGGTTATTAGATGCCTATCAGACAATTTAATATTAAGTATTTGAAATCCCAACAAATCCCATCATATCACCTTTACCCTCCGTCGTAAACCTATGACCTCTTGTCCTACAGTATCCTTCAATAATACTCCACTTATTCCTGTTGAGCAAATCCGCTACTTAGGACTCCACCTTGACAAACGACTCACTTGGAACCCCCATACCAGACTGAAACGACTAGAAACCGCCCGACGTTTTCGACTACTGCAGCACTTACTAGACAAACGATCTAAGCTTTCAATCAATTATAAACGACTCGTATGTATGACAATAAGAAGATCTATTTGGACTTACGGAATTGAGCTTTGGGGCTCCACTAAACCATCGAATTCCTTTCGTATTCCAATCCAATTCCAATCCTTACAATCCAAAATCCTTCGTAAAATCCTCAACGCTCCTTACTTTGTCACAAATAAAATCATCCATAAAGACCTTTATGTTCCATATGTTTCCGATCTGGTCCAATCCAGATACCTTTCCTTCCATAACAAACTGCAGAACCATCCCAACCCTCTCGTTTCAAACCTTGCTTCCTCCTCGATCCCTGATAACCCTCCGAGGCGTCTGAAAAGAAGATGGCCTCGGGATCTTCTAATATAGAACTTTAGTTTGAGTTCTACCAATGGGTAGTTTCTATTCATGTTGTACATGCCATGTTACAAATTTCTCATTTACTTATTGTATTCTCTATGTAATACAGTTGTAAATTCCATTAAAATAATAAAAAAAAAAAATATTAAGTATTTGAGTGCATTGATTGTGGGTCAAAACCCTAATGTGCAAAAATATAGATACAAAAGAAAACTGTTACGCTTTCAACTATCACGCAAAATCTAATTACATGACTGCCATTGCTGAAGCGATATCGGTTAAATATCATCGGTACAACTTTAGTGTATGTACCACCGAGTACCGCTATCGCCGTCTTAATCGCGATAACGAGACTTTAAGGGTCCAACTGCTAATATTGGGGGAGAGGGGTGATGGGGTCTGCCTTGGGGTAGGTTAGCAACTTTAGCACCCCTGTTCCCTCCCCCACAGTGCGCACCCCCTAATTCAAATTTAACAGATGTTGTTTGTTAGCATTGACGCTCTTGTGTACACCAAAGAGGGGTTGAAGGGCAGCTTATTAGAGCTATTCAAGGAGACCTACCAAATTATTTTAGGACTTCTTTGGGTCTATTCGGATTTTTAAAAATTTAATTAGGAGGGAGGAGTCACAATTTCTGTGTAGTTCTATTGTTTGAATGAATAGCCATTGTCACCAATGAAGAAATTTTTCCTGAAATTATTTAGTTTTGAGGAATTGTAATGTTTGGATAATTGTTAATACCTTATAAAAACAAAAGAAAACCTATTTATTTTTGGCACTGCTATGAATTAGACAAACTAGATCGTCGTAGTATTCAGGCACCGTTTGTTCGAATAAGATAAAAAAATCCCATTCGTCCTAAACCTTATCCCCGAAAAATTCTCTAAAGTCCATCAAAACCTAACGCATCATCCAAATACAGTTAGACAATCTCTATCTAGAACCACCCATCCCTAAAATCCTCCAAGAAGGTTAAAATTCCAGATTATTTACTCAACACATGAGTGTATGAGGCTAAAGCACTCTCGCTCTATATCCACTGGCTTAAATACCAGTGGCGTGATTGAGAGATCTAAAAGATAATTAAGTGTTTACTGCAATAAAATTAATATTTCCTAATTTAAATTCTTGTAAAGCAACGGTAACAATAATCAAATAGTTCTATTCGATCAAGGACAAGAAAAGGATTGAAATGCAGTCAAGATATATATAATATATGTTATAGTATAGTATGTATATATTATATAATATGATCTGAATTATAACATAAAAATAGTCTATCAGCGGTTTTTCTAACTGTCTTGGCTTTTTAGAAATACCCGAAATTCATCCTTGTTATAGGGTATTTATATCGTTTCATAGGGTATTTAAAATGATAGAGCATTAATATATGTTGTTTTAAAATTCGACTAAAAAAAATTAGAAAATTTTTTAAAAGGTTTTAAAATCAAAGAAAAAAAAATTATTTTTGCGCAATCGAGTTTAGCCCCTCAATCAATGAACTCAATTATTTAATGCTAAAAGACACTCAATAACCCCCCCCCAAAAAAAATTTCTATTTATCGAAGAACCAAGAAATTACTGAAGATTTTCATTAAATCCTTTAAATATATCTGTATATCATACAGTATACCGTATACCAAATAAAACCAGTTATATAAAAAAGCAAAATACTTCGTGTGCTTTAGACCAAACAATAGATGTGAAAACATCGAAAAGGCGAGATTAATATGAAATATAAATGGAAAATACGTATGAAACATAAATATCGATATAAATATTCAGAAATAAAAATGCAAAAATAAATAACGATATTTATTTTAACATTTGCCGACGTTTCGAGAATCCACTCTGTTCCAGCAATCTCTTGGAACAGCCCAGATAATGGCCTGAACTCCAGGTCGGATTATTATCATTATTTATTTTTGCCTTTTTATTTCTGACTGATCACCCCATCAATCCTTCTCTTCATTATTCACGACAGTCAACCATCAACCCACAATTATGATATAAATATTGATTCTCTAAAACATAGGCACATAAAAAAATATGTTATATTCCTCTTTGAATTAATTAATGGAAATATGGTTTCTTCTAGACAGTTACAACAACCATTGACAGATTATTTTTTGTTCTAATTCAGATTATATACTATATTACATACATACTACACTATAATATATACTATGTACATCTTAATTGCATTTCAATTATTTTATTGACCTTGAGCGAATGGAACGATTTGGTTATGGTTACTGTTGCGTTTTGCAAGAAATTAAATTACAAAATATTAATTTTATTACGGTAAACACTTATTTATTTTTTAAATCTATCTAAATTTTAATCTGTTTTCATATTAGAAGAAACTGTGCCTAAATAATACAAAAAATTATTTTATCCATTTCAGAGCAGTGCCAAAAATAATTAGGTTTTTTTAAGAAGGTATTAACAATTATCCAATCACCATACTTACAATTCCTCAGAACTAAATAATTTTAGAAAAAATTTCTTCATTGGTGACATTGGCTATTATTTCATACAATCAACAGAACTTCACAGAAACTGTGACCTCTCCCTCCTAATTAAATAATTATACTCCTATTATATAATTAATAATAGTTGTATATTATATAATAATTAATAATTATACTCTTAATTAAATATATTGTATAATTGTAATTTTATGTATTAGTATATTATAGTATTGATATTGTTTGTGCTGTGTAATATGAAAACGAATTTGTATATAATTTGTATGCCCAAAATAATCATTGATGAGTATGCTGTGTGTCGAGCAACCCTATATAGTAGAGCAGCACTGCTTTAAATAAAGTATTTCTCTCTTAGTAAAATTGATTTTCAAGACCCTGCCCATCTTCGTTATCCTCAGTTTTTTTTTCCAAAAATTCCCACCCAAACAATTTTGCCTTCTATTCATCCATAGATCGGATTAAGCGAAATACTGATTTATTTGAATCCTATATATCCTATATCTTTGACTGTTCGTGACCTTGGTTTGAGACGGTTCTAACTAACAAATTTGTTGAGTTCACTCGCGCGCATTTCAACTCTACTTAAAGAAGGCCATCGAAAATCGATATTATTGAAATGTCGATATATTCCTTTATTACGCACCACATTTTATACGAAAAACGCAAGATGAATATGTATTTTTTCCCCTAGCGCTTTACGATAATGATATTTTGTATATTTCTTTTTATATTAAAATATCGGAGGAACGTTATCGATAGTCGATAATATCGGAGTAGTTTCAATCTATGGTAAAATATCAAACATCGGAAATAAAATATCGATGTTTAGACAATATCGAATATTGATGGCCATCCCTAAACTTCAATATGGTTTAAAGTTCCAGCCTGTGTTTTATTTATAGTGACTGTAAACGATATTTATCGGAATCTGTGTTAGTGTAATATTTAATAATTTTCTAAATTGGTTAAACGTTCGATCATAAAACATTATTCAATAAACAGCTTTTAACAATCGAAAATAATTTTTTAAATCGTAATGATTTTTTTAATCAAATTATCACATTCAATCCAATTATTTATCTTCATATATGAGTGTGGATTAAATAACATTATTAAATTAAAAAATGGCGAGAAGGCTAGATAGAAACCCAACAGCTATAATTAAAGAAAAGAAGATTTTATGCATCATAAAAAAAAAAAAAAATTGCGGGTAATGTGCAGAACGTATGGCAACAAAAAGAAACCGAATTAAAAGGAATTTAAAAAAGTCACTGTTCCAAATGGAAAACTAGCAACCGACTCTCCAGAAAAGAAGAGACAGTCCTCTGCCGCTTACGAATTGGGCATTGTGAATTTTCACATGTCTACTTACTAAGGGGACTAGATCCATCGACCTGCGAGAGCTGTAAGGTGCAAAGAACTGTCCAACACATCATCCAAGACTGCCCAGTTTTTAAGAATGTAAGGAAAAATCTCGATATGGGTCAGAACCTAAAATAAAACCTAAGTGACAACGAAAACGCCGTGGAAAAAACCTTACGATTTTTAAAAATAATAAAGTTCTACAATAAAATATAAATAGGAAATGTTGCCAATGACCCTGAAGGGTAGAGGCAACAATAAAAACAAATAAATTAAAAGTGTTTGTATTAATATACTTTCTAAAATGCGGACTATTTCATAACATATTTTAATCGTTGAACAGACATATGTGTAATTAAAAGCCTTTGGTTTTATGTTCCTGCAAATGAATAAAATGAACAATATGAATAAACAATACGATTGTTCATTTCGAGCTACGCTTGGAAGTTTATGTATTCTGACAGTTCGTGTGTTATCTGATATATTAAATAAATTTTATCTAAAACTCCAACGACAGTAAAAATATACTGGATTGGTGCGTTTATAAATAAAGGATCTCGAATATTTCATAATATATTTTTATATAAAACTTTTTATTTATTTATTAGTTTCACATATTTCTGTCTCACAATAAGTTTGAAATCTACCTAAGTATTTAGCAAATAAGATATCAAGGAGAATAAATGGTAGCATAAAAAAAATATAATAATAATAACAAATCAAAAAGACAAAAAAAAAGTAGTAAAATGAAAATAATATAACAAAATAACATACAAAAAAAGACAATACAGAAAGTAGCTCAATGCAATAAGTCTCTTGGCCAGCGCCTCAGCAGTCATCTGGGTGGATTATATGGATTTGTGGCAGTAGATAGAGCTTGAGTAAGTGGATTGGAATTTAGAGTCAGTCTGTCATGAAAATTGTCAGTGGCAATTGCCATGATGAAAGGAGTGTTAAGGTCAGTGTATAAGGTAAGGTTTGAAACATAAAGGGTGCGTCTACAATTTTCCGAAGGACTTTTGACTGGAGTGACTGGATGAGTTTTATATTTGATTTTTTTGCTTTTCCACCCATAGTTCCATTCCATATGTCCAAAGTGGTTTAATAAGTGCTTTCTAAATAGTTAATTTGTCAGCCACAGATAATTTAGAACGTCTGTCAAGTAGGCTAGAAAGAAGTCCGTATCGCTGAGTTCTTTTCTTTTTTGTTTTGTGTGGTATATCCATGTCAGTCGTTTGTCCAAGTGGATACTCAAATATCGTACAGTTTTTGAAGGTGGTAGAGCGATATTATTGAAGAACACTGGAGGACAAGAGTCATGTTTAAGAGTAAATGAAACAAATTGGCTCTTAGACTCGTTCATTTTTATTCTCCACCTTTTAGCCCAACAAGCTATGTCGTCTAGGTGTTCTTGAAGTACCTGAGAAGCCTTAGCTGCATCCTTGTTAGATGTTAATATAGCCAAGTCATCAGCAAATTTATCCAACAATGTGACGATATAAAACTTTTTAAAAAATTAAATAATTGCTATATATTTACAACCACACTTCTGTTTACTTTATGTTACAGGACTGAAATTCATTATTCGCACTGATTACTGAGCTCTTTATGGACATTCTAGAAAAAAAACATATTCTCTATGGAAGTTTTTAAAACGCATGTTAGATAGTGGTCCAGATATGTTGACGATGTTTTCTGAATCTGGGAAGGGGAAATAGACGATTTTTTTTTTTTTTTTTGTCTATAAAATATGTATTTGCGTCTGTCAACTTATTATTGACAATCAGCAAATGTGATGTTGATAATGATATAATGACATGACAGGCATGGGGAAGGAAAGTACTCCGCAGTACCTCTTCCCTAACTTGTTCTAATTACTTAGGTTGTCTAAGGAAGGAGATCCCTCATCCAACGCCTTTTTAGTCTCCTGCTCATGTTCTTTGGTATGTAAGCTGTTTCCATGTCTCTTATAAGTCTGTTATTATGTTCATTTAAATTTGTGTAAAATCGTTAGTAAAGGGTCGATATATGTTGGTCAGCTGTTGGAAAGTGGAGGTCAGTATGTAGAGTTTTGTTAGTCACGTACCAAGGTGCTTTTGCTTTGAGTCGTAATAATTTTGATTGGAACGTTTGAAGTTTTTGTAGGTGGGTCTTTTTAGACTAAAATAGACGAATTAAATAAGTCCGTTACAGATATCAATAATATTCATCTCGATATAAAATTCACAACAGAAATAGATCCAAATAAAATTAGCTTTCTTGATTTGACCATTTCAATTGACAATAATTCATTAACAATTGACATTTACAAAAAACCAACAACTACAGAAATAATAATACCGTTTGACTCATGCTACCCTTAGTCACAAAAATTCAGCACTTATAGGTGCTGAAAAATACAGCTAAGAGGTTACAAAAAATACCTTTATCCCTCAACAGAATTAACAAAGAAAAGACAATTTTTCAGATTGCATTAAATAATGGGTAACTAAAAAAATTATTGAAAAAATATTTAGGAAAATTTGAATAAGCAACTTAGAACAGTCAATAATATAATTATATTAATAATTTCAGAACAATTACATATATAGGTCCTGATACCTATAAAATTAATAGTGTTTTTAAAAGAGACAAACGAATTGTGAATCTTAATCCTTTTACAAGTTCAAAAAACATGTCTCCAGGACTAAAGATCGAATTGATCCTTTAAATAAGAGTAGGCTCTACTCGACAGAATGTTTATGTCCTGCCGTTTATATCGGGCAGGCGGGAAGGAAACTAAAAAGCAAAATAAAAGAACAACTCCCTGGTTCAGGGCTTGAATCATATTTTAAAGATCATTTTTTAAATTGTTCACACCCACAAAACAATAATAAGGTTAAACTGTTGAATGACATTTCAAAAGGGAAAAAAATGTAATTTTTTGAAAAAATAGAAACTAAGAAAATAATTATAAAAAAATGACGTAATATGCCTGAATGTACAAAGTACTCAATTTGAAAACAATACGTGGGGGGAGGGATAGCCCACCTGGTCAATAGTTTTATTTTTATTTTTTAGTCCTCATTTGAGAAGCAGGAGAGGTCCTCCGACCACCATCAGTTAGGTTATTACCACTTTTATTGAATAATTTATTAAAATTGGATTTTAAATTGTTAAATTATTAAATTATGTTTTATTATTATATGAAAAAGTTTTTATTGTAGTTGTTAATTTTATTATTTTAATATTTTACCTAGCCTGATGAAGGTCAGATAAAAGACCCAAACTGATTGTGCAAAAGAGAAAAATAAAGCAATATACAAAATAAGACGTCTTTTTTTATTAAATTAGATTAGATTTATTAAATTAGTTATGTGATTGTGAAAATTTTCAAATCAAATTATTCAATGAAATACAAGTTTTAAGGCTAAAAAATACCGCCAAACCAAACTCAAACCCATATGGACATACGCCTCACAAATTTACGGTTCTGCAAAAAATAAAACGCACTTCCAAGAACTACAGACATTTCAATCTAAAATTTTACTACTAATAACATGAGCTCCTTGGTACGTCAACAACAAAACTTTACATAACGACTTACGACAACCAACTATCGACCAACACATACGTGATCTCTACTCCAGATTTCATCTTAAACTACACGGACTTATTAACGACATGGCCACAGCTGACATGCCTATCAGGAGACGACAGAAGAGGAGCTGGATAAGAGATCTCTTTTCCTAAATTAAGGAAATAAATCAAGACCAGGAAGAAGTGCAGCTGGGAACTATTTTTTTCCTCATGCCTAAAAATGATATTTTTTCTTATTAGTTACAGCACGTCTGCTTATTATCAAGCTCATGACAGGTGTGGATGAAAATAGGAAAAAAAAATAAAACAAAATATATATATATGTATCGCTAAAAGGTCTGTATGTAAATGTTTGTGTGTTTTAAAAAAATATAATTCACAAATGAAAACATTTTCCACACTTAAATTATATTTTTAAGTTAAGCATATGACCAACGAGAATTAAATGCCGAATTTTCGAAGTTAATGTTTTTAAAGTTCATTTAATTTTTTTCAAAAGAAATAATTAAAGGTATCTAATAGTTTTAGTAAAGAAATAAATATTTTATAATTTGTTTGTGTTCGAAACCTAACAAAGTTTTTTTTTTTTTAAACACAACATTGCTGTTTGTGTTTCGTTTATTGAGTAAATTTTTTTTTCAAAAATGGAATAATATAATTTTGAGTCTAATCGAGTTCTACAACTTCCTTTTACCTTATAACTTGGAAGAAAAATTAAACAAAATCGAAGCAAATATGAACAGCTGATATCTGAGAAAATTGATCAAAAGTCAGTTTGGTTGTTAGTATTCAAACGTTGTAAAATAAATTAATTATTACTTAAAATAAATACTAATCCCTTCACTCTGAAATTAATTGTTCCTCCTTTTGAATGCTAATAATAATTAATTAAATAATTAACCACTCTTCCGGTTTGAGCTGAATACGGCTTTGATAGGACCTGACCGGATGGAGGAAAACACAACTGGCCCTTAATTCTTTCCCTACTGTCCTTTAATTATAGCCCTTCTTTTACCTTTGATAAGATTAAATAAGGAAATTGGAGCAATGGAACGGCTTTGTAATATTCATTATGTCTGAATCGAAAACAAAATTAGTAGATTACATTTTTTTTTTTTTTGTGAGAACATTATTTATTTTTTTTTTTATGTTTACTTATAAACTACATGGCCACGAGTACTATGCTCATGAGGAGAAGACTAAAAAAAGGAGCTGGATGAGAGATCTCCTCATGTGCTACTGGGTACTATCCTTCCTCATGCCTATAAAGTCAATCCTTATTTTACTACAACACACCTGCTGATTATCAATACCATGACAGGTGGGGATACGTATTAAAAGAGAAAAAAAAATTTTCAACCAAAAATACTAAGACTTATATTTAAAACACCTTGGTACGTTACTAACAAAACCTTACACCTGTTAACATTGGACCAACACATAAGGACTCTCTAAAAAAACGATTTCATAATAATTTAC
Organism: Nezara viridula; assembly: GCA_928085145.1. NCBI lineage: Eukaryota > Metazoa > Arthropoda > Insecta > Hemiptera > Pentatomidae > Nezara > Nezara viridula. The sequence goes on from OV725082.1 coordinate 7,534,393, forward strand.
ACGGAAATACTAACATACTGAATAAATTTTAGTAAGAAACATTTTTCATTGACAAAGATATCAATTCCTATAACGGAGGTCTGGGAGATAAATACAATTACATAACCACTTTTAGAGCAGCAAAGGAAGCTCTTACTCTTCCAGGCCGCGGTAAAGTTTTTTCGACACCATCTGAACTTGCACGACCTCTGAGAGAAACCATATTCCAAGAACGGCAAAGACGGTGGGACAACAGCGCACCTAGCAAATTAAAAACAATAAGAAAGAGGTGCAACCGTGGACCAGCTCCAGACGCAGCAGTCGTAGAGAAGAGGTCGTCCTCACGCGGCTGAGGATCGGACATACTAGACTGACTCACCTCCACCTCATAACAAAAGATTCTATCCCCCGATGTCAAAAGTGCAACCAATCACTAACTATAAAACATATTTTGGAAGAATGCCCTTTTTACACCGCAAGATTAAAAGATTTTGGAATACCCCAGAATATATCAGCATCCCTGGGAAATCATGAAGAAATAGTTACCAAAGTGATCAAGTTTCTGGATAGTGAAAGACTTAAAAAACACATTTGACAGGCTTTTTTTTTATTTATTAATTTCCTTTTTATCTATTTATTTTTATTATTATTTTTTTTTATTTTTTTTTTTCACTTGATTTCATTTCATTTTAAATTCATTTGTTTATTAATCTCAATTCATTTATTGATTCTACTGCTATTTTTTAAAGTTTATTAATTTATACATTTTTATACATCTTATTACCTATAAATGTATATTATTATCCTTATTTACTTATTTTATTCTATCAATCCATTTCTTTAATTATTTTATTTTATTTTATTTATTTATTTTTTTATTTTTTTATTATTTTTTTATTTTTTTTTGTACCAATCATCCAAATAGTATTAAATGATGTTATTTAGTTGATCGGGCGCTTATGACCTGGATGTTTTGCGCTTAGACATCGAAACAAACAAACAAACATAACCACTTTACTTGAAAAATATTTTTAAAAATCATTATTTTTATATTTTTTGTCTTTATAAATAAAATGTACTTTTAGGCAATTATGTTTATTACATTACATCAGATATCAAGAAATAAAAGCTTTGCAAGAGATAATTGTAGTCATTTTTGTTGAAAACACATGAGAAAGAAAACCACGTCATTTCTTTACAAAACTTGAGATGAATCTTAAAATGTTTCTTAATAAACCTCAACTTAATTAATATTAAGCTTATAGCTAATTAAATATGGAAGTTTTTCTAAGAGTGAAATAACTGTAGCACATTTGGAAATTACGTGATTTTCTATCTAGTCACATAAAAGTACTCTTGTTTTCAGCAAAAATTACTAAAATTAACTGTTGCAAAGATGTTATTTCTTGTTTTTACGGGATGTGTTAAGTAGTTTAATAAACATAATTGTCTAAAAATAAATTTTATTTATGAAAATAATGAGTTAACCTCGACTTAATTAGTATGTGTTTACAGCTTTTTAAATAAGCAAGTTTTTCTCAAAGTAGGGTAAATGTAACATAGTTGGATGAAAACTAAATCTCGAATAAAATTTGAATTTTCGAAAAACAGAATTTAGCTTAGTTTAATCACTCAAAAGTAGTCTCTAAAGGGTTTTGACAATGACTGAGAATAATTTCGCTTGAAGTAAATTTTGCCTATTTTACTATGGAGAAATGATTAATTACTTAAATCAAATATTTTCTTAGTTATTCTTTTATATTAAACAAAAAATGTGACTCGCTTAAAAAAACACAAATCTTAAATTTCCTAATTTTGTGATGGGAATTGGGGATCGAAATTGAGTAAAAATACATTTTATTTATAAAAACAAAAAATATAAAAATGATGACTTTACCACAACTGAATTAGTATGGAATTATATGAAGGCTTTTTATATGAAGAAGTTTTTTAAATATAGCGTAAATGTAGCATAGTTGCTTGATGATAAAAAAAATCCCGAATAATATATGACATTATGAAAACAGAATTTAGCTTAGTTTAATCACTCAAAAGTCCTCTGTAAATGGTTTTAGCAATGACTAAGAATAATTTCGATTGAAGTAAATTTTGCCAATTTTACTTAATTGCTTAAATAAAATATTTTATTTTTGGTTATTTGTCAATGATGACTTCCAAATTAAATGTTTCGAGATATTTACTCCCATCTTCAGAATTACAATCCCAATGATTTTTCGTTGATACATGGCTAAAAAAAAAAAAAAAAAAAAATTGAGCTAAAATATTTGCATGTTACAATACATATCAGAATTCAATTGTTCTATTAATTTTTATTTTTTTTAGTTATCTCTTCATATTCAACGAAAAAAGTGACTCGCTTAAAAAAAAAACACAAATTTTAAATTTCATACTTTTCTGAGGGAAATTGGGCAATTGTTTATATGATCTTTTTTGTTGATCTTTATATCCACTATAAGCCTTTTAAATATTTCCCCCTGCTAACGGGCACCCTGTCTGTATATCAACTTTATATCGATTAAGGACGATTTGCGATTCCGTTGATAGCCATAACCTATATAATATTTTGATTGAGCAGGGAATTCAAAAAAAAAAAAAAATTAAAAATTAAAAGTTAGTAAACATTAGTTAGAATGTGTATCAACTTAATCAGTATGGAATTAAAGCTTTTTAAATGAGGAAGCTTTTCTAAAAGTAAATTTGATAGTTGGATAGAAAAAAGATCTCAAATAATACATGACTTTTTGAAAAACAGAATTTAGCTTAGTTAAATCACTTAAAAGTTGTCTCTAAATGGTTTGACAATGACTAAGAATAGTTTCGCTTGAAGTAAATTTTTTTGCTTAAATAAAATATTTTTTTTTGTGTCATTTGGCAATGATGACTTAAAATTAAAGAACAATTGAATTTATTTTTGTATTTCCAAATTACATGTTTACATGTTAACGTTTCGGGATATTTACTCTTATCAACAGAAATACAATCCCAATGAATTTTCGTTGATACATGGCTAAAAAAAAAAGAAAAAGAAATTTAGCTAAAATATATTGCATGTTACAATACATATCAGAATTAGGTTGTTACATTAGATTTGTATTTTTTTTATTTTTTTTTAGTTATCTCTTCCAACTGAACAAAAAACTTAACTCGCTTAAAAAACACAAATCTTAAATTTCCTGCCTTTCTAAGGGAAATTGGGCAATTGTTTATAAAAAAAAATTAAAAGTTAGTAAAAATTAGTTAGAATGCGTATTAACCTAATCAGTATGGAATTAAAGCTTTTTAAATGAGGAAGCTTTTCTAAAAGTAGGGTAAATTGGATAGTTGTAAAAGTATAGTTGGATAGAAAAAAGATCTCAAATAATACATGACTTTTTGAAAAACAGAATTTAGTTTAGTTTAATCACTCAAAAGTCCTGTGTAAATAGTTTTAACAATGGCTAAGAATAGTTTCGCTTGAAGTAAATTTTGCCTATTTTACTATAGAGAAATGATTAATTACTTAAATCAAATATTTTTGTAGTTTTTCCTTCCTATTCATCAAAAAATGTGACTCACTTAAAAAAAAAATCAAATTTTAAATTTCATACTTTTCTGAGGGAAATTGCCTAAAAATACATTTTATTTATAAAAACAAGAAATATAAAAATAATGATTTAAACTCAACTTAATTAATATGAACTTGAAGCTTTTTATGTGAAGAAGTGTTTTTAAAAGTAGGGTAAATGTAGCATAGTTGGATGATTCGATGAAAAGAAAATCTCGAATAATATATGACTCATTTAAAAACAGAATATGGCTTAGTTAAGTCACTCAAAAGTCCTCTGTAAATGGTTTTAACAATGACTAAGAATAGTTTCATTTGAAATAAATTTTGTCTATTTTACTTAAGTGGATCTTAATTGCTTAAATTAAATATTTATTTTTATTTTTTGTTATTCGTTGTTCCTATTAAACAACAATTGAATTTATTTGTTGTATTTCCAAATTACATGTTTACATGTTAACGTTTGGGGATATTTACTTCCACCTTCAGAACTACAATCCCAATGATTTTTCGTTGATACATGGCTAAAAAAAAAAAATGAGCTAAAATATATTGATTTCATGTTACATTACATGGCAGAATTGAGTTGTTACATTAAAATAATGTATTATTTTATTTTTTTGTAGTCATCTCTTCTTAACGAATAAAAAACGCGACTCTTAAAAAAACACAAATCATAAATTTCCTAATTCTCTGATGGAAATTGCCTAAAAATACATTTTATTTATAAAAATAATGATTTAACCTCAAATTAATTAGTATGTACTTACATATTTTTAAATGAGCAAGATTTTCTTAAAGTAGAGTAAATGTAGCATAGTTAGATGATTATATGAAAAAAAAATCTTGAATAATATAAGACTTTGAAAAACATAATTTATCTTAGTTCAGCCACTCAAAATTCCTCTGTAAATGGTTTTGACAATGACTAAGACTAATTTCATTTGAAAAAAAATTTGTCTATTTTACTGTTGAGTTATGCTTAATTGCTTAAATAAAATATTTTTTTGTTATTTGGCAATGATGACTTCCAATTAAACCATAATTGAATTTATTTGCTGTACTTCCAAATTACATGTTTACATGTTAACGTTTCCGGACATTTACTCCCATTTTCAGAACTACAATCCCAATGATTTTTCATTGATATATGGCTAAAAAAATTGAGCTAATTAAATTTGTATTTTTTTTTTTAACTATCTCTTCCTACTGAACAAAAAACGTATTTTAAATTTCCTACTTTTCTGATGGAAATCGGGCAATTGTTTATATGATCTTTTTTGTTGATCTTTATCTCCACTATAAGCCTTTTAAATAATTCTTTCTACTTAAGGGATATGCTGTATATAATAATTTATTTTATTATATATCGTATTACATAATATATTATTATATATATGTATATATATACTCGTAAGAAAAGTGTGTAGGTCAGTGAAGGCGAGGGTCAAAGAGGGGCGGCGTGACATGCGTGCTGGCCCACCGCTGGGAAGCTCAGTCCTGAGGCGAACCCGTCAGCTGTTGGAGCTCCACTCAGTCCAGCGATCCACGGCAATCCAATCCACGAAACCACCTGACATGTAAACAGTGATATATCTCTACATCCGTATCTATATTTATCTACAGTTTGCTCTCATCGTTCGAGTGTGTTAGTGTGCGTTGGTGTTATCTGTTGTTGATCTTGTGATGGTTCTTGGCCGGTTCTAGTTCTCCGAGACAAGAACTTGAGGAACATATCCTTCCAGGAGACGGGTTTCGCCCAGATGTCCTGCAGAATCTTCACCATGTCTTCAACCAGGAATGTAGTGTCACTCCTCTTCTGCATCGTCTTCACGCTGCATCTGTCACTAGGTGAGTAGCAGCAACCAAATCTTATGTATTGTCAAAGACGTAGAATTCTGGATTATTTTCCGTAGGAGTCATATTTATTTTGATTTTGATTTTAAAAAAATAATATATATATTATTCAGAACGGTAATTTTTTTCTAAATATTATCTTTTTTCTACACATATTCATTTTAAGCAGGCCTAATAACAATACTTCCAAATAATTTAGACATTAAGCTTTAACATAAATATACATAATCACGAAAGCTTAAAAAAAAATTTAAAAAATTAAACAGACTTTTTTTTATTAAATCATATATTTCTCTTCTTATTTTTCATTTTTTATTAGGAATCCCACGTATATATTTTTTTTCATATTTAAGGCAATAATAATTCCAATTTTCTTCATATTCTTTTAATTACATTTGTTATCTCTAACGTTTCGGGACAATTTTCCCATCATCGGAGCAATGTTTATCTTTACTTTCTTTTTTTGATGTGGCACCATTTGTCAAAAATTAAATATTTGTCACTTTTTTTGGCGTTACATATCTTTTCATATTCATTGATACACTGACCAACATCTCTTCAATGAATATGAAAAGATGTGTAACGCCAAAAAATAGTTTTAAAAGATGTGACAAATGGTGCCACATCAAAAAAAGAAAGTAAAGATAAAGATTGCTCTGATGATGGGAAAATTGTCCCGAAACGTTAGAGATAACAAATGTAATTAAAAGAATTTGAAGAAAATTTAAAGTATTGTTGCCTTAAATATGAAAAAAAATCATATATTTATAGTCCGTCCTTCATTTTTTTTTATTTATAAAAAAAAATAAGAGTTAAATAAATTTCAAATAAACTTATTGTTATTTATAATTTAGTTTATAAACGAATCTTAAAATTTTTGAATTGAAAAAAAAAATTGTGTCAACTCACTTTACAATTTGACAGCGGCCGTCAAACGGAGGATTTGACAGAATAAAAGGAAACAAATATTTAAATAAAGTAAAACATTTCAAAAAGGCTTGTATTAGTTTTATGTAATAATTCGTTTTTAAATGGTTTATATTAATTGATTTAAGATGAATAGTAAAAGTAATAAAATAAAAAGATTGCCATCGATATGACGTGATGAAATCTCAGAAATCTTTTAAAAAAATTCAAGCGAATTTCAAAAATGATTAAAAAAGATTTACTTATAAGTTAACAGGTGTGAAAATAATAAATTTACTCTTTCATAACAAGCAAAAGCTAAACCATACTAAATGCGGTTTTGGAATATTGTCTTATCAGCTCGGGTTTAATTTGTTGGTAAAATTATTTCTTCAAGTAATAATAAATATAAAAATAATAAATAAATATGGACATCAAATTATAATTTTTTCGGAGCGAAGCTTCTTATCTTATTTTTAAGTATCACTTATTTTTACCATGCGACATTAATAAGAATTAATATATGAGGTTATTTAAAAATAATATTTTATTTCATAATTGGTGAAACGGTTACTGGTTATTCGCTGGTATTTAAAAGTGCTTTGTTTGAAATTTAAAAAAATATTTATAGGCAATCTAAATTCAAAAGCACATTTTGGACGAAAATAAAAAAAAAAAAATATGCGCCGAAACTTACACTAATGAAAATTACTTTTTATAAACTGACATTGTTAAAGGTATAAGTACAGTGTTCAGTCATTTATTAAAAAAAGGTTAATTTTATATTAACAATTGAATTTTTTAAATATTTGTAAATAAAATATATTAAAATTTATATAAAGAAATAAATATTCTAAAAAATATATAATTAAATATATTACACTTTAGTCCGCTCCTAATGAGTTATCACTGAACACTCATTCTTCGTGGTTTCAGAATCATCAGTTTGAACTTCATCTCTTGATGCAATCATATTGTCCTCATCCTTGTTAAGATAATCGGCTTCATATTTTGTTGATATTTTTTTTAAACAATAAATTTAAATATATAATTTAACTTAAAAATTAAAGCGATTAAAAATTATATATATTTGCATTTTACTGGACTGATTTTAGTATACGGTCCTTACTTTAATTCGTATAAACTTATCTTTGGTATTTTGAGTCTGCTTCTATAACTATTTGATCGGTATTATGAAATTCTTCTTAATAACTGATCTATAAATTAAAATTTCAAGGAGTGAAAACAGTATTATAATGCCGGTTGTAAGCGATGCATATATCTTTGAACTATTTTTACTCAGAATCGATCAAAATTTTCTTCACTAATATATCTTATAATTAGTTAGTTAGTGGATATCCGTTACGGACCCTGATGCAACTGGAATGTCAAACATTTTCAATTTTCTGCCGTTAACAGTACAAATCTCATTTTTAATTTATGTATTAACAGGCAAAAGCACACTTTTTTTATATAATTTAATTTACTTTATGTTAGTTGTTCTTTTTTTATATTTATTTTAATATATTTCATTTTTATATGTTTTAAATACCTTTTTCATTTATTACTCTATCTATTATTAATTTTTGATTATTCATTCTTTTTTTTATTTCTCCTCTGAAGAGTTTACAAATGTAACCGACTCACAAGCGTCGATGACCACAAGGTTTTACGCCTTAAAGCCTAAATAAACAAACAACTTTCCTGATTCCTGATTTATTGTTTCATGGAAAAATTTACTACACATTGCATATGAGAGTATCCAAAAATTATCAACCTGATTTTTTTTTCTCTTAATTTTCTTTATCGAACAAATTACAAAAGTAATAGAAAATTAACAATATCAGGATTGACCCGTTTTATATACTTAATAAATCGTGCAGGCATAAACTCTCCGTGAACTATAGAATAAGTGATAAAACTTGATAAATGATTTTTCCTGTTTCGGGATTCTAGCACTATACGGTAGTAAAGTCAGAAAGGGTAAAAACAAATGTCTTTTTATTTATTATTTTCCCCGTTTAAAATATCAAAACTCTTAATATTTATTATTTAAAAAAAAACCTTTTTATATATGTATTACATTAGTCACAGTTTTACATATCTAAAATTTAAATTTGGTTTCTTGGATTCTTCTTGATAACAATTAGTTAAATTTATTATATTTATTTTTTAAGATATTTCGTTTATGAAGTTTTAGTATGGATTTAATCAAAATGTTCGTAAATAACATTACATATTTGTAATTTTAAATAATATAATATATTATATTTACCTTTAAAATTATAGCACACCTTATAATTAATTAGTAATTTAAGATTTCACGTCGTTGCTACTCAAAAAACCCATAAGTATTAATTCTTTACACGGCAAAACCGCACCAGGCCGCATCTCAACATACCTTATTTTTTTTTTAAACTAAACTTTCTTTAAAATATGAATTTGATTTATTGAATTCCTCTTAACTTATCGTTCTATTTTACTTTTTTAAAATATTATTTTCCTATTAAAATATAATTAGTTTATTTTAAAATTCTTCTTTATTTACTACTCTTAGCTAACGAAAGTATTCAAAAGTTATGAAATAATTTAAGACATCTTTGTAGATCCATTTTATAAACTTTATAACGGACATAGAACCTATTTATGTATTCCTCAAGAAAAATGGAATAGTAAATTAAATTTTCGATTCGATTAGAATAAATATTTTTTCTCACGTTTTCAGTATTTTGGACAACAAAACGACAGAAAAAGGAGTAGTGTAAAAAAAAAATTGTTTATTGTAATTTATTTTAAATTATTTTCTTTTCATAAAATACTAAAATTCAAACTATTTACTATCAAAAGATATGTATATATATATATATATATATATATATATATATATATATATATATATATATTATTTTCCTATATATTTCTTTCGTTTAAGATATACACACATAAACTTATTTTATGTAAACCTTATTTAAAAATGGTTTCTTGTATTCCTCTCGTTACTCTTCATTAAATTTGAAGTATATAAATATATTTTAATTAAATAAATATCGAAACAAAAATAATATTTATAGGCATTTTTATCCTTGTAATATTTTTTCTCATTAAATATTATCAGCACTTCAACAGATTTGTTGGGATTTCATTTAAACTTTAAAATTTTAATTTAATTTTAAAAATTATAATTATTGCAAAATAAATTTATATCCCTACTAATTCAATAAAACTTTAGAATAACTTATTACCATAATAAATAAAAAAAATCTAATAGCTAGGAAAATAAATGTTTATGATATGTTTTCTATCGAGTTAATCCTGAGAGTAAAAGAAAATTAAAACATAAATGAAAATTTCAGAATGGATAATTTTATGACTTCATACTGAATAAAATATTTTCCTCCTCTCTCCTGATATATACGATATAATAACTTTTAACTGAGCAGTAAATGAAGTTTGTATGATTACATATTTTATATCATTTTCACTATCTCTGTGCCACTCGTTTCCTCCTATAGCTTTGATTAATATATTTATAAGAGCAATTTTATAAATGACGATAATAATGTTTTGTATTATATCAAACGAGATATTATTTTTTTTCGAGGGAGAGAGTTATAAAATGGTTTTCATTTATTGCGCAACAAAATAGAAAATAATTTTATGAATAACTTAAATCAAATCACACTTCGCCAGTTATTCAAAAGAAAATTATTAGAAATCATCTTTAAAAATGATCATTGTAATTTGTATAAATTTTCTTATGCTAATAAAATCTTTTTATTTATTTTTCCGTAATAGTTATAATATAGCCTTTATTCAGTATAAATCAAAACTAGTCACAATAACTAAAACATTATTTAGAGTCTAAGATTGTATTTAAAAAAATAATCGGTTATAAAAGAAAACTTAGATTCGATTCATCCTGCAATTGACTTTCAATAAGAAGTCGCTTTAAAATGAAATTGATTTTTTTTTTAGATTTCTTTTTGTAACGGACATTTAATATATTTTTTAAAAAATCACAAAATCCACTCTGCGGTAGCCTGTAAGTTCAATTTTATTATAAAGTTCGATTTTGGCCTTTTCGGGGATATTTTGGAATCTTTGTCTTAAACGTGCAATCAAAATGTAATATATAATACAGTGAAAGCAATACAAATATATTTTTTGTTTTCTGAATATTGTTGGTTTCGTACTCACAAGCTTTAGCAATGTTGATCTATATATAATAATTCAAATCGATTTTACATCAAACTTAGTATTGTTTTTTACATTTAGACGAAACGAAATCAATTGTTTCTGAGAGAAAAATAAATAAACATTCAACCATTTCAACTAAATTATATTTTAAATAAGTTTTTCGAATTTTTTAATTATATACAGATTCCTTTTAACGTATTTTTAATGAAGATAGTAAACTTTTATCCCGAATCCAATATAAGGTCATTGAAATGTGATAAGGTAAATTTTAAATCGGTTTTACATCTCTGAGAACAAGGTTTTGATGATATCTGATTTATACAAATATATATTCTTTAACCTCGATATTTAATGCTGCCTCTTTGCTAGCGTTTTATACGCATGGTTGTCTTCTATGTTAAATTATTATACGCGTAAAATTATTATTATTATTTTTCTTCTTTTTTCCTTTTAAAAGTATAGCGCTAAATGTGTGAAAATTGTATACCATTACTGAATAGAGAAAATTATTTTGGGGTTTCAAGTATTTCTCTTACAACCGCCTCAATTGATTATTTATTTTTGGAATTTTCGAAATTTTAGAAAAATTGTGAACTCCGACAGCCCTTTCCAAATCGAGTCAAGAAGGTTGAAATTTTGTACGTAAATTGATCTTGTGATATACAAGGGCCTATAAGGATCTTGGCATTCTTACCCCTATTATTTTGATAAACTTGGGAACAAATTAAAAAAAAATGTTCAAATACAAAACATGAGAATGAAATTCGGAAGTCCGAAGAAAATCCTAATATATTTCTAGCCGTTTTCATTTTCTTAGTTTTATTTTAACGTTAGTTAGATATCTAATTTTGAATTATTAATTCAATAGTAACAACGCTAATATAATACTTACAATACTAATAATTAGTTGGATATTTAATATTTTGAATCCTATATTTGAATCTAACAATCAACCACGTTTATAAAACCAATTTTTATTTCTCGCTATCGTGCAGTTATTGAATGTTTGATAAATTTCAAAGTAATGCGCGAATGAAAGTTTTAAAAAATGCATATTTATTGGAATCAATAAATATAATGAAAAAATTATAAATGATAATATTACGTGAAAGTAATTTTGATAATTCGGGTTAAGAACATTTAATGTTTGTTAGTACTGCTCATTTTCTTTTTTTTTATATTTCGATTCTAGATTTTTAATATTTAGATTCTAGGGATTTAAGTGGCGAAAATTTAGGATGCAAACATAAATAAATAAGAACATATGTTAATGCCATGAAGTTATTATATTTGAATAAAAATACTCCATGCATTTAAAACAAAATATCATTGGATATCTAATCTTTAAGTGGATAAATGATGATTAAAGAATATCTTATTTTTTATCTAATAGTGATATTGAAAACTTTCAACTATAAGCGGTAATGGTTATAATAACTTCAACGCTAAGCATTCTTACAATAGATTAGATATGTGAAAGAATATTTTTCATTTAATAAGTTTTAATTGAATTTAGTTAATTCCAATTAAAACAACTTAATTATATAGATCTCAAAAAATAATTTTAAACAATTATATATACATCCGGTTGAATGAACTTAACTTTGTCAGAAATTTTAGGATTATAGGATCAATGAACAACAACTCGTGTTGTAAATTATTCCAAATTATGGTAATTTTAATAAGGTATTTAAGTAGATAAATATAAAAATCAAAAAGAAAAGTGATTATTAATAACTGTAATAAGGCTGCAGTTAAATTTGTTTTAAGAAAAATAATGTTTTTCCTTGAATATGGTCTAATGGACTGAAATGTTGCAGTTATAAATAAATTAACTAAGGTAAAAACGCCGGAGCAAGGATTGAAATTATAAATTATAAATAAGTCATAATTATATTAAAATATATAAGAATAACAATTTATCCTTCTTATTTGAGAGAGTAAAATTTTCCTCTAAATAATTTCTGCCAATAAATATTTCCTTTAAACATCGAACTAATGTTTTATCAAGAATTCTGGAACAAAATTATTTTTTGAGTTATTCAAAATATCCATAGCATAAAGTTTATTTTATACGTTCAAATCGAAATAAGCATTCTTTGATTTGAGTTGATCATTTAAACATATTTAATTTCTCTATAATAACTTATTCACTTTGTAAAACTACTCTAGACTTTTTAGAAACAGAGTCTATTCATATTGGTTTCAATATCATGAAGCGCTCATTGAATTGGTTGGTTAAACTTGTGGAAATGGAGGAATTTAGATATCCTAAAATATATTTCGAAAAGCTAAGAAATAAATGTTACTTAGCTAATCCTGCTCTATCGAAATATAAATATATTTATAATAAATATAAAATATCTAGTTTATGAAACCAACTCACCATAATTAGAACAAATGTTAACAGGATATTAAATAAATATCAACAACATTTGCAGGACGGTGACAGGATAACAACATTGCATGTCTCATCTTAAAGTGAACATTTAAACCGTTTCCTTAATAATCATCAGATCCTCCAGTATTTGTTGATACCGACTAATTTCAAATATACGAAACTATTAATGCAGATCCGAAACTCAGAAAAATATATGATCAAGATTTCTGTTAATATTAAAGTTGTAAAAATTATTTCACAACTTAAGTGAAAAATCTGCAACACTAAAGAAAACAAAACACTTCATAATATATTATTTGAATGCTCAATTTACAGTAGTTTACGGTTATGAATTTACCAGGGTATGGGGAATCTTGATGAAATAGAAATATTTAAGCCAACCACTGCAGAAGATATGAGAAAATTATATTTTTTGTATCTTAAATATATCAAATTATAGAGAATTGGTAGGGTAATTTGGAATTTTACGGAAAAAATTCTATATTGCGCATCGGCATGTAATCTATCCGGATATTTTTTCTTGGTTGACCTCTCAGGTATAGAGGTAATTTTTTTATTTAATTTTAAAACCTAGTTTAACATTAATATTTTGGAAAAAAAAATTATAAACATTGTTTTTATTGCTTTACCTGTATTTATTTATGTACATTGTTGACAATTTTAGATTTTATATTAATTTGATAATTGGAACAATTTTAACTGTTTGATTTTATCCTTAAGAATGTTGTAATTTCTGTAACACAGTATAAAAAGGAATGAATTTGCATTTCTATAAGGAAAATAGTGTTTGTTATTTCGTGCTAGACTCTATTTGTACAGAGTTTTTTCCTTAAAACAAATAAAGATTGAATTGAATAATAACTTATCAGCTTCTCTTTTCTAGATGTAATATAAAATATTGAGAGGTAACAAGTATTTAAATCTGATAAATATATAATTTGTTTTCTAACGATTCATTGTTTCAGCAATGTTTACTATTTTAAAGACGAATAATTTTAAATGTTTTATAACTAATATAAAATTGCTATATATTAAAATAAAATACATTAGTTTTGATAATGCAATATCCATGTTTATACAGAATGTCTTAGTTCCTAAAGGATAATCACTGAAGCGTGGTTTTGAATAAAAGTTCCAAAAAAAACTTCTGTTTTTTAAAGGTGGTCACGGTTTTTATTGAATATAAAGAATTTACTTAAAAACTGTTTAAGATAATTAAATTTTAAGTAAACCATAGTAAAAGGGAAAACAGTGATTAAATTTACTAAGGTCAATGATAAAATAGACTTTGAGGAGGTCTGATAACACAAAGCCTAGCATTATGCCGAATGATTTCACGAATTGGGTTTACAGAGATACACAGGCGGATCTAGGTTAATGATAAAGGTTTATGATATAAGGGATTTTCAAGTCTAATACTGCCTCTGTACTCCTGCAGTTACAATACCCTTGTCAGAGCACTATGTCTCTGCACTAGCGAATTCAGGATTTAATTTTGGGGGCTTCAGCCCGAAAGCTTATATATATATATATATAGTTACTTATGGAAAAAAAGGAAGATACTAACCACCTATGGTGTTTCAATGATCCTTGATGTACTATTAAATGTTATTACACGAACAAAAATACTTTAAGAGATAATTTTTAAATATTTTTAGCCCACTAAAGAAAAAATGTTCATATGACAGATTCTCTATCCGCCCTAATTAGTCTAGTAAATGCTTTCTCATCTAATATCATAATACAAAACATTCTGTACTCCAATAAAGTCCGCAAATAGATATAATATATCAGTTTTTTTTTGTCTGGGTCCCTGGGCATTGCGGAATAGCCGGTAATGAACCGGCTGATCGAGCTGCCAAAAAAGCCATTACTGATGCAATACCTTATCGGAGAGTACCTGTAGAGGATTTTATAACTGTAATCAAACAGAAAACAAGACAAAATGAGAACAGATATCGTCGAATCTAACCGAAAATAAATTGAGGGAGGTAATGGTTGACGTTTCCTCTTGGACATCGTCAAATAGGAATAACCGCAGAGAGGAAGTAATTCTTACGCGCCTGCGTATAGGTCATACACACCTTACCCATGGATACCTGATGGCCCGTGATTCTTCGCCAACATGCCAAACCTGTGGGACTCCTCTGACAGTGAAACAAATTTTAACAGAATGCAGAGCTTACGAAACATTTAGACTATCTTGTGACTTGACAAACGATCTACACTTCATTTTACAGGACAATACGAATGAATTGATAAATTATTTTAAAGGAAGGAGATGGTCCGGGTTGGTGGTCATAAATAGGCTAAATAGTGGTAAATTATTTTATTAAACGTTTCGACCTGACTTTGCAGGTCTTCTTCAGGGGTGTTCAGCTAGGAGTTTCACTTACAATTCCAATAGTAGTTCTAAGTGAAACTCCTAGCTGACCACACCTTCCTGAAGAAGACCTGCAAAGTCGGCATTTAATAAAATAGTTTTTCCACTATTTAGCCTATTTATGACCGCCAACCCGGACCATCTCCTTCCTATATAATGCAACGGTCAACTATTAAATATTCAAAATAAATTATTTTATTTTCTGAAATGTTCTAAACTTGAAAATACAATCTGATTCTCAATGAAAATAAGGCAATAATGACCTTCGTAGTTGAAACCTTAAAAGAAAAAGAATATATTTTTTTCCACATGGTTACATTTTACCATTTTGGGGAAAGGTTTCAGCCCAAAAGCTCCCCCGTAGATCCGCTTGCGTATCTCTGTAAACACAATTCATGAAATAATTTAGCATAATGATAGGCTTTGCGTTATTAGACCTCCTGAAAATTTTATCATTGACCTTAGTAAACTTAATCACTATTTTCTCAATGAAAATTTTATCTACTTCACGATAGTGTATTTATAATTTAATTATTTTGAACTGTTTTAGAGCAATTTCTTCTTATTCAATAAAAAACATGACCACCTTAAGAAAAATATAAATTTGGTACTAAACACTTTTTCGTTCGGAATCGGCCCATGCATCAAATGAATTTCTTTGTCGGAATTATTTTATAAAATCACCCCCAGAGTTTGGCTATTAAGAAGTGAGACATTCTGTGTAGATAGATAAATTTAACATTTTGTCTTAAGAATAATGGAATGGAGATTGTTTTAAATTTATTTAATCGATTTCGAAGTAGTAGCTGTAATTTTCACAAAAAATTGAAAGTATGCCACTTAAAAATTCGGAACACAGGAAGATATTTGTTGCACGATTAATGATTAACTAGTAGGCCCGTGCAAAAAAATCGTACAGCATATTGTTATCAAATGTCAAATTAATAAGAAAATAAAATAATGCAACGTATCAAAACCTAATGAAATCAATTGTTACTTTATCGATAAATATAATTGACAAAGGAAACAAAAATTAATTTAAATCTTCATTTTTGTTTGGAACCAACATGTTTACAAATTTCAATAAGCTGTATCTTTGCTAAAAATTGTCCGATTTCGATGATTTTTTTCCCTTTTGTAGGGAATTTAGTAATCTTTTATATAATCATGGGCATAACCTAGGGGAAAGTGTGTAGTTTTTGAGTTATTCGCAAATAAAGTTTGTTTTCGTTCACAACTTGTTTGCCTGAATTTTCGGGATGATTGGACTATTTTGCCCGCCTGAAGAAAAAAGGAAGCCTTCGGAATTGGTGGCTCAATCCTGAGATTTGGTGAAGAATTAACGATGATATGGTTTGCCGATCAAAAACACCATCGATAAATAATATAAACTCCTTCTCCTCTTATCTCGAAAATATTATCTTTTGGGGCTTATAAACCCAGGATTCGGATCTTGTTGTACGCATCAAAATCTTCAAGGTCCAATTTTTCCTATCGATCTACTGAAGTACCACCGTTGTACCATTGAAGCCTAGCAAAATGTTTGTATCGACTTTATTTATTTTAGAAAGAAAAACAAAAGTGGAGAATACGATTTGCTAACGCCTATGAAATTCTGAATCCAACGGTACCCCATTCATGGTATTTGAGCATGACAGGAGCTTATATTTGGTACAAGACCGATTTCGAGCCTTACTGTAATAATATATGTGCGGATAATACAAAATATTTGTAACTTAAATGAACTAGGCAATAATTATTTTTGTATAAATTTGTTTGTTATTATTCAAGGTATGAATATAAATTATTTTGTTGTTTAAACCTAAAATTATAACTTTAATCCATAAGTTGATGAGGGCATATGTTGGTGTGCTGGGAGCAGGTCGGGCCAGAACACGGTAAACTTTGCTTGTAGCGTTTCAACTGACAACATGCTTTGTTCCTTCTAGTTATATAAATATAGACTCATACACTCCCATACAAATATACATATAACACTAATGAACAAATAAATAATAAAAATATATATTTTTTTCATTGTATATGGTATATAAAATACTGAAATATGTTTGCTCCCTACTCTTAAAATTCATTTTCCTTCCCTAAGCCTTTAATCGGGGTTTTCCAACCTTTTTTCATTTCCGTACGCATTTGTAGGTTATTTGTTATAGGTTGTTTTTATTCAATGTGGGTTGCATGTATGTTGCTGTTTGTAATTTTTTTTTAAATTTTTTATGATATTTCCAACTGTTTTAAATAAATACATCTAGTAAATTTGAATATATGGATATAATGACATGAAAACACTTGCTGAGTAACTACCCAATGGTAGCAATCTAATGATATGTCTACATTAGGAGATCACGGGGCCATCTTCTTTTCAGAAGCCTCGGAGGGTTATCAGGAATTGAAGAGGAAGCAAGGTTAGAAAGAAGAGGGTTTGGATAGTTATGAAGTTTATTATGGAAGGATAGGTATCTGGATTGGGCCAGATCTGAAACATTAAGGTCGTTATGGATGATTTTATTTGTGACAAAGTAAGGAGCATTGAGGATTTTACGAAGGATTTTGGATTGTAAGGATTGGATACTAGAGGAATTCGATGGTTTATTGGAGCCCCATAGCTCAACTCTGTAAGTCCAAATAGGCATTATCATAGTCATGTATATAAGTGTTTTATAATTAATTGGAAGTTTAGAGCGTTTGTCTAGTAAGTGCTGGAGTAATCGGAAACGTCGAGCGGTTTCTTGTCGTTTCAGTCTAGTATTTTGTAATACTTAAAAATAAAATGTAAAGGATATCAATAAAAAAAAATATGTTGGAATAACAGACTTTTTTATTATTTCAAACACTAACTATACATATTTCTACAGAAAAGGAGTAAGCACCAAGTGTTTATATACTATATAGTTTTCTTATATATTAGATTAAAATATTTTGAAAATTAATTAGAAGTGACTTGTGTTATGACTAGTTATGAAATAAGTTTAATACAGCGTTACCAATCGTGTCATTATTTTTTTTTTACTGTTAATGTATGAGATAAATCAAAACAATAGTGATAATATTATTTCCATAAATGAATTATTTTTTTCAAATACTTCTTTTATATTGACAAAACTACTTAGCTCGCGCCTCTTGTCCCGGAATTTAAAGACTAGAATCTATATAACCATCATCTTACCTATATTTCGTGGCCATTTACATTAAGGGATGAGCAAGGGAAAAAATTCCTAAAAGTTTAATATTTGCTGTGCCGAATGGTTAATGTCCGTGGGGTAGACCAAAGCGAAGGTTGGAAGATTGCATTAAAGGCGATCTGAAGGGACTAGATTTGGACGGCGAACGGTGGAGAGAGGTGTGCAATAAGCGATTGGTGGTGTCGGCATCGAACCTTCGGGTTCGCTAAGCCTATTATTATTATTCTTTTGTGCGTCTAAATTTTATATCTAGAAAATCTTGTTATATTTTTCATTATATGAAATGAAAATATATATATTTATAAGAATAAAAATATACCTATATAAAAATATAGATATATTTATGAAAAAAAAAAAATGTTAAACGTTTGAATTAAAAATTCGTACATCTGTTGCCAAGGCGATCTCCAATAAAGGTTATAGTAGAAATAAGCGGTCACATGTTTGCTTACGGCAACTAGTGACGTCACACGGGCACCACTGTCTAGCTATCGTTTGGGAACCTCTGCCTTAAATTATCGGTTATTGCATTACTTTTGAATCCATTCACGGAAAAAAAGATTAATTAAAGATAATTTTTGATTGAAATTTTTAAGTAACAGCACTTTGAAGTTAGGTTTATTTAAAAATTCTGTAATTTTTCAATTATTTTATTGTGTTCAAAAATTTATATTTATAATTTATATTTTTTTAACTTTTGAGATTTGCTGGGTGAATCTCAAATATGGTCCTTTGAATATTTTAGCGGAAATGTAGATTAAATGTCGGTGTGTAATCTGGTCTGGCTTTGTTTCCTTTGTAGATGTGAATAAACTGTTAAGTTAATTTTAAAATATGATTTAATATCAACATTTAAGAGATAAAATGTATTTATTGTTTTATTGTTATTGTGTTCTATTAAGAATTTAAGATTTCATGTTAGTGTTGATTATAAGCATTATTTTAACTTTTTTTTTTAATTTATTTATTGACTATTACAACAATCTGTATCTGGTTATAGTGAGGTACGATAACATTCACACTATATGTACAAAAATGTAAAATAAATAGAAGCAAAATAATAATCAAAAGTATATAAAATAAATAAGAAAATAACTTAAAAATAAGAAAATTAAATCTAAGTAAAAAGCACATGCATGCCTATATACAATCAGGCGAGGGAACTCCAGGAGAACTCTGCCCTACTCTCAGCATCACTGGTACTAAAGCCATTTTAACTTTATGTTTTTTAACGAAATATGATTTGTAAGTTATACTAAACTCCTTTATAGTATTTATAATGTAACATAAATATGTATATATATATATATATATATATATATATATATATATATATATATATATATATATATATATATATATATATATTGTTTATAACACACAGATAGACTCTATCTATATGGGGTTCTTCCCTCAAAACAAATACAGATTAAATAAACAAATAAATACAACTAAATGTAATTGAAGATAAAAGGACAAAATAATTAAGAGTTCGCATTCCGGTGGTGGAGGGGTGGGCTTTTAACTCTGGCATTAATATTCCACATCTCTCCTAGCCCGGGAAAAATCCTGTATAGCCTAAAAGGCTAGAAAGGCTACACTCAGCCTTTATAAAGTGCGCACTCTTAATCAATTAATCAATTACTGTGCGAAAATATGGCAAACAGTTGAACGTGATCACTGGCAAATAATACTCCTTCATGAATTGAACAGAATTTTAAAACTGTTTTATGTACCTATTAGTAAACACGTTTTCCGCTAGGTGTCAGTCCGGTCTATGCTGCTCTCTTTAGAGAAAATTAAAGTCTCGAAAATTAAAGCTTAAGATGAGCCAGTGGACGTCTGTAATCCACCAATTTAGCACTCTATGCCTTACTTTTATATGGCCAAGAACTTAATTAGATTTATTTCTTTTTTTCTTTGTCTCAGCGGTACAAACAGCCTATTCAATTTTTCGTTTATTATTAAATATTAATAAAAAAATCAAATTAATTGTTTCATAATAATTTTTTAGTTGGTAATATATTAACTTATAAGGAGTAAATATAATTGTTGCTATTGGTTCCAATGAAAAATTTTAACTATCTTAACCTAAAACTTATATTATATTTCAGGATTATTAAAGTTCATTGCATTCAAATGGCACTGAATACTAAATAAATCTTATTTAATTAAAATATGTAAATACCAACTGACAAAAGGAGGAAAGAGATAAAAGAACAAAGATAAAAATGATATTGTTTTATTTTTAGCATTTTATTTTCCATTAAATCGTGAAACAAACAGATAAAAATAAGAAGATAAGTCGCTATTGCTATTTTCAGACATTGCTCAAACGTTTGTGGCTCTAATATATTTGCCTTCTAGGAATTTATGCTCGGCTGAATGCCCTTTGAAGATTGTCATGGATGACTTATTACGGAGTATAAACAATAACGGTTTTACGAGCCCTCGTTCTATTTTAGGATGATCCGAATAGAGACAAAATGGCTGATAGTCGGATTACTTATCAACGTATTAAATTTCTTATGGTTATAAAATAATCAGCATTTTACTTCAAAGAATTCAAAATTCCCTACAATGGGGACTACCTAGGTTAAGCGCAACAGTAATGGACATAGCTAAGGAAGTTATTGTCTTTTTGGGCCATTCCACCGTAATTATTATAATTATAAACTTCTACATTGGATATTTAGAATCTCTAAGGTCTTCTTTTTATATTAAATATTTTAAAATTGAAAAAAAATATTCAGTTATAAAGGTTAAAAAAACAAACAAATGTTTGCAATAGTAATGGACACTCCAAAATTCAGTTGTTCTAGTATGGGAAAGAATGTCGGTACCAGTAATGGACATACCTCAGAAAAAGTCTAAAATCCTTATTTAACTATAAAGATAACATAACATAAATGTTCAACTTAGTCTTAGCAAAACTGTTAGTAGAAAGGTATGAAAAGCAAAATCTCGTCCTTCTGATCTTTACATTCCTTTCCACAGATCGGCATCATTTAAACATTCCTTCGTTGTCCGTTCCACCGCATTCTGGAATTCCATCCCACTAAAAATCCGCCATGCATCATCCTTATCCACCTTTAAAACCCTCTTATTCCAATTCCTCTTCACAATCCAATCAGACGTTGGTTAAATACATACTATGTTATAAGGATTTAATTTTCTTTAGACATTATTTTTTTATCTTATTTTTTATTGTTTTATTCTGTGTTGAACGTGAATTTTCATCACCACTCACTAAGCATTGTGAGTAGATAAAATTTGTTTTCCTTAAGTTCTAATTTGTTATTCATGGAATGTATTTCAGTGAAATGTATTTTATTTCTAATTATCTTCAACATACTTCTCGCTATGTGTATATATATATATACTTTATTTTATTTTCTCTTCTCCTTATCTTTACACATAATCACTTAAATATCTTAGGGAACATATGTATATCATTATTTGTTTTTTTATATATTTTTTTTGTTTTAGTTTTTACAATTTCTTTCCCTACATATTAACAGTTATTATTATTTTTTTAATTTTTATATTCCATCACTACAATGCTTTACCTATAAAATAGATTTTACTTTCCTTTATAATTTCATTCAGTGATTATTATGCAATTATTTTAGCTCCAATATTGTAGTACTGAACCCCTATTACCAAACTGTCCTCGTTAATTTATCCTAAGAGCTTAATTAATACTTAATGTATTACATGTATTTTGTCATTATTCATTGTAATAAGTCTTTTGACCAGATTTGTAGTTAATAAATATGAACAATACTGTTATTCTAAAGGGACCTAGTCCCAGAATAAAGATGATTTTTCTAAAAAAAAAAGCACTGATCTCAAGAGCCCTATAGAAACAACAATTATAGGCATTCTAAAATTTTCTTTTGGTAACTTTATTCATACAGTTGTAAATGGAGAGCATTGGTTTCCAATCTAAAAAAAAAACTAGAACCTTTAAATCAATATGGAATCTTTTATTATTTACATTTAAACCCAACCTGTCTATTACTGAGCCCACTGTCCAAAACTGGTGCATTGACCCTAATTTGTTCATGTTTTTCTTGATTTTAATTCCTTATTTGGTACTGTCAATAATAACAAAAGATAAAACCTTATAGTACAAAAAAGTATTACTCACTTTCTAATTTGTTATCATTGCAATGAATTTTATTGATCCGTATTGGATATATCCACATATTATTATTATGAGAGAGAGAGAGTTAGAGCAATATAAGAATAACGAATATTATAAAAATTATTTTTTATCAAAAAGAAAAAATATAATTAATTTAAAAATATGTCGATTTGTCACAGATATAATCGTTTGTGTCTTAAACACAAAAATAATGACCGATCATGTGCTTTAAGAAACAAGGGAATAAAGAAACGAAAATATTTGTTAAAATAAGTCTATCGAAATTTCGATCCAATTGCAATCATTTCCTTAATTAGTATTGGCAGGGGAAATAGCAACATCATTTTTTTTAAAAAAATGGGTAGAGTAAAAAAAAAATTAAAAAATTTATTCGATTTCGGTAGCTCTAATTTCTAATTTCTTTCGAGAGACATTGAGTTATTCTTTTCTCTTTTGCTTTTTTCATCGGGTCGCGTTTCGGGCACTTTAGCCCGGTTTGATTGTAATTAATTGGCAATTTCTTCGAAAGCCTTGAGCCTGGGATCAGATAATAATTAAGGAAATGAATCCACAGCACCGGCCTTAATTCATTAACTCTATTTGATTACGAAATGTTTGATGTTTTCATTACAACAAAGAGGAAAATAAAAGAAGAAGCAAATATTGAGGTCTGTTGTCAATATTCATTTTAACATGGAATATCGTCATGTAAAACAATTAAATTAAGTGTTATCTTTAAAGATAGAGTCAATTCAGAAGAGTTCAACCATATTGTTTTTTTATTTTAGACAGCTACAAAAAAAAAAAATGTTTTGAAGTGAAAACTTCATTAGTCGCGTTTTGTATTTTTTTTTCTATTGAGAGTGAATTAGATTGAACTGTCAGTTCTTGGATGTGTAACGCTCGGTTAAAGTCAGCTAGAGTAGACTAATTGTTTTTTTCATATGGATTAAAATATATCAAAAACTAAAAATAGGTTTTTATTTTTTTTTTGGCTGATTCTTAGTTAACGGTTGTTCAAGGAGGTGATTTGGCTGAGATCACGCACAATCGCCAGAATTTTTCCCTTGATTAATTATTTAATTAAGGGTACTCACTTTATAGAGGTTGGGAGAGCCCCAGGAGGATTTCCCGACC
This sequence comes from Nezara viridula, assembly GCA_928085145.1. Lineage (NCBI taxonomy): Eukaryota > Metazoa > Arthropoda > Insecta > Hemiptera > Pentatomidae > Nezara > Nezara viridula. The sequence continues at coordinate 7,558,168 of OV725082.1, forward strand.
CAAGGTTCACTCCACGGGTTATGAAACAGAATAAATAATTTTTCTGCCATGACCCAGGACCTTCTTGAAGAGCTTTGGAAGATCAGTACCACTGAGCTACCCCACTCTCTTATATAGGAAAATGGCCTAATATTTTTGTAGGCCACCTTTTTTTTGTGATGATATAATCTTACGATTCAAATGCAAATGGGTATTTACGAGTTTTTAGTACCTAATTACATAGACAAAGTTTGCCGATCTGTAGATTGAAATCGCCCCTGTTCCGAGAATTTTCGCTAATAAAATATTTCTAGCTTACGATGAGATTTACGAAGTTTTGGGATGATGTTAATAACTTGATAAAAAGGGGTCTATACCACAGACTATGAATACAGGTGTATTTAGTGATAAATGAAAAAAGCAACAGTAAAATATTAAAAATTGTTGCGACCTCCATTAGTACGGCCTAACCTGGTGTCCTAACCCTATATGGCCTCGAAGCCGCATGATTACTCAGTGGCGTAGCTGCGGCCTGCAAACCTTTTTACGCGGTCTTCAGTAATCTAACACAAGAATTAATTAATATTTAATTATTTGGATACTAAAATTTTCAGATTAAATAGAGGTTTAAGGGTTTGTATTTATTTATTAATAAAAATACCAACATATTTTTTATTATTATTATTGAAATTTACAACTGTATTGAATGATAAATACAACAAGTAAATATGAAACAAGTAACATGACATGTACAACATGAAGAGAAACTACCCATTGGTAGCACTCCAATTATATTTGTATATTAGAAGGTCCCGAGGCCATCTTCTTTTCAGACGCCTCGGAGAATTATCTGGAATAGAAGAGGAAGGAAGGTTAGAGACATGAGGGTTCGGATGGTTCAGAAGTTTATTATGGAAGGATATGTATCTGGATTAAGCTAAATCGGAAACATGTGGTACATTAAGGTCATTATGGATGATTTTATATGTGACAAAGTAGGTACCACGTAAATCCAAATAGGTCTTCTTGTAGTAATATATATGAGTTTTTTGTAAATAGTTGGAGGTTTTGAGCGTTTGTCTAGTAAGTGCTGTAGTATTCGAAAACGTCGGGCGGTTTCTAATCGTTTCAGTCTGGCATGGGGGTTAACCAACAGTAAAATATGAAATATTATTGCAGCTATCATTATCACTGCCTAATCTTACTGTGGCCACACATGGCAAAGATAATAGAGTATGCGTTTGGATATGATCGACTGATTTGATTTTGGGTTTCATTTCTTTTATGTCCTGATTTTGCTGAAATTGGGAAAGCGTACAGGGATTATTTTATTCTTTAGCTCTATTTTAGAGACATAAGCCTATGTAATTGGAATTTTCTAATGATAAACTAAAAAAAAAATAATTACACCACGCATGAGGATTTCGAACACGCATTAAATAGTCGTCGGTTAGAGGAGACCCAGAGAAGAGCAAGATTATTTAAAACTTATTTACATTTTGTTTGTACAACATCGTTGGGTAAATCAATTATTGAAGGAGTGAGACAGTAACAGAATTTTAAATTGGAGCGAGCCGGATCGCCTGAATTTAAATACGCTTCCGCTCGGATCCCCAGAGGGTGGGGAGAGGGGGCGCTGATCTGATAGTGTTAGGGGATGTGCCAACAAATTTGGGGGGGATCCTATTTGGGCTGATGGGTCTAATAGGGCCCTGGTCATGTTTTATTTATGATTGCCGAAATTGTTTCATCTCCTATCACCATTATTTACCTGTACCCACAAGAGCAAGAAATCCAAGTTTCATATTTACAACAATCCATTCAAGAAAATTATTAAATGTCTACCTAATAATACTTTGTTTCGTAACTTAATTTAAAAAGTATATGAATATTTAAATGAAAAAGAAGGGAGCGGGGTAGCTAAGTGACCAAGCACTGACTTCCAAAGCTTTTTATAAACCTTGGATCGACTCTGGGGTCAGAAGACTCTCTTGGGGTACATCCAGCCTCTATAAAGTGAGTACTCTTAATTAAATAACTAATTAAGGGGGAGAATCTGGCTGTTGAGCGTGAGCGTGATCACGACCAGCTCACCTCCCTGTACAACGGTTGGCTTTGAAAAAGTACTCCTTACGAAGGACTGCACTCCAAAACCCTCAATGGGATTTATCTCGAGCCCTAGTTCTTTACCGGCTTTCATTAACGTTGTCGTATTTAGTTTTATAGTTTCAACGTCTTCGCTTAACAGTACCAGATTATCCGCATAACCAAGCACGGGTGATGTCCCACACAGATCCAACCGTTTTTCGGTACGCATCACCTCCTTAATGGTATGTTCTAGTGCTAAATCGAAAAGAGCAGGTGTATGATAAGGACAGTAATATAGTTTTTATTTAATATTTTATGTAGATTATAATTAGATTTTGTTTTATCTTTATTTTCCAACCCACACCTATTGAAAGTGCCAACTTCCATTCTATCGTGTGATTTAAAGCACACACATTAGTTTGCTATAAATTTTTTTAAGTCACATCTGTTGAAAATACCTACAATCACGGAGTGTGCTGTGTGGAAGGAAAGTATGGTGTGAGAAAGTGGAGTACCCAGCGGCATGAATTTCTATCTTGATTTAATATTTATTGTTAATGGAGATAACTCATCCAGCTATATATATATAGTTTAGTAAATCATTAGCTCAGAAAATATAGTTTAGAACATTTAGAAAAAGCACGACTTGAAGCGAAGAGAAAAACAAATAAATAGTAAAAATAATTGTTAAACTAGGTGACAAAGATCATTGCTGTTTTATGTTAAAACTTAAACAGTACACCATTTACTTCTCACATATTTAATTGATAAAATGAAATTTATGGTTGCTAATCGTCTGTTTGGGTGTAAGGAGATATTGTAAAAGGAGGTATTTGAAGGTTGACAGTGAAGAGGCATGACGGATGTTATGTAGCAAAGAATTCCAGTAGGTGACGGAGCGGGCTAAGAAGGAACGTTCAAAGGTTTTTGTCCTGTGGAATGGAATATAGAGGTCAGAAACACGGGATCTCGTTTGTCGTTTGTCATATACTTATTGATAAATAAAAATAAGTACAGTAAAACATGAAAAAAATTGTTTTGTCCTCCATTAGGTCTCCCTAACCTAAATGCGGTCTCTGATGATATAAAGGGTCCACAACTAAGGTATAGATAACATACATTAAGCAATTATAAACAATTTTTTTTTTTATGCCAGGTAGGAAATATTTCTTACATGCACCAGACCTCTTTGTTTCTTAACAATTTTTACAATAGATGATGAAGTGTAGAAGTGGAAACTTCCAATTACATATTTAAAGCATGTTGTTGATGTAGTGTACATGAGTCCCTAATAACAGACTACACAGGTCAACACTCAGTTAAACAAGTACACACACAATGGACAACTTCTTCTTGCTGTGCGAGAATCGATCCACCACCCTCTTAGGGGACCCCTCCGTTAAGGACTCTATTAGGGGATCGACACCTAACACTACTATTGGAGGAACACATCCCGCTCTCCCCTTCTCCATCAATCCTACTTAGGCAACGCTTTCATTGATCGAGTTTTTTTTTGTTTTTTTATGGTGTAGTTTATTTTATATTAATTCGTATCTAGTATGAAAAACTTTGAAGATTTTATTTTATTTTTGATTTTAAATAAAAGTTATTTTATTTACATATATACAGGGCGTTTTAGGGTTAAGTAGCCAAACTGCAAAAATGAACTCAGAACCTCAAAACAAGAAAACATTTTCCTGTGAAGGTATGTCCGCAAACGGTTTGTTTAGGAGACATTCACACCTAAAGATTTTCGTTGTTAGATAGAAAAAAATAACTTTATTCTGGGATACAGTCCCTTGAGAATAACAAAATAGAACAAAATTAAAATATTACATCTGGCCAAAATAAAATCAATCGAAAAAAAGAAATAATGTAAAAAAAATATAAGGTAAAAATTCTATATACAATACAAACTAAACTATATACAAAACCATTAATACTATGACAAGACACTTAAAGCTATTTGCTCTTATAGACCAGTATACACTTTTCCGAATTAAAAAATAAAAATGTATCAAATTCTCTATTAAAATCCGCTCGAATGGTTAGCAAGTATCTGACTGTTTTTGTGATAGGAATTGGAATAGGAGGGATTTGAATGTGGATATGGAGGGGGAATGTCGAATTTTGATAGGGAGGGAATTCCAGAAATTGACAGAGCGAACAATAAAGGAATTTTGGAATGAGGCAGATCTGTGAGAAGGCATGTAAAGGTCAGAAGGTCGAGATCTTGTGGACAGGGAATGGACTGAGGATTTGAACTGGAGAAGATTGTAGGCGTAAGAAGGACGATGGTTGTTGATGATTTGGTAGAGGAACGTACCTAGAAAATATTGTCTTCGGAAGGAGGGGAAGAGCCACCTTAACTCAGTGTAGTGGTGAGAGACATGGGAGTACCTCGGGGCCCCAATAACAAATCTTACGCAGCTATTCATTAATCTTTTCAGTCTATCACGGAGCTCCACCGAGAGGCCATTGTTATTAATTATTTACGTTATATGAAATAAATAGAACCTATTTATTTGTTCTAACTACTTTATTAATTAAATGTAAACATTAAAACTTATATTAAATGTTGTTCAAAGTGAATTCCTTAAGCATTAAGGCTCGGTATCTTTCTTCAACAGCAGGAGTGGCAGAACTGCACTGGATATTATTATTGTTTCGAAAGATTCAATTATCCTTCTTCGTTAGGAATTAAGGTCATTGGCTTTCTCAATCATATCTCATATCCCAGATCCCAATCGATTGGCCGTGCAGGACCTCTCAGTGGCTTGGCCCGCTGGCACGGTCTCCAGACCCGACACCACTGGATATTTTTTTTGGGATGATATTAAACAAAAAATGTATTCAAGTCCGGTCAATGACCTTAATTCCTTAGGAAGAAGGATAATTGAATGCTGTGAAACAATAACACATTTCCAGTGCCGTTCTGCCACTGCTGCTGTTGAAGAAAGATGCCGAGCCTGTCTTAATGCTCAAGGAAATCTCTTTGAACAACATGTAATATGAATTTAATGTTTACATTTAATTAATAAAGTATTAAGAACAAATAAATTTCAGGTTTTATTTATTTCATATAACGTAAATAATTCATAACATCGAAAATCTTTAGGTGTGAATATCTCTTAAACATTTGCGGACATACCTATAACAGGATTCTTTTTTCTTGTTTTGAGGCCCTTAGTTCATTTTTGCAGTTTAGCCACTTGACCCTAAAACACCCTGTATACAACACGTGACGATAATGATTTCATGCTTGGGTTACAATAACATTACACATGTTATAATAGTCTTGTGATTTTGTTGTCTTGTTATTTTTTAAACAGAAGTCTATTTTAATCTGGTGTAAACTTTAGAAAACTGGACACAACTAAGACAAATCACAACATATTACTTTTACTCTTCGTGGAGAAACTTGTCCTGCGATTTATCTGGGCGATGTCTTAATTGTTCAGACAGACAAAGTTCAATATCTTGAATTCCCATTAGATAGAAGATTGAAATGGGGCCCACATATCAAGAAGAAAATAAAAACACTAAACCTAAGACTACGACTGCTATATTCACTCATTTCAAGACATCCAAATTAAAACTAAATCAAAAATTAAATACATACTTGCTCCTCGGGACAGCCAAAATACTCTCATATGTAAAACTACAGCCTTTTCAATCAAAAACTTTCAGGAATATCAACAAAGCTCCCTGGTTCGTCAGTAACATTACTTTTCATAAAGGCTTACAGACGCCAACAGTTAACGACCATATACGAACACACTGCAAAAGATTTCACAATAACTTACACGTAAATATCAACTCACTGATTCAAGGTATGGCCACAACCAACATACCCGATAGCACCCGTAGGAGGCTCAAAAGAAGCTGGATGAGTTATCTCCATTAACAATAAATATTAAATCAAGATAGAAATTCATGCCGCTGGGCACTCCACTTTCTCACACCATACTTTTCTTCCCCACAGCACACTCCGTGATTGTAGGTATTTTCAACAGATGTGAGTTAAAAAAATTAACAGCAAACTAATGTGTGTGCTTTAAATCACACGATAGAATGGAAGTTGGCACTTTCAATAGGTGTGAATTGGAGTGTGGTTACCCTACAACTCTTCCATTCCAAGGTAGGGGGGAAATCTCTATCACTTATATTTCTTAAAAATACCTTTAATGTATTGTCAAATTATTTTTACTAATTTGGCAATGGCCAGATTCTCCACTCACAACCTGAGTGAATGTGGCTAAAGCACTCTCGCTCAACCTCCACTGGGTTTAGCCCCAGGGACGTGGTTGAGAGAGAAGTGCAGGGATCTCCTGGAATCATGCTTTTCCCTCCAGAGTTGGAGGGACAAGTCTGGTTTGGAGTTCTCTCACCTGATTGTAAATAATATATACAGGTATGTATGTGTTCTTTTTTATTTATTTATTTTTAGGTTATTATAGTCTTATTTGTTGTATATATATTATTTTTCTGTATAATTTATTTTATTTATTCTACATAGAGTGTGAATGTGATCTGTGAACATTATTATAACTGCCCATTGAGACAGAATGTAATATTTTTCAATAAACAAGTAAAAAAAAAAAAAAATTGGTTAGACTTTACTATGTGTATGCCAGTAAAATATCTAAATGTAACTACTTTGTAGCGTTTTTTCTAAGAAATAATGTAATATGTTTAATAAATAGCAATAAATTAATAGGTTACTGCAAGTTAGGGCAACATTACATCCAACAGATCCGTCGAGACTAAAACCCCATAGAACTGCTGAACTATTGGGGATACAATCGATGAAAAATACGTTGAATGACATCGATGGCTTCAATAGATAAATTTAAGAACGGTTTGATTGATTTACAATGTCATCAGTGGGATTAGCATTGAGTTTAGGAAGTTCGAAATAAATATATAACATATATTAAAGCAAAATGCATTCCATTAAAAATATCTGAAGAGGGGATAAATACTTGGCAAACAATTCGCGCAGTACTTAAGATTCATATTTCCCAGTTACTTTTTAAAGTAGTAGAGTAATTTTAAGTCTATCAAGGACTTAATTAGGAAAGTGAGTACGGAGCGGTTCAAACTTGCTTCTCAAACTTACTCCCTTCTTCATTTCCTCGAACTTTTGAGGAGATTCGAAATTCTTTCTTTAATAAATTAAAAAGTTTTGTTGTATTAGTTTTAAATATTGTCAAGTATAGTTGGAAATTTTGTAAAAGTTGTATAGCAGATGAAAGAGAAAGAGAGTAAGAAACTATTTAAATATAAAAAAGGATTAGAAATGTCAATTTAATATATATATTTTTTTATTATTATTATTTTAATGGAATTTACAACTGTACTACATAGAGAATACAATAAGTAAATGAGAAATTTGTAACATGGCATGTACAACATGAATAGAAACTACCCATTGGTAGAACTCAAATTAAAGTTCTATATTAGAAGATCCCGAGGCCATCTTCTTTTCAGACGCGTCGGAGGGTTATCAGGGATCGAGGAGGAAGCAAGGTTTGAAACGAGAGGATTCGGATGGTTCTGCAGTTTGTTATGGAAGGAAAGGTATCTGGATTGGGCCAGATCGGAAACATATGGAACATTAAGGTCTTTATGGATGATTTTATTTGTGACAAAGTAAGGAGCGTTGAGGATTTTACGAAGGATTTTGGATTGTAAGGATTGGATACGAGAGGAATTCGATGGTTTAGTGGAGCCCCAAAGCTCAATTCCGTAAGTCCAAATAGGTCTTATTATTGTCATATATACGAGTCGTTTATAATTGATTGAAAGCTTAGATAGTTTGTCTAGTAAGTGCTGCAGTAGTCGAAAACGTCGGGCGGTTTCTAGTCGTTTCAGTCTGGTATGGGGGTTCCAAGTGAGTCGTTTGTCAAGGTGGAGTCCTAAGTAGCGGATTTGCTCAACAGGAATAAGTGGAGTATTATTGAAGGATACTGTAGGACAAGAGGTCATAGGTTTACGACGGAGGGTAAAGGTGATTTGATGGGATTTGTTGGAATTTATTTTTATTCTCCAATTTTTACACCATTCTTCAAGGCTTGTGATATGTGATTGAAGAGTTTGGGATGCAATTAAAGGATCGTTATTAACTGATAGGATACACGTGTCATCGGCATAGGTGGTGATGACAGTGTTGGCAATTTAATATTATATCATAAAAAAAAATTTTAGACACTATATTGCAAAAGTACGTTTGGAAATTTTATAGATATCGATATAGTATACATAACTGGGCTTAGAGACCTATAATCCCGAGTTCATCAACGCTTATTTGATTTTTGTTTCAATCATTTCAATAATAAATTATTAACGAACCATGGTAATTGATTCAAGCCAGACAAGAGGTACTGCTCGGTGCAATCCTTCTCCATGCCTGACATGTCAGTTTCGTTACTTTAATCAGACCATCTGCTGATTGTTAACAGTTTTCGACTGCAGTAATAATAATAATATATATATATATATATATATATATATATATATATATATGTTTTTTTTTTTTATGAACTAAAGCAAAGTAAACGGGCACATGAAAATTATTAAAATCAGTGAATAAAATTCAACACACTGCAGCATTGCTAAAACTGGTTCGATTTAAACGATTTTTATAAAAAAATACTTTTGTCAGAAATTTAATAACCTTTTAAAATATGTTAGCCCATGAAACCCAATATGAAAAATCGAACGAGTTAAATGAAAAAGTATATTGGTTCCAACAATTCATTACATATAGTAACTAAAATTTTCTAGTTATAGTTATAGTCTTACTAACTATTTTGCCTTTATTTTTATACACAAAAACTCTTTTATTTACTTCGACCTATCTTGGTCTTGGTCTTGCAAAGTGCTGTTTTTATTAAATTATTAACATCTGTCTAAAACTTCCTGAATGGCTTCATTTATATCATGACTTGAAATTTTTTTATCTTCAAAAATTCTTAAAAATAGTGCGTTTTCTCATTTGTTACTAAAATCTCATCCGTTCATTAATTACTGAATACTCATGAACCCCATTTGCTTTCAAGTTAATTTAACCACAAAATGAAAATAGTGGCCTACAAAAATATTGGTCCGTTCGGCCTATTTAACCGCTTATTTTTTTTTACATGTGGAGAGTGGAGGTGACGCTGAACGCCAGAAGAAACTAAAGTATTTAGGAGCACCCTTTCTTCTATTTAATTTCTAAATTCAAAACATGTGACCTTTAATAACCAACCGTTGCCATGTCGTTTATAAGTCTGTTGCAGTATCCGTTTAGTATATGTAATAGAGACTAAAGATTATATGTGTGTACGCATGTGTTGATCGATAGTTATTTAAAAAAATATAATTATTCATTTATTCATAATTAAATTAAAAACAAACAGTTAAAAAATATTACTAGGATGCCACCAATGGAATAGAATAGAATAGAAAATAATTTTATCCTGTGACAAAGTACCTTTAGAATAAAAAGTACAAAATTAAAGTATTAAATCTGGCCAAAGAAAATATTAGTTAAACATACTATGCACAAAATAAAAATAAAAATATAAAAATACATTACATTCTTCTTAGCAATAAACTCTGAAAATAAGACGAATCTGATAGTAAGTATTTGAGTGATGAATTAAATGTAAATATATCATTATGTGAGTCATTTTCAATAATATCTAAATTTACATAGAAGGTTAGCGGAGGGTTTCTGACTGTTTTTGGGATAGGAATTGGAATAAGAGGGTTTTAAATGTAGATAGGGAGGGAGAGTGCCGAATATTGAAAGGAAGGGAATTCCAGAAATTAACAGAGCGAGCAATAAAAGAGTTTTGAAACGAGGCAGATCTGTGAGAAGGGATGTAAAGGTCGGAAGGTCAAGATCTTCTGAAAAGGGAGTGGACTGAGGACTTGAATTGGAGAAGGTTGTAGGCGGAAGGAGGATGATTGTTGATGACTTGATACAGGAACGTACCTAGGAAATATTGTCTTCGGATGGATAGGATGAGCCACTTTGACTCAGTATAGTGGTGAGACACTTGAAAAATACGAATACGAAAAAAAAGAGATAAAATTAAAGTTATCCACGACATTGAAGGATATTTTGCGAGACAATGAGAGAGATGTCACCATTATCTTCCAATATTTTATCGAAACAGAATACGGATTGCCGCCAATGACTCTCTAGTGTAGACGCGAATGAAAAACAATAAAATATAAGCAATGAAATTGTTAACAATTTCTTCAGGTGATCGTAAATAAAACAATAAAATCATTTATATATATATATATATATATATATATATATATATATATATATATATATATATATATATATATATATATATATATATATATATATATAAAATGGACATAGTGATGGAGATCACTAATCCCTCCAATAATTTTGATTTTTTAAATATCTTATAAAATATTAAATACAATTAAATAAAACGCATCTGGACTTACGGACTAGAACTATGGGGAACAGCCAAATTTTCTAACATCAAACGCATTCAATCCTTTCAGTCTAAAGTCCTCCGTACAATAGTCAATGCTCCCTTCTATGTAACCAATAAAACCCTACATCATGACCTTAATATCCCATTTATTCTTGATCTTATCCCAGCCAAATTTGCCAATTTCACCAGAACCTTTCTCATCACCCAAATCCCGTTGTACAATCCCTATCAAGCACCACCCATCCCTACAATCCCCTTCGTAGGTTAAAGCGGCAGTGGCCACGAGACCTTTTGTAAATATGGATATTTTGGAGTTCTAGCAATGGCCAGATTCTCCACTCAAGTCATGAGTGTCTGTGGCTGTAGCGCTCTTACTCATCCTCCGCTGGTTTAAAATACCAGTGAAGTGGCTGAGGGAGAAGCGTAGGGATCTCCTAGGCCTCCCTTTTCCCTCCACATGTGGAGGGGACAGGATTGGTTCGGAGATCACCTGGCAAATTGTAAATAATGTATGTTTTATATAAGGTGTTTGTTTTACTTTTATTTCTATTTTTATTTACTTATGTGTATATATATATTTTTTTTTTCTTTACTCTTTTGTTCTTTCTTCTTATTCTTTTGTTATTACTTTATTTATTTATATTTTTGTATATACGGTATGAATGCAATCTCTGAACTCTATTATAAGTGTCCTTAACTGTGACAAATTGTAATATTTCTGAATAAAATGTTTTTAATAATAATTAAATAAAACGAAGAATTGTACAAAAGGGAAAGAGTTATACAAATAAAATAACTAAAAAAATATCTCAAAACGAATTTAGAAGGGAACAGTGTTTTCATAGCGAATGGCTATACTTGACAGCTAAATTGTTTTTAAAAACAGATAAATGTATAATTAAGGTAACTGTGTTATTTTAGATAAACTGAGCCGCTTGTAATGAGAGGGAATGCAAATTTATGTTAATCTTAGCTGAAGGGTTCCTAAATAGTCCATAAATAGAAGTTAGCAGTTTAATTCGCTAAGTTAGAGCTCGGTTTTACCCGTCGTCCTTCCAGCCTCTTCTACGTCCAATCAGGGCTCTATTATACCTTACAAATTAATTAATTATATTACAGTTTATTATATTATCCTTAATTAATTTAACTATCTATAACTTATCTTGCTGAATAAATAGACGAGTAAAGATATGATTACTTTAACTGATGGAAACACGACTAGAATGATTTTCTAAATTGAAATGTGACCATTTTGTGCGAATTTAGAATATTATTTTATTTTTTTTATTTATTTATATGATATTTACAACTGTATACAAAAAATACATCTGGTAAATTCGCACATTGGTATAAAGACATGGAACACATGTTGAGAAACTACCCATTGGTAGCACTCTAATAATATGTCTATATTAGAAGATCACGTGGCCATCTTCTTTTCAGACGCCTCGGAGGGTTATCAGGAATCGAATAGGAAGCAAGGTTAGAGACAAGAGGGTTGGGATGGTTATGAAGTTTATTATGGAAGGACAGATATCTGGATTGGGCCAAATCTGATACATAAGGAACATTAAGATCATTATGGATAATTTTATTTGTAACAAAGTAAGGAGCATTGAGGATTTTACGAAGGATTTTGGATTGTAAGGATTGTATGCGAGAGGAATTTGAAGGTTTGGTGGAGCCCCATAGCTCAACTCCGTAAGTCCAAATAGGCCTTATTATAGTCTTTTAAATCAGTCTTTTATAATTGATTGGAGGGTTAGAGCGTTTGTCTAGTAAGTGTAGAAGTAGTCGGAAACGTCGAGCTGTTTCTTGTCGTTTCAGTCTGGTATGAGGATTCCAAGTTAGACCTTTGTCCAGATGGAGTCCTAGGTAACGGATTTGTTCAACAGGAATAAGTGAGGTGTTGTTAAAGGATACTGAAGGACAGGAAGTCATTGGTTTACGATAGAATATTAAAAAAAAAATGAATTAAATAATAATATTTATTTATTTTATATTATATTTGTAACTGCGTTTGAATTAATCAAGAAGTATATTCCTGCATATTCAAGAAGGCAAATAAAAGACCAATGAATTACAGAACATCATTTATTACATCATAATAGTTTCCAACAGTATTATAGAAAGTATAATTTAGTTCAAAATTTAATAATAAGAATGGTCAACAGTGTGTAAAAATTTTTGAAAACATAATTTGTTTGACAAATATTTAACAAATATGAATTGATTTCTGATAAATAATCCTCAAGAGATAAATTAGGTGAATAAGAAAACTAAAGGAGAATACTAAATTTTTATATTGACTATACAACTTCGCATAATCAGAAGACCGGAGCCTTACCCATTGGTTAATTCTAAATTCTATTAATACAAATTTGAGCTAAGCATTTGATCCTCAAGAATAATGTTGAATAATTTTTTTCCAGTTATCAATATATATTTTAGTAAACCCTGTTTTAATAATCAACCATTACTATTGCTTTAACATATTAATAAATATACAAATTGATAAATATATAAAATGGTATATATTGTGTAAAATTGGCTATGCTTTTGTTAAAAAATAAAAAAAAAATTTTTTGAAATACCTCAAGTGGCTAAAGATGTTATTTTTGTTTTTTAAATCTAGTTAAAATTGATGATTCAGTATTACATTATAGAGGAGGAAAAATATTCTGATAGCATATAATCATTAGCTGTCTAGAAAATGTGCTATCGTTCGTTTAATCTGTTATTTATTAAAAATTTATTCATATAGTGAACAGATCCCTAGGCCACTGCCTTTTCGGTCTTATTTGAGGCTCCTGTGATAACAGGGAGGAAGAGAGAGGACGATTGGATTAGGGTGATTTATAGTTGAAGTGTGGAATGTGGTGTATTTGTTATGTATGTAGGCTTTTACTGTTGGAATGTTCATGTCGCTGTGTGTGGTGCAGAGATGGGTAGATTCTATCTTGAGTACCGTGTACCAAGTATTTTACTCAAATTGAATCACAATTTGGGAATTTAATCACTAATTCGGTTAATTGTTTGACATAAATTGATGTAGTAATTAAATTATATGGTACTTAATTTAGGTCAGTATTTGAGTAAAATACTTGATTCGCAGTATTCAGAGTATTTGCCCATCTCTGGTATGGTGTAATTTGCAATATAATAAAAAAGTTATTAGGATATATAATAATCAATAGTAAAATTTTAAATAATTTTTTATTAATTTATAATTTCAAGAACCTTTTTATTAAGAAATAATACATTTTGCCACACGTACGAACACTAAGCATTGAAGCTATATGAAGCACATTTATACCACACGTACAATACGAAAAAAACAAAAGGAAAAAGAACTAACAAGAATTAAAGAAATGAGATTAAATAATATTTAAAAATTCTTATTAAAAAAATCAAACTTAATTACAATATTTAGTCAGGCAAGGAGATCCGAGTCCAGCTCTTTTTCCCATTGATAAAGCAAGACTAAGAGATCCCAGCGCTTCTCTTTCAGCCGCGTCACCGGGATGGAAGACCAGCGGAGGCTCTAAAGAGAGAGGATACTAAAGCCTCCATACGTTCATGACTTAAGTGGAGAAGTTAACCATTGCCATACCACCAATGTGATACTAACAAATAATCTCGGGGCCATTGCCGTTTCAACATTTGATGAGGCTAGTAGGAATGACTAGGAAGGAGCTAGATAAGGATTGTACTAAGGAATTTGTGATGGTGGATGAGGTTCTGATGGAAATTTGAAACAGAGATGGAATAACGTCCTTGACATGCGGGAAGTCCAGGTCGTGATGTAAAGTTTTTGTTTGTAACATAACAAGGAGTATTAACTATTGTACAAAGAACTTTAGATAAGAAGTATTAGATGCGTTTGGTGAGCGAAAATTTAGTCGTCCACCTCGGTTCAAGTCCGTACGTCCAGATGGGTTTTAGTATGGCCGTATATATTAATAATTTGTTTTCAGTAATCAATAATAATCAGAGCGAACCAAAATACTTGTATACAACCATTTTTATAGTTTTAAAAAATTAGTATTTATATATTTCTTTGAAAAACCCGACTTAACCAAGACAAATCCCAACAAATTGCTTTCTCTCTTCGACATGAAACTCTCCATCCTATTCACCCCGGTAATATATTTATTATTCAAACAGATACAGTGATCTTAGAATGACAATTGATTGAAGAATGATAAAAAGTCCACATATAAAAAAAAAATACACATTTATACTTATAAACTAGGAAAATAGCGACCAAATTGTACTTATTTGTTATAACTTATGTATATAATATAAAATTATACATGTGTGTGTATTTGTATTATAAACAAATACAATACATACAATATAGGGGATGTTAACCAGCAACACATTAGTGTTATACGGGAGCGTATTCTGTTACGCCGTTCTCCAACAGCTTTGGATAAGCCATGATGCAGGATAAAATGATTTCGTATTATACTAATAAAATTATTACTTTATTTAATAAATATAAGATTAAACCATTTTCGTTTACGTGGAATGTTTTTTTTTTTTTCATATTGAAATTGTACAGAGAGAAACACTTTATTTTCATAAAATATAAAGGATTGCTGCCCAATTATATTGGGTTGCTATATACACAGCATACTCTTCTATCCTTAGGACAATATATGAACTTATATATAAATATACAGAAGTACTAGTTAATTTTAGTAAAATGTATATATATATATATATATATATATATATATATATATATATATATATACATTTTTATTATTATTATTTTTTTTTTCCTCTTTCCTTCCTTTCATTGTTCATGCTTTTGGTTTTTACTGCCTATAGTGAAAAAAAAATACTATCGTCACAGGCGTAGAAGTTTTCATGATTTCTTGTTCTGGTTGGTCCCTGACATTATTATATATCCCGTTTCCACAACAAACGTCATGGACATACAACAGAGTGCCAAACGACATAGACATAGACGTGCCTATCAAAGACCGACTCAAAATGTCAAATTGATTAGATGAGAGATATTGTATCCTGAATCAAGGATTTTAATTAAGCCGCAAAGAGGTCCTGCTGGGTACTACTTGCTAGCGTCTGAAATGTCAAAACCAAATTTCACAACACATTTCCTTATTTTCACATCCACGACAGGTGCGAATGAAGTAAGAAAAAATAAGATAATTAATTTTTTCAATATATAAATTACTGAATTTGTGTTTTATTGGTTTCAGCAAAATATATATTGTATAATAGTGATTATGTTAATATATTACAACATAGTATATGATGTGTGATATGGAAAAGAATTTGTATATATATATATATATATATATATATATATATATATATATATATATATATATATATATATATATAAATGTGTGATTTAACTATAATTAAATGCTTCGTCCAAAAAAGAACTGCTGAGTATACTGCCTATCCAGCAATCTTATATAGCAGGGCAGCATTGCTTTAAATAAAGTATTTCTCTCTTTCCCTATCATATTAAGATTTACATAACCTTTTAGAGGTAAAATCTGGCATTTCTCAATAGAATAAAAAAAAAAGAAAAAATCAGAAATATAAACACGATATGAATTGGAATGTCCGAAAATAGAGTAGAGAACCAGAAAAATCAAGGAAATAAAGGAGGGTATGATCCCAAAAGGCTGGGTCGGCGTAATCCTGTGTTTGTATTTTTCAGCCCCCCCTCCCACCTGGCTTGTTAACTCCCAAATTTACTTATCCGCTACTTTTTATCTTCCTCGTCACTTTTTTGCCAGACCTCTCGACCTATACTATAAGCTTCGATTGGAGAATATCTTTGTTAATTAAAAATGCCATCAATAAAGGTTGATTAAATTATTTTAATAAAAACGATATATAAAAACATACCAAACTATTGCAAACAATTTTATGAAAAATTACGAAGACACCCTAACATACTCATAAATGACATGGCCACTATACATACGCCAAACAACGTACCTAAAATAAATTTTTTGTTTTTTTCTGTCCTTCGTTGTCTTTTAGGCTACACGGGTTTTTCCCGGGGCCGTGAAGGAATTATGTCTACTTAAAAAACTATAGAGAATTGTGGAAGTTTCATCATATTTAGATATAAAATCATAAAAAATGTGAATAAACTCAATTATGAACCGTAAGTACATTAAAATATTAAGAACAATAAGTTGTATAAACAGAGTAGGCTAGGTAACAAGATCCTAAACTGGAGTATATTGATGGTAACAATTGTTGCAGTATAATATATAATATAATATGGGCAATTGTGAATATAATCCTACAGATCTATTTTATATAAATATGTAAATATTTATAATTTATTTTTCATAGATATAGTATTTTACCTTGTATCCATCCATATCTACAAATTTTAGATACTGTAATTTTCCAGGTTTTGTATGGCTTTTACTACTTACCTCCTCCCCATTCTCAACCAGGTCAGCCATACCTCAACCAATTTCCCTAATACTTACTTAAGTTGGTTTTCCAGTTCTAAGTGAAACTCCTTGCTGAACACAGCTTTAAATCTCTATTTTTATTGTTCTAATTTTATTTACTTAGGTTTTATTTTATTTTTTTCTTTTTCTTTTATTTGTCCACATCCCCTTATGTCCATTATTTCATATAATATTATTTTTCCTTTACTTTCAATCTCTCCTGTAGATCTGTAGGAGTATATTCACAATTGCATATATTATATTTTATATTATACTACAACAATTGTTACCATCTATTTACTTCATTTTAGGATCTTGTTACTTAGCTTACTCTGTTTATACAACTTACTGTTCTTAACATTTTAATGTACTTATGGTTCATAATTTTTATAAGTTTATTCACATTGTTTATAATTTTTTATCTAAATATGATGTAACTTCCACAATTCTTATATCTTTTTGCATTGTTCTAGCCCTGAAGAAGACCTGAAAAGTTGGCTTGAAACGTTGGCTCTTAATAAAATAGTTTTGCCACTATTTAGTCTATTTATGACCGCCACCTTGGACCATCTCCTTCCTTAATAATACAACGGTCAACTATTAAGTGTTCAACTGAAAATACTCTTGGTGTGATCCATAATATTCTATACATGTAATGATACATTCCCATTGGTGATAATATAATATAATACTTAATTGAAATGAAAATACAGTCGGTCTTGTAATGTTTTGAGATAAATCTTTGTGTGAACATAGTAAGCCCTGAGCCCCAGATTATATTTTAATTAATAACTAGGAATATCAGAAAAAAACGAATACATTTCTCACCATTTATTTAATTGGTTACATTGATGATTCCGTTCTTAGAAATATTATTTTACAAGAATTCTCGAAATTCAGTTTCAGCTGTTAAAAAAATATTTTATGAGATTGTTGGGATTCCATTCCCAGAAAATGGAATGCTTGACTGTAAGCGAAAAATGTTTTAGGAATTTACGTTTTTCTTATTTTTTTTTTCTAATGCATTTATTAATAGAGCCCACGTGATAGCTCAAAATAAACCTTCTAAGTAAACGACACTTTTATCATTTATATCATGAGATCACAAATATAAAAATTCTGCTTATGTTTCTTAGAAGAAAATTCCTGATACCATCACAGCACAGCAATATTAGCTATGAAATAATAAATTAAAAACAATAAACAAGAAACTGTATATCTATTCATATCCTCAATAATTTTAGAAAGTTCTGGTAATCGTTCGCTGTTAGAGGAACGGACAGAGAGAGCTGTATAAGAGGACAAAGCATTTAGCAGGTGGACTCGACAGAGTGCGCCATGTTTGACTGCGGATAGTCAGTGTTGCCGCTGTTAATAAAAAAAAAAGAAAAAAAAAGGGAAAGGAAAACAAGAACACTTTAGGAGAGGGCCCCCTCCCTTTGAATTTATGCCCCGCCCGGCCCCCCTCGCTACGTGATTCCATTTCTGTTTTCTTCCCTAGCCCTCTGAATCCTTCGCATTCTCTCTAACTGTTGCTCTGTCTGTTCCTCCCCCCCTCTATTACCTTATTAGATTTTTGCCATCTTTTTCTTCTTGGTTCTGACAGATCATCTCCAGTTTCAAAATATAACAAGAGATTTTCAGAACATAAATTGTTGTATTTTCACTAGCAGTGTGTACATCTGAGGTTAAAGCGCTGGAATCTTACGAGTAGTGTTGCCCAAATGCAAGACCGAGACGAGTCTTGGTCTTGCGCAAGAGTCTCACAACAGTCTTGCAGTTACCTAGTGGCTTATTAGTATAGAGATGTTACTATATTTTTTTAAATAGGAGAAACCTAACTAAGCTAGAATAAAAAAATATAACAACATATAATAAAAATAAAATAAAATAACATTTAAATGCAAAAAGGTATTGTCAAGTATTAGTAACTGTTTTGCTTTAATGTTTATTCAAAAAAATAGGATTTTTTTCACCAGTCTTTGTCTTGCAACAGTCTTGGAAAGCACAAGACCATTTTGGGTAATACTACTTATGAGATGGGACGATGTCGGGAAAAATATAAGTATTAATTTGATTGGCATCAGGGAGTGGAATGCCCAGTGGCATTCCTACCTGTCTTGAATTTAATATGAATTTTTAAGCGAGAAGATCCCTTATCCTGCGTCTTTTGAGCCTTATAAGTCTATTAACGGGTACGTTAATTGTCGCCATATCTTATATGAGAGTGTTAGGAAGTCCATGTAAGTAATCTTGAAATATGTTGTTTTGTGAACGTAAGTGGTCGTTAACAGTTGGCATGTGTAGGTCTTTATGTAAAGTAATATTTGTGACGTAATATGGAACTTTAATTATAATTCTAAAAGTTTATGACTAGTTTTCGTACGTGGGTCGTTTCGGCTGTTCTGTATACCTGTGAAGCGTAAGTCCAAGTGATTTTAAGTAGATAAATGTATGTGTGCAGTTACAGTTTTAGATTTATTTTTCTTCGTCGTAAACGAACGACTTCCTGTCCTACAGTTTCCTTTAACAATACTCCATTTACCTGAACAAACGACTCCATCTGGAGAAACGTCTAACTTGGAATCCCCATACTAGACTGAAACGACAAGAAACCGCTCGACGTTTCCGATTACTTCAGCACTTACTATACAAACGCTCTAGTCTTTCTATTAATTACAAAAGACTCATATACTTGACTATAATAAGACCTATTTGGACTTACAGAGTTGAGCTATGGGGCTCCACTAAACCATCGAATTCCTCTCGCATCCAATCCTTACAATCCAAAATCCTTCGTAAAATCCTCAATGCTCCTTACTTTGCCACTAATAAAATTATCCATAAAGATCTTAATGTTCCTTATGTTTCAGATCTGGCCCAATCCAGATACCTATCCTTCCATAATAAACTTCAGAATCATCCCAACCCTCTTGTTTCTATCCTTGCTTCCTCTTCAAATCCTGATAACCCTCCGAGGCGTCTGAAAAGAAGATGGCTCCGTGATCTAATGTAGTCATATCATTAGAGTGCTACCATTGGGTAGTTACTCAGCAAGTGTATTCATGTCATTATATCAATTGTGTCCAAATTTACTTGATGTATTTATATAATACAGTTGTAAATATCATAAAGAAATAAAATTAAAAAAAGATTTATTTTTAATGTCTTAAGAGAAGTGAGTGTAATAGTCGTAGTCTTAGGTTTTATGTTCTTCCTTTTTTTTCTTGATATGTGGGCCCCACGTCATTCTCCTATCAAATTTCAGTCCAGCATTTATCCAAAACCATTTATTAAAAATATTATATCGTATATAATAGGGTTTGTGAGATACCAGTACCGGATCCATGACTTAATTTTGGACAAGGTTATTTCTTTTTTCATTTTCTATATTTTTTATTATTAGCGTAATTGCTCTGGACGAAAAAAAAACAATATAAAATGATGTTCAAGTGCTTCTTCAAGAACTGAACAAAAAAAAAAAAAAAAAATGCTTCTGCTTAAGGCCACGCGATAGAAGTGAAAACATCAACAAGGCGAGATTGATAATATGAAATATAAATTATAAATAATAGCTTATTATAAAGAAGATGGAATGCTGAACATTTCCTCGCTTACAGTATGCAAGTCTGATTTTTAATTTTTGAGATATTTTAATCCATATCTTTAAATGAAATTCGTTATCATTTGTTTTCGACACTATTTTTTTTTTTTTTTTTTTTGCGTCCCTAACACAGCGTAGTGTTAAGGTTAAAGTTTGTATAATAGCTCATTACAAAGAGGATGAAATCATTAACATTTCCCCTGTCAACAATTCGCAGATTTTTAAATATTTTAATACATACTTAAAACATCCTTATGCAAAACACTTCAATTAGTTGACGTTACCCGAGCGTTACACATCGGAAATCTGACGGCTCAATCTAATTTACTCTCCACAAGAAAAGAAGTTAAACTTAAGAAAAAAGATGAATCTGAAAACAGCTGAGCCCTCTCCTTAAAAAGAGAAAAAAAAAAATGTATCAATATATGCAACAAAATAGACATCCTAAATGTTAGCGGTTTGTTTTTATTATGGACATGGTCATGTTGAATTGAAGAATAATATCGTATAATTAACCTGAAACGAAACTTTGGTCGGGTGGGTAATAGAATAAATGAACGAAAAGAAAGATTTAAATTTCAAGACCTTTGCAGTATTTATATCTAAATTTTCCCCTACTTCCAATTTTTTTTTTGGGGGGGGAAGGGAGGCGACGTTTAATTATTTTGTTGTTTAGAACGGTTTAAATTTGTTTATATCTTATAAACAAGAAAAAAAGTTTATTGATAATTTAAAAAAAAAGACATTCAGAAATATAAATTATGAATAATAGCTTATTATAAAGAAGATGGAATGCTGAACATTTCCTCGCTTACAGTATGCAGATCCGATTTTTAGTTTCTGAGATATTTAATTCATATCTTCCATAAAACTTGTTATCATTTGCTTTTTGAAACATTTTATTTTTTATTTTTTACCCCCCAAAACGGCGTCCCATTAAGACACAGCTTTGGATAATAGCCAGTTACATAGAAATGTAATCAGGATAAAAATAATGCTTTTAGGGATACGATTTTATATGTTTTCTTGACACTTGCTTTCATTTAGAAGCTTTATATGAGTTTTGTTTTTTTAAATGCACACATTATAATTCTGTATGAATTTACCTCATATCACTCACAGAAATAAATATAAACTAATAAAAATAAGACATATTTCTAAATTTTTAGAGAATTTTAATCCGAAATATCTCTCGAGCTGATCCATCAGTAATCCTGTTACATTGATGTGGTCCAAACTAGTCTCTACTAAATTTATCAACAATAAAATAATTTATCGCAAAACCAAAAAAAACATTTTTCGAAAAGTCCCAACAATTGGTAAGCCCTCTTTTCAACAACTTATTACCAGCCAAAATTCCAAAAACATTGGCAACAACTCACATGAGATAGATGTTTTATTAATTTAGTTGTAAGCTCTAGAGGATAAGGTCAACTCAAGCCTGAGGTGAGCCCCATTAAATTTTATATTACAGATGTTGAAAAAAAAAGAAATACTCAGAAAAGACAAGAAAAAAAAGCATTAAAAGGACTATTATGAAGACAATACCAAGGATTCAATACAAAAATAAATAAAAAGGGGATATGGAAAAAAAAAAGTATTCATGAGTTTTTAGTACCAAATTAAATAGACAAATTTTGCCTATCTGAACATTGAAAACGCTTCAATTCTGAAAATTTTCGTAAATAAAAAAAAAACCCCATACCAGACTGAAAAAACTAGAAACTTTTTCGACTACTGCAGTACTTACTAGACAAACGCTCTAAGCTTTCAATCAATTACAAACGACTCATATATATGACAATAATAAGACCTATTTGGACCTACGGAATTGAGCTTTGGGGCTCCACTAAACTATCGAATTCCTTTCGTATCCAATCCTTACAATCCAAAATCCTTCGTAAAATACTTTGTCAGAAATAAAATCATCCATAAAGACCTTAATGTTCCATACGTTTCCGATTTGGCCCAATCCAGATACCTATAATTCCATAACAAACTGCAGAACCATCCGAATCCTCTCGTTTCAAACCTTGCTTCCTCCTCGATCCCTGATAACCCTCCGAGGCGTCTGAAAAGAAGATGGCCTCGGGACCTTCTAATATAGAACTTTAATTTGAATTCTACCAAAGGGTAGTTTCTCTTCATGTTGTACATGGCATGTTACCAATGTCACATTTACTTGTTGTGTTTTCTATGTAATACAGTTGTAAATTTCATTAAAAAAAAATAGGTTGTGATGAGATAAAGCCATTCACATAGTTTTAGGTGGATGTTAATAATTTGATAAAAATTTGACTGTATAGAGCAAGTGGTATCTAGGTACACACTCCAGTGATTGAAGAATAACGACAGACATTGGATCGTCCGTCAATTTAACAAGAACGTTGAGGAGCCACCTCGGCGGACTGCGAAAGCCAAACTCCTCCGTCGCGACCATTCGAGTCCATTCGGCCGTGAGGAGTCGATGGCTCCGCTCGACTGGAAGTTAGGGGGGAGGAGGTTTTGGAAGTTGGGGGGTCCTGGAGGTCGCTGGACCGCTGCCAGGGCAGAACCGGGTCTTTTCTCCAACCTGGTCTTCCAAGGCATCGGTTCACTTTCCCCGGCGAATCGAAGAAGGAAAAGGAAAATTAAATCTTCAGAAATACTATTAAGACCAATGTGAATAGTTATCGCAATTATTTTCCGGAAAAGTTAGTTTCGATCGGGTTTAAAATTTCGATATATATATATATATATATATATATATATATATATATATATATATATATATATATATATATATATATATATAAAAGAAAACTAAGGTGTGTGCTTTAGACTACATGATAGAAGTGAAAAAATCAAAAAGGCGAGGTTAATAATATGAAATATAAATTATAAATAACAGCTCATCATAAAGAGTATGAAATGTTGAACAATCTCCTCATTTACAGTATGCAAATCTGATTTTTAATTTTTGAGATATTTTAATCCATATCTTTAAATGAAATTCGTTATCATTTGTTTTCGACACTATTTTTTTTTTTTTTTTTTTTGCGTCCCTAACACAGCATAGTGTTAAGGTTAAAGTTTGTATAATAGCTCATTACAAGGTCTTGAGAAACCTTGAGAATGAAATGATTAACATTTCCCTTGTCAACAATACGCAGATTTTTAAATATTTTAATACATACTTAAAACATCCTTCAATTAGTTGACGTTACCCGAGCGTTACACATCGGAAATCTGACGGCTCAATCTAATTTACTCTCCACAAGAAAAGAAGTTAAACTTAAGAAAAAAGATGAATCTGAAAACAGCTGAGCCCTCTCCTTAAAAAGAGAAAAAAATATGTATCAATATATGCAACAAAATAGACATCCTAAATGTTAGCAGTTTGTTTTTTATTATGGACATGGTCATGTTGAATTGAATAATAATAGCTTATAATTAACATGAAACGAAACTTTGGTGGGGTGGGTAATAGAATAAATGAACGAAAACAAAGATTTAAATTTCAAGACCTTTGCAGTATTTATATCTAAATTTTCCCCTACTTCCAATTTTTTTTTGGGGGGGGGAAGGGAGGCGACGTTTAATTATTTTGTTGTTTAGAACGGTTTAAATTTGTTTATATCTTAGAAACAAGAAAAAAAGTTTATTGATAATTAAAAAAAAAGACATTCCATTAATTTTTAATTTAATCATTTCGTTAAACGATTGCTTTAAATATATCTATAAATATTCATTTAATTGACAAAGCATTTCACATTTAGAAAACATATTTACCAAATATAGATATTTTATTAGTTAAGAAATTATTTATTTAGACAATCTTATATATATTTTATAATAAAAATATTCAAATGTTGAAGCTTTGTAGTATTTATATTAAATAGTAA
This sequence comes from Nezara viridula, assembly GCA_928085145.1. NCBI lineage: Eukaryota > Metazoa > Arthropoda > Insecta > Hemiptera > Pentatomidae > Nezara > Nezara viridula. The sequence continues at coordinate 7,582,661 of OV725082.1, forward strand.
AAACCAAAAAAAAAAAGTTTAAATAAATCGAATAAAATTCAAAAGATATGAAGATCATATAATAGCGAAATTAAAATTCCACCAATGTTAGAGTGGATATTTCCACTGGCACTTGCCAGATATGCACTATCTAATATAACAATGCATTTATACATTTTTTTAAAATTTGTATTTAAATATATAATTACAATTATTATTTATGCCTTTTGTTCACTAGATGCATATAAGTGGTTTAATGATTAATAAAATAGACAGCACTTAAAGTAAATTATTAAGTTAATAAATTAGAATTTCTACGATTAGTTTTATGAAATAATACTTATATGAAATAAGTTAAAGAATAAAACTCTACTTAAATATTATACTGTAAATATTATATTGTTCTTACTACCACTCTGATGTCCTTAAAAGGTGAAATTGTCCTTAAAAATTTGTTAAAAATTGATTTTTTTTTTAAATATTGTTTATGATCGGTTCATAAATTAATAAAAGTTTGAAATTATCTGATGCATATATATATATATATATATATATATATATATATATATATATATATATATATATATATATATATATATATATAGTCATATAAATGATAAACAATTTTGCTAAAGTGGTATAAGTTAAAAACAAAAGCTTAGAGGTAATTCACATTTCAGAGAAAGTTAATCGACTAAGTGCTAATTACAATGGAATTCAACAATCGATTGAATTCAGTACATGAAAAAGTGAATTATGCTAAGTTTAGGATCGACCATCTGGATTCCAGAGCAAGGTTAATACACAACGGTTTTAAAAAAAATAAAAAAAAATCGTAAATCTCTTAAGTAAATTAAGAAATATCAACAAAAAATAGTTATCCAACGGATGCCTGAAATAAATCACTAATTCCAATCGATTGATTAATTAATGAACAGACTTATTTATACCGATAGATTAATGCTAGGTTTAGAAACCATCTGATGGATCCTAAGGGAAACTAAACACTCCTGGAAGATTACGATATTCGTGAAAAAACGTGTATATAAGAGGAAATATTTCCCTAGTGAATCGCAGAGTTTCAACACAGAAATAAATATAGATAAAAAGTTAAATGAATATAAATCTCACATAAGTTGAGAAATAACAAGAGGTTATAACGAAGTTATATTCAGCGGATGTATAACTTACTACTTATACTCAGAACTAATCCGTTGAGTTTATTATATATATATATATATATATATATATATATATATATATATATATATATATATATATATATATATACCTATTCATGCTATGTTCAGGAAACATATGGTAGATTCTGGCGGAATATTAACACCCCTGGCAAATTATAACTCATGAAAAAAAAGAATATGTAAGGAAATATTTACCTACTGAATTGTTAATTTTCAAAACGGAAATAAATATGGATAGAAATTAACTGAATATAAATATGTAAAAGGCATTTAGAAGTAATAAAACTGAAATTAAAATGATGTTACAGCCAGTGGATACACCGATGTCTAAACCGAGTAGAGCATTGAGCTATTGATCATTCAATCGATTAATAATGAAACGCACTGAATTCTTTTTATAGAGCTATCAATTGGCTTAGGCACAGGAAAGTCTACGGGAAGAGCCGGAGGGCTGAAGCCTCTCCACCCTCAAAATGGAAAAATACAACCATGTCTTATGAAAAAAAAAATTAAAAATTACTTTTATAAATATTATTATTTGTGTAATTACATTTAATAGGACTTCAAAGAATCACTTAAACACCATATCATATTGTTAGTTTCTTTCTTTTTATTTCGAACTAATTATCATATATATATATACATATAACATATAACATATACATACAAGCATACATATATAAATGCTTTCGGGTTCAAGCCCTCCTCCCTCCCAAAAAAAAGAATTAACTCCTGGATCCGTTATTAGTGCACTGCAATCGATTGATGGATTTTCCGATTAAATTAGTTTTATATATATATATATATATATATATATATATATATATATAAGTGAAAATAAGAGGGGGGAGTAGCTCAGTGGGTGAGCAATGCTTTCCAGAGCTTATATTTTAAAAAATGAAAAGATAATTTTCCATAAACATTAAAAAAAACAAATTAAAATTTTTAAAGAATTTTATTTGCATAATATTTTTAAAGAAATATTTGCATAATTATTAGATCTAAAAACGAAGAAAAAATATGACTTAATCTAGGTGAGAAACTTTGTCATATGAAACTGAAATCAGTTTAAATAATTGAAAAAAATTATATATACAAAAAATCGAAGCCGAAATATAATAATCATAACGTAATTAAAGTAGATATAAGGCAATTTATTTCTCTATAAAACATAAAGGCCTAGCCAACCCAAAGCTTTAGTAGCTATACCACCTTTGTAATTGCTGTACACATATAAATAATAATAAAAAAAAAAAAAAACGGTACCACAAAAACCCATGAAATGTTTTGGATTTAGTACATTGTTAGAAAATATTGTTTCAAGGCCAACGGTTGTGCAGGGAGGTGATCGGGCTAGGATCACTAACCGCCAGATTTCATCCCTTAATTAATTGTTTAATTAAGAGTTACCATTTTATAGAGGTTTATGAAAAATTACTCGACATCAGCCGGATTCGAATATGGGATCTTGAGCTTAGCAGCTCAGTGACTAACTCACAGAGCTACCCCGTTTTCCAAATATAAATAATCGAAAAGGATACAACCAAGTTAAAAATTAAAAAAAAAAAAATACTTGTAATACAACCCATGAAGTGTGTTGGGTTCAAAATTCAAAAGAAAATCCAAATTACGACTTTAATGAATGAAAAAAACATAAATTTCTGGCAATTTGATTAAAATCTCAAAGGAACAATAAATAATAACATTGGTGAAATATTTGTTTAAATTAAAAAAAAAAAAGCATAATTCATAGTTTTTATTTATTGATGAGAAGATTGGGTGAAAATAAAATGAAAAATGATAAATGTAAAAATATGGTATAGTATAGTAAGTATATTTATTTTTATTAATGCCGACGTTTATTGAACATTAGTTAAATGAAATATGTTTTTTTAACTATGATCATTTTCTCTATGAAATAGCTTTTCAAATTTCGAAACTAATTCAGTAATACTCGTTCAATAATATAATTTAGTGTAACAGGCTTTGGGTTTTATATTTAGAGATATTCTTATAATATATTATTTTAGATATAAAACTGGAAGAAGTTTGCTGATTTTAAAGAATTTTAAAATTGACAGTTTCTAGGAAAATTAAGTAGCCGGTAAATGCACTGTGTAATATTCCACTGAAATTTTTGGCTTGAATACTTACATTTTATAATAAAATATTTATTTATTTTTATGTTAATAATTAGAAATGAAACATATAATGATGCTACTTGCCAATTATGGAAACCTAAATATTCAGTTTAAACAGTAAAAGAAATATATTGATTTCAAAAATTGATTTTTAATATCTTGTTTTCTAAATCAATTAAAAGCGATGCCAGTGTTGTGCGACGGTGCCAGATCTACTGCAATAGCAGATCCGGCAACATGTCACTCGTTCCGCTCTGCTGCCCACCATTATTGAAAAGTGTTAAAAACTACTGCATTCTCAATTTGAATATTTATTTATTTTTATTTTATTTTTTACTGAAATTAGATCAGAGTTTAGCAAATTAGCCCACTTCATATATTTTAAGACTTTTATTTTTTATTTTTAGAGATGTTTAAGCATTAGACAATTATAACGTTGAAACAAAATTCTCAAGAATTTTAGTCAGAATTTCTTTATTCAGTTAGCCGACATGAAATTGGTTAATACCATTAGATAAGATATTAATTAGTAAAAAAATGCATAAATTACCCAAAGATAATATCAATAAGATACTTTAATAAATAACTAACTAACGTCTTTTCAACTCTGGCTGAATTTGGACACAATATATTCGCTTAGTTTTTAGGCTATAAATAATATTCGAACCTTCTAAGTTTTTTTTTTTACTGTTCAATGATGGAATACAAACAAGAAAGTTAATTACTAATTTTTTTTTTAATTTTAGCCATTCAATATCAAGTCAAATAATAAGTTCAAAATAAAAGCAAATTCAGAATAAAAAATCCACGTTTTTGTGTGAATTTTTTTTTTTCTTCCAGTGTACGACCTAAATTTTTGTTCTTTGTTTAAAAAACCTGTTAAACTTGCAAATATAAAAAAAAAATAATCACCCGTTTGATTGCAGTAATAAGAATTATATTATATAAGTGGAAAAAATCAAATTTTTGGAAAACCAGTTAATTGAAGCATTGAGGTAAGAAAAGTATGATTGTAACTAGAGATAGGCGATAGTCAATAATACTATTGATATATCGATAGCTCGTATCCTCCCCTTAGAAACAAATTATATTAAAATTGTATATGCTTAAAGGAATAATTTTATTAACATGGCTTCATTCTTCTACACATTTATTGATGTAAGAGATATAGTGGTAATATAACAATATAAAAGTTAAATGTTTGATAATAGAAATCGGTTATTGTATATCTAATTGAAATGTCACATTAAGAAAATAAATGGACAGAAGTGTGAAGGCGTGCCTAACACTATCATTAGCAATATATAAAACTGAAACTAAATTGAACAAGAAGAAGTATTCAAGGTAAAAAATAATCCAATCTCAAATTACTTTCTTAGAAATAATAAAACAACCCCAGTTGTGAAGATGGAAAAAATGTTAAATTTACCTCATCGTTTTTAATTCATTTTTCATGTGAAAAATATAATTATAAAATCTACAAGTATGCCGTTACAGTTTTATTATATTTTAAACTAGATGTTATTATCAAATTAAATTTATAATCTTAGAAATTAAAAGTCATGCACACAATACTACCTATATTTCGTCCATATTTCTTGTATGGATTCAACGATCAGGGAAATCAATGCAATTTATTTTTCTATATAAACGTATTTTCCCTTCAATATTTTTTTAATTATTTATTTAATAATTTTTATTAGTGCCTTAAAATTGATTTTTAATAATGTATCCGATCTAAATGTTAATAATTATAAAGCTTATGCAGCATGTTAAAGTAAATTTTCAATGTATTCTTTAGTTATTTACTTTAACATGCTGCATAACTAAAGAATACATTGAAAATAAATCCTCTTTAAGTCTGTATCGGGTTACTAAACTATCGACTATCGCCCATCCCTAAATATAACGATTAATCTAAGAAGACAAAATTTATTTGAATGAGCATGCAAATTAAAAATTAGGTTTTAGGGCAATTAATCAATGATTTTAGAGAAAATTATGCACTTCAAGACATAGCTTCTTGATCTTTAATAAGAGACAGATTTTAAGCAATAAGAAAGGCCGGAAATGATTATATAGTAAACCCAAACTAAGATTAGTTGATAATATTTAAATATCTTATTACTGTTATCCATCTACCCCCCCCTCTTTTTCAAATCATGTCAGACATAGAACTTAATGTCTTAGACATAGAACCTTTGTCACACTGACTATAAAACGCTTATTCACATGTCCTGAAATTATGAAAAATTAATAATTTCGTCTGATTATTTCTTAGAAACAAAGAAAAATATTATTATGATGTAAAAAAAAAAAAAAAATAAATCATGGATTCGTTTTACAGGCTAATCCATAGTAAGTTAAGGGACTGTTTTGAATTTGCTTATTTTCTGTTATGAATAAAAATCAATGACCTTCGTCTAAGTGATATTTCACTATAGAGATTTTATATTTGGATTTTAAAATTTTCATGAAATATTAAAAAAAATTAAGTTTTAGACAAAAAATTATGTACAAATCATTCTTAACAAATGACTTTTTTTAACAATGACATATCACTATTATGATTGGATGAGGAGGAAATATTTTATAGTCAATAATATGGCTTCTGGAGTTTTATCCAGCTAGATTCGCATTCTTTTGTAAGTCCAGACAAGAACTCTTGTTATTTGTTCGTTATTTTCTCTTTCTTTAAAAGTAATGATCGTTATATAAATTTTAAAAAAAAGCTATAGGGCTAAAACCCCTCCCCTCCCCCACGTCAAAACTAAATCCTGGATTTGCTATTGAGTTTAGGAACGGTCTGATGGATTTTCGGATGCCCATTTATGAGATAAGTGCTGAGATTAGGAACTTGTTCTACCTCATTTTTAATGTTTTTTTATAAACAGATATAAATATTTGTATCAATGTGAAGATAAAAAGAAAAAAATCTTAATATTTGAGACTAAGTTTATTGATTGAAAAATTGTTATTAAGGTTATTAAAACTCTAAATACGATTAAACTAAACAGAAAAAAAAATTAAATTATTTATATTTTAACTAAATTATCCGTATACTGCTCTATTTTTAAACGAATATAAGATCAACACACAAAGACTTCCAAGTTACTGAATTTCTAATATATAAACTATTTCTTTTTACTCAATACACTACATTTTTACTTTAAAATTTAGATAATTATTGCGATCACTGTGTTTTTAATAATCTTAAAATAAATAGGGTGTTTTTCTGTTAAAATGATATAAATACCCAAAATTATGGTATGTAACAAACACTTGAAAATATAATTAAATAATCCTGCAAGAAAAAAATGCACAAATATGTATAAAGAATTGCATGCATTATTAAAAAATTAAAACTCACAGAGTAAGGCTTCAATATGGCTGGCTTTCTTTCTTGAAGTACACTATCCGCTATGTTTTTTAAAACAAGCAGATTTCGAAACGAAACTAAATAAAACAATGAGCAGAAAATAAAAAGGTATACTAATTAATTAAGATTATCACTTATAACACTATTATCACATAATTAAAACAAAACTAAACCATTCGACACAGAACCGAACCGCACGACATATTTTATATTATCAAGATAGAAGGGATGGGGGGTAGTCGTGGCTAGAGACATGCCAGCATAATCAGATACTCGCACCTGATTGGCTGAAGAGTTACCGCCAACATTGGCGCTAAAAACAGTGTATGTAAAAACTAAAAAAATATTCTGTATAATAACAGTTTCAATAACATCAGTTAAATGTTCTTCTAAAGCGGGCATTAATTGTTATTAATACTATAATTTAATTATTTTGTTATTTATATTAATTTTTCATGTATTTAAAATAAAATTCAAGCATTATCAGATTAATTAAAATATAAATTAAGATATGTTTTATTGTAAGAAGTTAGGGAAGCTAATTTGACTATTTGCTGAGTTACTCCCACTCCTACTTGTAGACACAGTCTGTTTCGTTTAAGTGAAATTATTCAAGTTTATATTTGTTTTATGAAGTTTTCATCTGCGTTTCACAGGTATTTCATTATTATTATTATGAATATTATTATATATTAACTTTTCAATGTGTTATACATATAAATTATAATAAAAATTGCATCAATTATGTGTTTTCCATGCAAGAGATATATTGAGCGCCATTTACTCAGTAAAATATCCTTGTTGATAATTAAATAAAATATTTTCATATGTATTATTATATTTATATCTGAGTCAGATTTTTAAAATACTATTTTTTAAGGAGTTTAAAGTTCATTGTTGAATTTTACTGTGAACAATATATACATATTCGTTAATAATTTTATTTTTAAAGCATAAATCAGCCACAAATAGATGTTGAGTTAAGGGTTTGTTCTCTTTGAATTCTTATATTAGATCATATTATTAAAAAAAACGGATATTTTTTAAGGCGTTTTCAGTCCATCATATAATTTCATTATGGAAATATTAACTAAAATAAAATCAAAATAATATTTTTTATTTAAATTTCCTGTAAAATAGATTTGAACACCATATAACGATTATTTTTTATTCTCAGAATTTACTTTCATAGAAATTATTTATTTGAATACTTTTTCAGTAACGATATGTGCTTTAATAATTTTATTACAGTTAAAAATTATAATACATCTTTTAGTTTAGGTTAATAAAAATAAGTTATGCTATATTTTTTGGCAGTTTAAATCTTGTTTTAAAAATAATTTTTACCGCTTCTAAATATAAAATAATTTTAAAAAATTTAATATTGATTAGAACTTATATGCAAAATAATGATTAAGAGGCTTTTATTAAATACATAATTCATTGAACTAGAATGATATCAAATGATATATTTATTAAACTGATAAAATTATTTTTAAACTGAATTAAAATTTTCAGTTATAGCATAAATATTTATAAAGCATTTCAGGAATTTTATTATTAAGTAATATTAAACATTTAAGCGAGAAGGTTTGTAGTGATTTAAAAAAAATAGCATAAAATATTATATGAAATGTGTGTCTTATCTTTTCAAAAATTCTAAAATGTTAGTATAACTTCACTATCAATCAGAAATAATAGAAATTAAAATACCTAATTTCGAGATATATTGTTTACCGAGTTGTGAAACCGATGTTATTTCACCAAACGAAAAATGAAAAAAAAAAAACACTGTTAAAATATATGTAGTAACCGTCCTAAGAGAATGAATATTTTTTAAGGTGTTTTAAGTTTATTATATATTTTTATCAAGGAAATATTAGCTAAAATAAAAACATAATTTGATTTAATTTAAATTTTTTATAGGTTTGAAAATCATGTAACGATTTTTTTTTCAGAATTTACTTCATTGAAATTATTTATTTGAATATTTTTTTCAGAAACTATATGTGCTTTAATAATTTGATTACAGAATATTGTTGAAAATGTAATTAATCTTTTAGTTTAGGTAAAAAAAAAAATTAAGTTGTATTTTGAGTTCTTTTATAGCAATAAAAATCTTACTTAAAAAATATTTTTAACCGTTTCTAAATATAAAATAATTTTAAAAATTTTAATATTGATCAGAACTTATATTTAAAATAATAATGAAGAGGCGTTTAATAAATACATAATACGTTAAAAATTGATAAACTGCAATAATATAATTATTAAAATATTTATATAGAACTTCAGGAATTTTATTTTTAAGTAATAATAAACATTTAAGGGAGAACGTTTATAGTAAATAAAAAAAAAAACATAAAATATTAAAAGAAATTTTGTCATATTCTTTTTAAAAATTCTAAAATTGTTAATATCACTTCACTATCACTATGCACTCACTAGTAATAAAAATAAAAAACCTTACATCGAAATATCGAGTAAATAATAATCGATAATCGAGAAATAATATCAAGTTGTGAAACCGATATTATTTTACCCCTCCCTCCCCCCCAAAAAAAAATCACTGTTAAAATATATGTAATAACCGCCTTAAGAGAACCGAACACCACAGATATCGGAACGAAACTAAATTAAAATGAGGAGGTGGGAAATAGCAGCCATATTTCCAACGGAAGGCATTTCGATAATTCGATTGGCAATGAACAATAAGGATGTCCGTTTAGGTTGGAAGGTCTAATTGAATCACTACACTGTTTTGAATTATCTGTCCTGGAACAAATAGAAAAAATATTTCATTTTAGAAGATACAAGAGACATAGATAATTATATTACGACACCATCTTTCAACAGTGAACTTATTTTCAAAGAAATATCAGAGAGTTATTAAAACAGAATATCGTTTTACTTCTAACTTAGATCACTCCAATCATATTTGTACTTGAAGAACCGGAATTAGCCGATTTTGCCCGAAAGAGTGCAAACCGATTCCGAAACTCTAATTTCACCTAATTCAGGCTTAATTTACACTAATTAATTTGGCCTATTTGTATCTATTTAAGCGTTACATACTTATATTATTTACTTAATATATTAATGTTAATAAACTATACTGAATATTTTAATAATTTTCTTAATTAAATATATTGAAAATATTAGTGAACTGAATTATATATCGATATAAAAGAATTGCTAAAGATTAAAACTATTTTTAATAAAGGTTTAGGCTCTATTTATTCCACTATATTTATATTTCTCTTATTGCACTGGTAACATTTCGCCATTTTGAAGTCAACTGCAAGACTTAATTAGTTTTTAATATAAAAAATACATGTAATGCGACAGTAACGTTAATCTTTTCTTGGGTCTTTTGAAGATTATCCCCGCCAGTTACTTTTTGTAACTGTTATATTTTGTATCTGTTACATTTGATTCAATTTTGTTATTATTCTATTATATGAACATCTGTTAACAGATTCATTTAGTTGGCAAAATTAACTCCATTACGTTATACTCCAGTTTGGATAACGATAAGAAAGTAGGATATAAGTTTTATCAGGAAGCTGGAATTATCCATAAGGAACGCTTTTGTGATAAAGGACACCAATGTAACAGTTCATTTTGTTAAATAAATGAATCTGTTAACAGATGTTGATATAACCGAAGAATAACTACGTTGATTCAAATGTAACTGATACTTTTGACTTAATTTATTTTAATTTTAATGTAGTTGTAAGTCGCAATATATCTGTTTCCCATAGGTAAACAAGTGCATGTCCATTTTTATATTTGTTCTCATGAAAAAAATATTAGAAAATTATCTCTTAAAAGTATTATTGTTCGTTTATTACATTTAATAGGACCTTAAGAATCACTTAATAAGAATCACTCAAGATGTGTGGAGAACGGCGGGTTTGGATGACTTGGAAGAGGTAGGATGTCACGAATTGATGAACTGCAATAGTATAATTATTAAAATATTTATATAGAACTTTGGGAATTTTATTTTTAAGTAATAATAAACATTTAAGGGAAAACGTTTATAGTAATTTAAAAAAAAAAATCATAAAATATTAAAATAAATTTTGTTATATTCTTTTTAAAAATTCTAAAATTGTTAATATCACTTCACTATCAGTATGCATTCACTAATAATAAAAATAAAAAACCGTTAGGAAGGGTAAAGCCACTTCAATTCTTCATAAAAACGGGATACGGAGGCGTCCCTTAGGATAAAGAAGATTAATCGAACAAAGCAATTTTATTATGTTTGTTTTATTATAATATATAATATGTTTTTATTCCTTAATATCTTGTCTAGTTCGTTTTGATCTAATACAGGCTATATATAGATATACAATTAATTGAGTAGATGGGCACAGATGTGATAATACCCAGGAAATAGAACGATCAGCTGTGGTTGCCCAGGGTTGATGTGTAGCCCCCCTCATCTTCAGCATTCCCTCCTCCTCGAGGGCACAAAGGCAACCATATCGCAGCATTCCGTCGGTATGGGGGGGGGGAGAGATATTTGGCAACCCGCCTCAACAGTCTGATCAAAGGGATCTTGAGTTCTGATCTAAGAACTGGGGGGGGGCGATTCTTTTGTCTTCTCTCGGTGATCTATCGCCGTCTGTTCGCTCAGCGAGTTTATTCCACAGATGTTTATCTTCGCTTTACTTTGTTCTCTCTCGATAAAAGGTCAGTGAATCAATGTAATCTTAAGTGATATGATCGTTGTTAATTAAATCATTTAATATATGAATTATAAATCTAAAGTTATTTTTTTCTTTTATTGAATAATATTACATTCTGTTTAAATTACTACTATGATAGTAACACAAATAACACATTCATAACATATAGCCAAAAGTATTATAAAATAAATATTTTATTTACTTATTTATTTGTTGGATAATATAATATTCTCTCACATCTTCTGTTCATTTTTCCTGAAATTGGTGTCTTGAGGTTTTATTTTTTACATAAATTAGGCCAGTATTCGCCAATATTTTATTTATAAGCTGTTAAATACCACGTTTTGGCCATACTAAGGGCCATTTTCCAGTCTTAATGAGTCCTCTATTAGATATTCATTATTAATGCCGCATTATTTTGTTCAGTGAACATTAAATTGTCTACATCATTTCTGGAGGGACTGAAATGACGTAGGCGAAACCCCTAATTAGCAGGACAATTTAATGTCCACTGAACAAAATAATGCGACATTAATAATGAATATATAACGGAGGACTCATCAAGACTTGAAAATGGCCCTTAGTATGGTCGAAACGTCGTAATTAATAGCTTATAAATAAAATATTGGTGAATAATGGCCTAACTTATGTAAAAAATAAAATAATTATAATGAGTTAAGACCACATTTATGCAACTATTGACGCAAGGCGATAATTAAAGGGATTGACGCCTTCAGGGGTGCCCATTCCCCTCCGCCAAGATCGATGGAATCTATTCTCCCTCCTAAGATGTTTTATTACTCATCATTTCTTAAAAACAGAGCAAGCTAATGTAGAATTAGAAAATTAGTTTTCTCCTTGCCCCTTAGTACAGAACTTTTCATTCTGAAAATTCACAACCCCGTCGAAATGTGTTCCCTCAAAAATAAAAAAAAACGCCAAAATATGACCACCTAAAAAAATTTGATCAAATAACCTTTTAGGCATCCCTGGACGCCTTTGTAAACTATAGAAGAAAAAAATAAGACCACATTCAGACTATATCAAATATAAAATAAACAAGAGAAAAATAAGAACTAAATAATAATTAAAAAGTGTATTCACTAAATAAAAATAAAGTAACATAAAGATGAGTAAATTAGAAAAACGCAGGCATACTAGAAACAATAAATAAATAAAAAAATAATTTGAAAAATAGTAGCCTTTAGTTAGTCGTATAATTATAAATATAATCATGTAACTTCCTCATAATTTGTATTGATTTAACAAAGAAAAACAAATTTTCTATTTGAGATTTTTATTTCGACATGTTTTAAAACTTTGGCGTCATTGTTCTTTAACTTAAAATATCTCTTGTTCTTACACGACAAAAATTCACTTGCCCTATTTTACTGAAAGTGTCTATTATAATTTATTATACAATTGAATTTGTTAAATAAAATCAGCGCTATTTGTTTATAAGGAGTTGATTGGGAGGAGGGAAGGGGGTGCAGTAAAATAAATACTAAATTATATAAATAGTATTATTTAATTATTATGCCGACGTTTCGACCCACCTTGCAGGTCTTCATCAGGGTTACAAAAGATACAAAATATAAAAGGTACATGATGAAAATAAAATAAATGAATTATAAGCAGATATTGAATAAGGAAAAGCTGTCTGATAAAGAAATAATAAGATGGTATCAGAGATAAAGTGGGTGACAATTTAGTTAAAATATCAAGTATTATATATATATAGAAGATACAAACAAAAATAGAAAATAAGTATGAATAAAAATAGAAAACAAAGGAGAATATATTTTCTATTTTTGTTTGTATCTTGAATATATATAATGCTTGATATTTTAACTATATTGCCACTCACTATATCTCTGATATCATCTTATTATTTCTTTATCAGAAAACTTTTTCTTATTCATTTATTTTATTTTCACCATGTACCTTTTATATTTTGTATCTTTTGTAGCCCTGATGAAGACCTGCAAGGTGGGTCGAAACAGCATAATAATTAAATAATACTATTTCTATAATTCAGTATTTATTTGACCGCATCCCCCGATCAACTCCTCATAATATATCACGGTCAACCATCTCTACATCGTTATTTTTTAATTGATATATTATAACTTTCAAATCAATACAATGTATAGGGAGAAAAGAAAAATATTAAAAAAATGTTAAAAAATTTATAACATATTTTTTCGGCATTGGCAAGAACTCTAGTAAACTACTCTAGTTGGAACATACTTGTATACTTAGACTGCTTCATAATTCTAGGTGCCTTATATTGTCACATTTACTTTTCCAGACATACTCGTAGAAGAAAGATCATTTCTACAAAATATCATTTTTTTTTTTTTTCGTAAAATTTAAATTTATATATTGCAAACTAGTTTTGAAATTTGTTGCATTTTCTGGATTTCCAGTAAGTGTTAATGCTTTCAATCTTCAATATATCTTTATATATATATATATATATATATATATATATATATATATATATATATATATATATATATATATATATAATATATATATATATATATATATATATATAATATATATATATATATATATATATATATATATATATATATATTATATATATATATATATATTTCTTGTGATTATATTTTTTGTTTTTAAACAATTTTCACATTGTCGAAATCAAATGTAGTCTATTTTTCAAACATAAACAGTACTAATCCATTTTTTTTCTAATAGTTTGAATATTTTTAAAAGTTATATAATATTTTTTTTTTGCACATTCTATCATTTATATAACGCCCAATTTCAAGATAATATATTCCAGAACAGTTCTGAACAATTAATTTTTTAATAATACAAATATAGTGTTATTTGACTACACAAATCTATAAAGATACTCACGTCGATACGGCAGGAAGTCGAGGTGAGATAAAAGTCATACATACCGTTGGAACCGGAATCCCTAGGGGTTGGTTTGTTTGCCGGATGTATCGCCGCCTTAGGAACTTCTCAATCCTTCCGTTTCCTTTTATATTTTTATTCCGTACAGTAAAAGAATCTGATTCGATATTATATTATATTATATTGTGATATCAGCTGTGTTTCTCCAATGCTTATTGAATTTTATTTTTTAATAAATGAAGTGACAGTCCAAGATAGATGGACATTAAATACTGAAAACCATTATATTTAACCTACCTTTCGACCAAACTTCAGGTTTTTATCAAGACTAAAAAAAAAAAAAAAAAAAAAAATACAAATATGGTGACATGAATTTAGGATTATAATATACTGATGAAAATATATACGAGATCTTACAAGTCGTCTCCTAATGACCATTTCGTTTATAAGTCTATTGGTGTGTCTGTGTGTAGTTTAATAAGGAATGTGTTGGTCGACAGTCATTTGTCATAATTTGGAAAATTAAGTTTTGTTGTTTATGTACCAGGGAGATGCTGTTATTTGTTTTAAAATTTTGCATTGAAAAGGTTTTAGTTTTTGTTAAATGCGTCCATTTTGCTAAACCATAAATGTGTGAGGCGTTTGTCCAGTATGTTTGAGGGTTTAAGCTGGTATGTGTATGTGTTTAGTTTTTGTCTGATTATCAATTTTGATTTTTTTCATGTGTTAAAATTTTTATTTATTTTTTAAATTATAAATAGCAATATTGAAAAACGAAAAATGTAATTGGAAAACATAGAAACTGGTACCCACCACTTGAGTATGAACCAATAAACATACACTTAAATAGAAGAATGTTGAGGAATCTTAATAAGTCTCATTTTCCATTCAAAAATAATTATGCAGCATAGTCTTCCGTATTAACTTTAAAATATAATATTATTCTTTCAAAAAAAAAAAAAAAGGAAATACTAGAAAAAATGTAACGTATAAATACTCAAATCTTTAAATAGTAGGATAAAATGGAACTGATATAATTTTTGTTTAACTTTCTATCTTCATCCACACCTGTCAGAAGCAATGACAATTAGTGTGTCTATTATCAGTAAGAGTACAGGTAGTAGCTTGATCGGGGTGAGAGAGAGCCCAGCGGCATCCCTTCCTGCATTGAAATTCCGCTCTGAGTCAAAGTGGCTCATCCTGTTCATCTGAAGACAATATTTCCTAGGTACGTTCCTCAATCAAATCATCAACAATCATCGTCCTTCTTACGCCTATAACCTTCTCCAATTCAAGTCCTCAGTCCACTCCCTTTTCAGAAGATCTCGACATTCCGACCTTTACATTCCTTCTCACAGATCTGTCTCGTTTCAAAACTCTTTTATTGCTGGCTCTGTTAATTTCTGTAATTCCCTTCCTATCCTGTAATTCCCTTCGGCATTCCCCCTCCCTATCTACGTTTAAAACCCTCCTATTCCAATTCCTGTTCCAAAAACAGTCAGATATCCTCTAATCTCGTATGTAAAATTACATATCACTTAAATACTCTGACAATTTTTACTATCAGATTCGGCTTTATTTTTTTTACTTTTCTTTTTTCTACAGAGACACAGAGTTTATTTATAAGAAGAATATAATCTATTTTTTATTGTTTATATATATTTTTTTCTAAAATTGTATATTTATATTTTACCACTGTATATAGTTTTAAGTGCCTGTATATGATTTTTTTTAAATTTTGTATATAGTGTGTTTACCTAATGTTGTTTTTACTTATTTCTGTTTCTTTTTACTTGTTGTGTTTGTTTTTATTTAGGCCAGATATAAGATTTTAATTTTGAACTTTTTTGCTATTCTAAAGGGACTTTGTTCCAGAATAAAATTATTTTCTGTTCTATTCTATTCAAATGAATTTGGTATATTTTTATTCGAGGAAGCCCCTCGTTCAGCTTCTTTTGAACCACCTAAGTGTGTTTTCGGGCATGTTAAATGTAGCCATACTTTATGTAATAGTGTTAGTATGTCCAAATAGATATCGTGAAATCTTTTGTAGTGTGTCCTTATGTGGTCGTTAACTTTATTTGAAAGTCTTTATATAAAGTAATGTTTGTGAAGTACCATGGAGCTTTGGTTATATTCCTAAAAGTTATTGACTGAAATGTTTATAGTTTTTATATGTGGGTAGTTTTGGATGCCCCGTAAATTTGTGAAGTGATATAATGTTAAAAAAAAAAAAAGAAATCAAATATAAATAAATAAAATGTTACGGGAATAATACTCGTATGAAGAAGATGCTATTTGATTCCACCTGTGATTCTTAGCTTATGAAAATAAAGACGTAATCTGGGCTTTGATATCCCTAAGGCTCAAACTTAGAAACTTGGAAAGGAACTTCATTAATCTTGTGAGGAATCACTAACGATTCACTTCTCTAACTTTAAGTTTTAATTCATTGAATACATTTTTTATTTTTTTTTAAGAAATCAGATTAACTAATACGAAGTTATAATGAAACCTCAACAATATTAGCAAGGATTTAATTAGTACAATTTAGGAATCTGTACAATAATCTATATTTTTCTAATTTAAATATTTCAATTTTTATTTAAAAAAAAATTTTTAATGACAAAATTGAATTTTCATTCAAAGATTCCATTTGTCTCATTTTCTGCTACCACTGTAGTTATTACTATAATTTTGTTATTTATAATGTTTAAAACTTTTTTATTTTTTATTTCATCTCCAATTTTACCTATATCTATTTTAATCCTATTTATAATATGATTTTAGTCGTTTATTCTTCTATTTGGTCTTTGTAGGTCTTAATGTCGATGATGGTCTCTTTTTTACTTTCCTACTTAAGATAAGGAAATTATTACAACCGGGTCAAATTTCCGATATGCGGTTTTCGACGGATCTATACGTTTCAGGGAACTCTGAGTCCGAAAAAAAAAATTAAAAACCATTGGTCTGTCTGTCTGTGCCAAGATTTTCCTGGGAACTAGTGAACCGATTTTGTTGCTTGTTTTTTTGTAGGGTTTTGACTACTGATACCTGTGAGACTAATGAGTGTGCATGCCATAGTCTGCGCAAGAAGTGAAAAACATACTGTAGAACTAAACGCACTATGATTTGATGAAACTTTCCTATAATGTTCTAATAATTGTCCTTTCAATTTTCGTACATGGAATGAATTCCCGAGAAAATTCAGGAAAAAAAGGTCACAAAGAAAAGAAAAATGTTCTGGGGCCTAACTCCCTAAGTATACTACAATTATAATAAGTATATCTAAATTTATGATAAAACTTTTGAAAGGTAATTATATTAGCAACAAAGCGAAAAAAAAATCGGAACCGAACGATAATACAGCTTATTCTATTTTCTAAACATGTTTTAATTTATTGCTTTCCTGCTTAAGATAAGGAAAGTATTGAGATCAGATCTAATTTCCGACATGCGGTTTTCGACGAATCAATTCGTTTCAGAGTCCCCTGAGTTCGAAAAACACATTTTTATCAATTGGTCTGTCTGTCTGTCTGCCTGTTGCCCGCTTCATTATTTCTTCTACTTTTAACACAAAAATTATTGTGTGACAAAATTAGACTATGGCAAAAAGGTCTTGATCAGCATTATTAGAGGGTATTGCCTTTTTTACGTTGATTTTCCACTAGCCAGTTTACATTGCTTTAGTTAATCAAATAAATCGTACTCAAATCTTTTCTTCGATAACTTTTCAGGAAAATAAATCTAATCATTTCTTTTTTAATGGACTTATTTTAAGATATAAAAACTTTTCTAAAAGCGGTAGGAAAGTCGTGTTAGTGGACACACCAGATTTTTTTTTGTTGCATTGCTTGGTTTTGTATTGTTTAATGCTGACCGTACCTAAGTCATCTCACCATAATTTAAACATGACAGTCCTAGATGGTTGAGGTGGTACATAGAACTGTTTCATTGGTCCATCGGTGTGAAATGCGATGTTGTCATAGCACCGTTCGATGTCAGAGCAATTCGATGTTTTGATTGGACTGATTTGATGGTTAGATGAGAACTGTAGATAGTCGCTATCTGAATGTAGCCAGTTAAATTAGAGTCAATTCATAATTGGTGATAGTTGGAAGGGTTCGTTCCTGCTAACGAAGAAGAGGATATGGGCAAATCTTAATATTAAAGTAATAATGAAGAATGATATGGTAATATCCGGTATAGTAAAACAATATCTTATAATATGTGAAAATAATATTAATAAAGACATTGCGAACCCAAAGGTTCAAGGCCGATACCTCAATCGCTGTTAACACACTTTCTTCAACCGGTGGAACAAAGGCGGCCCAACAAAATTGCCCAAAAGCGAAATTCAGTATTTTAGTGTTTTCAGTCTTTCAGTTTCATTTAGAATTTCTCGTATTTCATTTAAATTTTAACTCTAAGTTACATTGTCTTTGAGTTTGTTTGTTGCCGATATAAACTGTTTTGCATATTGTTCTTGATGTATAATGTTTATATGTTGTATTTGTATGATTTAATCTAATGATTAACTTAAACAGATAGTTGAATATTTCAATCAACACTGTCATATTTGTTTATAACGAGATATTAGCAGCACTGGAGTAATCGATCTAGAAGCATTTAGAAAATATATTTAGAGCTAGGAGGTAGATAGTAGGAAGCAAATCCCTCTCTCAACTACTCAACATTAAACCAGTGGATTACTTTGCATCTCATAACCGTTTTCAAACTTTATGTTCTCTCTCAATTTTGCTCTGGATTATGGGCCTTATCAAGAATAGAGACTAATAAGAGAGTATAAATTTAATATTTTTAATTTACTTTCGTTTAGCTATTTATGAAATATTTGTATAACAAGAGAAACTTTTGCGACAGTGAAGATTTTGGAGTACGAAAATTTATGTTTCAAGTTCCCTTGACTCCAAATAACCAAGTACCAGGATTTGGAGACTTGACCAGCGAATCTCCTTTTATTCATCTGTCAAAAATTTAGGATTTTTCATTGGTCAAACCCACTCCTGGAATCACCATATTTCTCACATCTCTCGACGGACAATTTCTACCCTCAATCTATTACATTGCTTCCGCCGTCTCCTACCTCAACATACGTGTAGACTCCTGGTTTCCTCTCTCATCTTCCCCTACTTTGACTACAGCTATGTGGTGTATAATGGACTCTCGGTAGAACTCCGTGATACACTGAAAAGACTTATGAACAGCTGCGTAAGATTTGTAATTGGTGTCCCGAGATACTCCCAAGTGTAATTTCTTAACTCCTTTCCTATCAAAAGTAGTTTTAAGTTTCTCGGTCTGGTTTCAAGTGTTTTGTATATAGATTTTTTTTTTGGACATTATTTTGTACATAGTATGTTTAACTAATATTTTATTTACTTTTTATGTTTGTTTTTACTTAGACCAGATTTAATTTTGTACTTTTTTCTAATTCTAAAGAGGCTTCGTCTCAGAATAAAATAATTTTCTATTCTATTCTATTCTAACTTTGATAATGTCTGGTGGCATTTGGAAAAAATGTGTCTAAAAAGACGAAAACAAAAAATAGAACAAAGAGTAAATTATTTTGAAGGGAGCATAAAAATAGAAGTAGATAATAATAATGAACAAGACTTTTTTACTTAAAACAAATTTTTTTAGGGGATAATGAATTATCGAATGCGAATTTGATGAATGTGCAGTCCAAGGCGGAACCGTTGGTCATTGGTTTGTTAAAAAACAAGTTTTTTTATAATAAAAACAAAGTTTTTTTTTATTATTTCTTAATGATATTCACAACTGTATTAAAGAAATACATTCAGTAAATGTGAACAAACGAATATAATAACATCAAATAACTTGTTGAGAAACTACCCACTGGTAGCACTCTAAAAATGTATTTACAAAAGGAGATCTCGAGGCCACCATTCTTTTCAGACACCTCGGAGAGTTATCAGAAATTGAAGAGGAAGCAAGGTTAGAAACGAGAGGGTTGGGATGATTCTGAAGTTTATTATGGAAGGATAGGTATCTAGATTGGGCCAGATCTGAAACATAAGAAACATTAAGGTCATTATGGATGGTTAAACGGAGTTAAAATTACAATGCAAGTAGACAACGGATCATATGTAACAGTGATATCAAAAAAGTCGAAAGATCGATATTTTTCACATACAGCAATGATCGATCCTGACCTTAGTGGTATCGATAGAACGATTTGAACATATGGTAGAAACGATTTGAAGCCTATAGGAATGCTAACAAATTTGAACGTGTAATTTAATGGTAAAGCAGTAAATGATGTAAAATGCTGTTTTATCAGAGACTGTTAAGTATGTAGCTAAGATCACTCACAATAATATGAATGAATGAATTTTTTATTGAGTATTTATACAATAGCAAACAACAAAAAGTATCCAGACTCAATAAAAAAATATTTACGTATTCGTTTTTGAAACCGTCAGCCGGAGGCTGGCGTTGGCAAAATAAGTATTATTGATACAATAATATAAACTAAAACATAACATGTTAATGAAAATAAATACAATGTAAATGCTAATAAATATAGAAACAAAATATATCAAATCTTATCATCACAATTATATATACACAATAAAATTTTAATATAGATATTTAATATTATTACATAAATAATTTTTACGGTTTAAACATTATTCATCAAGTAATAATAAATTCTTGGAACATCTGTATTGCCAAGCTACTTTACAATAATAGGATAGATGTAACCAATTTATTCCATTCAAATGTGCAATTATTTCTCCAAATGTCAGGCTATCTTTTCCAAAATATTTTATGCTAAATTCCGCCAGAACAGGACATACATGAAGGAAATGCGCGATATTTTCTATTTCATTCATATTGCATAATGAAAATAATTTGTTTCGTAATATAGCCTACAGTTTAATTTTCATTATTAATTAATTCTCCTCTGGCCTTAAATATCCATTTTATTATTCTTTTTTATTTTTTCTGGGAAGTTGTCTAATATTCTTAGTTATTTGGCAATAATAACTTCCAATTGAATATATTTCTATTATCAACGTTACATGTTAACAATACTGGAGTTCTGGCAATGGCCAGATTCTCCACTCAAGTCATGAGTGTCCGTGGTTGTAGCGCCCTTACTCAATCTCCGCTGGCTTTCAATGCCAGTGAAATGGTTGAGGAAGAAGCGCAGGGATCTCCTGAAGCCTTGCTTTCCTCCACGTGTTGGGGGATAAGTATGGTTCGGAGTTCCCATGGCCGACTGTAAAATAATGGTATGCCTGCATCTAAGATGTTTATTTTCATTACTTCTTTTTTTTTTAAGATAATTTTAATTCTATTTTATTCATTTATTTTCATTCTATTATTACTATTATTTATATTTTCTTTCTTCACTATGATATTTTATTTTGTTCTTTTGTAGCTTTATATTATTTGAAGTTAGCTTATTTTTTTTATTATTATTTTTTTTTAATTTGTAAATATGGTGTGAATGTGCTCTCAGAACTCTATTATAAATGTCCTTTATTGAGACAGATTGTAATATTTATCAATAAACAAAAAAAAATAAAATAAAATAAAAACATGTTAACAAGTTGACGTTTCGGGATATTTACTCCCATCTTCGGAACGACAATTCCAATAATCTTGTGGATGCAAGGCTAAAAAAAATTTGAGTCAAAATATTGTGCATGTTACATTACATGTTTGAATTTTGTTGTTACAATAAATTTGTAATTACCTTAAAAATAATAATAATGTGCTCCATCGTCAAATTTCTAATTCATGTTATAAAATATATCATCTAGAGCAATATTCTGCTTTTAACCAATAATTGGGTGTCTGCCATAGTGAAATACAATTGACCTTTGCCATTTTATTATTGTTTCATTGTATTTCTTATTGAAATAATTATTTCCTGATATATCATGATACAAGTCTTTGTGTATATTGGTTCTATTTGAATTTTTTTTTTATTTGACACACAATAATATAGATATATGAAAAAAAAAAAAGGATTTCTATTTTGTTGAGGCTTCGATCTACATCCAGAATTCCTCCAGTAAGGCTTAATTAATTTTGTGAAAATAACAAAGATAAAAATATTATGCTTAAAACCAAAAACAAAATCAGAACAGTAGTTGTGATAGATTTGAATAGAGAGCGCTGAGGCTCACCTGGGTCGGAACACGCAGGACGCGCCGATTGTTGTTCAGAGTGAGCTTAAGCTACCCCCTCTTAAATAACCAAGTTAACCGGCTAAGTTTGACTAAGAACAGCCCCCTCTCCACCCCCACTAAATCCCCTAGAAAATTAATTGTGGGACTTGATCCTGAGACCATATTGTCCTAGCCGAGCACTGTAAACATCCCGGGCACAATAAATATTTCCCTTCTCCAGGATTCAACTGCATAATTTATCCCCCCTCTCCTTGTCCTGTCCTTTTAGTACTTATCGTCAGGAAATATGGAGCATGGAAGAGCAACGTTTATTTTTAGTACTTGCTACCATATTATTCAGGATGTTATCGGTATCCCGTACTTCTCTTTGAATTATACAACATGTCCCGTAAGTAGGAGGAAGTATTTGAAATAGTTGATATTAGACATCAAGATCTACAAAAAATTCAGATTGGCCAATTTTCGACAGAGTATATAATATATATACATACTATATATATATAGTCATATATATTAGCATTATTTTTTATTCTTTAAAACCAAAAACGAATAATCAACTCAAATTCGAGTAATTTCAAAGTTTTGGTATTTTAAGGCTTCCTATTTTTTTTTAGTTATTCAATGTTTGACTTATTAAGTAATTATTTGAATCAATCTCTATCTGTTCATTTTTTTTCGATTTTTTAATTGCTTTAAATATTAGTTTAAAATCAATG
This sequence comes from Nezara viridula, assembly GCA_928085145.1. Lineage (NCBI taxonomy): Eukaryota > Metazoa > Arthropoda > Insecta > Hemiptera > Pentatomidae > Nezara > Nezara viridula. Next base: position 7,605,856 of record OV725082.1, read on the forward strand.
ACTAATAATTGTATTCTGATTTTTAAGTCTTTTTATCGAATAAAATTTTAGTTAATGAAGAGAAGAATAGTTGGGGTGGTCAGTCAAAACAGAAGTCAAAAATAAATGATAATATTTATTTTTACATATGCCGACGTTTCGACCTGGAGCAGTCAGGTTGTTATCATTTCTCTTACTTATTATCTTTCTTATTTCAACCTTCTCAGTTTCTCTCCTCCTTGCTTTCATTCCTTTTCTCTGTTTTAACTCTTTATTATTTCATACTTTGTCTGTACATATTGATAGACTTTACAACTTCTCAATTTTCTATTTAAATATTCTATTCACTTTATCTTAATTTTACTATTTATTTCCATTCCTTATATAACTTCATATTTTTCTGTTTTACATTTTATTCTAAGATTCCCTTTACAATACTTATGTCACCTTTTTTGACTATGTTTACTTCATCATTCCACACTTTGTAACTGTTATTATTATTTGTCTCTTGTTCTTACTATTGTCATTATTCTAACAAATTCATTTTACTGTAATTTTTATATTTCTCATACCTTGTTATCTGGTTCTTTTCTTAGCCCTGATGATGGCCTGAACTTCAGGTCGAAACGTCGGCATATGTAAAAACAAATATTATCATTTATTTTTGCCTTCTTTTTTGACTGACCACCCCAACTATTCTTCTCTTCATTATCCACGACAGTCAACCATTTACCAATTATAAAAATTTTAGTTATTTTGAATTGTCTTATTCATGTCAGAATCAATTTTCATGCTTCATTTTTTCATCAGTATGTTGGTTATTCTTACATTTCCTGCCGCAATGGAACATGTAATCATCACTTGATATTGATTGAATCATTCTTGCTATTTTCATTAACATTGGTAACGATTTTATAAAATCGTTGCAACAGTCAGACGAAAACGAAAAGAAATAGTTGATATTAGACATCAAGATCTACAAAAAATTCATATAAACCATTTCCCAATTTTCAACACAAATATAGGATATTTAAAATTTGTGTTTTTTTTTTTTTGTTGAATAGGAATCACTTAAACAAGATTTTATTTGAGTGGATAGAACATCAAATCATTTCTTTACACAACTTGAGAAGAATCTCATTTTTTTTTCTGAAAGCCCCCCTCCTTGTAGGTTTGCCTTGTGTTGTTGTGAAGTCTACCAGCTTCAGTTTGGGTCATGATGAACCTATTAGCTTTGAATAGTTACAGAGAAAAGGTCTATCAATAAACATATATTTAAAAAAAAAACCTAGTAAATCATCATTTTCGAACGTTATTTTAACACGTATAATAGGAAATAATATAACTAAAATAATTACTCAAAACTATAATAGGTATTTGATAAAATCTCAAAAGAGTGACTACACGTGTTTTAAAAGATTTTTGTTTTATCATTTTTTTTTCTCCAATTTCTCGCATTTTTTTTTCTATGTTTTTCTGGGTCAGACGAAAGGGGGATTAACACCAAATTTCGAAATTCCCCAATGCATCGGGATTCGAACTCGTTATCTTCGGTTTATCAGATTGTCGGGAATTACTCGTATTTTGCACACGCGTTAACCCTCTAGGCCATTCCGCCTCATGAGAATTTTTGTATACCGTGTTGATGTAAGTTTTTTTTTTTTTTTTTTAATTAAGGGACCACGGGTTGATCTACTGGATATCAAATTCTTCCCTCCTGCCCCCAAAAAATTGTTTTTCATAAATCCACATTTGTAACTATTATGTGTTTTGTTGGTATTTTACAATTACAATTGTTGTACTCTTTTAAAATTATAATGCATATACTACTATTAAATTAAAGAACGTGTTAAGAAGTGTATTTTAAAAATAAAAAATGCTACCAATGGGTAGTTTCTCAACAAGCGTGTTTCATGTGATAATATTCCTATGTACACATTTACTTGATGTATTCATACTAATACAGTTTTAAATATCATAATAAAAGTTAAAAAAAAAATACAAACCTTTCAGTGGAAAACTTTTAGGACTATAACTAATGCTTTGTTGTACATCACAAACATTATTTTACATAAATATCTAAACATGAGTTTATTTATTATTTTTTTTTTTTTTTTTTTTCCTTCCCTACCTCGCCTTTTAGGCTATACGGGATTTTCCCGGGCCGGGGGGTGAGGGCGGGGAAATTTAAAATCCCCTCCGGCACCGGGACCCGAACTCGTACTTTTTATATCATCTCAAATCTCTGTTATCCGGTTGCCAGGCAACTAGCGGTGCTGTTACACACGCTTTAGCCTATTCGGCCACCCCGCCCCCTAATCTAAACATGAGTTAATGACCATATACGGACACAGTACAAATAATTTCCCAATAACTTACACGGACATACTAACACACGGATACAAGATCTCTTGGAGTCCTGCTTTTCCTAACATTATTATAGGGACAAGTCTGCCTCGAATTGAAAGTAATGTATATCCGTATATGGTGTATATATGTCCTTTTTTTTTAATTTATATATTTTTATTTTTATTTATTATTCTGGATCTCTTTATAACAAATTATTAATGCAGATAAATAAACAGATGAAGATAAAATAAATAGTATCTGGGGATACTTACGACATAGACCCTTACTTACATTTCATGATCAGGTGGATTGGAAATGGAATAGGTGCTTAAAGAGTTGTACATACTGATGTATGTACGTTTTGATTATTATTTAGTAGTTATTTTGTTTCTGTTTATTTTTTTGTTTGAATGTGATCTTATCTCCCAATAACCATTGTCCAAGTGATAGAATGTTATGTTATTCAATGAATAAATTACGATTAACATGCTCGAAAACACCCTTCGGAGGCTCAAAATAAGCTGGATTTACTCACCTAAAAATATCCAGAATTCAACTCGGATGCTAAGTTAAAAAAAAAAAATATATATATATATATATATATATATTATTCCTCCTGTTATTATGTTTATTTATTTATTTTGTTAATGCCTTCATGTGCTAATTAAACATAACTGTTTGTAGTTTCTTTCTTTATTTTCACTAATAATTGCTTATATTTAAAAAAAACAAGTTCTCAACCCAAAAATTAAATCCTGGATCTGCTATTGTAAGGGTCTGAATGGATAACAGAAAGAGGTGTTGTAGGGTACTTACTTACTGGGTACTGTACTAACTATAACTAATTTTTATCATAAAATTTGATTTCTAGACTTGGATATGTTGAACCAGTTCGAATTCGAAGAAACGTCTCCATTCCCTGACAGGATAACTACGACATAAATCTGAAGAACGTCCCGCCTCCCCCGACAGTTTATGGGGGCCTGTAAGCCGGGGATGAATTTCGGCGGTGTTTACACGAGCGGGTCTCGAACCATTATGTAAATGCAGAAGGTAGGAGGCCGTTATTAGAACATGGCGGCCCTAAATTACTGTTCCCGGTTGGCCCGAGTCCAGCTCCGCTTAAATATTACTCAAAACTGTTCCCCCAGAGGTCGCTGGAGTGCGATAGCGCCCTCGATACTGCCCTACTGGTGGAGGGGGTAATAGAAGGAGAAGAGACAGAGGGATGCTTTAGGAAGGAGTTGGGTTTTTTAGATCTGTTTAGAATCGTTCTTCTGCAGAAAGTTAAAGTACGCCTTATTTGAAAAAATGAAAATAATTTTATTATTCTGGGACTAGTGTCCCTCTAGAAAAAATTATAAATACAGAATAAATATTAACATTCTGATGTGTCCGTAAAATTTACAAGTTGATTGATATTAAAATAAAATTAAAGATAATGACAAGAGATCAACCTCAGAGAGGAAGTAATTCTTACGCGCATGCGTATAAATCATACACGCCTTACCCATGGATACCTGATGGCCGTGATTTTTCGCCAACATGCCAAACCTGTGGGACTCCTCTGACAGTGAAACACATCTTAACAGAATGCAGAGCTTACGAAACATTTAGACTCTCCTGTGACTTGACAAACGATCTACACTTCATTTTACAGGACAATACGAATTCAATTGATAAACTATTTTCTTTTCTGAAACGTTCTAAACTTGAAAATAGAATCTAATTCTCAGTGAAAATAAGGCAATAATGACCCAAGTGGTTGAAGCATTAAAATATATATATATAAGATAATGACAAGAAATATCATTAAATCGCAAAATAATAAAAGTATCTAGGATAACTTTGAGATTCCTACGATTTAGATTTTTAGGTCATTTCATGATTTAACCTTCAAAGCAAGCGGATTGGGAATGGAGTAGTTGTTTGAAGAAGAGATATTTAAAAGAGGATGCTGACTTTTCGCGTATAATATCAGAAGGGATAGAATTCCAGAGGTAGGCAGCTTGAATTAAAAAGGATTTGTCAAAAGCAGCAGTTCGGTAAGGAGGAGGATAGAGGTCGGACGTATGGGATCTGGTTGGATGAGATTTAAATGGGCATTTGAATTGTAGGATCTGTAGCATATAGGAGGGTTGCCGAATTCTCATATCCTGGTAAGGGATATTGACGGCGGTAGGACGGATAAAGGCACTTCATTAGACGTTTAAGTATAGCTTAGACTTCTCCCGAAAGTCTACCATACAGCCGTAGTCGAACTGGGGGAAAACAAAACATGAAACCAGGAGTTGGAAGAAGATAACGTAGAAGGGTAAATTGTATCAGAATGGAAATAGTACGACGAAAAATTTGGGAGATGTCTGGTTTTCAGGAGAAGGTTTGATTGAGGGTAACGCCAAGGTTAAACGGTAGTATGGAAGGAGATAGGTGAGTTGTTCAGGAGAAGATTGGAAGGTATTGAGATTGAGATTAAAAGTGAAGTAGTATATCATACAAGATTTGTTTTTAAAATCCATAAGCACATTCATAATCAGCAGATGATCTTATTAAAGTAACAAGACTGATATATGAGAAATGGGGAACGATAGCACCCAGCAGTACCTCTTCCATGGATTGATTCAATTACAACAGTTTATTAAGGAAAGAGGTCTCTCATCCAGTGCCTTTTTAGTCTCCTCATATTGACGCCCTATCAGCTGGAGCCACATCTCCGATTAGTTACTTTTATTCTATAGTTGTCATCCAAATTGAAAACCGTTTTGGAACTACACGCTCGAAAAAAAGATGACATATTCATTTTAATCATTCATCAATAAAAATCATTTTGCCTCACAGTCTTTCATATCTTCTAAGCTATATGAGAAAGAAATTCATTCAAGTTGTGGAAACTTAAATTTCCTATTAGAGTACATGTTCATATGCTAACTAATCTCCAACCAGTATAAAGTTATTTTAAATTTTTTCTTGAAATGTTATCATTTTTATTTTTTTTATTGTTTTTTCCATATTATTGACTTTAAATCCAATTACTAAATAAAGTAGAAAAAAAATCACGTTACATCAAAAATTTAATATTGTATTTTATGGATAGTAAAAGTCTGATGATATTATATTTCGTCACATTAAGTATATACAATTATAAATCTCACTGTTATCACTTAGGTGGTTTAAGTCCTTGCTCAAGCACTCAATGTCCCCTTTATTGATTGGACTACTACCTTAATACTTAATAATACAGTTTCATGTACGTAGGCATATTAATTGATGTTAACATTAAACTACTAAACAGATACTTTTCTCAAAAATTTTGGTTTATTATTTTCAATAATGAACCATTGTAATCGACCAAAAATACAAACACTTTTTTTTTTTTGGTTTATTTTTTTTATTTACACCTGTCATATTGGTAATGACAACCAGTGAATGTGAGGTCGATTGGAAAAAATAATGTCATGAAAGGCATTACGAGGATCAGTGCCCAGCGGCACCTCACTTGGCTTAACCTTAATTTTAAATATGTTATGATAATATTATGTGATTCTCTTCAAACAAATACGGTAGTTAACTTAATGTTACATAAGAAGACTATTTATTTGGCCCATTTTAAATTTGAGAAAAACACTACGAATCACAAAAGAAAAAGAACGGGGTGGAAATATGAGGTCAGCGTTTGTTTTGAAGATTGATGATGGAGACACAGTAGTTGGTGGAAGTTGGCAACGATTTCACAACCGTGGAGAAGCAAGTTGGAACTGCTGTACGAAATGCGTTAACATAAATAACTATGCAGGCAAGGAACAGACCCGAGAAGATCACGTGCCGCATCCATCATGGCCGCCTCCTCCTCAGGTATAAATAATGAGCGAATATCTCCCGCTGCCCGCACGACTTATATCTCTCCTTCCCCGCTAATATATTTCCCTCCCTCTCCTTATATATGTATACAACTTTATATATATATATATATATATATATATATATATATATATATATATATATAATATATATATATATATATATATATATATATATATATATAATTTAAGCGAAGACGTTGAAACTATAAAACTAAATACGACAACGTTAATGAAAACCGGTAAAGAACTAGGACTCGAGATAAACGTGGATAAAACAAAATATATGGTTAGCTGCAAAAATGGCGATACTACCGGTGATATCGATATAGATGGTAATATGTTTGAACAGGTAGATAAATTTAGGTATCTAGGTTCTACGATAACTAGAAAAAACGAAATTGAAGAAGAGATTAAGGTTAGACTGAAGGCGGGAAATGCTTGTTATTTTTCTGTGACAAAACTACTTAGTTCGCGCCTCTTGTCCCGGAACTTAAAAATTAGAATCTATAAAACAATTATCTTGCCTACAGTTCTTTATGGATGCGAAACTTGGCCGCTTACATTAAGGGATGAGCAGCGTCTTAAGGTTTTTGAAAATAAAGTATTGCGTAGAATATTCGGACCGAAGAAGGATGAGTTAACCGGAGAGTTCAGACGGTTACACAACGCCGAATTGCGTGAGCTGTATCCGAGTAATACAATGGAGGTAATTTCATCGCGGCGAATCAAATGGGCTTGTAAAGTTGTTGGGCTTAGTAACGAGAGAATTCCTAAAAGGTTAATATTTGCTGTGCCGAATGGTAAGCGTCCGAGGGGTAGACCGAAGCGAAGGTGGGAAGATTGCATTAAAGCCGATCTGAAGGGACTGGGTTTAGACGGCGAACAGTGGAGGGAGGTGTGTAACAAGCGATTGGTGGTGTCGACATCGAACCTTCGGGTTCGCTAAGCCTTATTATTATTATTATTATATATATATATATATATATATATATATATATATATATATATATATATATATATATATATATATATATATATATATATATATTTATAATAAAGACTATAAAGGGAGTCCGTAAATAGAGAGGATTTTTTATAGGAGTGATACCAGGTCTAAAGAGCTACAATAAAGCTCATATAAACTATGGGCAAATTTTCACCAGAGAAGTAGAAGATCCAAGTTTTGTGTTTTTTTAAAGAGAGTCATGTTTTTCATTGAATCGTAAGCAATAACTGAAGACGAATGAAGAGAAGAATAGTTGGGGTGGTCAGTCAAAAAGGAAGGCAAAAATAAATGATAATATTTATTTTTTACATATGCCGACGTTTCGACCTGAAGTTCAGGCCTTCATCAGGGCTAAGAAAATAACCAGATAACAAGATATGAGAAACATAAGTAGTGATGGTAAAAAAAAAAATATTAATAAAAAATAAAAAAAATTATAAAAATAAAATTCCCATTGTAACACTCATGTCACCCTTTTTAATTATGCCTACTTCATCATTCCACACTTTGTAACGGTTTTTATTATTTATCTCTTAGTTCTTAATCATTATTCTAATAATTTCATTTTACTTTATATTTATCTATTTTATTTTTCTAATTTTTTTATTTTTTATTATTATTTTTTTTACCATTACTACTTATGTTTCTCATACCTTGTTATCTGGTTATTTTCTTAGCACTGATGAAGGCCTGAGCTTCAGGTCGAAACGTCCTCATATGTAAAAAATAAACATTATCATTTATTTTTGCCTTCCTTTTTGACTGACCACCCCAACTATTCTTCTCTTCATTATCCACGACAGTCAACCAATTACCAATTATGAATAATAACTGAAGACATATTTAAGATTTTTTTTTCTTATCCCCAGTTTCATACATGTTTCGTTTCTTACATATGTTTAACATGTTCCTTGTATTGTATCTTAGATACATTTTAAGGTCTTGCTGAGCTTTCCTTAGTTCTGTTTATCTTTATTTCTGGGCTTTCAATCTGGGTTATGGGGCCTCACCTCTATCTTGATAATTTTCTTAGGACTATCTTATAATCTACCTTACATCTATATTTTGCCATCGCATCTAGTGCCATTTGTTAAATATTTTAAAGAATCATAGAATTTTATTATTCTTTTGTTTATGAATTCAGATACGCTGGGTAAATTTAAGAAGGCGTGAAGTTTATCTGAAAACCATTAAGGGGGCTTTTGAGTGGTTAAACTTGGCTAAGTTAGGTTTGAAAAAAATCATTTCTCTACACAACATGAGGTGAATCTCAAGAATTTGCAAAGTCAACCTGAATTTAATTAATATGGACTTGAAGCTTATTGAACGAAGAAGTTTTTAGTAGTAAGAAGTTAGATAATGATGAAAAAATCGCCAATAATTTATATTTTGTTTTTTTAAAACCGAACTTGCCAAATTGAGAAGCTCAAAAGCCCTCTTTCATGGTTTTAACAATGACAAACTCTTTTTTCGTTTGAAGAAACTTTTATCTAGTTAACAGCACTGGCGGATCTAGGATTTAATTTTGGGTGGAGCTTCAGCCCGAAAGATTTTTTTTCATATACATATAACAATAATTAATTAGAAAAAAATAAAAGAAATTAATTACCTATATGAAATGGTGTTTAAGTAGTTCTTGAAGTCTTATTAAACGTAATTACACAAACAATAATACTTTAAGAGATAGTTTTTAATATTTTTTTTCTGTAAAACATAGTTATATTTTACCATTTTGGAGGGGGGCTTCAGGCCGAAAGTTCCTCCCCCCCCCGTAGATCTGCCTGTGGTTTACAGTGAAACAATTGTCAATTAATTAAATTAGATATTTATTTAATTATAGCTTCCTATTCGTCAAAAATCATGACTTACTTAAAAATCACTGAAATTGAATTTAATACTTTTCTCTCAAGGTAGTATCCTAGGCCCTATCCTTTAGTTTATACAGCTGACATCCCAATCCAATCCAACACTGCCATCACCACCAATGCCGATGACACATGTACTCTATCAATTAACAACGATTCATCAATCGCATCCCAAACTCTTCAATAACACATCACAAGTCTTGAAAAATGGTGTCAAAACTGGAGAATTAAAATAAACTCCAATAAATCCCATCAAATTACCTTTACCCTGCGTCGCAAACCTATGACCTCCTGTCCTACAGTATCCCTCAACAATACCCCACTTATCCCAGTTGAACAAATCTGTTACCTGGGACTCCACCTCGACAAACGACTCACATGGAATCCTCATAAAAGACTGAAACGACAAAAAACCGCTCGAAGTTTTCGACTACTCCAACACTTACAAGACAAACGCTCTAAGATTTCAATCAATTACAAACGACTCATCTATATAACAATAATAAGACCTATTTGGACTTGCGGAATTGAGCTTTGGGGCTCCACTAAGCCATCGAATTCCTCTCGTATCCAATCCTTACAATCCAAAATCCTTCGTAAAATCCTCAACGCTCCCTACTTTGTCACAAATAAAGTCATCCATAAAGACCTTAATGTTCCATATCTTTCCGATTTGGCCCAATCCAGATACCTATCCTTCTATATAAACTGCAGAACCATCCGAACCCTCTCGTTTCAAACCTTGCTTCCTCCTCGATCCCTGGCAACCCTCCAAGGCGTCTGAAAAGAAGATGGCCTCGGGACCTTCTAAAATAGAACTTTAATTTGAGTTCTACCGATGGGTAGTTTCTCTTCATGTTGTACATGCCATGTTACCTATGTCACATTTACTTGTTGTATTTTTCATTTAATACAGTTGTAAATTTCAATAAAATAAATAAAAAAAGTATTGATAAATCGAATTATCGATATTTTTATAATATCTCTACTGTGTATTCCAGAGATGGATATTAAAGTAAAATAGACTCTTATCCGATAACATACTTCTTTAGATTATCGAAATCATATATTTGAAAGATCATATCGTTAGCCGAGAGATCATCAGACAGAAGGCCCGGTGGATCCGCAGTCATCAATAAGAGATGATGACCATCGGATGCTCCGTAGATCCTGATGACCAACAGTCCTGGACGTGACCTCGGGCAGGTGGGTGCCTAAAGCAGCGCAGCTGGCGCAGGAGCGGTTAAGCCGTTTCCATATCCACTGCGTCTTCGTTGTCGGGGCCGACGGTTAAGTCAGGTCCGTACTTTACTACGTGAGCGGCATCCTTAAAGTCGCTGCTTAATCCTGTCTACATCAGTCCTATTAAGTAATCGCCAAGTTCCCGAGGGATCGTAGAAGATAAAGTTCCTCTATCTAGTGCTTATCTATTCAGCTTTATAGTTCTATATAACTTTAACGGGGAATGTATTCATTAAAAAATATATTTATTTATTAAAATTAAACAGAAGCAGTCCAGAGGAGAGGATCGCCTCAGACCAATTAAATGCCCAATGTTCATATACGCCTTTCTCTAAACTTTAATATGGTTTGTTAAAAAAAAATAACTCTCTTTTATTGAAAGTAAATATAAAAAATAGCAAATATGAAGTTTGAAAGAATATAATAATTGGAAACTGAAGAAAATAGAAAAATGCTCATCCATGTTGAAAATTAATCTCCGTAAATAACAGTCAGAAGGTATATATATGTATAATAAAGGAAGGAGATGGTCCGGGGTGGCGGTCATAACTAGGCTGAACAGTGGCAAAACTATTTTATTAAAAGCCAACGTTTCGACCCGACTTTGCAGGTCTTCTTCAGGGCTAGAACGAACAAGATACAAAAAATATAGAGAATTGTGGAAGTTACATTATATTTAGAAAAAAAAATGATAAAAAATGTGAATAAGCTTATTAAAATTATAAACAGTAAGTACATTAAAATGTAAATTATTTAAAATATAAAATATTAATTTTTTTATTTACTTACTGTTTATAATTTTAATAAGATTATTTACATTGTTTATAATTAGTTTTTTATTTTTTTTTTAAGCGGAGAATGTTAGAAAAAAAAGAATATCAAATAATAAAGTTGTAGAAGGTAACGGAGAGGAACGAAAAAAATATAAATTAGAATATCAGATGACAGAAAACTAACATTATTTAACGAACATTTTTCATGTTTCCATGGAAATTAAATGAAATTTTCTTACTAAATGTAAACTTTTAAATTTTTTTCTGAGCTTGAAAAAAAGTATTTAAAATTCATCGAATCAAGCCAATACCATTGCTTAAAGTACTATTTCATTGTACATGTGTGAAAGAAGAAGTGAAATATAAACATATTTTATGGATATGTTTATAACCTCAAATATATTTACTATAGAATATTAACTCAAGATAAGATATTATATTTAAATAATTAGGTATCTATCTGCCGTTTATTATAGAAAATCATAAAGTAAACTTTTAGAAAATTAAATTAATGGATAATTTGATGAATTTTCATTTTGTCACCACTAAGCTATGCCAAAAAGTGTTTGATCAGCAATATTAGGAAGTATTGTAATTTTTACACTGATCTACCTTAAGCCGGTTTACATTGCTTTAGTTTATCAAATAAATCGTACTCAAATCTTATGTTAGATCAATTTTCAGGAAAATGTATCTAGTTCAATTCTTTTCTGTTTCTTTATGAACATATGTAAAGATATAAAAACTTTTCTGAAATAAGTAGGAAAGTCGTGTGAGTGGACACACCAGATTTTTAAAATATTTTTTATTTTTATACAAATTCATTTGTACTGTACCAATAGTTAAAATAAGATAATGATGTGTTTAGATATTATTCATTATTTAAATACTCTGGCATTTTATATTGTCAGCTTTGTCTTTCCTTTGTTAGCGGAAACACAGCTTATTTTAAAGAAAAACTGTATTTTTTAATATTTTATTTCTTAAAAGTGTATACTTATAATTTTTCCTACTGTATATAGTTTTAAGTGTTTTGTATATAGATTAATTTTTTTTGTATATAACTTGTTTAAGTAATATTTTCTATACTTTCTCTTTTTTTATTATTGTTTTATTTAGGCCAGATGTAGTGTTTAAATATGTACTATTTTGTTGTTCTAAAGGGACTTTGTCCAAGAATAAAGCTATTTTTTACTTTTATTTCTATAATGTATGAAAGCCAATTTTCTTCATATAAGACTTTACTAAAGCAATGTGAAAATAAGATAAAAGAAATGTTTTGTTACAAACTGCGAGCCCACCTTAATGCCCGACAAGTTGTGCTTCTTTGATTGACAGACTGATTGAGAACGCGAGACAGCGAATTCGCCCTGAGCGATGTTAGATAATTCTCTTACGTCTGATAGAGAGGCTGAGAGAAAACCGCTCTCGAGAGAAGTCTATCGAACAATTACACAACTTTTCTCCAGCCACAGCCCTCGAATGATAAGTTGATAACCGCAAAGATAACCTCCCTTAACCTGCTCCTCAAGATCCAATCCCCGTCAAGCTTGACAAATGCCCCGCCGACACTAATGGCCGTTTTTCCTCTCACCTTCCGGCGGATGTAGTGCCTCAGCTGATTGAAACCTTTGTGCCGGATTAATTGAGGGCCGGTCTGGAAGAAATTGCTTTGATTCAATATATAAGGCCGTGGCTTGTCCAGTATTTGCTGTTTCCGTGGAGGGGGCTCCCGTAAATTGGTTTTGCTCCCTCTCGCCCTCCCCCCACTCGCCTCCTGTTTACACTCTTCGCTTCCGCTCTTCCGTCGATAACGCTTGTCTTATCGCCTTCGCTTTTTTTTTATCCTTCACTACTTTACCCGTCATCACTTCCGTTCCTTCACATCTTCCAGCACATCTCAAGGCGACTTTTGCTTCTATTCTTTAATTTTTATAATCTAGAAATATTACTTAAGACTAAATTATAATGCAAAGGAATTCCTAAAGTATACTTTGAACAAAATTATTTAGTTAATATAGCTCTATTATGCATTGAATTAATAAATTAATTCAAATTCTTTAATGATGTAGAGATGGTTGACCGTGATATAATATGAGGAGTTGGTGGGGGGGAGGGTTCAGTCAAATAAATACTTTTTGTTTTTTTATTGATATTTACAACTGTATTACAAGTAAAAATACATTCAGTAAATGTGAACAAAAGAATATAATAACATGAAATAACTTGTTGAGAAACTACCCACTGGTAGCACTCAAAAAATGTATTTACAAAAGGAGATCTCGAGGCCATCTTCTTTTCAGACGCCTCAGAGGGTTGTCAGGGATCGAAAAGGAAGCAAGGTTAGAAATGAGAGGGTTAGGGTGGTTCTGAAGTTTGTTATGGAAGGACAGGTATCTGGATTGAGCTAAATCGAAAACATATGGTACATTAAGGTCATTATGGATGATTTTATTTGTGGCAAAGTAGGGAGCATTAAGGATTTTACGAAGGATTTTGGATTGTAGGGATTGGATACGAGAGGAATTTGATGGTTTAGTAGAACCCCAAATCTCGATCCCCTAAGTCCGAATTGGCCTTATTATAGTAATATATATGAGTCTTTTGTAAATATTTGGTAGTTTAGAGCGTTTGTCTAGTAAGTGCTGCAGTAGTCGGAAACGTCGGGCGGTTTTTAGTCGTTTCAGTCTGGAATGGGGGTTCCAAGTGAGTCGTTTGTCAAAGTGGAGTCCTAGGTATCGGATTTGGTCAACAGGATAACAAAATATAAATACAGATTGTATGTCTGTGTGGTTACAATTAGATTATATATTTACAATAAGAGTTGACTAAAAATAAAAATACTGAAAAGAGAAAGAAAAGAACAAGAAAAGTTTACATATATATGAGAAACTAAAATAACCTAAATAAATTGAGGTGGTCTCTGGCGGTGCTTAGATATTTATCTTAGATATATTTCACAATCATTCGGATTGAGAAAGGAGTAGGTGCTTAAAGAGGAGAGGTTTAAAAGGGGAAACTGATTGAGCGTGTCGAATATCAGCAGGGATGGAATTCCAGAGGGAGGCGGCTTGTATTGCAAAGGATTTGTCAAACGCAGCAGATCGGTGAGGAGGAGGATAGAGGTCGGAAGTACGAGATCTAGTGGTACGGGATTGGATGGAGTATTTGAACTGCAAGCTTTGAAAAATATAGGAGGATCGATGAGTTCTAATGATTTGGTACAGAAAGGTGGCTAGGAAGTACTGACGGCGATAGGATGGATAGAGCCACCTCAACTCAGTGTAGTACTGGGCAATATTGCCTTGAGATTCCGAAAACAAATCGTAGTGCGCAATTTATTAGGCGTTTAAGTTTGGGCTCGGAATCTCCCGAGAGTCCACCGTACACCATACAGCCATAGTCGAAGTGGGGGAAAACAAGGGAGGAAACTAGGAGTTGACGGGACTTATATGTTGACGACTGAACTGTTTTAGGGTGGAGATAGTGCGAGGGGCAATTTGGGAAATGTGCGGTTTCCAGGATAGGGTTTGATCAAAAGTAACACCTAGGTTTTTAACGGTGGTGTGGAATAAGATGGGTGAGTTGGTCGGAGGGTTCGGCCAAATAAATACTAAATTAAAAAAAAAATAGTATTTTTATTAGGCCGACGTTTCGACCCACTTTGCAGATCTTCATCAGGGCTACAAAAGATATTTTCACCATGTACCATTTATATTTTATATCTTTTGTAGCCCTGATAAAGACCTGCAAGGTGGGTCGAAACTTCGGCGTAACAATTAAAAATACTATTTTTTAAAATTCTTTAAATAATTGCAGGTCATATAAATAAAATAGGTCAAAAAATTTTTTTAAAAAATTCAATTCATTGCGTTGTTATATCTATTTTCATTTTGTTATTTAGCATCTAAAATGTAATAAAACGTATCAAGTCGAGGTATATATAATTGAAAAGCTTCTCTTTCATGGTTATTATTTATTTTAATTCGTTTAACCTAACGTTTCGGTTAACTCACCCACCATCAAAGGCAATTTAATCTGTTTGAGATAACATAACAATTATTTCAAATAAAACATCAAGACTTTATTTAAATGCAGTATATTTATATGAAATTTTAATTTACCTGCTACTTGGTATCACATCCATATCATGTCTTACAATGCATGTTAAAAACATTAGTTCTTTGTTTAATAAATAACTTTAAATTAAAATATTTAGTTAGATGGATGTTTTCCATTCCCACATTATCTAAGGTTTTTAAGTCTAAATAGGCCTTATTATAGTTATGTATATGAGTAATTTTTTTTTTTTACTCATATACATAACTACCACATATGTAACCTTTAGCTATCCCCAATCCTTAAAATGCCCTCGGGCAGTGGAAGGAATTTATTACATGTTTATATTGTATTATTGTATACTATATATGTAATTGTTTCAATAAACTTTTTGGAGGGTAAGAAAAAAAAAAAAAAAAAAAAAAAAAAAAAAAAAAAAAAAAAAAAAAATGTATATGAGTATTAATTAATTGGTAGCTTAGAGCGCTTATCTAGTAAGTGTTGGAGTAGTCGGATACGTTGAGCGGTTTCTTGTCTTCAGTTGCATGAGGAATCAAAGTGAGACGATTGTATATGTGGATTCAAAAGTATCGAATGTGTTCAATAGGGATAAGTGCAGAATTGTTGAGGGAATAAATTTAGTTGTCATTTTAAAAATGTGATTTTATTTTGAGTTTAATTTTGATTTGCAACCTCGCTATCTTCCCTTAGAAAAATTAAAATATTTTCAGGTTTATTTAAAGAAACAAAATCTTGGGGTAAACGATTCAATTTTTATTTTACCATTATTAATCCCCCCCTCTATTCTGGCCATATTATTTTTAATCTTTAAAAAAATCATTAAATTATGTAATAAATAAATAAATAAAGCCTCACTGAATTTACAAAATTATGTACTCAATTTAAGGAATTGCTATTCACTTTAGAAAATTAGGTTAAATCATGACAAATCACAACATAGACACACGCCCACCTCTTTATATCAGCGACAATTAAATTCCTCAGAAGGGCACTGTATGTTAACTCGAGCTTATATTCGACAGAAGGATGACCTGGGGTCCACGCGTCAAAATGAAACGAAAGACTTTGAACAAGCGACTGAGTGACTATACTCACTTTTTTCCAAATCAAAATTGTAAATGAGGCAAAAATTAAATACATAAACTTACCTACTCAAACCCATATGGACACCTCACAAATTTACGGTTCTGTAAAAAATACGCACTTAGAAAAATTACAATCATTGCAATACAAAAATTTAAAACTAATAACAGGATGTCTCTGGTAAGTAAACAACAAAATTTTACATACCGACATACGACAACTATCGACAAACACATACGTACTCCCTACTCCCGATTTCGTCTTAAACTACACGGACATCACAATGGACTTCTGCCATGTCCACGGCTGACATGCACATCAGGAGAAGACTAAAAAGGAGATGGATGAGAGATCTCCTTTCCTGAAATAAGGAAGAAATAGGTACTGCTGGGTAATATTCTTATTCATGCCTAAAATGCCAATTTCCTAAACAGTTACAACATATCTGTTTATTGTACAAGCTTATGATATGTTTAGATGAAAATATGAAGAGAAAAACAATATTGTTTAATTAGGATGTTGTGTGAAGCACCCGTACGAGATTTTTTTTTTCATTTTCTTTTTTTTTTAATTTTTGAACCATTAGTATTTTTTCTTTCGTCGCAGGTAAATAATATTTACCTAAGCTTGCTACAATGATCACTCTTTTATCCCCCTCCCCTCCTCCCTTTTCCACCATTAAACGAATAAATTTTTTTGGGGAGGACAATAAAATTGCTCGGCCTTAGTTCCGTTTTCGGCCATTTTTCCCTGCGTTGATATATTTCGCATCCGGTCGTCCTAAATTACCTGTTTGATTCATATCATACCGGATGGGGCCTCCCTAAATCCCCAATGTTCTCTCAACTGTTATCATTTGAATAACATTATTCAGACAACTCTTTTATTATATGTTGTTATATTGTATATTTAATATAACAATAAATATTTTTAAATAATTAAAAAATAATACTATTTAAAACAAATCTGGTCATTTACACTATATATAAAAATGAAATATAGATAGGTACATTTCCGAGTTTCAGGAGCTATGCATTTTGATGAATGAAGTATTCATATGAAGTCAAAGGAAAATAAATTTCGTTGACAAATGATGATTTCCAATTTAGATCCTTAAATGTCTACCATAACGTTAATAGGTGGGCGGATTGAGACGAGATAAATCTTTTAAAAGAATTCGACAAGAGATTCAAGGAATGGCTAGTAGTGTTGCCCAAAATCTGTCTTGGTCTTGTTCTTTGTAAGACCAAGACCAAGTCCGCATAATTGTTGCAACACCAACGATTGGTGCAGGACCCAGCCTGATTTTTAAAAAATCTGACTTTTTGTGAATAAAAATTAAGGCAACATAGTTACTAATATAAGATAATTACTATATTGGAAAGAATTTTTAGAACCAATATAGGGGAGACGGGGGTATGTTGTAATAATTTTCATTTAATTGTCCATAATTTTGTTAGTAAACCAATTAATGGAAGAAAATTGGTTTTTATTATTAAAAAAGTTGACTTTTTTCTGTTTTTTCTCTTATACCAATGAAACTATGATTTCTTTTGAAAATAATGTTCTACGTGAAATTAAAGCTGACATAATATGAAACAGAAATGGTTATATTAGTTTTTTTGCTATAACTTGTAGTTTCCGTGATATACGGATATCACCTCATAATTTTCTTTAAGAATAAATAATATCTTTACTATCTTATATTCAACCATTCAAAAACTAGACCAGCTATAACTTAATGATTGAAATCTGAAACTATAAAGAAAGCTCATTTTTCGCAATTTTTGTTATTGCACAGCTCAGTATATAAGATAACAGACATAGTTATATAGTGTCTTATAAACCGATTAAAATCTGTGTAATGAAGAAAAATGTGAAAAGTTTTTCTGTATAGTTTCTGAGTTCTATCATTAAGTTATAATTGTTATAGATCTTGTATATTTGAAGATAAGATAGTAAAGTAATATATGTTCTTAAAGGAAATTTAATATTAAACAACTTTCTTCCTCACGTCTTTTTCCTAAAATAAAAAGGTAGAGTTAGGGAGTCAAATAGAAATGCGACGCAAAAACCGTTTTAAACAAGTTCAATCATTAAGGCAAGTCGGAGTTCAATCATTAAGTTATAATTGCTCTAGTTTTTGAATGATTGAATATAAGATAATGAAGTCATATATATTCTTAAAGATAATTACGGGGACTATAGAATATAGCGAAAAAACTAATATAACCATTTTTATTAAAAATTATGTGAGCTTTAATTTCACATAATCCATTATTATTGCTAGAACGCATAGTTTCACTGGTATAAGAGTGTACTTTTTGAATCTTAAATTCAACTTTTGACTTGAAATCCACGGGCATGGGGTAACTGATTATTATTTTATGTCATAAGATATTAAATAATATAAATTAAAAGGGTTGGTAGCTTTCTATATCCATAAGCCATCTCTATATATACGTCTACAACCTATTTAGTGTCTCTATCTATCTTCACCTAATCTCCATTTTGTATTTCAACGGCTATATGTCGGAAGACATATTCTCATCAGTCTTGTGGATATGGTCAATTTATTAGAATAAAATTAGAGTGAAGTATCATAATAATAAAATAGAGTGATTTATTTTTTGCCACTGGCTAAGGGATTATAGGATTATCTATATTATTAAAAAAAATGTACCAAAATAAAAAATTAAGCATATATCAACCAGGGAAATAACGATAGCAGAATAGTAAAAGCAGTTCTTCAGTGAGGAAGAAATGTTTATATATGTCAAATCTAATGTATGTTTAATAATGGTCCGATTTTTAAGATTTTTTTTTTTTTTTGACTAATAGGGAATTTAGGAATCTTTCAGTTATTTGCAATTAAAATTTCTTTTCCACCATAACTTTTCTTCCTGAAATTTCGGTAGTAGATGACTATTTTTCCCATCTGAAGGAGAAGATCTTCAAAATGAGGGTTCGTCCGTTATATTTGATAAAGAATTAACAAAGTTACGACGTAGTGGCAAAAAAAACACCTTTGAGAAATAATGTATAAAGATCTATAGGTTTTTTTATTTTAAATGAATTATTTTAGTCGACCAAGGAAAACAAAACTTATTCCCCTCATTGAATTTATTCATATCCAAATTATATTGTCATTTGTTCATTTACTAATAAATTAATAAATTGATTCGCTCAAGAATATTAGTAATCATTGACAGATAATTCTAGACCGAGCACTAGTAGTCAGAGTGAGGAAGAAGGAATCGATAATAGTAAATATAAATTATCGATAGTTGTGATTGATGGAAGAGGTACTCGAAGGATTGATTCATTCCAATCTATTTAGGTCAGTCCACTAAAGAGATAACTCTTACAAACTTATCCACTTAAAGTAATGACCAAATTAATCTAACTAGCTACCGTCTTATTCTAATAATAATAATAAATCGAAGAGTTAATCGATGAATTCAGACAGAATTGAAAAATCGCCCTTACCACAATCAGTTCTACCATCGGTTACACTCTGATTTATACAAAGATAATGGATGGCGCAATCCAGTATAATATGGGAAAATGAAATGATTCAATAGCAAGAAAAAAAGCTACAGTCATTTCAATCCAAAATTTTACAACTTATAACAGGAGTTCCCTGGTACGTGAACGACAAAACTTTACATAACGACTTACAACAACCAACTATAGACCAATACACACGGACACAAGAACTGACTTATTAACTACCTAGCCACGACTAGCCCATCAGGAGGAGACTAAAAAGGAGATGGATGAGAGATTCGATTTCGATTCGAGTTTCGATTTGTCATGATTGAATTCGATTTATTTAAACTAAAACTTTTTGAAGTGAAAAATTCATTAGTTGCGTTTTCCACATTTTTTTTGTAGAGAGTGAACCATCAGATCTCCGATGTTTCACATTCGGGTAAAGTCCGCGCATTGGTTCCGAAACTACAGGACCGATTTTTGTCAAATTTAGATTTAAAATTAGAGGTCACCAGAGGATGATCCTCCTTCATCGACATTTCTATACGTCTTTTCCTTTCAAGATGGCAACCGAAAAACCTGAGTTGCTATAGAATATATCTCCGTAATGAACGTACCGATTACAATGAAACTTCGCTAAATTCTTCTTCTCGATGCTCTTTAAATTTATCTATATAACATATTTCAACGAAAAGAAGTTGGAAAAACAGTTACGAGGGGTGGTAAAATTAGATTCAGAATAACTCAAAAAGTATACAGTTTTTTGTCGATATTGTGATAAGATAATTCAAAGGTATTTAAATTTCATACAAAATGAAGAAAATTCCATCAAAATCAAAGCACTATTAGTAAAGATATCGCGATTTTAAAATATTTTTGGTTTATTATTTTCAATAATGAACCATTGTGATCAAACAAAAAATTCAAAACTAAACCCCTCTCAAAATTTGAGGTTTTACGTTTCATGATATGTATAATTCGAAAAACAAATAATAATTTTTTTGTCCGTCCTCGCATTTTATCCAAAACTACTGGATGATCCTCCTTCATCGACATTTCTATCCGCCATATGAAATGAAGCTTCACTAAATTTTTGTTTTACCTTGACTTATTTTTAAGTTTGATAGCTCAGAGTTCAGTTTGTGGCTCTACTAAAACATCGAATGCCTCACGTACCTAATCCTTAGAATCCAAAAACCTGCCTAAAATCCTGAATTCTCTCCTTACTCTTTCATAAACAAAATCATTTATCACGACCTTAATGTTACATATGTTGCCGATCTGGCCCTATTCAGACATCTATCCTTATATAATAAACACCACAGCCATCCAAATCTTGTTTTTAACCTTCCTTCATATGAAAAGAAGATTGCACAAGTATTTCCAGGCCATTATATTTATCGGAGTTACATTTACTAGATGTATTTGTATTCTATTATAGTTGTAAATTCGTATCGAATTTACAACTATAATAGAATATGGTCAACTAGTAAAGATATGGTCTCTAGATATTTTTATATGTTCAACTGCAAAGATTATATCTGTTGCTGTTGTTTTTGAATTTTGAATGTGTTATTGAAGTAATGCAAATGTTTTTTAGCATATTACTAATGATTACAAAAAAAAAGTGTAGACCAATAGTTGGAAAAACCTTTTTTTTTCTTTGTCACTAAAAAGGTAATGTTACTTTAGATAAACAATTGTTTGAAAATAATAAACCATTGTAAAATAATTTGAAGCGGTTTTCTATATTATTTTATTATCTGCTGTGTGGACAATATACTGTCCGAATTATTCACAAGTCCAAACTTAAATTGTTTGTACGAGCTCCCCAATATATCTTGTACTTCTGAAGTATAGACCATAAAGTATGAGAAAGAAATATTTAATGTCAGAGTATTTGAACGAGACTAGTTTTTTCTTGTGGATATAAAATTATTTATAATATTCCATTCAAGGCTAGTGACCTGAGAAAATTCTTAAAGAGAACTGTGATTTTCCAGGAGTTCATAGAGAGCTAGCTGATTGGGTCTTGGAAATTGTCGGGGAGGGGGGCCTTCATTTAAGGTAGGCCGAGTGGTGGGGGGAGGCGTGAAGAGGCAAAAACGAGATTTTAACGACCTGCCTTAAAAAGGTCCCTCGCCCAGTCTTGCCAACCGTGAAGATGTGATAGCGTTCAAAAGGCAAGAATTACACCGGCAATCCTTAAAAGTCCGCGGAGCACAATGCCGGCAAATTTCTTTCCCGCTCGTCCGAAGGATTTTAAAACGAGCTCGTCTCCGAGGCAAGATATTTAAAGGAAATGTCCACAGCTTAACTCGTTGATGCCATCAATCATGTTTATTATTTTTTTTTTAGGAGTTACTGAGTACAGTACATTCATATTAGAGATGGATTTTTGTGACAGGTTTAAAAGTTATCTAGGATGATATATATTTAAAATTGTGGGTTGATGGTTGACTCTCGTGAATAATGAAGAGAATGATGGTTGGGATGATCAGTCAGAAATAAAAAGGCAAAAATAAATAATAATATTTATTTTAATATTTGCCGACGTTTCGACCTGAAGTTCAGGCCTTCATCAGAGCTAAGAAAAGAAACAGATAACAAGGTATGAGAATCATACACAATGTAGGTAAAAATTATTAAAGTAAAATGAAGTGGGTAGAATAATGACAATAACAAAAACTAACATAATAATACATGCCCCTTGCTACTATATCTCCACTTTAGTCGAACTAACTCTTCGAACCGGTTGGTTTTCTATCTTTTTGTAGTTTTCTCCTTTCTTTCATTCCATTTTTCAATCTCCACTTGATACATTTGCTCATTTTTTTTTACTTTATTTTAACTCTTTATTTTATTATACGTAGTCAGTACATTTTGACAGACTTTACAATATCTCAATTTTCTATCTAACTATTCTATTTACAATATCTTAATTTTAATATTTATTTTTATTTCTTATATAACTTCATATTCCTTTTTTCTGCTTTACATTTTATTACCAATTTAGTACATATGTTACCTTATTTTGATTATGTTTACTTCATTATTCCAAATTTTGTAACGGTTGTTATTATTTATTTCATAGTTCTTGTTATTGTCATTATTCTATCCACTTCATTTCAATTTAATATTTTTTACCTACATTGTTCATGTTTCTGATACCTTGTTATCTGGTTTTTTTCTTAGCCCCGGCAAATGTTAAATTAAATATTATTATTTATTTTTCCCTTTTTATTTCTGACTGATCACCCCAACCATCCTTCTCTTCGTTATGTATTCAAGATTTTCAGTGTTATATTGTTCATTAGGTTTGCTGACGTTTCAATCCAAGTATGCGGTTCCTCATTAGGGATAAAAATTGATCTTTTCAGTTTACAGAATGACTAGCTCCAATTTCAAAATTCTTGAGTAAAGTCATTTTAGTGATATTTTTTTGTGAAATTTATAATATCTGTACAGACAGGAAGTTGATTCTAGAGTAGGTGATTGCAGTGTTGAAATGTGAATAAAGGTATACATTTCCCCACTCGATTCCATCTAAATCCGCATTGGTACTCTGCGATAATCTTCTCGGCGTATTCCGTGATTCGACCGATTAAGATTAAAGTGCATATTTTATAACATATCGGAAGGAGTGAAATTCCTCGATAGTTATTACAATCCGTCCTCGGGCCCTTTTTGTGAATCGGAATAAGAATAGATTCTTTCCATTCTTCACCTAATTTCTCATTATCCTAGATCTTTTTAACCAACCGATGTATTTTAGAAACTTCAGCTTTCCCGCATGCCTTAATTAGTTCAGTAGGAATATTATCGGTTTCCGCTGATGGGATGAAACTATGTTAACAATTTGCTAAAAAAAAAAAAAAAATCTGTACCACGAACCATAAACACTCCTTCTAATAATTCATATAGGTTATTTATTATTATTTGTTTACCCTTTAAATTATCGCGATAGGGCAAAAAGACATTCTAGACCCCTCAACATTTCCATTAAGAGGTGCGATCGCCATCCCCAACCCCCCACCCAATCTCGAAATCTGCGCCTTTTTTTAGCTATTTTATAACGGAGCCAGGGGAGAGAGCAGGGGATTAATTCCAGAATTAACAGTTCCCCCTTATTTGAACTTGTTTTATTCGATTTAATGATGAAATTCGTTTTTCAAAATTTGTTTGAGCAAAGACAATATATACGTGCAATGCATATGTAAGTGATTGAAAACTCTCTTCCTTTTTTCAGGTCACAATTTTAGTAAATATGCTGCGGTACCTGTACTTTTAAGTTTTGCTGTCCTAATGCCCCAGTTATACCGCTACTAACAGCGTAGTAATATCCAGTACTTTCGTAATTATAACATCCCCCCCCCTTCTCTTAGATCTGACAAATGATAGCCCAAGTTGCACCGAAGAGAATTTACAATTGCTAGGCTGATGATGGAGAAGCGGCAATTACAGCAGTTAATGCCTCGGACAGTTGTTATCTCTCCAGTCCACTCTTCTCCAGCCATCTGTCTTCATTACATAAATACAACTTGCAACTTAAATTAGTCTTCGGGGCCGCAGCTTCTGGACCAAGCTAGAAGAGGCCTCTGTGGCCGGCAAGATAAGGACGCTTTCTTAGAGCAAACTGCTTTCCATAATTTGGTAATTCATTTCGATTTACAAGCCGAGGTTTTCAGGTCAGGTACTTTTAACAGACAAGAAGGTTTTCGTCATTCAATGCCACTTCACACATATTAATAATTGCTAATAACAATACTAAACTACTACTTCACATAAAATAGTTGAAAATCGTCCTGAAAATAGTAAAATAAGGCTTACATTTCATAGTCAGTTTCTAAAGAAAAAATATGCAAAAACTGAAAAAAAAATTACCAGCAAATAATGAGAGAAGTAATTGCTTAGTACTTTAAAACAGTTCAGCAAAGACAAGTTATCACTTTCCAT
The DNA here is from genome assembly GCA_928085145.1 of Nezara viridula. NCBI lineage: Eukaryota > Metazoa > Arthropoda > Insecta > Hemiptera > Pentatomidae > Nezara > Nezara viridula. Next base: position 7,630,544 of record OV725082.1, read on the forward strand.
CGAGTTCAAAGCAATTTATAAATGAAAAAAATCTGGTGTGTCCACTTACACGACCTTTAAGAAAAGTGTTTATATCTTTACATATATTCATGAACAAACAAAAAAGAATTGAACTAAATTTATTTTCCTGAAAATTGATCAAACAAAAGATTTGAGTACGATTTATTTGATAAACTAAAGCAATGTAAACCGGCTTAAGGTAGATCAGTGTAAAAATTACAATACTTCCTAATATTGCTGATCAAACACTTTTTGGCATAGCTTAGTAGTGACAAACAATAATTTCTGTTAAAAGTATAGGAAATAGTGAAGCTTGTGTGATGCGGACAACAAATTTTCTTACTTTCACTTAGTCATATTTATTCTCTCATTCATCCCTTTCTGACACCGGGATATGGAACCGTAATCTTACATTGGAATAGCTGTAACTTCATTAATAGTTGTCCAAAATGAACGATTATTATATGGCATTTTGAGGAATTTCATTACCTTTCAAACGATTAACGGTGTTTTTCCGCTTAACGAGATCTGTCGAAAACCGCATGTCGGAAATTTGACCCGATTGCAATACTTTCCTTATCTAGTATAGGTTGCATGGAGCAACGAATTTCTGTCACAGGCATCAGTAGTCAAAATAAAAAAATAAGCAACAAAATCGGTTCAGTTCCCGAGAAAATCTTAGCACAGACAGACAGACAGACAGACCAATGGCTAAAAATGTGTTTTTCGGACTCAGAGTCCGATAGGGGCTGTGAAACGTATAGATTCGTCGAAAACCGTATGTCGGAAATTTGACCCGATTGCAATACTTTTTTTACCTAGTAAGGTAGGAAAGTAAAAATAGAATACCATATACCTTATGAAACATCTGATCGGGGAGTACCTGTAGAGGATTTTATAACCGTCATCAAACAGAAAATGAAGACAAAATGGGAACAGATATGGTGAAATGTAACCGAAAATAAATTGAGGGAGGTTAAGGGTGGCGTTTCCTCTTGGGCATCGTCAAATAGGAATAACCGCAGAGAGGATGTAATTCTTACGCGCCTGCGTATAGCTCATACACGCCTTACCCATGGATACCTGATGGCCTGTGATTCTTCGCCAATATGCCAAACCTGTGGGACTCCTCTGACAGTGAAACACATTTAAACAGAATGCAAAGCTTACGAAACATTTAGACTATCTTGTGACTTGACAAACGATCTACACCTTATTTTAATGGACAATACGAATGAAATTGATAAATTATTTTCTTTTCTGAAATGTTGTAAACTTGAAAATACAATCTACTTCTCAATGAAAATAAGGCAACAATGATTCTAGTGGTTGAAGACCTAAAATAAAAATAAAAAAGTAAGGTCTGTACTTCAGTCTACACGGTAGAAGTGATATAACATCAATCACGGATTTTTTAAATTATTTTTTTTTTCTTATTTATTGAAAAATATTACTCTCATATATTAGTCTCAAGGACATTTATAATAGTGTTCATAGATCACATTCACACTCTATGTACAATAAATAAAATAAATTATACAGAAAAATAATTATATAATAAATAAGAATACTATTTTTTTTTTCATCTTCAATTTTTCATCCGCACCTGTCATGGTAGTGACAATCAGCAGATTGGTGGTCATGTAGAAAATGGCATGATAGGCATGACAAAGAATGGAATCCAGCAGCACCTCTTCCCTGGTCTGTTTACGTCCTAAAATCAGGAAAGGAGACCTCTCATCCAGCTCCTTTTCAGTCGCCTCCTGATGATCATTTCAGCCGTGGCCATGTCATTGATAAGTCTATTGTGATGTCCGTGTAGTTTAGAATGAAATCGGGAGTAAAGAGTACGTATGTGCTGGTCAATGGTTGGTTGTCTTAGGTCGGTATTTAAAGTCTTGTTGTTGACGTACCAGGGAGTTGCAGTTATTAGTCTTAAAATTTTTGATTGAAAGGATTGTAGTTTTTGTAAGTGAGTCTTTTTTGCTGAACCGTAAATCTGTGAGGCGTATATCCAAATGGGTTTGAGCAGGTAAGTGTATGTATTTAGTTTTTGTCTAATTTTCAATTTTGATTTAGAAAACAAGGAGTATAATATTTTCAGTCTTGTTTTCAAAGTCTTTCTTTTCATTTTGACGTGTGGGCCCAATAAAAGAATAAAATAACCTAAAAATAAATGAATAAAAAGAACACATACATACCTATATACAATAATTAGATTAATAATATTAAATATAAATAATGAATAATAGCTCATTATAAAGAGGATGAAATGCTGAAAATTACTCTCGCTTACAATATACAAGTCCGATTTTTAGTTTCTGAGATATTTTAATCTATATCTACAACAAAATTCGTTATAATTTGGTTTTCGAAATATTTTCTTTCCTTTTCGTCTCTCTAACATGGTTTCGTTTTAAGATGCAATTTTGAATTATAGCTCATTACAATGAGGATGAGATGATGAACATTTACCTCTCTTCAATAAAACTTCAAAAATCGACTCTTTCCGACTTTATCCGAGCGTTACACATCGGAGATTTTAATTCAAAAATTTAATTGAAAATGTATATATTAACATATAAAAAGCGCGAATAGAGATTTAATCTGATAGCTTTCAATGGTATGAGAAATAGAAGGTAACAAATCAGATCGGATTTACGGCAGCGTTACCTAGACACTAACTTTTACACACGAAAGATTTGAAAGAAAAGTTCTCCGCACGATAACAGAAGCAATCTACAATCAGAGTACTAAAGAATGAATAAAGAATCATAAAGAACTGCTTAGAGAAACTGGTCAACCAATATCTGATGAAATGTAGGCAATTTGATGATCCATCAGGAAGCCTCTACGCCACAAATCTTTTTTATAAAGAACTAAATCTAAGATTCTTTATGGGGTCTTTATTATATATTCTTAGTATTTATAATATATTATAAAACTATAATATATTTCTTTGTTGTATTGCGTTTTTACTCGTGTGCACAAAATGTAAAAATACCTCATCATAAAGGAGCGTGCTGAACAAGGAATCAGGACAAAGGATAATGAATAATGCGAAGGAAATATAAAAATATTCATGAAGGACAAATGTTTTTACACGGACAAGAGCTGTGTGGCGGGGGGGGGGGAGGGGGGACTTAGTGCCTACGGTAATTACGACGCGGTGACATGTTTATGTTGATCTTTCTTTATTCTTTATTCCGCGAGTGCAGGAGTGTGCCTTGAATAAAATACATATCACGATAATGGCCCTTCTTTAGTACTGCATGAATAATACGCAAGATCTTATGCTTTAGGGGTAACTTGACGAGATTATCAGGCGTCGGCATTATACTAATTGACAATATATATATATATATATATATATATATATATATATATATATATATAATAATTGAATATAAAACTCACTAGGAAATTTAAGAATTGTGTTTTTTTAAGCGAGTCATGTTTTTTGTTGAATAGGAAGCATTAACATAAAAAATATTGGATTTAAGTAATTAAACATTGCTCTAAAGTAAACTAGACAGAACGTGGAATTTGGAAACAATAAAATCTAACGAGTTCTAAATGATTCAGTGAACAGTTAAAAAACCAAAAAATCGTGTCCAAAAATACATATTTTTTGATAAATTCATTATTATATCTTTTATGAATTAATTCAATATATATAATATATTTATATTTAAAGGCAAAAAAAACAACAACAAAAAACGGTTGGTATATAACAACCAAGAAGTCCACGCAAAGAAGAAAATAATAAGATATAAAATAAAAATATAAAAAAAAAAAACATTTCTTAGTACATATGGGTATGGATTGGCATGAACCTTCGGGCATGGGTCTAATATTTTTGCACCTAGTATCACTAAAAATAATTTCATTATAATCATGCGTCCCTAAGTCATATTTCGTGACAATATGACGCATGCACTTCCTCTCACTTAGCCTCAAAGACAGAAAGTACAGGTATAAAGGAGCGGTTCTCACATCCACTGATGCTGTGGACCCACTGTCTTCCTGCCATGCCCCTGAGAGCTTTTTCTTGTAGTCACCGAATATTTTGTTCCTGATGTTAACAATGTCCTGGATATACCGCGTAGTCGGAGTATTGTGGAAATGTACTGTTCCAAGCCTTGTATTTGGATCCGAGTTCTTTGCCACACAGGCACCCTGCAAAATCACGTAGTAGCTAAAACTAAAAATATTTAAGAAATTTTTTTTCATATATATGTATATATATATATATATATATATATATATAATATATATATATATATATATATATATATATATATATATATATATATATATATATATGGCTCACAGTTAAATTGATACAACCCGTAGAAATTATTTTATTTTTATTTTAATGAAAATTACAACTGTATTACATAGAAAATACAAAAAGTAAATGTGGCATTGTTAACATGACATGTACAACATGAAGAGAAACTACCCATTGGTAGAACTCAAATTAATGTTCTATATTAGAAGGTCCCGAGGCCATCTTCTTTTCAGACGCCTCGTAGGATTATCAGGGATCGAGGAGGAAGCAAGGTTTGAAACGAGAGGATTCGGATGGTTCTGCAGTTTGTTATGGAAGGATAGGTATCTGGATTGGGGCAAATCGGAAACATATGGAACATTAAGGTCTTTATGGATCATTTTATTTGTGACAAAGTAAGGAGCGTTGAGGATTTTGGATTGTAAGGATTGGATACGAGAGGAATTCGATGGTTTAGTGGAGCGCCAAAGCTTAATTCCGTAAGTCCAAATAGGTCTTATTATTGTCATATATATGAGTCGTTTGTAATTGATTGAAAGCTTAGAGCGTTTGTCTAGTAAGTGCTGCAGTAGTCGAAAACGTCGGGCAGTTTCTAGAAAAATTAAAAAAACAGAAAAACATATCAATGGTTACAGAAAACAAATAAAACCAGAAACTCTTCAACATATTTATTTATAATCTAAATTGAAATATGTACACATTAATAAAATTAAAATATTATTAAATATTAATATAAATATTATAAAAAACTGAATATTTTTACCTTATAATCAAATTTATACACGTCAGTTCTTATTATCTTTTTAATATTGTTAATTTAGTTCATTACCTTGCAGACAAGCCGTTATTTTCTACCACGCCTTGTTTGCAATAGAGTCGACTTTTTTAGTCTGGCTTATCCTGTTCTATTCTTCGAGGAGATATTTTTCAAAGTCTTCTTTGCTTGAAATTTTGTGTTTTTTAAATTCTACCTGCAAATTTTCTCACAGGTGTTCTATTAAATTAAGATCAGCTGACTCTGGTAAGGGTTTTTTAAATTTTAGAGCTGTTATAAAGTAGCAATTCCTTAACTAACATGGCAGGGTGTTATTATCATTTTAAAATCTAAATTTGTTTTATAGCCGCACATTTTCCCGAATTTCTTTTAAGTTTCTTTTTAAAATATGTAAGAAAGTTTATTCACTATACCATCTGAATGAACCCGCTATAAAGTGAACATACGATAATAACATATTGCTAGGATGTTTATCGATTTCAATAAATTATAGTTTTAAATGTAATATAAATTGAGCTACTTATTATTGAAAGATGATAGTCAACTGTTCTACGTATCATGGGTGATAAATAATCAGAACGCAGTCTTTTCTTAAACATTTTTTAAAATTTTTATTTATGCCAACGTTTCAATCCAAACATGTGGGTCATCTTCAGGGCTGATTTTTTTTTTAATACAGTCAGAGATATAATATTATACGATCGATAATGTTGAATAATTAACTGTAGTGATTGATGTTACTTGAATCTTAACTAATATTGCAATACACATATTAAAAATGAAATATCTAAGTAGTTATACAAATAAAAATTAAAAACTAATGGATATAATCCATTTATACAAATATGTAATATTTTCTCTTACTAACCATGGTTTGAGCACTGAGGGTGTTCAAGTGCTGACACATTTGGTAGGTTACGTTGGCATAAATAAAAAATATATATATTTTTTAAAAAGACTGCGTCCTGATTATTTATCACCCATGAACTACTTATTTATTCAGTAATTTCTATAAATATCCAGGTGTATCATTTTGACTGTGAGCCACTGTATATATATGAGCATTTTACGATTGCATATTAAATATTCTTTTTTTTTTTTTTTTTTTTGTCAAATATCAGCTGATTTAAATCCTAATTTTTAACGGTGCTCGTTTGTTCCAACTTAATGACGCTTGGAAAAGTCCGTGAATTTATTTTTTTAAATTTCATTTTGGGCAATACAATTTTATAAGTTATGGTGACCATGTTTAAACTTTAAATTATCGTTAAAATTATTCAAACGTGATGAAATTTACATTTGCAATGTTGTCAAGCAATATTTCCTTTATGCCACAGTGAACTTTAAGTTTATGTCGTTGATTTTCTAAAATAATAATATCAACCGAAACAGCTTATTCTCGTACTTTCAACATTTGTTTAAAAATGCCTATTGTATTATTTTTTCCAAAGTCATGTATATAAAAAATATAATGAAAAAGAAAACAAATTTAACTTGGCATTTAGAAGTAAAAAAAAAAAAAAACTGTTTCAGAGGAAACACAAAAGAAATGCCCGAAGTCAATAGCAGATAAAAAAAAAAAAGAAACATGAAAGAAAGACAAATAAAGAACTTTTTACGTCGGGAATCATAAAACAACAAGGATAAAACTCCTACGCAACGGGAAACAATCCTCAACATCAACAGAACAATTCTCATCAGGAAATTTGCTGAAAAAAAACACCAGGATATTGGAAGATACAGAGACCATCAGAAAAGCTCTACTAATTTAGATTTAATATAATGAAGAATATATTTGGAATAATTTAAGAATAACAATATTTGTGTGTAACTACTATATTTTATATCTTATATTTAGGACATTAACACCGTCTTAAAGGGATTTTTTTTTCTCCAGACACCTCGAAGGATAATAAAATATTATGAATAAAGATCAGGAGCTAGTTGGTGATGAAGTTTTTTTTACAATAATTTTTTTTTTAAGATTAACGATGAAATAAGAGTTGTATCGGTTAGTCCAACTGATTATTGAGAAACTTTTGAACGATTTTAGACATAAATGATTTGGAAGTAAAATTCTATATTTGATGTTTTTTTTTTTTTTTTTTTTTTTTTTTTTTTTTTTTTTTTTTTTTTTTTTTTTTTTTTATGCACTAAGGAAATTTCTATTAGAAACTTCATTTAGGTTAGGTATTGATAACAGAAATAGCATTTGAGTTAGACAGTGATAACTAAAGTCTTACTCCGCTTAGACAGTGATAGTAAATGTATTTATATTTCACCATGATTACTTCTATTTACTAAAATGTATATAAAAAACTTTTATTTCAATAATGTCGTAATGTATATTATAAAATAATTAATGCTGGAGCATGCCGCACAAAAAATCACGGAGTCAATACGCACAAATAGTATGTTATAGACAAATTATTTTGGGTTTCTTGGAAATGTGAACAAAATGCTAGATTAATGAAAAAAAAAAATACATTGTTCGAAATTAAATTCCAATATTTTTCGCTATTCCGAATTCAATCAATAAATAAAAAAATGTTCCTATGCAATGAATGTTAATGTATATCATGGCAACAAATCTATATGTAACATAATAATAATACATAAAATAATTTTCTTGTTATTAAACAACTAGGTATCTTTGTTTACACATAAAGGATGATAACCTGTTTTTAAACAAGAAAGAAAATATTTTGTGTTTTAAAAACAAATACATTTATAAAACAACTTAACCAAATCAAATAATATTTAATTGCTCATGATACTTTTGAAAACATGGCACTTTATTATAGGAAAAACTATAATTTATATTCCAATTGTAATATCAAAAACACTAAAAAAAAAAAAAATAAAGATAAGAAATTCGCTATTTATATAGTTACAAATTTCCTAAAATCACTGATTATTCCTTTAGTAATTTAAAAACATTGAAACTTCAATAGGGGTTTAGAATAAAAGTTCAAAACCCGTTTAAAAAAAAAAAAAAAAAAAAAAAAGAAGATTGATTGGGGTTTGTCCAGAAGAGAAAAAACCGTTTAGAATTCGGGGTAAAAAATTGTAAAAAATGTACAATCAAAAATTATTTTTTGTCTACAGTAATGGTGCAATAAAATAAAATTTTTATTTGAATAAAATGACAAGCTTTATGATTTTTTTCAGTACTTAACAAATAAAAATTTCATTATATTTCTTGAAAAAATAAAATAAAAAATGTTGGAAATAAACCAATTTTAACACCACTTCTTTATTTATGTTAATAAAAAAAAAATAATAGTTGTGCCATTGTGCCATCGGATTCATTGTGTATTTTTACAAGATAATCGATCAATATCAATTTTCATAAAATTCGATTAAATATCGAAACCCATTCCTCTACGTTATCTATTTCAGTCCGTGGTACATTCCTGCTGAAAATTCGTAAATAGCTTCATCTCATCGTAACCTACAAATATTTTATTTACGAAAATTCTCGGAATTGGGGCGTTTTCAATCTGGAGGTCAGCAAACATTCTCCATTTACTTAGGTACTAAAAACTCGTAAATAGCCATTTGCTTTCCACTTGAATTGTGAGATAACTTGAGCACAAAGTCTAGAAAAAAAAGTTGCCTTCAAAAATATTGAGCCGTTTGGTGTTACCTACAACCTGAAATTGTCAAAATAACAAGGTTATAAAGACTTAACGGCTCAATATTTTAGAAGACCACCTTTATCCTCGACTTTGTGCTAAAGTTATCTTACGATTCAAGTGAAAAGAAAATGGGTATTCGCAAGTTTTTAGTAACTATTTGAATGGAGAGAGTTTACCGACCTGAAATAAAATTTTGTAGTTTACGGTCAGATTAAACTATTTACGAAGTTTCAGCCGGTTGTTAATAATTTGATATAAAGGGGTCTGTACCACGGAATTTTTGGAAAACAATTGACTAATAATAATTAATAAAATAATAACAAACAATAATATGTATGACGAAGCATGACTGATAGATGATTCATATGAAATAGTTTCTTATGTTTGCTTGACGGTTCCCAAATACAAGGGAAAAAAATGTACCCACTTTAAAATTTATTGGTTTTATATTTTAAGATAGGATCCAAAATCGAATAAAAAAAAATCTCTAAGATCTTTGGGACAATCTTTTTTTCTTAGATTATGAAAGATTGATCTAAATAAAAACTATATTATCTCGAAGCAACAGATCTATCTCAACGCTTATAGGTAACCGTAAAAAAGAAAATGGTAAGATGTGGAGGAAATGGTACAACCGACACAACACGAGACAAAAGGCGAACGCCTAGGGAACAAGCCGGGTGAGGTAGAATTTCCCAGGTGTATTCCAGCATTTCCATGAGCTCGAATCGCCTTTTCATCTCCATTCATACATTTCGCCCGCGTTTCGTGAAGGGCTTAAACATGACAGTAATATTGTGAAATAGGCTTCAAGTGTATTGTTTTATGATTTCGCTTAACGTTTATTGCCTCTTGTAGCAATTGTTATATATATATATATATACATATATATATATATATATATATATATATATATATATATATAATATATATATATATATATATATATATATATATATATATAATCATTTAAAAAAAAATCATATTTTTTAAGATTTGATATATAGGGTGTTTCAATGTTAAGTGGCCAAACTGAAACTTTGAATTAAGGACCTCAATACAAGGTAAAAAAAAAAAAAAATCTATGAAGGTATGTCCGCAAACGCATTGTTTAGGAGATATTCACACCTAATGATTTTTATTGTTATGAATTATTTATGTTCCTTACATTCATGATCTATACTTTTTTTTTTTAGAAATAGAAATAGAAAATAACTTTATTCTGAGACAAAGTCCCTTTAGAATAACAAATTAGTACAAAATTAAAACACTATATCTGGCCTAAATAAAACAATAACAAAAAAATAAAAATAAGAAAATATTAGTTTAACAAGCTATATACAAAAAAAAGAAATTTATATACAAAACACTTAAAACTATGTACAGTAGGAAAAATTATAATTATACACCTTTGAGAAAAAAAAAAAAAAAAAAGAAAAAAAAAAAAAAATATATATATATATGTATATATATATATATATATATATATATATAATATATATATATATATATACACATTGAGTTCGTGTTTAAAATAATGAATAATATGTAAACACATTATTATGTTATTGTAACTATAGGCACATATTTAATTGTATAATAATAAAAAATAATAGTAATAGATACATTCAGTGGCATTAAGCGTAGGAAGATATTGTAATATCCTTTGTGAAGTTTACAGTATGGATTAGTACTATCATTTGATGATGAATGATATAATAGAAATGTATGATATCAAAAGGTTAGCAAGCATCTTACTGTTTATTGGGGTAGGAATTGGAATAGGACGGTTTTGAATGTGGATTTGGAGAAGGAATGGCGAATTTTGATAGGTAGGGGATTCCAGAAATTGACAGCGCGAGCAATAAAGGAGTTTTGAAATGAGGAGATCTGTGAGAAGGGATGTAAGGGTCAGAATGTCGAGATCTTCATTTATGTTATATTAAGTAAATAAAACTTATTTATTTGTTCCAACTACTTTATTAATCAAACATTCATATTAAATGTTGTTCAAAGAGATTTCCTTGTGCATTAAGACAGGCACGGCATCTTTCTTCAACAGCAGCAGTGGCAGAACGGCACTGGATATGTGTTATTGTTTCACAAGATTCAATTATCCTTCTTCGTAAGAAATTAAGGTCTTGGGTAGGAGTTGCATAGACTTTTTGTTTAATGTACCAAACCAAAACAAAAGAATCCAGTGGTGTCAGGTCTGGAGAGCCTTGAGGCCAATCCATTGATTGGGATTATTAACATTTAGCTATTGTCTTGGACCTCTTCCATAATGTGCAAGACAACCATCTAATTGAAGCCACATGTCCCTTCTCAGTTGTAAAATAATATGTTCAACTAAATCATAATAATCATTATTAAGAAATTCCAGAAATGTGCCGGCATTGAGTCGAAGCGACAAGAAATATTGTCTATTATCTCAAACCACACATTGCACTGAAACTGGTGCTCACGAACTGTATGGGGATTTTCCTGCGACCAAAGATGATTATTTTTCCGATTGAAGATACATCTTGTAAAAATAGCTTCATCTGTTCATGGAAATTTTCCTTGAAAATTGTGGATTATGAACAACATTTAATGTAAATTTTAATGTTTATATTTAATTGTGATGAAGCAGTTAGAACAAATAAATAGGTTTTATTTATCTAAAATAACTTAACTAATTCATAAAAACGAAAATCTTTAGGTGTGAATATCTCTCAAACAAAGTGTTTGCGGACATACCTTCAGAAGTATTTTTTTTTCTTGTTTTTATGTCCTTAGTTCATTTTTGCAGTTTGGCCACCTAGCTTTATATCACACAAACGATCTGAACTCATCGCCTAGTTCTCAATATGTCCTAAAATTTAATAGAATCTTATAAAGATTACAAAAGACTTCTTGGCATACTGATGAACAAAAATATAGTGACCAACAATTTGGATTCAAATAACTTAATAATTTATCAGTTTTTTTTTCCTACCCCCCAGGAATTTCTTGAATAAATACAATATATATATAAATGTATATATACATAAATTTTCAAATTTCCATTTATTGCCCAAGGGCATTTTAAGGTAAGAGGGCTATGCACGCTGTATGCGTTCTTTGCATCTGTGGCCAGAGGCCTTAATTTATCAGTTACATTAAGTTTCAGACATATTTGAGACATAACAGAGATTATAAGCGAGATGAGAACATCCAGATGTAGGTCAAGGATTAGATAGTCTGGTAGAACAGGGTTTCTCTTCAAACTTAAGGCAATACTTAAGTATTGTTCTACGTGTTATCCGATCCTTCAATATTTTGTTCCATAATCATTTTTTTCTGTCTAATAAGGCTCTTAAATTCCTTTCATTAAATCACTATCAACAGTAATTCCTCAAGGATCATACTCGCTCCACTGTTATATATTATATACACACGATATTCTGAACAAGTCCTGAAACAATATAAGAAGCATCGGGAATCACTGGTCGTTCAGTTATTATATATATCAAACACATTCGATATTCCATACAATTTGAAACATCGACTTATAAAAAAGCTACAACAATCTTAACAAGACATCAAAATACATCATGCCTCATAGGGTCTACAACCTGAAATCTAAAAGAATTTCATGATTCTTCCAAATCCAACTCTGGAAAATTATGGCAAACCACATTCAATCACAACACATTACTTACATTTTTCGACATAAAGCTTGGAATATCTGTAATATGATGAACAAATGGTTACATTATAGTTTCATAGAAAACTAATTTTTAGGTTAGTTGCTTCTATTTTTGTATAATTTTTGTACATATAGTGTGAATGTTATCCTAATTCACTATAACTAGTGTCCATGTGACAGATTGTTGTAATACTCAATAAATAAATTTAAAAAAAAAAGTAATCTAAAAGATCCCACACCACATCTAAAACATGATGATTCAGTTTACTACAACAAAAAAGAAAACCCTTAAAAATACATAACTAATATTAATATATCATTTCTATCCCATAAAGAATGGCAGGACATGCCATATCCTTAAAATCCACTCTTTTGTCTTTCATAATACTTCTGTCCGTATACTTGATTAAAAAAAAAAAAAAAAAAAAAAAAAAAAAAAAAAAAAAAAAAAAAAAAAAAAAAAAAAAACATCCAAATCAAACTTTATATATCTGGAAGAATATAACCCTATAAAAATATATTGGATAAAGAGCTAATTTTACTCGCTTACTCCGAACCTGTTGCCTAGTACAAACATAATTTTTGTTTTATATCAAATTTATTTAACTGCATACATTTATGTTCAGCATTTCATTCTCATAATAATAAACTATTAATTATAATATATATATTATTTCATATTTCAATATCGCCTTGTTGGTGTTTTCCCTTTTATCGTGTGATTTAAGGACACACCTTAGTTTTTTTTTTTATCTTAACCTTATTTTAACGAGACTGGGTAAGAAATATTTCATGTTTAAAGGAATTTCTCAGATACAGAAGGCAGAGAGCGAAAACAGACAGATCCCAGTATCGATTCTGTATCCCCATCGAATGCTGGCTGCCCGATAATAAAGTATGAATTATTCAGGCTGAGATCTGGATTGGTCTTGGCATTACCATAACCCTTAGATATTGTTTAAACACGGATACTCTCGTACGACGCCTTCGGGTTTACCGTCCCATAAATCTGAAGGGTTCCTTTTCCCGCCCGGGGGAAGAGAGGGAGCATTCCTGATGAAGGGGAGATTGCGTTAAAAATGACAGGCTAGCGTGCCCAGCGCGCCCTCTATTCTCATTAAGAATAAGCCATTGTCACCTTATTTAATTTAGTTGAGGAAATTTCGTTTTTTATTTTCTTAACAGATTTCATATTAATCCGCAGTCCCAAACTCCTTATTATAAAATTAGTAACATCCGTCTGAAGCTTTGTAAATAGCTTCATCTCATCGTAACCTAATGAAATGAAAAATATCTTTATTCAGGGACTGAAGTCCTCTTAGAATAATAGTAGTGTTTACAAAATATTTACATCAGTTTGGCATGTAAGTATTACACAAATATATACAAAAAGTATCTAGGAAATCGTAAGCACATATATGTATGCACACAAAGATAGTAAGGAAAATACAAATGTATAAAAAAAAAAATAAAAAAAAACCAAAGAAAATATGAATATCTACAAAACCTACTAACGATAAACACAGATACATACAATACAATATTTATTGTAGTTTTTAAAATTTTTTTTGTTCTTATATAATTAAATCTGTACCTATAGCTAGAATTAGGCAATGATGAGTCTACATATAATTCATTATTTAAATACACTGACATTTTATATCGTCAGCTTTGTCTTTTCTTTATTACCAGAAACACACCTCATTTTAAAGAAGAACTCAATGTATTTTTTATTATTTTATTTTTCAAAAGTGTATAATTATAATTTTCCTACTGTACATAGTTTTAAGTGTTTTATCGTAGTTTTAAGTGTTTTGTATATAGATTTTTTTTTGTATATAGCTTGTTTAACTAATATTTTCTTTACTTACCCTTTTTTTATTATTGTTTTATTTTGGCCAGATGTAGTCTTTTAATTATGTTCTATTTTGTTTTTCTAAAAGGACTTTGTCCCAGAGTAAAGTTATTTTCTATTTTATTCTAAAATACTGAGATATAAAAAAAAAATAAAATGACTTCTATCAATTAACTGCTGGTGGCCAACGTAATTATATAACCCAGAAATTTTTACAAGTTTGCGGAAGTTTGAATTTGTAGTAGGTGGTAGAATAGGAGTTGTTTGAAAGAGTTTTTTTACCGACAACCATTTTTTTAACGAAAACACCTGGAATTATCTGGAGGTCGGCAAATTTTCTATATTTCATTGGGTAATAAAAACTCGCAAGTACTCATTTGATTTTCAATTGAATCGTAAGATAATTTTATCATATACTCTTGAAAAAAGATGGTCTATAAAAATATTGGCCCGTTAGGCTTGAAAAACACCCCTAACATTTCAAAATAACGAGGTTGTACAGCCCAAACAGCCCAATATTATTGTCGGAGACTTTTACCCTCGATTTTGTGAGCAAATTATCTTAAGATTCAAGTGGAAAGCAAATGGTACAAAGTTTGTCGATCTCCAGATTGAAAATGCCTTAATTCCAAGAGTTTTCTTAAATAAAATAGTTGTATGTTACGATGAGATGAAGCTATTCACGAAGTTTCAGGCGGATTTTAATAATTTGATAAAAAGGGATCTGTATCACGGACTATGTTAAATAAACAATTTGAAAAGTAATGTTATATATATATATATATATATATATATATATATATATATATATATATATATATATATATATATATATATATATATATATATATATATATTCCAATCATATAAACTTTATTTGTAATGACGAAATCAGTTTTTAGTTTGTTAGTGTTCGATGTTTAAAATAACCTGGGTTCGATATCGATAATTATTATATTTGATCTTTCATTTAAAATGCTTGCCTAATTTATAAATACAATTTAAATCGACCTTCGATTTTTGTTGATTCGATTGGAAATACTGATGGGGTACTGAAAAATACTCACTGATACGGTTTTACTTAAATAATAATGATTGAGTTGAGATCAAACAAATTATGATCAAAAAATAAAAATCAACTTTTATACAAAATTAAATAAAATATGTATGTTTAGTTTACTTTTTTTTTGTGGCCAAAATTTCTAATGAACATCTGAAATAAATATTATCTGTTACTAATAGTTGGCAACATTATTCTCCATCTGCAACCCCAGACTCAATATATTAAATTAAATATTATTTAGTTTAATTTAATATAATTTATTATAAAATATTATGTTAAATATTCTAACGGGTCTTATATTTCTAATCTTTTAAATTTCTTCCTTATAAGTACCTACAATTTTAATTATTAAAAATAATTAATAATAATATTAATATTATTTAAGCAAATCTCTCATCGTCCGTGGAAAAATGAAATAGGTAAATATAAACTATTAAGAATTTGATAATTATCTAAAAGAGAAAACGGAAGAAATATTTTGAAAGAATTTTCGTAATGAAAAGTAATATTTCATCGTACAAGCTAATGAATTCAGAAAAATAAACATCTAACATGTAAGATATATAGATTTATAACATATACAAAAACAGCAAGAATTAATAAGTATGAATCTATTTTTCGATTATTTTTTCTATTTGTTTTGGTTTTAACTGTAAAATAAATAATTATAAAAAAAAAATTTAAAAGAGTAAGTGATATATGTATATATTTTATAAAAATAATTCAAAGATGGGAAGAGTTGAATAAAACTTTGAAAGCGTTATGCATTTTAAATATTTCGTTTTCATCTTGTACATAGAAGAGAATAAAAAAGAATCTATCTTAGTTTTTAAGGTTATTCGTTGGAACTAGAAATAGCCCTAACGATGGGGTTCTGCCTTTAGACTATTTGCATAATATATTCATGAAGGCTAATTAGAATTTCAAATATCAAGTCACATTATCTAAACTATACAATATAAAGTACATGATGCGGTAGCTTGGAACGGTTCTTGAAAGAGCGTTTAATGTGGTAACGGTTATAATAAATATTATAAATAACTGGATACTCTTTAGGGGAAGGAGGTATTATCGTTAAAGAGAAATATTGGAAACATTTAAACTAATACGAAAAAATCTCAAGGATTTTAAAATAGGAAAATGTTTAAATAAAATATATACATATATATTTCAGATCAACCTGGCATAATACTATGTTTATCAACATTTTTAAATATAGTATTAAATAAAATTAATTATTTAGAGTATAATATATAGCTGGAAAGCTAAATATATTATAAATATTTAATATCTATTAAAGTCGCATTAATATCTAATAAAGTCGGAGAATTTAATTAATATTGATGAAAAGCTAATGATAAATTGTAATTAATAATTCCTGCTTTCATATTACTAAATACAATAAATGTTTCCATATAAAGAAAATGGAATTTCCATAGAAACTTCATTACGTTAAATTGGAAGAAGAATTAATACATCACTTGCTATTCAATAAGTAATTATATAATGTTGATTTTGGTTCAAATTGAAATTCCAATTTAATAATGTGCTAAAGAGATATTTGCCAAAAATTTCGGTAACAAGTTCCAAAATTCACCTCTGAATTGTGATCATCACTGATGAAAATGCAACACAAGTATAGAAAAAAATCGTATTAATTCGAAATGCACTGAAAATACTGTACTCACTGTTTTCTAAATCGAAATTGAAAGTTAGACAAAAATGAAATACATACACTTAACTACTCAGACCTATCTGGACATACGATTCTGCAAAAAAGACCTACTTACAAAAAACTACAGTCATTTCAATCCAAAATTTTACGACTTATAACAGGAGATCTCTGGTACGTCAACAACAAAACTTACGACAACCAACTATAGACCAACATATACGTACTCTCTACTCTTGTTTTCATCTCAAACTATACGGACACACAGACTTATAAGCGACACGGCTACGAATGACATCCCCATCACTAGGAGACTAAAAAGGAGCTGGATGAGAGATCTCCTCACCTTAATGAATTAAGTAAATAATGACCAGGAGTAGGTGCTGCTGGGTGCTATCCTTCCTCACGCCTATAATGCCGATCCTTATTTTATCACAACACATCTGATAATTGTCAACACCATGACAGGTGCGGATAAATAATTAAAGAGAGAAAAAAAATTGATATACAAAGGTCTATATAGCCCTGAGATGTTACAGCACATTTTTCGTCAAAATTGGCAAATCAGAAGTGGCACTTTACATCTTCGATTTAACACTTTTACATTTAACATTTTTACGATTTTCTCTAAAACGGCAATAACAATTTTGATTAAACTTAATAGATCAGTGTATTATTAAGTGGTTAAAACCAAATATTTCCATTGAAACTAATTGAAATTTCCTAACTAAGCGTAATTTTTTTAAGTTTGAAATAAAATTGTACGTAACCCATTTTTTAAAAATTTTATTTCAAATTAAAAAAAAAAAAGGAACAGCAAAATTTTCTAACATCAAACGTATCCAACCCTTCCAATCCAAAGTCCTTCGAACAATAGTCGATGCTCCTTTCTGTGTAACCAACAAAACCCTAAACCATGACCTTAACATCCCATTTGTACTAGACCTTATCCCAGCGAAATTCTCCAAATTTCACCAGAACCTTATGTATCATTCCTTTGCACAATCTCTATTTAGCACCTCCCATCACTATAATCCTCTAAGAAGTTTAAAACGGCAGTGGCCTCGCGACCTTTTATAGTTTGTAAATATTAGAGTTCTGGCAATGGCCAGATTCTCCACTCACGACATGAGTGTATGTGGTTATAGCACTCTTGCTCAATCTCCACTGGGTTTAGCCCTAGTGACGCGGTTGAGTGAGGAGTGCAGGAAACTCCTGGAGTCATACTTTTTCCTTTTGGAGGGACAAGTCTGGTTTGGAGTTCTGTTGCCAAATTGTAGATATTATATATAGGTGTGTATGTGTTCTTTTTATTTATTTATTTCTATTTCATTTTATTTCTTATTTATTGTATATATATTATTTTTCTGTATAATTGATTTTATTTATTGTTCATAGAGTGTGAATGTGATCTCTGAACACTAATATAAATGTCCTTTGAGACAGATTGTAATATTTTTCAATAAATAAGTTTAAAAAAAAATCCAGATTTTTGAAGAAAAAACTTCTTTAGGCGTATTTTTTTGCGGACCTTTTTGTGGATAGTGAATTAGACTGATCCGCCAGTAAGTCGGCTATAATCTACGAATTGAAAATTTTTTACGTATTAAAAATATTAAAATATTTCAGAAACTAAGAATTGATTCTGCATACTGTAAGCGAGGGAATTGTTTAGCATTTCATCCTCTTCATAATGAGCTATTATTTACAGTCCGTGGTACAGACCACTTTTTATCGAATTGTTAACTACCGTCTGAAACTTTGTAAATAGTTTCATGTCACCATGACCTACAACTATTTACGAAAACTCTTGGAATTGGGGCGTTTTCAGTCTAGAGGGGGACAATTTTGTCTATTTAGTTAGGTACTAAAAATTCGTAAATACTCATATGCTTTCTACTTCGATCGCAAGATAATTTGATACAAAATCGAGAAAAAAGGTGTCATTCAGAAATTGAGTTGTTTGGCGTGGCACCCCCAAATTTTCCAAATAACAATGTCATATTGGACAAAAAGCCCAATATTTTTGTAAGCCACATTTTTTATCGTTTTTGTCATCAAATTATCTTACGATCCAATTAGATAGAAAATGGGTATTTACGAGTTTTTAGTACCTAATTAAATAGACAAAGTTTGCCCCCCTCCAAATTAATAACGCCCCAATTCTGAAAGTTTTCGTAACTAAAATACTTGTAGGATACGAGGAAATGAAACTATTTACAAAGTTTCAGTCGGATGTTAATAATTCGATAAAAAGAGGTCTTTACAACAACAACTTTAAGGGGACTAGTATAATTTCCATTTCTTCATATTTTAGGCAATAAAACTTCCAATTGGATCACAAAAATGATAAAAAATGTGGCTTACAAAAATATTGGGCCGGTTGTCCAATATCACCTTCTTATTGGGAAAATTTGGGGGGTGTAGGCTACGCCAAACGGCTCAATATTTTTAATGCAACCTTTTCTCTCTATTTTGTGATCAAATTATCTTACGATTCATGAAGAAAGCAAAGGATATTTAAGGGTTTTTAGTACCTAATTAAAAATGACAAAGTTTGTCCCCATCCAAATTGAAACCCCCCAATTCCAAGAGTTTTCGTAAAAAAATAGTTGGAGGTCACGATGAGATGAAATTGCCTAAAATATTAAAAAAATCATAAACGTAAGCTTCCTAATAAAAAAAGAAAAATAAGAAGATAATTTATATTTCATATTATTAATCTCGCCTTGTTGATGTTTTTATCGTGTGTGGTCTAAAGCACACACCTAAGTTTTTTTTTTAAATTTTTAAATTAGATTTTACAAAGATAATAATAGTTTTGGAAGGCGAAGTTTTTGTTTTTTAATTTTATGATGTTAAAAGAATTTAAATTACATTTAAATGTTATATAACATGAGCATTTAATAGAAAAAATGCTGGTGTGAATCAATTCCACCATTTACCCGAATGTTATCTATGCTAATTTATTCGATACGATAGGACGTGTGTGTATAAGACATGAGATGATCCTGTGTAGATAGGGGAGGGAGGGAAGGTGGGTCGGAGTACACATCCCATCCGAATAATTGGGCCGAAATTGCCAACCCGGCGTCCCCCCTCCCATTAAAATTCCCATCGGCCGCATATCTCCTCCAGATTGTATCGAAGGCCATTTTTAGGGCAGCGTTCCGTAGACTAACCACCAAACCAGCCCTAATCGCCGGCCTAATAAATATTTATGAGATTTAATGAAGTGGATTCTCTGGCGGCGACCTATTTGTTCGGATACCATCTCACTCGCTATTTTTTTTTCTTCTATTCTTTTTTTTTTTTCTTTTAAATATAAACTCCTTCTTTCTCGCAGTACTTTTGCCCACAGGCCATTTTCCCTTTCAAAGTACTTCATAAAAATTCAAATGACACTATAAAACTTCCTTTTTCTTCATTTCTTCTTTTAGAGAGAACTCGGTCGCATATTTTAATAAAGGTTGCCGGTGGATGCAAGGGGTTTATTCATTGTTCAAAGACTCCTTCACCTCTCCCTCCCCCCCATCCTACTTTTTAACCCACCTTCCTCACAATAATTGTTCTATGGAATAATAGCCATCTTAAATCGAACGAAAATTGTTTTATCGTTTTTAAAATATATTATGCTATCTGTTTTAGGTAAGGAAGGTATTGCGATCGGTTAAAATTTCCGATATGCGGTTTTATACGTATCTATACGTTTCAGATCACCCTCAGTCCGAAAAACACATTTTTATCCATTGGTCTGTCTGTGTCAAGATTTTCTCGTGAACTAGTTAACCGATTTTGTTGCTTCTTTTACTACTGATGCCTGTGACGCAAATCGGATGCTCCATACCCAATAGCTGCTACGTAATAAATGAAAAACATGTTTTTCTATAGACTGATTTTGTTGAAACTTTTCTACGATTCCCGAAAAATTTCAGGATAAACAGTTATAAAAAAAAAAGAAAAACGTTTTTCTAATTAGCCTAACTCGCTAAGTAATTAAATTACCAACAAAACAGAAATTTTCGATATGCGATTTTTGACGGATCTATTCCTTTCAGATCCTGTTTTTTTTTGGAAGGTAATGAAATTCCCCACAAAACTATATAAAATCGTTCATTTTGGACCACTATTAACCAAGGTTCAGCTATTGAATTTCCGATGTAAGATTACCAGTACATTTTCCTGGTGTCAGAAACAGATGAACGAGAGAAAAAAAATGAAAGTGAAAATAAGAAAATCACTCAAGCCCGCATCATACAAGCTTCACTATTTATTCTACTTTTAATTGAAATTATTGTTTGACAAAATTAGGGTATGGCAAAAAGTTTTTGATCAGAAATATTAGAGGATATTTAAATTTTTACACTGATCTACTTTAAGCTGGTTTACATTGTTTTAGTTTATCGAATAAATCGTACTCAAATCTTTTCTTTGATCAATTTTCAGGAAAATAAATCTAATTCAATTTTTTTTGTTTCAAATATCGTAACGATATTAAAGCTTTTCTGAAATAGGTATGCTCTGCAGCATAGGAGGACGGTGCCTTATTCGCCAAATCATCTCACCACCTTAATATTAAATATGAAATGACACTTTTAAACATTCGAACCTTGACCACAAACTATGTGATTGGCTAGTCGTCGATCGTTAACACAGCCACACGACCAATGACATGTGGTTGAGCTCTGTAATCGAACTCCTGATTGTACCATTGTTTCAGGTTTGATGGTAGCTTATACCATTCCACGCAGATAGATGGTGCTAGTGGTAATTGCGACTAATTTGCCTTGGATCATTTCTGGTAGCTAGATTAATTTCTGTTTGGTTTCTGGTCAGTGTATTTTGAGGAAGACTGTACTAGAAGTTAACTATAATTTTTCATTATTTTTAAAACAGGCTAAATAAAGTGTTTAAAACAAGAATGGTAAAGATAGTGTCTTAATCCATTAGAAGTACTACTCTTTACTATTCTTCCCCACACTTCAAATGTCATAATTATAATTTTTTAACTTAGGAAAAATAATAAGCTTATAAAATGGGATTTGTAGTTCTTCAATTAAATTTTAAAACATTTTTTTTTTTTATCAGGTGCCTTCCATTGCCTCAGTCGCACTTACTCCTTCATTAGTATAGAATAGAATAGAATATTACCTTATACGATACACTTAAAACTATGTGCAGTGGTAAAACATTATAAATATACACATTTAAGAAAAATCAAATAAAGAAAAAATACAATAAATTCTTAATTAAACTCAACTCTAAGTTTCTGCAAAGAAAAACGAAAGCTGAAACTGATAGTAAAAATCTGGTGCTTTGCGGTCATCACACAACTTTCACTTACCACCCCCTTCTTAGCAGAAATAAGTATTTTCAGACAAAGAGGAAATGTGTATTGAAAATTCTATATGTATATTTATACAATCTTGTCAGAGTTCGTATTATATTAACTTCATGTTATGTATGAAAGCTTAGAATCTTTCGGGCAAGTTAGTGTGCGCTCGTATTCCTTTGGTTTCCTAGTTACAACTATTCTCCGTTACGATATCTTATTTCTCCTTTAGTTAATTATTAAATTATTTCATATTTAACTATCTTTTATATTACAGATTAATGTGAATGGTCAATTGTTACGAATAAAAAAATTAAAGATACTTTGGAGGAAGCTAATATTGAAAATTAGCCATTTAACCCCTGTTAGAGAACATCAATCAGAATAAAAATTACATCTTATTTAAAACTACTTAATTTTACACTGAAATAAGGAATTTAATCTAAATCATTACAGCCATTTTCGAGAAAATCGTAAAAAAGTGTTTAGTCCATCATATAAAGTGCCACTTCCGGTTAGCCGATTTTGAAGAAAAAGTTGTTGTAACATCCCTACTATATAAAAATCTTAAATATGCAATTTCACTTTCGTACGACTTTTCGTTTTTGAGCTTGACTGTTAACACACTCACTCAAAGACATACACACACAGAGACCATTTCGCGGGACTTGGTTATTTGGAATCAGTGGACCTCAAAACGTGAATTTTAGTTGAAAACTGAGATTCGAATATTTTCACGATTGCAATACTGAATATATATTTCCTATAAAAGTTAATGAAAGTAAAAATTGCCTGAGTAGTGAAATGATGAATAATATGTAAATAAATCAATATGCATAATATAATAATATATTTTTAGACAGGAATTGGAATAGGAGGATTTTAAATGTAGGTATTGAGGGAGAGTGCCGAATTTTGATAGGGAAGGAATTCCAGAAATTAACAGCGCGAGCGATAAAGGAGTTTTGGAATGAGGAAGTTTTGTAAGAAAGGATGTTAAGATCGGAATGTCAAGATCTTGTGAAAAGGGAGTGGACTGAGGACTTGATTTGTAGAAGGTTGTAGGCGTAAGAAGGACGATGGTTGTTGATGATTTGATAAAGGAACGTACCTAATTAAAAAAATATCGTCTTCGGAAGAAGGGAAGAGCCACCTCAGTGTACTGGTAAGGGACGTGGGAGTATCTCAGGGCATTATTATTCAAAATTGCATTTTAATGTGACGCCAAGTTAGTAGGCAAAGAGAGTCGGAAAGAGAAAAATATCGAAAAGCGCCAACAAACTAAAAACCTAATCATAATTATATATATTATAAATGTTATCACTTCGTGAATAAGGAACAAAAAAAAAATATATTTCATATTATTAATCTCACCTTGTTGATGTTTTCCCTTCTATCGTGTGATATAAAGCACACACACAGTATTATTTTTTTAATAAAGGAAGGAGATGGTCCGGGGTGGCTGTCATAAATAGGCTAAATAGTGGTAAAACTATTTTATTAAAAGCCAAAGTTTCGACCCGAATTTGCAGGTCTTCTTTAGGGCTAGAACGGACAAGAGGATTGTGAAAGTTACATAATATTTATACTAAACATTAAAAATTAAAATTATAAACAGTAAGTACTTTAAAATATAAACAGAGTAAGCTAAGTAACAAGATCCTAAACTGAAGTAAATAGTTGGTAACAATTGTTGTAGTGTAATATATAATATATGCAAATGTTAATATACTTCTACATATCTACAGGAGATATTGAAAGAGAAGGAAAAGTATATAATATGAAATAATAGACATAAAGTAATGTGGAGAAAGAAAAGAAAAAAGAAAACCTAAAATTAAATAAATAAGTAAGTAAAATTAGAAGAATAAAATTAGAGACTTACAGGTGTGTTCACCTAGGAGTTACACATAGAACTGGAAAACCAGGGTATGAACAGGTATTAGGGAATTTGCTGACTTGTTTGGGTAATGGGGTTTTATGCTTTTTTGTGGGACTTTGGTTACTTCAGATACGCCACTGATTTAAGTTTTTAATAATCACTGATCATAGGCGATGTTGAGAGTTTCAAATAGTATAGTATTGAGTTGGTCTGTAGATGTTTTAAGGAAACTATTTCGTGTCCCGTTGTATTTCTGTATACGAAGCGAGATGAAACAATATTTACAATCAAAACGACAGAGAATATTGTGTTTTGCCAGCAGAGGCTGCGTATTATTAAATTGAGAGGGAGCTCTCATTCCAGAGAGCGGGTTTAATACCGGCCTAGGGCGAAGCACATCTGGTCCGGGGAAGAGAGTTATTGCTCTCTAAAAATATAGAGTCTTGGGGTCCTTCCCCGAATGAGAATTAAGAGCTATGTCATCGCTCTTTTAGTTTAAAAAAAAATTGCCTTAGAGGAACAGTGTCCTGTATTGTGGGGTGATATATGGGGCCGGCGGGGTAAGTACTGCCAGATTTCTACCTTTTTCTGTAGGAAGAAGTTAGAAAGAGGGGGCTTAAAGTTCCAATTTTAAACAACCTCAAGTATTATTTAGAAAATGGACTGTTAAAAAAATTTATGCTGGCTTGTAATTTGTACACATATATTCTTCATAAATCTGAAATACTTTTGGGTGTACCTTTAATTAATGTTTTTATATGAAATTTAATATACAAGAAAACTTTTTTTTAATATTTATTGAATAAAAATACAATCTACTACTGTTGGGTGGCTAT
The DNA here is from genome assembly GCA_928085145.1 of Nezara viridula. Taxonomy (NCBI): domain Eukaryota; kingdom Metazoa; phylum Arthropoda; class Insecta; order Hemiptera; family Pentatomidae; genus Nezara; species Nezara viridula. The sequence continues at coordinate 7,655,564 of OV725082.1, forward strand.
AAGTATTAGGAATTAAAGTTCTCATTTATACAATATATACAAATAATAGAGAAATAAATATAAATATAAAAAGTAAATAAATAATACTGATGAAAAAATTAAATAAGAGAAAATATAAAATAATAAAATGAAATAAAAACTTCTAAGCACATCCATACCTATATAAAATTTATATATTCGCCCAGGAATCTCCGAGCCAGGCTATTTCCCCCATATATGGGGCCCCCATATAAGGCAAAGCAAGTAATATACAAGACAACTAGCTCTATTGTCCCACCGAAATGACTAATGATGTATATATATATATATATATATATATATATATATATATATATATATATTTTTTTTTTTTTTTTTTTTTTAATAACATATTGAAGTTTCAGCAAATGTGAGATTAAACAAAACTTGTTTGTGACTAATTCATTCTTTTTGTTTTCAGGTGAGTGATAAATATTCTCGTTTTCATTTATGAATTTTATTTTATGAGGTAAGATGCATGTTAAATTTATATTACTAAGTGTATGATACTTTTTGATTAAGAATATTCAGTATAATCATTATAATGAAACAATTTATTAAAAAAAAATTACCATTTATTGTTAGATTGGCAAATAAGTCCTTCCGGTTTTTCTGTTTATTTTTATGTCACTATGAGACACTTCTTATCTAATAAATTAATCCCTAAGATGGATTTTTTGTCTGTTTGTACAAATATATCTCTTAACTCTTGTTAAAACTTAGTATTGTGTTTGCTATTGCACTGTGAATATGGAAATAAATATCATTCGTTATCGTCATATTTTGTTGTATTATTTTAAAAAAGGTAAGCCATAGAAAAAAGAATGTCTTATCTCTTAATTTATTAAAGTGTTTTATTTCCCGAAAAAAACACCATTTGTCACTATTCCAGTTATTTTTATTGATTATACCTGGCCGGTTGAAACGAATGTAAAAATAACGGAATAACCGATAACTAGTTATTTTTCAATAACAGCTATCCTTATTTTATGGTTTAAAAACAAGTAAACAATAATATATTTATTATTTCCTTTTATTTTTGGTGTTTTATGGATACTTGTCATTATTATTTTTGTTTAATCTACTATTTGTCTTAAATTGTTTCCTATCCTTTTTTTATTCATTTATTGGAATTTATATTTATATAAATAAATAAAACAAGTAAATCTGTTATAAAAATATATAAAATGATAAGAATTTGTAAAGAACAATTTGGTAACAATTCAACGATTAAATTAATTTAGGAGGTCCCTTGACCATCTTTTTTTTAGACGCCTCGGAGTGTTGTCAGGATTGGATGAAAGGGTATGAACAAGATGATTAGGGTATCCAATGAGTTTTAAAACAAAAGAGAAATATTTAATTCGAGCCAAATCAGCAACAAAGAGAATATTGAGATCTTTATGGATAATTTTATTTGTGACATAATAACGAGCATTTATGTAAGATATTGGATACGGGACGAATTCGATGGTTTTCTGTAGTTTCAAAGCTGAATTTGAAATGTCCATAAGGGCATGATAATTGTTGAGCATAGACAGAAAGAAAAAAAGAAAGTAAATTTTATTCTGGGACATTTAGTCCCCTCAGAATAACTATAATGAACAAAGAAATAACAATTGTCTGGCGATTATGAATAATTAAATTACAATTAAAAATAAATTAATTTACAAAGTTGTCTAATCTTAATATTAAAATAAAGAAGCATGTAAATTTTTCATAATATTAAAAATAAAGACACTATAGTAAACATATGATCTTGAAGTAGATATATGAATTTAAAGATGATTACATACGGATGAGTTCACATATTTGTACAAATAAGCAATATGACACATACGTATATATCTGCAAGATATCGTTATAGTGTAACTGACATCTCTGAAGTAAAAAATAACTTTATTTTACATATATTCGGAAGATTAATTAATGAGGAGATGGAAAAATAAACTATGTTTAAATGAGGTCAAGGATGAGGATTTCCGTAAAGAGGTTGGTAGAGAATTCCAAAACGAGGTAGCACGTATGACGAAGAATTTTTTTAAAGTAAACAGTTCTATGGAAAGAATAAACAAATTTGAGGATTGGGAACTCGTGTTGAACGAATGAACGGAGGAATAAGGAGTAAAGAAATCGAGAAGATAAGAAGGTTTTTTGGTGGTAAAGGTTCGGAAAAGGAATACACCTAGGAAATATTGCCGTCGGAAAACTGGATATATGCGTTTTTTTTTTTTTTTTTTTTTTTTTTTTTTTTTTTTTTTTTTTTTTTTCTTTTTTTTTTTTTTTTTTTTTTGTAGAATATTGTAAGTTTAGAGCGTTTATTAAGTTAGTGTTATAGTAATCCGAATCTATGACCAGTTTCTTCTCATCTTAAAATCTAAAATTATGTACTTAAGATGAAATTAATTTAAGATTTTTATTTTGTTTTTCATTAAATATAAATAAGATTGAGGTATTTTTCCACAGGTGGGTTGAACCCTTACTGCCACTAATAAATAATGCTCCTATTGGATTCCTTCTAGTGAAAATATTCTTTTGGTATTTATCGGCTTCCAAGCAGTAGAGTCTGGAGAGAAAGAACAGGTTTTTCCAAATTGTCACTTCGTGAAAACCTGTTGCTACGTCATGTTGTTTAGTAGTTTAGTTGAGTGGATTACATTATGTAGTGGATGAGTCCTCAGAGCTAGCTATAAATGGAACTTTTTTCTCTTAAAGCTTTATGAAATGAAAAATAAAGATAAAAGTGTAGCACTATAACCTGTGAAGGATGTTGGGTTATGTACTTTTCTACAAAGAATTATTTCAAGGCCAACGGTTGTGTAGCGAAATCATAGGGCCGAGATCACGCTCAACCAGGTTTACAACTAAACTAGTTATTTAATTAAGACTACCCACTTTGAGGCTGGGTGCGCCAGGAGGGTCTTTCGATCTCAGGATCTACTGCTGGTGTAACAGAATAATAATAATAATGACCTGTTGGATGAAAAGTTGCAGTATTATAAATATAATCCGATAAGGCTACTTCAGAAAGGTTCCCTCAAGATGTATTGGGACGAATCTATAATAACGGATCATACAGTGCGTCATAACAGACCCGATATACTTATCATCGATTTAGGAGCAAAGATGACAAAGTTAATTGATATGATTAATTGAGAGAAGCTTCGTAAGTATCAAGAACTGGCTATCGAGTTAAAGGAGTTGTACTATTTGGAAAGCGTATTGGTTACACCAATAATAATATCAACCAATGGTCTGATCCCAAAGCCAACAGTGGCAGGTACGGACGGCTTGAAATTACCCCTGGATGTGTTAAGAGAGGCTCAGCAAGCGGTTCTCTTGGATACAGCCAGAATCACGAGAATTTTTTTAAATATCTAAAAAAAAGGTTATAACTGCAGGTGGTTGGACTTATTCCCCACCTATAGCTTTGAATCCGCAAAAGCAAGAATAAAAAAGATAATAATAATTACCTGCCATAGACCTCGGAACGTTGGGCATAGAAAGTGAGTGCCTTACCTACTAAGCTATCCGCTTTTTGAAATATATATTATAAATGAAAAATTACAAATTACAAAGCCATCAGTTTCTAACATACAGATGAACCGTTAACGTGCCAAAGTTTCGCCAATTCAGAGTTCATCTGGGTAGAAAAAACAAGATCACTTATATGCAAAAAAAAAATAGAGAAAAAACAAAAAAAAATATTGCTGTAGACATCTCACGAAGCTATCCAAATACATATTGAAGAAACTAGAAGATTCTTCTCTACACCCTTTGCTACATGTGTTAATAGAACTTTCTATTTCATTCATTATGTATTTGGATGGCTTCCTGAAACGTCTACTACAATATTTTTTTCTGTTTTTTCTTTCTTTTTTTTTCTTTTTCTTTCTTCATATAACGGAAATTGTTTTTCTTGCCATAACAATGCATGAATTGGTGAAACGTATGCAGGTTATCTAGTAACCTATATGTTGGAGACTCATGGCTTTGTGATTTGAATTTTTCCTTTGTTCAAGATCCCGGGTTCGAGTCCGGCTGTTGCGGGTAATTATTTATTATTTTACATCAACAGCGGATCGACCCAGGGATCCGGAGACCCTCTACTACTAATAATGTCTACTTCATATATATTTTTTATTCATATCATAATTACCTCATGTTTCTTTTCTAGTTTTATGTTTATTTTAGTATATTAGGTTTTTAAATAAATAATACATAAATTGAGTATGTGTGAAATTCCTAGATAAAGTTATACCATAAATGATGTATTGCATGTTGAGACCTTTTGCAATGAGAAAATTTTTTGGCAGCTTCATAGCGTTCTATCACACATCTAGAAAATAGTTTAGTTCAGCAGGTCTCTTGGCTACTGCCTACGTAATCGCCGAGGTGGGCTGTAAGGGTTTCTAGTGCTTTTAAGGTTTTCTGTCAGATGATTTGTGTTGTAAGTTAGTCTTTGGTGAAAGTTATTGTAGTTTTCTTTGGCAGTCTCTAAAATTGTTCAGATCTTCAAGTCTTTATGTTATCTATCGTTTGCGACATAAAATGGTGCATCAACTATCCTTCGTAAAATTTTGAATTGGAAAGACTGGATTTTTTTAATATTGGAAGTTTTAGCGGAAACCCGCAGTTCTATGCCATAAGTCCAAATTGGTTTATATAAAACTTAATTGTTAGTTAAGAGTTAGTTTTAAAAAAACATATTTTTTTCGTCATTTTTTTAAAAACATTTTCTGTGTACATCAATTCATAGCCACAAGTTTTTTTCAGCAAGAACAAACAAACAAGTTTTTAAAGAGAGAAAGTTAACAACACTTTTACATTTCCAGGTAAATTTTCTTTTGAAAACAAAACCGATTAACGAGCTCTTTGTTTTGTTGTATTTCCCTTATATTTCTAAAAAAAAAAAAAAGTAACCCGAAAAACAAAACAATTATTGCTCACTTTTATAAACAATCTGAAATTCACCGTAAATATTTTCATGCAATCTGATAATCCTAGAACACAAAGCTTTCTTCATGAATTGGCCCATACGAGGTTTGACACCGATATGTAAATATAATAGATTACCATTGGTATTATTGTCTTTGTGGTTGGCAAAATAAAGAGATATTGATTGACCAGTTTCTGTAAACAGCATTTTATTGGTTCTTTTCCTCCAGAACCTTTAACCTTAATCTGAGTTTTCTAAAGATTTTTCGAGATTCAAATTTTAAATGCTACAAAAGAGCCTGGATGAGGAATCAACTTAAATGTTTTTTTATTTTAATTTTTTTTATTGAATAATAATACAATCAGCCACTGTTGGCTATAAGTATTAAGGCTAGAAGTTCTCATTCATACAGTATATACAAGTAATACAGAAATAACTATAAATATAAGAAGTAAATAAATAAAAAAAAAGTAAATCAATAGGAAAAAAATAAATAAATAAAATAAAAAAATAAATAAACAAACAAAATAAAATAACAACTTCTAAAAACATTCATACCTATATACAATATATACATTCGCCCAGGAATCTCCGAGCCAGGCTTTTCTCCCCACATGTGGAAAGCAAAGCAGGACTCCAGAGATCCCAGTGCCACTTTTCCAGCCGCATCACTAGTATTAAAAGCCAGTGGAGGCTGAAGGAGGGCTAAATGTTTTAGTGAATAAAAGTCATGGAATAGGTACAGCTGGGTATTGCTATTCTTCTAATTTTAGTTACTTATTTTTTTGGTTTTCTTCTTCTTTTTTCTTTTCTTTCTTCAGATTCCTTTACGTCCATTATTTCATATTATATCCTTTTTTCTTTTCTTCCAATCTCTCCTATAGATCTATAATAGTATATTCACAATTGCATATATTATATTTTACATTATACTACAAAAATTTTTACCACCTATTTACTTCAGCTTAGGATCTTGTTTACTGTGCTTACTCTGTTCATATAACTTATTATATTTGGTAAATGGTTGACTGTAGTGGATAATGAAGAGAAGAATAGTTGGGGTGGTCAGTCAAAAAAGAAGGCAAAAATAAATGATAATATTTATGTTTACATATGCCGACGTTTCGACCTGAAGTTCAGGCCTTCATCAGGGCTAAGAAAATAACCAGGTAACAAGGTATGAGAAATATAAGTAGTGATGGTAAAAAAAATAAATAAATTAAATAATAAAATTAAATAAATAGAAAGTAAAATGAAATTGTTAGAATAATGACTAAGAACTAAGAGATAAATAATAATAACCGTTAAATCAATCAAAAAGGGTGACATAAGTGTTACAATGGGAATCTTAGAATAAAATGTAAAACATAAAAAAGAAATATGAAGTTATATAAGAAATGAAAATAAATAGTAAAATTAAGACATTGAGAATGGAGTAGTTAGATAGAAAATTGAGATATTGTAAAGTCTATCAAGATGTACAGACAATGTATAATATAATAAAGAGTTAAAAACAGAGAAAAGGAATGAAAGGAAGGAGGGAAGAAATTGAGAAAGTTGAAATAAGAATTAAATAAAGGAAGTACTACCTGTCTCCTTAAGTGTCGCAGGGAGAATAAAAGTCGTTACAAGGGAGGGGGAGGGAGAAGAGATGTGTAGGTGGCGTCATCTCTAACGGTTATCCGACGAAGTTTGAACTAAAGCGCCGGAAGAGTAAATAGGTACGAGAGATATATGACTCAGAAATATTATTTATTATTATTTTTTAGCTCTTAGTTCTTAGTCATTATTCCAACAATTTCATTTTACTTTATATTTATTTAATTTTATTATTATTATTTTTTTTTTCTTACCATGACTACTTATATTTCTCATACCTTGTTATGTGGTTATTTTCTTAGCCCTGATGAAAGCCTAACTTCAGGTAGAAACGTCGGCATATGTAAAAATAAATATTATCATTTATTTTTGCCTTCTTTTTTGACTGACCACCCCAACTATTCTTCTCTTCATTATATAACTTATTGTTCTTAATATTTTAATGTTCCTAACGTTTTTAATTTTAATAAGTTTATTCATATTGTTTATAATTTTTTATCTAAATATGATGTAACTTCCACAAATCTCTATATCTCTGTATCTTGTCCGTTCTAGCCCTGAAGAAGACCTGCAAAGTCGGATCGAAACGTAGACTTTTAATGAAATAGTTTTTCTGCTATTTAGTCTGTTTATGACCGGACCATCTCCTTCCTTTTATTTCTCTTTTTTTCTATTGTTTTTATTTATTCCAGATATAATCTTTTAATTTTGCTCTATTATGTTATTTTCAAGAAACTTATTTTAAGTTTTGCTAACTTTGAACAGATATATTCTACTATTTTTTTTATTATTATTCGTCGTTATTTATCCATTTATTTGTTTGTATTAATGACAAATTATTCGCTAGATTTAACCAAAGTTTCTATTCTGCTAAAATCTCGGTAGTTTTAAACGACACCTGCAGAAGTTGGGGGTGAGAAGTTACTGGAGCGTTAGTTAACTTGGAGGTTGCCGGGCCAAGTGTGTTTACTGAGATGGCAGTTAGACTTCCACCAACACAAGCCGTGATGCCAAACTGAACATCTCATAAAACTTTAGGATTCCATAAAATTATTTATTTGTGGGTCATGGTAATATTTATCATTGTCTTATTTATTATAGGCAATGTCAGATTACATGAGTTAATAAAGAGTTCAGATTTCACAATGTACCGGGATTCTTGTTTGTTAAAAGTCGCTTAAATAATAATTTAAAAAATGGATTTTTAAACAGCAACATTTCAGAATTGGTAAGATTTTTTTCCTCCAAGAATTAAAAAAACAATTTCTGAAGAAGAATAAAAAAAAAAAAGTTCGTATAATAATCGTTAGTTTCACCTCAAAGAGGATTAGCTAAAAAAAAAAAAAATAGTTTTAATTATTAACTAGTTAGTCTGAGCGAATAATTAACAGAAAATTTCAGTGAATAAATGGCAAAACAATATGGAAATAAGTAAATCCTATGTTTTATTTAAAGAAGGAATTAGTATTTTTTCCTTGGTCGATTACAATATTCTATTTAACACAATGGACCAAAATATTTGTACCCATTGCTAGGACCTGTTTAAACGTTGACTGGAAAGGTAATAAAGAAAAAATAAAGCCTCAATCATGGGATTTTCTAAATTATTAAAAAAAATAAAATGTAAGAAAAAACAAATGCCTTCAAAAAGTAATAAAGTTAATATATCAGCTAGGGAAAAAAGTGTAGTAAAATAGTAAATGCAATATCTTTAAAGAAAGTATTAAGTATACAAAAACTAATAGACTGTGTCTTTGTTAATAATTGTTAATAAATGAAAACGGTGAGGAAGCTATACTGACCATACTTGGCAGACGTTTTTATTTTACTGCGTTGTAAAGCTTCAAGCAAATGTGTTGCCGTTTCTTCTATCTTCTTTTATTCATGATCCTTGTTTAAATTGTCTCTAGACCAATGCTTTTTTATTCGTCGTTGAAGCTCACCAGGTAACGTGGAGGGTGAAAGAGACAGAATGAGTGGGTTTGGATGATTGAGAGTAGAAGAATGAAATTTTCTTTACTTGTGTATGTAGGATTTTAATTTTGGTATGTTTAATGTCGGTGTTATGGTGTGATTTGAAAGAAGGAGTATTTACGATTTTACAAAGTATTTTGGATTGTGTGGTTTAAATTTTGTTTATGTGTGTTTTGCGGAACCAACATTTCTGCTCCGTATGTCCAGATAGATTTTAATATGGTGGTGTAGATTACTCGCTTGTTTTTTAAGTTGAGTGGAGAACTTTAGACCAAACATGTGACAGTAGTTTGTATCGTCTGGTCAGTTCTTGTTTGTTTTTTTTTAATTTGGTGAGTATGTTCCAGGTGAGTTTTTTGCGAAAGTATAGTCCAAGATACCTTACATGAAGCTAAAATGAGTTGACTTGCTACCAGTTATTTTGGTTTTCCATTTGTGGAACAATTTTTCAACTTCGAGGAGGTGATTTTGAAGTGCTATTCAAGCGATAGTAGGATTTGTGTAATTAGCTTACTTAAATTAATTATTTGATTTATTTATTTTTACTTTTGATATAATTATCTTTGTCATTTATTGATAGTTGAAGTTTTTGAAAAAAAAATTTTCTGAACATGTTCTAATGTTTTTATTATTGTAATGTTTATTTAACCGTTATCTCGTTTGTATGATCCACCATTTTCTTCTCTTATACCTTTATATTTATTATTTTTCTGATGTCCTGGCCATTTGTTATCTTTATTATATTTTATGATATAAATTATTATTTGTCTGATTATTATATCTGGTTATTTATTTCTACTTAAGGTTTAATTTTGAAAAAAAATAAAAATTACTTAGTCTCCTAATTATAATGACTTATTTTACATAATCCAATTAAACAAAAATATTGCTAAGGAAAACGAGGAAAGCTTGAATATAATTCCAGTAAAGGCCTTTTAAGTAGTAATGATTGAAAAGGGGGAAAAAAATAATACGTTTTCTGTATAATTTCATTTCCCTCTAAAATGCTTGCGCAGGAAATTACAGCTTTATGAATAATTTAGTTCCTAGTCTGGTAAAAAAAAAAAAAAAAAAAAAAAAAAAAATGGAAATCCTTTAAATTACTGTTGGTATATTAAAAAATAATAATAACAAGAAGAGAACAATAGGTACAAAATTATTTTTAATGAGATTATGGAATTTAACATATATTTCAATGTAGTTATCACAAAAGAAGCTATAACATAGCCTAAAATGTATCAATTGCTAGCAAATAATTAAACGAGTTAATAATCAGTTTAATGAAGTTACAGTTCTCATACCCGGGCAGCATATCTCGGTACAGCGGCCGTATTAGAAATCCTAAAAGTCCCTTTTATCATTCACCTTAGTAAATTTAATCACTGTTTTATCTAAGGAAATTTTATCTGCTTTACGAAGGTGTACTTAAAATTTAATTATATTGAACAGTTTTTGTATTTAATTTAAAAAAATATTACCACACAAAATTGGTCTTACCTCCTACCGTATGGAATCGGTCCCTGCATTCTAACGAACTTTTTTGTTGGATAACTCGATTACCTTCTACAATGATAGATCTCGTTTTTCCTAAAATTCCCAGCTTTCCAACGATATATTATACGTATTCATTCAGTCTGTTATTTCGGGAAATTAATTTTCAACCTTTTTTTGTTTTGTTTTTAAACATTTTTCCTTTTTTCTCTTTTATCTACTTAACAAATTCTTTTATAAATTACATGCAGTAATTTAAAAAATAAACTAAATTTAAGATACTTTAGAGGAAGACCTATTGAAAATTAGAATTAGGCATTTAAGCCCTGTAAGGTGACATCGATGTAGATAAGACCTGGCTGATCTTAAAGAGTACTTAATAATACGCTAAGTTTAATCAAAACTGTTAGAGCCGTTTTTGAGAAAATCGTAAAAATGTGTAACATCGTTGGTATAAAGTACCACTTTCGATTAGCCGATTTCCATGAAAACGTTACTGTAACATTTCGAGCGTATACCTTTCTTAAATACGTAATATCAGTTTCTTACAACTTTTCATTTTTAAGCTAGACTGTTAACAAACACACAGACCATTTTATAGGACTTTGTTATATCAGCTCAGGGTACCTTAAAACGTGTATTACCATTGAAAACTCAGATTAAAAAATTTAGAAAATGTATAAAATATAAATTTATAATGTATGACAGTTCTGTGTACTATATATTTTTGGTTTTTCAAGCAAAAAAACAAAACAAATTTATCAGTTTCCTTATATTTCTGATAGACTGTTTATATGAAAACGTTTAGATATTTCAGTTATTTAATTATATAAACATGGTAATTATTTAAGAAACGAATTATTTTCGTCACTTGGAATTACTTACTTCGACTTCATATGGAAAATAATATTTTTTCTGAAACCTTCATTTTTTCTACGGTTTAGCACAGATGAATATTGCCATTATTATATTTGAAATTATTTTCTCAAATTTCGAAAATATTTCTCTATTTTTTATTACTACCAACAATTAGATACCTTTAAAATAGCTATTTCAATAAGACCTAAGAGCCTATTTGGACTGAGGGAACCTAAAATGGTGTATTCTCATTGAAATCTCAGATTCAAAATTTTCAGGATCGCAATACTTTCTTTTTCTATATATTAGATATATAGATAAGTGAAAGTAAAAAAAATATATCGTTTAATTACAATTTATTCTGTAATACTTCTTGTGGCCTCAGTTCATGTAATGAAGTAAGTAAAGTAATTTATAAATGAAGAACAAGCGAAGTGGGGATATTGTAGAGTGAGCGGGTGGTGGTCTCCCAACCCAGGAGTTGGGCCGAAAGACCACGGGACTAACCACAGTTACTGTATGGTATCCACTCCATCCCTCTCTCTTCTACTTCGCTAGTCTTAGCTATTTACGTTTATTTTCAAATATTAATGAACTATCAAACTATAATCCTTTACGAATGCATTATATTTTACTCTAAAATCATAATTTTGCCTTGTTTTAATTTTGGTTTATTATTTTCAATAATGAAACATTGTGATCGACCAAAAAATTGAAAAACATAACCCCCTCTCAAAATTTGAGGTTTCACGTTTCAAGACGCGTAGAATTCGAAAAACGAATAAAAATCTTTTTGTCCGTCCGCCGTCCGAGCAGTTTCTCCGAAACTACTGGACCAATTTTTTTCAAATTTTGATATAAAATCAGAGGCCACCCGAGGATGATCCTCCTTCATCGACATTATTCTCCGTCTTTTACTTTCAAAATAAAAAACCTGCGTTGATATAGACTGTAGTTCCTAAACGAATGTACAGATTTCAATGAAACTTCGCTAAAGTCATTTTCTCGACGCCCTTTAAATATTTCTATATAACATACTTCAACGAAAAGAAGCTGGAGAAAAAGTTACGAGGGATGATAAAATGAAATTCCGAATAACTTGAAAAGTTTTTACTTTTTTGGTGACAGTTTTATAAAAGTTTACGAAATTTCCTAAAAAAAAAAAAAAAAGAATCGTTAAAATCGAACAATTAGGAGCAAAGATATGGTCTCTGGTTTTTTTAATATGTTCTACTCCAAATGTTATATCCTTGGTTTGGTTTTTAAATTTTGAATTTGTTACTGAACTAATTAGCATATTACTAATGATTAATGAGAAACAGTTTAGTCCAATAATTAATCACCTTTTGTTTTTTTTTCTTTGTAACTCGGAAGGTGAAATAATTAGCGGCGTTTTTTACTAACAATACTGTTCAATCCATCAGTAGAGTTTTAACTCTATTATATATATATATATATAAATAAGTTAAAACTATACTAATTTAAGTATAGTATATACTAATTAAGTATATATGTATATATATATATATATACTTAAAATTATATATATAAGTTAAAACTAACTATATATATATATATATATATACTTACATTTATAATACTATTTTATATCCCCGTATTCCAGAATGCACGCGGTCTGGACAAGAATACTTGACTATCCTATTTCTACTAGTGATAAAGAATACCATTTATCACTATCGATATCATTACGTTCCTTCGTTGAATAGCTGTGTCATTGGCTCCTAGTCTATTATAAAGGATAAGAATAATAGGCTTAACGAACCTGAAGGTTCGATGCCGACACAACCAATCGCTTATTACATACCTCCCTCAATCGTTCGCCGATCAAACCCAGTCCCTTCAGATCGGCTTTAATGTAATTTTCCCACCTTCTATTCGGTCTATTACTCGGACGTTTACCATGGTACAGTAAATATTAACTTGTTAAGAATTTATTCGTTACTAAGTCCATTTGATTCGGCGTTATGTAATCTACCTCAATTATATTAACCGGATAAAGTTCATGCTATACGGCGTTGTGTAACCGTCTAAACTCTCCGGTTAACTCATCCTTCGGTCCAAATTTTCTAAGCAATATTTTATTTTCAAAAACCTCAAGACGTTGTCAATCTCTTAATGTTTCGCATCTATAAAGAACTGTAGGTAAGATAATGTTTTTATAGATTCTAGTTTTTAAGTTCCGAGACAAGAGGCGCGATCTAACTATTTTTGTCACAGAAAAATAACAAGCATTTTCCGCCTTCAGCATAACCTTAATCTTCTCTTCGATTTCATTAACAACATATTACCATTTCTATCTATATCTCTAGGAAATATCGCCATTCTCGCAGCTAAGCAAATATTTTCTCTTATCTGTTTTTAATTCGAGTTCTACTTCTCTACCGACTTCCATTATCGTTTTCGTATTTAGTTTTATAGTTTCCATGTTTTCCAGATCATCCGCAAAGCCAAGAGCAGATGTTGTCCCACCCAGATCCAACCCTTTTTCTTTAAGGATCACCTTCCAAATGGCATGTTCTGATGCCAAATTGTACAGGACAGGTGAAAGAGAATCACCTTGTTTTAAACCCGAACGTACTTTAAACTTTTCGGATAAATTATAACCAATTAGTCTATTTTACCTTTTTGATATTAAAGGCCACTTGATTTAATATTGACATAACGAGATAAATCGAATTCGTTAGAGCCGTTTTCGAGAAAATTGTTAAAACAAAGTTTAAATTCCATTATATAAAGTGCCTCTTATAATCAGTCGAATTTCTGTAATATCTTAGTACCGTATATCTGTCTTAAATACGTGATTTCTGTTTCGTACGACTTTTCGTTTTCGAGCTAGGATGTTCACAGACAGACCATTTTACGAAACTCTTTTTGTTTTTTTTATTTTCAATAATATACTCGTTCCTTTGTAATCAACCAAGAAAAAAAATTTTCCTCCCTCAAAATTTGATCTTCCACGTTTCAAGATGCGTGGAATCCAAAAATGGTATAAAAAATTCCTTCCGTCGGCGGACGGTCTACGGCTTTTCTTCGAGATACTGGGCCAATTGTTTTAAAATTCGGTATCAATTTCGGAGAGTACCTGAGAATGACCATTGGAACTCCTACAGACTATAGCGCCAAAACGGCTCCAACTATTTCGATGAAACTTGGCTTAAGTCTCCTCTTTCAAAAGCCCTTGCAATTTTCTTATATAACATACTTCACCGAGAAGAAATTTTAAAAAAATTACGAGGGGTGGTAAGATTAAATTTAGGAATAACTCAAAAATTTTTTTAGTAATCTTTATAATGAGATTTTTAAAGGTATTTAAATTTCTTAAAAAACAAAAGAAAATTCACCGAAATCAGAGAACTATTTGATAAGATATAGCGGTTTTTAATTTTTTTTTACTTTCAATTATCAACCTTTGTAATCGACCAAGAAAACAAAAATTAACCCCTAAAAAATTTGACCTTTCACGTTTCAGGATACTTAGAATTCAAAAATGGAATTTGAAAAAATATATCCATCCGTGTTTTGTTTTTTTAACTCAGAACCTCAAACCGTGTATTTCTCTTGAAAAATCTGATTCGAAGTTTTTCATGCTCGCGATACTTTTCCTTGCTAAATATTTCATATAAAGGTAAGTGAAAGTAAAAATAATAATAATTCAGGACTCCATTAGCGTACTTTAAAATTTATTCTGCTCGCTGAGTATAGTACGCTTCCCAATACCCATTTAACGAGGACATTAATAAACAGGGAGCAACGTAATGGGCTCATTAAACATCCTTGCCTTACTCCAGCTCTTTTGTGTTTGTGAGGCTGCGTTCATTTCCCTTTCATTCACTGTATTTATTTAGTCCTTTTCATTGCTAATAGTATTTGTTCAATATGAAACCCTTATTTAACAACCTGAATATCTTATTTAAGTATTTGTCGAAATAATTTATTATAAGTATTTATTATAAATATCCGACAAGACCAGGTGGTATTCGGAGCAATAAATTTTAGACAATGATGTATGTATATATTCAAATTTTCATAAATCCCGAAGGCCGGGAAGATTTTCTGTATTGTTTTCCATTGCCTCCTGAATATATATTTGTATAAATCAAGTTTCTACTTCCTCCGGTTGACGTCCGTTCGATCCCCTCCCCCTTAAAGTATTGTTTCTGAAATCTTTACAAAGTTTTGATTTAGTGCTCCTTCCCCGAGACGGAATATTCTATTGGCACAGTTTCCTGGTCAGGGGGGGGAGCCTTACATATCATTTATTTTTCAACCTTTTAAATTTAAAAAAAAGAAATGAAAGTATTAATATTGTGGAACTGACTTTACACATCTAATATTTAAATAGATATATAGATAGAAAAAAAATCTGTAATTTGTGCTTGACAATTAGATAAGTCTGAATGGCTATTTTACACATTAAACAGTTTTACATATCCGATACCAAGGACTCTTACCTGGACGAACATCTAACCTGGAATCCTCATATAAAAATATATACTTACAGGTGTGTTCAGCAAGGAGTTTCACTCAGAACTGGAAAAACATGGGTAAGTTCATGGGAAATTTCTTGAGAAATGGTGAGGGGGTAAATAGTAAAAGTAAAACAAAACCTGGAAAATTACAGTATCTAAAATACTGTAATATCTAAAATAACAGTTGGCTTTTAATAAAATAGTTTTGCCCCTATTTAGTTTATTCATGAAAGCCACCCCTGATCAGATCATCTCATTCCTTAATAATACAACGGTCAATTATTAAGGATTCAATAAAGAAATTATAGATAAACATGTCATATACATAAAAAAAAATAGTTGCCGTCACAACTAAGGCATATACCTATCTTAAATACGTGATATCAGTTTCATAGGACTTTTCGTTTTTGAGCTAGACTGCTAACATACAAACACACAGACACACATCCACACAGACCATTTTTCGGGACTTGGTCATTTCGACTCAGGGTACCTCAAAACGTATAAATCCGTCGAAAACTCAGATTCAAAAATTTTCTCGATCGCAATACTTACACTTACTATATATTACATATATACGTAAGTGAAAGTAAAAATATTTAAAAATCGCGATATCTCTACTAATAGTGCTTCGATTTCGATGAAACTTCTTTTGTTTTTTAGGCAATTTAAATACTTTTGAAACATCTTATCACAACATTCCCAAAAAAGTGTATACTTTTTGAGTTATTCGGAATTTAATTTTACCATCCCTCGTAACTTTTTTTCAGCTTCTTTTCGCTGATGAATGTTATATAGATAAATTTGAAGGGTGTCGAGAAAATGACTTTAGCGAAGTTTCAATGAAATCGGTACATTCGTTTAGGCGTTACAGTCTATAGCTACGTTTTTCTGCATTTTTATTTTTTTTTCTCCTTTATTAAATTATCAAATTCTTTCAAAAGTTATATTTAGCATTTTTTCGCAACTCTGAATAATGCGAAATAATTATCTTTTGAAAATAAACCATATTAAAGGTACTTTAGAGGCATCAACGGGGACAAGACCTAATTTATATTAAATACCACTTAATTATACAATGATACACCGAGTTTAATCAAAATCGTTAAAGCCGTTTTTGAGAAAACTGTGAAAATGTGTTTCAGCGTTGATATAAAGTGGCACTTCCGGTTAGCCGATTTTAAGGAAAAAGTTGCCGTCACAACTAAGGCATATACCTATCTTAAATACGTGATATCAGTTTCATAGGACTTTTCGTTTTTGAGCTAGACTGCTAACATACAAACACACAGACACACAGACCATTTTTCGGGACTTGGTCATTTCGACTCAGGGTACCTCAAAACGTATAAATCCGTCGAAAACTCAGATTCAAAAATTTTCTCGATCGCAATACTTATACTTACTATATATTACATATATACGTAAGTGAAAGTAAAAATACTTATTATTATTATTATTTATTTTAAATGATATTTACAACTGTATACAAAAAATACATCTGGTAAATTTGCACATATGTCTATATTAGAAGATCACGGTTAGAGACAAGAGGGTTGGGATGGTTATGAAGTTTATTATGGAAGGACAGATATCTGGATTGGGCCAAATCTGATACATAAGGTCATTATGGATAATTTTATTTGAAACAAAGTAAGGAGCATTGAGGATTTTACGAAGGATTTTGGATTGCAAGGACTGTATGCAAGAGGAATTTGAAGGCTTGGTGGAGCCCCATAGCTCAACCCCGTAAAAGTAAAAATACAAAATACTTAAAACTATGACATGGCACTTGGAATAATTTACAGTAATATATCAGTATAACTATGCACTTTTAAGAAAAATAAATAAAGAAAAAGAAAAATACATTAGATTCTTCTTAAAAATAAGTTCTGTGTTTCTGCTGAGAAAATAGAAAGCTGAATTTGACAATATAAAATGACTGAGTACTTAAATGCTAAATAATATGTAAATACATCATCATTTCTTAAGGTATCGGTATGTTATAATTAATTGATGTATAAAAATAATTTTTAAATACAATTACATTTTAATCTACATATATTCATACCAGACTGAAACGACAAGAAACAGCTCGAAGTTTCAGACTACTTCAGCACTTACTAAACAAACGCTTTAAGCTTCCAGTTAATTACAAAATACTTATATAAATGACTATAATAAGGCCTATTTGGAATTACATATAATACAATACAATCCTTACAATCCTGAATCCTCAATGCTCCTTACTTTGTTACAAATAAAATCACCCGTAACGACCTTAATGTTAATTATGTTTCTGATTAGGCCCAATACAGATTATTTCATGAATAGGGAATACAGAAATATATTGCTCGGATTTGAGTACTATAATGCAGGAGTACAGTGGCCGTATTAGACATCCTGAAAGTTCATTTTATCATCGACCTTAGACAAAAATAGTACATTTTTTAAAAATTCTATTTCTTAATGATATTTAAAACTGTATTAAAGAAATGTATCAAGTAAATTTGTACAAATGGATATAATGACGTGCAAACACTTGTTGAGAAACTACCCAATGGTAGCACTCCAGAAATATGTCTACACAAGTTGGCCCATGCGAAAAATTTGCAGAAAATTTTGTTTAGTGAAGAAATAGCAAAACAATATGGCAATAAGTAATCATGTAAGGATGGAATTAATATTTTTTCCTTGGTCGATTACAATATTCCATTAAACATAATAAATCAAAATATTTGTAAAAAATTGATTTACTAGGACCCATTTTTAAACGCTGACTGGAAAGATAATAAAAGTAATAAAGATAAAATAATGCCCTGATCATAGGATATTCTAAATTATTAAAAAAAAATTAAGACAACCAAATGTCTTTAAGAAATAATAAAGTTAATATATCAACCAGAAAAAAAAACAACTGTAGTAGACTATTCTACTCTTAAATGCAATATCTTTAAGCAGGAAGACATTATTAAGTATACTAAAATTAATGGACTCTTTGTAAGTAATTGTCCGATTTTTACGATTTTTTTTTGTCTTCTAGGTAATTTAGTAATCTTTCTAATTGTCGTGGGTACAATCGAGAAATGCATACCTTTTGAGTTATTCGCAAACAAAGTTTCATCTTCTCCATAACTTTTTTTCTATAAATTTCGGGAGGATGGGACTATTTTTCGCATGTGAAAGAGAAGAATATCTTCAAAATGAGTGGTCAGTAATTGGATTTTATGAAGAATTGACGAAATTATGGCGTACGGACAAAAATCACCTTTTAGAAATAATATATAGGATTAAGAGATCACGGGGACATCTTTTCAGTCTCCTCGGAGGGTTATCAGGAATTGAAGAGGAATGTTAGAAACGAAAGGATTGGGATGATTCTAAAGTTTATTATGGAAGGATAGGTATCTGGATTGGGCCAGATCTGAAAGATTATGGATGATTTTATTTGTAACAAAGTATGTAGCATTGATGATTTTACGAAGGATTTTTGATTGTAATGATTGGATAGAAGAGGAATTTGATTGCATCGTGGAGCCCCAAAGCTCATCTCCGTAAGTCCAAATAGGCCTTATTATAGTCATATATATGAGTCTTTTGTAATTAAATGTAAGTTTATAGCGTTTGTCTAGTAAGTGCGAAGGTAATCGGGCGGGGAATTTAAAATCCCTCCGCTACCGGGACGCGAACTCGTACTTTTTTCAATCTTCTAAAATCTGTAATCCGGTTGCCAAGCAACTCGCGGTGCTGTGCACACGCTTTAGCCTATTCGGCCACCCCGCCCCCTCAAATTGGTCTTAACTCATTTTCCGTTCGAAATTGGCCCAGGCATCACATGAAATTTTTTATTGAAAATTTGTCTAGTTGTCTAGAAACACCCTCTCCCTCCCCTAGAGTTTAGCCAATAAGAATCGTGCAACCATATATATCATAAATAAAAGGGTTTCTGTCATTTTCTTGCGTTGATCTTAATTTGTATTGATAAATAAGTCGAAATTCACAAAAACATACTTGAAAGAAAAACTATATCAAAAATGTGCTTAGAGACTTTGCAATAAACCGACGGTAGATAGTGGATTATTTTTATTATTTTTTTTGTCAAGATAAATTTCGGATGTTATTAATTTAATCAGATACATTTAGCCATGTTCTCACTGCATTTATCAAATATGCAAAAATGGCATGCACAATTTTAATTAAATGTGATATAAATTATGAAGGACAGTTAGTATAATATATAAATTGAAAATTCACATTATTAATTCAATTTTACATTAGTATAATTAATATACATGAAGGCTGAACATGTCCGAATGAACATGTGACATTTATTTTTTTAATTGAACGTGTTAGTTAATTAAAGCGTGCCAATCGCTTTGTAAATTTAGGTGATATATATTTAAATGTTTATGGAAACGGTTCTGTCAATGCTTTGAATATCGTGTCAGCACATTATTCTTGACACTTGGAGATAGCAATGTCACTTATATTGGTTGTAAACGTTACATGAGTGACCAAACTCCTGCAATTGGTTTGACAATTAATTTGTAATGTCGTGAAGCCTTAATAAAACGGATAAGCGAATACTCTTCTTACCAGATCCCGCTCAACCGCCATTCCGGATTAACCGAAGGTAGTTGAAAAAGAAAAAAAAATCTTTAACATCCTTAAAAGCACTTAAAATTTTGTGAGAATATCAACCACTCGTTATAAATTTAATTTTTATTGTGTTGCGGTTCTATTGTTTTATTAAATATATTGAAATGTAGACAAAAAGGTCCTAGTTTATTATATTATACAATTGACCGGACTTCAAAAAAAAATCTGTTACGCCCATTACGTAACTATCACTTACCTCTCAGCTTTGAACAGAAATTATTTTCTGGCCATGTTGGGCTATTATAAAATTTTCGAATTACATTTTTAGCTAATAAATTACAGCTAACATTACATTACATAGTATCATAAATATCATTAAAATAACAAAAATCCTATAATTATAAATATAAACTTTAGAAAATTCATAAATTATAAATTTATAATTTAGGACAGTTCTGTGCACTATATATTTTTAATTTTTCAAGCAAAAAAAAAGCAACAACATCGGTTTCCTTATATTTTCATTATAAGGTTTTATTTTAATTATTCAATTATATAAAAATAGAAATTATTAAATATGACAATTAGAAATGAATTATTTTCATCACTCGCAATTACTTTCTTCGACTTCATATGGAAAATAATATTTTTTCTAAAACATTCAACTTTTCAACGGTTTAGCATGATCAATATAGTCATTATTATACATGTATTATTTTTAAAAAATTTGAAAATATTTCTCCCTTTTGCTCCTCTATTTTTTATTACTACCGAAAATTAGAGACCTTTACCAAAATTAGAGAGCTATTTCAATAAGCCTTAAGAGCACCTATCGATATTACGAGCATATTCTATAAAACATTTTTAGAAAAAAAAATTTTGTAAAAGCGAGTGTTATTTCAATTTATTATTTTTAAATTAATATGATTTTATTATTAACTTTGGTTTGTATTACTTTTAATACGTTTTTAAAGAATAATATTTATGAATTTGTTACGAAAAAAAACTTATTTTTTAAAATATATGTAGAAAAAATAACAGGCCAAATTATTTCAATATAACAAAAATCTTCTCCATTTTTTTTTCAAACAACCTATTGTATTAAATAATTCCGTTTTGGTATAGATTAGTACTTGCTAACCACTCTTCCCAGGCATCCTGAAGAGGACAGTCACGTGACGCCCCGATTTACCTCGAGGCTAGGAGTACGCCTGTCGGGATTTGGCAGGTAATCCCTGGTCCATCCAGAGCCCTCCCTCTGCCATTGGAATTTACTGGGAATCAAGATCACGGAAGACATCCTCTAATAATTGCCAATTTTCTTTCCTCCCAGCTCTTCCTTGGCTTCCTCCTTTCCTTTAATTGGCTTCCCCTTTGTGCCTGTAGTTCTTATCTATAGAGGGGAAGGGATGAAGGAGGATAACACATGTTACTTACATTACATCGAGGGGTATTAGGAATTAAGTATATTGTATCATGTATTCTTAACGATAAAAATTATTTAAAATTATAGATAGATAGGTTATTGGTTAATATAGAAGATAGAAGATAGAAGATAGAAAAAAAAACTTTATTCTGGGACTAAGTCCCTTCAGAATAACAATAATGTACAAAATAATAGAATATTACTGGTCTGAACGTTGAAACAATAAATAAAATTGATAAAATAAAATAAAAAGTAAAGAAAACCTTAGGTGCACAAGCTATATACAATACAGATAAAACTATGTACAGAGCATTTAAAATTATGAACAAAACAATTAAAACTATGAACGAATCACTTGAACTATGAACAAAATTATATTTAAGGGTTGAACAACATAAACATACACTTTGAGAAATGAAGAACGAAAAAGGGATACAACGAGTTCATTTCATAAAAAAAAAAAAACAAAACAAAAAACTTTACTTGAATATATATATATAAAAATAAACAGTTACTTATAATTGAATAAAAAAAAAAAAAAATTATGTATTGAAACTCCTACGTCGATAGTAGGAAATGCATGTACTATATCTTACCAAGTGTTATGATTATATGATTGCTACACAATACATATATAATATTAATAGTTAGCTGGTATCAGACTGTTTTTGGAACAGGAATTGGAATAGGAGGTTTTTGAATGTATACAGGGAAGGGGCATGTCGAATTTTGATCGGGAGGGAATTCCAAAAGTTGACAGAGCGGGCTATAAAGGAATTTTGGAATGAGGCAGATCTATGAGAAGGGATGTATAGGTCAGAGGGTCGGGATCTTGTAGTGAGTGAATGGATTCAGGACTTAAATTGGAGAAGGTTGTAGGCATAAGAAGGACGATGATCGGTAATGATTTGGTAAAGGAAAGTGCCAAGGAAATATTGTCTTCTTAAGGAGGGGAAGAGCCACCCTAACTCAGTGTAGTGGTGGGAGACACGGGAGCGTCTCGGGGTTCCAATTACAAATCTTACGAAGCAATTCATAAGTCTTTTGAGTCTATCACGCAGTTCCACCGAGAGGCCATCGTACACCACACAGCTGTAGTCAAAGTGGGGAAAGATGAGAGAGGAAACTATGAGTCTACGGGTATTTTGGGGTAGAAGATGGCGGAAGTGATGGAATAGTATGAGGGTAGAAATTGCACGGCGGGATATATGAGAGATATGGTGATTCCAGGAAAGGGTTTGATCTATGAGAAAGCCTAAATTTTTAACAAAGGGATATATACATCTTTTAACCATAGAATTTGGACCATTTGGTGTTAGCAATTGTTGTTAGTATGACAATGAAAGCATATATAACCAGATATAAATACGTATGCATAGGTAAATGTATTATTGCTTACTATAACATCTTAATATACTTTAATAATACAATTTATTATTTTTTTTTATATATTCCTAAAAATTAAATGAATGAAAACGTGTTTATTGTACTTTTAAAAAAATTAGACATAATTATATATATATATATATACATATACAAGCAACAACACATAGAAAATGGAAAATTCCGTATGTCGAGGTTAATAGTAAATATTCATTACACTTATAACTAAAATAAGTGAGTAATAATATATCTACAGTATTATTATATATATACATCCATTCTAGCAATTTCTTCCTTCACTGTTTCATTTGTTTACATGAAACAGGTCCGCTGCCCAAAACATTTCCCTCTTATCTCACTGTACATGTGGCAAGTCCCCAAAAAGTGAATGATATCCTCTTTTTCTTGGGAGTTACATACCGGACAGCAATCGTTGCCTTCCACCATCCATGGTCTTAAGATTAAATCGAGCAACTCTGTCCTACATCGAAAAATTGACCCTATAGTCACAATATCAAAACTATCATTAAGATAGGGTGTAACAGTGCCCAGTGAACATAGTCCTGCGTAAAAAGAAAAACTTGAATGAAGACCTTTTTTTAAGGCTATTCCTCATATTTATGTCCTCTACCCTATGTCTAACAACAGCCAATTTTACACGCAAACCAGCATTATTTGCAATATCAAGATTAATTTTACAACTATCCTCGAATTCTAATCACTTTTGGTACCAATAAACTCTCTTAGTTATCACCTCTTTCGCTAGGATATGTGGCAAACGAAAACTCAGCATCTTCAGCACTTTCACAATATAGTCAAAATGAATTTTAAGTGTGTGAATATTCCTAATAATTAATTAAATAGTTATTCCTAAAACAACATAAAAAGTGTACATCTTAATTTAATCCAAAAATATAACGAATTAACGTCCCCTTGACCATGCTCCTGTTTTTGGTATTTATTAAGTAATAATCAGTTTGTTACACACATTATGTGTATTTGTTGCTCCTTTAAATATATATATAGTTTTTGACAACAAGAGATAGATTTTATTTAGTTGATCCACACTATCAATATTTAGGAGATTGTTAACTATTTCGAACAATATAATTTCCTAAGTAATTTTCCCTGCCAATACTCAAATATATTCTTGAAACCATCTACATTTTTTCATGTTTTTTTAATACAAGTAGCATTCTTATGAAAAAGTTTCAATTTTTCAGTATCTGAAATTCTTGAAATTTCTAACGAGTTTCAATATATTTATGTATGATAATTTAAATATTCTTACGGCTGTCAGAGGTACAAATGGTGATTCTTTACTTTTTCGATAATTATGCCTTTATTAGTAAGTAAGTACTTTTTTAATTTGTTAGATCCAATTATTTAAAATTAAAGTTTATTATTTGTCTTATATAATGGACTTTATTATAGTTCTTTAATCTTTGAATAACCCAATAAGTACTAATATATATATATATATTACATATATATATACATTGTCTCTAACTCTAAGAATAAACGATAACCAGTTACAAAAAAATTGGAATGAAAAATAAATTTTATTCTGGGACTTAAGTGTCCGGAGTTAACAAAAAATATATACATCAGTTTGGCATGCAGATATAATACATATATATAGAATAAATACAGATAAAAGATACAGATATATATACAAAAACTACAAAGAGAATAATATATAAATAAATGTAAAAATAAAGTGGCTCTTGTCTTTTAATTGTTGGTGAGCAATTGTATTTACATCTTACAAGCTTGCAGAAGTTGATGTGTACTAGGTAGTGAAATAGGAGTTGTCAGAAAGAATTTGTGGACGTAGTTTGACGTAAGGAGTTCTAAATGGAGGTAGCACGAATGAGGAAGGATTTTCTAAAGAAATTGATTTTATGGGAGGGGATATATAAATCTATAATTTGAAATCTGGTATTTAGTGAGTGGATAGAGGAACGTAGAGTAACGAGTTCTGGAATGGAGAGACTTTTTTTTTATCAATATATAGCTTCGTTTTTGAAAAAATATAATTGCATCATCGGATTCATAGGGTATTTTTTACATGTGAATCGATACTTATTTCAATTTCTATAAAAATCGATTAGGGCTCACTTTGGATAGAAATGACTCGTGGGTCTGGTCATTAGTGGCTAGAGCTCCTTAGAAATAGGAGAAAAAATATTTCAAACTATTTTAAATATTAGGAAATATTTTAATATTACAAACATGTAAATCTTTAAGGACTTACTAGAAAATAATAATAAGAAGCAGTATTAATGAATTTATTATTTTTTTCAGGTAGTAAAAGCAGTAATTTAATCTTAATCCACTCGTTATTAAATTTTTGGTGATACTAGCTGAAGCCAACTCCAAACATTCTCTCTTGTAACCTCAAACTTTGTTTAAATAAAATTTAGAACTTTAACTTGGAGAAGTGTTCTTTATTCAGGTAGCTCTTTCAAACTATTCTCATTAACCCTTTTTCTCCTAAGATTAGTTTTCTTATTTCTGCAAAAGTTTTTCCTCCTCAGACCCTCCTGTTTATTCCCTCGGCCTCGTAGCCTCAAGACTTAAACACAACTATAAGTGTACTCCAACATTATCCATAGGCTTAGACATAGGAAGGACAATCGGGCCCCAATAAATGTGGTGTGGGGTGAGGATATCGTTTCGCTCCCTCCCACATAATTTGAGACCCTGTGTGTGTATTTATACAGGCAAATAATTAATTGGAATTCGATTTAGTTAGATCTCCTATTCAGCCTGTATTTGAGCGGATCTAATTGTAGGTAAACATGTAGACTAAATTTGCATAAATAATAATAAAAGGCTTAGCGAACCCGAAGGTTCGATGCCAACACCACCAATCTCTTATTACACACCTCCCTTCTTATACATTATACATAAGGACCTTTATGCAACCTAAATTAAATCTACTACTTTCCAAATTTAAGAAAAAAAATACGGAATCTGCAAAATATAAAGAAATATTCCATAAAACAATTAGTTCTCTATCAGAACATTTACAAATATTCACCGAAGGTTCTAAATCGGACACATCGTCACACCTCATGTTACCTATAAATGTAAACTACATCCAGTTTGTTCCCTATATACCGCTGAGATTAATGCCATCGCGATGGCTCAACAACATTCAATAAATTCGCCAGTTGTAAATATGGTTGTGTTATCAGATTCTTTTAGCGCCCTTAAGGCCATGAACAAAATGTATCCAGACCACCTAGGATAGTGTTAGCCAAGTGCGAGACCGAGACGAGTCTTGGTCTGGCAAACTCTGTCTTGGTCTTGAGCGAGAGTCTCGCAGTTACTTACTAGCTTATTACAATAGAGATATTACTGTAATTTTTTAGATAGTAGAAACCTAAATAAGCCCGAATAAAAAATTAGAGGAGTTTAATGCAAAATATATTGGTTATATCAATTATTAACGTATAGTAATTAAAATTACTATTTTCGTATTTAGAGTATCAGTAACTATTTTGCCTTAATTTTTATTTTAAAAAACGATTTTTTTTACCAGTCGTGGTCTTGATCTTGCGACAGTTAGGTGGCCTTGGTTTGGTGTGACTCCTAAAACAGCTAAATGACATTGCAACATTATTACATTTTATATGTTCTCTCTGTCATGTAGGCATTATTGGGAATAAAATGGCTGACAGAGCAGCAAAAGAAGCTCTTACCCTTCCAGGACGTGGTAAAGCCTTCTTGACTGCATCCGAACTGGCGTGACTCCTGAAAGAAGCCATACACAAAGATTTGCATACAATATGGGATAACAGCCCTCCAAATAAATTAAAGGCGATAAAAAATGAAGTGAAGCCATGGAGCAGTTCCAGTCGTAGTAAAGGCATAGAAGTTGTCCTTACGCGACTAAGAATAGCTCATACCAAGCTTACGCACCTACACCTAATTACAAAAGCAAACTGAATGATTGTCAATATTTTTGATAGCTGTGGATTAAGAACTAAAGATACAATAAAAAAAAAAAGGTGTGTCCACTCACACAACTTTTTTATCTATTTCAGAAAAAAAATTATATCTTTAAATATGTCCATTAAGGAAAACAAAATGAATCAAATGAATGAAAATGGTTCAAAGAAAAGATTTGTGTGTGATTTATTTGATAAAGTAAAGCAATGTAAACCGGCTCGTGGTAGATCAGTGTAAAAATATCGCTAATCAAAAACTTTTTGCCATAGCCTATTTTTAACACACAATAATTTCTGTTCAAAGTAGAGGAAATAGTGAAGCTTGTGTGATGCGGGCAACAGATTTTATTATTTTTCTCACTCATTCACCCCTTTCTGTCACCAGGATATGAATCCGAAATCTTACATACGAAATTTGATAGATGTAAATTCGTTAATAGTTGTCCAAAATGAACGATGTGTATACCGTTTTGTAGGGAATTTCATTACCTTCCAAAAGTTGTATTATAAATTTAATAGAATATATGCTTAGCGAGCTAGGCTCCAAAACATTTTTCTTTTGTTTATTACTTTATTTCCTGAATTTTTTCGGGAATTTAGTTTATGTGCATAATTTAAACATAATTTAATTACCTAAAAATATCAATACCCTCTAATATCGCTGATCAAAAACTTTTTGTTATAGGCTAATTTTTTCACACAATAATTTTTGTTAAAAGTAGAGGAAATAATGAAGCTTGTGGGATGCGGGCAACAAATTTTCTTACTTTCTCTTATTTTTCTCTCTCATTCACCCCTTTCTATCACAAGGATATGAACCCTTAATTTTACATACGAAATTGTATAGATGTAAATTCGTTAATAATTGTTCAAAATAAACGATTTGTACATAGTAATGTAGTGAATTAGATCATCAGTAGGCAAAACCCTACAGTAAAAAAAATAGCAAAAGAATCTGTTCATTAGTTCCCGAGCAAATCTTGGCACTGACAGACCAATGGCTAAAAATGTGTTTTTTCGTACTCAGGAGGCTCTGAAACGTATAGATTAGTGTTGCCCAAAATCGGTCTTGGTCTTGCAAGACCAAGACTAAGGCCGCTTAACTGTTGCAAGATCAAGACCAGGACTTGTAAGAAAAATCGATTTTTTGAAATAAAAATTAAGGCAAAATAGTTACTAATACTCGACAATTTTATTTACTATATGTTAATAATTGGTATAACCAATATACTTTTGAATTTAACTCCTCTAATTTTTCATTCCGGCTTAGTTAGGTTTCTCCTATCTAAAAAATTATAATAATATATCTATAGTATTAAGCTAATAAGTAACTGCAGGACTGTTGCGAGACTCCTGCACAAGACCAAGACCATGAGCAAGACTGAGTTTTCAAGACCAAGACTCGTCTCGGTCTCGTATTTGGGCAACACTAGTATAGAGGCGTTGAAAGCTCACATAGGAAATTTGACCCGATTGCAATATTTTCCTTACCCAGTATAGGTAATAAAGTAAAAATAATAGTATGGTCGGAAATCTTCGTTTACTAACGATGCTTTTTATTAGATTAATCTTACGAGATTAATTATTCAGGCATACTTGACTTTCTTTCAGTCTCGTTCATAATTCTTTATAAACTTTTATAACTCCCAAATTGAAAGGATGTCAATTGATTGAGGAAATTCTTTAAAATCGTCATCCCTACTCCTTCCTACCCTTACATGATCTTGATGTTCATCGACAGTATATCAGAGGTAGATGGCTTGGACTCGGAGAAGACCTCGGATAGAGCCGTGCGCTAACATTATTATCAGTAACAACCTTCCTTAAAGCGATTACGCAAGTTACCAACCCCTTCACAACACCTTCGTCTTGATGACTCGCTCCTGAACGTCGGTCCGCTCTCATTAACGTCGCTTCTCATCTCGTATAGATGATGACTAACCGAGGTATAGATTAAATATACAGTTTGATGAGTTATAGCTTCAATATTTGCTAAGATACTCCATGCTTCTTCATTTCCTTCGGTTTTTTTTTTTTTTTGGTTGTTTTTTCCTGATAACTGGAGGTAGTGAAGCTTTGTAATCGTACTGGATAATACATTTTTTTTTAATGATAAACATTCTTCTTTTGGTTATTTATATTTTTTATAAAATTTTTTAATAATTATTACTTATATTTAATATATGTATGATGATTTTTTTTTAAAAGAAGTTTTAATCTCACAGTCTTTTATTATACATTTAAAATACTTTTACAATCTCACTGTCTTTTATTATACATTTAAAATACTTTTACAATATTTAAAAATTGTTATTTTTTAACGTTTCCGGCTTCAAGAGCCATTTTCAAAAGTTACGGTAATGGACTTAATTCGTAACAAATAATAATAATAATAATAATTTAACTTCCATTTTAATAATTGAATTTGTTAAATGTGCCAATTGGTGAATCATAGATTGAATTGACACTTCTCAGAACTCAAAGGACCAAAGCACAAAGCTATCCCTAGATATCCAGGTCAAGCTATCTCTGATAGCTTAGAAATAGTTATCTAGAATGTACCGACTGGACACAAGGCCCATTATCAAGATTTAGGGAACAATGACCGATTTCAGCAAAATGATACTTTCTCACAGACCTCGTCTTAAGAATATTAACTATCAATAACTTCTTTACCTCTTCCCAAATTCCCTTCACCCTCTTGCTATTCTTGGGTATATAAACCCCATGCTCCTCGGACCAACTCACTCGTGCAGTTACATTCTTGAAATCACACTCTTCACTGTAGGAGACCTGGAGTGAACTCGTGTAGTCCAACCATATATCCATAGTATATTACTCTGTACGTCAAGATGCCATTTGTAACAGACATTATGAATAAAAGCATTGCTTATAAAGTCTTCACTGCCTCCGATTCGTTAACTAAAAATTACTTTTCTTTTAAAAACTAAACATTGTCACACTAAAGACATTATATCAACAAAAAATCTTAAAATATATCTGTATATAAGATACTGCTCTATGATAGTAGATGTTTTATTAAATATAAAATGTTTTGTTTTATTTTTCTTCCGAAATTCCACAAAATGTCCTGTAATTTAATCCTGGAATCTAACAACTCCTTTTTAATGTATTAATTTAAAACAAACTTTTTTTAAAAAACGAAAACACTATATCATTTTACAAATCTGTTTTTGGGAAAAAATTATTTAATTACTGAAAAAACTGAGCTGTAGTCTGCAATGACCCACATAACATACTATAGCGCCTCTAATGCGTTTAATTTCAATTTATTAGATTTTAGAAATAATTTTATCTAGTTAACTATTTTTGTTGAATACTTGTTATTTTTTACAAAACTATTTAGCTCACACCTCCACTCCCGACCCATAAAAATTAATATTTTCAAAACTATTATTCTACCCACGTTTTTTTATGGATGCTAAACGTAGCCGCTTACTTTAGATAGATAGATAGAAAAATAACTTTATTCTGGGACACAGTCCCTTGAGATTAACAAAATAGCACAAAATTAAAATATTACATCTGGCCAAAATAAAATCAATCGAAAAAAAAAATAATGTAAAAAAAATATAAGGTAAAAATTCTACATACTAAACTATATACAAAACCATTAATACTATGACAAGATACTTAAAGCTATTTGCTCTTATAGACCAGTATACACTTTTCCGAAAAAAATAATGAATTAAAAAATAAAAATGTATCAAATTCTCTATTAAAATCCGCTCGAATAGTTAGCAAGTATCTGACTGTTTTTGTGATAGGAATAGGAATAGGAGGGATTCGAATGTGGATATGGAGGAGGAATGTCGAATTTTGATAGGGAGGGAATTCCAGGAATTGACAGAGCGAACAATAAAGGAATTTTGGAATGAGGCAGATCTGTGAGAAGGCATGTAAAGGTCAGAAGGTCGAGATCTTGTGGACAGGGAATGGACTGAGGATTTGAACTGGAGAAGGTTGTAGGCGTAAGAAGGACGATGGATGTTGATGATTTGGTAGAGGAACGTACCTAGAAAGTATTGTCTTCGGAAGGAGGGGAAGAGCCACCTTAACTCAGTGTAGTGGTGAGAGACATGGGAGTACCTCGGGGCACCAATAACAAATCTTACGCAGCTATTCATTAATCTTTTCAGTCTATCACGGAGCTCCACCGAGAGGCCATCATACACCACACAGCTGTAGTCAAAGTGGGGGAAGATGAGAGAGGAAATTAGAAGTCTACGGATGTGTTGAGGTCGGAGATGGCGGAAGCGATGAAATAGTTTAAGGGTAGAAATTGTCCGACGGGAAATGTGAGAAATATGGTAGGTCCAGGAGAGGGTTTGATCTATGAAAAATCCTAAATTTTTAACAGAGGAGTAGAAGGAAATTGGCTGGTCATTAAGGTGTAATATGGGAAAGTCAGTATGGGATCTAATAAGAGGCTTGGAACCAATGACAATGGCCTGAGTTTTGGCAGCATTTAACTTTAATCCATTTACATTTGCCCAGGCATTGATTCGATCAAGGTCTTCTTGAATCTTGGCAAATGCCCCCAGTAACTCAGAGGGAGAAAAGGATAGGTAGATCTGGGAATCATCTGCATAAAGGTGATGGGAACAATGGAGAATTGACTTTAAGGATTAACGAAGTATTAGGTTTTTTAAAAAAAATAAAACATTACAGAGAATATTTACCGTAGAGGGATCACTCAAATGGAGATTTTAGTTACACAACCAGAGGAGGGTGTAGACCGAAATGAAGGTGGGAAGATTGCGAATTTCGAAAACGACTTCTTCAAAAATTTTATCTTCTGTTTTAAATTCTGTACCCGGAGGTCCGTGTCCATTTTCTTTTTAAATAATTTAGTGATTAAAAGCTAGTTTTAAAAGCATAAAGTTGTGGAAAATTTTCTACCTTGAACAAATACAAAAATGGAAATATTATTCGTCACCTCTGAGGTACAGACAATAGCAGTAATATAGGTACTAAAACAATAACAGAATATTGGTAATAATACAATAATATTGGTAACTATTTAACTGATGAGGAAACTATACTGACCTTACTTGGAAGATTTCTTTTTTGTTTTACATAATTTTTGAATTTATTTTAATCATTAATGATTTTTTTTTTGTCTTTACATCTTCATCCGCACCTTTCATGGTAGTGACAATTAGCAGATTTGCTGCAATCATTAATGATATTAATAAAATCCAAGATTGAATCAGCATATGTGTTGATGTTGATAACAGTTAGGCAAATTGTTATTAAACATCTAAAATAAACGGAATATCTGAGACAATACAAGTTAGTTTAATTTTTTTTTAAATTACATTTTGTCTCAATTAATAGTATTGAATATTTGAGTTGTTTAAGACTCATTCATACCATATATAGATAGATAGGTAGAAAATAACTTTATTCTGCGACACAGTCCCTTGAGAATAACAAAATAGAACAAAATTATAAGATTACATCTGGCCAAAATAAAAATAAACGAAAAAAAGAAATAATGTAAAGAAAATATAAGGTAAACATTCTATATAGAAAACAATTAACACTATGACAAGACATTTAAAGCTATTTGCACTAATACAAAAGTATATACTTTTAAGAAAACAATAAAGAATTGAAAAATAAAAATATATCAAATTCTTTATTAAAATCAGCTTTGTGTTTCTGTTGAGAAAACAGAATTTTTTTAATGTTAGTTATATACAATAACAAAGACATTTAGTTTAATAACTTGAAAAGACTATTTTCCTAAAGACGAATTGCAGGGTCTGCACGATTTTTACAAATACTTAAAGGCTTTTATGGCGCTTCTAATGTCCGAGAAAAACACATTTACCTGCGCTTTTAGCATAAAATTGTATTGTTTGATATATTTTAAAGAAAAAGAAAATAAAGAAGAGTCGACTAGAGAATTTATGCGGCATAAAACGGGATAGCGTGACTTGTACCCTAATTGACGGCCCCTAGGATTTTACCTTTTTTGCATCGTTGCAGTTTTAAAATTGATATTGCAGAAAATATCAGAGTTTTTTTTTTTCTTTTTTTGGAAGAGGGTGGTAGAGTGTCATGCCCTTTTCTGATATTCTATAATTCAACAAACAAAATAAAATATAATCTTTAGTTTACCGTTTCCGATCCATTTCGATGAAGTAATAATATTAAAGTTAACAAACACTATATAACTTTTCAATTTACATTAGTGATATCCAAAGCAAGGCTTAGTTTAAGCCCTTCACTTTTTTTTTTTTTTTTTTTAATGCGACAAAAATGTAATAAAGTTATTGTTATTTCGGATTTGTACAATAATTGTAAACCAAATTTCAGATTGACTCTCTTTCATTTTTCCCATGTCGGATCAGTCCTCTAGCAGTCATTCCCTCTTTCATATCTTCCATTCAGCCTTTCTTGCCTATTCCCTCTTCTTTCTGTAGGAAAACTTTTTCCCATCTATTTATTTATCATTTCCTTCCCTTTCGGCTACACGGGGTTTCGCAGAGATGGAATATCAGAAACTTGCATGTAATTTCTGCTATTAAACAACAAATATTTTTACATTTTTTTTTTTAATTTGAAATTTCTTCTGGTTCAATAATTTTTTTTTTTTGCCCTAAGAATTTCAATCTAGCATTCCTCCATTAGCACGTCCTCTTTTTCCCAGATTAAAGTGTGGCGACCGCAGAACAACTTTCCAGTCGTACACAAAATCTCTTATTGGAAGTTGTGCTTCATCACTAACTAGGGGAATTTCTTTTTTTTTTTTTTTTTTTTTCAGGAGGCGTTTTTGGTTTCTCATAATCACAGGTAGGAAAGTGTATTATTTTTGGTTGGGAACAATTTTTTGCTTTCTGGACCGAAAATTTCATCTCGTTGCCCATCTCCTTACGTCAATCCTTGTACAAAAATTTCATTAAATATCTTCTATTGTATCACTTAATTCATTATATAATTCATTTAGAATTATTTTACTTCTGTAATTATGATTGCTACTACTAGTTAATGTATACGAAGTATTTTTTTTTTTATTTGATACTAACGTGCAGAATTTCTGAACGCTGTCATTATTCTTAAGTGACTTTAATTCTAGAATAAAATTATTTTTTCTTTCATAAATTTCGGCGCTGCTCTTAGACTTATAACACCATTGATCTTAATCTCAAACGTCAAATCTATGAAGTTGAAAGGTAGACTTACTAGGCAGGCTTTTTTTTTATATTTTACGTTTGAAAGTAAATTTAAGTTAGCTGAAAGGAAATGCTATCTATCTTGTAGCCTTGTTTTCTTCAGTTTAATATAAACAAACCGAGGTTAATCCCGAGAGGGCCTGGAACCCTTGTTTTTGGATGTACGAGGGCGAGTGAAAACGAATTTTTCCTTGTTTTATATTTTTATTTAACATGGGATGGAATTATGGCCCCTTTATCCCGCGGGGGACCCCTCCCCATAAATTTTCATTAAAACTAATCCATTTAGCTGTGATCCTTCCTAAGACTGCGCCATTACTCTCAGTGGCAGCTGAGGAAGGAATATTCTTAACCGGAAGATGGCGATAATGGTTGGGTCAACAGCTGTTCTGAAATCCGCTACCTAATGGAATAATTACAGCAAACAACGCCCTCTTTAGTCGCCGCCTACAAATATTACGGAAGCATTTTAACATCTTCTTCATCGGGAAGCCCGTCCTTCCGGATCGAAAGGTATAATGGAACCGAAGAGGTCCTGTCCGTCATCGTTTAAGAGCGCAGGATGGCTGAAGGTTCTTAGAGTTCAACGACACTGGTTCGATCCCTGTCTAGGTGCGTTGATATTTATTTACCGATGGAGTCACCGATTGAAGTGGTTTTATCCGTCCTACCGCCGTCATTATTCCCTTGCTATCTTCCTATACCAGGCTATTAGAACTCCCCGATTAGATTAAAAACTAATTTAATCCCGTCCCACCATATCCCGTATGTCCGACCTCGATCCTCCTCTTCAAACTGTAGCGTTTGACAAATCATTTTTAACTCAAGCCATCTCCCTCTGGAAAGTCAGCATCCTGTTTCAAATCTCTCCTCTTCAAGCATCCATTCCAGTTCCCAACCGGTTGATCATTAAATCTAAGTCGTAAGGCTCTCAAAGTACCCACGGATACTTTATTTTGAAATTTATTGATATTTTGTTTATTTATTTTAATTTATCTGTCTATTTTAGATTTATGTACATTTTTAGACCTTATCATTATATGTACTTTTATTTTATTATCAATCATTCTGTAAATATATAATTGAATTTTATGGAAACACCAGAATGTTAATATATATTCTGTATTTATAATTTGTTCTACCCCCATACCAGACTGAAACGACTAGAAATCGCCCGACGTTTTCGACTACTGCAGCACTTACTATACAAACGCTCTAAGCTTTCAATCAATTACAAACGACTCATATATATGACAATAATAAGACTTATTTGGACTTACGAAATTGAGCTTTGGGCTCCACTAAACCATCGAATTCATCTCGTATCCAATCCTTACAATCCAAAATCCTTCGTAAAATCCTCAAAGCTCCTTACTTTTTTCTGTTCATTTTATATTTATGTACATTTTTAGTAGATTTTCATTATCCATACTTTTGTTTTATTACCAATCATCTTGGAAACATTTTATTTTATTTTATGGACACATT
This sequence comes from Nezara viridula, assembly GCA_928085145.1. Lineage (NCBI taxonomy): Eukaryota > Metazoa > Arthropoda > Insecta > Hemiptera > Pentatomidae > Nezara > Nezara viridula. Next base: position 7,690,993 of record OV725082.1, read on the forward strand.
ACCATGCTAATTTATATTCTGTGTGTTTATAATTTGTTCTAAAGAGACACTAGTCCCAGAATAATGAACTTTTTTTCATAATTTATTCTTCCCGAGGTCTCAACTAATTGGCTTGAATGTAAATGCCGACTCCATATCGGAATTGACACGAGCCCCTCGCAATCTTTGCATTTACATAACCACCTTTTTCTCTCTCTTACGCATAATCACGTTGACAGTTCCACCCCAGTGGGGTTGCTCCCCGAAGTAGAGGGGTTCCTGGAGTACGTTGTCATGCATAAGTCGGCTGGAAGACGTCCGTCCTATCCCGATGGAAATTCTATTCCCCCTCTATTCGGCTGTCACTCCAGAAGAACCCCCTTCTTCCCCCCTCCCCGCAGCTATTTGATGAGAACACTTACTATAAAGGGCCGTGCATTTTATCTCCCTCGACTCCTATTATCTGATATAGCTGCCCGATTGAAAAGTCCGCGGCTGGAGATTGCCGTTCTAATCGACCTTTCTTGTTAATGGTGTCGAATTTTTATTCCCGCTCTTGGAAATAGGACAATATAACGGCAATTTGTAAAAAGGGGGGGTCTATATATAATGGAAGATGGATACTTGGCGCTGGACTTAAAGAAAAAGTTACTTTTATCTCATAATGTTTTATTCAGCCCAATATCGATTTAAACTGGTACTTTATTCTTATTTTTTAAATATGTTCTACCATTAATTACTGCACTTCAGTAACTACGATAAAGAAAACAAATACTCATAAAACATGAATCTACATTTATAAAAAATAAATCTCTAACTATATGATTTAATTCTAGTTATTAATAGACGATTCAAGCTACTTTACTCACTTTGTTTTGCAAATCTTAAAAATCAGAAATGAGACAGGAAGAAAATACATATATATATATATACTTCCTTAAACCAATATGTACATTCTCCTCAGGTATTAGGTATAGATAAATAATTGAATAAATAATGAATGAATGAATTTTTATTGAATATTTATACAATTACACAATAAAAATATTTATGGTTTGGTTTTTGAAACCGTCCTTGGAAAACAAGTATTATAAATACAATAATATATACTAAAACCTACAATGTTGCTAATAAATACAGAATTACAATATATCAAATCATAATATCACAGATATTAATACACAATACAATTATAATATATAAATTCATAAACATTTTTAATATACATATTTTTTTTATATAATTGCATAAATAATTTTTCCAGCTAAACATTATTACTTAACTAATAATTAAATTATTGGCATAAGGTATATCTGAATTTCCAGGCTACTTTACAATAATTGGAAATACTTACCCAATTTTTGCGGTTTAAATATACAATTATTTCCACAAAAGTAACGATATCCTTTGAGTTAATCTGCTAATTTACAAATAAATTTAATTACAACAAAAGATAGAATAAATTTAATTTCTTATAAAATAAGTGGAAAAATTTATTTTAAGTTGATAAATCGAAAGCACATAACTTTCTTAGTTTATATTGTTTTTTATTTTCATATTTATAATTAAAGTTAGCTTTAAAAAATATATACTTTTGATTTTTTTTTCATTAGTTTAGTTCACATTAAATCATTTATAGGACAAATTCTGTATTCATTTATTTCTAGAAAAATAAGTTATATAAATGAAAATAATTGGAAACCATCAATAGGTTAACAGTGTTTAAATTTGCTATTTCAAATCCTCTCATTAGAAAAAATGTAATTATATTAAATTATTTTATTTACATATTTTAAATAAGCCATTATTCTAGGCTCAGGAGTATTAATTTTACATAATACAACCAAGCAAAAATATTTTAAAGGAAAATAAGGAAATATACATAATTCCAATCTTCTGAGAAATAATAATTGAAAAACATATTACATTTTCTCAGTAATTTCATATGTTTTCCTCCAAAGCTGGATATTGCTGGTTCATGAATAATTTAATTCTTGTTTTGACTTTAAACGTTAAAGAACTTAGCCCTCAATCAATCCAGCTAAAATTTTTGAACAGGACGCACCAATGAGGTCGCCTCAACGTTTCTCTCCATGTAAACTAACTATGCCTATAAATTACAAAAGGATTTTAAAATAGTTACAACAATGTCTATGATTAGTTATATTACAAATCAATTGTACATTATTTTTATTTTTTATTTTATTTTATTTATTTAGAAACATAATAATGTGTCACTTGGACAATAATTATAGTGAGATATGACCACATTCACACCATATATACAGAAAATATAAAATTAATAAAAGTAAAATAATAACTAAATGATAATCAAACAACTATGTACAATAAAAAATAGCCTAAATATAAGTAAATTAAAAAAACTTGAACACTCAGTAATACCTATATACAATATATACAATTAGGCAGAGAACCCCATGCCAGACTTGTCCCTCCAACTATATAGGGAAAAGCAGGATTCCAAGAGATAACTGCGCTGCTCTCTCAACCACGTCACTGATGATAAAGACAGTGGAGATTGAGCGAGAGCGCTTTAGCCACATACACTCTTGTCTTGAGTGGAGGCCTTTGTCCGAACTCCAAGATATGTACTACAGTAGATCTGTGGGCCACTGCCGCTTCAACCTTCTAGAAGGATTGTAGGGATGACTGGAAGTAGATAGGGATTGTGCTAGGGGATTTGGATGATTTATAACGTTCTGATGGAATTTGGAAAATTTTTCAGGGATAAGGTCTAGGACAAATGGAATATTAAAGTCATGGTTTAGGGTTTTGTTGGTTACATAGAACGGAGCATCAAATATCGTTCGGAGGACTTTTCACTGAAAGGATTGGATATCTTTGATGTTAGAAAATTTAGCTGTCCCCCAAAGTTACATTATTTATTTTTTTATTTGTTTAGGAATATAATAATCTGTCATGTGGACAATAATTATAGTGGTATATTGAACACATTCACACCATATATTCTTTGGTTTTATGGTTTTTGCCTTTGTTATATATATATATATATATATATATATATATATATATATATATATATATATATATATATATATATATGTTATGAACGTGCCTTACTCAGCTAGTACTCAGTGCCCTAAGTGTGGTAAAATGTATAATTTCTCAATAAAAAAATATTTAAAAAAAGTTCAAGGGAGATGTTATTAATTTGACAAAAAGGGGATTATAGTGTGCACTAATAATGATTTTTCTGAGATCTTTTCTTGTATCTTAGAGAAATCTCTGTGGATGGAATTTTACAATTATATCCTAACATTGTATCTTGATCAGCGTCTCTGCAATCCAATTTTTTAAAGGATACTTTTTCTTTGAGCCTTATAAAACCATTTCATCTTTTTGATTGAACGATCAGGTGAAATTTGAGGAATGGCTACACATACTACCTTCAGTCGCATCGAATAAAAATAATGAAAGTACCTCAATCCTGTAAATGGCGATCCATTCGTTATAGACGTCGGGATCTCAGTCCATCTGTTTTCCAAGTGCCTACTTAATCTCGGATTAGCCTGCGATTCCTGATTTATAATTGTCAGAAGTTCTCCTTAGTTAGTAATTGGGAATAAGACGGTTCTGCCCCGACGCTATCGGGCTAGCTAATGAAGCATCTACCTGTAATTAACCTGTATGTTGGTCCTACAAATTAGGGAGTTATCTATCCTGTTGTCGTAGCTCGGGCGATGGCTAATTGGAAATGTGCGTCGGCTATCGTTAATATTTCAGGCAATTATCTCGATATGGCGGCGCGGCATGGCATGCCGCTCTGGAAACAAAGCCTCGGGTTCGATTATCGCCGCTGAATTATCGTATCTATCAGAGATCTGGCTAATAACACGGCATCACTCTCGGCCTACCAGATAGTCGGCTTAGTTCTTGAATAACGATCATCGCTAGTCTTTGAGGAGCTTCCTTCATGCGAACCAATAGCGGCGCAGAGTTATGGCGGAGAATGACTGGGTATTATGGAAAGTTATATGGAGGCCTTGGTTCGAAAATATTCTAACCAAAAAATTTGTACAAATTGAATTTTTATTCAGAAATTCAGAAACCACGTCTGAAACATTGACTGCAACTTACGCTGACGATACAACAATTTTAAAAAAACACCACGACCCCAGGACTAGCCTCATTAAATTTACAAAATCACTTACTAAATTTACAAAATTGGTATTCACTTTGGAAAATTAGATTAAATCACAACACATAACATTTACGCTTCGACGAGAAACATGCCCATCAGTTTATATCAGCAACTACCCAATTCCTCAGACGGAGACACTACCTCGGACTAATATTCGACAGAAGGATGACCTGGGACCCACACGTCAAAATGAAAAGAAAGACTTTGAACAAGAGACTTAAAATATTATACTCCCTGTTTTCTAAATCAAAATTGAAAATTAGACAAAAACTAAATACATACACTTACCTGCTCAAACCCATTTGGACACACGCCTCACAGATTTACGGTTCAGCAAAAAAGACTCACTTACAAAAACTACAATCCTTTCAATCAAAAATTTTAAGACTAATAACTTGCGCTCCCTGGTACGTCAACAACAAGACTTTACATACCGACCTAAGACAACCAACCATTGACCAGCACATACGTACTCTCTACTCCCGATTTCATTATAAACTACACGGACATCACAATGGACTTATCGATGATATGCCCACGGCTGAAATTCTCATCAGGAGGCGGCTGAAAAGGAGCTGGATGAGAGATCTCCTTTCCTGATTTTAGGATGTAAACAGACCAGGGAAGAGGTGCTGCTGGGTTCCATTCTTCGTCATGCCTATCATGCCATTTTCTACATGACCACCTGCTGATTGTCACTACCACGACAGGTGCGGATGAAAAATTGAAGACAAAAAAAAAAAAAAAATCAGAAATCACTCATCACAAAGTATTTAATGTTCCGAACAAATTTTGGTAGCATCGGTTGAAAAAAAAAAATGTCAAAATCGCAATATCTGTACTAATAGTGCTTCGATTTCGATGAAACTTCTTTCATTTTTTAGTAAATTTAAATACCTTTGAAACATTGTATCACAATATCCACAAAAAAGAGTATAATGAAGAGAAGAATAGTTGGGGTAATCAGTCAAATAAGAAGGCAAAAATAAATGATAATATTTATTTTGACATTTGCCGACGTTTCGACCTGAAGTTCAGGCCTTCGTCAGGGCTAAGAAAAGAACCATATAACAAAGTATGAGAAACACAAGTAGTGCAGGTAAAAAAAAATTAAAGTAAAATGAAATTGATAGAATAATGACAATAGTAAGAACAAAGTGATAAACAATAATAACCATTATAAAGTGTGGAATGATGAAGTAAACATGATCAAAAAGGGTGAAATAAGTGTTAAAATGGGAATCTTAGAATCAAATGTAAAACAGAAAAAAGGAATATGAAGTTATATAAGAAAATAAATAGTAAAATTAAGACATTGCGAATAGAGTAGTTAGATAGAAAATTGAGATATTATAAAGTCTATCAAGATGTACTGACAATATAATTGAAACTGAGAAATGGAAACGTTCTTACCATTGTCATTATGCTAACAACTTAATTTTACTTTAATTTTTTTTTTACCTACACTAATTATGTTTCTCATACTTTGTTATATGGTTCTTTTCTTAGCCCTGATGAAGGCCTTAACTTCATTTCGAAACGTCGGCAAATGTAAAAATAAATATTATCATTTATTTTTGCCTTCTTATTTGAATGATCACCCCAACTATTCTTCTCTTCATTATTCACAACAGTCAACCATTTTACCCACAATTACAAAAAAGTGTATACAAACTCGTAACTTTTTTTCTAGCTTATTTTAGTTGAAGTATGTTATATAGATAAATTTAAAGGGTGTAGAGAAAATGACTTTAGCAAAATTCATTGAAATCGGTACATTCGTTTAGGTGCTACAGTCTATAGCAACGCAGGTTTTTCTCCATTTTTTTTTCTCCTTTATTAACTTATCAAATTCCTTCAAAAAATATATTTAGAGTTTTTTTTTGTAACTTTTAATAATGTGAAATGATGAAATTTTTAAAATAAACCATATTAAAGGTACTTTAGAGCAAGACGTATATGAACATTGGGCATTTAAGCCCTGTAAAGTGACATCAATGAGGATTAGACCTAATTGGTATTAAATATTACTTTATTATACATTGATGCGCCGAGTTTAATCAAAATCGTTAGAGCCGTTTTTGAAAAAAAATATAAAAACGTGTTTCAGCGTTGATATAAAGTGGCACATTCGGTTAGCCAATTTTGTGGAAAAAGTTGCTGTCACACCTAAAGCATATAACTATCTTAAATACGTAATATCAGTTTTGTAGAACTCTTCTTTTTTAAGCTAGACTGCTAACATACAAACACACAGACCATTTTTCGGGACTTGGTCATTTCGACTCAGGGTTCCTCAAAAAGTGTATTTCTGTTGAAAACTCGGAATCCGGAATCACAAACTGAGGAATTTAATCTTTTTTTTGTCCACATTTTCAAAACATTCTTGGGATCTCATCGAACTCATTGAAAAAATCAGCCAAGCCGTTCACTCAAAAAGAAAAATCGTTGCACATCTTTAAATGTTCAACTAAAATCCGTAACTTTTTTTTTTCGCTGTAGTCGAAATATAGATAGATAGATAGGAAAAAAAAAACTTTATTCTGGGACTAAGTCCCATTAGGATAACAATAATGTACAAAATAATAGAATATTACTGGCCTAAACATTTGAAACAATAAATAAAATTGATAAAATAAAAAAAAAAAGTAATGAAAACCTTAGGTGAACAAGCTATATACAATACAGATAAAACTATGTACAGAGCATTTAAAATTATGAACAAAACAATTAAAACTATGAACGAATCACTTGAACTACGAACAAAACTATATATAAGAGTTCAGAGATAAAATGAGTTCATTTCATAAAAATAAAAAAAAAATACTTGAATATATATATATATATATATATAATATATATATATATATATATATATATATATATATATATATATATATATATATATAGAAATAAACAGTTAATTATAATTGAATAAAAAAAAATGAATGTATTGAAATTCCTACGTCGATAGTAGGAAATTCATGTACTATCTCTTACCAAGTATTATGATTATATGATTGCTACACAATACATATATAATATTAATAGTTAGCTGGTATCTGACTGTTTTTGGAACAGGAATTGGAATAAGAGGTTTTTGAATGTGTATAGGGAAGGGGCATGTCGAATTTTGATCGGAAGGGGATTCCAAAAGTTGATAGAGCAGACTATAAAGGAATTTTGGAATGAGGCAAATCTATGAGAAGGGATGTATAGGTCAGTGGGTCGAGATCTTGTAGTGAGGGAATGGATTGAGGACTTAAATTGGTCCTTAGACTTGGTTATTATACTTAAAGTTTACTTTGAATAAAAACTAAGGTTTAAACTTTAAACTTTTAATTTTTATATTACAGTTAATATAAAATTCGATGGTAACGATTTATGGTTAGGATGAGATTCAGACGATAATATCCGCCCGGAAACTGAAATTACATTTATTATAATCGAGCCGAACTGTGAGGAGGAAATGGCGAAATTATGACGTCAACTGTTGGCAAGGAGCCCGCGCAAACTACTGCTGCCATTTGCATTTCCCGCGCCCGCGCTATTCAAATTGGTCACTGAAAGGCAAATTGGCTGTTGGTGGCATAACATTAGCTCCTCTGACCTAGAACCCCCCCCCCTCCCGAGGATTTCTTACACTTTTTTAGCGAGGTCTCAAGGTCTTATAGAACTCACTGTCCATTTCTTCAACCGTTTCTTGCTCTGATGGAGTAATTTAGACATAGCGTAAGCCAAGATTAGAAATTCTAACAATTCAGGCTGAGAAAAAAAAATATGTTACTAAGGAAAATCATCCAGTCAATTTGATATGTTACAGACCCAGTTTTATCAAACTATTAAAATACGCCAAAAACATCGTTAAACATAAAAAAAAAAAATATAACTTTTATATCCCCACATATATTATTACAGTAAGGCTCGAAATCGGTTTTGTACCTAATATAAGCTCCTGTCATGCTCAAATACCATTAATGGGGTACCATTGGATTCAGAATTTCACGGGGGGTTAGCGAATCGTATTCTCCACTTTCTTTCTAAAATAAATAAAAATTTTGCTAAGCTTCAATACTGGAACGGTGGTAGGTCTGTAGATCGATACGGAACTATCGGATCCTGCGTTTTTAAGCCAAAAAACGTACTATTTTAATTAAGTACTAAAAACATCTGATCCTCCATTTAATTTTTACTTGAATCATAAGATAACTAGATTATAAAATCGAGAAAAAGCGTGACCTACAAAAATATTGGGCCGTTTGGCCTATATACCCTTTTTATCTTTTTATATTATACGGGTAAAAAACATATATTTTTTTATATATGTTCATTCTAAACGGCCCAATATTTTTTGATTTTATGATCAAATTAACTTACAATTAAAGCAGAAACCAAATTTTTATTCATTAGTTTTTAGTGTCTCGATAAATTAATTAACTTATTTGTATTAACTATATTAATTCCTTATATATGGTGTCCCCAAGGAATATATAAGTCCTTATATTTTCAAAAATATTTATTTTACTTCCGACGACATTTCGAGTTAATGAGCTCATTTTCAAGTCACCTACAAAGAACAATTACACAAAGATAATTTACAACTCTGTTAGCTCATTATCTAGTCATGTAACAAGTGAGACCTTACCAAAACTTTTTTTATGTAGTATAATGTATTTCAATATATAATTTCATGAAAAACTATTCATAGTACACCGTATTAAATGTCACAGATCTTATATTCACTGTGTCCCAAGTCCCAGTGCCGAGGGAGTCTTTTAAATCCCCGCTCACACTCCCTGGCCCGAGAAAACCCCGTATAGCCTTAACGGCGAGGGAGGACAAAAAAAAAAAAAAAAAAAAAAAAGTTAGGGTTAGTTGTACAAATAAATATAAGAAAAATATACTAGGCTTGAAATAAAATAATTTTCACTATTCTAAGTTTTTTTTTTTACCAACTTAAAATAAAATAGTTACTTCTCTGAGTTCGACTAATCTGTTATTTTACTTATCTTGTATATTACTTTATCTTTTTATTTATTTTTTTTATTTCTCTTCTTACTTGGTTATTTTAATCTATTTTCCTTTCTTGTGTACATATTGTGTGAATGAATACCAATGCCCTTCAGTGTGGCAGACTATATTAATAGTTAATAAAAAAAAAAAAAACTTCTCTGAGAAAAATATAAAAATAAAAAAAATATTTAAAATATTTTTAGCATTATTTGAATAAAAATAGAAAATGATTCGAACCTGAATGTAGCCTAGGACCCCCCATGAGATCTAGGCCAGTGTTCGATTCGAGTCGATTTAAAAATAATGATTGGTGACAAATCTTGTGGATTAATTATACAAATAAATATAAGAAAAACATACTAGGCTTGAAATAAAATAGTTATTTCTCTATAAGAAAAATATATATAAAAAAAAAATTAACATGTTCTTAGCATTATTCGAATAAAAATAGACAATAATTTGAACCTGAATGTAGCCTACAACCCCTAATAACATGTAGGCTAGGGTTCGATTCGAGTCGATTTAAAAATAATAATTGGTGACAAATCTTGTGGATTAATTATACAAATAAATATAAGAAAAACATACTAGGCTTGAAATAAAATAGTTATTTCTCTATAAGAAAAATATATAAAAAAAAAAAAATTAACATGTTCTTAGCATTATTCGAATAAAAATAGACAATAATTTGAACCTGAATGTAGCCTACAACCCCTAATAACATGTAGGCTAGGGATCGATTCGAGTCGATTTAAAAATAATAATTGGTGACAAATCTTGTGGATTAATTATACAAATAAATATAAGAAAAACATACTAGGCTTGAAATAAAATAGTTATTTCTCTATAAGAAAAATATATAAAAAAAAAAAAAATTAACATGTTCTTAGCATTATTCGAATAAAAATAGACAATAATTTGAACCTGAATGTAGCCTACAACCCCTAATAACATGTAGGCTAGGGTTCGATTCGAGTCGATTTAAAAATAATAATTGGTGACAAATCTTGTGGATTAATTATACAAATAAATATAAGAAAAACATACTAGGCTTGAAATAAAATAATTTTCACTATTTTAAGTATTATTATGAGTGGCTTGAAATAAAATAGTTATTTCTCTATAAGAAAAATATTTAAAAAAAAAACTTTATCATGTTCTCAGCATTATTTGAATAAAAATAGACAATAATCTGAACCTGGTAGTAGCCCGGGACCCCCAATAAGATCTAGGCTAGGGTTCGATTCGAGCCGATTTAAAAATACTCTCCAGTAGAGAAGGGACGACGGGACCTTTAGGCGCGGCCACGAAGGGGCAATACTAAAGGCGGAATAGCCTCATCAGTCGGCGCACGATATGCAATTTCCACAATGAGGTTCCCGATCTCCCTTTAATATTTTAGAAACAGTGCGCCCCCCCACCGAATGAACCGCCAATATCTCAGGCCATGGCTTGAGGGAAACCGGTTCCAATAATGCTCGGGTATTGGCCCGGGGGCCACTAGGAGGTTGTTTCGCCGAATTTATTTTGGACGTTGATTGAATAAGGCAATAATCGGAAAGTGAAATATCGATCGTTCCTTCTTTGAAGCATATCTTTTTAAATTTTTCATTAGATTGGTTGTTTGTTTTTTGGGATGTCTAGGCTCAAAACATCTACGTCATCAACGCCCAATCGACTAAAGAACAATGCTTTTATACTGTTTGGATAGTTGGTACAGAAAATAAAAATAAAAAAAGGACAACAAAAAAATAAATAAATAGGATTGATAGAATAAAATAAATACATAAAGATAGAATAGATAAATATAAATGAATACTTGAATTGAAATTAATAAAAAAATGGTTTATGATAAAAAATATGATGTTTAAGTGATTCATTATCTAGGAACTTGATAACTTTGGTAAGGATTTCTTCTTGATTTCTCAGGGATGCTGATATATTCTGGAGTATTCCGAGATCTTTTAACCTTGCGGTGTAAATAGGGCACTCTTCCATAACATGTTTTATAGTTAACTGACTGGTCACACTTTTGACATCTGGGGATAAGATGTTTTGTTACTTCGTTTTGATGTTTAAGCGCAAAGAAATTTATATATTGTTTTACTATTTTTTTTTTAAGTTTGGTCTCCATAATAGCCACTAAATATTGAGTTAGAGAGCTGAAATTTTGTATGTAAATTGACTTAGTATAAGAAAGAGGCATAACAATTCTTATGATTTTCGTTAAAAAAAGAGAAAGTTTGCCGATCTCCAGATTTAAAACGCCCCAATTCCGAGAATTTTCGTAAATAAAATATTTGTAGGTTACAATGAGATGAAGTTATTTACGAAGTTTCAGCCGGATATTGACAATCTGTTAAAAAGGGATCTGTACCACGGACTATGTTATATAAAAAAAAAACGCTGCAAATCATTCACAATGGTTTATTATTTCCAAACAATTATATATCTAAAATACATTACCTACCTAAAAAAAAAAATAAATAAATAAAAGGCGATTCTTATTATTGGCCTAAACAGTTTATTTTTTCATCATTAGTAATTTTTTTTTAAATAGCATTACTTAGGTTATACATTCAAAAAATCAATAACAAAGGATATAAACTCTAGATACAATTTCTTAGCTGTAAATTGTCCGATTTTAACGATTTTTTTATTATTATATTTCGTAAACTTTTAAATGACAACAAAACATTTTTTATTCGTTTTTCGAATTCTATGTATCCTGAAACATATAACCTCAGATTTTGGGAGACTGGTTAAATTTTTGAATTTTTTACTTGATTACAATGGTTCAATATTATAAATAATAGTGCTCTGATATCGATGAAACTTTCTTCGTTTTTTAGGAATCTTAAATAGCTTTGAAATATCTTACCACAATATCAACAAAAGTGTATACTTTTTGAGTTATTCGAAATCTAATTTCACCATCCCTCGTAACTTTTTTCTAGATTCTTTTCGTTGAAGTATGTTATATAGATAAATTTAAAGGGCGTCAAGAAGAAGACTTTAGCCAATTTTCATTGATATCGGTACATTTATTCAGGGGCTATAGTCTATAGCAACACTGTATTTTCTGCCACCATCATGAAAGGAAAAAGTGAATAGTAATGTCGATGTAGGAGGATCATCCTCGGATGACCTATTTTAAATCCAATTTTGAAAAAAAAATCGATCCTGAAGTTTCGGAGAAAATGGCAGTGAACGGAACATAAAAAATATTTGTTTGTTTGTCGAATTCTACGTATGAACATGAAAACTCAAATTTTGAGGGGAGTTAAGTTTTTGAGCTTATACAATGGTTCGTAATTGAAAGAAATAATCCAAAAAATAAGAGGAAAACATGACTTCGGTAACATAAGTCTGATCCTCACAGTTTTTTTTTGTCTGTTTCCATAACTGTTTTAATATCGAAAGGCGGCAGGATATATTTTTATAAAATCTTATCCCCAGTTCGAATCGCGATTGCTGCTCCAAGTCGGCCGCCTGAGGTAAGGAGGGGATTGGCTAGGTATTGTGAAAGCTGATTTATTTTTTATTTTGGTTTCCCGGTCTGAGCCGCCGGCGGAGATCAAAGTGAAATTCCCTCCAGATATTGGGGGGGGCGCCTCTCAATATAAAACCAGCTTTATCCCACAGTAGGCCTCATCTTAACCGCATTCGGCTGGCAAAGATGTGGTTGGATCGCTTCGCTTCTTGAAGGAATTGTTATTCTTTGTATCTGTTGTAAATTAAATCATAAAATAGTTTACGATCGTTATAGTTAGTAAATAATAAGTGAACTTTATATGAGATACCTAAACGGATGGGTCTGAAAATATAATAATTATAAACCTTTATTATACTGTTTTTAATTCTTAAATAAAGGTCCAATTTATTTTATTTTCCATTAAATTTTCCGGGAGTGGGGTAGCTCAGTGGTAGGGCACTGAGCTTCCAATGCAAAGGTCCCAGGTTCGAACCCCGGCTCATGGCAGAAAATTTATTTATCTGTTTCATTGGCCGTGGGGCGACCCTGGGTAGAAAGTCCCTCCTGGAGCACACCCAGCCTCTATAAAGTGGGTACCGTACCCTTAATTAAATAATTAATTAAGGGGGAAACCTGGCGGTTGAGCGTGATCTCGGTCAAATCACCTCGTTGCACAACCGTTGACATAGAAACAGTGCTTTCCCTAAATAGTACTGAACCCCAGACCCTTCATGGGTTGTAGTGGTACAGGTATATTAAATTTTCCACTGCGTTGTAACGCATCAAGCAAATGTGTTGGGGTTTATTGTATCTTCTTGTATTCTTGATATTTTCTTAACTTGTCAGCAGAAGATCTCTAGGCCAATGCCTTTTTAGTCGTCGTTGAGGCTCACCAGGTAACAGGGAGGAAGATAGAGATTGAACAAGTGGATTTGGATGATTGAGAGTAGAAGAATGAAATGTTGTGTACTTTTTAGTTTAGTAATTATATCTATGTTTAGTGATTATACGCAATACTTTATTTTCAAGATTATAGATCTGATATTATATTTAAATAACTAGGCATCAACGCTTATTTCAAAAAATTATAATGTTACTTCTTAGAAAATTAAATTAGTGAATAATTTGATGAATCTTCTCTTTGTGATATTCCAATATATTACATTTAAATATTTAGGTATCTATCGTCCGTCTATTTCGAAAAATCATCATGTAAACATTTAGAAAATTAAATTAGTGAATAATTTGATAAATTTTCCCTTTGCGGTATTCCAACAGAATCCACTTACAATTAGTGTGACAACTTTTGACCTATCTATAACAGACAATCTCTTAATTCAATATCTCTTAATTCCGTTTTAATAAACTTTGCAATGGAAAAGTATCAATCGGTGATATAATAAATAGAATTTTCGTTATTTTAATAGTATTTATGATTTGTTAACTGCAATATTTTAGCTATAGCTGAGTTTTTTTTTTTTTTTTTTTTTTTTTTTTTTTTTTATTATTTGGGTTTTATACAACTCAAGGAGTCATATCCCCAATACCCAAAAGCCACTGCTCCCTGTCCATCCAATCTCCCTCACGAAGCCCTCTGGCTGCCATGCTTTCCTCCACGTCCTCTATCCATTTCTTCTTTGGCCTTCCACGCTTCCTTCTTTCAGGTGGCACATAGTTATAAATTTTCTTTGGCCAGCGGTTCTCATCCATCCGCATTAAGTGGCCATACCACTTTAACCGTTTGGTCCCGATCAGGTGAAGGATGTTCTTTTGACATCCGACCTTGTCTCTAATTGCTGCGTTTGGGATCCGCTCGATTCTGGATATGCCACAGCTTCTTTTCCAGAAATCCATTTCCATGGAAAGCAACTTATTTTCCATCTTTTTTGTCAGTGTCCAGACTTCTGATCCGTAAGTGGCTACGCTTTCTACAAAGGAATGGTATATCTTTTTTTTAGTTTCTAATCTTAGTTCTTTCCTCCATAGGGTTGAATTTATCGAACTTATTATTCTTTTCCCATTATTTATTTTATGTTCGATATCAACCTCACTACCACCCTTTGAAGATAACCAGTATCCGAGGTACTTGAACTGTTGGCTGACATTTAGCGTCCAGTCATCAATTTCAAGGGGCAAATTTGGAGCGTTAAAAACCATATACTCTGTTTATAGCTGAGTTAAAAATACAATTAAAAAATTTTATAATAGCCCAACATAGCCAGAAAATAATTTCTATTCAAAGCTGAGCAAAGTTCAAAGAGTAAGTGAAAGTTGCGTGTTGAGCGCACCAGATTTTTTTTTTAAGTTTTGCTCTCCATAATAGCCACTATATATTAAGTTAGGGAGCTAAAATTTTGTATGTAAATTGACTGGGTATAAGAAAGGTGCATAGCAATTCTTGTGAGCTTCGTTAAAAAAAGGCAAAGTTTGCCGACCCCAGATTTAAAACGCCCAATTCCGAGAATTTTCGTAAATAAAATATTTGTAGATTACGGTGAGATGAAGCTATTTACAAATTTTCAGCTGGATGTTATTTTTATTTATTTTTTTTTTTATTGAAAAATATTACAATCTGTCTCAAGGACATTTATAATAGTGTTCACAGATCACATTCACACTCTATGTACAGTAAATAAATAAAATACAGAAAAATAACATATACAATAAATAAGAATAAAATAACCTAAAAATAAATAAATAAAAAGTACACATACATACCTATATACAATATTTACAATTTGGCGAGGGAACTCCAAACCAGACTTGTCTCTCCAAGTGTGGAGGGAAAAGCATGGCTCCAGAAGATCCCAGCACTTCTCTCTCAACCGCTCTGTCACTGGGGCTAAAGCCAGTGGAGATTGAGCTAGAGTGCTTAGATGTTATTAATTTGATAAAAAGGGGTCTGTACCACGGACTATATCTTATAAAAAAAACATAAACAAATGCAAACTATTTCACAATGGTTTATTATTTCCAAAGAATTATACATCGAAAGTAACATTAGCTTCATAGAAAAAAATAAATAAAAGGTTATTCCTATTATTGGCCTTAACAGTTTTTTTTTCATGTGTAGGATTTTACTTTTGGATGTTCACTGTGTGTATCGTGTGATTTGAAATAAAATAGGTCCAATTGAATAAATAATCACTTTCATTCAAGTTTCATATGGTGATTTTTTATTATTTTTATTCCTCTTCAGCATCTAAAATTATATGAATAATACATTATAGGTTCTATTAAGGATGGGGGATAATTTTGAAACTTCTCGTCACAGACCTAAGGAGGATTTATTTCCGCTGTATTATTTAGTTATTTACTGTAAAGTGCTACACAAGTTTTATGACAATAATTAACATTTATATTGGATACATTATGAAAGATTCATATAGAGTATTAAATAAATAATTAAAACTGAAATTTCAGCAAATTTCCCCAATATCTTAGAATAGAAATCTTTCTTAATCGTTAGCAATGGATCCGAATACCACGAGTCCACAGCTTCTTCTTTTTTTATTCATAATTCCACCTACAAAATGAAACTTCACATATCATATACAGCTGAGCTCCAGCTGAGATGTATATACAGCTGAGCTCCACACAATAGCACCCACGTTTTTCAAGTATGTTCTTTTTATATCTCGAATTTAACTAGTTCAGGACTCACACCACCAATATAAAATATCCTAAAAAATGACCCCGTAAAGTTATTATTACATTTCTTGAAATTAAACAATTTACTAAACAAAAAGTTGAAATTTAAATCTAGTTCAATAAACAAAATTAAACACAGGCGTTGATGATCTCGAAGATTCACTCCTTAAAACAACAACAATAATATATAATACTATATATCAAGTTCCGAAATCGAGCAATAGTCTTAAATGATTCAACTATAACCATGAAATTATACATCTGCTATCTCTCCAACCCCCAAACCCCCAAACCCTAAGTACCATGGCAGTAGAACCCTAAGAAGCGGCGCACCCCAATTCCTCGTGAGGGGGAAAAAAGAGGAAATCTGGCCGAAATTGGCCTGAGTCATGTTGATTTATAGAATTGGGTGGGGGCCTTTATATCCTTCTTACCGTTATAGTAAGGGGAGGGGGAAGAAAAATTGTCCGTGAAATATATTTAGTTATATCTCTTTCATAGTATTTTGATAACGTATATGTTTCATGTTTATTAGCCCACATACAGTGGTTCACACTCAAAATGATACACCTGGATATTGATAGAAATTATTGAATAAATAAATAGTTCAGTTTATGTTACATTAAAAATAATAGTCTTATGTTTTTTTTTTTATGAGGGGACCTCCAGACTTGCTGGAGGTAGGGGCCCACCAGACTTGCTGGAGGGTGTGACGTAGGATTGAACGCCCTACTCACATATCTTTAGTTCACCAAACACCACAAAAAGTCATGGATCTCCCTAAGGTAAAACGCTCATTATCCGGAGGTAAACTAGTCCCCCGTTCGGGTCTCCGGGTGGGGACTGCTTTAGGGGATTCATGGTGCAAGTTGAAATATAGGGATTTAAATATTGGTACGTGGAACGTAAGGAGTTTAAACACAGCAGGGGGGCTAAAATCGGTCGCGAATGAGGTAAATGGGTACAATTTGGATGTCGTGGCTCTGCAAGAGGTTCGCTGGCCAGGGGAAGGCTCGATGAGGGAAGGAAAGTACACTATTTGGTACGGAGGAAGCGGGAATCATTGTTTGGGTACCGGGTTTCTAATTAGGAGTAGATTATTATCCGCTTTGAGTGACGTACAATTCTTTAGTGATAGAATTTCGGTAGCTACATTTCAGGGACGTTGGTTTAAAATCGCATTAATAAACATACATTGTCCGACCGAAGAGAGTGACGATGAAGTCAAAAGTGAATTTTACGATAAACTCGAATGGGTTTATGATAAACTACCGCGAAACTACATGAAAATAATTGTAGGTGACGCGAACGCAAAGGTAGGAAGGGAAGAAGTTTATATTCCGACGATTGGTAAAGAAAGTTTGCACGAATATAGTAATGATAATGGGATCCGTCTGATAAACTTTGCCATCTCGAAAAACCTGATAATTAAAAGTACGACGTTTAAACACAAGGATATTCATAAATATACTTGGACATCACCGGATTCGCAAACACGAAATCAAATCGATCATGTCTTGATACAACATAGCTGGCAAAGCAGTATTATTAATGTACGGTCTTATCGCGGAGCAGAATGTGGGTCGGATCATGAATTAGTAATCGCGAAACTTCGACAAAAACTTAATATAAAAAAGAGAAAAGAAAACCGTTTCGATTTTGAGAATTTTAATTTGGAAAAATTAAAAAATCCATCAATTAGAAACCAATTCGAGCTAGATGTTAAGAATAGGTTTGAAGCTTTAGAGCTTCCTGACGAGGACCACGAGGATATTGACAAGTTATGGATAGAGATCAGGGATAATATTAAAGCGGTCGGTAACTCGTGTCTAGGAAAAAAGGAAAATAAGAATAACAAACCGTGGTTTGATGAAGATTGCTTAAACATGTGTGAAAAAAGAAAAGCCGCTAAATTAAAAGCTCTAAATAATCCTAGCGAAGACAATCTGGAATACTTCCGAATCTCAAAGAACGAAACGACAAAATTGCTCAAAAATAAAAAAAGGGAGTATCTTAAAAATAAAATAATTGAAATAGAAACTAATAGAATCGAAAATAACGTAAGAGACATGTACAAAGGTATAAACAGATCACGTAAATATGTAGGGCCCGTAACGTCTGGAATTAGGGATGATAATAACAATATTCTGACCGATCCGGTTGACATATTGAATAAGTTTAAGGACCACTTTGACAATATTTTTAATACGGGAAATTATGATCTGTGTCCTCCTTCTGAGTACCAGAGTGCTGAACCGTTAATAGAAGGACCAAGTAAAGAGGAAGTTGAAGTAGCTATCGGAAAATTAAAATCATATAAAGCAGCGGGAATCGATAATATTCCTACTGAACTAATTAAGGCATGCGGGGAAGCTGGAGTTTCTAAAATACATCGGTTGGTTAAAAAGATCTGGGTGAATGAGAAATTACCTGAAGAATGGAAAGAATCTATTCTTATTCCGATTCACAAAAAGGGTCCGAGGACGGATTGTAATAACTATCGAGGAATTTCACTCCTTCCGGTATGTTATAAAATATTCACTTCAATCTTAACCAGTCGAATCACGGAATACGCCGAGGAAATTATCGGAGACTACCAATGCGGATTTAGACGCTATCGTTCAACAATTGATCAAATATTTTCTTTACGGCAAATATTAGAGAAAAAATTGGAGTATAACAGTATTGTTCACCAGCTGTATATAGATTTTAAAAAGGCTTACGATTCTATTGACCGCCAGAAACTGTATAATATTCTAATCGAGCAGGGGATTCCAAAAAAACTAGTAAATCTAGTCAGGATGTGCTTGACGGAGACACTCAATAAAGTTAGAATCGGTAATAATTTGTCCGAAAAATTTGAGGTTCGTTCGGGCTTAAAACAGGGGGATTCTCTTTCGCCTGTCCTGTTCAATTTGGCATTAGAACATGCCATTAGGGAGGTAATGCGAACCGAGAAAGGGTTGGATCTGGGCGGGACAACATCCGTGCTGGGCTATGCTGATGATCTGGTACTGTTAAGCGAAGACGTTGAAACTATAAAACTAAATACGACAACGTTAATGAAAGTCGGTAAAGAACTAGGACTCGAAATAAACGTGGAAAAAACAAAATATATGGTTAGCTGCAAAAATGGCGATACTACTGGTGATATCGATATAGATGGTAATATGTTTGAACAGGTAGATAAATTTAGGTATTTAGGTTCTACGATAACTAGAAAAAACGAAATTGAAGAAGAGATTAAGGTTAGACTGAAGACGGGGAACGCTTGTTATTTTTCTGTGACAAAACAACTTAGTTCGCGCCTCTTGTCCCGAAACTTAAAAATTAGAATCTATAAAACAATTATCTTGCCTACAGTTCTTTATGGATGCGAAACTTGGCCGCTTACATTAAGGGATGAGCAGCGTCTTAAGGTTTTTGAAAATAAAGTATTGCGTAGAATATTCGGACCGAAGAAGGATGAGTTAACCGGAGAGTTCAGACGGTTACACAACGCCGAATTGCATGAGCTGTATCCGGATAATATAATTGAGGTAATTTCATCGAGGCGAATCAAATGGGCTTGTAAAGTTGTTGGGCTTAGTAACGAGAGAATTCCTAAAAGGTTAATATTTGCTGTGCCGAATGGTAAGCGTCCGAGGGGTAGACCGAAGCGAAGGTGGAAAGATTGCATTAAGGGCGATCTGAAGGGACTGAGTTTGGACGGCGAACGGTGGAGGGAGGTGTGTAACAAGCGATTGGTGGTGTCGGCATCGAACCTTCGGGTTCGCTAAGCCTTATTATTATTATTATTATTATGTTTTTTAATATGTTATTTTATTTTTTATGTATTTTTGATATATTATGTTTCTTGGTGTGGGGATGTTTGGCGACTTCTGTCTGGTTTAGGAAAATCTTCCCTTTACAGTGAAAATATTCACATGGTATAGGGAATACACATGTTAACATAGACACTTTGAGAAAAACGAGAAGTAAATTGTTGAAAATGTGGACTAAAAAACAAATTTTATTTTTATCAGGATAATGTCAGATTTTTATTTAATGATATTTACAATTGTATACATATATAATAAGTAAATCTGTAAAAACATGATAACAACTTGTAAAGAAACTACCCATTGGTAGCACTTCAAAAATTAAATTAATTTAGAAGATCACTTGGCCATCTTTTTTTCAGACGCCTCGAAATGTTGACAGGAATTGTTTTGGATGAAATGTTATGAACTAGAGGGTTAAGGTGACCCTGAAAGGAGTTCCGAATTAAAATTGGAGTATCTTAGTCGGACCAAGTCTTCAACAAGAGGAATGTTGTGGTCTTAATGAATAATTTGTGACATAATAAGAGCATTAACGATTTCGGATTGTAAAGATTGGATACGGGAAGAATTTGATGTTTTTGTAGAGCCCCAAAGCTTGATTCTATATATCCAAATGGGCATGATGATGGAAGTGTATATGCGTTTTTTTTTGTAGAATATTGGAAGTTTAGACCATTTGTGAGGTAAGTAATATAGCAGTCGGAATCTGTTAGCAGTTTCTTTTCTTTTCAATCTCGTATGAGGATTCCAAGTAAGACGTTTGTCAAGAAGGAATCCTTTTCGACAGGGATAAGTGGAATATTGTAAAAGGATACTGTATAACACGGTGTAGTAGGTTTACGACGGACGATAAAAGTAAATTGTTGGTATTTATTTAGATTAATTTCGATTAACCAATTATGACACCATTCTTCAATGGCTGAAATGTGCAGTGTTTGAGAAGTAAAATTTAAGATTGTAAAAATGGTTACTTTAAAGGTGTAATTAACACCATAAAATAAAATATAGTTATTTTATTGTGCCTAAGTTTCAGGCCTTCATTTGGGCTTTGAAAAGGCAAGATAACCAAACAAAATTTATTAGCAACATGACAAATACATGAAATAATATAACAAAAAAGAAATTATAAGCAACGAGTAATAATTACGGCGTGTATAATAAAAAATATATATATAAGTACAGTAGAGTAATTAATGTGTTATTATTTCTATAATGTTAAGGAATAATTGTGTTTCTTTCACAAATTATAATTCCTAAATCTTTATCTGTTCTTTCTTTATCTTTTTATTAATTAGAAATACGTGTTTTCATATCGCGTTTCAAGGATTTATTTTTACGGAATAGTTCAAGAAAGTTAAGGAATAACCTGCATATACATATTCATATTTATGCAAATATCTGAAGCTATTTTTGAATGAACATTTTGTTTACGATATTTACAGTTTAAGGACCTCTTGCGATTTAAGCAATTGAAGCAAGTCCTTAAAAAATCAGTTGAAAATACAGGACTGAAAAGATATAGAGTTAATGAGATTTGGCAGAGTGTATCTGTATCAGATTTTAAAATAATTAAATAAAATGTTATGAAAGCCATATCCTTCCCTTAGGAAGATAAATTAATCCTTGTTATTAAACTGACTTATCAATCTATTTACGTACTTATCTATATGTAATCTTGTAGGTAGAATTATGTGCTCTAGATATATAGGGGAGATATAAATGTAAGTATTATACGAGCCCCATTTACATACAAACTGGATATACAGAGGGTGCCTGTCGCGTGAACTGGCGGAATTTTATTATCAGGCATTAAGTTAATCGTCCAATCTCTTTTTAACTTTCTTCGCTAAGATTACATTAAAGAAAATTATTTTGGTTTATTATTTTCAATAATGAACCTTTGTAATAGATTAAGAAAAATAAAAGTTAAATTCTCTTTATAATAATTTTTGAAAAATTGACGTTTTGTGTTTCAAGATACCTAGAATCCGAAAAAAATATTTATCTATCTGCCGTCCGCCGTACGGTGTCCTCGGCTTTTATTGGAGACAACAGAACCGATTGTTTTGGCATTAGTATCCATGTCAGAGGTCACTCGAGGATGATCCCCGAAACTAGGCTACGATCCACCCCTATCTTTCAAAATGGAGGCCGAAAAAACTGTATCGTATAGACTGTAGAGCCTAAACGGATGTAACAATTTTAATGACACTTGGTTTCTCATAATAGCCCTTTGAATTTATCTATATATTGAATTTATAAAAGAAGCTGGAAGAAAAATGCAAAATTAGATTTTCGAATATCTCAAAAAGTATACACTTTTATTTTGTACATGCACATTTCAAAGTTCACATACTTTTCTAAAAAAAAAAAAAAAAGAAGAAGATTAAATTTGACGATTTAGTGCGAAGATATTGTAAGTTCGCTGTAAAATTTCATTAGATGACATTTCATAACCTTAAATAATTAAGAATTTTTCCTTTATTTTATCAGCAAATAATCCCACTAATCTGCGTAGAAGAAAAATCATTCCCGAGAGTAGAAAAATTCAAATCATCGGCCAGAGCTTTCATCTTTGATGTTCAGGTGAAAAAAACAAAATGATGTATAGTTCAGGGAAAATAGAGTTATACAAATTGTTCTTTAAAATATTCAATTAAATTAAACGATTGACAAAGTTCATTATACATTTTTTTCAATGTTTAAGAAATGCTTGAAATGTTTCATTACATTTATTGAAAAAACAAAACAATTTCGGTGATAAACATATTTTTATAAAACTTTTTGAAATGGGAACTTCTTTAATCGTTTCCATACAATCCTCCTCGAAGGTTGAAAAGGCAGTGGCTTCGAGATCTTTCGTAAATACTTGGAGTCCTGGCAATGGCCAGCTTCTCCACTTAAGTCATGAGCGTATGTGGCTTTAGTGCCCTTTCTCAGTCTCCACTAGAAATAATCACCGCAACTCTGTGATGCGCCTGAAAGAAGAGCTGGGATCTCTTAGAGTCTTGCCTTATTCTCTACACGTGGGGAAAAGGGTCCGCTTTGGAACTCCCTAGGCTGACTGTAAATATTGTAAATAAGCACGAATTTTTTTTTTTGTATTATATTTTATTTTACCTGCTTTACTAAGCTTTCTTTTTATTTTGTTATAATTTCTATTATTTTTGTAAGTGTATATGTTGTATGAATGAGTTTCTCACACATTAAATACTCAATGCCCTTGATTGAAGCGAAATGTATTTTTTTCTCAATAAAATAATATTTAAAAAAAAGTTAATCTGCAACGGTTTAAAGTTAGATCAGTTATAACTTTATATGTCGATTCCGAGAATTTGTAGAAAAAAATTATATTCATTATTATTATATCGCTCTAACACTTTGTATACATAAATTTCTATGTCTGTAAACATACATATACATACGTACAATAAGGTTTATAACTAGTCATTCATTGACTGGACTATATGGAAATAAATAACCATTGTGTAATAATTCACAGCGCTTTTATTTATGAATAAATAAGATGGTGCCTTGCTATAGACTACAGAGCTACATTTACACGACCATAAAAAGAACCCGAGGACACAATGTGATCCGCGGGGTAAAAGTAGAAAGGATATCGCCCTCATGGCCCGGGGCTAGGGGGGGCTCTTCTTGTTTACGCCCCCCCTTATTCAGGAACTTCCCCGGGCAACCTCTTCCAACGGCCTCGTCTTGATATATAATACAATAGCCCTGCCTAAGGCTAGTCGAAAAAATCGCTCTTCTGAAGCAGATATGATTTTTTTATCTGTATAATTATTATTATATTTTTATTTATTGAGTAATATCATATTCTGTCACATGGACAATAATAATAGTTAGGTAAGACCACATTCATACTGTACAGTGATAGCAGATCTCAAGAACTACAAAAAAGTTCATATAAACAATTGGCCAATTTTCAGTAGAAAAAAAGCAAATCCAACTTTTGTGTTTTTTTTTTTAATTTTATGTTTTATATTTCATTGGAAGCGATAACTAAAGCGATATATGTTTTATAATGATGTAGTTTGAAATATAACAGCTGAATTAAAATTATTGAATATTTAATAGTTGACCATTGCATTATAAAGGAAGGAGATGGTCCGGGGTGACGGTTATAAATAGGCTGAATAGTGGCAAAACTATTTTATTAAAAGCCAACGTTTCGACCCGAATTTTCAGGTCTTCTTCAACTTACGTCTTGGCCTTAAGTCCCATAAAAAACTTTCTTTAATTTTTGCCAACTTGAAGGATCTCATACTTTTACAACACCGTTTTAAGTAGTTTACCGGATACCTTGCTCAAATGCTAATTGTAATAGCTCCTATATTGGCCAAAAACCATCTCAAAATTCGCATTTCCCAACATAAAACATCCATAACTTTCCGAAACCTTTCCGCCTCCGAACTATCAGAACATGCCTTAACCCTCAGGTCTAAGTGAAACTCCTAGCTGAACATCGCTCTGAAGAAGACCTGCGAAATCGGGTCGAAACGATGGTTTTTTATAAAATAGTTTTGTCACTATTCAGCCTATTTATGACCGCCACCCTGGACCATCTCCTTCCTTTTGAATTAAAATTAGTTTGCAGGATCTTTAAAATGGCTCCTGAAACCGAAACGTCAAATAAATAATACATGATGTAAAAACTTTCTAAATTTGATGAGCTTTGGCCTTTTATTTTATAAAAAAAAATTATTTAATTTAAGTAATTACAAATTGCTTCATTGTAAACTAGACAAAATTAACTTCAAATAAAATATTAATCGAACCACTTCACTGGTATTAAAAGGCAGCAAAAGTTAACCCATAAATTATGTCTGATATTCATTATATTTGTGGCTCTGGTACCCTCTCTCAGTATCCATATGATGTGAATTCTAGTGACGCAGTTGAGAAATACTGGGATACATTTATTTGTACATATAGTAGATAGAAGGAAATATGTGATTTCTATAAATCAACTGGTTAGAGACTAAATTCTTGCTAAGGAAAAATGAAATAAAATATTGAATACTGGTTTATAAATTGATCCTATTTGTATTTTTTATATTTATATACGTTCTCCTATATGATCGAGTCAATATCAATCAAATATATACATATCAATGACTTCTCGAGTCCCTCTCCCTTTTTCTGATACGAATACCATTATTCAATTTCCTTATTTCTTCCTTAACATTAGCTCCGTTTATAACTTCGTTCTTACTCTTTTCTGTTAGGTTTATGTAAAATATAAACTCTGGTTTGATATTTACGTTTTTTTTTATCTTTATACATTTTCAGTTTTTATTTTAGGTTGGCTATACAGAATTTGTAGTAATCTTGAGTCAAAAGTAAAAAAGAGACAAAATTAATCCATTCATGGCGTTTTTTTTTATAATTAAAATATTTTTAGCTACTACTTCTACATCTCTCTCATCATCTTGATAATTGTCATTAACATCTTCGTTAAATCTAAACTTTCCATTGAAAACAAGCTGCTGATCTACAAGACAATACTGAAACCTATTTAGACTTACGGACTAGAACTGTGGGAATCAGCAAAATTTTCTAACATCAAGCGCATTCAGTCCTTCCAGTCAAAAGTCCTTCGAACAATAGTCAATGCTCCTTTCTATGTAACCAACAAAACCCTACATCATGACCTCAACATCCCATTTCTCCTAGACCTTATCCCAGAAAAATTCTCCAAGTTTCACCAGAACCTTACGTACCACCCAAATCCTCTTGCACAATCCCTATCAAGCACCTCCCATCCCTATAATCCTCCAAGAAGGTTGAAACGGCAGTGGCCTCGTGACCTTTTGTAGATTGTATAAATTGGAGTTCTGGCAATGGCCAGATTCTTCGCTCAAGACATGAGTGTATGTGGCTAAAGTGCTCTCGACCAATCTCCGCTGGCTTTAGTACCAGTGACGCGGTTGGAAGAGTAGATCATGGTTCTCCTGGAATTTCCTTGCCTGGTTCTATATAGGTATGCATGTGTTTTTTTTTTCTTAGTTTTAATTTTCTTATTTTTTTAGGTTATTTTATTTTATTATCTATTGTATATACTTTTGATTATTATTTTGTTCTATTTATTTTATTTTTTTGGTGGTTTGATGAAGATTGCTTAAACATGTGTGAAAAAAGAAAAGCCGCTAAATTAAAAGCTCTAAATAATCCTAGCGAAGACAATCTGGAATACTTCCGAATCTCAAAGAACGAAACGACAAAATTGTTCAAAAATAAAAAAAAGGAGTATCTTAAAAACAAAATAATTGAAATAGAAACTAATAGAATCGAAAATAACGTAAGAGACATGTACGAAGGTATAAACAGATCACGTAAATATGTAGGGCCCGTAACGTCTGGAATTAGGGATGATAATAACAATATTCTGACCGATCCGGTTGACATATTGAATAAGTTTAAGGACCACTTTGACAATATTTTAAATACGGGAAATTATGATCTGTGTCCTCCTTCTGAGTACCAGAGTGCTGAACCGTTAATAGAAGGACCAAGTAAAGAGGAAGTTGAAGTAGCTATCGGAAAATTAAAATCATATAAAGCAGCGGGAATCGATAATATTCCTACTGAACTAATTAAGGCATGCGGGGAAGCTGGAGTTTCTAAAATACATCGGTTGGTTAAAAAGATCTGGGTGAACGAGAAATTACCTGAAGAATGGAAAGAATCTATTCTTATTCCGATTCACAAAAAGGGTCCGAGGACGGATTGTAATAACTATCGAGGAATTTCACTCCTTCCGGTATGTTATAAAATATTCACTTTAATCTTAACCAGTCGAATCACGGAATACGCCGAGCAAATTATCGGAGACTACCAATGTGGATTTAGACGGAATCCTTCGACGATTGATCAAATATTTTCTTTACGGCAAATATTAGAGAAAAAATTGGAGTATAACGGTATTGTTCACCAGCTGTATATAGATTTTAAAAAGGCTTACGATTCTATTGACCGCCAGAAACTGTATAATATTCTAATCGAGCAGGGGATTCCAAAAAAAAAACTAGTAAATCTAGTCAGGATGTGCTTGACGGAGACACTCAATAAAGTTAGAATCGGTAATAATTTGTCCGAAAAATTTGAGGTTCGTTCGGGCTTAAAACAGGGGAATTCTCTTTCGCCTGTCCTGTTCAATTTGGCATTAGAACATGCCATTAGGGAGGTAATGCGAACCGAGAAAGGGTTGGATCTGGGCGGGACAACATCCGTGCTGGGCTATGCTGACGATCTGGTACTGTTAAGCGAAGACGTTGAAACTATAAAACTAAATACGACAACGTTAATGAAAGCCGGTAAAGAACTAGGACTCGAAATAAACGTGGATAAAACAAAATATATGGTTAGCTGCAAAAATGGCGATACTACTGGTGATATCGATATACATGGTAATATGTTTGAACAGGTAGATAAGTTTAGGTATCTAGGTTCTACGATAACTAGAAAAAAACGAAATTGAAGAAGAGATTAAGGTTAGACTGAAGGCGGGGAATGCTTGTTATTTTTCTGTGACAAAACTACTTAGTTCGCGCCTCTTGTCCAGAAACTTAAAAATTAGAATCTATAAAACAATTATCTTGCCTACAGTTCTTTATGGATGCGAAACTTGGCCGCTTACATTAACGGATGAGCAGCGTCTTAAGGTTTTTGAAAATAAAGTATTGCGTAGAATATTCGGACCGAAGAAGGATGAGTTAACCGGAGAGTTCAGACGGTTACACAACGCTGAATTGCGTGAGCTGTATCCGGGTAATATAATTGAGGTAATTTCATCGCGGCGAATCAAATGGGCTTGTAAAGTTGTTGGGCTTAGTTACGAGAGAATTCCTAAAAGGTTAATATTTGCTGTGCCGAATGGTAAGCGTCCGAGGGGTAGACCGAAGCGAAGGTGGGAAGATTGCATTAAAGCCGATCTGAAGGGACTGGGTTTGGACGGCGAACGGTGGAGGGAGGTGTGTAACAAGCGATTGGTGGTGTCGGCATCGAACCTTCGGGTTCGCTAAGCCTTATTATTATTATTATTTCCATTCTTTATTCTCGCTTTGCGGGGTAAGTTTCTGAGATGGGAGACCAGAAGTCCAGCCACTTCAGATTAATATCTATTACTTTTTAGATATTTAAAAACTTTCGAACAATACGCGCCGTATCCAAGAGAACTGAGTGTTGAGCCTCTTTCAGCACTTTAAGAGGTAATTTTAATCCCATCGTGCCTGCCACTGTTGTCTTTGGTATTAATCCATTGGAAGATATTATAATTGGAGTGGTGGTGACGTTCCCCAAATGATATAATTCCTTCAGTTCGATTGCCAGTTCCTGGTATTTTCTCAGTTTTTCTCCAACAGTGGAGCTTATATTATTATCATTGGGTATCCCGACATCAATAAGCTCTGCTCTTTTCTCTCTCATGTGTATCAGAAGGATGTCTGGTTTATTGTGACGCACAGTATGGTCAATTATTATCGATTCATCCCAGTAGAGCTTGAGACTACCTTTTTGGAGGAGTTTATTTGGGCGGTACTTATAATATGGAGTTTTGTCATCTAACAAGTTGAACTTCACCGCCAGAGCCTGATGAAAAATTCTAGCCACATTGTTATGCCTCTGCAGATACTCGGTGCCAGCCAACACTCCACACCCACCTGTGATATGTTGGATTGATTCCAGCGTCGCTGAGCATAATCGACATTTATCCGTAGTTGTTGCGTCTTTAAGAACATGCCTTCTATATGATCTAGTAGCAATAACTTGGTCTTGGATGGCGAGCAGAAATCCTTCTGTCTCGGAGAATATCTTTCCAGCTTTCAGCCATTCAATGGATATTTCCTTGTCAATCGAGCTATCATTTAATTTGCTGTAGAATCTTCCATGCAGAGATTTATTTTTCCATTCTGCCAAGCGTTCGTTTTCTGACACGATTGTAGAGACCTCACGATTGCTCAGGTTAAGTGCGGTTAGACCATAATCCAATCTTGAGATTGCGAGGTAAACCTCAGTTGTTTTTGTAAGGAAGTATCGGCGTAGGGCCGCTTCCTGCTTGCGGTAAGCTTCTTCGATATTTAGCAAACCACGTCCTCCTTCTTTCCTAGGCAAATACAGACGAGCTTTGGATGATATTGGATGGTGGGCCCGTTCTTGTGTGAGAGTTGTTCGCACAAGGCGGTCGATCTCCTGTAGGCTGGTGTTTGACCAGTGCAATATGCCGAAACTATAACCGAGAGCAGGTATTGCCCAGGTGTTAATAGCCTTGATTTTTTGTTTCCCGGTTAGCTGGGTTTTGAGCACTTTCCGCAATCAAATTTTCAACATTGTCAGAAGGTCTTGTTGCATATCTTTTCTTGCAATTTTAAGATGTTGCTGCATTCCGAGATATTTATATAACCTATTGTCTTCAAGTTCCCTGATATACTCTTTTTCATTGATTAGAATATTCTGCATACTAACCACTTTTCCTTTGGTTACATGGAGCACCGCACATTTATCCAGACCGAGTGACATGCCTATATCACTACTAAAAGATGAAACGGCTTCAACCATACTTTGTAATTGGTCTTTGTTTTTCGCATATAGTTTAAGGTCATCCATGTACCAGCTGTGGCTGACTGTGGTGGCTTCGTCGTTGATGATTAATTTGTATCCCATCTTGTTCTTTCGAAGAATCCTGCTTAGTGGGAACAAAGCCATACAGAACCATAAGAGGCTTAGACAATCTCCTTGGTATATTCCTCTCAATTTTTTAATTTGATTCCCTTTGCAGATAGTTCCAACTTTCAGCGTAGTTTTCCAACCTGTCATTAAGTTTGAAAGGAGCCTGCTTAGTTTAGATTCAACCTTGTATATATCTAGTACTTTAAGTAGCCAGCTGTGGGGAACCGAGTCAAAGGCCTTTTTATAATCGATCCATGTCATTATTATTATTATTATTTTATTTTTTTGTACATATAGTGTGAATGTCATCTTACCTCACTATAACCAATGTCCAACAGACAGATTGTTATAATACAAAAAAACAAAACAAAAAAAAACATCTTCGTATATGACACCGTTCAGTAGATTTTAAATTTCTGATTCTATGATACAATCTTCCAGTTCAGAATCCCCTTCTTCGTTATCTGATGCAATAAATGTATCGTTATTAACTGATACGATACAGGTGTAATAGGTATAGGTGGTGATGACAGTGTTGGAATGGGTGTATAAACTGTGTAAAGGATAGGACCTAGGATACTACCTTGAGGAACACCATCAAACTGAGAAAAAAGAGATGAATAAGCTATGATTTACTTTGAAGTATCTATTGGTAAGGTAGAAACGGATAATGAGGAAATATGTAGGCGGTAAGAATTACGAAGTTTGTACATCGGTATCGGGTGCCAGACTCTATCAAACGCCTGTTCAACGTCGAGAAAGACTCCTGAGCAGTATCTTCCGGGAATTAACGAACTCGTGTAACAGTAAAGTCTT
Organism: Nezara viridula; assembly: GCA_928085145.1. NCBI lineage: Eukaryota > Metazoa > Arthropoda > Insecta > Hemiptera > Pentatomidae > Nezara > Nezara viridula. The sequence continues at coordinate 7,721,621 of OV725082.1, forward strand.
TTATTCTAAAATATATAGTTACATTGACATAATGTTATTGAACTTCTTACGAACTATCCTTGTGAGGCCTAAACTAATGTTACATTTCTAATCTTTAAACTTGGTCTGTAGGTTATTTTGGAGCTCAATATATAGGAAATGATAAAGGAGGGGATGGCTATTATTTAATTATTCCGGTGGGAACGTTGTTTGTTTTTTTTTGTTAAAAGTAATAATGCAACAAGCATGTGCTAGATTTTGGGATAAATGAGGCTCAATATACAAAATCAGGTATCTTTTATGGGATAATATGGGTAATAATGTTGTAGCCATAAATTGTTAGAGGACTGACAACATCTCCTTTTAATATATAGGAGAATGACAGAGGAACGTGGAGAATGACAGCATAAATCTATTAATGGTTAAAGAAGGTCCACTCTAACTCTTTGAAACAATAACCCTCTGAGACAAAGGAATTAACAATATTAGTAATAATAAACATCCTCCTTCCTACGCCTACAACCTTCTCCAATTCAAGTCCTCAGTCCACTCACTCTCCACAAGATCTCGACCTTCCGACCTTTACATTCCTTCTCACAGATCTGCCTCGTTCCAAAACTCCTTTATTGCACGTTCTGTTAGTTTCTGGAATTCCCTTCCTATCAAAATTCGACATTCTTCATCCTTATCTACATTCAATACCCTCCTATTCCAATTCCTGTCCCAAAAACAGTCAGGCACCAGCTAACCTTTTATGTAAAATTACATATTATCTATACGACCATATTCACATATAGCTCATGACCTGAATACTTATTATAGATTCGACTTTCTTTTTCTCTTTTTTTTTTTTTCAATAGAAACAGATTTTACTGTTAAGAAGAATATACATTTATTTTTTCTGTATTTTTTATTTTTTCTAAAAGGGTTTATTTATATTTTAACATTGTACATAGTATCTTACTATGGTTTCAAGAGTTTTTTATATAGATTTTTTTTATTTTATTTTGTATATAGTATGTATAACCAATATTTTTTTCTTTTCTTTTCTTTAATGACCTATCTTTATTTTAATTTGTTATGTTTTTTTTTATCTGGCCAGATGTAAAATTTTAATGTCTGTACTTTTTTGTTATTCTGAAGGGACTTCGTCCCAGAATAAAATTATTTGTCTATTCTATTCTATTCTAAATAAAGAAAAAGTAGTAATAATAACTATAGCTATTTTACTCGCTCTCCAATGCAGAGAAGACTACGGCTATCACACGATGGTATTACTGAATAGTGGAGTGGGATGTGAAGAATCCGAATTGGGATGTGTTTAGAGTCTAGGATGGGATTTTTTTTTAAATTTGAAAATATATAATATGCGTGTACCCTATATAGAACAACGTTTTAGAAACGATTTCATTTATTTCTGATACCATCGATGAGCCCACCACTTATTTTCGAAATTTTTTCATATTCAAAATACAATTATACATGCCAAGAATATGACTTCTCAAATACAGATCTTAAAGAAAATATTAATTATTATTTTAGTAACAAGTCGTAATTTCTGTAAACCTTAACAAATACCTAAGGGCAGGCGAGAGGTTCGGGAAGGGGGGGGGGGCGCTAGGGTACACTGATTCAGCCGCCATTATATTATTAGCTGCGGGATTATCTAAATGGGATTAGGCTAAAGCTGACTCTAGCTACACCACCCACGGCTTCACTTCATCAACCCAATATACGATACTCCACCGATTTCAATAACAGCAAACACTCATTGAAATCTCATGTATATCTTATAATAAATATATTAACATTTAATATATTTTAAACTATGATCAGGATATGATCAAGAGAGATAGGAACAATACTTTGCCCAAAAAGCTGTTGTAAATTTTTAATTTTTTTACTTTAGAGAAAACGTTTAGTCATATATCTTCATAGTGTCCATCCAACATCAACATTCGATTTACACAATTTGGGATCAAAGGGAGGGGGGAGGAAGAGAGGAGGGAGTGTTTTAAAATTTCGTCCATTAAAATGGAAAAGCAAATACGTAAAAATTGAATAATTGTATGATGATATGTTTTAACTCTTAAATCTTCGGAGACGCCTCGGAGGGTTATCAGGGATAGAAGAGGAAGCAAGTTTAGAGACAAGAGGATTCGAATTGTTCTGAAATTATTGAAGGTATCTGGATTGGGCCAAATCGGAAACATGAGGAACATTATGGTCGTTATGGATACATGGATTTATTGGATACAAAGTAAGGAGCAGTGAGGATTTTCCGAAGGATTTCGAATTGTAAGGATTGGATACGAGAGGAATTCGATGGCTTAGTGGAGGCCCAAATCTCAACTCCGCAAATCCAAATAGGTCTAATTGTTGTCATGTATATGAGTCTTTTGTAATTAATTGAAAGTTTAGAACGTTTGTCAAATAAGTGTTGTAGTAGTCGGAAACGTCGAGCGGTTTATTGACTTTTCAGTCTAGTATGAGGTAATCAATTTTTTTTTCTATTTTCTGGGTTTCTGATGACGTAATATATTCCAAAAAATGAATATAATTTTCGTTTTTATAAATAAAGGCCGTAATTTCACCAAAATTTTATTTATTTTTTATTTTATCTTGACAAACTTTCGGCCAACACTAGAGACATTTTCTAGTCTTAATTAAGTCCTCCACTAAATATTCAATGCCATTTTCCTTTTTTCTATGAACAATTAAAAATGTCCTTATATTTTAGTATTATTCCTAGGTCATCTCTGGAGTCCCTTCAGTAATTTACCTTGGGCTCACCTTCGACAGAAGGGTGACATGGGTCCACATGTTAAAATGAAACGTAAGACACTTAACAAACGACTAAACCTACTTTACTCTTTTCTTTCCAAATCTTCAAAACTAAAACTAAAACAGGAACTGAATACATATACATACTTACTTAAGCCCATATGGACTTGTTCATCACAAATATACGGTATCGCTAAAAAGACCCACCTACAAAAACTTCAAACGTTCCAATCAAAATTATTGCGATTCATAACAAAAGCACCTTGGTACGTGACTAACAAAACTCTACATACTGACCTCCACTTTCCAATAGTTCACCGACATATAACGACCATTTATCAACTATTTTACACAAATTTAAATGGACATAATAACAGACTAATAAGAGACATGGCCACAGCTGACATACCTCAGAACACGAGGAGGAGACTAAAAAGGCGTTGGATGAGGGATCTCCTTCCTTAGACAACCTAAGTAATTGGAACAAGTTAGGGAAGAGGTACTGCTGAGTACTTTCCTTCCCCATGCCTGTCATGTCAGTATTTCTTGTATCGCCATCACATTTGCTGATTGTCAACAATAAGTTGACAGGCGCAAATATATTTTTGATAGACAAAAAAAAAAAAGATTATATATTTATTTTTATTATAAGAATTAAATAAAGAATTTAAAATAATTCATTTTATTTTTTATTTAAAAAAAAATCGTCATTATTTTAAAAAAATTGAAAATTAGCCACCTAATGGCCTATTTCCTAAACACAGTATATATTTACCTTTTAAACTACATAGGACATGTACATGATATGTAAATAATTGGCGAGACATGAAGACATGAAAGAGGATTGTAACATGGCGGGACACGCACAGTTACGAGAGAGATCTGATAAGACACGCACTTCACTTCTGTGACTTACTTCTCGTGTATTCTCCCTTCCTTTATGTAGTCATTACTTATCTCCGCGAGTATGTTGGATATAGCTTCACTATTTTATGTATATATATATATATATACATATATTTATTATTTTCAATAATTATCCATTGTGATCGACTAAAAAATTCAAAAACTTAACCCTCTCTCAAAATTTGAGGTTTCAAGTTTCAGGGTCCGTAGAATTCGAAAAACGAATAATTTTTTTTTCCGTAAGCCGTCCGCTTTAAAATCGGACAGTTAAGAGAAAAGATATCTCCAATTTTTTTGTTTTGTTTTTTATGTCCTACTCTAAATTTGATATCCCTTGTTTTGTTTTTCAATGTTGAATGTGTTACTGAAGTAAGCTACTTTTTTTAGTATATTACTAATGATTAAAAAAAAAAGTTTAGTCTAATAATTGGAATCATCTTTTATTTATTTTTCTTTGTAACTAGGAAGGTAATATTTCTTTAGATGTATAGTTGTTTGAAAATAATGAACCATTGTGAAATAATTTGCAGCTTTTTTTTTTCGTTTGGCTCTACAGACCTTGTAGATCTTTGCCGCCTGAACCAGCCACACATGATATATATATATATATATATATATATATATATATATATATATATATATATATATATATTATATATATATATATATATATATATATATATATATATATATATATATATATATACTGTTGCAAGACCAAGACCAAGACTGGTAAAAAAAAGTCTACTTTTTAATAAAAATTAAGTATTAATATTAAATATATATATATATTTAATATTAATACTTCATTTTTATTAAAACTGAATTTAAAAATTAAGTATTAATATTAAATATATATATATTTAATATTAATACTTCATTTTTATTAAAACTGAATTTAAAAATTAAGTATTAATATTAAATATATATATATTTAATATTAATACTTCATTTTTATTAAAAAGTAGACTTTTTTTTTACCAGTCTTGGTCTTGGTCTTGCAACAGTTAGGCGATCTTGGTCTTGTACTTTGCAAGACCAAGACCAAAACTGGTAAAAAAATCTACTTTTTAATAAAAATTAAACCAAAATAGTTATTAATACTTGACAATTTTTGTTATTATATGTATAGAATTGGTATTACCAATATATTTTTGAATTTAGCTCTTCTAATTTTTCATTCGGGCTCAGTTAGGTTTCCACTGTATAAAAAATTACAGTGATATCTCTATAGTAATAAGCTAAAAGGTAACTGTAAGACTGATGCGAGAAACTTGCGCAAGACCAAGACTGAGTTTGCAATTGGACAACACTAATTGCAATAATTATAAGAATGATAGAGTAATAGTACAATCTACCACATTCAAGGGCAAAAAGTATAAAGGCTTTTTCTCCCATACAATACATACAAAAGGGAAATAAACAATAAAGAATATATCAAATATATAACAATAATTAAAATGACAATGATAATAAATAATAATAAGATAAAAATACAATAAAATGTACATTTCAAAAATAAAATTGTTCTTAAATACATTAATTCCTGGCAAAGAAACCGTTTTTAGAGCCAACGGTTGCAGCGAATTTTAAGTTTAAGAGCTCAAATTATTATATAATGACTATATAATGAGATTCCATAGTTGTTTTTTTTAAGTTATTTGAATATTATGAAAATACTCAAAATATATTTTCATTTATTTTAATAATCCAATTCGCTTTCTACAAAAAAGTGCAAAAAAGCGCCTAAAGAAGCTTTAACATAACGCATACCATGTGTAGTCCCTCCATCATTTAAAATGAAATTCCGAGAACGACGATCAATGACAACGTGTTTATATCGTAGCTTCCCTTTATTTAGAACGCCATTAACTACTTCGACAAATTCACAACTGGTCCTTTTTAGTTGAAATCAGGGCATTAATTAGCGTCAATGACATCATTGCTATCGATTTCTGATCGCAACTCTGGCTCAAATTAGGCATTTAAACCTGCGAGGTATTTTCCAATAGAGGTCAAGCATGTTCACTAAAGGCTTCTGTCATCTTTGCCTGCTTTCGGAAAGACCTACGCAGTGTTTCAGATAAAGTATTTTAAAATAAAACGTTCTATTTTTTTTTTATTTCCCATTCTAATAAATTAAGTATTAAGTATATCATAATACTTTATTTTAATTTTAACATTCTATGCTCTTTGCACCTGCGTTGCAGCAGACATAGCAAATTTGATGTATTATGCATTAGCGACGCGTTTTCTTTATAAGTTTTCATTTTGTTTTTATTGTAGGACTATGGCCATTTTCTTTTTATCAGCATCGATCAGGTAACAGGAAGCAGGAAATAGAAAGGACTTCATATAATAAAATACTATTACTATAATATAAAATAAACTATAAAATACTACTACTATTATTAAATAGGAATAAAATAATTCAAATACTCAAAATTAGTGTTGCCCAAAATCGGTCTTGGTTTACTGTTGCAAGACCAAGAACAGAACAGGCAAAAAAAAAAAAAATTAAAAAAAAAAATTAAGGCAAAATAGTTACTAATACTTGAAAATCTTAGTTAGTATATATAAATAATTGATATAACCAATACACTTTTGCATTTAACTCCTTTAATTTTTCATTCGGGCTTAGCAAGGTTTCTCCTATCTAATAAAATACAGTAATATCTTTATATTAATAAGCTAATAAGTAACTGAAAGACTCTTGCGCAAGATCAAGACCATGACCAAGACTGAATTTGCAAGACCAAGACTCGTCTCGGTATCGCGATTGGGCAACACTACTCAAAATGCTTAAACAAAAAAAATATTTTATTTTTTATTTAAATACACAAAATAAATTACTAAAAGGTGTAGGATCTCATTATTATAAATAAGCTGCTCGTCCACCAGTAAGTATTTTGTTTTTTTTTGTAATTAAAATACTGTTGGTATATTGTATTTGAAACACCTTTTCTGAAAACAATTTTAATATACTGCATTAAAAAAAATACTTCATATTTTAAATAGTGTATTTAAAAAAAACAAAAAAAAAAACTATATTCTGGTTAAATTTCATTTATTGTGTGACCATGTTGGGATACGCATCAAAATGGAGCAACCTTAGTTTCAGTCCAAGTCATGTCCAGTAGTTGGTTTCCGAATTTTATTTTATTTTTTTTAAAATTAAGAGTACTCTCTTTATAAAGGCTGTGTGTGCTCCAGGATTTTTATCTTATTATTATTTATTATCATTGTCATTTTAATTATTGTGATATATTTTATAAATTCTTTATTGTTTATTTCTCTTTTGTCTGTATTGTATGGGAGAAAAAACCTTCAAATTTTAAGTTAAAATTTTAATGTATTTAAATTTACTAGGCTATTAGAAGACTCATATCGAAAGTCAGAAGCGAAGGTATATAAAACACAATAAATTAATAAACCTCACTACAACGTGTGGTGGTTCTTAAGTTCAATACTTCGAAAGGAAGGAAGGCCAACGGTTATGGAGAGAGGTGATCAAACCAGGATCACGCTCCACAGCCATGTTATTTTCCTTAATAAATTAATTAATAAAGAGTACTCACTTTATAAAGGCTGTGTGTGCTCCAGGATTTATCAACGCCTTATGAAAAATAATAAATACTTAAAAGAAGAAGAAATTAAATTATATTCTGGGACATTTTATCCCCCAAGAATTATTACAGTGAACAAAAAAAATTACAATTGTCTGGAACTACTAGAAAATAAAAAATAATTAGTTAACATAGTTAGGTGTTCCTCAAGGTAGTACCCTTGGTCCTATCCTTTACACAGTTTATACAGCTGGTATCCCAACCCGTTTTAACACTGTCATTACCACGTATGCCAAACTCTTCAATCACACATGACAAACCTCGAAGAGTGAGCTCAAAACTGGAGGATTAAAATAGATTCCCATTAGGAATAAATCTCATCAAATCACCTTTACCCTTCGTCGTAAACCTATGATTTCCTGTCCTACAGTATCCTTTAATAACACCCCACTTATCCCTGTTGAACAAATCCGTTACCTAGGATTCACCTGGACAAACGTCTCACTTGGAATCCTCCTAAGAGTCTGAAACGACAAGAAACCGCTCGACGTTTCCGCTTACTCCAACACTTACTAGACAAACGATCTAAATTTCCAATTAATAACAAAATACTCATATACAAATAAGATCTATTTGGACTTACGGAGTTGAGCTATGGGACTCCCTCCAGTAAACCATCGAATTTCTCTCGTATCCATTCCCCACAATCCAAAATCCTTTAATTAATTTGCACATAAATATATATGAGTGTGTTCATTTATTTGTTCTGATTAACAATATTGTTAATATATAAGTAGCAATAATCTAACAGTCCAATGAAGGTGTCAGCTCTTAAATGCGAAATTATTGTTTTCACGTTATTTACTTACTTGTAATCAACCGAATTCGAAGCCGAGAATTTGAGCTAAGGAGTCGATAATTTACCAACTAAAAAAAACAAAGCTAAAACTTTATAAGAAAATTAACACCAAGTTATTATTGTACGCTCTGAAAATGTTGAGGTAAGAGTATTAACAATTCCTGGAAGGTCTCATGTAATCTACGACAGCGATATCCGAGCGAATAGAGAGTTTCTCGTTTTAAATTGAACATTGTGTAAATATGAACAATGGCTGCTGAGACACAATACTGGAACAGTGAGGAGGGAAACAAAACATAGGAACCCACCGAGTTTCCAAAGCTAACACCAAAAACTTATTGTACTGTTTCTGTCTCGCTCTCGGAACTTGCTTCTATATGCTTTCATTACCGCTCTGTTTTAGAGTTTTCTTCTACTGCTAATATAATGGTTGAAATTTATATATTTAATGTGTATTTAAGTTGCCATTGTTTTAGTAAGAGAAGCTGATAAAGTGATTTATATCTTGCTTAACAATATGCTATTTTTGAATTGTTATTTTCGTTCAACTGTTGTTCGTAATTTGAGGCAAAACTCTGCCTATATCACGCCCTACTTCATATATTCAATTCAATACCGCCTGCTAATTTCATCATCCGGATCTCTTAGCACAACCCCTATTCTAGCTCCTACAAACCCTAGTCAGCTGTTACAATCCTTTTCAAAGGTTCAAACGGCATTGGCCTTGCGACCTTTTGTAAATATGTATATATCAGAGTTCCAGCACTAACCAGATCTATTCAAGACGTATGCACGTGATTATTAATCGCTCAATCTCCACTAGCTTTTAGTGTACCAGTCATCATAACAACCCAATACCTACAAAAAATTATATATCTTGGACTACACTTACTACTCTAAATACAACTTAAAACTACGGATTCGGGACTACAGATCCTCACTTAACATACGAAATAATTTATAACGCTATACATAGGCAAAATAAAAATCTGGTGTGTCCACTCACACGACTTTCCTTCCTATATCAGGAAAGTTTTTATATCTTTACATATGTCCATAAAGAAACAAAAAAAATTGAATAAGATTTATTTGATAAACTAAAGTAATGTAAACCGGCTTAAGGTAGATCACTGTACAAATTTCAATAATCTCTAATATTGCTGATCAAAAACTTTTTGGCATAGCCTAATTTTGTCAAATAATAATTTCTGTTGAAAGTAGACAAAATAGTGAAGTTTGTCTGATGTGGGCAACAGATTTTTTTACTTTCAGTTAGTTATCCTTTTTCTCTCATTCATCCTTTTCTGACACCGGGATATGTACGCGGAATCTTACATTGGAAATTGAATAGCTATAACTTCGTTAATAATTGTACGAAATGAAGGATATTTATATAGTTTCGTAGGGAATTAATAACTTAGCGAGTTAGACCTCAAAACATTTTTCTTTTCTTTATAACTTTTTTCCTGATTTTTTTTTCCGGAATTTACTCCATGTACGAAAATCGAAAGGACGATTAACAAAACATTATAGGAAAGTTTCATCAATATCGTTAGAGCCGTTTTTGCGCCACAGTCTATAGAAAAACATATTTTTGATTTATTGCGCAGTAGCTATTGCGCATAGAGCATAGGTCCGTCGAAAACCGCATATCGAAAATTTGACGCGATCGCAATACTTTTTTTACCTAGTATAGGTAGGAAAGTAAAAACAAAATACTAACAGAATTACCGAAATTTCTTCGAAAATGTTTTACTGCGTCATCTAATATTTTAAATCACATTGTACATAACCATTTAAATACTCCAAGTATATAAAAATTCACATCCATGACAAACATAATACATTTCCTTCTTAAACCCTAAATCCATTCGTTCTATCAATTTCTTCCCCCCTTTTTCGAGATTAACGCATATAAAAAAGAAAACGGACTAGAGACCTGCTTCGTCACCAATAAATAAATTAAGACCATTATCAAGCAAAATCAAGAAAACTAATCAGTAACATCAAATTTGCTAGATGCGCTACTACGCAGTTGTAAATGGAATAAAAGAACAAAAAAAATAAATAAAGTAAAGTTAATTGTCTTAACTAAGGGTCTTATAGCTGTACCATTAAGGTTCTATTAAGCTGGTACTGCCCACGGCAGCGGCTGCTGGCGGTTGAGAACTACTTTAGTGGAATAGAAAGAAAAGTATTTCGTTGGCACTGCTCGGCGGTCCATGTATGACACTGTATCTATACTGCTACTTTCTGAAATCTGAAGCACTAAAGTTGTTAGCAGTTCACTGGTTATAGGTTATGTTATCATACTGGAGCATTTTCTTGATGATAAAAATCACCTTGATATCTTGATAAAGTCATTTGTTATGTTTTTTCATCAAGTCTGCAAAATTATATGAAAAATTGTTTAAAACTTACACAAATCAATAGTGCATCATATTTTTTTAGGTTGAAGAACATTATTTATTTATTTATTCCATTAAAAGAATTTTAAAGAGAAATTCAAATATACCTAAATCCAAATTTTTTTTAAAATTTATTTATTGAGTATTACAACAATCTGTCACATGGACATCAAACGAAATTAAATAATCCAGTAAATTTTAACCTCAGTTAAATTCCCAAATCCAGACACTGAAAAATCAATTTTTATTTTTTAATTAAAGTGCTGATTTACTGATTACCTATCGACAAAACGGTAAAGCTTCGCCTTCTGTGATTTCATTACAAATATATGATATTTATTACTAATCAATTCTGCGATAATCACTACTTCTAATCAAACTAATAATAACTAATATATTTAAAATAAAATCTATATCATCAGTTCTTAAAATAATATTACATCGTCTCATTTCTAGTATAGATGTTTATATTTTGTATTCAAAATATTACAAGAAACCATCATTTTGTAAAAGATAGACATTGTTTTCAAATATATGTATACTATTGTTATTCAACTTTAACTACCAGATAAAATATCGTGTATTTATTAAATAAGATTGAAACTTCACCATCATGTGTATCATTATTCTTATGATGTAATTAAAAAAACATTAAATTTAAGGCTAACATTTTTATTTAAAATTATTTCAGTCTAGGATACTCAATTGAGAATATTTGGCAGTGAGTAGATTTAGCTAAAAATACAAGCATTAGCAGTTGGTTGGCAACATGTAATGGCGTTCGCTGCCGTGGGAAGAACCAGCGAAGTAGTAACTTTAAACAGCGTATTACGGACTTGAACTTTGGGGGACAGTTGAAGTTTCTAACATTAAACGCATCAAATCCTTTCAATCCAAAGTTCTCCGAACAATAGTCGATGCTCCGTTCTATGTAACCAACAAAACCCTACACCATGACCTTAATATCCCATTTGTCCTTGACCTTATCCCTGAAAAATTTTCCGAATTCCGTCAGAACCTTACAAATCATCCAAATCCGCTTGCAAAATCCCTATCTAGGTCCACTCATCTCTAGAATCCTCCTCGAAAGTTGAAGCGGCAGTGGCCCAGAGATCTTTTGTAGTATATATCTTGGAGTACTGACAATGGCCATATTCTTCAATCACGACATGAATGTAAGTGGCTAAAGCCCTCTCGCTCAATCTCCACTGGCTTTAGCACTATTAACTCGGTTGAGAGAGTAGCGTAGGGATCTCTTGAAGTCCTTCTTTCCCCTATATAGTTAAAGAGTCAAGTCTGGTTTGGGATTCCCCGCCTAATGTATATATGTATGACTGAGTTTTTAATTTATTTATCTTTAGGATATTTTATTTATTATTGAATATAGTTATTGATTATTATTTAATAATTATTTTACTTTTGTTAATTTTCATGTTTTCTGTATATATGGTGTGAATGTGACAATAATTATGATATAGGTGACAGATAATTATATTTCTAAATACATATTTTTTTCTGTCTTTATACTTCTATCCACACCTGTCATAGTATTGACAATAAGCAGATGTGATCTCATTATATTGAAAATTGGCATTTAAGGCATGAGGAAGATTACTACCCATTCTTTCTTGTCTTGGTCTACTTCATAATTTAGGAAAGGAGATCTCTCATCCAGCTCCTCTTTAGTCGTCTCCTGATGGGCATGTCAGCTGTGGCCATGTCGTTGATAAGTCTATTGTGTTGTCCATGAAGTTTAATATCAAATCGGGAGTAGAGAGTACGTATGTGCTGGTCGATAGTTTGTTATTCCATGTCAGTATGTAAAGTTTTGTTGTTTACGTACCGTATAAGCTGATGTTATTAGTCTTAAAATTTTGGATTGAAATGATTGTAGTTTTTGTAAGTGCGTCTTTTTTGACGAAACCTATATTTGTGAGGCGTATGTCGATATGGGTTACAGTAGGTAAGTGTACGTATTTAGTTTTTGTCTGATTTGGAAAAAAAGGGAGTATAGTATTTTCGGTCGTTTGTTCAGTCTTTTGTTTCATTTTAACATGTGGACCCCAGGTCATCCTTCTATCGAATAATTGTCCAAGATAACGTATGGTGTCAGTCTAAGGAATTTGTTGCCGATATGAACTGGTGGTATAAATAAATATAAATTAAAAAAAAAAATTTGTATATCCTATATTAAATCATATTTTAATATATTTTTACATTATTTCATATACATTTTTATATTATATATTTTTTTATACGCACTGGAAACTTTATGTGTATTAGGAAACTAGGGCGTAAAACGATTTTCAGGAATATATATATATATATATATATATATATATATATATATATATATATATAATATATATATATATATATATATATATATATATATATAGCGGAGAACATGAACCAGACAGACTGCCAATCCGAACTGAAAATCATTCCATGACCGAATTGAATGGGTTCGATTCCCGACGGCCCTTGGATGTATTCCTCGAGGGAAGGAAGATTAGGCAGGAACTGTTAGGCATAAGGACCTCTAATTAGTCTACTTCCTCGAAGGAAGGTCTTGTCCTGTAGTGGAAGTCAATGCGGTTCCAAGTAGTCTGGAACCAGGAAATAGGGAGAGCTGCTCTAAGAGCTTCGGCATTGCGACTAACCTTAAGGTTTGGAGTAATTAGGTTAATTTTATTAAAACATTGTTTTTAGTAATAATGAGAGATTTAGCAACTAATCAGTGAAGTTTGCAGGATAGAATGAGTTCCTAAATTCATCGATGGCATCGGAAATCGATCAAAGCATTCGTAAAATCACGATGGATTTCAGGGGGTTCCTTTATTCAGCGATTAAATAACTAAATTCTGAAAGGTTCCACAAGATTTTGTGTTCGATGTATTTATGAAATTCAATTATTCAGTAGGTAAGATGAACGGAACAGTTATGGATAGGTTAAACTTAAAATGTAAATAATAAGCTTCCTTGTTAATTTAAAGGTTTCCTATGATTAAGTATCAATGTTTTTATTTTTTATCTATTTATTTGTTTTACTTATGATTTATTTAATTCGCTAAGAATTTCTGTATTTTTTAAAAATTTTATTTCAAGTTACATTTCTTTGGTTTTATAGTTTTTGTCTTTGTTATATAGATATATATATATATTTTTTTTTTACTTTTATGGTATTGAATATATAGTATGAATGGGTCTCACTCAGCTTTAGTACTCAGTGCCCTTAAGTGTGGCAAAATGTATTACTTCTCAATGAAAAAATATGAAAAAAATATTTAAAGGTTCCAGTTTTTTCTAGCTGGAAGAAAAAATAAGCTCTATTGACAACTGTATGAACAAAGTTTCTAGAAGACAATTTTAAAATGCCTATCATTGTTGTTTCTATATAGCTCTTGAGATTCAGTGTGATACATACTTTTCTAGTTTTGCTAAGAGTGTGTTAATTTATGTTATGTTAGCTGTATGGTTATCTTTGTCTTTATAGTTAAATAAAGATTTTAGAATTTTTCTGAGGAATGTCCATTACTGGTACCGACACCCTGCCGATTACTAGAACAATTTAATTCCGGTGTGTACATCACTAATGCAAAAAGGTGTTTTTTTCTGGAGATTATACCTGCATAATTAAATATTTTTTGAATTTTAAAGTGTAAAATTTCAAGAAAATTCGCTAGAGATCTAAATTGCCAAAGGAGAAGTTTATAGCTATAATAACTACGGCGGTATAAGCCAGAAAATACAAAAATTGTCTTTGTATGCCTATCACTGCTGTGCTTACCATACCACCTTAAGTCAGACCATTATGAACACAACATCCCTCTGTCCTATATATTTTTTCTAAAAGGTGTTTTTTTTTTTGTCGGTACGCCATAAATTCGTCAATTCTTCATCGAATCCAAAGATTGACCACTCATTTTGAAGATATTTTCCTTCACATGCTAAAAATAGTCATATTCCACCGAAATTTCTGGGAAAAAAGTTATGAAGGAAAAGAAACTTTATTTTAGAATAACTCAAAAAGTATGCATTTTTCTTTATCGTACACATGGTAATTAGAAAGATTACTAAACTACCTACAGAACAAAAAAAAAATCGTAAACATCGAACAATTATCAACAATGATGCAATCCATTAGTTTTTTTATACTTAATAATGTTTTCCTGTTTAAAGATATTGCATTTAGGAGTAGAATAGTCTAGTACACTTTTTTTTCTGGATGTTATATTAATATTATTATTTCTTAAAGACATTTGGTTGTTCTTACATTTTTTTTTAATAATTTAAGAAATACCATGATCGGGTCATTATTTTGTTTTTATTACTTTTATCTTTCGAGCCAGCGTTTAAAAATAGGTCTTAGCAAAAAAATTTGTACAAATATTTTTGTCCATTATGTTTAATGGAATATTGTAACCGAACAACGAAAAAATATTAATTTCTATAAATAGGAACTACTTATTTCCATATTGTTTTGCTATTTCTTCATTAAACAAAATTTTCTGGGAATTATTCGCAATGGGCCAACTAGTATTGATTGATATAATGTTATATAATAATAAATAATAATAATAAGGCTTAGCGAACCCGAAGGTTCGATGCCGACACCACCAATTGCTTGTTACACACCTCCCTCCACCGTTCGCCGTCCAAACCCAGTCCCTTCAGATCGGCTTTAATGCAATCTTCCCACCTTCGCTTCGGTCTACCCCTCGGACGCTTACCATTCGGCACAGCAAATATTAACCTTTTAGGAATTCTCTGGTTACTAAGCCCAACAACTTTACAAACCCATTTGATTCGCCGCGATGAAATCACCTCAATTATATTACCCGGATACAGCTCACGCAATTCGGCGTTGATTGATATAATGTTAAGACATTTTAAACCTTTTACACACTGACTTATGGTTTATTATCATGGAATGCATTTTTCGGGCTGGGAATTTTAACTTGATTACTTTTCATCATTTTCTTATCTAGTTGTGGTATGGGAGTAATAAAGGGCAGTAAATTTAACTCCTGTTAATAAATCCGCTCTCCTAAATATATCATCGTTTCCCTAAAAACGCAAATATTTATTGCTACTTCCATGGTTCCATAACAGCCATTTTTTTCGTGGTGTTGGATGAGGTATGTTGCGCGGAACAATGTTCATTACTTATGAATTGGAATGGTCCACTATTGCAGAGCCTTCTTGATGTCCTCTACCGCGGTAATGGTCACGGATAAAGGCTCTTTATTTATCTCTATTTATGTATGCGTTGGGAACCAACATGGCGGGAATATATTCCGGGCCGGCTCTAATATATAGCGGATTTCGCAGAGGGCCTAGTCACGATAAACATCATTTGGCTGATGGCGTGGTGTTTGTGGAGTAATTTGGCAAACAGAACCGACCAGTTCGGCATAATATCTCGGATATTGGATAATGAAATATCGTTCCAATTATTGATAAGCTATTATATATAGCTGTGACATTCAACCATTTGCTTTAAAAAATAAAAATTCACGAAATTAAAAAAAAAAACAATGCACATTTACTTTATACTTACTAGTAACACATGGATATCATGAATAATCCCTTCGCTGTAAAACTAAAGAATCTATAAAATAGTAGGTACATTTTTTTTACGTTCCTTTCTATACTATGTAAGGAAAGTATTGCAATGGAGTCAAATTTCCGATATGCGGTTTTTGACGATCTATACGTTTCAGAGCCCTTTGAGTCCAAAAAACACATTTTGCCATTGGTCTGTCTGTGCCAAGATTTTCTCGGTAACTACTGAACCGATTGTGTTGCTTCTTTTTTTATTTTTTAGGGTTTTGACTACTGGTGCTTGTGACACAAATTGGATGCTCCATCCGCAATAACTGCTGCGCAAGAAATGAAAAACATGTTTTTCTATGGACTGTAGAGCAAAAACAGCTTTAACGGTTTTGATGAAACTTTCCTATAATGTTCTAATAATTGTCCTTTCAATATTCGTGTTTGAACTAAATTTCCGAAAAAAATCAGGAAAAAAAGTTATAAATAGTCAATTGGAAAGCAAATGGGGGTTCATGAGATTTTGGTATTTAATTAAATCAAACATATGTTGTCTTGTAGGGATATTGTGTTTGTTCAGCCCTGATGAAGGCCTTATAAATAAAAATATTTTTACATTTTTTTTACTGAACATCCCAACCAATGTTCTTTTCAATAATATTTATTTATTTATTATCTAAACTTTCCTCTACCCGATAGGGACATTGGTAATTCTTTCTTCACTCCAGTTTCCAATATTCTATTGTAGAATCCGTTTTTTTTTTTTGTTTTTTTTAAAGCTCATCAGAATTTCTACATCTTTCTCAGTATCTTGTAATATTTCCTGAAGAGTACTGTGTAAGTTGAGATTTTTTCTTGAGGGTGCATAGTATTCACAATCTACGAGTATGTGGTTCACGGTTCTAGGGGAACCACATCTGACGCATGTAGGTGTCTCTCGACCGTAGAGTGAGTAACCGTGTGAAAATTCGCAGTGTCCAATTCGGAGCCGGCACAGAATTTCCTCTTTTCTTGACTTCCTGTAACTAGTGCACCATTTAGCACTGTTTGCTTTTATTAGGACAAGTTTGGAGGGGTTTCTTCTCCAGTTCTCATTGCATTGAGCTATTATCTGGGATTTTGATTGCCTCACCCAGTCCTCTCGAGGAACATGGATTTTACCTCATTATTGTCATTAGTTCGGGCTATTCGGGATGCGGCGTCTGTCTTTTGGTGCCCTGTATACCACAATGAGACGGGGCCCAAATAAAATCTGTTTTATTTCCTGCTCCTTTTCCGATCCAAATAAGTTCAGTAATATTATATTGTTAACTTTAAATAATTATGTTAATTATTCACTCAAAATTTTTATACATAATATAAACTTCCGAGACTTTTTTTTCAAGGGTACATCACTCCCTCTCCCCCCACCATCACAACCATAATGGAAAATCTGCGCTATGATAGTATGTACAATTTTATTTATAATGTCTGTTATAAATGACATCTTATATACTGAATTATATTATAATTACAAAGTTATAGTTATAATAATAGTTATAACAACTATTATAACTAATACCTTTTGCTATCTGAAAAAAGACAACTGGGAAATCCCCCCCTTTCCCAGACCTTTTCACTTACCTACCAAAAGTGTCAGTACTTGAACACCCTCAGTGCTCAAACATATTACAATATTTTATAAATGGATTATACACATTATTTTTAATTTCAGTTTGTATAACTATTTACATATTTCATTTTTAATATGTGTATTGTAATATTCGTTAAGAATCATGTACTATCAATCCCTATAGTTTATTATTTACCATTATCGGTCGTATAATGTTATATCTCTGATTGTATTTTAAAAATTGTCAGCACTGAAGATGACCCACATGTTTGGGTTGAAACGTTGGCATAAATAATTAAATATATATATTTTTAAAATACTGCGTCCTGAATATTTATCACCCATGATATAACTACAAAGGTTGACTAAAATATTCAACTCCAGGTGCTCTGGAAGTGTATGCCATAGTGATCATGAATCTAGGTCACCAGGCAAGAGTGATAACACTATCTTCTTTGTGCTCTACCTATCTTCCTGGGCGACCTCAGGTCTCGATAATATTGAGATCTATCGGTGGGGTCACTAATCCCGATGCAGGAAATCAAACTGCTCGCAGTTAATTCAAATGAACAGCTGATAGTGAGTAATGGAAGAAATGCCACCCTTATCCAGACGGATGGCTCGCTCCGAAGCGTGCCTAATCGCAGTTCGCGGTCTGCGCTATCTAGCAGTAGGGGACTGAATTAGTTTAGTGAGGGGGAGGGGTTGCATCAACACCCCAGCTGGTTTATTACCGTCAGGACGAGCTGTCTGTATTTGTTCTGGGGGGGAGGGAGAGGTTGCTTGAATTAAATGGGTTATACTGTTCTACATTGATAAGAACCCGCATGATAGTGTTTTTTTTTTCTAATAATGTACATATATGAGGTAGTGAGAGCCAATTGTATTAAAGGGCAAAGTTTAACATTCTCGAGTCTGGCAACGCCAGTACGAATCCGGTTGGGTCGGGTTGAAATTTACTTTTTGGTAGAACCATAGAAGGAATCTCTACCTTTTTACTGTGATTATAATAGGTTTAGTCCTGACTCTAGAACAAAATCCTCTTAGAGTCGGGGAGGTAGGTCTAAATAAAAAAAAAAAAAAACTCTGCAAATTATTTCAAAATGGTTTATTATTTCCAAACAATTATGCATCTTAAGTAACATTACCTTCCTAGTTACAAAAAATAAAAATAAATAAAAGGTGATTCCAATTAATGGACTAAACTTTTTTGTTTTACCTAACTAGTACATTCGAAATTCAAAAACCAAAACAAACGATATAAACCTTTGCAGCAGAACATATTAAAAAAAAAAAAATAGAGACCCTATCTTTCCTCCTAATTGTCCGATTTTACAGATTTTTTTTTTAGGAAATTCCGTAAACTTTTAAAAAACCATACATAGAATATCACACAAAAAAAGTGTGTACTTTTAGAGTTATTCGGAATTTAATTTTACCATCCCTCGTAATTTTTTTCCAGCTTCTTTTCGTTTAAGTATGTTATATTTTTTTTTAAACTTATTTATTGAAAAATATTACAATCTGTCTCGAGGACATTTATAATAGAGTTCACAGATCACATTCACACTCTATGTACAATAGATAAAATAAATTATACAGAAAAATAATATATATATACAAATAAATAAGAATAAAATAACCTAAAAATAAATGAATAAAAAGAACACATACATACCTATATACAATATTTGTATTATTAAAGAAAATATATTGAAAACCAATCTTTGGAAAAGAATATATAAAGAATTTATTAGTAGTATAACTTTTTTTTATTTTTGTTGCTATACATTAATTAATTCTCCAACTGTGGAGGGAAAAGTATGACTCCAGGAGTTCCCTGCACTCCTCTCTCAACCGCGTCACTAGGGCTAAACCCAGTGGAGATTGAGCAAGAGTGCTTTAACCACATTACTCGAAGTATGTTATATAGATAAATTTAAAGGATGTCGAGAAAATGACTTCAAGTTTCATTGAAATCGGTACATTCGTTTAGGGGCTACAGTCTATAGCAACGCAGGTTTTTTGGGCGCAATTTTGAAAGTAAAAGGCGGAGAGCAATGTCGATGAAGAAGGATCATCCTCGGGGACCTCTGATTTTATATTTAAATTTGAAAAAAATCGGTCCCGTTGTTTCGGAGAAAATGCGCG
Source organism: Nezara viridula (assembly GCA_928085145.1). Taxonomy (NCBI): domain Eukaryota; kingdom Metazoa; phylum Arthropoda; class Insecta; order Hemiptera; family Pentatomidae; genus Nezara; species Nezara viridula. The sequence goes on from OV725082.1 coordinate 7,741,442, forward strand.
GACGAACAATCAATTTTTTAATCGTTTTTCGAATTCTACGTATCCTGAAACGTGAAACCTCAAATTTTGAGAGGGGGTTAAGTTTTTGATTTTTTTGGTCAATTACAATGGTTGATTATTGAAAAAAATAAACCAAAAACAACCCCATATTTAATAAAATAGTATCATATAGCTGTTAGCAATGATGGATTTTGGTTAATAAGGTATCTAGCAAAATATAATTTAATTTACAGTGTTCCGTTATTATTTTTTAATTGGGCGTTAATTATTATATAATTTTTTTATATTTTTTTTTATTTAGACTTATAATATTCTGGCAAGGGTATAAGATATAAAATTTTAAAGTAGTAAAGAGACACTACATCCTGAAACAAAAGAAAATTAATTTAATTGTTTTAAATTAGGGTAATTAAATTAAATTAAGTGATTGACTTGAAACTATGGTTTGAAATCGATAATCATTTTTTTCCCAAAAAATCGTGCAATATGATTATATTTGAATTTCAATAAATAGTAAATGAATGAATTGATTGAAAATGAAATAAATAGCAAAACCAAATGATAACTAGTTTCTTTGAACATCTGGATTAAAATATCTTCAGAAACTAAAAATATTTATACCGTAAGCGAGGCAATTGTTCAGCATTTCATTCTCTCTGTACTGGGCTATTATTCAAAATTGTATATTAACGGGTCTTCTTGGTAGATAGACAAAAAGTAAAAATAGGATCGAAAACCAAATTATAGCGTGTTTTATGGAAGATATGGATTAAAATATCCTAGAAACAAAAAAGCAGACAAATATACTTTAAGCGAGAAAAATGGGCAGGATTTCATCCTTTTTATAATGACCTATTATTTATAATTTATATTTCATATTAATCATTTATTTACTCTAGTTATTTTCTTTTATTCTTATTTTTCTGTTGTTTTTTAAATTATTATATTGTAGCACTAAAATTGGATACCTATAAAACTTATTTAGCATTTCTTTCCAATTTTATTTATTAATAAGTATGTTGTTTTTTTGTACCAATATTATAATATTTTGTAACTGTTGTACCCATCCGTTTCCCTTAAGATACCCTCCAAAACTATGTATATCCTCATTTTATTACTTAAATTGTAGTTCTTTTTATTATAATAGGTACTCTGGCCAGATTTATTGTCAATTGTAACAATTGTTGGCTTAAACAATATTGTTATTCTCAAGGGATCTAGTCCCAGAATAAAGATGATTTTCTATTTCTATTTCTAAATATGAAATGTCTTAAGCTCACACCTATTTTTTTAAATTTTTATAAAACATGTATTTTTTTATCTAGAGTTACTGATTAATATTACATGTAAATTTACTTCGAAAAGTTTTGCAAACAGGAAAAAGAATTAATAAACGAAAATTTATGCTAGGTAAGTTTAAAGGCAGTGGAAAATCAGAACAGTAATCTTTCTTCTGTTCTGTTTTTTTTTTTTGTTGAAAAAGAAAATATTGTTTGCTTTTTGTGACGTAAATAAGGTCTACAGAATGGGGGAGGGGATGGTAGAGGAGGAGCACGGCAGCATTTTACTGATTACAGGACCAGAACCCCCTTCCCTTTGGCTGCTTCCTTCTATTTTTTATTTATCCCTCCTGTTTCCTTCAGCCATTAATTCCTTCTAAACTCTCCTCTTGAATTGAAAAAAGGAAGAAGGACAACAAAGGATAAAAATATCGGGTGGGACTGAAACTCAACCTCAGGCCAACTATTGAGAAATCCTGGTTTTCTTTGGTCTTCAATAAGATAACATCATAATTTTCTTTTCATTTTTCTTTTTTATTATTCATGATATTTACAACAGTATTAGAAATAAAAATACATTCAGTAAATATGGATACAAGAATATACAACATGAAACCACTTGTTGAGAAACTTCCCATTGGTAGCACTCTAAAAATGTATTTATAAAAGAAGATCTCGAGGCCATCTTCTTTTCAGACGTCTTGGAGGGCTTTCAGGGATCGAGGAGGAAGCAAGGTTAGAAACGAGAGGGTTTGGATGGTTCTGAAGTGTGTTATGGAATGTTAGGTATCTGGTTTGGACCAGGTTTGAAACATACGGAACATTAAAGTCTTGCCCAAATGCGAGACCGATACGAATCTTGGTCTTGCAAATTCAGTCTTGGTCATGGTCTTGGTCTTGCAGAAGAGTCTCGCAACAGACTTTCAGTAACTCATTAGCTTATTATTATAGAGATATTACTGTAATTTTTTAGATTGGATAAACCTAACTAAGCCTGAATGGAAAATTGGAGGAGTTGAATACAAAAGTATATTGGTTATTGTTAACGTATAGTAACTAAGATTGTCGAATATTAGTAACTATTTTGCCTTAATTTTTATTGAAACAATCGACTTTTTTACCAATCCTGGTCTTGGTCTGGCAAAGTGCAAGACCTAGACCGATTTTGGGCAATACCAATTGTAAGAGGGCTAAATTTTCCTGAATTAAATTTACTTTTGTTCTTATTCTCATATTTTTAGTTTACTTAAAGTTTTTTTTAGTTTATTTATTTAATATAATAGTTCTAGGAGAGAAGCAATTTCTGTATTCTGTGAAATTCTGTTATTTTTAAGGAAATTCTATTCTATTCCACTCTACAATGTCAATTATTTCCATGGGTCATATATTAAGATATATTTGAATGGTTTATGGTACAAATAATTCCGAGCCTTATTCATCACCAATAAAGTTATATGAACGGGATGCTCAATCACCACACGCAATATATTTAATTCACAATATCAAGATAATAATATATTGACTGAAATGAGGGCGCCTCCAATATTAGCAGGTTAATTAATTAAATGTTCAATTGGCCTGAATTGATGCTACAGGTTCGATATCGATAAAATCTTTGAGGCAACTCCTACGCAGTTGGAGGAAATTCTGTTCTGGCAAAATTAAGTCCTATCTTATCTTCATCCTACAGTCCGTGGTACAGACCCCTTTTTATCAAATTATTAACATCCGGCTGAAACTTCGTAAATAGCTTCATCTCATCGTAACCTACAAATATTTCATTTACGAAAATTCTCGAATTTGGGGTGTTTTCAATATGGCGGTCGACAAACTTTCTCTATTTAATTAGGTACTAAAAACTGGTAAATACCCATTTGTTTCCTACTTGAATCGTAAGATAACTTGAGAGCAAAGTCAAGAAAAAAAAAGTGGCCTTCAAAAATATTGAGCCGTTTGGCGTGGCCTAAAACCCCAAATTGCCAAAATAACGAGGGATCATAGGCCAAATAGCTCAATATTTTTGAGCTCCACCTTTATTCTCGACTTTGTGCTCAAGTTATCTTTGACACCAATGTCTACACTCATATCACCTACTCCGGAATCACTTACTCAATGTCTGTACATATATTATAAACTTTTTAGCTTAGATAATTAAAAAATGTTGAAAAAAGAGTTGGGCTTATCCTCTAAATTCTGTCAACTGAAAGGCTGATGTATTGGCATTTTATCTGATCAAACTGTCATTGTTAAATATACTCTAAATGTTTCACGATCGCTATTATTGTACTTTCTAATTTTTTTTTATTATAAAAATAATGTATACTCTCATTATATTATTGAAATATATTTCTCATAATATATCAATTCTCTATAGATTTTTTTTTTTTAATTCAATAAAATCTTTGAGGCAACGCAGTTGGAGGAAATTCTGTTCTGGCAAAATTAACTCCTATCTTATCTTCATCCCATAGTCCGTGGTACAGTCCCCTTTTTATCAAATTATTAACATCCGGCTGAAACTTCGTAAATAGCTTCATCTCATCGTAACCTATAAATATTTCATTTACGAAAATTCTCGAATTTGGGGTGTTTTCAATATGGGGGTCGACAAACTTTCTCTATTTAATTAGGTACTAAGAACTGGGAAATACCCATTTGTTTCCTACTTGAATCGTAAGATAACTTGAGCGCAAAGTCGAGGAAAAAAAAGTGGCCTTCAAAAATATTGAGCCGTTTGGCGTGGCCTAAAACCCCAAATTGCCAAAATAACGAGGGATTATAGGCCAAATAGCTCAATATTTTTGAGCTCCATCTTTTTTCTCGACTTTGTGCTCAAGTTATCTTTGACACCAATGTCTATACTCTTATCACCTACTCCGGAATCACTTACTCAATGTCTGTACATATATTATAAACTTTCTAGCTTAGATAATTAAAAAATGTTGAAAAAAGAGTTGGCCTTATCCTCTAAATTCTGTCAACTGAAAGGCTGATGTATTGGCATTTTATCTGATCAAAATGTCATTGTTAAATATACTCTAAATGTTTCACGATCGCTATTATTGTACTTTCTATTTTTTTTTTATTATAAAAATAATGTATACTCGCATTATATTATTGAAATATATTTCTCATAATATATCAATTCTCTATAGATTTATTTTTTTTTTGTAAATTCAAAACTTCTTTTGGCACGTTTTGCAATTATATTTGTGGAGAGTGAATTATATTGAGCCGCCAGATTTCCGATTTGTAACGCTCGGGTAAAGTCGGCTGAAGTCGACTAATTGAAGTATTTTTGCATATGGATTAATATATCTCAAAAACTAAAAAATCGGACCTACATACTTTAAGCGAGGAAAGGGAAAATTCATCATTTCATTCTCCATGTTAATGAGCTTATATTCACAATTATATTTTAACGGAAAGTCGTGTAAAAAAGGCGAAAAGGGCAAAAAAATCATCGAAAACCAAACGATAATGAGTTTTATTGAAGACTAGCTGATGTACCCATCGTTGAAGGGTGTATAGTTAAAATTTGAAAATCTTTTTTTGAGACGGATTTTGTATTATGGGGGGGGGGGAGGGTTCAAATTAAATTCCATTAAGTAGAGTAGGTTGGTATTAGAATCGAAGTAACTGCCTAACCGGGATCTCTAAACAAATTACTCAAGAATTCATAACTTTGGTTCTACTCAATATTTTGTTTTCATTTAAAGTCTCTATTTTAAGTCAAGCAAACCCGAAATGTCCAAATTTCAAAAGTCTACCATTGACCATTGCCGAGCTTACCCCTGACAAAATTTCGTTTGTCAATGCGGACATCCAGGTCGACATCAAATTTTTTAATAGTGGATTTGGTATCTGTATAAAACGGAAAGATATCATGAAACGGGTTGATTCTGTTCAATGTACAGACAAAACCTTTATTTCATTTATATAGATGTTCTTTAACCTGTAAACATATGTTTATTATTAACATTTATTATCAACATTAACCGAGATCTCTAGACAAATTACTCAAGAATTCATAACTTTGGTTCTACTCAATATTTTGTTTTCATTTAAAGCCTAAGTTTTAAGTCAAGCAAATCTTAACATAATGATAAAATTTCATAAGTCTACAATAAGCTATTGCCGAGCTTACCCCTGACAAAATTTCGTTTCAATGCGGACATACAGACAGACAATTTTTTTTTAAAAAGTGGTGTCTGCAATGTATGAAACGGAGAGATATCTTAAAACGGATTGGTTCTATTCAATGTAAAGACAAAATCTTTATTTTATTTATATAGATATGGATTAAAATATCTCAAAAACTAAAAATCGGACATATATACTGTAAGCGAGGAGATTGTTCAGCATTTCATCCTCTTTATAATGAGCTATTATTTATTATTTATATTTTATATTATTAAGCTAGCCTTGTTGATCTTTTCCTTTATATCTTGTGATCTAAAGCACATACCTTAGTTTATTTTTTTCTATTTATTTATTTCATTTATTTAGATATATAATATTCTGTCTCGTGAACAATAATTATAGTGACAAATGAACACAATCACACCATATATATAGAAAACACAAAATTAACAAAAGTTAAATAATAACTAAATAATAATAAAAAAACTAAGTACAATAAAAAAAAAATGAAATAACCTAAAGATAAGTAAATTAAAAACATAAAAATACAGTCATACCTATATACAATAAGGCAGGAAACCCAAAGCCAGACTTCTCCCTGCAACTATAGAAGGAAAAGCAGGACTCTAAGAGATCCCTGTGCTCTAGTCTCTACGCCGCCCCTTAATTAGGAGAGGCATACAAGTAGTAAGACTTGTATGAACAGGCTTTATTATTATTATTATTATTAATATTTTTAATCAAATAAAAAAAATAAAAAAACTATTTGAATTTGTATATATGAATCAGGCACAATTTTTATAATAAAAATCAAATATAATAATTATTACACGATTTTGTTTAAAAAAAAGTTATCAATTGCAAACCCTAGTTAAAACTAAGGTATATGATTCCTGATTATATTAATAAATATACTCACGTTGTGGGTTCGTCTAGGTACGTGGTAGGTGGGTTATCAATGAGCTCAAGTGCAATACACAGCCTTTTCTTCTCGCCGCCAGATAGCTGTCCGCACTTAATATACAGTGTTGTGCCCATTCCTAATGAATCTCAGATATCTTCAACCTTAGAAAAAAAATAATAGTAATATTAAAAAAAAAATAAAGCAATAAAATGAATTATAATAATCAAACTAGTATGGTATTTTATTTTAAGTGTCTCAGCCTCTAAAAAATTTAATTTGCTCATTCAGAAGTTGTCAAGATGAATGCCAATATAAAGGCCAAAAACTTAGGCAAAAACAGCTCAAAGAAAATAATTTTTTTTTGTATTTGACTGATACTAACATCTAATTTCTCCTACTAGATGTACTGGTGTGCTACGTCACTGGTGCTAAAGCCAGCGGAGTTTGAGCGAGAGCGCTTTAGCCACATTTCAATTTATTAACTTTTAATATTTGACGTATGAACATAAAAAAAATTAAATTACACTGCAACCTCTATTAATGATTCATTTTCTTCGTAGCAGTTTTAAATCCTCCTTCCCATCCTATTATCTGTAGGCTTTAAATAAAGACGTAACTCGTGTAAACAAGCGAAGGAGTCTTCATTTCCCGAAGCGCCTCTTCTTGGGGATTAACATCCGAAACAAACGAGTTAGAAAGTAAAGCCACTGTAAACCTAGGACATAAATCGAGAAGAGCTGGACGAGAGAGGCAAGTTATTAAACTTTTTTTCCGAGCCCCGACCCTCCGAGTCCTTCTGGGAGTTGGTTTATGTTTAAACTCTTGCCAGGTCCTCCAGTCCTCCAGTTATCCAGTTCGTGCTCTCAGCATATTTTTAAAAAGATTATTAGCCTATGGATTTACTGCTTTACTTCTCCACTTCTTTTTTCCCCCCCAAGCTACTCTTCTTAAGTCGGAATAACTAAAAAAATGGTAATACAAATTGGATTTTCTGGTATATAAGGTATATCCATGTATATTTATGTGTGTGTGTTTTTCAACTAATCGTAACTAATAGTATTCATCATCATCATATTTATTTATTTTTCTAGCTCAGTATCGTCCATTGAACGAGCCAATCACTTAAAGTAAATTCTTACTTAAACAGAAAAAATTATTTTTTTTTGAGAGGAATACTTTATTATAAGTAATGCTGCCCTACTACATAGGATTGCTTTGTACACAGCATACTTATCAATCCTTACGGGCACTAATATTATATTACATTTTTTCTATTTTTTATATACATATATATGACATATCTTTCCTTTCTTTTTTTTTTTTATCCCTTTTCATAAAAATACTCTTACATATTATCAACAGTAAACCATATTAAACTATAGACATAGCACAACAAACATTTTCCCAAGATGAACAAAAAAAAAAAATTAATTTTCAAACGCCAGGAACTCAATACAGCACATATATAACACAGTAATTCCTCGAATGTAGACAAAGATATAAGACGATTACAGACCAATTTAAAATTTAATAAATAATTAATACAAGACGTCCTCAATCAGTATATAGATGATAGTGGATGATCCCCAGGGAGTCCAAAATATTATTTTCGCCCAAATATCGCTAGCTCCCCAACATCAACACCTAGTTCCTCTTGGAAGCTCCTTGTTCTTTCCGGGATCGTTCAGCGAGACCCAAATCAGAGGTCTCTCACGGTGAACTCTCTCTCTCTCCGAAGGTCTCACGGAATTTCTCTTTTAGGAAAGGGATGCATTTGTTGCATATATTCCTCTTTTCCCTTTCCACTTCACCCGTATAATTATTTGAGCATGTTAACTTTTTTTCAGCAATCAGCAAATGTGCAGGAACCTCTACTCAGTAGAACCTCTTCCCTGACTTGTTTAAATTACTTAGCTTGTTCAAAGGAAGGAGATCTCTCATCCAACGCCTTTTTAGTTTCTTTCTCATTTTCTGAGGTTTTTCAGCTACGGCTATGACTCTTATTTTATTAATCTGTTGTGATGTCTGTTGTTGTTGTTGTTTAGGGCATAGAGACGTAAAACCCCGAGGTCATCAACGCCTATCTATTCTTTGTTTCAATTACCTCAATACTAAATCATTTTTTGGAGGAAAAAAAAGAAGTTTACATTTAGTTTAACATGTCATCAACTTTAAGAAAATTTATTACCGATCTTAGTTTAACTTAATCATAATTTAAAATATCTGATAGCTGCGGTATGAGTCCTAATTTGGCTAACATTGAAACGTAATAGGGACACTCATGAAAATTTAGCTGATCGTAAGATAACTGTTGTAACAGTGTTGGCTGTTTACTTTCAGGTAGCAATGTTTCAGATTCGTATGTTCTGCGGGCGTAAACTTAGAGAATTCCCTAAAGGGATTATTAAGTATTGGTAAGTATTAAAAGATTTACAGTCCTTTGAAATTATGTCTTTTTTTTTATACACTCTATAATAATATAAATATTGTTCACATATAGTATTAAATTGTTTGCTTTACAATAATTATGTGAATCGTCACTCATAGTTTTTATACACAATATAAGCATCCGAGAATTTTTTTTTTTTTTTGAAGGTTGGACATCGTCTTTCCTCCTCCCTCCCCCACTCTCTACCAGAATGAAATATGTTCGCCAATGGTAGGAAGTGATACAAAATATTTTCATGCAAGCATAAACCTCAACAATAATCCGGCATATTAATTATATTCTGATAACGTACGTACATTGTAAATTAAACATAAACCAGTTAAATACAGAAAGGATAATTATTAATTAATTTCAACGAATAACAAGGAAATATTCCAAAAGTGAGTTAGGGATTTGTTTATAATTGGAAAGGGCTAATATTGTTTTTGTCCTGACTAATGCAGCCCCCCTCGGAAAAGAGATCCTTTGTAAAATTATTCTCGGAATATTCAAAAAGCCTCTGAGAATTCCGGCTCCTAACGAAGGACATTGAAACATCCTTGCAATATTCTCTCTATTTTTCATCCTTTTTCTAGACTTCTTTATTTATTTTTATGTAAATTTGTTAGTATTTCCTCGTAATTTCCGTCTGTTTATTTACCTGATTTTATTTTCAATTATTGTTAAAATAATTTAAAGTATAAATTCTACCTTATCTCTAGTAAGAATCTGAGAGCTTGTTATCGGAGGGACAATAGAGTCACCTTTCATCACATCTATTATTTAGGTTGAAAAATTTGAAACCTACTTAAAGCAGCGAAAATTTTCTACAATTTACTCAAGTAAAACATTTTACTTAAAGTGTTTTGCTGTTGAAAGATGCCCTGTCTTAATGCTCAAGGAAATCACTTTGAACAACGTTAAATATGAATGTTAATGTTTAAGTTTAATTATTAAAATAGTTGGGACAAATAGGTTTTTTTTATTTCATATGACGTAAATAATTAATAACCACGAAAATCTTTAGGTATGAATGTTTCTCAAACACAGCGTTTGCGGACATAATTTAATTTAACTTAATTTTTTCTTGTTTTGAGGTTCTTAGTTCATTTTTGCAGTTTGCCAGCTTAACCCTGAAAAACCCTGTATATCGTAGAATACATCATAAATAATATAATTATTTGAATATTTAATAGTTGACCGTTGCATTATAAAGGAATGAGATGGCCCGGGGTGGCGGTCATAAGTAGGCTAAATAGTGGTAAAACTATTTTATTAAAAACCAACGTTTCGACCCGACTTTACAGGTCTTCTTCAGGGCTAGAATGGACAAGATACAAAAAGATAGAGAATTGTGGAATATTTAGAAATAATATTTAGACAAAAAATTATAAACAATGTGAATAAGCTTATTAAAATTATAAACAGTAAGTACATTAAAATATGAACAGAGTAAGCTAAGTAACCAGACCCTAAACTAAAGTAAATATATGTTAACAATTGTTGTAGTGTAATATATAATAAATGCAAATGTAAATATATGTCTTTTATTTCATATTATATCCTTTTTCCTTTCCTTTCAGTATCTCCTGTAGATTTGTAGAATATTTAATACATTTGCATTTATTATATATTACACTACAACAATTGTTAACATATATTTACTTTAGTTTAGGGTCTGGTTACTTAGCTTACTCTGTTCATATTTTAACTTACTTACTGTTTATCATTTTAATAAGCTTATTCACATTATTTATAATTTTTTGTCTAAATGTTATGTAACTTTCACAATTCTCTATCTTTTTGTATCATGTCCGTTCTAGCCCTGAAGAAGACCTGGAAAGTTGGTTTTTAATAAAATAGTTTTATCAGTATTTAGCCTATTTATGACCGCCACCATAGGACCATTTCCTTCCTTTAAGAAAATTATTCTTTGAGATTGTGAAAGTTCGGGAGTACAATATAATGGATTACGAAAATACTTCTTAATTAAAAAAAATATAATAATTTTTTAAGACAGTATGCCTTATTGTAAAAAGAAGAGAAATGACATATTTGCGCTTGGGGAAGCTGCGATGGCAAGCACAACATTGACATCTAACTCCCCTTGTTTGTCTATTCCATAGAGCTAATATTAAAAGAAGCTCTTCGAATATTTACCGTGCCTGGAAGAAAGGGGGAGGGGGAGAAGATCCCCAGGAACACGATCTAGAACAGAGGATGGAGATCCTTTGAGCTGAGAGAAACCTTTTAGTTGATCCGTATAATTGGTCGGAGAGTGGACCCAGGAACCCTAACGCGATAGGGCTAATGGGAAAAGGTTTTTGGCCACTGGGGCCTCCAAACTGAATTAGCTATGTCTGTAATCTGTCAAGAATGAATTAGTACTCGAGGGGTTTGTTCTGGGGGGGTGTTTTCTCTTCTACATCTAAGGAGTTCTCGGGGTGCGAGTAATTCAATCGGGTGGCCTGGGATGTAAGAATGGATGTAGGCTTTTCAACCCACGAGTTTATCAAAAGGAATCATAAAAATCTGGTGAACGCATCATACAACCTTCACATACCGCTCTACTTTGAATAAAAATTAGATAGATAGAAGATAGATAGGAATTTATTTCATTTGTTTTGGGGGGGAAGAGGGGGAGTTCCCCATACAAATAGAACCTAGCTTGGCTATTGTTATATATCATACATATCATTTAAAGTTAAATAAAATTTACAATATTTTAGGTGTAGATTAGGTTTTACAAAACATGAATAACAATAGAAATTAAAACAAAAAACGATTAATGCATAATCGTTATATGAACAGTTATATGAACATAACAGTTATATGAACCTGTTACTATGGTAGAAACAATAAAAAATATTACTTTTATTATTATATTATATTATTGATCAAAAATTTTTTGTATGAACTTTGTGTACTCCCATCATATAATAGTAAACTTTATTTTACTCATCTATACAATCGATATTCAATATGGTTTCGATGTTTTATTTAGCAGAAGATTCTGAGATGAAGTTATGGAGGAATTTTTGTCTATATTCATTGTATGCTGGGCAGTGAAGGAGAACGTGATGTAGACTATTGTTGATAAATTGACTGCATGAAATACAGGTTTCTTGAGACTCAATCGATAAAGTTCTGTTTTTTGCATATATTCTGATATGTTCTGCGTTCGCAATTGACTGACATCTCAATTTCTTTATATGGACTTTAAATATAAGGTGCATTTCGGGATCGGGAGTATTGTAACTGCATAGTATCCTGTATAATGGGTACTTTGAATAGAAATTATTATCTAGCAATGTTGACAATCACAAAAAATTTTAAGTGCATTTTAAACGGAGCCAAAGCTTAAAACTTACAGCTATTAAATTATTAAGATCATTAAACTAACAAAAATCATATTTATTATATCGACGATAGACAATAAAACCTCGTAATTCCTTTTTTTAGATAGATAGTTAAGAACTTAATTCCAGTCTCTGAGCTATACGCTTAGAGAGATTAGAAAGTTTATCTGTGTAGGTAATCTATATATGGTTACGAATTGTACGGATATTAGTTATTAAAATCTTATTTCCCAATTTAAAGTTTACTAAAATGGAGTTACGAGGTTTTCATTGCCTTCTATAGATAGATCACAAGTAGTCACAATAATTGTAAATGGATAATGTTGAGATTTCACAAAGAGAAAATTCAACAAATTATTCACTAAATTACTTTTCTAAAAGTTACTTGATTATTTTTTAGAATAAACGGATGGTATATAACTAATTATTTTGATATAATATCGGATCTAGAGTTATTAAATTACAGTATATTTAAGGTTATAAACAGATATTTTACACTTCCATGAAATATTTTTATATTTCATTTCTTTTTTCACACAAGTACAATGAACAATTTTTTAAACAATGTCATTGCTTTGATTCGGTGGATTTTATATACTGATTTTAAAAGTTATGAAATTTGATTTAATTTTCATGGAAAAATGCGATTTCTGTTAAATTAAAAAACAAAACAAAACCTGTAGCATAAAATTAAATATTTTTAAGCGGCTGATATTGTTAGACTAAAATGAAAAAAAAATTGAATAGTTAAATATAATTTGTCGGCATTGTTTCGTAGATTGAACCTTGATAAGTAATTTATGTAACACAAATACTTCGAATTGCATTTCCTTTCATTTTTAAACTCCGTTTTGTTATAAAACTGTAGATTTTTTTCGCAGTTTTGCATATGGTCGATAGTTTTTGTTATCTACTAAAAATACAGGTTTTATTAATTTTCTAATAGATTATTCAAATTTTGTTTAGGATTGTACTTTGTTAAAAAAAAATTATTTATGGTGATGGTTATGGTGTTAAAATTGTATAATAGGACAAATAGGATAAAACTATTTGCCGTAAAATTAATCTCCTACTTAAAATTAAAACGGCTTAAAATCATGAACCATCCAACTATTTATTCCTTTCTGTGAAAATTACTGCATGAAATAACGAACCCAGTATTCTGTATTACAAATATTCTATATCTAATGATATATTTTCGATTGAATTGAAATAAAATAAAGCATTTTTTATATTTTTAAATTTGAGTTGATTTATATTATTTATTAATATATATATATATTTTTTTTTGTTGCAGGTAAAGATTCCAAAAATGATATGAAGCTTTTTATGTTATCCCTCCAATATAATGAACCAAGCCTATCTTCAAGGACCAACGTGTTATATTACTTTTATGCTGTCATCTTCCAAAGTAAGTTTTGTCTTGTTTTCCGCCAGAAAACATTTTACATTCAATAATTTTAAATACATTTTTTATAAACTTTCGTTTTCATAGATATTATAATCGTGATTGCTTAATATTTTCTATAAAATGACTTTCTTTACATAGAATAATTTCAAGTTTCAATTTATTTTTGCATTTTGTGTAAAATAAAATAAACCTTCTAAAACGGTAACTTATTTAGGAAGATCCCAACCATGCAGTAATGGTGCTAAGTCAGGCGAGGCTAAAACCCTTACATTAGTGTCATCGAAATTGATTAATGCCGACGGTGTGTGTGTTGAAACTCTTACAGTTACAAGAATCTCTGAAATTGATTGTCACATGTATCTATATTCACATAATTTAATTAAGATTCATTTTACTTTCACTTATTTATAGATGAAATATATATCAAGGGAAAGTATTGCAATCGTGAAAATTTTCGAATCTTACATACATGTATTTATATTGAGTTTTCAATATAAATACATGTTTTGAAATCTCCTTGAGTCCAAATAACCAAATCCCCCTTTTTATCGAATTATTAACATCCGCCTGAAACTTCGTAAATAGTTTCATCTCATCGTAACCTACAACTAACTTATTTAAGAAAACTCTTGGAATAGAAATGTTTTCAATCTAGAGGAGGGAGGCAAACTTTGTCTATTTAATTAGGTACTAAAAACTCGTAAATACCCATTTGCTTTCTATTTGGAACGAAATTCGATCACATGATAATTTGATCACAATATTGAGAAAAAAGGTGGCATTAAAACATATTGAGTATTTCACGTGACCTACACAGCTTAGTTTTCAAAATAACCGGGTTATATAGAACAAACGGCCCAATATTTTTGTAGACCGACTTTTTCATCGATTTTGTGATTATCCTACGATCCAAGTAGAAAGCAAATGGGTATTAACGAGTTTTTAGTACCTAATGAAATAGACAAAGTTTGCTCCCCTCCAGATTGAAAATGTCCCAATTCCAAGAGTTGTCGTTAATAAAATATTTTATAGGTTACTATGAGATGAAGCTATTTACGAAGTTTCTGGCTCATGTTAATAATTCGATAAAAAGGGGGGGGGGTCTGTACCACGGATTAAGATTAAGTGCAGACCCCACGTTTACGCTTCCATACGAATTCCATGCTAAATACTGTCATATTGAATATAACGAATCAGACTAAAATAATGAGAATAAACGATCATCACATGTTTTAGTTATCATAAACATATTGCTTTCTTTTTAAAGTATGATACTGACTTAATATGATCAGCCGGAGCAACATTTACTAAAGTAATTTAAACACAATTGAATACTGTTGAATTCTTCAGAATTAGGTCTTCTAAAGTTGATTTGTTTCATTTTTAATGTATTTAAATTAAATAAATAAATTACAAAAGATAAACTGATTATTCTATCGTTATTTTGTTAGTTTATTATTCATATATTTTTGTAGTTCATAAATGATTATACATTTTGATAGACAATAGTCTACTGCAATATTTTTGTTTTTTTCTTTCTGCATATTTGTGACTTTGGTTTTCGAGCCCTGATGATGTCTGAATGGGTGAAACGTTGAAAAGTTAACTGACTATTCACGTGCATGTTGGAAACTCATGGCTTTGCTGTTTATATTTTTCCATCACCTTATGTATCTTTTTTAGCTTTATACTTATTTTGGTAGGATGGAGTCAATAATACCGCCCACTATTGGCTAGTTGTGAAATAATAAATCGCCTACCAATAAATTATATAATATAAATAGCTTATTAGTAACTGTAACGTATTTATAGTATTTGAATTTATTTTACGATACCTTACCAAAATATTTCATCACTTTAGAAAATTAGAGTGCTGCTTAACAAAAAAAAAAAAAAAAAAAATAGCAATAAACCGAAAGAGCTCAGCATATTTTTGAAAGCGGTAATGAATCAAGAAAGTGAAGCCCTCTTCTAGAATTTTAAGAGAGGCCCGAACGATAAGGAGTGGGTTGGGAGAGCGGTGCCTCCCCTGAGCCAGAAGGCTAATGGATGAGGAGCTCTTTGTGCCGCAGGATCCAAGATGGAAGATAGTCCCACCGACATCCGAGGGTGGCATTAGGATCATTCGAAAAGAAGGGATTTCCTTTCTCCTGTTATCGCTCTGCCATTTCCAACATCTAACCCCTCCCCCCCCCTCTTTGTATAAAGTACCTCTTCTAATATAGTTAATTACTTGGTTCTTTGTCGGCTAGCGTTCCGTTTTAAAATAATTGAGTTTTTTTTTTTTTCCTAAACCTCTAAGTTGATTGGTTTGTTGTTTTGATGTCCTAGGGGCATAAAAACTAGGTCATGAGCACTACAATTCTATCAATAAAATAATAATACTATTAAAATATCTATATGGTAGGTTAAAAAAATAATTAAACATAATGTATGTGGCTATAGTGCTCTCGATCAATCTCCGCTGGCTTTAGTACCAGTGATGCGGTTGAGAGAGTAACGCAGGGTTCTCCTGGAGTTCCCTCGCCTGATTGTATATGCAGGTGTTTTTTGCTTAGTTTCAATTTTCTTATTTTTAGGTTATTTTATTTCATTATCTATTGTATATACTTTTGATTATTATTTTGCTTCTATTTATTTTATATTTTTTGTACATATAGTGTGAATGTTATCCTACCTCACTATAACTAATGTCCAAGAGACATATTGTTGTAATACTCAATAAATAAATAAAATAAAAAATTAATATGTAAGTAAAATAAAAAATATATTTTTTTTCACCCACACCTGTCAAAAATACTGACAATTAGTTAATCTGATGTTAGGAAGATTAATACCAGTGGATTGATCGGCGTAAGGGAGAGGAGTGCCCAGCGGTAACCCTTTCTTACTTGATTTTAAAAATTTTTTAAGCCAGGAAATTCCTCATCCAGACTTCTGTTGAATCTCCTAACAGTGTTTTGGACATGTTAATCGTTACTATGCCTTGTATCAGAGTGTTAGTATGTCCATGTAAATTGGGAAATTTTTTGGTAGTGTGCTCGTATAAGGTCGTAAACTGTTGCCATGTTTAGATCTTTATGTAAAGTAATGTTTGTGACATACCATGGAGCTTTCGTTATGGTCCTGTAAGTTTTTGACTGGAAAGTATGTTTGTCGTTTTGGGTGTTGTGTATATTTGTGAAGCGTAGGTCCATATAGGCTTTATTAGATAAATATAAGTGTTCAATTTCTGTTTTAATTTTAATTTTGAGCGTCTTGAAATAAGTGAGTATAATAGTCGTAGTCTGAGGTTTAACGTTTTTCTTAATTTGTTGTTATTTGGGCCCCATGTCATTCTTTTGTCAAATGAGCCAAGATATTGTATTGTATCAGTTCGCAAAATTTCAGCATTGTCATGATAAATAGGAAGGCGTGTTTTATGTCGAATGATACATATAATATCGATTAGAATCACACTATGCTATTTAATTTAATATATTTCAAGAGTTTTCGAGGCCATCTTCTTTTCAGACACCTCTGAGGGTTGTCAGGGATCGAAGAGGAAGCAAGGTTAGAAACGAGATTGTTTGGATGGTTCTGAAGTTTGTTATGTAACAGAAACATAAGGAACATTAAGGTCGTTATGGATGATTTTGTTTGTGACAAAGTAAGGAGCAGTGAGGATTTTACGAAGGATTTTGGATTGTAAGGATTGGATACGAGAGGAATTCGATGGCTTAGTGGAGCCCCAGACCTCAACTCCGTAAGTCCAAATAGGTTATTTCAATATTAACAATAAAATTTTATTTTTTGAAAAAAAAGTATAAATTGGATTTAATGATTTTTATGCTACAACTAAAAATCTTACTCCATTCAAGATACGAAATATAAATTTTAATATAGTAGTAATACCAATCAAAGTAACTAATAATTAATATGAACGTTTAAGCGATGATGTTATATTATTGAGTCTTGGGATGTAAATCTAAAAAGGGTTAGGGAGAAATGATTAAATTACTATCAAAGGATGGAATTTATAATTACTCCAACTGGCGAACCTTTCATTATCATTAATTGCAGATTGAAATTGCCCCTTGTGTACTTTGCCTCTGTCAATAGAGTTCTAATTAACATGCTCATGTTCTTTCTGTATTCTACCATCATTATTCTCCCTTAATGACATCAATTTCTATAAATGTTAAATTACAAATATATTTTATTTTTAATACATATTTTATTTCATCATACTTCATAGCGGACGTTTATATCATCGGCATCATGTTAAACAGGAATAAAATGTGCAATGTTAAACATGCTCACATCCTTTGCTTTAACATGGTGCCGACGATATATTGGATTGGCAAATAAGTCCTCTAAGTTTTTCTGTTTATTTTTAGGTCACTATGATACACTTTTTATCTGACGAATTAATCCCTAAGATGGATTGTTTATCCAGTTTCTAATATGTCAACAACTATATCTGTTAACTCTTGTTGAAACTAGCTTAGTATTGTAATTGATATTGCACTGTGAATATGCACTATAAGTGTGCTGCAGAAGCCATAGAAAAATTTGCAGTGTTTATGGGGATGATGTCTTAACCGAACGCACCTGTAAAAATAGGTTTGCCAAATTTCATTCAGGAAATTCTTACATCAATGACGCACAACTGTCTGGTTGTTCACATGGAATTGAAACGAGCTATGTTAAGGCCATTGTTGGTCAAAATCACACCCAATCAGTGCGAGAGATTGCTATGGCCCCAAAATGTGTCGCACACAAGCGTATAAAACCATTTGCACAAGCTCGGCTATGTTTCCAGGCTTAATGTTTCGGTCCGTCACATGGTTTTTTTATTAGAAAATCACAAAAAATGTTATAACTTCAATACAACTTAAGCTATCTACAAGGGATTTAGCAGGAATTTAAGGCAACATAAACTGAAGAAAATGACATCAACAGAACGTTCGTAAACAAACTACAAATAGAGATAAAAATAAAAACCTATAAGGAGTTTTGTTTATTTATTCCTTATGTAGGCATGAAATAAAAAAAAAATCACTCATACGGCTTTGAAGAGCAATGATTCAGATCTCCAACGGATATAGTAACATCCAATTTGGAGATTATCCTGAAGAGTTATGAATGATCGGAAGGTGTTGTGTTCCATCAAGACAACGCTGTGGCCCACACATCATTGATCACTCGCAATAAATTATTGAGCCTTGGATGGGACCTTTTACCTCACCATCCCTATTCACCAGACCTAGCTCCAAGTGACTACCACTTATTCTGGTCTCTGCAGAAGTCCATGAATGGAATGGAATTTCAAAAGGAAGAGGACATCAAAAACCATTTGGATCAGTTTTTTTTTAACAATAAACTCCAGACATTCTATGAACATGGCATTATGTAGTTTAATGGAAAGATAAAAAAAAAACATATTAAATAATAGGAAATATATTGTAGATTAAAATAAATTTTATGTCTATAGTACATTGAGTTTTATTTCACTCTGAAAAACCGAAAGGACTTATATACCGACGCATTGCATAGGTTGCAATTCGAATATGGAAGATATAGTGTTAGTTTAATTATTTGGTTAAGAGCACTCTTAAAATCTTATATCAACCAAGAAATTTTTGGTTTTCAATTTAGAAAAGGCAGCATTGGGCTGACGTTTGAAATCTGAAATCAAAATTTCTTGGTCTATATTTGTTTTTACGGGTCATCTTAACCTTCTTATATTTTATTATGTTTTGATTATTATTTTATTCATTGACATTAGGACAGTGCTGACTAAAATAAAATTTTCACGGTTTCTGAAGGTCAACGCCATAATAAATAATTGCTGTTATTAGTTTTTATGGAAGTTATATAATTTTCTACATAAGAAAAAGTAATAAAATAAAATAAAATAAATCTTTTACTCGGTGAAAGCTCGACCCTAGTTTAAGGGAACCCCTTAAAAGTGTCAGTCTCAAGAGAATAAGATCTTCCTTAAATCCCAGGCTGCAGAGTTTCGATAACAGGCTAGTTTATGGAGTGTTATAAAGTGATAATGTCAGTATAGAACTTTAATACAAGTCTTGGGCCAAAAAAACTGATAAAAAAAATATACATATATATATACTGGCGATATATATAAATATAGTTCATTTTTGTTCTGTATTTATTTGTACCGCCAGAGGATCATTGGCGGTAATTCTTAATTTTTATATTCTGTTATAGTGATTTGTTTCTAATAAATATTGAAAGAGAATGATATCTTCCCCCTTGTCTCGGAAATAATAATAATAATAAGGCTTAGCGAACCCGAAGGTTCGATGCCGACACCACCAATCGCTTGTTACACACCTCCCTCCAGCGTTCGCCGTCCAAACCCAGTCCCTTCAGATCGGCTTTAATGCAATCTTCCCACCTTCGCTTCGGTCTACCCCTCGGACGCTTACCATTCGGCACAGCAAATATTAACCTTTTAGGAATTCTCTCGTTACTAAGCCCAACAACTTTACAAGCCCATTTGATTTGCCGCGATGAAATTACCTCAATTATATTACCCGGATACAGCTCACGCAATTCGGCGTTGTGTAACCGTCTGAACTCTCCGGTAAACTCATCCTTCTTCGGTCCGAATATTCTTCGCAATACTTTATTTTCAAAAACCTTAAGACGCTGCTCATCCCTTAATGTAAGCGGCCAAGTTTCGCACCCATAAAGAACTGTAGGCAAGATAATTGTTTTATAGATTCTAATTTTTAAGTTTCGGGACAAGAGGCGCGAACTAAGTAGTTTTGTCACAGAAAAATAACAAGCATTCCCCGCCTTCAGTCTAACCTTAATCTCTTCTTCAATTTCGTTTTTTCTAGTTATCGTAGAACCTAGATACCTAAATTTATCTACCTGTTCAAACATATTACCATCTATATCGATATCACCAGTAGTATCGCCATTTTTGCAGCTAACCATATATTTTGTTTTATCCACGTTTATTTCGAGTCCTAGTTCTTTACCGGCTTTCATTAACGTTGTCGTATTTAGTTTTATAGTTTCAACGTCTTCGCTTAACAGTACCAGATCATCAGCATAGCCCAGCACGGATGTTGTCCCACCCAGATCCAATCCTTTCTCGGTACGCATTACCTCCCTAATGGCATGTTCTAATGCCAAATTGAACAGGACAGGCGAAAGAGAATCCCCCTGTTTTAAGCCCGAACGAACCTCAAATTTTTCGGACAAATTATTACCGATTCTAACTTTATTGAGTGTCTCCGTCAAGCACATCCTGACTAGATTTACTAGTTTTTTTGGAATCCCCTGCTCGATTAGAATATTATACAGTTTCTGGCGGTCAATAGAATCGTAAGCCTTTTTAAAATCTATATACAGCTGGTGAACAATACCGTTATACTCCAATTTTTTTTCTAATATTTGCCGTAAAGAAAATATTTGATCAATAGTCGAACGATTCCGTCTAAATCCGCATTGGTAGTCTCCGATAATTTCCTCGTCGTATTCCGTGATTCGACTGGTTAAGATTGAAGTGAATATTTTATAACATACCGGAAGGAGTGAAATTCCTCGATAGTTATTACAATCCGTCCTCGAACCCTTTTTGTGAATCGGAAGAAGAATAGATGTCTCCCAAAATATCTTTCAATATCGTCGAAAGCTTTAATTTTTTTTCTCTTTTTTTTTTTCATATTGGGGGTACTCTAGTAATAGCTGTTTAATTGTCTGAGGTGTGTTGTCACACTTTTGGCAGGTTGGTGCTTCGAAACTAAAATAGTTCAATTTATATTGCATTCAAAACAATAATTTATCGTAATTAATAAACAATAATTAAGGATCAATATTCCTTGTAAAGTGTTATCTTTTATTTTATGTTCCTTCCTTATGATATGTTTCTAGGTGTAAGGATGTATTGCGGTTAAGGAAATCTTAAACACGAAATTTCTAGCAAAGAAGACTTTAAAAAAATATATTTTCGAAAAATGGAACAGGGTAAGCCCGGAATCACTAAAAAAATTATGGACGCCATGTAACATAATTCATTTGAAATTGCATTGGCTTAAGCCTGGTGTTACCAAAATTACGAGTTGTCGTGATCTCCAAAGGTGTTTCTTCTATCACTTCTTTAAGTAATCTACGATTTGCATGACTTCCCAAGACTTTCTCGCGAAACAGAGATTTGCCGTTTAAAAAAATTGGTAATTTTTCATTTTATTTCGTTGACTGCACTGATTATTTGATTATTTTAATATTACAGATGGACTAACTAATATAAACTATTATAAACTAATATAAACGAATATTAAAATTTCATTGAAAATTATTAACATAAGAAGAAAGGTATGGAAAAATCTACACTACAAAGCCATAAGTTTCCAACATATAAGTGGATAGTTAACTTGTATGTTGGAGGATATTCATGGCTTTGTGTTTGAATTTTTGCATTCATAACATAACTATCTTCTGTTTTTTATTTGCTTGTTTTGCTTTATGATTAATTTATTAATATTACTAGTGGAATGACTGAGTATCCACTGAGTTTTGTTGGAGTAGGATGTTCTCAAAGGATGTTATTCCTTAAAGCGTTTTTGGTTTATTGTTTTCAATAATAAACCATTGTGATCAACCAAAAAATTCAAAAACTTAACTCCCTCTCAAAATTTGAGGTTTCACGTTTCAAGGTACGTAGAATTCTAAAAACGAATAATTTTTTTTTCTCAAATATAGCATTTCCAAGTCAAACTTAAAATTTTCAAAACCAAATTGGGATTTTTCAAATCAAATTTAAAATTTTCTATTTCAAAATAAGATTTTTTAATATCATTTTAAGAATTTTTATAACATTAAATGGAAAGTTTATTTTTGTTTTGTTATTAAATTACTGCTACGTAGTACCTAATTTGAACAATAAGGAGGTAATTTTCTACCTCAATTGTTCGGTAATTTGTGTACAATCTCATTATTAAATCTGGACCTACGCTTCTAACAAAAACTATTCATTTCAATATAAAATTTTACTACTTATAACAGGAGCTCCCTGGCACGTCAACAACAAAACTGTACATAACGACTTACGACAACCTACTATAGTTAAACACATACGTACTCTCTCAGACTTATGACCGACATGGCCAAGACAGTCATGCCCATCAGGAGAAGACTAAAAAGGAGCTGGATGAGAGATCTCCATGAAGTAAATAATGACTAGGAAGAGATGCTGCTGGATACTATCCCATCTCATGCCTATAATGTCAATCCTTATTTTATCACAACACATCTGCTGATTGTCAATACCATGACAGGTGCGGATAGATATCCATAAGGTTTTTTTTTTTTTTCAAACAATATACAATAACTGATTCCATCGACTTAATTTACCTCTCTTCTCATATTTTTTTTTCATCAACAAAATAAAAATGATTCGTGTTTTGGAATAATAAGTGTAAGCGGGAGGATAACATGGACGGACCTCTCCTTATCTTATTCGGATTCATTTAACCGTATTGTTATCACTAGCAACAAGTTATCTAAGCTCACTTGAAGACAGGTTATTTCAGTTGTGATTCCTCGACGATAGTTCCGCTATTTTAAGCACTGGTCTTCCTCCTTCGACCTCAGACTTTGCCACGTGGCAATGTAACGCGACCCTCAGTCTTGACACTTTTGACATCTCCAGTTTCCTAAACATCTTGACGTTAAGGGTCCGGCAGAGCACCTGTGCCCTGAAGTGGGGGTTCGAATTTCCTTCCTTGTCCTTTTGTTCCAGATTCAAAGTATTTTATTTGAAAGTATTTAAAAATTTGAAGAGTAGCTAAATCAAGTAAAAATAAAGAAAAGTCGTATAATTCAATAAAAAAAAAAAAATATATATATATATATATATATATATATATATATATATATATATATATATATATATATATATATATATATATAATGATGTAGATAAAATATATATAATATATTTTTCTCCCAGTAATCATAAGAAATATTTATTGATTTGTATTCTTTGTCCATAATAGCTAATTACAATTTGATTAAAACCAATTTTGCAGAAAAAAACAAACCAAATTCGTTAAACAATAATGAAGGTATATGAAAAAATAACGTAACCAATGACAAGTAAACTTAAACTACTATAAATAACAGGAAAAATGGTACATGGAATTAAAATGGAGATAGAAAATAATAAATTAAAATTTAATTTTTGTTTAGCAAATTGTTAGGCTTAAGAAAATTTATTAAAGATTTTATTTTAATTTCGACATTATTTAAAACTACTGATAATTTCGGTACGAGTCCCAATTTGGTTAGAATCAATACATAATAAGGACACTGTTAAAGAACGTGACAGACTGTAGCAGTACCGTAGCAATGTTGGCATTTCGGTGCTGACTGTTTCCTTATCAGATAGCAATGTGTAAGCTTTGTATGTCCTATTCTTAGTCTAGTTAAGTCAACTTCTCTCCAAATAGGGCGGTCCGAGGTGGACCATGGTTTCACTGATCTTTTTATTTTCTTCAATTTGCTAGGTGGGCTCTCGTTCCACATGGATTGCCAACAAAGAGTTATTTATTTTTTGAGGGGAAGGCTTAGTGTGGTGTTAATTTGGCAGCGCCCGGGCCTGGGAGTGTGTGCTAAATATATGTGTATATTAAGTTTAGAATCATCTAATTCTTCCCATATCCAACCTTACAATTCAAAATCCTCCGAGGCGTCTGAAAAGAAGATGGCCTCGGGACCTTCTAATATAGAATACAGAAAATCCTCAACAAAATAAAAAATGTTATCATTATGTCACAAATAAGATAATCTATAAAGATCTCAACATTTCTTTTGTTGAAGATTGGGCCCGAATTAGATATTCCTCTCTTAATTCCAAACTTTTTTGTCACTGAAAACGTCTTAGTTCATAACTTTTCATCACCAAAACAATTCCTGACAACCTCCGAGACGTTTGAAAAGAAGATGGCCAAGGGACCTCATTAATTTAATCTTTGATGTGTTACCAATGGGTATCTTCTTCGCTATTTCTTATTATGTTTTATATTATTTTAGGAGATTTACTTGTTGTATCTATATAATTATAAGTATCAATAAATTATTACGAAAATGACACTTAATTGGGTACTTTATTTTTGTTTTACAAATATTTGGGTCCTTGAGATATTCGGTGTAAAGCCTTGTAGCTTTGGCGAGGTAAAGGAATATAAACAGACTCCCGCCTTCGCAATAGCGCGGGAAGCAGGCAATTGGCGCGCGCGGGTTAAAATAATTACTTTGGCGGGACCAGGTGGGTCCCGCCTCATTAGAGCCATCTCCTTGATTAATAAGAAGCTCCTCTCTCCCTCCCCCCCCCCGATAAGGATTAATATCCTACAGTATATTTATTACAGTCCTCCTCCTTCTCCCCCCCCTGGTAGTTTCGCAGGACTGCGGGTCCCATGATGTAGAGGAAATTAGGGAAGAGTGTACAGCTGATATTTTTATCAAGTTGATAACATCCAGAGGTAATAATACAATTACAAATCTGGAGAGCAAACGGACACAAGATATAATTTTGTCTTCTGACTATTTATTACGAGAATATTTCAACCCGCATTCCCAGACACGTGGGTATAGTTAGTAATGAGCTAGAGGATACGGCAGCCAAAGAGGCACTCGCGCTTCCACGCCGAGGTACTCCTATCCTGACCCCTCCAGAAATGAGTTTTCCTCTCAAAATAGAAATATTGGATAGTTGGCAATCTATGTGGAACGAAAGCCTACCAAGCAAATTAAAATTTGTTAAAAAAAACAGTGAAGCCCTGGATCACATCAAACCGCTCTAATCGTTGAGAGGAAGTCGCCGTGACCAGGTTAAGAATAGGACACAAGAACCTAACTCATGTACATCTCATCACTAAGCAGCCACCACCAAATTGTCAGCATTGCAATAGCCTTCTCACAGTCAATCATATTTTCCAAGAATGCACTTATACTTCATGTCTAAATCGATTATCTGTAAAACTGGGTATATCAGAAGTATTAAGCAACAACGATAAAAACAGGGATAAAATTTATTAAAATCCATAGGCTTTTTTGTCAGCTGCGCAGCTTCCCATCACGTCCGGGATATAAATCAGATCAGCTGGTCTCTTGGCCAACGCCTGCGTAATCGTCGTAGTGGCCTGTACGGGTTTCTTGTACGTTGAAGGATTTCTGTCAGGGTATTCACGTTTTCGTCAGTCTTTGGTGAAAGTTATTGTATTTCTCCGTTACAGTATCTAAAATCGTAGGTACGTTTAAGTCTTTACGTAGTGTATCATTTGCGACATAAAACGATGCGTCAACTATCCTTCGCAACACTTTTGACTGAAAGGACTGAACTTTATTAATGTTGGAAGTTTTAGCAAAACCGCACAGTTCTATGGCGTAAGTCAAAGTTAAGAGTGAATACCACATGCACACTTATTTTTTCATTCATCTTAATTTTCCATCTTGTGGCCCAATCTGCAATATCGTTCAGATGATTTTGAAGAGTATTAGATGCTCGAACAGGGTTTTTATCTGAGCTTAGGATTGCGGTATTTTTTCTGGACATTAGTCAAGCCTTTGATAAAGTTTGGCATGAAGGATTGCTTTCCAAGCAAAATTAAAATTTTACTTCCTCCGACCTACTATCTAATATTACTTTCATATCTAACGGATAGACATTTTGTAGTAAAAGTAGGGACAGAGCGGTCTGGCATTAAACCTATTAAAACAGGAGTACCTCAGGGTAGTGTCCTTGGACCAATATTATTCAATATATATATATGTCTGACCTACCGGAACACAATGACACATTACTGGCTACTTTTGCAAAAAAATAAGTTTTAAATTTTTAAAGAAAGTTTAAGTTTAAAATTTTCCGATGTATTATCACCAAAAAAAACACTAACAAGAAAACTTAAATCAAGGCGATTATCCGAAATTTAAGGAATCTCCTTATTTATGTTTCTTTCCAGCAAATATCACGAGAGTGTCCAAAAAACAAGAGTTTATATTATAACTCTGTCCAAAGGTTAGATTTAAAATAATGGAACAATACCACAAGATAATGAATATATATTTTGACCATTCGCCCACTCCAAGCAAGTATATAAATATCTTTATGGCGTTTCTATGATTTATCTATAATGAAAAATAAAATGAGTTTAATGAAACTTTTTAGTGAAATAAAATATAGTATAGAAAACTTATTCCATGCCTTTTTATATTATCAAACCAAACTTTTTTTTTATTTGCTGTTATTTAACGTCGCATCGACTGCCAGGGCCATTAGCGACGATCGTTTTTCTTAAATATAACTAATCAATTTTATTTTTCGGATGTACTTCAGCGTTTTTTCAATACCAGCGTTTTCCTTGTACGGTGCCTTGTCTACAATTTGGAGTTCGATTTGCTGTTTCCGGAACTTTTTGCACTGGAATATGTGTTCAACTGTCAGATTAGCATTTTCACATACCTCACATGTTGGTCGATGTAAGCCAAGAAGTAGGTGGAGATGGGTCAGTTTGGTATGTCCAATCCTGAGCCTGCTTATTATAGAACACTCTTTTGATGTCAGATGTTTTGGAGGATACCAAGCTCGATATTCGTCTTTGGTCAGATGAAGGTGATTGCGCGGCAGTAATCTCCACTGTGCATTCCAACTGCCGTTCACTTTCTTTGAAATTTCTCTTCTCAATTCGTTGAGAAACATCGATCCTAAAACAGGTGAATCTGTGCTTCTGGCGGCTTCCTTTGCTCCCTCATCGGCTCGTTCATTGCCAATTGTGCCAATGTGTGAGGGCACCCAAAACAATATTATTTTTCGACTTTTTTTATTTAGTTTCAAGTTCATTAGCTGAATTTTTTTGTGCAATGAGTTACATGTCCATGCATTTTGCAGTCCCTTGATTACAGATAAGGAATCGGTCACAATTACTGATTTCTCAATATTGGTGTCAATTACGTATTCAAATGCCTTGAGAATAGCCCACGTTTCACTTGTAAAAATTGAATTATTGTTATTTAATTTCCATTTTTTTATATTGTTTTGGGTTACCATACAGCATCCTACACCTTTCTCTGATTTTGAACCGTCCGTAAAAATTATGTCATGATACCAAACTTTAAATGGTATTAAAATGTGATTTTTTAAGTATCTTAAAAATATTAAAGCTAATGTATTCCCTGAATTTGGACACTCTCGTGATATTTGCTGGAAAAAAACACATATATGGAGATTCCTCAAATTTTGGATATTCGCCTTGTTATAGTTTTTCTTGTTAGTGTTTTTTTTGGTGATACTACATCGGAAAGTTTTACTCAAATATCCCGGTATCCCACATATGGGCCTTAGAAGCCGAGAAACAAAATAAATAATAAATAAGAATTTATTTTATTATTTTTAGCCTTTGTTTTCTCCCGATTTTATAAATTATTTTATAGAATATTATTTACTATTCAGTTTCTTTTTCCGTTCTGGAATAAGAATCCAATATTGCTTATAGTATTAAATTGTCATAAATTACAAAACATCACATTACAAACACCCTCTCATCACTGAACACATTACTTCAATCGCCGCTGATAAAATTCAAAGCACACCCAACACTGAATCCATAACTTCAAGCAGAAAAGGCAACGATCCGATGGTCACAGAGACGTTAGAAAATAATAAAATTTATGAAAACAGTAATAGATCAGATACTACAGACAGTAATAGATCAGATACTATCAAAGAAATTATTAAAAAACCTACCAAAAAAAGAGAATCTTCATCAGGATGCACTAAAAAAAGTAAAATTAACACTAAATATTTTAAAGTACCTAAGATCTGCTCATCAACCCCTCTGAAAAACGCAAACACACCTCTAACGAAAAGACAGAATACTTCCAAAATAATCGATAACAAAGCCTCCTCATTGAAAACAACTATAGAAGTAAAAACAAACGAACCTAAAAAAATAAAACCAACTACAACAGACATTCTACAACCCATTCGAGATTTGCTAATTGAAACCGATTATCCCCTTGAATTCGATAAAATATGTTTACTATATGATACAATACAAAGTGAAAAAATATCACCAAATACAATCGATTTAATAGAACAATTCACGGATGACAAAAACGGACTAACAAAGATGCTAATAGATATCAAGAATTTAATAACAGATAGAAGCATCAAAATATGGACCACAAAAATACTAAAGATACTACAGATAAAAGAGACATCATATAGACCTATTTTATAGTAAAATATAAAAATTAAGAAAAACCGCCAATGACCCTCTAGGGTAGAGGCGAATACAAATAAAAAAAAAAATTACAAAAGCTTATCAAAAGAAGAGTTGAATAAAATTATAGGAAATGCTCAGAGCTATTGGCTATGTAATGGTAGAGAGTTCGTTCTTAACTCATTTAGCTCCAAATACAGATATACAGAGTGATGAATCAATTGTGAAAAGTCATAATTCATAGTATTATACAGGGTGTTTCAGGATTAAGTGGCCAAACTGAAAATATAAATTAAGAAAAAAATTTCCTCTGAAGGTATGTCCGCAAACGCTTTGTTTAGGAGATATTCACACCTTTTAGTAGTTATGAATTATTAACGTTATATAAAATAAAACCTATTTATTTGTTTTAACTACTTTTTTTTCACCAACCGGCCAGCAAGGACCACGCGAATATTATTTCAGTTTCCTCTTCACACCCTCATCCTTCCTCTTACTCCAATACTCTCTCATCCTCCTGGACTCTTCCTCTCGCTCTTCCTTAGTCCATTTTCTCACTCCTCTCTCCCTCCCACCTACAAGAACCTCAACCCCTTTCAGTTTTTCCCTAAAAAGCTCTCTATACAAGCAATCTTTATCCGTGATTTTTAGCTTGTGTAGTTCCTCTTTTATTTGTTTTACATATCTCCACCCATACTGTAGCTGCAAACTTTGTAAAAAAATTTCTTGTTCAGTCTTTCACTATTCATCCTGACCATGTGCCCGTAGAACCTCAGTCTTCTGATCCTGACGACTGTTTCCAAATTTTCCAAATTTCTGTATATTTCTTTATTGGATTTTTCTAACTACTTTATTAATTAAACATTAATATGCATAATAAATGTTGTTCAAAGTGAAGATATGTCCGCAGACTCTGTGTTAAGGAGATGGATTTTTTTTTTTTTTTTAATCTGTTTATTGAATAATAATACAATCAGCCACTGCTGGAGGGCTATAAGAATTATGGCTAAAAGTTCTCATTCATACAATATATACAAATAATAAAGAAATAAATATAAATATAAGAAGTAAATAAATAATACTGGTGAAGAAGTTAAATAAAAATAAACCAATAAAATAAAATAAAAACTTCTAAACACAATCATACCTATATACAATATATACATTCGCCCAAGAATCTCCGAGCCAGGCTTTTTCCCCCACAAGTGGAAGGCAAAGCAAGACTCCGGAAGATCCCAGCGCCACTTTTCCAGCCGCATCACTAGTATTAAGGAGATGGATTAGATAGAATACTAATAGGGCCTTCTATCCCTAACTATATGATAATTATTGGCAACATACGGATTAATACTATTTGGAATTAGTATTGGGAACTCTCAATAACATTTATCAGTTTGTAAGAGGCATTCGCAGAGTACTCATCATTATAGCTTCCATTCACATGAACAGCGCCATTCTGTCACTGCTGCTGTTGAAGAAAGATGACGAGTCTGTCTTAATGCTCCAGAAAATCATCATTTAATATGAATGTTAATGTTTATATTTAATTAATAAAGTAGTTAGAACAAATAAATAGGTTTTGTTTATTTCATTTAACGTAAATAATTCATAACAACGAAAATCTTTAGGTGTGAATATCTCCTAAGCAAAGCGTCTGTGGATCATACCTTCAGAGGAATTTTTTTTATTGTTTTAAGTTCCTTAGTTCATTTTGGCAGTTTGGCCACTTAACCATGAAACACCCTGTATAAGCTTTTTAGGTGGTGTTGAACCTTAATTAAATATGAAGATACCAAAACCAAAAATCAGATCCCAAAGCTCAGATAAGGCTGATGAGAGAAACAACTTCCAGCCAGTGAACTGCCCATTGTGCAAAAAAAGTAAAGATATAATTTTCCATCTCCTTAGCAATTGCTCTATCTTCAATGGCATCAGAAGGAAAGTTATAGGTACCATAGAGCTATCCATAAATTGTGTGGAAGCCATCTTAAGAGCAAAAAACAGAATAGATTTCAATAAACTGTATCACTATTTCTTCCGTCTTAAATTAGGAAATTTATTATTAAGAAGGAATGACTGAAGAAGAACCCTAAAGAATTTTCAACCAGGAAAAGTTTGTTTCACTGTATTGTTCTGTTCATTCGTATTATTATTTGTATTGAATTAGTACATATATTTATTTTATTTCATAGTATAATTATGTTTTATTGTATTGTATTGGAACTGAAAACGTAATTTTACGCATATATGTATATTTCCCGTATGTTATCAAAAAAGATGATCTTCAACAGAAGTTTAAACTGTTAATTTTTTTTCAGTTGACATAACAGACCATGTAGCTCTTTTGCCGTCTTAATAAGCCCGTACTATCTCTGCCTGTCTTGGGGTACTTCTTTCCGTTTATATGCACACAGCTCTGTTGCATATTTGTTAAATATATCTATCCATCTGCTTTTTACGTTTAGTCTTCAAGATGGATTGCTAGTAGTTACATGTCCAGCCCATCTTAACCTCCGTTTCTTCACATAACATGGCATATTGATTGACCAGTTTCTGCGAGAAGTTCTTTATTGGTATTTCTTTTCCATGTGTTAGTTCTCTGATCCCAGATAGCTTCGGTTATTCTGCGGAGAATTTTTCTCTCAATTCTTTCAAAAAAATTTTCTATGGTGCTGGTTAATGTCCAGGTCTTACAGCCATATATAAAAACTGGCTTTATCATACCTAAAAAAAACCCTTAATTTGAGATTCTTGAGATTTTTCGACATTTCTAACCTAAGAGAGAAGAAAGCTCTGTTTGCGATGGTTATAGACAATATAAAAAACTATTTGCCCTAAATCTGAATAATCTATTATTCTGACCGATTTACCTGAGTTTCTCATGAATAACTGACTAATTTTCTAAATAGAAAAAAATCGATAAAAGACTATTTTTTTTTAAATTAAATCCATTTCTGAAGATTTATCGTCAGAATTAAAAGCTGTAGCTCACATTAATGTTAAAATGTCTCTTAAGTGTCCATTACCGGTACATTTACTTTACCGTATTAAATATAGTAGATAGGAATACTAAACTGGAAAGCGAATGATGTCTGTGTTTCTGAACTAATCCGACGCCTCTATATATTCTCTTCTTTGAAAAATAGCTGTCGTTAAGAGAACAAGGTTCGTACAAAATAAAACAGCTCGGAGGGGGCCCGACACTACGAGTATAGCCGAGCCATCAATTCGATTGATCGATAGTAGGCTATCGACTAGCGTTATTGTCTAATTAAGCCAAGTCATTGACGACCTGGGGGAACCCGTAATTGCATCTCGTAAAACATTGGTCGTAAAATATATTGCCTGAGCCTCCGACTTCAGTTTTGTGGAGTGTTCGAGGGATAAAATTAATTTTCTTGTCTAGATAATAATAATTTATAATTCAGATAAGAAAATGGTATAATGTAAAATATTTTAAAAATTATATTTTTATTAAACTGTTTTAGAATATTAATTATTTATAATTATTCTGGTTGAGTTCCATACGGAGTTACATCTATTTATTATTTTTATTTACCAATATATCAAGTACAGTATAGGAAGGGACCGTATTGCGGTCGTGAAAAGTGCGGTAATATCAGTTTAATAAGTTTTGTTGCGGTGATATATTTAAGTCTCAATGGAGTAGCTCGTTTTCGAGTTCGTCTGTGACAGGCATTATTTATTCTGTTAGAACAGTCATAGATCGACTTTGGCAAAGGAAGACACTAGGGCACATATATCCTTTATAAGGTGCTATGTTAAATAAAATTAATATAGCAATATCTTAATTAATTATTGAATAAAATAATTTATTAAGAGGGAAATCTGGCGGTTGGACGTGATCCTAGTCCGATCATTTCCTTGTATAACCGTTTAACTAGAAGCAGTACTTCCTTACAAAGTACTGAACTCAAGACTCTTTATGGATTATATTAGTACAGATTTTTAAAAACAAAAAAATTATAATCATAATCATAACAATAATTCATTTATAATATATTATAGGCTAAATAAAGAAGGATGTTTGAGATTAGTATACAATGGTATATTATCAATTCCAAACTTATATATATATATATATATATATATATATATATATATATATATATATATATATATATATATATATATATATATATATTTATCTTTCGTGTGTGCTACTATGATATTCCCCAAATCCGAATTAAACAATAAAATTTAAATATCTCATTTTTTTTATTTTTATAATTTTCCTGTTTGAATTTGTTTTCTTTATGAAATAAATATTTCTACATAAAACAAAACTTAAAACAAAATTTGATTCCGTTGAAACTGTGAGAGAGAATGTGGTGAAAAATATATAGTCCGTGGTAAAGACCTCTTTTCATCAAATTGTTAACATCCGCCAGAAACTTCGTATATAGTTTCATCTAATCATAACCTAAAACTATTTCATTTACAAAAACTATTGGAATTGGGGCGTTTTCAATCTGGAGGGGGGCAAAGTTCGTATATTTAATTAAGTACTAAAAACTCGTAAATACCCATTTTCTATCTACTTGTACCGTAAGATAATTTTATCACAAAATCGATAAAAAAGATGGCCTACAAAAATATTTGGCCGTTTGTCCTATATTGCCTCGTTATTTTAAAAATTTAGGGGTGTAGGTCACTTTTTTTCTCGATGTTGTGATCAAATTATCTTACGATCCAAGTTGAAAGCAATAGAGTACATACGAGTTTT
Organism: Nezara viridula; assembly: GCA_928085145.1. Classification (NCBI taxonomy): domain Eukaryota; kingdom Metazoa; phylum Arthropoda; class Insecta; order Hemiptera; family Pentatomidae; genus Nezara; species Nezara viridula. Next base: position 7,774,956 of record OV725082.1, read on the forward strand.
AATAAATAAGTAAGTTTAATAAAATAGATAATGTTTGGCACCCTCCAGATTGAAAACGCTCCAATTTCAAGAGTTTTCGTAAATAAAATAGTTGTAGGTTACAATGAGATGAAACTATTTACGAAGTTTCAGGCGGATATTAATGATTCGATAAAAAGGGGTCTGTACCACGGACTACTATAATTTTGTTATATATTTTTTTCTTATCATCTCTGAATTAAAATTACTCTTCTCGAGAATATTTTAAATAGAACCTTGAAAGACACTTGAAGGGGTGGCAATTTTTTTTAAAAAGTTTATTTAAAATTCAAGGGATGAGGATTGATCGAGTGGAGACTAATAGAGTTAAACCTTTTACACGAAAAATGAAAATATTCAGCCGCGTGCGATGTGTCATGGTCGCAAAGTTGCAGCGGTAACTAAGTTAAGGACTTTGGAAATATGATGAAGCACATTGATTAGAACTTCAACTTGAGTTTTTCCCTTTAACTCCCGGCCAACTCAGAGTTTGTGGGCCTCAACCGCTTATGCAAAAGGAAAAAAAAATTGCATTTCAATCAAGCATCTATTCAGTATATGTACGTATTCCAACTTTAAAGGAAAATAATGTTTCTATGTAATAAAAAAAATCTGGTGTGTCCACTCACACGACCTTCCTACCTATTTCAGAAAAGTTTTTTTATCTTTACATATGTTCATGAAGAAACAAAAAAGAATTGAACTAGATCTATTTTCCTGAAAATTTATCAAACAAAAGATTTGAGTACGATTTATAGGATAAACTAAACCAATGTAAACCGGATTAAGGTAGATACTCACTAATATTGCTGATCAAAAATAGTTTAGTTTGTGTTAGTTTATATACATGTACTTTTAGTATTATTGTTTTTTCTGTATTATTCATTGTTGATAGAGCGTGAATGTACTCTCTGAACACTGAAATGTCCTTATTTGTGACAGATTGTAATATCTCTCAAAAAATATAAAAAAATATATATATGTAGAAGATCCTCTATCCTAGAGGAGGGAATAGCCATGTTATCTACGACTGTCAATGGCTACATCTTAGATACAGATATCCATGTTAGCTACGACTAGTAATATATATCTGTACTGACCATCTATATCTATATGTATCTGTGTGTATATGTGAAAATTGATCAAACAAAAGATTTGAGTACGATTTATAGGATAAACTAAACCAATGTAAACCGGATTAAGGTAGATACTCACTAATATTGCTGATCAAAAACATTTTGCCATAGCTTAGTATCGTCAAACAATAATTTCTGTGATTGTGTGATGCGGAAACAGATTTTCTTACTTTCAATTAGTGATTTTTATTCTCTCATTCATCCCTTTCTGACACCAGGATATGAACCCGTAATCTTACATTGGAAATTGAATAGCTGTAACTTCGTTAATAAATGTCCGAAGTGAACGATATTTTTTGTTTTGATAGTCCTTCAATTACCTTTCAAATGTTACATTATAAATTTTACCGTATAATATATACTTAGGGAGTTAGGCCCCATAACATTTTTCTTTTCTTTATAATTTTTTTCCTGATTTTTTTCGGGAATTTAGTCTATATACGAAAATTGAAAGGACAACATTAAATTACAACACACATGATTACAACATTAAACGAAAGTTTCATCAAAATCGTTAGAGCAGTTTTCGCGCTACAGTCTATAGAAAAACATGTTTTTCATTTATTGTGCACAAGCTATTGCGCATGTAACACCGAATTTCCGTCACAGGGATCAGTACTCAAAACCCTACAAAATAAAAAAAGAAGCAACTAAATCAGTTAAGTATTTCACGAGAAAATCTTGGTACAGACAGACAGACAGACCAATGGCTAAAAATGTGTTTTTCTGATTCAATGGGCTCTGAAACGTATAGATCCGTCGAAAACCGCATATCGGAAATTTGACCCGATTGCAATACTTTCCTTACCTAGTATAGGTAGGAATGTAAAATATATTACCACAGAAATAATCCATCATTAGAAAACGTTCCATATATAATTAAACACACTTTGGTAGATTTTTAGTTAATTAAAGTCTACAAAAATTTAAAATAAGTGCGGTAGTTGAGTGAACAAGGTTTTTCGGTTGTTGACTTTTATGGATGCATGGAACAAAATCACCTAGCCAGGAGTCAATGTTTAGTAAAACACAACTACGACAACGACTATTCCGATGGCAATTTCCCTAGCAATCTACCAAGGTGTTTAAGTAGAAATCCTAGTAGGGTGAATGCACCAGTTATTGACAGAGGGTCCAGAAATGGACAGTTCGGACTATAAATGTAAATAATATGCTTCCTTGTTGATTTAAAGGTTTCAGTTTTTTGGATTGAAGAAAAATGTCATCTATTGACCACTGGATGAACAAAGTTCCCAAAAGAAAATTTTAAAATGCCTACCATTGTTTCTATATGGCTCTTAAGATAAGTGTTTCATGCCTTCCTACCAACAGTTCTACTAAGAGTAAATTGAACATTCATCTTATCTTATGTAGTTAAATAAAGATTTTAAAACTTTTCTGAGGTATTTCTACTACTGGCACCGACCCCCTGTCAATTATTAGAACAATTTAATTTCGGTTGTCCATCACTAGTCTAAAAAGGTATTTATTTTTAATGGAGATCATACCAGCTTAAGTGAATATTTTTTCAATTTTAAAGTGCTAAATAGAAGAAGGAGGCCCTAGAGATTCTAAATGTCCTACGGAGAACTTTATAAATATAATAATTACGGCGGCATATGTCAAAAAAAAAAAATATTTAGCTATGTCCATCACTGCTGCGCTTATTCTACATTATCTTAGGATCAAATAAGTTTGATCCGTAGTCAATTATCATTTTTTTAAATTGAATTGTATTTTTATTTAAACGGTTTTAGTTCTTCAGATATATGATCATGAACTTATACATGATATGAAACAATAGAAAACATTTAGAAAATTAAAAATGTGATTTTCTCGGTATTTTGATCTCAAATCGATTCTATACTTTTATGAAATTTCAAAGAGTAATTTAAAATAGAAATCAAATAACTTTAAACGGACAAGTTAAAGACATAGTCTGTACAAAATGTTTCAAGTCCAACTTATTTATTTTATTCATTGTACATAGTTTGAATAAGCTACTTATCACTATTACTAATCGATATAACTTAGATGACACAGATTATAATTTATCTCAATAAAGAATTTTCGGAAAAATTGGATGAACTATAGAATTGAACAATGAAGATTAAGTTACAACAATAAAAAGTAAAAAAAAAATCCTGAATTTTCTCATATGCATATTTGCAAGTTGTAACGAAATGTGATGAAGACATGACCTGCCATCACCTAGCTCATACTGTTGATTATCCTATCCTTCTTAGACTGACAAAATGTTCCCAGCTTTATAACTTTCATCCAAAACATACCTTTCCATTTTTTTTTTCATTCTGTCTTTTCTGAATAAAAATATTTATTTTATTAACTTTAATAATAGCATTTTCATTAATTAGAATAGAGAGAGTATTAGTTTTTGGTAGACGTATGCGTCCCGCCACTGTAGACTCAGGACACGCCCCAGACCTCACCATACAGAGACAGCCCGTTATTTCAAGATTTTAGTTAAATAAAAACCTTTTTTCATTTTATAAAAAGTGAAATATCATTCTCAAATACGTTTTTTATCACTTGAATTCTATTGTATCTCAAATTAAAGATGTTTATACCATGTCAGTACGCTATTTGGATTACCAAAATATCTGATAATTTAACTTATTTAAAGATACTACGAACGCAGATAATATGTAACTCTTTGTATTCAGGGAGTTAATTTCTAAACCAAATTATTACTGTACGTATAAAGGTGATTTAGAAAGGCTGATTTAGAGGCGCTGGGATCTCCTAGAGTCCTGCCTTTCCTTCCTCGAGTGGGAAGAAAGGCTTGGCTCGGAGATCTTGGGTGAACATTTTTTTTATTTATTTGTTTTTTTAGATATTTTATAGAAGCGTCTGTGTATGTGAGTAGTTGTTTTTATCAGTTTAGTATCTTTTAGTTTATATACATTTACTTTTAGTATTTAGTATTACTAGTTTTTTCTGTATTATTTAATTTTATTTACTGTTGATAGAGCGTGAATGAACTCTCTGAACACTATTATAAATGTCCTTATATGTGACAGATTTCAATATCTTTCAATAAATATAAAAAATATAATGTAGAAGATCCTCTATCCTAGAGGAGGGAATAGCCATGTTATCTACGACTGTCAATGGCTACATCTTAGATATAGATATCCATGTTAGCTACGAATAGTGATATATATCTGTACCGGTCATCTATATCTATATGTATATGTGTGTATATCTATGTATATATATGCATAGATATCCGAAGAGCTGATTGCTCACAGTCCAGTAGCTAACTAGCTCCATCTTCTAATTATTGTCATTAGCTGCCATCAGCGTGATTTAATGAATTCTCATTAAGGTACTCGCTCCATATTCACATCCGCTCTATCAGGCTGTCTATTCACTGGTGTAATTCCGACGATCCATATAGGTATATGTGTTTGGAGATTCAAGCATTGAATTGTAGCTTAGCTGTCTCAGTATGTATTTCTATTCATACATTTAGTATTGATATAATCATTAGGTGAAATATGAGGTATTAAGCCATATTCTTGGCCAAATCAAGATATCTTAATTAGTATATTTGAGCTTTATATGAATATACACAACTTACGATAAATTCCAGAAACCTAAAAAAAATTTACCACCCCAATTTTATGGGTATCATACTTGTAAAAGAGACGATAGACAATTGGAAGATTGTGAAAATATTCACTTAGAAATATATCTATCCAAGCGATTTTAATCATATAAACTATTCCCTCGCTTACAGTATGCAGCAGATTTTTAGTTTCCAAGATATTTTAATCAATATCTTCAACAAAACTCGTTAAGAGGGTAAAATGAAATGATGAATATTTCCCTCGCTAACAATTAGTGTTGCCCAAAATCTGTGCACTTTGCAAGACCAAGACCAAGGCCACCTAACTGATGCAAGACCAAGACTAGGAATAGTAAAAAAAAATCGATTGTTTAAATGAAAATGAAGGCAAAACAGTTACTAATATGTTAATAATTGGTATAACCAATATACTTTTGCATTTAACTCTTCTAATTTTTCATTCGGGCTTAGTTAGGTTTCTCGTATCTAAAAAAATATAGTAATATCTCTATAATAATAAGATAATAAGTAACTGCAAGACTCTTGTGAAAGACCAAGATCAAGATTGAGTTTGCAAGACCAATACTCGTCTCGGTCTCGCATTTGGGCAACACTACTAAGATTATGCAGGTCCGTTTAGTTTTGGGAATATTTTAATCCGCCTGCAAAAACACTTAAATTCGTCGACTCTAGCCGACTTTACACGAACGTTACACATGGGATATATGACGGCTCAATCTAATTTACTCTCTACAAAATGCAAAACGCGCCTCAAGTAGTTTTCACTTCAACAAGTCAACACTGAACAAAATAAAATCCACAATGTTGGTCTGATTTGGTAAAAACATATTGTTTGAAAATAAAAAACATAAAAGTAAATATTATTCACATAAAATAAAAAAAAATTACTGCATGATCCGAAATATACTGCTTTTATTTTTTTTTAAATGTTAAATATATAGAAAATTGCTTAGATGGACAGAGTACGTTCATCCTTTCAAAACTGTTTTTCGTCTGAACTTCTTTTCCATTGAAGAAGTTTGGACTGCCGGATAATATAAATGACTTACGTTTAACATTAATGATATTAATGTTATCTTTAACATTAATGACTTGCGGCAAAAACGTCAGAATGAAAAGAAATACTTTAAACAATTTGAGTAAAAGTCAATTACTATCGAATAAAATACGACTAAAGAGGGTTGATTAATTATTTTTCAAACCCATTAATAAAGATCTCCAACATAATTCATTTAGGCCGATGGATGAGCCAGTATATACCAGCACAGGACTGGGGATGTGATATGGGCAGCAGCAGATAATGGGCACAGTATCGCGAAGCAGAGAACACCACAGCCCTGAGATAAGCCTGGCAGTTTGCATAGAGGGAGAGCTAGGATAGTTGCAGCTCTGTTAATGTAGATCTCGCTAGATAGCGCACCTTTCGTATCCATCCTATCTATAGTCTAATAATTTAATATTATCCTACAGTCTAAAGTTCTTCCATGGAAAAGAAGTTCAGAAGAAAGGATGAAAAATAGACAATAATTGTAATAATTAATGGCACTGTTTATTAAGTTTGCCGGGGTTTCGAACCAAACATGTGGTTCATTATTAGATTTAGATTGTTTTTTTTAATTTCATTCTAATATGTCTCAACTAAGAACATTAGTAATGGTGATATTTTTTTTAGAAACTATATCGTTTTATTGAGATATTATAAATTTTACCACACTTAAGGGTACAGAGTATTAAAGCTGTAAGACACATTCATACCATATTTACAATATAATAAAAAAAAATTAAATACATAAAAATAGATAAATTCTTAAAGGAAGTTAGTCGACGGTTCTATATATCGTGGGTGATAAATATTCAGAAAGCACTCTTTTTTTTTTTTTTTTTGCCAACGATTCAACCTAAACATGTGGGTCATCTTCAGGGCGTGGTTTGAGCACCGAGTACTTGAACACCCTCAGTGCTCAAACCACGCCCAGAAGATGACCCACATGTTTAGGTTGAAACGTTGGCAAAAATAAAAAAAAGACTGCCTCCTGAATATTTATCACCCAAGATAAAAATAGATATATAAATGTTAATAATGTATATATAACAAAAATAAAATTTGAAATAAAAACAAAGAAATATAGCTTGTAGTGAAATAATACAAACAATTCTTAAGGAAAAAGATAAAAAAATAAATATTAATGATTAGAAATGATTAGAAACGAGTAAATAGAAAAAAAAAAAACGAACGAAACTAACAGTCATACTTAATTACAATCAGCAAAGGAAGCTCTGAGTCCAGCCCTTTCCCCCGCGTGTGGAGGACAAGACTAGACTCTAAGAGATCCCAGCGCTTCTCTCTCTGTCGCGTCACTATCATTAGAGTCCAGTGGGGACTAAGAGAGAACACTAAAGCCACATACGCTCATGACTTGAGTAGAGAAGCTGGCCAGTGATAGAACTCCAATGACATATTTACAAAAGATCTCGAGGCCACTACCGTTTCAACCTTCAAGGAGGATTGTAGGGATGAATGGAGCTGGATAAGGATTGTGCTAAGGGATTATAATCATGGATTAGTTTTAAGTGAAAATTTGAGAATCAGAATGAAATAAAGGCAAGGACATAAAGGATATTAAGGTCGTAATTTTTTTTTTTTTTTTTTACCACTCTTGTTCTTTGTCTTGCAACAGTTAGGCAATAATTGCAAAGTGCAAGACCTAGACCGACAACACTATGTATCACATTCATATCATATATAACAGAAAAATAAATAAGTAAAAACAAAAACTAGAAAAATAAATAAGTAAAAACAAAAACTAGAAAAATAATTTGAATGTAATGAAATAAAATTGAACCGTAAAACTATATAAAGTGTTGTTTGTTTATTTGTTGTGTTTTACAGACATATTATGGTTTGTTTTAACTATAAGTTAGTATCCAAATTGGGTATTTTTTTCTTCAAGGCACAAACATGCCATAGAAGTTACAATAAAATTCATTTAAATTTTTTCTTGTCCAAATATTACTATCTTATAGAAATATTACTATCTGTCTCAAAGGACATTTATAATATTGTCCAGAGATCACATTCGCACTATATGTACAATAAATAAAAATAAATTAAACATAAAATAAAATATAGTAGCCCCGAGATACTACCATGTCTCTCACCACTACACTGAGTTAGAGTGGCTCTTCCCCTCCATTCGAAGACAATATTTCCTAGGCACGCTCCTCAATCAAATCAAATCATCAACAATCATCGTCCTTCTTACACCTACAACCTTCTCCAATTAAGTCCTCAATAAGTCCTCAGTCCACTCCCTCTCCACAAGATCTCGACCTTCCGACCTTTACATTCCTTCTCACAGATCTGCCTCGTTCCAAAACTCCTTTATTGCACGTTCTGTTAGTTTCTGGAATTCCCTTCTTATCAAAATTCGACATTCTTCATCCTTATCTACATTCAAAACCCTTCTATTCCAATTCCTGTCTCTAAAACAGTCAGGCACCAGCTAACCTTTTATGTAAAATTACGTATTGTCTATAAGACCATATTCACATATAACTCATAACCCAAATACTTATTATAGATTCGACTTTCTTTTTTTTTTTTTTTTTTGAACAGAAACACAGATTTTACTGTTAAGAAGAATATACATTTATTTTTTCTGTATTTTTTATTTTTTCTAAAAGGGTTTATTTATATTTTAACATTGTACATAGTTTTAAGCATCTTAGTATGGTTTCAAGAGTTTTTTATATAGATTTTTTTATTTTATTTTGTATATAGTATGTATAACCAATATTTTTTTCTTTTCTTTTTTTTAATAACCTATCTTTATCTTAATTTGTTATGTTCGTTTTTATCTGGCCAGATGTAAAATTTTAATTTCTGTACTTTTTTGTTATTCTGAAGGGACTTCGTCCCAGGTACATACCTATATACACTATTTGCAGTTTTTAAGGTTTTAAAAAAATCCAGCGGTACCTGTATATTGAAATAAAAGATTGAAAATTTGTATGTGGAATGATTTATTGTTAGAGAAGTGGTAGAATTTTGGGGAAATGAGTCTTAATTTTACCCATTCTCATCACTTTGGTAAATTAAATGCGGCAACGCCATTGTGAAATATTCAAATACAAAACATCAGACAGAATTTCATCAGTTCGATTGTTTTTTAAATTTTAATTCATTTCCTCAATCAATGGAACAATTAAATCACATTTCATTTTTCCAAACAAAAGTGAAAGGAAAATAGGAACTTTCAATTAATGATGGAACTCTCCTGCTTCATTTCCCAGCCCAATGCAACGAATAAATTATTTTTGGAGTTTCACCTTAAATTCATTTAATCTTTATTTTTCACCCGTTTGCGAATCAATTTCACCGCACACGAAATGAATAAAATAGCAGTTTTTATATATTTTTGTCAAATATTCTGTAAAGTATTGAATTATTGGCTTTGAACAACGACGATATTTAAAAGAAAATAATATTAAAATGTGTATAGTGGGAAATCAATTTCGTTGACATTTGTGTACAATCACGGGATTCAACTGAGTAATTACAGCCTTAAAAGTTTATAATCGACCAAGTCATCCGTTCAAAAGATCTTTAAGTACCTTTTAGCGGATTGACTAAACACTTTAACCAGTAATTTGACAGAATTTTCAGCTCAAATTTTTACAAAATACTTAAAAAAACTCACCGAATAATTTGATTCATCGAAATTAAAAATCGATCCAGCGGTTCGATCAAAACAGTATACATTATATCGCAGATCCCGAACGCATTTACCTGGTTTCGTTTCGGTTTTTAAACACTTACGGGACCTCGCCGGATAATATAATACATACAAATACAAATTAATACAAATTAAAAATCGAACCAGCTGTTTGCTTTATAAAGTTATTTGAAAACTGATTAAACACATCGTATTCAATAACGTGTCAGTATTTTTATTTCATTTTATTTCAAAACACTCAGGATATCTCACCGAATAATTTGAACCATCAAAATTAAATAAATATCCAAATTTTCGCTCAAAAAGCGTTACATAGCTTTTAGCAGACGACACAAACACTCGTTTTGTTTTGCTTTGTTGACTAAAAATAAAAATATCTTTAGAAGAAAAAGCTGTAAAACGGCAATAAATATAAACAGTTAATTTTTCACAATTAAGACATTTTTTTTCATGATTTCTTGTTTTTTTTTTCTAGAAAATTTCAAAAATATATTGCAAGATTCCATATATAATAAGATTTCATGTTTATAAATACTCCATTTAGACTATTTAGTCAGAAGTAGTGTTGCTTAAATGCGAGACCGAGACGAGTCTTGGTCTTGCGAACTCAGTCTTGTTTATGGTTTTGGTCTCGCAAGAGTCTTGCAGTTACTTATTTTCTAATTACTTTAGAGATATTACTGTATTTTTTTGGGATTAGGAGAAACCTAACTTGGCCCGAATGAAAAATTAGCGGACTTAAATGCAAAAGTATATTGGTTATATCAATTATTTACATATAGTAACTAAGATTGTCAAGTATTAGTAACTATGTAGCCTTAATTTTTTATTCACAAAATGGTTTTTTTTTGCCATTTCTGATCATGGTCTTGCAACATTTAGGCGACCTTGGTCTTGGTCTTGCAAAGTACAAGACCAAGACCGATTTTGGACAACACTAGTCCGAAGATCACATAAAATGAAATTTTTAAAATTACTAATTTATAGATCAACAATGCTAATAATTTTTCAGATTAACTCGGATTAATAGTTATGATTTTAATAGATACATATGTTATTGAGGAATTATATATATATATATATATATATATATATATATATATATATATATATATATATATATATATTAAGCTCTTCTAGCCATAATTAATGTTGATTCTTCTATTCTATTATGTATATACTATGTTTAGTAAAATACAATTTTATAAGAGCGGGAAGTGTATCGACCAATCTGATTGTTGGTGGACCCAGATCCAAATACTTACTATTTTTGTGCCGTTTGTTCAGTTCTGTTTGTGTTTGTGTTTGTGTTCCTCATCGCGTGATGGGCCAAACGTATAATCATCTCAACGCCATGGACTGACACAGAACCAATTAACTAATTTTCGACAAATCGTTACCAAACTGCTGAAACAATAATTTCATAGAGTGGATCTCAATACAAGAACAATCCTGGTACACTATGCTAACAATATTTTTATGAATGGATATGACAGTCCTATATGAATGAAAAAATCAAATACGTAGGTTAATACTAAAGATATTGTTATTGAATACTTAATAGTTAACCGTTGTGTTTTAGAGGAAGGAAATGGTCATAAATAGACTACAATAGTGACAAAACTTGTCTTTCTAGCCCTGAAGAAGAATTGCAAAGTCGGGTTGAAACATTGGCTTAAAATAAAACATTTTTTTCACTATTTTAGTCTATTTATGATCACCACCCCGTAACATCTTCTTCCTCTAAAGATATTCTTGTTTCTGGTTTTTTGCTATTATATTTGACTTGGGACTTTCATAAAAAACACAATTTTGATACCAGTAGATTCGATGTTAAAATAATATCATTCTTGGCGGTTTTCTCGTATTATCGCTATTTTTAACAAATAATAAAATGTTCAAAAACAAAACATGAGAAAAAAATGCAGCAGATCAATAGCTTCGAAGTATTAATGAAATTATTAAATTTTGTTTTCTTAACTGAAAATACTACATTAGTGAAGTTTTATTAAATTAATTTTTTTTTTTTTTTTTTTATAAACATAACAATTCAACCTAAAAAATGACGTTTACAATACTTATGTCACCTTTTTGACTATGCTTACTTCATCATTCGACTTTTTGTACCTGTTATTATTTGTCTCTTGTTCTTACTATTGTCATTATTCTAACAACTTCATTTTACTGTAATTTTTATGTTTCTCATACCTTGTTATCTGGTATTTTTCTTAGCCCTGATGATGGCCTGAACTTCAGGTCGAAACTTCGGCATATGTCAAAATAAATATTATCATTTATTTTTGCCTTCTTTTTTGACTGACCACCCCAACTATTTTTCTCCTCATTATCCACGACAGTCAACCATATACCAATTATGAACCTAAAAAATATTTTTTTAAAAATTTACACATCGCTACTGTTAGTGCAAAAAGACATATGGAACTATTTTATAAAGGGAAATCAATTATGAAATTATACTTATCTCCTCTCATCATATAAAAAAGTTTTTAGTGACTACCATATTTTATTTTATTTTAGTATTAGGAGAGTAGGAGATAAGAGGAGGACTGGGCTCTAGGCTCGATAGTGCTGCTCTCCTATGGCGATTATTTTACAATTTTATACAGCTGTTTATTTAATTACATATGAGTTGAGCTCCGTTAATCTCCTCCAGTCCTAAAGCAAAATAAAGATTTTAGACTAAAAATTTATTTGAAAAATGGTATTTATCTAGTGGTGGTAGTTTTTTTTATTTTTCCTAAGTGACATCACTTATTTTCCGATCTATACATTTTCCTCTGATTACAATATAATAATAATTATATTATGTATATTATTATTTATATTATATTGTGGTATAATTATAATTATTATGAAATATAGAAAAGGAAGCACAATAAAACATAAAATGAGAATATAAGAAATAAAAGGCATTGTTGGACTTACATGAAGCTGGACAAGTTGAATATATATAGGTTACAAATTGGTAGTAAGAATGATTAAATAATAATATAAATTGGCAATAAGGCGCGATATATGATATAGATTTTTAAAGAAATTAAAAGTTTGTTCAAACTGGAGTTTTGTTCAGTTTATTTTATATTGATAAAAAATAATACAATATGAACTACAGAATACATGAAAATTACAGTTATACGATTCGAGCAACGAATAGTACAATTAAATGAATTTAATTTTAACATAGGATATTTTGTACTAACAGTACCACCGATTTGGCAATAAATCTACTAACAAAAAGAAATTTTAATTAATTTTATCACTTGGGAATTAATTTTCTTTATATTCTTAATTACAATGAAGTGTATATAGGCATGTATGTGTTCTTTTTTATTTATTTATTTTTAGATTATTTCATTCTTATTTATTATGTATATATTATCATTTTCTCATAGTTAAGCCAATAATAATTCCAATTTACTTCAAATCCTTTTAATCACATTTATTATATTTAACATTTTGGGACAATTTTCCCATCATCAGAGCAATCCTTATATTCACTGAAACTATGCACATTTTAAATAAACTATTTTTACAGTATCTACTTCATATATTCTACAATTATTTACCTTAGGTTTTTTTTTTGTTTTTTTTTATATGGCACCATTGCCTTAACTATGAAAAAAATTATAAGCGTAGGCTTCCTAAAAAAAGAAAAATAAGAAAATATTATTTTTCTATATAATTTATTTTTATTTATTGTATATAGAATGTGAATCTGATCTCTGAACATTATTATAAAGGTCTTTTGAGACAGATTGTAATATTTTTCAATAAACAAATTAATCCTAAAAAAGATTACAAAGCTCTTATGGTTCTTTCTTTGTTTCTAGTTTTAAAATTTCTGATTGAACCATCGTTACTGAATTATGTTAAATGAGATAAAAAATACCCTTGTTTATTATTATTGTTAACTTATTCTTTGTTTTATCTTATTAGCCCGAAATCAGTCGATTCGACTGGTTTAGCCAATTAGCAATCAGTGGCGAGAAAAGTTATAAAATAACGATATTAATTAACGATAATACAAAGAAGAGGGGGTATAAAGTGAGTACGTGAGGTGGTTGCGGCGAACACTTGATGGGGGGCGGGGAGGGGGCGTTATTGCACTTATTGCCAACCTTATATTTTCATAACGAGCCTCGGATGCGGAACACGTTCGCTTCGCCGAGAAAATACTAATTATTCGCCACACAGATTCGCCGTGGCTCGAACCTAATCAGCTAGAAGCAGGGGCCTCTCTCACTCCGCAATTAGTTAATGCTTTCAGTCCCTTGTGCCAAGATAGTTGTAGCCTACCTCCAAATATTAATGCTTCTTAAGTTTGTCCTGGATAGATGTGCAGTTCTAATGTCCTACCATCTAGTTAACAGGTCTTCCTACAATATTGTCAAGGGCTGGTAAACTTAAAATTATTAGGAGCAGGAGTTGTTCGGGGAGTGGGGTCAAATAAATATTAAATTATTAAAATAGTATTTTATTCGTTACACCGACGTTTCGACCAACTTTGTAGGTCTTCATCAGGGCTACAAAAGATACAAATGAAAGATACATGGTAAAAAAAAGAAATTACCAGTTGTATGATAAAGGAATAATAAGATGGCATCAGTGATATAATAGGTGACGGTATAGTAAAAATACCAAGTATTATATTAAGAGCTATTATATTAATCATACCTTTATTATATTAAGACACAAAAAGTGGTTTGAAAATTCGGCGTAACGAATAAAATACTATTTTAACAATTTAGTATTTATTTTACTATACCTGACAAACTCCTTCTCTTATTATATCTAGTGTTGCCCTATGTATATAGGTATGAATGTGTTTAATAGTTTTTATTTTATTTTGTTTGTTTATTTTTTTTCCTATTGATTTACATTTTTTTATAAGTATTATTTATTTACTTCTTATATTTATAGTTATTTCTTTATTATTTGTATATACTGTATGAATGAGAAATTCTAGCCTTAATACTTATAGCCCTCCAACAGTGGCTGATTGTATTATTATTCAATAAAATATAAAAAAAAAAAAAAAAAAAAAGTGTTGGCCAAAATCAGTCTTAGTCTTGCACCTTCGAAGACTAAGACTGCCTCACTGTTGCAAGACCAGGACTGATAAAAAAAAAAGATTTTTATATAAAATTTTATTTCTATTTTAATGAAATTTACAACTATATTACATGGAAAATACAACAAGTAAATGTGACATTCGTAACATGACATGTACAACATGAAGAGAAACTACCCATTGGTAGAACTCAAAAATAAAAAATTAAGGCAAAATAGTTACTAATACTTGACAATATCAGTTACTATATGTTAATAATTAGTAAAACCAATATACTTTTGCATTTAACTCATCTAATTTTTCATTCGATCTTAGTTAGATTTTTCTTGTCTAAAAAATCACAGTAATCTATTTATAGTAATAAGGTAATATGTAACTGCAAGACTGTTGCGCAAGACCAAGACCATTACCAAGACTAGGTTTGCAAGACCAAGACTCGTCTCGGTCTTTCATTTGGGCAACACTAATTATATCAGAGTCAACCATCTCTACACCATTAAAAATAATTAATTTAACCTAGAAAATAAATATTTTGGACGTGAAAATTTATTTAGGCGCGTTTAGCACTTTTTAAAACGTGAAATAGATTGAACCGTCAGATGTACGATGTGTAACGATCGGGTAAAGTAGGCAGGAATCGAATGGCTTAAGTGTTTTTTCAAATGGATTAAATTATCTCAAAAACTAAAAATCGGACCTACATATCGTAAGTGAGAGAATTGAGAGAAATTTATAGGACTTCTGTTATAATAATTATGTCTAGAGTTTTTTTTAACCAATTTTAAATTATCATGATTATTATTAATCATGAATTTAATTCATATTTTTATTTGTTCACAAATAAAGTTTTCTTTCCTTTCTAACTTCTTTCCTGCTTTCTCTAAGGCAAGTCATTTATTATAGGACAATATTTATATTATTTTTTTAGCTCATTTATTTAAAAATATTACAATCTGTCTCAAGGACATTTATAATAGTGTTCACAGATCACATTCACACTTTATGTACAGTAAATAAAATAAATTATACAGAAACATAATATATATACAATAAATAAGAATAAAATAACCTAAAAATAAATTAATAAAAAGAACACATACATACCTATATACAATATTTGTATTATTAAAGAAAATATATTGAAAACCAATCTTTGGAAAAGAATATATAAAGAATTCATTAGTAGTATAACTTTTTTTTATTTTTGTTGCTATACATTAATTAATGCTATTCTGATATTATAATACTTAAAAGGTAAAGGAATTACGGTGGCCTGAATCCCTGGCTCTGGACAGTAATCGGTCTAATAGTAGAACTAATAGCCCAACCTCAGGTTTCTGTAACATTAGCTCCATTTAATCATTATCCTCATTAATTCCATAACTTAACTAAGCTAAATGCGCACTAAATCAAAATCGTTTCATCTGGATTATACAATAGTTTATATTATTAGTGTTTTCACTTATTTGTATGCATATGAAATTACTGAAAATTATACAAATAAAAATAATTTGCTTGAGTGACTTAAGCAAACATTTTTTCATCATTAGTAATTTTCTAAAAGAAAAAAATAGCATTACTTCAGTAACACAATCAAAAATCAAAAACTAAAAAAAAGAAAGGGAAACATTTTCAGTAGAACATATAAAAACATCTAGAGACCACATCTTTGGTCAGATTTGGACCTTATTGTCAGATTGTATGGATTTTTTTTTTTTTTCTAGGAAATTTTGTAAACTTTTAAAATATGAAATATAATAAAATACAAAATTAACAAAAAGTGGATACTTTTTGAATTATTCGCAATATAATTTTACCATCCCTTGTAACTTTTTCTCCAGGTTTTTTTCGTTGATGTATGTTATATAAATAAATTTAAAGGGCATCAAGAAGAAGGCTTTAGCCAAATTTCAATTTCATTCATTCGCTACAGTTTATAGCAACGCAGGTTTTCCGGCCGGTATATTGAAAGGAAAAGGCGAATAGTAATGTCGATGAAGGAGGATCATCATCGGGGGACCACTGATTTTATATCAGTCAGATCTCCGATGTGTAACAATCGGATAAAATCGACTAGAGTCGATTAATTGAAGTGTTTTTGTATATGAATTAAAGTATCTCCAAAATTCAAAATAGGACCTACATACTGTAAGCGAGGGAATGGTGTAATGGTCTACTATTCAAAATACTCTCTTTCTGTAATGGCCTTTATTCAAATTTTTGGATAAACGGGACGCCGTGTTAGTGAGGCTAAAATGGAAAAATAGGATCGAAAACCAAATAATTGCGAGTTTTACGGAAGATATGGATTAAAATGTCTCAGAAATTAAATATCGGATCTGTATATTGTAAGTAAGGGAAATATTCTGCATTTCATCCTCATTATATAAAGGACATAACCTTTTTATTAGAACATATAACAACATCTAGAGACCATATATTTGCTCCTAATTGTCAGATTTTAACGATTTTTTGTTTTTTTTACGGAAATTTCGTAAGCTTTTAAATAATTTTTAAAATAAGATATTAACAAAAAAGTGTTTAATTTTGTCCCTTTCCCAACCCTTGAAACCCAGATCATGAAATGTAGATAAGAGAATCCTTTAAAGTTCTCCCAAAAATTTGTCTTATACATATGAATATGTTTTTTTTTTATTGAATAATACAACAATCTGTCTCTTGGACATTGGTTATAGTGGGGTAGGATGACATTCACACTATATGTACAAAAAACATAAAATAAATAGAAACAAAATAATAATCAAAAGTATATACAATAGATAATAAAATAAAATAACCTAAAAAAAAAAATTAGAAAATTAAAACTAAGCAAAAAAAAAAAAAAAAAACACGCATACCTATATACAATCAGGCGAGGGAACTAAGGGAGAACCCTGCGGTACACTCTCAACCGTGTCACTGGTACTAAAGCCAGCGGAGATTGATCGAGAGCACAAGTATGTTTTTTTTTTTTTTTAATTTTTAAGCTTATTTATTGAAAAATATTACAATCTGTCTCAAGGACTTTAGTATGTTTTGAGTGTTATTTTTTGTTTTATTCTTTTTTCCAATATTTTATTCTTAATAAGAATTGTAAATAATTAATTTTATGTATGGCCACACAGGCATTTATTCTGTATCTATAATTTGTCCTAATGGGACAACAGTCCCAGTATAATAAAAAAAAATTACATTTTTTCATTTCCATTATAATTAGCCATTATATATAATTTATATTTCCTTATAGTATTATTAATCTCACCTTGTTGATGTTTTCACTTTTATCGTGTGGTCTAAAGCACGCATTCTTTTTTTTTTTTTTTTTTTTTATATCCTTCATGTTTCTTAATTAGGGCAGATTTTTGTTTTTAACAACATGTACGGCTTACATCTCTCTTTCTCTGCAGCCCCGAACATGTCCGCTAAGTAATTGAATTTCCGTCGTGTGTGAATACCCCGGAAGGGGACGTGGAGTTCCCAATGAGTTTCCAGGGCGTCCTTCAAACGGATCTAGAAAATGGTCAGTGCCCGGGGTGAGGGGGAGGGGGCTTTTTAATTAAATTCCGGGCGCTATCCCTTCTCTACTTCCTCAGTACTTTAGCCGAGAGCCGGGGAAGAAAAACCTCAGCTGAGCATTGTGGAGGGGAGCGAATCTAAAGCTGCTCTTGTCCGAGCACAAAGTCTACTTCCAACAAAGTTTTCGAGTCTGGTCTTTTTAGGCCGAAGGAAAGTTCCCCCATCGGCGCCGGATCGAGGCAAAGCTTAGCTCTTGTTCCGACTGCGCTTCGTCTTGTTAGCAACCATGTTCCTGTCTTCCCACTAGCGGAATCAGGGGAGAATCAACACCTCCCCCCCCTAAAAGAAAAAAAAACAATTTATTTTAAAGTCATATACTCATATTAATATTTTCATATATTGGATACATACCAATAATAATTCTCCATGCCATAACCTAAAAACTATATTGAATATTTAATAATTGACCGTTGCATTATAAAGGAAGGACATGGTCCGGGGTGGCGATCATAAATAGGCTAAATAGTAGCAAAAACTATTTTAATAAAATAATTTATTCACACTGTACTTTTATCTATAATCTCTTAATTTTAATTTATATGTATATGTATATATTTATAACGTTAATTTTTTGGTGGTCGGGATGTTTAGAATGGAAATTTAGGAGTTTAGAATGAATATACTTCTACAAATCTACAGGACAGATTGAAAGAAAAGGAAAAATGATATAATATGAAATAATAGACATAAAGGAATGTGGAGATAGTAAAGAAAACCAAATAATAAATAAGTAAATAAAATTAAAAGAATAAAAATGTAGACTTACAGAGTTGTTTAGCTTGGGGTTTCACTTAGAACTGAGAAATAAGAGTAAGGGCAGGTATTGGGTAATTTGCTGACTTATTTGGGTAATGGGGGAAAACATAGGAAATTACAGTATCTAAAATTTGAAGATATGGATGGATACAAGTGGAAAAAATACTATATCTATGAAATAATAAAATATAAATATATACAAATTTAGGAGTCTGCCAGTGTAAGTTGGTTTAGTGTACCAGTCTGTGGATATGGTGTTGTTGGGATTTTTAATGATTTGGCCCAATCCAGATACCAATCCTTCCATAATAAACTTCAGAACCATCCGAATCCTCTCGTCTCTAACCTTGCTTCCTCTTCTATTCCTGATAACCCTCCGAGGCGTCTGAAAAGAAGATGGCCTCGAGATCTCTTATTGTAAATACATTTTGTTTTTAGAGTGCTACCAGTGGGTAGTTTCTCAACAAGTCATTTCATGTTTTTATTTTCTGTTATCAAATTTACTTAATGTATTTAATTTTTTAATACAGTTGTAAATATCATAAATAAAAAAAAAAAAAAAAAAAAGGATCTTGTTACTTAGCTTACTCTGTTTATATTTTAATGTACTTACTGTTTATAATTTTAATAAGCTTATTCACATTGTTTATAATTTTTTGTCTAAATATTATGTAACTTACACAATTATCTATTTTTTTTTTGTATCTTGTCCGTTCTAGCCCTGAAGACGACCTGCTAAGTCGGGTCAAAACGTTGGCTTTGATTAAAATAGTTTTGCCACTATTTAGCCTATTTATAACCGCCAGCCTGGACCATGTACTTCCTTTTAAAAACTATAATTTAAAAAAAAACCGACAACAGATATAGTATCCACCCTAAGCGAATGTACTTCTATATCTACCGAAACATTTTAAGTCCAATCAATGAATGCTCGAAAAGAGTGTATAGAAGGAAATGGCGGAGACACAATTTTTGACTTTAGGACATTGTTTGGATTAGTAAGGAGGTAAGCATACTAAACGTCCTCACTCCTAGGCGCTGAGCCAAATGTGGGTCGTAGAAGATAAACTAGTTAAATAATATATATTCTTCCAGAAAATTTAATTATTAAAAACTATCTTCTTCCTGACATAATAGTAATACGAATCAATCAAATGTTAGCTAGTTAAATATAGTAAAAAAAAATTAGATAATTTTTTTTTCCCACATTACTCATAGGTGAGGACAGATATCTAGGGAACTAAGCGAAATAACGAAATAGGTATATACTCAATCATATAGCAAATTTCATCAGTTAATTTTGTATAGAACGTCTTTCCCAATGCGATGGATAGTTTTCCTGATTTAAGCGAAAACCCGAAAAAAAAAATACCTACAAGGCTCCCCCCCTCTATTTGGCTCACCACATAGGAGTGGGGACTATTTGGTAGATTAATAAGGGAACTATAAATATTTACATTTATTGTAGTGGTTGGGTTCCTTTCACTTCACATTACGGCTCTAGGCAAATATATTTCTCCTAATGTATCGGTCCATGTCAACAAGACCGAAATACTCTTGAAATGCGATGGTAACCAGAAATGATAGCTTTTGTTAGAACGGAATTGTAAGATATACCGCTGTATTGCCCTCGTATAAATATACTGTTATATGATTTGAATACTACAATGTTCCTTTGAATATAAAAATATTAATAAACGCCAAATTCAACAAGGATCACCAGCTATCGAAAACATAATATTTACTTTCATAAAAATAATGAAAAAACAAACAAACATTGCATGAAAGTTATTTATTACTCAAAATATCATTAAAACAATTTTTTTTCCAATAAATTCAACAAACTAAATCAAGAAAATAAATAGGAAGAATAAAAAATCTATCGGAATGGAATGCAGTAAATTTCCATAATGAAAAATAATTATTATAAATAATAGAAATATGTACGACCTGGAACATGGAAGGAAATGTCAGAATTGTAGGCCACTTCGGACACAGGTATTCATTTTTAAAATACGAGTCGCATTGTAAGGCCCCAAATTTATTATTTAATCCGTTTTCCCCTCGTAGCCCAGAATTAGCGGGAATTTGCATTTTCGTGTTTGAATTACAGATTGGAGTTACGATTGATTCCAACACTCGCGCATATAAATTGAGATATTTTGATTTTTTTTTTCTACAGTTTATTGTATACAATTTCATAAACAAAAAAATGAAATATGAAAAACAGAAAAGAAAAATATATCTTCTTACTCAGCTCCGAGACTGTATTAAGACAATCCTGGGTGATTGTGTTGAGATTTCAGCATCAAGTCAAAGGCAGCCTGAGCAAGATTCTCGCAACTCGTTTCAAACTTGCATCCGATAAAATTGGAGTTCCTAAAGATTGTAGCGCCAAAACGTTTATATCTATTTTAATGTAATTTGCTTAATCTTTTTTCATCTAGCCCTCTCAATTTATGTACATAATATAACTTACCAATAAGAAGTAGGATTTTTTTTTTGTTTGTTTATTTTTTTTAAAAGAGAATTTTATTTGGAAATGACAAAAAAAAGCTTGTTTTTTTGCTATTTTAAAAATAATTTTTCAATTATTCTATAAACACAATATAAGAAATGATAAATTATTTGCAGCATATACCTAAAACAACACAAATGTGAATATCATTCAAATTGTAAACTTAACAGATATGTATTTTTTAAATCATTTTTATCCTTCAGTTTCTATTATTCGAATTCTTAAAAATTTCTGAATTTAGTACAAAATTTTGAGTCTATCGATGTAATTAACTTAAGTGTGTACGTAAAATACGTTAACAAATTTAAAATAAAATGACTTATCAAATTATTTATAATTGAATATGATGTAGATGTTATTAAATTATTGAGTTAAATTGTTCATATAGTTTTTTTTCTAAATATTGAAATATTCACAATATGACTTGAAACGCCACAATTTTTTTGGGTTTCAACCTTATTCGATGACGATGGCTGACAGAAATTGACTTATAAAATACGATTTATATTATAATAATAATAATATAAAACTTAATAAATAAAATGTTTTAAGAATTTTTCGTTACTTTCCGTGAATTTTATTAGTGGCACGTCAGTTAAATCTAACAGTAAATATTTTTATACTTTAATTAATAGTGTAAAAAAAAGTCAACAACTTTGAAGAAATTAATATTATTTAAAAGTTAATAAGAAATGAGGTGTATCCTTTTGACTGCGAGTTAAAATTATCCATTTTTTTGTTATTTTTTAAAAATAACCACAATTGTATATTTTGATTTTATTGAGTTTGTACATATATTGTTTTTTCTCTTTAACTATGTATCCGCACCTGTCATGGTATTGACAATCAGCAGATGTGTTGTGATGATGAGGATTGACATTATAGGAATGAGGAAGAATAGTACCCAGCAGCACCTCTTCCTGGTCATTATTTACTTCCTTGATTTAGGTGAGATCTCTCATCCAGCTCCTTTTTAGTCTTCTTATAATAAACATGTCAGTCTTTACAAGTCTGTTTGTGTGTCCATGTGGTTTGATATAAAAACGAGAGTAAAGAGTACTGGTCGTAAGTCGTTATGTAAAGTTTTGTTGTTGACATACCAAGGAGCTCCTGTTATAAGTCATAAATCTGTGAAAGTTTTTATTTACTGTAACCATTGAAGTATTTTTTTTTATTGTTCTACGTGGTGTGTCAATTTCACTGTGAACCACTGCATTTTTTTGTGAAATGGAGATATTAAAAATAAAAATAATAAATAAATCTCGAAATAAAAAAAAATATTAATACTGATAAATATACAGAAAATACATTCTCGCTTGCTCAACTCATAAAGAAGACTGTTTTCCACTCTGTATTTATGTCTGAGGAGATATTATAAAGTGGCGGAGAGCTGTTGCCCGCAGTCCTTAACTGAAGTCCTTCCCGAAAAAGAAGGAAGCTCCCCCGGAGGGGTATAATGGATGTCTGTTTTAGCCTGGCGGGGGAAGTTGCCTAAAGGCCCCTGGGGTAAGTTGTTCCCTTAACTCCTCAGTCCTAGCTTAGCGGAGCCTTTTGTTTTTATCCTCGCCAGAAGAAGGTGGCCGCCAAGGATCAATTCTTGTCCTGGCCTCCTTCCAAAATTGGTCCAGGGGTCAACCAGCCAGGTCTCAACTCTTCAAGTGGATCGTCCATTAGCTAATACACTCTTATCTGCAGTGTACATATATATATATATATATATATATATATATATATATATATATATATATATATATATATATATATATATATAGGAATTTAATTTACACTAGACAAAATTTATATCTAAATAAAGCAAAGTTTGACATTACTAAAACCATTTAAAGAGGACTTTTAAACAGATATACTAAGCTCAGAACTTATCTTTATATAACAAACATCATATATTGCTTACGATTTCTTTTTACCATCCTCCAAGTATACTACATATCCTCCAATTTTAGAAAACTTCTTTGTTTAATAAGCTTTAAGTCTATAATAATCGAGTTGAAATTTACTAAGAAAATGTTGAGATTCGCCTAAAGATGTGTAATAAAATGGTGTGATTTTTTTAAGGTGTCATCTAAATGAATCTGTGTTATAAGTAAAAATGACCTTTTTTTAAAATTATTTTTTTTCATGATCTGGTATGTATTATAATAAATATAAATACATAAATACCTGAATTATTTTTTTAAAAAATTGGTTCTCTGCAAGCGATTACTTCGATGAAGGCCTGAATTTCTGGTCGAAACATTGGCAAATGTTCAAATGAATATTATTATTTATTTTCGCCATTGTTAATTTGACTGAAATTTCCGACCATCCTTCTCTTCATTATTCACAACCGTCAAATATCAACACACAATTAATAAAAAAAATATGTCAAAAATATTGATTTTACATTATTTATCATCTAAATTGATAACCCTTTTATCTATGTATGACTGTTTCTATCTATCTATCTATCCATACGTATATATAGACATAGATAGATAAATAGATACACAGTTATTAGTAGATATATAGATAAGAAAAATAAGGTATAATAAGATTAAACATCTCTTGAAACACCAACATTTTATTTTATTATTTTATTGAAATTTACAACAAATATACAACAAGTAAATTTGATATAGGAATATATTACATGAAAGTACTTGTGACGAAGCTACATTGGTAACACTTCAAAGATTAATTAATTTAGGAGGTCTCTTGGCCATCTTCTTTTCAGATGCCTCGGAGGGTTGTCAGGAATTGTGTTGGATGAAAGGTTACAAACTAGAAGATTGGGGTGACCAAACAGTCTGGAATGAAAAGAGGTATATCTAGTTCGGCCAAGTCTTCACACAAGAGGAATGTTGAGGTCTTTATGGATAAATTTTATTTGTTACAAAATAAGGAGCATTTAGGATTTTAAGGAGGATTTCGGATTGTAAGGATTGGATACGGGAAGAATTTGATGTTTTTGTAGAGCCCCAAAGCTCAATAACCTATGAGCAAATGGGCCTGATGATGGTAGTGTAAATGAGTTTTTTGTAGAATATTGGAAGGTTAGAGCGTTTGTCAAGGAGTCCTAGGTAACGGATAAAACACCAACATGAAATAAAAAACTATAATAAAAATGCAATGATCCTTAAGGATAGAAGGAATAATAATTTCATAATATATATATGAAATCTAAACATAACATAGAACATAGAATATATATATATATATATATATATATATATATATATATATGTATATATAAAGAAAAGGCATCAGGTGTGCGGAAGGGGCAGTGTTGCCAATCACCGAGACAAGGGTTTCTATTGGATAATTTATTGTTTTCTCGCCGCCTCCCATTGGCTGGGCCTTCTTCATGGCAGTCACGTAGCCTCCTTCCGCTACCTCCTCAGAAACTTAAAATATAACAATTCCACTCGAAAGAGTTTTATGATTTTTTTTTAATATTATCAGTTTGAAGGCACTATGCTTTTATTATTATAACTGAACTATAAATAATATGAGCGATAATTTTCTGAAGAACAAGATAAAACTGGTTGTTAAGGTGGAGATATAATCTACAATCAAAATTATAAGGATGAAAAAAAGGCATGTGCTAATTGTATTTTATTTCGAGAATTCATATTAGAGTATATCAAATGGCTTATATATTTAAACAATCTGAATTAAAGATCTCATAAGATAAACCAATTTGCTATGTCTAAAAAATTATTTAAATTAATTATTCCAAAGATAAATTGTATTAATTATTACGATCCTTTATCATTGTGAACTTTATAAAATGGAAGGTTAATAAATTAAAAATAGTCTACACATTTCAAAATTCGCTGTAAATGGGAGATAAAAGTGAGTGTATTTTTATGAGTGACTTTGTTAATTCGAGAATGCGACATCCTTTCTGTTTGTTAAAGCCTTCAAAGAGAAAACTAAAACAATATTTGCCAGGGGCCGAGCCAGGCCACATCAAAGCACAAATTAATTTAAAACAATTTGTCAATTTTTTTTTTTGTCTGAAGACAAAACGACATCGCGTAATATCGTTAGGGTTTCTAACTTCAAGCCACTTTTTAAAATGAAAAATAAAAAGTATTTCTTTAAATGACTTTTAAACGTATCACCTATTTTTCTTCGTTATAAAAATTCAAAATGAAAATTTTTAACTATATTTATTGAGAGATATTACAATCTGTCACAAATAAGGACATTTATAATAATGTTAAGAGAGCACAATCACGCTCTATCAATAATAAATACAAATAAATAATACAGAAAAAAAAAACAATAATATATATATTTTTTTTTTCTTGATTCTTCAACTCACACCTATCAGAAGTTCCGACAATCAGCGAGTGTGATGTCAAGATGAAGAGATTGGTCTTGGAATAGGCGTGAGGGAGAGGAGTACCCAGTGGCGTCCTTCCTGTCTTGACCGTAATGTTTATAGTTAGTGGAGGAGATCCCTCATCCAGCTTCTTTTAAGCCTCCTTCGGATGTTATCGGGCATGTTAGTTGTGGCCATGCCTCGAATCAATGAGTTTGTATGTCCGTGTAAGTTATTATGAAATCGCAAACAATAATACTAAAAATAAATTTATATAAACTAAACAAAAAAAAAAAAAGAAGCTAAACTAATAAAAACAACTACTCACATATACACACGCTTCTATACAATATCTTAAAAAAAAAAAAATTCACCCAAGATCTCCAAGCCAAGCATTTCTCTCCACTCGAGAAAGGAAAGGCAGGAATCTAGAAGATCCCAGCGCCTCATTACTGGTATTAAGGACCACTAGAGGCTGATCAGAGGCGCTATAATCACACATACGTGGCCATAACCAAAACTCCAATGTGTTGGACTTATTCAAAAAAGGTCTCTGGGCCACTACCGCTTCAACCTTCGAGGAGGATTGTAGGAATGGGTGGAGCTGGATAGGGATTGTGCAAGGGGATTTGGATGGTAGGTAAGGTTCTGGTAAAATTTCTGAGAATTTTTCTGGTATAAGGTCGAGGACAAATGAGATGATGTGGTCATGATGTAGGGTTTGGTTGGTTACATAGAAAGGAGCATTGACTATTGTTCGAAGGACTTTAGATTGAAAGGATTGAAGGCGTTTGATATTCGAATGTTTAGCAGTTCCCCACAGTTCAAGTCCGTAGGTCCAGATAGGTTTCAGTATTGTCTTGTAGATTAAAAGTTTATTTTCAATCGAAAGATGAGATGTCCTGCTTAGTAGTCTGTATAATTGGCAGTATCGTCGGTTGAGTTCTTGTCTTTTGAGTCTAGTATGTGGGTTCCATGTTAGTCTTAGGTCTAAGAGAAAGTCAAGATACCGGACTGTGTCTGAGAAAGGAAGCTGGATGGAATTGAAGTGTATTGATAGGCACGAACTGCGTCGGAGCGTGAAGATAATGTGTTGGCATTTGGATTCATTTACTTTAATACGCCATTTATTACACGAGTGCTCAATCAAGGAGAGGTGCCTTTGCAAATTCAAAATGAAATTAAAAAAAAAATGTTTAGTTTATGGTTTAGTTCACTAGTTTTATATAAAGGGTGCCTCAGTTCTAAATGCATTCTTCTTCATTTAATGCACGGTCCGATTCGGAAAGGAAAATGAGTTAAGACAAATTTTGTGTATGTCTTAAGTTGGTCCAATTTTTTATTGAATAAGAAGGAATTGCTCAAAAACTATTCAAGTTAATTTAATTCTAAGTACACCATCGTAAAATAGTCAAATCATCTTTGAGATAACAGTGATTACATTTACTAAGCTCAATGATAAGGTAAACAAAAAAGGTGGTTCTAAATATATCGATGATATATTTATATTTTTATGAATAAATGTCGATAAAGATAAGGTTGTTTGAATGCAACATATCGGCATGTGTCCCAATATGTAGGACTAGAAATTAGGATTAAACGTATCATTAACGATTAAGATTAATTTAAAGATTAGTTTTAATTAGAATTATTAAGGTTATGTCGCGATAATTTACCAAATAGTTAAGATTATTTAAGAATAGTAAACATATGAACTTCCAATGAAGGTGAAGTCCAACTTTCCATAAATTCGAAGTACAAAGAACAAAAAAGCTCACTTACGGGCTCCAGAACCATCAACTTTTCTCTACTACTAATAATAAAAATAATTAATTTCTCAAAAAAATGTAATTTATGGATTCGTATATAACGTATATTTAGCATGAAAGTTGTATCTTTGTCAGAGATAAAGTCGATGAAGTATAAAATATACTTCAATTCTAGGTTATCTCCATAATTCAGTTTATACAGCTTATATCACAACACTGTTATCACCAACTATGCCGATGTCACATGTATCCTAAAAATTGAATCTCAATCTCTTAAGTCTCACATCTCAAGTCTTGAAGATTGGTGACAAAACTGAAGGATCAAAATAAATTTCAATAAATCCCATCAAATCAACTTTAGTCTTCAACGCAAACCTATTACTTACTGTCCTACAGTATCTTTTAACATAACTCCATTTATCCCTGTTGAAAAAATCCGATACCCTGGACTCCACCTGGACAAATGTCTAACTTGGAATCCTTATACCAGACTGAAACGATAAGAAACTGCTCGACTTTTTCGACTGCGTCAACACTTATTAGACCAACGCTCTAAGCTTCCACTTAAATACAAAAGACTCATATACAAGACTACAATAAGACCTATTTGGACTTACGGAATTGAGCTTTGGGGCTCAACGCTCTAAGCCTCAATTAACTACAATAGATCTATAATAATGATAATAAAAAGACTATAAGATCTAATTGGACATATGGAGTTGAGATTTGGAGCTCCACAAAGTCATCGAATTCCTTTCCTATTCAATCCTTACAATCCAAAATCCATCGTAAAGTCCTTAATGCTCCTTACTTTGTCATCGATAAAACCATCCATAATGACTTTAATGTTTTTATGTGTCCTGTTCGGCCCAGTCCAGATACCCATTATTCCATAAAAACTTCATAACCATCCGAACTCTCTCGTTTCTAACCTTCCTTCCTCATCGATTCCTGATAACCCTCCGAGGCGACTAAGAAAAAGATGGACCTTCTAATATAGAACTGTAATTGGAGTGCCGTCAATGGGTTTATTCTCTTCATGTTCTTTTTGTTATATTATCTATTCAAATTTACTTGTATTTGTTAACTAATGAAGTTCTAAATTTCAATAAAAATTTAGATTGATTTTAATATTGTTGATGAAATATTAAAAGTTTCTTGTAGGAAAGATATTCTATTCCATCACACGTGGACCCATATAGCCTAAAATACATAAAAATATCCCGACCCCTATATTTCCCTGTAATATGTCGACGGCTGAAGAAAAATTCATAACCCGGGACCTTTAAGGTTTGGGGGGGGGGAGAGGGAGAGGACGTAACGCCGGCGACTTTATTTAATAAACCGCATGGAGTTGGTTCAGGTTAATAAAAAATTATTCTTAGCGGGTTCTAAAATATTATATTATGTGGTTTGTTTATTTTATTCGTTCATATTTGCTACTGTAAATTATTACTGTTTTTACTTTATTAAATGTAAATTAACCTACATTATTTATTTATTTAACTTTACATTATATTTTCCAATGCGATGTAACTCACAAGCAAACGTGTTGCCGTTTATTCTGTCATATTCTTGAAATTTATTTATATTCTTTCAACCAAGTTTATAAAGACTAATTAAAAATTGAGTAAATTTATATAAATCAGTTAATTTTATTAAATAAAAAAAAATCATGTTATTTTTTACATATTTATTTTCTTAGACGATCCGATTTGATATATTGGAAACAATAGATCAACTGGTATTTTAGGAGCATTTATTTCACCAGCCGTACCAGAGTTATTTCGAAATTGTAATTAGAGGATTTAATTAAAATTAATCTGGCTAATTCTGTACAATTATTTCCCGGGCGCGGGAAGAGAAAATGGTGGGAGATTCGGTGGGCGGGAAGCAGGTGATTGACGCAGAGAGCGAAGGGCTATCCTTATTATAATTTCCTGAGGAGGCAGAGAAGTTTATATCAACATTCTAACAGCTTCTACAGTTATCGTGGTGTTGCTAATTGCAAGTCTAGTGACCCAGGTTCGATTCCACTTCAGAAAAATGTTCTTACTACTCCTCATTTCAATGTCTTAACGCCACATCAGAACCTATTCATCCATTCACATATAACCACTTCCTATAGGAAATCCTTCCTAATTTCTGCTTCCTCCTTGACTATATCCAAATTACTCAAAAATGATAAACTTTTTTTGTTGATATTGTATTGTTTTTATTTATTACCTCCAAAAGGGTGAAATATAACCATGTTTTCTGAAGAAAATATTTTTAAAAAGTAATTTTGTTCGTCTAATTACTTTTAATTTGACCTCAAAAATCAATTAAACACCATTTCATATATGTAGATAGTTAGTTCCTTTCTTTTTCTTTCAAACTGTTTATCATAATACATATAAATAAAAAAATCTTTCATGCTGAAGTCCTACCTCTCCCAAAATGTTAAATCCTGGATCCGTAAGTGATTGTCAATATAAACCGGAGGGTAGTTCCTTCAATAAGTATTTCCTTACAATCCCCCATGTGTTGTAGTTGTACGTGTATTTTTACTTTCACTTAGCTATATATACATATAGTAATATATAGTAAGGGTAAGTACTGCGATCGTGAAAATTTTCGAGTCTGAGTTTTCTACTGAAATATATGTTTTTTCTCAAACATGTTGCAAAAGAGCAAGACCAATAACAATTTTGGGCAACACTACTCTAAAGTACCTATATATTTTTTTTATTTGAAATAATTAACTATTTCACGTTAATCTTTGATATAAAAAATAGCTAAATATAAAATATGAAAGAATTTGATAATTGACTAAAGGAAAAATAAGTGATCGTTATGGATAATAGTTGTAATAGAGGAATCAAAGGAATACAAGCTTTATGTAATACGAACTCCGACAATATTATGTTTATATACATATGCGGTTTTCATAAATAATTTTTAATATTTAATTGTACAGAATATATCGATATAAAAATTAAAATTTGTATATATAAGGATATTCAAATAAATAAAAATACCCACAAAAAATTGTAAATAAATATATTGTGAATAATTTTTATTTTCACTTACCCTTTGTTTGAAAATACTTTTTTATGCTTAGAAGAGGGTGGTAAGTGAAAGTCGTGTGATGCACGCACTAGATTTGATTTTTTTTTTCGTTTTACTAAACGCTGTATAACAGTAACAGGAGCTGTATAACAGGTACTTTAGGAGACAGTAGCAGGACCCTGGAGGACATGGCGATCCATGCGAGACGATACCACGATTATGATGGATGGTCACTATTAATGATATCATTCGTTAAAAATCGTAGAGCTCTCGCCGGGAACACACTCCCGATTCGCGTGCTACAAATTCCGGAGTCCAAAAACCCCTCGAGACCGACACGCGAGGATAATCTATTTTTCCATCGACTCAGATAGTGGCTCTACTACCGGCTACGGTATGCGGCAATTTTGTTTAAACACCATTAATCTCGCCTTTTGATTGTGTAAATTTACATCAAATTACAAATGTAAGTCGTGGATTTAATTCGGCACTCAGCGTGGGGTTTCGGTCGCTGTTCGTTATCGGTGTAATATGGGCCAAGTCTATATATATGTATATCTGTATGCTTTACCAATAGTGCGTTTGATCCTAACAGAGAAAGAATCCGATAAAATTCATTACATCTTAAAGAATTGCAAAGTTATCTTTCTTTTGCAAACAAATAATCAGATGTCAGGTTATAATTTCAAATTTTATTTTTATAATCATTTGTGATATTTACAACTGTATTAGAAATACAAATATATTAAGTAAATGTAAACACAAGAATATAATAACATGAAACCACTTCTTGATAACATACCCAATGGTAACACTCTAAAAATGTATTTACAACAGCAGATCTCGAGACTATCTTCTTTTCAGACGCCTCAGGGGGTTATCAGGGATCGAGGAGGAAGTAAGTTTAGAAATGAGTGGGTTTGGATGGTTATGAAGTTTGTCATTGAAGGATAGGTATCTCGATTGGGCCATATCGGCAACATGTGTAGCATTAAGGTCGTTAAGAATGATTTTTTTTTTTTTTAAACAAAGTAAGGAGCATTTAGGATTGTGGATTGTAAGGATTGGATTCTAGAGGAGTCCAATAGGTCTAAATAGGTCTTATTGTAGTCATGTATATGAGTATTTTATAATTAATTAGAAGCACAGAGCGTTTGTCTAGTAAGTGCTGAAGTAGTCAGAAACGTTGAGCGGTTTCTTGTCGTTTCAGTCTGGTATGAGGATTCCAAGTTAGTCGTTTGTGCAAGAGGGGTATTATTAAAGGATACTGTAGGACAGGAGTTCATAGGTTTACGTTGAACAATAAAGGTGATTTGATGTTGCTGTTTTTTAAAATTTATTTTATTTAATTGATGGATCATTATCAACTGATAGGATACATGTATTATCGCAATATGTGGTGTAAACTGAGTATATTATAAACTGTGTAAAAGTTAATATCGTGATTTGTAATTTATGTTTTATGTTACAACTTTCCTGCTAAATATACGTAAATAAAAAAAATATAATTATTTCAAATTGTAAAAATTAAACCAAACATACTTGTATCTTCAAAGTGCATTGAAAAGCAAATATTTACGGCATTATTGAGGGTATGTGTTTGGATGTAATTGAGTAATCTTATTTTTTATTTGTTCTACTGGTAAGTGAATTGTCAAAACGTTGACGGGATATATATATATATATATATATATATATATACATATTGTTTTATATACATAATAGAGACCTATGTGATTATTGATTTTTCCACTTATAACTAACATCCTAAAATTTGATTTCTGTTTCTGGTCGACTTTTACTCGTTAATATTAAATAAACTAATTTAAAAACATAGCACAGGAAAATATATAATTGAACTAGAGAGAGTTTTATCATGAATTACTGGAAACTTGTTTTTGACGTTACCTATATTTATGGGCATTTCAGTTGAATAAAATGATGAACTCCAATTTCAAACATTTTTGATTAAAGTCATTTTAGTGATATTTCTAGTTGGAAAATTTATATCTATTCAGACAATGAGTAAGTTGATTGAAGGGTAGGTAATTGTAGTGTTTAAATATAGAATGCACGTTGAAATAAGTAATTTTGTCAACTGAAAGGCTCATTATTTTACTATCACTTACCTGTTTTTGGAAATATCTACACCTGTTTGAAGTCAGTATAGAGCAAAAAGTATTTTAAATATTTTTTAAAAAACTAAGTATTTTTTTGTTTTTAAAATACAATGCATTTAAATTGTTTTAATATCAAGGTATTTTGAATTTAAATAACAAAAACAGAATACAAATATAAAATACTTCTCATGAATTGGCTTTTAAAACTCATTCCTTAAAAAGTAGTTTTATTTAAGGAAGGAAAGAAGTTGTGGAATTAAAAGGCAGTGGATATAATTTTTGATATAATGTTTTTTAATCATAAATTATGAATAATTTTTTCTATATTTTAAATTATTGAATAATTTATTTTAAGAATGAAGATTTCTCTTTTTTTTTTATTTCTTAAAATATTTATTTGCAATTGTCAAATTTGGTCGAGCAATTATTTCAATTACTTATGTTGTTTAAGGAAGGAGATCTCTCATCCAACGCCTTTTTAGTCTCCACCTCACATATTCAGGGGTATGTCAGCTGTGGCAAGGGCTCTTAATAATCTGTTGTTATGTCCGTTTAAATTTGTACAAAATCGTGCTTAAAGGATCATTATGTCTTGATAAACTATTGGAAAGTAGAGGTCATTATGTGGAGTTTTGTTAGTCACGTACCAAGGTGCTTTTGTTAGGATCCGTAATAATTTCGATTGGAAGGGTTGAAATTTTTAAAGGTGGTTCTTTTTAACAATACCGACTATCTATATGTCCATATTTATTTAAGTTAATCAATTGAATATTTAATAGTCGACCGTTGTTATAAAGAAAGGAGATGTTCCAGATGGCGGTCTTAAATAGACTAAATAATGGCAAAACTATTTTATTAATAGCCGACGTTTTATTATATTTTTATTTTATATTTACATCTACATCAATGTATGTATATCAATCCGTTTTCACTTTGTATGCATTTTACTTTTTAACCATATCTCAATATTATCTAATATTTAAATTTAATGTACAACTAAATATAATTATAATTATTCAAATTTTTTCCCCACTATACATAATTAATTCATTAATTTAACTCCTAGCTGAACACACCTGTAAGTCTCTTTTTTTATTCTTTTAATTTTATTTACTTATTTTTTTTTTTTTGGTTTTCTTTTTTCTTTTCTTTTTCCACATTTCTTTATGTCTATTATTTCATATTATATCCTTTTCCCCTTTCCTTTCAATCTCTTCTGTAGATATGCAGAAGTATATTCACATTTGCATATAATATATTACACTACAACAATTGTTACCATTTATTTACTTCAGTTTAGAATCTTGTTACTTATCTTACTCTGTTTATATTTTAATGTACTTACTGTTTATAATTTTAATAAGCTCATTCACCTTGTTTTAATTTTTTATCTAAATATTATATAACTTCCACAATTCTCTATATCTTGTCCGTTCTAGCCCTGAAGAAGACCTGCAAAGTCAGGTCGAAACGTTGGTTTTTAATAAAATAGTTTTTTCCACTATTTAGCCTATTTAGGACCACCACCCAGAACCATCTCCTTCCTTTAATTAAAATATTATTTTAAGAATGGATTTATTTTTAAACTAATGGTATTTCAGTCCACCTTTACTTCTTTGTTTAGCAGAACGTACCATTTTACTTTTTTCTAGGTCAATATTATGTGTACCAGATTTTTTTTATTATTATTGTGTCTGCTTATTTACCGAAGAAGCCTTGGTGATAGACCTGAGACCGGACCGTAATATTCTAGAACTCCCCGAAGTAAGATTCCTGGAAGCTCAGCCTCGCCTCAGATGACCGCTGATCAAAGGTGAGACGGTCTGAAGTTGGGGGGGTTGAAGTTGGGGCGGGCAGCCCCCCCAGTCCGACCCAACTCCATAACTCTGTCAGCCACACTCCACTCGCTCTGTTTTGTACAAGTTTGTTTTAGTCAGACCTTCATCCTTCATGTTCTTATTAAAAACAGGGCTCTCTGAAGAAGTATATATCTCTCGCTGAATAATTATCTCCCAGGTTTTTACCAGATTTTTTTTCTTTACTTTTTACAATGCTCCTGGCTTTAATTTCCTGAGGATTTTTCTACCTGAAACATAGAATGAAGTCTTATCTTATATTTATTTTATTTTTCTTTTTTAAATATAATTTATTCACAGAAACCGGCTGACATTGTTATTCCACATTAAAACCATTATAATACATATTATGTTGGTGTTTTAGATAGGGAATCCGCTAGTAAATTTTAATTAGTAAAAATTAAAAATTATTTGCTCTCGATAGAAAATGATATCCTCCCCCTCCCCTTCCCCCGCTTTATTATTTAGAAGTATAATCATATCTATTTCCGACCTGAGGGAATATTTAAGAATATAAATTTCGACTCGCCCAGGCTTGATTCAAACCGGAGCCGTTAGACTCAAGAGTAATAAAACAGGCAACACTTTTGGTTTAGTGGATATCCAGCACCGTACTTGAATAGTTAAAATCTAAAAAAAATTGTGAAACCTTCCTATAATATTCGTCGAGAAATTCTCTTTAGTAATAACTCCAAAATTATATATGATATACTAAATTTTCATAAATGAGTTCTTCAGTTGACAGAATGACTAGCTCCAATTTCAATATTTTTGATTAAAGTCATTTTAATAATATTTTTAGTTGAAAAATTTAAAATATCTGTACAGACAGTGAGTATGTTGATTCCAGAGTAGGTAATTGCAGTATTGAAATAAAGAACTGATATATTTTAGGATAAAAATAGCTCGAGTTGCCACTGGATAATTATTGATTATAATTATTAAAATAAAACAAAAATAAAAAAATATTTTTTTTTTAATTTTTATTTTTCAACTCACAACTGACAGGTGCTGCCCTGGAGAGGATTAAGGAACAAGATATTAGTAGGCCTGAGGTAGAGTGTCCCGCGGTCTCTTTTCCTATCTTGATTTAATATTTATTGTTTTAGTGTAGGAGATCCCTCATCCAGCTTCTTTTGAATCTCTTACAGATGCCATCCTGCATGTTGGAGTTGGTATGTCCATGTAAGTTATTGGGAAATATTTTTTAGAGTAGTCGTTAACTGTTTGCATCTGTCGGCCATTATGTAATGTAATATTCATAACTTACCAGGGAGCTTGGGTAATAATAAAGCTTATATAAGGTTATAATAATTAGGTTATATCCTGAAAGTAATAATAAAATAAATTTATTTTTTATTTGAATAAATCGGTTAAAAAACTACGGATGAATTTTCTTTTTAAATGATTCAGGAATAAAAGTGTAATTACATTCCTAGGAAAAAAAAGGGAGTGTTTCGGAAACAAGCTTATTTTCTCTTTACTTTTTTAAAATATTTAGGTTGAGTTTTGAAAAAAAAAAATGTAATTATGAATTTATTGGTTGTTTTACGTGATAATCGATATTTATTTCAATTTCTATAAAAAATCGATAACGGATCACTTTGAAAATAAAGGGTTCAAATATATATCATGTGATTTGATAGATGCGTAAGTGCCGTAATGCGGGATGGTAAACTCCAAGCGCGGTGCGGGGTCAACAGAAACGTTTCATCAAAACTTGAAAAGGTTCCAAAACCTCCCCCTCCCCCCAATATTGCCACTTCAAAATTTACTCCGATTGGAACCCGACAAATTATGTTTGCTTTCCTAAACCAAACATATTTCGCCCCTATATCACATTTAATAATTCATCAATTGAAGTAGTTGAGGAACGTTCCACATGAATAGAAACACGTTTTTTCATTATAACTCCTTATAAAACCATAAAAACAACTACTTTATTAATACATCTCAAATATAAAAAAATATGAGCCCATGATATTTTAAATTATTCTATGATTTTTTATGATATTCTAACTGTATTAAAAAAAAAATCAGTAAATGTGATAATAGAAAATAATAACATGAAAACACTTGTTGAGAAACTACCCACTGGTAGCGCTTTAAAAAAAGAAAAAAATCTGGTGCGCGCAACACACAACTTTCACTTACCGCTCTACTATGAATAGAAATTATTTTCTGGCAATGCTGGGCTATTATAAATTTTTTTCAAGTGCATTTTAAACGGAGCTAAAGCTTAAAGCTTGAAGATAACAAGTCATTAAGATCATTAAAATTGTAAAAAGTCTATTTATTATATCGACGGTAGGCAATAAAAATGTTGTCACTCCATCTGCTTTTATAAACCACACAACTTTCTTTGCTTTTATAAACCACAGAATGACTAAATCCAATTTCAACATTTTTGAGTGGTCATTTTAGTGATATTTTTAGTTGAAAAAGTTTGCAGGCAATGAGTAAGTTGATTCCAGAGGTGGTGATTGCAGTATTGGAATATAGAACTGAGAACAAAGATATAAATTTAGGTACTTATTTCTTATGAAAGATGTTCTTAAGAAAAGTACATTATTAAATATCTATACAACAAAAAAATGCTTTTTTAATCTCAACAATTAAAAAAGTATATTTTAAATTTATTCAAATTTTCGCCTCTTCAGGGAAAAAAACTAGAGACCATATCTTTCCTCCTAATTGTCCGAGGAACTTTTTTTTTTTGTTTTTTTAGGAAATTCCATAAACTTTTAAAAAACCATCCCTCGTAATTTTTTTTCCAGCTTCTTTTCGTTGAAGTATGTTGTATAGATAAATTTAAAAGGCGTCGAAAAAATGACTTTAGCGAAGTTTAATTGAAATCGGTACATCCGTTTAGGCTCTACAGTCTATAGCAACGTAGGTTTTTCTGCATTTTTATTTTTTTCTCCTTTATTAACCTATCAAGTTCTTTCAAAAGTTATATGTAGCATTTTTCGTAACTCTGAATAATGCGAAATGGTTAACTTTTTAAAATAAACCATATTAAAGATACTTTAGATGAAGACATATTTGAACATTTGGCATTTAAGCTCTGTAAAGTGACAACGGGGATAAGATCTAAATGATATTAAAAACCACTTAATTATACAATGATACACTGAGTTTGATCAAAAAGAGCCGTTTTTAAGAAAATTGTAAAAATGTGTTTCAGCGTTCATATAAAGTGGCACTTTCGGTTAGCCGATTTTAACGAAAAAGTTACTGTCACATCCCGCCAACATACAAACCTAAAATACTTACTCTTAACTTCGACTTTGTCGTCATGAGTCTCTTCAGCAGCTTAGATCTGTTATAGACGACAGTAGTGATCATTTGGTTCTCTCTTCTTCGAAATATCCAGGAAGTACGTGGTTTACTAACCGGACACGATCAAAATTCATTCCTCTTCATCAGGAACTTTCTTGAAGGATCGTTGGTAACTTCTGCCGCAATCTTCCACCTAGTTTTTTATGGGATGGGGGATTACCAGTCCTATACCCATCCAACAACCTGGAAGACCAGGAGCTATGGTGCAAGACATAGGGGTAGCTCACCTTCCTATGAATCTCTGGGTGGTTACCGTTTCCATGCGAGAATGGAACCCGCGCCGTAATGATCTTAGTAGTCGAGTAGTGCCTGTACTAATTAATTTATTATCATTTTATTTTATTATTTTTTTGTTATTAATTCTCGCGAACTGGTTACAAAATATTCAAATCAGAATATCAAAGTCTACTGAAAATATTTTTATTTATAAAAAAAATTCTACTATGGGAATAATTGAATATAATGATTTTTTTTAAAAATATTTTCTCCTAAATTGGTTTCACGACACATCGATGAATAATTAGAGTTAGGTTGAGCCACTCAAAACATCGTTACATACTTTTTAATGAACAGGTGAAACACATTTCATAAAATAATTTGCCTCTGTTTTGAGCTCGAATTGTTTCAAAACATTCACAGAATCTCACTGAATAATTGAAGTCATCATATACAAAAATCGTCCCAGCAGACTTGGTAAATATTCCCGATAAAATAAAATGAAAAAACTGTTTTAATTCTAATCAAAAATGTATGTAGTAGTTTAACAGGTTTTTAGTCTGATGATTTAATAAAACAAATGAATTTTAACCGTCAAATTTTATGTAAAAATTTTGAAATTGTAAAGGGTTCCACATACATCAGTTTTCCTGAACATTAAATTCTTTTTAATAATTTAATATAATCTATAATTTCAAAAATTTGTGAAATGTAATTAAATGATCGTGACGAATAACTTTGACAAACACACATGGGAATAAAACTAGTTTTTTTCTTTTAACTATCTCGGCAATGAGACAACTTTAATCTACTATAAAAATAAACTTTTCGATTTCTCATAAAAAAAAACTATCAAAGTATCCTTAATTGGTTTCCTAGTACAGATTTCATAGCACGAAAATTCCATCACATTCGTGAACGAAAAGAATTTACAAACAATTATTGGTTATTTAATTAAACTCGATGAACTGGTTTAAAATAATTATTCTATTATTAAATTGGGTTGATATGTGTATGATATATTTATAGAGCAAAAGTGTTATGGACAAATAAGATAACGAACCTTATGAAGGAAAACCGGGCAAATATAAAAAAAATATTAATATTAAATAATAATACAAAATTGTTAAAATTGTAGATTAATACATCTACGGTCTTTTTTTTCAAATGTGGATTCTTGTTACTGAATGAATGAAATAAAAATCTCCATGAGTGAAATTCATTTTTTTTTTGGCGAACTTAAAGATAGGAAAATTAGGCCGAAACATTATCTGTTGTATTCAAAATGGAAGAAGTTTCAAAATGTTCACATTGCCTTTTCTAACATTTTAAACAACAATGAATCAGATTGAAAAAAAATTTTTTTTATAAATATTTCGTTTGCTTTTTCGAACTATTATCGAAATTTATTATGTAACCAGAATATAGCAATTATTTATTTTTCTCATTAGTAATTGAACATAAAGAATATAATAAAGTATTGAAGCATAGCGTGCCTAGAGGTATGATACAAATGGGAAAAGAAAACACGTGAAAAATGAAGAATATTTCTTTTTAGCGATTCGTTGATTACGCTACCTAACGATATTGAGGTCGCCTCGACTCTAAAGCATCTATCATTTTTTTATGATCTCGTAAACCATACACTTCATAGGCAAAATATGTTTTCAAAAGAAATATAGTTGTGGAAAATTAGGGTTGTTATTTTCCAAGATTAATTTAATATTTAGTGCAAGACTAGTTTAATATTTTGTATTTAAAAGACCCCCAAGTGTATAAAAATAAGGGTGTAGCAACTGAGTTTTTTATTCATAGCTGTTTTTATTGTTTTACCATATGGCGGGTTTTTAAAATATTTTTGCTAGTAAAATATATATATTTTATTTCTCGACAGAACACTCGCTGGTTATCAGCACTTCTGATGAGTGTGAGAATGAAAATAAAGTTAAACAATTTATTTGCACTAAAACATCAACAATAAGAAAAAACTAAGGTGTGTGCGTTAGACTACACGATAGAAGTGAAAACATCAACAAGACTAGCCTAATAATATGAAATATAAATTATAAATAATAGCTCATTATAAAGAGGATGAAACACTAAACATTTCCATCGCTTACAGTATACATGTCCGATTTTTAGTTTTTGAAATATTTTAATCCATATCTTAAATAAAATTGAT
This sequence comes from Nezara viridula, assembly GCA_928085145.1. NCBI lineage: Eukaryota > Metazoa > Arthropoda > Insecta > Hemiptera > Pentatomidae > Nezara > Nezara viridula. The sequence continues at coordinate 7,815,264 of OV725082.1, forward strand.
TATAATTTGGTTTTCTATAATATTTTTCCTTTTTCGGCTCTCTAAAACGAAAAAAAAAATGAATAATACCTCATTATAGAGAGGTTGAAACGGTGAAAATTTCCCTTGCTTACAGTATCATGCCAGATTTTTAGTTTTTGAGATATTTTAATCCATATAAAAAAAACATTTCAATTAGTCGACTCCAGCTGACTTTACCTCAGCGTTACACATCGGAAATATGACGGCTCAATCCAATTCACTCTCCAGAAAAAAAATGCAGAACCCACCTAGAAGTTTAGAAGATTTTAGAAGTTTTCATTTCAAACATAAAACAACATATATTGATAATCATAACAAATTATTTAAACGATTTATATCTTGTTTGTTTGTTTGGATGTCTAGGCGCAGAACATCTAAGTCATCAGCGCCCGAGCAACTAAATAACACTACTTTTATACTGTTTGGATGGTTGGTACAAAAAATAAGAATAAAAAAAATATAATATTAATAGAATAAAATAAATAAACTTTTAAAAAATAGCAATAAAACCAATAAATGAACTTCTAAAATTAAGAAAAAAATAATAATTCTGCAAAGGATAATTAGTTATAAACTGGTTATATATGTTTTTTAAGTCTTTCATTGTAGGAACTTGATAACTTTGGTAATGATTTCCTCCTGATTTCCCAGGGATGCTGATATATTCTGGGGTATTCCGAGGTCTTTTAACTTTGTGGTGTAAATTGGGCACGCTTCCAAAACATGTTCATATGTTATTCGTTAAGTTAAAACGAATTTATAAACAATAGATTTACTATGCTGTGCTTGGAATACATATGAATGGAACACGCAGATAATAATATTAAATCATCACGGTAACGAGAACATTTAAGTCTTTCAAAATAGAGGGAGGAGTATGGAGGTGGGGGCCATAGATTTTAATCAAGAGACAAAACACACCATTTTTATATAAATTAGCGCTGCCAAATTGAATTGGAAAAAGTTCTCAAACATTTTATTTTATATCTTTGGTTCAAATTTATCCACAAAGGTCGGGTTCATACCATTTTGAGTAGCATGCAGAGCCCTAATTCTCTATTTAATAATGTTGGTGGGATTCAGTGGATTTATCACGATCTTTATCATCGCCGAAAAAATTTCGACCGATCTAGCCTAGCCAAAAATTTCATTCATTTTTTTTTAAGTAGGAGATGGTCCATGGTTTCCGTCATAAATATAATAAATAGTTTTTCCACTATTCAGTCTATTTATGACCGACACCCCGGACCATCTCCTTCCTTAATAATACAACGGTCATATATTAAGTATTTAATTTTCTGTGTCTTTCGATCGCAATGACAACTCATATTTACCACAATTATCATTTTTTTATCGTATACTCTGAGACATATTCTCATATATGTAGTTACAATAAATCAATTATCACCGAATGCTAAGGAATTGAAATTATAAATCTGAAAATAAAGGACACAAGTCATGAAAGCAGAAGGGCAAGCTATCGATAATAGTTTCAGAATCGATTTAATACCCAGAACTGAGCTATAAATCGATATATATTTCGAGATGGCACTGCTGCAGTAAAAACCAATGAGCATTTGAGCGTTTTATAGAGGTGCGGAGATCGTAGCCTTGTCCCTCGAGTCGCAATATTTTTCAGGACCTCTTTTGGACGACTACAATAAAGTGACCTTTATACCCAGATATACCAGCTCATTTTCTCCGAAAGCTAATGGGAAAAATGAAAAGATTGTAGTTTCAAAATATTAAAAAAAAAAAAATCGTAAACATCAATTTATTTACTTTGTTATGTATTGTTATGCTATAAGGATTACTCCAACCTATCTTAAGTAGTCAAGTAGTCTTTCCCTCCATCTTTGGATAGAAAAAAACAGGACTCTAGGAGGTCCCAGTGCTTCTATCTCAGCCAGACCACTGGTATTAATGTAGTAATTTATTAAAAGTTAGATTATTTTTTTTATGGACACTCAACAGGTGAGGTCTTTAGTGGTATTCAAATTATATTTTCCTTACTATTTTTGTTTTCTATTATATTTTATTGAATATATTATTCATATTATGAAAATGGATCACTATATTGGTGCTGTTATCTCCTAATATGTTTTCGAGATTTCATTCTTTTTCCAAATTATGAAAAAAAATAATATGAGGTGGAAAGTCAAAATATAGAAAATCGTCAACGGCACTTTACAAACTACATAAATAAGAAGTGTAGAACTAAGTGGCTGCCACTTCTAATCGGAAAATAAATTTAATTAATTATTATCAACTATCGATTGAGAAACAATAGCCATATTATCATTATCATAAAATAAAATCCGTCTGAAACATCGTGAACAGCTTCTTCTCATCTTAACCTACAAATAATGTAAGCATGAAAATTTTTGGAATCGGGCCGTTTTCGATTTGGAGATCGTCAAACTTTGTTTGTTACAATTCGATAAAAAAACTGGTAAATACCCATTTGCTTTCAAATTGAATCGTAAGATAATTTGAGCACAAACTCGAGAAAAAAGGTGGCATTAAAAACTATCGAGCCATTTGACGTAACCTACACCCCCAAAATATCAAAAGGACGAGGTTGTTTAGGCCAAACGGCCCAATATTTTTGAAGGCCACCACTTATCTGGAGAAGAAAAGTGCTATTTACGAGTTGTTAGTACCCAATTAGACAAATGTTGCCCCTCTCCAAATTGAAAACGAACCGATTCTAAGGGTTGTCGTAAATAAAATAGTTGTAGGTTACGATAAGATGAAGTTATTGAGGTAGTTTCAGTCGGATGTTAATAATTTAATTCTAACGGACTAATACGTAACCTTGATGGATAGATTGTATAATACATTAATCGTAATGGATTGTGTGCAAAAGTGATCAATTGTCTTTATAGTAATAAAATCTGTAGAAATACTTAATAACAATAATAATAAGGCTTAGCGAACCCGAATACTTTAGGAGGCCTTATTTCGAGATAGGAGTTAACGTTACTGAACTACTTACAGAACAAAATTTTAAAGACATCAAAAGATTTGAAGGATAGTTTAAGACCGATACTCTTAATTTTACATCCAATTGAATCCACAAATTTGGGGCAAATTTCTAAAATAAGCGTTAAATCCATCGATGTAATCCATTAATATATTGCATCCAGCAATGATGGACAGCGATTTACGTTAAGCTTAGGAGAGAAGACTCAACTAAAACCTCAACTGTAACTTCTGATCAACAAAAAAAGTTTTAAAGAATGAGAATATAAACTGAGATGATTTTGTATTATATATTTTTGTTTAAAATCGTTGCAGTATATTTTAAGTAATATTAATATCACTATTACTAAGGATGTTTTAATTCTAAAACAACGCACACTTAGAAGTGGTTTGTTATCAAACGTTATAAAAGATTTCAGTAAATACTTTTAGATTATTTACTCCAAAGCCATTATTGAAGTGTTATATCTTTTAAGTTTTTAAAAAATGGTTTTTTCTACATTGGTGAAACATCCAAACAATTAGGAACTAGAATCTCAGAACACATCATCAACTGTAAAAATCCAAAAAACATAAACACAACAGCCTTAGCACATCACAGTATAAAACTACAGCATAAATTTAACTTTAACAAACCACAGATAATAGGCATAGAACCAAAAAACACCAATAGAACATTACTTGAAAAAATACACATTACAAAAAACAACAGAACAACAATCAACTACAAAACAGACACTAAACATTTAGGAACCCATTATACAGACATATTGAACAAAATTAAAATTTAATAGAAGTGAAATCACAGACACACATAAAATAAACACTAAAAACAACAATCAAAATAGTCAGATAAAACATTTAGATCCAAAGGTCAAATTTTTCACTATGGCAGAAACCCAATTATTGGTCAAAAGGAGGATGTTGCTCTAGATGATAAATTTTAGAACACAAATTAGAAAATTGACGATGGAGCACATTATTATTATCATTAAAATGAAGGTAATTATAAATTTATTGTAACAAACATTATAAAAATATGTAATGTAACAAGCACAATATTGTAACTTAAAAAAAAAAAAAAAATTAGCCTTGCATCCACAAGAGTATTGGAATTGCAGTTCTGAAGATGGGAATAAAGGTCCCGAAACGTAAACTAGCCTGTTAACATGTAACGTTAAAAATATACTCGAATTCTTAACATCTGGAAGTTATTATTGCCAAGCAACCAAATTAAATTGACAACTTCCCAGAAAAAAAAAAAAAAAATGGGATTATAGAAATTTCTTCCTCACAGAAATTTCTTGTATGTGTGCAAGAATTAAAACATTTTTTTCAGAATTGAAATTTTATAAATTGAACGTTTCCGACATCAACGGATAAATTTTGATCCATGAATTTATGACTAGTCTAATCCATCTGATGGGCTATCAATTCCTACTGTTAATATGATTATGAGTTAGGTTTGATATTTCCAAAACGCCTCATTTGATTGGGCTCACGGGCGGATCTACGGGTGGGGGGGCTTTCGGGCTGAAGCCCCTCCCCCCAAAATGGAAAAATATAACAATATTTTGTGGGAATTTTTTTTTTAAATACCTCTTAAAGTATTATTGTTCGTGTAATTACATTTAAAATCACTTAAGGAATCACTTAATTACCATTTCATATAGGTAGTTAGTTTCTTTATGTTTTTCCAAAGTAATTATAGATATTTTTATGAAAAAAAAAGGTTTCGGGCTGAAGCCCTCCCCCCCCAAAATTAAATTCTGGATCCGCTAGTGATTGGGCTAATAAAAAATTCTTCCTCATGCATGACATGCTATGATTATTCTGTTACTAATTTTGCCAGACAATCCACTGATTTTCAATTATGTATTAGACAGGTGTGGATGTAAAAATAAAGTTATAAAAAATATGATCTGATTTATTTAAAAAAAAAACTATTTTATTTTTATTGTATTTTTGTATATTTTAGTTATATATATGTGTTATATATATGTGTATATTAGTTATCCACTTGTTTTTACATGTAGCTGATGTATTTTAGTGTTGGTGTATCGAGCTCAGATGCTCTGTATTTCTTCCAACTTGACATGACCTTTCACATAGCCGTGGGTGATCGATTTAGAACTTCACTATCCGTAAAATGATAAATGACTTAATTGGTTTTCCTAAAAAAAAAAGATAAATATAAATTAAAAGATGCTCCTACCATTATCTTAATTTTGTATCAAATGTACGGTACCATTATTACATATTAAAAGTAATTCGATGTTTAAACAAGACCATCTATCACAATAGTGTAAGAATATAAATTATTTTGGAATCATCATTTCAAAAAATAATAAATCTATTTATTTAATTTTTCTTTCAGATATCTTTTTGGAAATAAAAAATTGTAACAATTTAATAAGTTTAAATTTTAACTTTAATTTAAACTTCGTGTTCACCTTAAAATATTTAGTTTTTATTGAATCAAAAACAAATGTTACATGCCTACGATTTCCTCTAAAAGTATTTAAATGGTCCTCAAATTTATATTTGACCTAAATATGCGTATTAAAATCATTTTTTTAAATAAATAGTTTAAAAATAAAGTGGGAATGGACAATCTATTCTTATTGCTTTAAACTCAGAAGATACGGAAAATTTAGAGTGTCCACTTCTTAAAATAACATATTTACAGACAATGCGCAGTTATTTTCTTATCTCGATCAATGTCAAATGTAGGTCAAATTTTTATTTTCATTTAAACTAGAAGATAAAAAGTCCATATTATCATATTACAGATTTCAGATTTAGAAGATAAAATTCATTGAGATAGCATTGTATGAGAAACATGAAAAAACAAATTAAAAAAAATAAAATACAAATTTATGCAATGATTCAAGTAATTGGATTTATATGAAAAATTATCTTCAAATAATTACCTAAACATTTTTTATGTATGTGAAAAACGTATTTAAATAAAATAAGAATAAGTAAAATATTTTGGAAATGAATCTTTCTGAAAACCAATTTGAATATTTTCAATTTTATTAAGAATGAATTATATCAGCTTTGATATATGATATATTTATTGAACATAGATTTCCCCTTTTCTAAAGACAACGAATAAAAATTATACATATTTATTACTTTCTACTTTATTATTATTATTTTTTTTTTAAATTTCACTATCAATACATTTCTGGCGTAGGCGGATCTTGAAAGTCCCTTTTATCTTTGATCTTTTGAAATTTGATCACTGTTTAAAAAAAAATTGTCTACTTTACGATGGTGAACATAGTTTAATTTAATTATCTTGAACAGTTTTTGCTCAATTCCTTGTTATTAAATAAAAATTTAAACCACCTTACAAAAAAAATTTATATTGTCATTCACCGACTATGAAAATTATTCACAAGCGTCAACTAGTGTGTTATTAATATTTTTTATCCACGTTTTCTACTATTTTAGCTTTATATTTCTTAGATATTTTATATATGTTTTCGATTGTTCGGCTCTTGGAGTGTTTGATATAGATGTAATATTGAAGTGGAGTCCATTAGCCCGGGTCAAGAGGAAAGAATGGATGTAGTGGTGGTGGATGGGGGAGAGATGGAGTGATGGATGAGAGCGTTATATCGTTATGTAATAAACAGTTCTCGTCCTCGACTATTATTTGTCACCGAACTGCCCTGTCCCTCCCTCCACTGGCTCTCACGGGTATCGCCATGCATAATACAGAAAACATTCTCAGGAAAAACTGGGGTAAAAATTAATTCATCTGTCATATTAACGAAATTATTTTATATTTTATACTTTTGGATTGCGTTAGTATAAACAGAACAGTATATTGTGAATGCACATTAGGTGTATTATCAAATCACCTTAAATCATTATATAAATAGGCAAAGGTAAAAACAGTTCAGTCACTGTTTCTTAAACGATTTTTTTTTCTGTTTTAGATTAGTAGCAATTGACGAGCTTTAGTGTTAGCAATACAAATATTTTAAAAAACACTCTAAATAAATAATAATAATAAAATGCTTAGCGAACCCGAAGGTTCGATGCCGACACCACCAATCGCTTGTTACACACCTCCCTCCACCGCTCGCCGTCCAAACCCAGTCCCTTCAGATCGGCTGGGTCTTCCCCTTGGACGTTTACTATTTGGTATAGCAAATATTAACCTTTTAAAAATTCTTTTCTTACGGAAATACTAACTTTTTACAAATTCTTTTCTTACGCAAATATTAACCTTTTAGAAATTCTTTTCTTACTAAGCCCAACAATTTTACAAGCCAATGTGATTCGACGAGATGTAATCACTTCATAATTTCAGTGATTTATTATACTAACCGGATACAGTTCACGTAATTCGGCGTTGTGTAACAGTCTGAACTATCATGTTAACTCATCCTTCTTCGGTCCGAATATTCTACACAATACTTTATTTTCAAAAACCTTAAGACGTTGCTCATCCCTTAATGTAAGCGGACACTTTTCACATCCGTAAAGAACTGAAATTAGAATAATAGTTTTATAGATTCTAGTCTTTAAATTACGGGACAAGATCCTTCAGCCTAACTGAATATCTTCTCCAATTTCGTTTTTTCTAGTTATCGTAGACTAAATAAATAAAATAGAAAATGTAAATGTTAGTTCGTTCGAAACCGCTAATCTCCAAAAGTTCTTCATTGATTTCTATGGAACGAAATGATGGGTTCAGAATTTTATTCGTGAATAATTAAAAAAGTATACAATTTTCGGTTTATCAAACTTATGAGTAATTGAAAGCTTCCTGAATACCCTAAAAAATGAAAAATAAAAAATCGAAATAGTTAATAATTATGTCCAATTAGATATTTTTATTGCATTTTAAAATATATTTTCAGTTCACATTTTTGTATGAGTACAATGTTGATATGCCTTAATTTTTTTTTCTGAAATAAATTTGAAATTTCAGGAGTTTCGCACCTAGAAAACTATTAAATACGAATTTTCATAGCAATTAAAAATAAAAAAAAATTAGCCTCACATTTTTACAGAATGAGAAAAGAGGGTTGTTATATTTTTGTTTTCAGTTATTTTCTGGAAGCATGTATGTGTTTGAGTTGTTACTTTCATTAGCTTAGTTCCTTTTTTTTTTTAGTTTACTTTATATACATTTACTTTTAATATTATTATTTTTCTGTATTATTTATTTTTATTTATTGTGAATAGAATGTGAATGTGCTCTTTGAACACTATTATAAATGCCCTTTATTGTGACAGATTGTAATATCTCTCAATAAATAAGTTTACAGATTATTAATTACTGACAGACCGACCTTAGCTCATGAAAAAAGTAAATAAATAAAAGGAGAGGGACTTTTTTTTTTTTATTCAAGGATATTTTTTCCATAAATTGAATTTTCCCTTAGCCAAATTCCTCCCTCATTCGGTTCCTCCACTTCTTCCTGTGCAACGCTTCCTCCTCCGCCATACTCTCAGCCACATCTCCATACCTGACATTTCGTTTTGGGAAGTCGTTCGCTTTTTATCCATTTCACATGTTAATAACACTTCAATCTTCTTTCTTCCATTATTTACAGTACATTTAAATTTCTGGATCTTTGAGACTAGCCAACCACTACCAAAAATCCATCTTAACAGCTTGGAATCTTTTGCTTTGTGATTTTTCGAGCGGCCACGTCTACGAACTATAGAGCATCGCGCCCTCTACCAGTGTCTTATATATTAATTTCTTTACTTCAAGATATATATTTTTTTCCAGAACACTGAATTCAGCAATTGATAGCCTTTCGTACATTTGCAACTCTTTTTTTAAAATTCCCACCTGGCTCTTCCATTGCTTTCAAATATTGAGCCAAGGTAGCAAAATTTGTGTACACTACAGAGCTACGTCACAACTGGTTATTCAACTCATCACTCCCTGCCAACATGTATACATTGCGAAAATCTATCACATTACATAAGAAGATGAACCTTTCTTATCACAATATACTTATTTCCTAATGTTTCACCCATAATATCTTTTCATTGGATTCATTGACCTTTTCCTCATGATAAGAACATTCCTTCATTTTTAATCATCGAGGAAGTCAAAGCATGTTTGAGAAAGTTTGGGGATTAAACTTCAATAAGGATATATTGTATTACTTTCTCTTACTATATATGAAATATTATATCCTGAAATACTATATATTTCATACATAGTAAGGGTCAGTAATGCGATCGTAAAAAGTTTCATGAGCAAGTCCGGTAAAATGTGTGTATGTATGTGACCAGTCTAGCACGAAAACGAAAAATCGTATGAAAGTGAAAATGCATATTCAAGGTTTGTACACACCTGAGATGTTACAGCAAACTTTTCGTAAGAATCGGCTAATCGGAAGTGGCACTTTATATCTTCGATGCTACAAATGTTAATGATTTTCTCGCAAACGATTTTGATCAAACTCGGTATATCAGTGTATTATTGAGCATTGTTTTAATATGATGTAGGTTTTATTCTCATTGATGGTCTCTAATAGGGATTAAATGGCTAATTTACAATATTGGCTACTTCTAAAGTACTTATAATTTTTTTTATTTGAAATAATTAACCATTTCATATTAATCGTTGATATAAAAAATAGTTAAATATAAAATATGAATAAATTTGATAATTAACTAAAGGGTAAATAACAGATCGTAACTAGTAATAGTTGTTATACAGGAACCGAAGAAATACGAGCGCGCCCGAAAGATTATGACATGCTTCCATATGGATCATGAGCTTAATATAATACCGACTTCCCACGATGTACAAAAATAGCCACCATGTTAACAGAATTGCAGCTTCCAACAATAAAGCAACACATTAATCTTAAAACTCAGAGATTCTTTGAGCTTAAAACAACATCTGATAATCCCAAGATACAATAATAATAATAATAATAATAATAATAATAAGGCTTAGCGAACCCGAAGGTTCGATGCCGACACCACCAGTCGCTTGTTACACACCTCCCTCCACCGTTCGCCGTCCAAACCCAGTCCCTTCAGATCGGCTTTAATGCAATCTTCCCATCTTCGCTTCGGTCTACCCCTCGGACGCTTACCATTCGGCACAGCAAATACCAACCTTTTAGGAACTCTCTTGTTACTAAGCCCAACAACTTTACAAGCCCATTTGATTCGCCGCGATGAAATTACCTCAATTATATTACCCGGATACATCTCACGCAATTCGGCGTTGTGTAACCGTCTGAACTCTCCGGTTAACTCATCCTTTTTCGGTCCGAATATTCTACGCAATACTTTATTTTCAAAAACCTTAAGACGCTGCTCATCCCTTAATGTAAGCGGCCAAGCCTCGCATCCATAAAGAACTGTAGGTAAGATAATTGTTTTATAGATTCTAATTTTTAAGTTTCGGGACAAGAGGCGCGAACTAAGTAGTTTTGTCACAGAAAAATAACAAGCATTCCCCGCCTTCAGTCTAACCTTAATCTCTTCTTCAATTTCGTTTTTTCTAGTTATCGTAGAACCTAGATACCTAAATTTATCTACCTGTTCAAACATATTACCATCTATATCGATATCACCAGTAGTATCGCCATTTTTGCAGCTAACCATATATTTTGTTTTATCCACGTTTATTTCGAGTCCTAGTTCTTTCCCGGCTTTCATTAACGTTGTCGTATTTAGTTTTATAGTTTCAACGTCTTCGCTTAACAGTACCAGATCATCAGCATAGCCCAGCACGGATGTTGTCCCGCCCAGATCCAACCCTTTCTCGGTTCGCATTACCTCCCTAATGGCATGTTCTAATGCCAAATTGAACAGGACAGGCGAAAGAGAATCCCCCTGTTTTAAGCCCGAACGAACCTCAAATTTTTCGGACAAATTATTACCGATTCTAACTTTATTGAGTGTCTCCGTCAAGCACATCCTGACTAGATTTACTAGTTTTTTTGGAATCCCCTGCTCGATTAGAATATTATACAGTTTCTGGCGGTCAATAGAATCGTAAGCCTTTTTAAAATCTATATACAGCTGGTGAACAATACCGTTATACTCCAATTTTTTCTCTAATATTTGCCGTAAAGAAAATATTTGATCAATAGTCGAACGATTCCGTCTAAATCCGCATTGGTAGTCTCCGATAATTTCCTCGGCGTATTCCGTGATTCGGTTGGTTAAGATTAAAGTGAATATTTTATAACATACCGGAAGCAGTGAAATTCCTCGATAGTTATTACAATCCGTCCTCGGACCCTTTTTGTGAATCGGAATAAGAATAGATTCTTTCCATTCTTCAGGTAATTTCTCGTTCACCCAGATCTTTTTAACCAACCTATGTATTTTAGAAACTCCAGCTTCTCCGCATGCCTTTATTAGTTCAGTAGGAATATTATCGATTCCCGCTGCTTTATATGATTTTAATTTTCCGATAGCTACTTCAACTTCCTCTTTACTTGGTCCTTCTATTAACGGTTCAGCACTCTGGTACTCAGAAGGAGGACACAGATCATAATTTCCCGTATTTAAAATATTGTCAAAGTGGTCCTTAAACTTATTCAATATGTCAGCCGAATCGGTCAGAATATTGTTATTATCATCCCTAATTCCAGACGTTACGGGCCCTACATATTTACGTGATCTGTTTATACCTTTGTACATGTCTCTTAAGTTCTTTTCGATTCTATTAGTTTCTATTTCAATTATTTTATTTTTAAGATACTCCCTTTTTTTATTTTTGAGCAATTTTGTCGTTTCGTTCTTTGAGATTCGGAAGTATTCCAGATTGTCTTCGCTAGGATTATTTAGAGCTTTTAATTTAGCGGCTTTTCTTTTTTCACACATGTTTAAGCAATCTTCATCAAACCACGGTTTGTTATTCTTATTTTCCTTTTTTCCTAGACACGAGTTACCGACCGCTTTAATATTATCTCTGATCTCTATCCATAACTTGTCAATATCCTCGTGGTCCTCGTCAGGAAGCTCTAAAGCTTCAAACCTATTCTTAACATCTAGCTCGAATTGGTTTCTAATTGATGGATTTTTTAATTTTTCCAAATTAAAATTCTCAAAATCGAAACGGTTTTCTTTTCTCTTTTTTACATTAAGTTTTTGTCGAAGTTTCGCGATTACTAATTCATGATCCGACCCACATTCTGCTCCGCGATAAGACCGTACATTAATTATACTGCTTTGCCAGCTGTGTTGTATCAATACATGATCGATTTGATTTCGTGTTTGCGAATCCGGTGATGTCCAAGTATATTTATGAATATCCTTATGTTTAAACGTCGTACTTTTAATTATCAGGTTTTTCGAGATGGCAAAGTTTATCAGACGGATCCCATTATCATTACTATATTCGTGCAAACTTTCTTTACCAATCGTCGGAATATAAACTTCTTCCCTTCCTACCTTTGCGTTCGCGTCACCTACAATTATTTTCATGTAGTTTCGTGGTAGTTTATCATAAACCCATTCGAGTTTATCGTAAAATTCACTTTTGACTTCATCGTCACTGTCTTCGGTCGGACAATGTATGTTTATTAATGCGATTTTAAACCAACGTCCCTGAAATGTAGCTACCGAAATTCTATCACTAAAGAATTGTACGTCCCTCAAAGCGGATAGTAATCTACTCCTAATTAGAAACCCGGTACCTAAACAATGATTCCCGCTTCCTCCGTACCAAATAGTGTACTTTCCTTCCCTCATCGAGCCCTTCCCTGGCCAGCGAACCTCTTGCAGAGCCACGACATCCAGATTGTACCCATTTACCTCATTCGCGACCGATTTTAGCCCCCCTGCTGTGTTTAAACTCCTTACGTTCCACGTACCAATATTTAAATCCCTATATTTCAACTTGCGCCATGAATCCCCTAAAGCAGTCCCCACCCGGAGACCCGAACGGGGGACTAGTTTACCTCCGGATAATGAGCGTTTTACCTTAGGGAGATCCATGACTTTTTGTGGTGTTTGGTGAACTAAAGATATGTGAGTAGGGCGTTCAATCCTACGTCACACCCTCCAGCAAGTCTGGTGGGCCCCTACCTCCAGCAAGTCTGGAGGTCCCCTCCCTCCAGCAAGTCTGGAGGGCCCCTCTCATTGTTGGTCAGCGAGTCCATCGGACTTAGCCGGGAGGAACTTCCAAGAAATTTCCACCGACCATCCCCACATCCGCCACCCGTGGGACGCTCCCCATACGCGGTAATGAGCCCGCGCGAGGAGCCAAGATACAAACAATAGGAAACTATGACAAGAAAACACTGAAATGGTACACACACACAAACGGACAAAACACATTTTTTTTTTTTTTTTTGTTCTTCCCTACCTCGCCTTTTAGGCTATACGGGATTTTCCCGGGCCGAGGGGAGAGGGCGGGGAATTTAAAATCCCCTCCGGCACCGGGACGCGAACTCGTACTTTTTATATCATCTCAAATCTCTGTTATCCGGTTGCCAGGCAACTAGTGGTGTTGTGCACACGCTTTAGCCTATTCGGCCACCCCGCCCCCTAACGGACAAAACACATACTCCTGAAATGACAAAACCCAGTTGGATTTTGATGAAGTTTCATAAAATCAAAAATATTGATAAACAAGCAGCAACATACTTCCCACACCAATTATTCAATATTAATTTATAAGATATATAACATGTGACTGTGTTCTTAGATTTATCTTGTTTATACATTATAATGCCAGGACATGGTTTTTATGACATTTATTCCTTTTCATAACTTATGTAGGCTTTTTTTTACTTTCCTACCTGTACTAGTTAAGAAAAGTATTGCAATCGGGTCAAATTTCCTATATGGGGTTTTCGACGGATCTATACGTTTCAGAGTCCCCTGTGTCCGAAAACACATTTTTAGCCATCGCTCTGTCTGTGCCAAGATTTTCTCGTGAATTACAGAACCGATTTTGTTGCTCCTTTTTTATTTTGTAGGATTTTGATTATTGGTGCCTGTGACAGATATTCGGTGCTCCATACGCAATAGCTTGTGCGCAAAAAATAAAAAAAACATGTTTTTTTTTTGTAGAGTGTAGCGCGAAAATGGCTTTAACGATTTTGATGAAACTTCCCTATAATGTTCTAATAATCCTTTATTCAATTTTCGTATATGGACTAAATTCCAGAGAAATTTCAGAAAAAAAAGTTGTAAAGAAAAGAAAAATGTTATAGGGCCTAACTCCATAAGTATATATTATAATAATAAAAGGCTTAGCGAACCCGAAGGTTCGATCCCGACTCCACCAATCACTTATTACACACCTCCCTCCACCGTTCGCCGTCCAAACCCAGTCCCTTCAGATCGGCTTTAATGCAATCTTCCCACCTTCGCTTCGGCCTACCCCTCGGACGCTTACCATTCGGCACAGCAAATATTAACCTTTTAGGAATTCTCTCGTTACTAAGTCCAACAACTTTACAAGCCCATTTGATTCGCCACGATGAAATTATCTCAATTATATTACTCGGATACAGTTCACGCAATTCGGCGTTGCGTAACCGTCTGAACTCTCCGGTTAACTCATCCTTCTTCGGTCCGAATATTCTACGCAATACTTTATTTTCAAAAACCTTAAGACGCTGCTTATCCCTTAATGTAAGCGGCCAAGTTTCGCACCCATAAAGAACTGTAGGCAAGATAATTGTTTTATAGATTCTAATTTTTAAGTTTCGGGACAAGAGGCACGAACTAAGTAGTTTTTTCACAGAAAAATAACAAGCGTTTCCCGCCTTCAGTCTAACCTTAATTTCTTCTTCAATATCGTTTTTTCTAGTTATCGTAGAACCTAGATACCTAAACTTATCTACCTGTTCAAACATATTACCATCTATATCGATATCACCAGTAGTATAGCCATTTTTGCAGCTAACCATATATTTTGTTTTATCCACGTTTATTTCGTATATAAGTATATATTATACGGTAAAATTTATAATAAAATTTTTGAAAGGTAATTAAAATACTAACAAAACAAAACAAATAAAACCATCAGAATCGAACTAGTATTAGCGATGATACAGCTTGTTCTATTTTTACACATACTTTTTTTTTTTTTTTTTTAATTTTCTACTGTACAAAATATAAATAGCATAAAAAATAGAAATCACACCACTGTATTGTAGCATGTGTAAGGTAATGTTGCCAGAAGCGTGTAACCATTATTATGACTTGTTGTGTTGTATATAAATGGAAATAAAATAAATTTTGTATTTCAATTTGAATAATACGGACACCAAAAATATTATGTACGTATACATATACGGTTTTTATAAATGCTATCATTATAATTTTAATATTTAATTGTAAAGATTGTAGTGATATAAAAGCTAAAAATTTTATATATAAGAGTATTTATTCATTCAATACACAATGAAATGTGTTCCCCTTGGTCTGAAAATACTTATTTCCGCCAAGAAGAGGGTGGTAAGTGAAAGTCGTATGATGCGCGCACCAGATATTTTAGTTTCAAGTTTATATTCCTACATATAATTTTCAAGAAACTCGATCAGGAGAAGTGTCTATTCTGTGTGGGTAGTCAGTAGAGCTAGCTAATGTTAGGTATATTTTATCTGAGGGGCGGATCGGTATAGATAGGAGTTAATAGAACCGTTATCTACTCC
The DNA here is from genome assembly GCA_928085145.1 of Nezara viridula. Lineage (NCBI taxonomy): Eukaryota > Metazoa > Arthropoda > Insecta > Hemiptera > Pentatomidae > Nezara > Nezara viridula. The sequence goes on from OV725082.1 coordinate 7,830,899, forward strand.
AGTAAATTCTCACCTCCAGCTAACGCCGATCAGAAGGGAGCCGTTGCCATTGACTGAGGGGAGGTTAAAGGGGAATAGAGGGAGAGAGGAGATCCCAACTTGCTCTATCAGAGCCCATTGTTCCCGTAATAGCACGGCTGGGTTAGACACTATCTCCACATTTAGATTAAACTTAATTGTTTGCCTGTCTGATTAGCTAATATCGATTATACTAAGAATTAATATATTAATACATTTAGTATAACTTGATTATATAATACGCAGTATCAATATATTAATAGCTTTAGTATAAATAGATTATACACATATCATATTGGATTACAAATAGGTACACTATTCTATATGTGTAATGTGAATATAAAATTATATATTGTACCTATTGGAATAATTATTAAGCAATTTCGTGTTTTTTTCTTAATTGAATATTGAGATGTTATTCATTATTTGAAATAACATTGTCTGAAATATAAACATAAATATGAAAAAAATATTAATGAAACTGTGTCACCGCTCAAATGATAGATCTAATTTAATAATTTTTGTATATTATTTTCAATAATGAACTATTGTGATATAATAATAAGTTAAAAAACTTAACCCTCTCTTAAAATTTGTGGTTTTACGTTTCAAGATTAGAATTCGAAAAACGAATAAAATTTGTTTTGTCCGTCAGCGGTCCGCGCATATTCTCGGAAACTACTAGACCGATTTTTTTCAAATTTGGATTTAAAATCAGAGGTCACCTAAGAAAATCCTCCTTCATCGACATTTCTATCCGCCTTTTCCTTTCAAGATGGACACCTGCGTTGCTATAGATTTCAATAAAACTTGGCTAAAGCCATCTTCTCGACGCCCTTTTAAATTTATCTATATAACATACTTCAACGAGAAAGAAGCTGGGCAAAAAAAATTACGAGGGATGGTAAAATTAAATTCCGAATAACCCAAAAAGTATACACTTTTTTTATTTAATATGGCTATTTTATTCACTGTACATAAAGTGTGAATGTGATCTCTGAACACTATTATAAATGTCCATTGAGGCAGATTGTAATATTTTTAATTGCTATAAAAAAATATAAAAATAAAAACTTTAAAATAGGACAATTAGGAGTGAACATATGGTTTCTAGATTTTTTTATATGTTCTACTGCAAAAGTTATATCCTTTGTTTTGGTTTTTGATTTTTGAATGTTTTACTGAAGTAATGCTAGTTTTTTTAGCATATTACTAATGATTAAAAAAAAATGTTTAGTTTAATAATTAGAATAACCTTTTATATATTTTTCTTTATCACTAGGAAGGTAATGTTACTTTAGATGTATAATTATTTGGAAATAATAAACCACTGTGATATAGTTTGCAGCGATTTTTATTATTATTAAATAGTAGTGTGTGCTGGGAACATATTTTGAATTCGAAAAACGAGGGGTCTCCAGAAGGAGATTGCATGGCAAAAGTTTCCAAAATTTTAAGGGGAAGAGTGAAATTTCTGTGATGTTTTTATTGCAACAGATTTTTTTTTTTTATTAATGTGGATTTAAACGTAAGTTATTTGTGATATATCATTTTATTTATTTTTCGATATTTATATATTGATAGTGATAATCTAACACTCAACATGTACATCAGATAGAGGAGATGGTACACTTGCGTTCTGTCAATCCAATCCTCAAGTAGGGGCAGTGAAATGTATTCTAAGGGCCGGTTGGTCGAGACAATATGGGGGGGGGGCTGCCAGCTGGTACCCCGGGGGAGGGGGGCGCCAAGTTAAAACTTTCATCACAACATCTCCCATTGTACCCTCCCCCACTTCCTCCCTCTCTACATTTGAGTAGAGTTCTCTAATAACTTGGAGCCCCGCCTGCCTAAGTGATATCTCAACGGCGTAGTTATAATTAGTGTACTGCCGCCGACATTATGTATAATGTATCAAAGCAGTCAGCTGACAATGAGGTTGGGGTTTTGGTCAGTGTTTGGAATAATTATAAATAAAATTACAATCTCCGATTTTATTTAAGTTTTCTTATATACAATATTTATTCTGTAGACATAATAAGGTTTAACTATACGTGATAGGTGACTATACGTATCGGGTGAATGTACCAGTAAAAAACATCCCACCAGAAATAGACAGTTTAGAATTCATTAACAGAGGTATATATATATATATATATATATACATATTAGGTAAGTGAAGTTAAAATATTTGTGCATAAACGAGAAGTTATAATTTTTTCCTGAACGGTTGTTAGCTGGGGCCCAGAGAGCCCTGCAATAACGCAACTCTGATGGAACTCTTTCTTTTCCCTTCGGGTTCTTTTCTTATGCTTTCTTCAGAATTGACTCTTAAGAGTCTTAGGTTTTTTTTTACGGTATCTTCTTTCTGGCAATTTTGTTTTTTTGTCATTGCTCTTTTATATTTCTGTCGCCTTTTAAATTAACTTCTAACGATTCTACTTAGCGTAGATTTTTTTCGAAGTCTCACCATATAATGCTAAATAAAAAAAAAAATAAATATATATATATATATATATATATATATATATATATATATATATATATATATATATGTGTGTGTGTGTGTGCGTGTGTGTGGAATTGTGGAAAATTATCACTGCTTGAGTTAGGTTAAATAATGTGTCAATTCGTAATGTGTACTTTTAAATTTGTCATGATTAGCATGTGTAAGTTCTTAAACAAATTAATGAATCAGTTGCCCTTTGATTATTTGTTGCCATTGTCTATTCCAATTATTTATGATGTCAGTCGAAACATTAAAAAAATCTTATAACGGATTATTTTAAAGTGTTAGATAGCGAGAGAAAAGCAAAGGATGACAATCAAAATTATACAAAAAAAAAAAAAAAAAACAGAAAATAAATACCATAAAATAAAATATATTCCGAAATTGACGTTAAAAATGTTTTTAAAAAATATGATCATTACGAACTCAAGTTCGAACTTTACAAAGATAAGAAACTGGAATGACACATATCCAACATGTAAGATAGAACCAATTCAATAGATAAAAAACATTATGTATAAAATTCCTTGTATATAATATCCTGAACAGCATATTAAATAAGCGTACGTTTGATTTTAACAATATAAAAACTTTAAACACTTCCCAAAACTATAAAATTAGACAAAACAGTAGAATCCGAAAACACATTTTTAGTCATTGGTCTGTCTGTCTATCTGTGCCAAAATTTTCTCGTGAACTAGTGAACCGATGTTGTTGCTTCTTTTTTTTATTTTGTAGGGTTTAGACTACTTATGCCTGTGACACAAATTGGGTGATCCATGCTTAATAGGAGTAAATGAAAAACATGTTGTTTTTTTCAGACTGTAGCGTTTAAGCACTATAACGATTTTGATGGAACTTTCCTATAATGTTCTCATAATTTTCCTTTCAATTTTCGTGTATGGACTAAATTACCGAAAAAATTCAGGAAAAAAAGTTATAAAGAAAAGAAAAATGTTTTAGGGCCTAACTCGCTAACTACATATTCTATGTTAAAATTTATTATAAAACTTTTGAAAGTTAATTAAAAATCGGATTCGAACCAGTATTAGCGATGATACACCGTATTCTATTTTCTACACATGTTTTAATTTATTACTTTCCTAGCTCTACTAGGTAAGGAAAGTATTGCGATAGACTCAAATTTCTGGTCTGCGGTTTTTGAAGAATCTATACCTTTCAGAGCCTCCATTTAGCCAGTTTTTTTTAAAGGTAATGAAATTCCCTAAAAAAACTATATAAACATCGTTCATTTCGGACAGCAATTAACGAAATTACAATATTCAATTTCCAATGTAAGATTGCGGGTACATATTCTAGTGTCAGAAAGGGGTGAATGAAAGAAAAAAGATTACTAAGTGTAAGTAAGAAAATCTGTTGCCCGCATCACACAAGCTTCACTATTTCCTCTACTTCTAACTGAAATTATTGTGTGACAAAATTAGTATATGGCGAAAAGTTTCATCAGCAATATTAGCAACTATGGTTTATCAAATAAATCTAATTATTTTTTTTTGTTTCTTGATGGACATTTGCATATAAAAACTTTTTTTCTCAAATAAGTAGGAAAGTCGTGTGAGTGAACACACCATATTTTTTTAGTTTTGAAGATGGCTTGGATATCTTCTTTAAATCATTTTAAAATTACAAATTTTCTATTATTTATTATTAATGATATACCATCAAATAACGAATTATGAATCACAAATCCTTGAGCCTACACTGTCCAGAAACTGAAGATCCTTTGGAAGGAAGATCCTGGAGGATAAAAGATGTCCTGGGACAAGGAAGAAGTTGGTGGTTATCCTCCGAGGGCTATTGTTCCAGCCAGACAATGGTCGAACCACCTCCGCTCCTCACTAATACATAACTCCTGCCTACACCACCTCTAGTCATTCACCTGTGTACTCTCTCGTCTCTCTATGTTAACGCGATTCAGGCCACCATAAGTAGCAGTTAATTTAAAATGAAACAAGGACAACATTTTTGTTTTTCAATTATTGAAATTTACAAATGTATAAATAAATTTGTTTTAAGAATTGAGTTAGATGAAATTATTTATTATTGATTTTAATTGTTTTTGTTCGGTTGTAGTAGTCGGAATTTATTGAAATTTACAAATGTATAAATAAATTTGTTTTAAGAATTGAGAATATAATCGGAGCCTGTGAAAATGCTACCGACTGATATAGACTCAATGGTTAAATTAATTAATTTATATTTGATTTTTCTTAACTTGAAAAATCTCTTTTGAAAGTTTCTTAACTTTCAAGTCTAGTATAGTATAAGGATTCCAAATAAGACTTTTATCAAGGTATCCCTAGGTAACGAATTTATCTATCGAAATAAATAGTTTATTGTTGAAGAATACTGTAGGGAACGATTTAGTAAGTTTATGAATCAAAGTAAATGTGATTTGATAGAATTTGTTTGCATTTATTTTGGTTCTCCATTTTTACACATTTTTGTAATAACTGAAATGTTTGTTTGCAGGAAGGGCTTATTTCTTTGCTAGATCTATTTTTTCTGTATTTTTAAATTAGGGCATTTTTCCAGAAGGTGTTTCACTGCGATATATTACTGTAATTTTACACACTTCCAGACTCCTTAGAAAGTAGGCATGTCTTAGCAGGCAGTCTCTTCGAACTCCTGTATCTAGTTAGCCAACTGTGTAAAACCAATTATACATCTAGTAAATGTGATACATAGCAATACAATGACATCTAATAAAGTTTCTAAATTAGGAGATCACGAGGTCATCTTCTTTTCAGGCATCTCAGAAGTCTCTCAGAAGTCAGGGATCAAAGAGGAAACAAGTTTAGAAACGACATGATTCGAATAGTTATGAAGATTACTATAGAAAGATCTGGATTTGGCTAATTCGTAAACACATGGAACATTAAGGTCTTTATGAATTATTTAGATTGGTTACGAGAGGAATTCGATAATTTACTAGAGTCCCAAAGCTCAACTCCGTAAGTCCAAATAGGCCTCATTCAACCCATATATATGATTCTTTTGTAATTGGAACCTTGGAGCGTTTGCCTAATAAGTTTTGCAGTAAGCTGAAACGTCGAGCAGTTTCTTGTCGTTTCAGCCATGTATGAGGATTCAAAATGAGGTGTTTGTCCAGGTGGAGTCCTAGGTATCGGATTTGTTCTACAGGGATAAGTGAGGAGTTATTAAAGCATACTGTAGGACAGGAAGTCATAGGTTTACGACCTGATTTGATTTGATGGGATTTATTTTAATTTTTCATTTTTGATATCATTCTTCATACCAGACTTAAACGACAAGAAAGCGCTCGAAGTTTCCGATTACTTCAGCACTTACTAGACAAACGCTCTAAAATTCCAAATAATTACAAAAGACTCATATACATGACTATAATAAGGACTATTTGGATTTACGGAGTTGAGCTATGGGGCTCCACTAAACCATCGAATTCCTCCCGTACCCAATCCTTACAATCCAAAATCCTTCGTAAAATCCTCAATGCTTCCTACATTGTCACTAATAAAACCAACTATGATGACCTTAATATTTCTTATGTTTCAGATCTGGCCCAATCCAGATACATGTCCTTCAGAATCAGGTTCAGAATCATTGGGATAGGTTGAGGAACTGTACAATTTTAAAATTTATTTTAAAATTCACAAATCAAAAATATGTGATGCACCAAATCGTATCACTGCAATTGCCTAAAAATCTATGTAATAGTATTTTTGTGTGACGAGATGCTTTTGCTAAAAATATTTCAAGATATATAATATTTATGATGTCAGAAATATCAGCTGAAACAATAAATATCAAACTATTAAGGCCTTGTCCCGTTCCGATTTGTCGCGACACGCAGACAATTACTGTTGACAGACTCCGATGGTAGATATGAGCCTCCGAACTGGGCTAAGGGTTAATTTGGCCCTGATGAATTTCTGCCAATTACCGAAGCCTCCCAGTCAATATATATGGAAAGCGCTTTACCTTAAGGCTCTCTTAATGAGCTCTCGTCCAAATGAATTCTATGCAAAATTGAGTAGCCACGAAATTGATCGAGGAGAGGAACAAAAAAAAAAAAAACTTTTTTCATTAGCATCGGAGGTCTCTTTGGCCAAGACAAACATTTACAAAGCCGGTATGGACTTAAATTTCTTCCAAGCGGTAGATTACTTGAAATAAGACTTCAGGTAAGGCACTGAGCGAAGCGAGACAATTTTTAATCAATTATTAAATGGTTATTAATTTAAGTAATTTTATACACAATATTTAGTATATAATATTGTCGGCATCATGTTAAAGTAACAATTTTTTTAGCCTTTTTAGTAACACATTAATTACTTTAACGTAGCTTCGACGAAAATCACTTAGTATTGTGACATTTATGCAAGAAACATTACATAATGGCACCATGTTCATCGGAAATATACATTTGGAGTTTTTTGTGTGTGTTAACAGACTAGTTCAACAACGAAAAGCTGTACGAAAGTGAAATTGCATATTTAAGATTTTATATGCCTTGGATGTTACAGCAACGATTTTACACATTTTTACAATTTTCTCGAAACCAGCTGGAACGATTTTGATTAATTTCATTATATCAGCATAAAATCAAGCAGATTTTAATACAGTGTAGCTTACATATGGATTAAAATATTTCAGAAACTAAAAATTAGGGCCTGCATACTGTAAAACAGGAAATTGTCCTGCATTTGATCCTCTCTGTAATAAGGCTATAATTCAAAATTGTATCTTAATCCGATGCGAAAAGGAAAAATAGTGTCAAAAACCAAATTATAACGAGTTTAGTTGAATATATGGATTAAAATACTTCAGATGCTAAAAATCGAACCTGTATACTGTAAGCGAAGAAAATGTTCAACATTTCATATTTTTTGTAATCCGCTATTAGGAAAAATTGTATCTTAACACCGTGTTAGGAAGTAGGAGAGAGAAAAAAGATAGTGCACAAAACCAAATTATAACGAGTTTTATTAAAGATATGAATTAAAATATCTCAGAAACTAAAATTCGGACCAGCATACTGTAAGTGAGATAAATCTTCATCATTTCATCCTCTTTATAATGAGCTATTATTTATAATTTATATTTTATATTATTAACCTCGCCTTGTTAATGATATGATTTCACTTCTATGATGTGGTTTAAAGCTCCTAATTTTTTTTCCTATCAATTATTCAGTTACATAAAGAGTATATTTATGTTTTACCACTGTACTTAGTTTTAAGCGTCTTCTCATAGATTCAAGTGTTTTTGTATATAGTATGTTTTACTAATGTTTTCTTTACTTTTTTATATTTCTGTATGGGCCAGGTGTAATATTTTAATTTTGTACAATTTTGTTATTCTAAAGTGATTTAGTCATACAATAAAATTATTTTCTATTCTGTTCCATTCTATATGTCGACGGCACCACGTTAAAGTAATGAATGTGTAACGTTGGGAAGGTTAACATGGTTAACATAATTTAACATGGAGATGACGATATATTAATAGACGTGCAACATAATTTATAAGTAACACACTCCATATTTCTGTATTCCCTGCTTTTTATTAAATATACTCCAACGTCCATGATATGTTGTTTGAGACAATATAACGGAATTCAAATATAGTATTGTTCAGATAATACGTTTGCGTATACGCAACAAAAATTAGTAGATGTGAATTTGATGAAATTTCTTATCGAAGAGAACGATGATTATTGGGATAATCAGTCAAAATAAAAAAATAGTAACAATAAATAATTATATTCATAATTATGTAAAAAAGATAATTGATGAAATGTATATATTTATTTTTTTTTACATTATTTTAACTTTTTGTTCTCTTATACGTAGTCAGTATTTTGATAGATTTTACAATATTTCAATTTTTCAATTTATATATATTATTTCCTTATATATCTTCATACTCCTTTTCTCTGTTTTACATTTTATTCTAAGATTACGATTTTTCATTCCTTATGTTACCTTATTTTGACTACGCCTATTTCATCCGTCCGGCCTTTATTTTCTATTTATTAGTTCTCTGTGACTTTTATTATTTTGCTTCGACTTAATTTTACTTTAAGTTTATTCTACCTACATTTATTCTACCTATACCTTTCACCTTTTTAATTTTAATTATTTATTATTCAATTACAAAAAAACATATCTGTTTTTTTCTATGCCCTAGTGATGGCCTAAACTTAGGGCCGAAACGCCAGCAATATAAAAATAAATATAATTATTTATTTTTACTATTTTTTATTTTGACTGATCAGCCCAACCATCCTCTTCAATTATTCACTACAGTGAACCATCAAACTACTATTAGTAATTGATAATCCTTTAGTGGATCATTCTCAAATGATATCATTTAAAGGAGCATCATTTTTCAAAATAAAGAAATTATGATATTGATTATACAATCAGTTTAATTCTTCATTGATATGAAGCTATAGAATAAAATTTAGCTTTTAATCCTTCTGTACTACCTAAACTTTTTTTTATTTCTAGATTAGGTCGCAAAAAACGAAACAAATATGCTCCATTAAATTAAACGGCTGACTTATTACCTTAACTTGATATAAATTCGTGGAGTTGTATTTAATTAGAATATGTCTTAAGATTGTAATAACAGTATCTACCAAGCCTTCTAATTGAATAGAATTTAAAAAAATAGTGAAATTATAAATTAAGCTGGAAACTGTCATTCCTAAATACCGCTTCAAGATATTATTTTTTTAAATTTACACTGTACCAGGAATTATTCACTGAAAGGCCATTCACAAGGATTTTAAACAAGCGTTGGATATAATAGCCGGTTGACTGGAATAAAATACGGTGGCCTGAAGCCGACTCGGCTGCGGCGGGGGCTAACCAAATCAACTTGAATTATTCAACCGACAATTAGCCGCATCAATCCCCCCCCCACTTCCTTACCCCCTCCACCTCCCATTTCCATTTTATTTGCGCTGCCCGCGCTCTCGCAACCATCTCCTTTAGTTCGCAGATGGCATGGGTTCGAGCCACGCTAGGGCTATGAATCAACTAATCTTTACAAAACTCATTAATAATCTCAATTAACATGTAAGGCCTTGTTACAGATGTAACGGAAAACAGTGATAAGATAACATGGTATGGTTATTCCTACTTTATCTCATGTTATATATTCTAATTCCTTGAAGTGTAGAGCGAACGATGGCTTCCATAATTCAAACATGTAGACAGAACAGTTCTGATCAAACAGTGGCGTATTTAAAATATTTGGGGTCTGAAAGAATACATACATATATATATATATACTTAATTTTTAATAAAATAATTTTTAATAAAGGCTTTTAATAAAATAGTTTTGCCACTATTTAGCCTATTTATAACTGCCACTCCGGACAATCACCTTCCTTAATTATATAACGGTCAACTATTAAGTATTCAATTTATTAATTATAATAGTTTATTATCAAACAAGTAAAGCATTCTTAAAAGAAAAAAAAGTTCTAAATAAATTTTAAATAATATTTTATTTCATAGATTGATGAATTTCTTTTTTTTTTTTTTTTTTTTTTTTTTTTTTTTTTTTTTTTTTTTTTCCCTACCCCCCCCCAATTTCTTGAATAAATTCAGTATGTATATAAATGTATATATACATAAATTTTCAACTTTCCTTTTATTGCCCAAGGGCATTTTAAGTTAAGAGGGCTCTGCACGCTGTATGCGTTCTTTGCATTTGTGGCCAGAGGGCTTTTATTATACCACTGGGCGTGGAGGGACCGCCCTGCATTAATTTATTATTTATATTATTGTTAGTGGGTGTGAACTACAGAGTCCAAACCCCTTCCCTCGGCGAGAACATCAACCAAGGGGACTTTACCTTGCCACCTCCCAGGCCTGGGCGGCGGTACTATTTCCTGGAAAAGCGGGTTAGCACAGACCTTCAGCCCATCGAAAAATTTGACGTGTCTTCGGCCTATGAACTCAGGCACCGATGGGAGCTGAAGCTCCTCTCGGATCTTTAAATTCTTTGCCCTTTGCAGGGTGGTACCTCTGACTATTCGCCGAAGGATGGAGTTTTGATAACTCTGGAGTTTCTTGAGCTATAACTGATGAATTTCTATAACTGTTTATCGACGAAGAATAAACCTTTGCGATTTATCCAGGCGGGAATAAAAGAAAAGAAAAATAATTTCGCAGTGAAATGGACACAGCTGCTAAAATACTTTTCTGAGCTGCTACAAAAGACAGGTCATATATATATATATATATATATATATTAGAATAGTATGAATAAAATAGAATAAATAGAATAAAATAGTATGAACCCATATTAACTGGACACTGGGGTGGACATATAAGAAAAAAAAACACATTTTCTTTTAAAAATCATATGATGTATATTTCGATATAATATTACCATCCAATTATAAAACATTTTTTTTTTTATTTCTTAATGATATTTACAACTGTATTAAAGAAATACATTTAGTAAATTTGAACATTTGGTTATAATGACGTGAAAACACTTTTTGAGAAACTACCAATGGTAGCACTCTAATAATATGTCTACATTAGGAGATCACGTGGCCATCTTATTTTCAGACGCCTCGGAGGGTTATCAGAAATTGAAGAGGAAGCGAGGTTAGAAACGAGAGGGTTGGAATGATTCTGAAGTATATTATGGAAGGATATATATATCTGGATTGGACCAGACCTGAAACAATTATAAAACATAAAAATAATAATAAACGTCACATCAGTTTAAAATCCTAGTAAGTAAGGTCCAGGGTAAAAATATTTTGAAGTAACCTAAAAATAAAAAATAAAATCTTTTAAAAATATAATAATCTCGTAATTTTTAGAAGAAAAATAGTTATAAAATATGTAAGTATACTTTTGTGTACTTAAAATACCATAGAGCTGTACAAGGAAAATTCTTGACAAGATATATATGTATATTATATTGTATTACGTAGACATAAACTTATGGAGCATAAAAAAAAAAAATCATTTGCATGTTATAGCACCTTACTCGCTATAAAGTTTTAATTGGCCCTTTTTTTAATGCCCATTTTATAGGGCCCCAGTAAGTGGAGTCGGGGATGTGTATATTATTGAAGTTTAAAAAACTAAAAACTTTTTTTTTTATAATACACAATAATGTTCTCGCCTAATTGAAAAATAGATATTAAGTAGAAATAGAAATAGAAATAGAAAAATAACTTTATTCTGGGACACAGTCCCTTGAGAATAACCAATTAGAACAAAATTAAAATATTACATCTGGCCAAAACAAAATAAATCGAAATAATGTAAAAAAAATATAAGGTAAAAACTCTATATACAAAACAAACTAAACTATATACAAAACCATTAATACTATGACAAGAAACTTAAAGCTATTTAGACCAGTATACACTTTTCCAAAAAAAATAAAGAATTAAAAAATAAAAATATATCAAATTCTCTATTAAAATCCGCTCGAATGGTTAGCAAGTATCTGAGTGTTTTTGTGATAGGAATTGGAATAGGAGGGATTTGAATGTGGATATGGAGGGGGAATGTCGAATTTTGATAGGGAGGGAATTCCAGAAATTGACAGAGCGAACAATAAAGCAATTTTGGAATGAGGCAGATCTGTGAGAAGGCATGTAAAGGTCAGAAGGTCGAGATCTTGTGGACAGGGAATGGACTGAGGATTTTAACTGGAGAAGGTTGTAGGCGTAAGAAGGACGATGGTTGTTGATGATTTGGTAGAGGAACGTACCTAGAATAAGTACGTTATTTTTGTGCAATAAAGTTGTTTGTAATTCAATTATTAAAAAAATACCAGCTCGGGTAAAATATAATAAAACACACCTTTTCGTAGGGTCTATAGGGTCTGGATTGGATTTATTTTTGATAATATAAAAAAAAAAAAATAAAAACGATTATTTTTCATGAAACCCTTTAACAAATGTACTTTATAATAAAAATGTACTTTTCATTTATTAATTCAGTAATACATAATTCTATCGCATAAAAAATAATTATTGTGATGTAAGAACACATTCACACCATACATACCGAAAACATGAAATAAGCAAAAACACAATCATACCTATATACAATTAGGCAGAGAACCCCACAGCAGGCTTGTTCCTCCAACTATAGAGGGAAAAAAACGACACCAAGAGATCCCTAGGCCACTCACTCAACCGCATCACTGGTTCCAGAGTAGATTGAGCGAGGGCGCTTTTTTTATTGTTAAGATTTTATGTTGGATGATAAAAAAAAAATGTTTTGTTAGTTTTTTAAATTGGCTTACAAGATAATTTAACTATTAGACAAAAAGGAAACATTTATTAATTACGAAGGAAGGAGATGGTCCTGGGTAGCGGTCATAAATATACTAAATATTGCCAAAAATGTTTTATTAAAAGCCAACGTTTCAGTTCCAATTGAAATTCCTTCCTGAACACATCTCCCTGAAGAAGAACTGCAAAGTCGGGTCGAAACGTTGGCTTTTAATACAATAGTTTTGCCACTATTTAGCCTATTTATAACTGCCACTCCGGACCATCTCCTTCCTTAAATATACAACGGTCAACTATTAAGTATTCAATTTATTAATTACAATAGTTTATCATCAAACAAGTGAAGCATTCTTAAAAGAAAAAAAAGTTCTAAATAAATTTTAAATAATATTTTATTTCATAGATCGATGAATTTATATAACTGTTTATCGACGAAGAATAAACCGTTGCGATTTATCCAGGCGGGAATAAAAGAAAAGAAAAATAATTTCGCAGTGAAATGGACACAGCTGCTAAAATACTTTTCCGAGCTGCTACAAAAGACAGGTTTTAATTACAGCAACTCTTCGGTGGACAAAGGTTCCGTCGCTTATGTGGTCGCTTTTCGCACAGGTTTTTTTTTTCTTTTGTTGGATTACAAATTTCTGTTCTTTTATTCTTTTTTTATTTCTGTTTCGGGCGTTTACAATTCAGTATTCATGGATTCAGTAAATGCTGTTCGACGGTATTCTAGGGCACTTTTACAACAGGAATAATGCTTATGTACCTTCGATTGTGAACATAATCTAATAAACTTTAACATTATTTTGAAATGTTATAAGCTATGAAATATTTGTTAGCTTTTATTTTAAATTATGATTTCTATCCTCTTCTAAATTCGTTGACCTAATACTTCTATAATGTGGAACACGAAAACTATTCAATTTTCATTATGACTTACCAGTTGGCCTGTGCGAATAATTCGCAAAAAATTTCGTTTAGTGAAGAAATATCAAAACAATATGGAAATAAGTAAATGCTATGTATTATGTAAGGAAGGAATTAATGTTTTTTTCTTGGTCGATTAAAATATTCCATTTAACATAATAGACCAAAATATTTATACAAATTGCTTTGCTAGGGCCTATTTTTAAACGCTGACTGGACAGATAATAAAAGTAATAAAAACAAAATAATGCCCCGATCATGGGATTTTCTAAATTATTAAAAAAAAATAAACTGTAAGAACAAACAAATGTCTTTAAGAAATAGTTGGTATATCAGTCAGGAAAAAAAATGTAGTAGAATATTCTACTCCTAAATGAAATATCTTTAAAGAGGAAGACATTAAGTATATAAAAAATAATTTACTGTATCTTGGTTAATAATTGTCCGATTTTTTTTTTGGTTTGCAGGTATTTTAGTAATATTTCTAATCGTTCATTCATTCATTCAATTCATGGGTATAATCCAGAAAAAATGCATACTTTTTGAGTTATTCGCGAATAAAATTTCTTTTTCTTCATAACTTTTTCTTCCAGAAATTTCGGGAGGATAGGACTATTTTTCGCATGTGAAAGGGAAGAATATCTTCAAAATGAGTGGCTAATCATTGGATTTGATGAAGAATTGATGAAGTTATGGCGGACCGACAAAAAAACACCTTTTAGAAATAATATATAGAATAAGTATGAATATGTTTTTTATGAATTTTATATTTTTATGATATCTCAAGTTTCATTTCTTTTGTTTTTTTAAGCTTTATTTTTCTATTCTTTTTTTAAAATAATTTTTCTATTGTTTTTTTTATTTATTCTTTTTCCTCTTTCCTCGTCCCAAAACTCCCACTGAAATAGTACACTGCCCCTATTGTTATATTAAAATAGAATGAAGATATAGATTTACATTGTTATTATTTATTTATTTTTAAAAATGTATTTTGGATTCTTCAATAAATTTGCACAATGACTTAATCCTATCCCTACCTAGATCAGCCAGCAATTGGAGGAAAACGCTATTGTTTTAAATGATGGGTTATTTCTTCCGGTATTTATCATATCTGTTGTATTTTAAAATAATATGCAATGGGTCCTCGATGGAGTTAAATGTCGAATATTTATCATTATTTTAAACTTTAATTAATGTCAAGATACGATTTGTACGACCATGGTTAATTCTTAATGCTGTAAGCAAGACTATTTCTTTTCTGTTGAACTTAATGCTAGTGTTAGAGAACCATGGCCGTAGAGAGACTTTTTCTTTTTTTTTATTATATATATATATATATATATATATATATATATATATATATATATATATATATATATATATATATATATATATATATATATATATATGTGATTGCTAAACACATAATTGAATATTTACATTTGCCTGTTTTCCAAATTTAAATGAATTTATACCACCGCTTGCATTTATCCCAACTTTATCGAAAAATTAAAGTATTTGACACAAAAACAAACAATATGAATAAACATGTAAAATTATGACCAGTAATTAATCATAAACTATCCTGGTTTGACCGCAAGAGTGAACTAATAAATTTATGTTAATATCTTTTTTTTCAAAATATGAATTTGAATCGTGGAAATAGACTCCTTTCAAACTGAATTCATTAGAAGTTTCGATTCATTTATAAATAATAATTGTTAAATGATATAGAAATTAAGAAATTTATCATTAAAATTCTTTCGAACATGTTTAGTTTGTGGAACGCGAATTTTTGTTTATAATAAGAAATAATGGTATTAACTTAATTGTTCTTTTTATATTTCTAAGATGACTTATATTGTTGCCCAAGGCCCGTCTAACTATTGCAAGACCAAGACCAGGACTGGTATAAAAAATTGATTTATCGAATAAAAATTGAGGTAAAATAGTTACTAATACTTGACAATTTTACTTACTATATGAATTGGTATACCAATATACTTTCGCATTTAACTCTTCTAATTTCTCATTCGGACTTAGCTAAGTTTCTTATATCTAAAAAAATCTCTGAATTAATAACCTAATAGGTAACTGCAAGACTGTTGCAAGATTCTTGAACAAGACCAAGACTCATCTTGGTCTCGCATTTGGGCAACACTACTCATATATCAAAAATTAACATTTTTTTTTTTGTCCCCTGAAAGTTTTTAAATTTTGTTCTTCCAGGATTTTACAGTGTTGTCGATATACTGCCTTTATTAAACGTTTCTCAGAGACTTTGCTATTAGTTCGTGGCACAGAACCCTTTCTATCGATTTATTAACATCCGCCTGAAACTTCGTAAATAGTTTCATCTCTTGGTAACCTACAACTATTTTATTTAAGAAAACTCTTGGAATCGGGGCGTTTTCAATCTGGAGTGAGGCAAACTTTGTTTATTCAATTAAGTACTAAAAACTCGTAAATACACATCTGCTTTGTACTTGGATCGTAAGATAATTTTATCACGAAATAGATTAAAAAGATGGCTTAAAAAATATTGGGCCGTTCTTTCTATATAACCTCGTTATTTTGAAAATTTGTGGGTGTAGGTCACGCCAAGTGGCTCGATGTTTTTGAAGCCTTTTTTCTCGATTTTGTGATCAAATTGTCTTATTTTTTTTTTAATAGAAGAAACCTAAGGCCGTATGTAAAATTAGAAGATGTAAATGCAAAAGTATATTGGTTATACCAATTCATTACATATAGTAACTAAAATTTTTAAATATTAGTTATTATTTTGACTCAATTTTTATTTTAAAAAATTGAATTATTTTTACCAGTCTCGGTTTTGCAAACTGCAATAGCTAGACCGATTTTGGGCAACACTGTCTTTGAACATTATATTTTTGTTTAATTTTTTTTGCAGGCTTAAGACAATTATGTGATGTTCCATGTAACTTTTTTAATTGTATTTCTGCCAAATAATCTATTAGAACCATTACCTGTAGCTTGTAGAATTCCAAGTGTTTTCGTAAATAAAATAGTTGTAGGTTACAATGAGTATCAGGAGGATGTTAATAATTCGATAAAAATTAGTCTAGTACGACGGGCTATATCTATATAACTTTTCCCACATTTTTTGGAGAGATTATTTTTAGAAAATAAAAAAACCAAAACAATATAAGCAAATCAAAGAGTTAGTTGGTTAGATTGTTAAAGAGCACTACGAACTATTCACTGGAACACAAAGAAACATTAACTGTCAAGGACAGTTCGGTTAAAGGAGCTAGCCAATTTTCCCAAAAGGTTTATTGTACATCAGTCCTTCAGTCCTTCAGTCCTTCAGTCCTTTACTACTTTTCTCTACTATTCTTAGAATCTTTTGAATGAAGGGAATTAGTAATAGCTATTTCGAAGAGGAGAGAAGACTGATTGGGTTCCATTTTGTGTTCCATCGCTGCGGAAACATTCTGAAAGGTTTCTCCGTTCTCTGATTTCTGCAAAAGTCTCTCCGCCCCCCCCCCTCTTCAATTCCTAAAGCCCATTTATTTACAATAAAAAAAAATAAAATAAAAAAAGTCTAGTTATTTACGCCCGGATCGTTCGAGAGTAAATTGAGAACTTCCATTTCTCTTGAATTCTCATCATTGCTCGACATTCCGTTTCATTTGCTCTTTTTTATCTTCGTTCAAAAACTTCTACTGAAGGGTAACTTTCTCTTTCCTTAATTTTAAACTTTTACGGTAAATATTAACCTATAATTATTATGTCTGTTTTTTCTTTTTTAGATCCAGAAGAGAAGAATATTACTTCTGTCTTTCTCTGGAATCGTTACTTTTAATTTAAATTTTAAATCAATCTAACGATTTATTTTCGATATGAATATCTTTGGTAATAGAAACATCACGTGCGCGCAACACACAACTTTCACATACTGTTGTATTTTGAATATAAATCATTTTCTGGTAATATTGGGCTGTTATAAAATTTTTGAATTGCATTTTTAATCGAGCTAAAGCTTAAAGCTTACTGCTAACAAATCATTAAGACCATTAAAATAACAAAAATCCTATTTATTAAATCAATGATTGATTATAGATCATACGACTATTAGTTATTGAACTATTATTTTCCACTGCAAAGTTCACTAAAATGTAATTACGATCTTTGTATTCCCTATATATAGGTCAAAAGTTTTTACACTAATTGTAAGTGGATACTGTTGGGATATCGCAAAGAGAAAATTTATCAAATTATTCACTAATTTAATTTTCTAAAAGGTTACATGATGATTTTTCGGAATAAACGGACGATAGATACCTAATTATTTAAATATAATATCAGCTCTAGTGTTATTAAACTGCAGTAAATATATTTAAGGTTAAAAAATATCAATGAAATATTTTTATATTTCACTTCTTCTTTCACACAAGTATGATGAAATAGTATCTTAAAAAATGTCATTGCTTTGATTCCATGTATTTTAAATACTTTTTGTCAAACCTATATTTTTTTTTATTTAGGCTAATTAAGAAAATTTCATTTAATATCCTTGGAAACATGTGATTTACGTTAAATAATTTAAGTATTCTGAAATTAAAATTTATATGTATATTTTTTCACTCTCCGTTACCTTCTACATCTTTATTTATTTGATACTATATTTTATAAAATTCATTGATTTCCAACGATATATTATACGTTTACCTTCTGTCTACTATTTTCAGAGATTCATTTTCGAGCTGGATAAGCAATGATGGCCTGGTATTTAGATGTAGATGTTTACAATGATCTACCACAAGCCGGTTTGCATTGATTTAGTTTATCAAATAAATCGCACACAAATCTTTTCTTTGATCAATTCTCAGGAGAATAAATCTAATACAATTCTCTTTTTTTCTTAATGAAAATATTTAAAGATATCAAGACTTTTCTGAAATAGGTAGAAAAGTCGTGTGAGTGGACAGAAGATCTTTTTTTTTAAATAACTATTACTTATTTCGCAAAAAAAAAAAAAAAAAAATATTTATATATATATATATATATATATAAATATTTTTATATATATATATATATATATATATATATATATATATATATATATATATATATATCGATTTATATATGAGCCTTTCAGTTGAAATAATGACTAACTCCAATTAAAACATTTTTAAACAAATAATTATAGTGCTATTTCTAGTTGGAAAATTTATATCTTCCAGTGACAATGTGTAAGTTGATTCCATAGTATATGATTGCAGCGTTAAAATATGGAACTTTGAATAAAGGTATTCATTTCGCAACTAGAAATATCATTAAAATTAATAATAAAATATGTTGAAATTGGATTTAGCCATACTGTCCACTGAAAGGTTTATATAATACCTTAAAAATCCGGACAAAACAAAGGCTAAATAAACAACTTAATTTTTTTTTGAAATTATATTTAAGACATGTATAATAGAGTAGAAAGATTCAAATATCTTGGCTCTACAATAGTCTCAATGAATGAAGTCCAAACAGAGCTTTCTTCTCCCTTTCAAAATTATTAAATTCCCAAAAAATCTCAAGAAATCTTAAAGTTGTGCAATGCTATGATAATGGCAGTTCTATTATACGGTTCTGAGACCGTGCCCTAGAAAAAATGATTGAAAGATTTGAGAGCAAAATTCTTTATAAGCTAAGCGGTGCGCTTCAGAGTACTAATACATGGAGAAGAGAGACCAATAGAGAGCTGCTAACAGACACTGGTCAATCATTATCTCATGATATGAAGGCGTGGAGATTAACATGGGCGGTGAATGTAGTCCGGATCAATCCATCTGTAAGCCTCTACACGGCAATGAATACCTTTATAGTAAGCAAAAGACCACTTGGAAGACCAAAAAGCAGATGGATAGATAAAATCAAGAAATATGTAATAGAGCTGCGTGCAAATAAATAGAAAGAAATATCCCAAGAGAGGCAGAGATGGAGAAGGCTTGTTAAGGCGGCAAAAGATCTACTTGGTCTGTATTGTCAACATAAAACAAAAAAAGTTATACTAAGCAGACAATACTTTTATTTCATGAAGGGGAAATTCGTCAAACTATATATTGATTCGATTTTATAGAATGCTACTTAAAATTAATAAATTATTACAATATAATCTGTTGAAAAACATTGCATCAATACAATATATTGGCGACAATTTGACAATTTTTCCTACGCGCAAATCATTTAACCTAACAAGAAAAACAAAAAATAACAATTTTGTTATCAAATTTAACATAAGCGAGTTTTGTACTTCTTTTGTGAGGAGTTAATGAAACTGCGCTGTCAGGTTCGGTTGTCTAACTCTAATTAGAATAAAGTCGACTAATAAAAGTGATTTTGCATGTGGATTAAACTATCTCAGAAAATAAAAATCTAACTTGTATACTGTAAGCGAGTGTACTGTTCAGCATTTCATTCTCTTTGTAATGAGCTACTATTCAAAACTGTATCTTATATCAAATGATAACGTATCGATATATATGTTGTGAATGAAAATTCGATTTTAAGCTCCATTGAGAAGAATTTCGGAATGCTAAAAGATTCTAAGTTGTTCCTAGAAGAATCCTGCCCAAGATGCAACAGATCTACTAGCATCATTCAATCGTTCGCCATATTTTAGACGAATGTGATAAAAAGAGTTATGTGGCGTGGACTATAGGTCAAAGGTCATTAGTTCACGACCTCAAAACGTCACAGTATGCAATAAATATAATATATTATACAGCAGGGATAATGTATTTTACATTATTGAACACGCTTGTGCGGAATTAATAGCGATGTCATTTTCCTTTGTTCATTCATGGAATTCGCATTAAAATTACCGTCAGTAAAGTTAAGCCTAAATTAACAACTCTGCAGAGAATTTAGCATTAATTAAATAATAAATTGTTCCATAATTACTTCGGCCTAAATGTTTGTTAAAATAAATTTATTTCCATTAAATAAATATTTAATAATTTTTTCAATACGATACTAATTGTTTTCTGTTCAAATTTTTTTTTTTTAGTTTTAATTTTTTTTTTCTTCAATTTTTCATCCACACCTGTCATGTTTGTGACAATTGGCAGATATGTTAATAAGTCGAAAATGGCATGATAGGCATGACGAAGAATGGTGCCCAGCAGCACCTCTTTCATGGTCTGTTTACATCCTAAAATCAGGAAAGGAGATCTCTCATCCAGCTCCTTTTCAGTCGCCTACTGATGAGCATTTCAGCCGTGGCCATGTCGACGATAAGTCCATTGTGATGTCCGTGTAATTTAAGATGAATTCGGGAGTAAAGAGTACGTCTTGGTCGGTTGTCTTAGGTCGGTATGTAAAGTCTTGTTGTTGACGTACCAGGGAGCTGCAGTTATTAATCTTAAAATTTTATATTGAAAGGATTATAGTTTTCGTAAGTGAGTATTTTTTTCTATACCGTAAATCTGTGAGGCGTATGTCCAAATGGGTTTGAGCAGGTAAGTGTATGTATTTAGTTTTTGTCTAATTTTCGATTTTGATTTAGAAAACAGTGAGTATAGTATCTTCAGCCGCTTGTTCAAAGTATTTCTTTTCATTTTGATGTGTGGGCCCCAGGTCATCCCTCTGTCAAATATTTGTCCGAGGTACCGTATAGTGTCCGTCTGAGGAATTGGATTGTTGCTGATATAAACTGGTGGGCATGTTTCTCGTCGAAGCGTAAATGTTATGTGTTTTGATTTAATGTAATTTTCCAAAGTGAATACCAATTTTGTAAATTTAGTAAGTGGTTTTGTAAATTTAATGAGGCTAGTCTGGGCTGATGGTGTTTTGTTAAAATTGTTGTATCGTCAGCGTAAGTAGCTAAGTCCAAGTAAGTTTTAATTTAAATTTGAAAACTGTAATAAACTGAATAAAAAACAACTAAGGTGTGCGCTTTATACCACATGATATAAGTGAAAAAATCAAAAAGGCGAGAATAATAATATGAAATATAAATTATAAATAATAGCTCATTACTAAGAAGATAAAATGCTGAATATTTCCCTCTCTTACAGTACACGAATCCGATATTTAGTATCTGAAATATTTTGATCTATATGTTCGAATAACCTCGTTATCAATTCGTTTTCGCCTCCTTAACTAGTGTTGGCCAAATGCGAGACGAGTCTTGCGCACTCAGTCTTGATCTTGGTCTTGCGCAAGAGTTTCGCAACAGTCTTTCAGTTACCTATTAGCTTATCACTATAGAGATATTATTATAATTTTTCAGAATAGGAAAGTCTAACTGCCCAAAAATTGGAAGAATATTTTGTTTATACTAATTCTTCACACATAGTAACAAAAATTGTCAAACATTAGTAACTATTTTGCCTTAATTTGTATTTTTGAAAACGATTTTTTTTTTACTACTCTTGGTCTTTGTCTTGGAATAGTCAGGAGATAGTTGCAAAGTGCAAGACCAAGACCGATTTCGGGCAACACTATGTGTTACATTCATATTCTATATAACAGCAGAATAAATAAGTAACAACGAAAATAATTTTAATGTAATGAATTGCGATTGAAGCTTAAAGTTAAGTAAAATGTTGTTTGTTTATTTGTTGTTGTTTTATAGACGTAAAATCTGTTGATAATCAATTATTGTGGTTTGTTTTAACTATAAGCTTCTAAAAAAATTGGACTATATTAATAAATAATAAAAAATAACGAACAAAAGTTATAAAATAACAGAATGACGTAGAATTTTTTTTTTACCAGTCTTGGTGTTGGTCTTGCAACAGTTAGGCGGTCTTGAAAAGTGCAAGACCAAGACCGATAAATGGCAACAGTATCCTTAACACGGCGTTGTGTTAAGGTACAATTTTGATATATGGCAAATTACAACAGAAAGGATGGAAAGTTCAACAATTTCCTCGCTTATAGTAGAAATAGAAATAGAAATAGAAAAATAACTTTATTCTGGGACACAGTCCCTTGAGAATAACAAAATAGAACAAAATTAAAATATTACATCTGGCCAAAATAAAATCAATCGAAAAAAAGAAATAATGTAAAAAAAAATATAAGGTAAAAATATACAAAACAAACTAAACTATATACAAAACCATTAATACTATGACAAGACACTTAAAGCTATTTGCTCTTATAGACCAGTATACACTTTTCCGAAAAAAATAAAGAATTAAAAAATAAAAATGTATCAAATTCTCTATTAAAATCCGCTCGAATGGTTAGCAAGTATCTGACTGTTTTTGTGATAGGAATTGGAATAGGAGGGATTTGAATGTGGATATGGAGGGGGAATGTCGAATTTTGATAGGGAGGGAATTCCAGAAATTAACAGAGCGAACAATAAAGGAATTTTGGAATGAGGCAGATCTGTGAGAAGGCATGTAAATGTCAGAAGGTCGAGATCTTGTGGACAGGGAATGGATTGAGGATTTGAACTGGAGAAGGTTGTAGGCGTAAGAAGGACGATAGTTGTTGATGATTTGGTAGAGGAACGTACCTAGAAAATATTGTCTTCGGAAGGAGGGGAAGAGCCACTTTAACTCGGTGTAGTGGTGAGAGACATGGGAGTACCTCGGGGCACCAATAACAAATCTTACGCAGCTATTCATTAATCTTTTCAGTCTATCACGGAGCTCCACCGAGAGGCCATCATACACCACACAGCTGTAGTCAAAGTGGGTATGATGTATGCAGGTCGATTGTTAGTATATGAGATACTTTAAATCTAAGATAGAACTATCCTTAGAAACGTATTGAAGAGGAAGTCACAAAAAGCGCGGACTTGAAGAAATTGAAGGGAGTTACTTAGTCAGCTAAAAGCGAAAACAAATGTAATAGCTTTGTAATTCCAACAGAAAAATAAAATAAAATAAATTAGTTTGATAAAAAGGAGTCTGTTCCATGGACTATTACACTGGCACATATTTCGTTTATATTGCTTCGTATTCGCAGCTCGTATAAAAGACACGGTTTGAAAAGGATATAATAAAAAAAAAAAAAGAAGTAAGAAAGTGGAAAAAAGAAGAAGAAAAAGTAGTAATTTAGTCAACAACTAATTCAGAGCCGGAGGTCAGGGGGGGGGGGGGGCGGTCACGTCTCTGGCGCGAATTGTCGCCTCTGTATGAAATAATGAAAGCGGAGAGACGTGCTCCCAACGTCGGCCTTCCAGAGGTTCTTCCAGGGGTTCCTTCAGGACTTCCAGGATACCAGGATAATCTGGAGCGACCTGGAGAATACCGAGTTAACGACCTCTTCATCAATTAACTTTCTTTCCGCCTTTAGCTGACTAAGGAACTCCCTTCGATTTCCAAAGTTCTAAGTCCGCCCTTTTTGTGACTCTTCCTCTTCAGTAAGCTCTTTGAGGATAATTCTATTTTAAGGATATATATTTTTTTTGTATTATTTATATGATATTTACAACTGTATACAAAAAATACATCTGGCAAATTCGCACATGGATATAATGACATGAAACACATGTTGAGAAACTACCCATTGGTAGCACTCTAATAATATGTCTATATTAGGAGATCACGTGGCCATCTTTTTTTCAGACGCCTCGGAGGGTTATCAGGAATTGAATAGAAAGGAAGGTTATAAACAAGACGGTTGGGATGGTTATGAAGTTTATTATGAAGGATAGGTATCTGGATTGGGACGAATCTGATACATAAGGAACATTAAGGTCATTATGGATGATTTTATTTGTAACAAAGTAAGGAACATTGAGGATTTTACGAAGGATTTTGGATTGTAAGGATTGGATGTGAGAGAAATTTGAAGGTTTGGTGGAACCCCATAGCTCAACTCCGTAAGTCCAAATAGGCCTTATTGTAGTCATGTAAATCAGTCTTTTATAATTGACTGGAAGGTTAGAGCGTTTGTCTAGTAAGTGTTGAAGTAGTCGGAAACGTCGAGCTGTTTCTTGTCGTTTCAGCCTGGTATGAGGATTCCAAGTTAGACGTTTGTCCAGATGGAGTCATATGTAACGGATTTGTTCAACATGAACAAGTGAGGTGTTGTTAAAGGATACAGGAAGGACAGGAAGTCATTGGCTTACGACGAAGCGTGAAGGTAATTTGATGGGATTTATTGGAATTTATTTTAATTCTTGAGTTGTGACCTCATTCTTCAAGGTTTATGATGTGGGATTGAAGGGTTTGGGATGCAATAGATGGGTCGTTGTTAACTGATACTTAAGGATATTTAAAAAAAAAATTATACAAACAGTTAAATTTTGAACATAATAATACTCATTATATTAGAATTTTTTTCTCCTCTCTACCGAAGATAGAGAAAGTTTAAATGCATGTAGAATGTTAAATAATCAACTCAAAAAATTTTTACTTGCGTACATCGCCATAGACATCAAGGAATAAATTTAGTCATGTGTCAGTCTGTTCACTAATGTCAAATCCATGTCATAGGCATCATACCTATTAACGCCTACCCTATGATCCTATATTGATGACATTTTGAGAGATGTGTGCGACTTGGTGCCATGATGATCTTATATATATGATGATACTGAATGGATGAATGATTAATGAATTATTAAACGTTGAGAAAGGATGTACAAGAAAATAAATACAAAAATAAAATTTATTTTGTTATTAATCGCTATGAGAAATTCATTTTAACTAAATTATTTTATCTCTCGAAATCAGAATATTAACTATCCGTTTCCTGCCGTGATAGAGCATTGATACCTGCCTCGTAAGATCCATCACCTGGCCACTTATGATGGAATCAACAGAGCTATCAATCAAATTTTAATCAAAGTGGATGCCTATAAATGACTAATATTCAGTTAACCTTCTGTTCAGCAGGTAGTTAGCTGTCACTTAACATAAGTGTATTTTCTTTTTTTCAACAGTATTCATATATTCTTATTTAGAAAAATAACAAAACTTTTTTGAAGTGATAACTTCTTTAGTCGCGTTTTGAAATTTTTTTATGTAAGATGAATTAAATTGAGCCGTCAGATTTCCAGTGTTAACGCTATACTAAAGACAGCTGAAGTCGACTAATTAAGGTTTTTTTTAATCTGGATTAAAATATCTCATAAACTAAAAATCGGATCAGCATATTGTTGTTGAGAGAAATGTTTATTATTTCATTCTCTTTGTAATGAGATATTATTAAAAATTGTATATTAACTTGACGCCGTGTTAGAGGAGCAAAAAGGAAAAAAAATGGTGTCGAAAACCAAAAGATTACAAATTTTATGGAAGATGTGGATTAAAATATCTCAGAAACTAAAAATCGGACTTTCATACACTAAGCTAGGAAAATGTTCAGCATTTCATCCTCTTTATAATGAGCAATTATTTATAATTTATATTTCATATTATTAATCTCACCTTGTTGATATTTTCATTTCTATCGTGAGGTCTAAAGTACACACATATATTTTTACTTGATTTTGGGTTTTATCTGTGTTTTGATTTATTTATTCACACTTATCAAAAATTTAAGCAATCAGTGAATTTTTAATCTATGTATTGGAGGTCGAAGATGTGTATTACTCAGAGCTATTCCTTCCTATCCTAATTTTAAAACTTACAGTTTGGCAAAGAGATTCTTCACCCAACTTCTTTATAGTCTTATTCAGCTTGGACATATTGGATATAAAATCGATGGCAAAATACTTCTGGTTTATTACGCTGTTCAGAGAAAATCAAGACCCACCATGGATTGATTGTAGTAGCTACTAATAGTAAGAAGAAGTTATAATAGTTCAATTCTGGTAAGCAGATTTCAGCCAAAAATTCTTCGTTGCACAGCAAATATTTGATTGAGAATCGCAGTTAAAGAGACAAAAACAAATTATACTCTGTGGTACAGAACCATTTTTATCAAATTATTAACATCCGATTGAAACTTCATAAATAGCTTCATCTCATCGTAACCACCAAATATTTTGTTTACGAAAATTCTCTGAATTGGAGCGTTTTATCACATGACTACTCATTTTTTTCAACTTGGATCGTAAAATAATTTGATTACAAAATCGATAAAAATTGAGGCCTAGATAAATATTGAGCCGTTGACCTAAAACCCAAAATTGTCAAAATAACGAGGTGACATAAGCCAAACGGCCCGATATTTATGTAGGCTTCCTTTTTTATCGATTTTGTGATAAAGTATGGAAAGCAAATGGGTATTCACGAATTTTTAGTACCTAATTAAATAGATAAAGTTTGCAAACCAAGAATGGTATAAAATATGTGACATTTTTCAATAAAAACAGTTTTTAAAACTAAGGTGTGTTCTTTAGACCACACGATATAAGTGAAAACATCAATAACACGAGATTAATAATATGATATATAAAATATAAATAATAGCTCATATAGATGATGAAATGCGAAACAATTCCCTCGCTGACAGTATGCAGGTCCTATTTTTAGTTTCTGAGTTATTTTAATCCATATCTTCAATAAAACGCGTTATAATTTGGTTTTCAATACTATCTTTTTCTCTTTTCGCCTCCCCTTTTACAATAAGTAAGTTAAGATACAATTTTGAATAATAGCTTATTACGGAGCTTCCCCCTCGTTCGTTGGAAAGCAAATGAGAATTCATGAGTTTTGAGCATCTAATTAAATAGACAATGTTTGCCGACCTTCAGATTTAAAATGACTATAATTTTTTTTCTCTCTGACTGCGATTCCCAACCAGATAATTCGAGTTTAGTTTAGTATTATATATATTTTATTTTTCTATATCCTTAGGTTACTGGTCCTTCAATATCTCTGAATTTCTATCCTGCAGGACTATAAGGTATTATATATTGAATTAGGTAGATAAAGAAGAGACGACCTCTTACTTGGACCCAGAGCACGAAGTCCTCGAGATCCCTCAAGACCCTTCAAGCATCGCCACCATCTCTTGACACGCTCTTCTTTGGAGACACCTCCCGAGATAAAGGCTTCCTTTACATACTCGATAACCTCCCGGCGGGGTTTATAATTTTAAGAAATACCAAAATTACTCAGGAAAAAATTTGTCATTTCTGGCCTCCAGGTAGTGATGAGCAAAACTGTTTGTCATGAGTAACAGTTGCGACAATTTCTGCTACTTTCAAAATACAGTTTGAAAAAAAACTGTATAAGATATAACTGTTTCGAAATTTGGCGAATAAAAAAAAAAATTGTCGCGTGTTACCTCTACAAAAAATAAACCCAAAAAAACACCTGTACCACTACAACCCATAAAGGGTCTTGGGTTCATTACTATTTAGGGAAAGCACTGTTTCTATATCAACGGCTGTGCAAGGAGGTGATTTGACCGAGATCATGCTCAACCGCCAGGTTTTCTCCTTAATTAATTATTTAATTAAGGGTACCCACTGTAGAGGCTGGGTGAGCCCCAGGAGGGTCTCTTAACCCAGGGTCGCCCCACGGAAAATGAAACAGGTAAATAAATTTTCTGCCATGAGCCGGGGTTCGAACCCGGATATATATGAATTGAAATATATCAATATAATTTTTACTTATATAAAATCATCGATTTAATACTTAAATTAAATATCGTATCATAACATATTTTAAAGATAATAAGTTAATTTATTGATTAAAATAACTAGAAAATGGTAACTAGATAAGAAAATGAGTTAATAACAATGTTCATTGAATAGAAACTGCATAGCTGTTTATAAGTTGCATGAGTGTGATTACCGTTGTTTCACTGAAACAGCTTTAAGTACAGTACAGCTGTTGTATGGAACTGTTTAAATTAATCAGCTTTCTGTATCGTTTTCAGAAAACTGTTTACGCGTCTGTTCCAAGAAGCTGTTTAATTAAACAGGTTTATGTATCTGTTTAAATTAAACAGCTTCTGTATCTGTTTTAGAAAGCTGCATAAATTAAACAAATTCAGTGTTTCTCTCTTTTCCCGTCTGTTTTGCTGTCTCCACCTACTAAACCTAAAAATGAGTTGGCTTGTATAAGTTCCTAAACTCACCGCTGAGTTCATCAATGGCTTCGTTTTGCTCAGTTTAAAGAGATCTATTAGTTGGCATCGATGAGTTTAGCGCTGATTGTAAGAACCTGTCCCGTTCTTATTGAAGGTAATCCTTGTATCTGTATAATGAAATAAACTGTTTAAATTAAACAGATTGCTACTAAACACCATACCACCTCCAGGTAGTGTTGCCTAAATGCGAGACCAAGACGAGTCTTGGTCTTGGTCTTGCGCCAGAGTCTCGCAACAGTCTTGCAATTACCTATTAGATTATTTCTATAGAGATATTACTATAATTTATCAGATAGGAGAAACCTAACTAAGTCCGAATAAAAAATTAGAAGAGTTAAATGCAAAAGTAAATTGGTTATACGAATTCTTTACACATAGTAACTGAAATTGCCAAGCATTAGTAACTATTTGCCTTACTTTTTAATCAAAAAATCAAAGAAAGATTTTGGGCAACACTACCATCAGTTATTCAATCAAAGAAAAATCACGTATGACGCAGGGATAGAAAGAAATACTTCATTGAAAGTAGTGCTGCCTACTGAATAGGGTTGCTTTACACACACCAATCAATCCATATGGACATAATTACATTATTCCATTACTGTATATATATATATATATATATATATATATATATATATATATATATATATATATATATATATATATATATATATACATTTTTCTTTTTTCTTTATTTTACACTCCCTTTTCATACTAGTCCTATAAAATATCACTAATACACTAAGCCACCAATATTACATAACATACATAAAAAAAAATTGAATATTTAATAGTTGACCGTTGCATTATAAAGGAAGGAGATGGTCCGGGGTTGCGGTCATAAAAAGGCTAAATAGTGGTAAAACTATTTTATTGAAAGCCTGGTGCTGAGAATGTATCTGGCCGTTGTTGGCTTTCAAAAAATAGTTTTACCACTATTTAGCCTTTTTATGACCGCAACCCCGGACCATCTCCTTCCTTTATAATGCAACGGTCAACTATTAAATATTCAATATGACTCAAAAACGACGGGGCCAACAACGGCCAGATACATACTCAGCACCAGGCTTTCAATAAAATAGTTTTACCACTATTTAGCCTTTTTATGACCGCAACCCCGGACCATCTCCTTCCTTTATAAAAAAAAAAAAATTCGAAAGTATTTAACATTAAATCGCACACATATACATCAAAGTAATACCACGAATATAGGCAAAAGGACAAGACAATGCTTAAATTTAAAACTTATAACTTAAGATTAAAAATCATAAAAGATAACTTTTACTTATCATTCTATTCTTAATAGACATTTTAAAAACAAATATTTTAATTAATTTCAGCGTCTATGACAATACACACGTTCCACCTAAATATACCGTCAAATACATAACTTTGAAATTTAACCGAAAACGACATAAGAAACAAAAGAAAACACTAGAACAAATACTAACATAAGATATTTTAATTCTTTGGAAACACTCAAATTAAAAGTTTAGTTTTGTGTCAGAAATATGTCACACGGATTTACTCACTAATACCTATTATATTAACGAACCTATCGCATAATAATAGCACACCCTAGCATACTCGTAAATGACATGACCACATCACACAAGCCAGACGAACAAAACTTTTTTTACTATTTTATTCGATTGAAAATTAAATAAAAAATATTTTATTGTAATATTATTTTTAACAAAAAGTTAAATGTTTATAGTGCAATTTTAATAAGTTAATTCTTGCCGAAACGTACTCTTTTTCTTCTCCCATAACCGAAACTTAACCTAATTAAGTTTCGATGTTTTTAAGTTAATATTAAAATAATCAAAACTTTTCTAAAATATATGTTAAATATTAATAAAATTCTTAATTTACTTTTAAAAGTATATTGGTTTTGATATCGCAATTGGAATGCAAAATATAGTTTTTCACGTTATCTGAAAAGAATCAATTTTCATTAGGGTTCATTTAGGAAATAAACGAATCAAATGTGAGAATGAAAACAAACTTAAAGTTTAGATATTTATAATCGCGAATGACCTGACAACGAACAAGGAATGAGACAGCTTTGCTAAATAAGTCTGCTAATTCCCAGCCAATCTTGGAATGAAACCGTCCCTGCTAATGAAGACCTATCAAAAGGCACACACTCCCCCTCCCGGCTTCATACGGAATTAATTTAATCAAAATTAGTTTAAGCCTCCTCATGCAAAAGAAGACAAATGCAATTAGCGCTAAGTTAATTTTCTTCGTCTCAATGTGAACTGTCGCTCCGGGTCTCGAATTAGCAACTGGATTCTTTATGACTTCTTGAGAAGGTGAGAAAGAGCAAATGACTTGAAAAGAAGTCCAAGGATTTTAAAATCAAGCAATCTATTCGAGTTGAAGAACAGTCTAAATAAAGTCCTTATTGAGAAAAACAATTTGAAATAAAATATTTTCTAAGTGAAATCTTTTTAATCGTGTTTTGCACTTTTTTTTGTGGAGAGTGAATTAGATTGAGACTTCAGCTATCCAAAGTGTAACGGGCAAAGTCGACTAATTGAAGTGGTTTTTGCATATGGATTAAAATATATCAAAAACTAAATATCGGACATGGATATTTTTACTCACGGAAATGTTCATCTTTTGATCCTATCTGTAACGGGTTATTATTGAAAATTAAAGTGAAACCGTGTTAGGAAGACGAAAAGGGGAAAAAATATTATCGACAACCAAATGATAAGGAGTTTTATTGAAGATATGAATTAAAATATCTCAGAAACTCTTTTTTTTTTTTATTATTTCTTAATGATATTTACAACTGTATTGAATAAATACATCTAGTAAGTTTAAACATAATAGATATAATTTCATGAAAACACTTACTGAGTAACTACCCAATGGTAGCACTCTAATGATATGTCTACATTAGGAGATCACGGGGCCATGTTCTTTTCAGACGCCTCGGAGGGTTATCAGGGATAGAAGACGTTGGAAATAAGAGGGTTCGGATGGTTCAGAAGTTTATTATGGAAGGATAGGTATCTGGATTGAGCTAAATTGAAAACATATGGTACGTTAAGGCGTTATGAATGATTTTATTTGTCACAAAGTAGGGAGCATTGAGGATTTTACGAAGGATTATGGATTCTAAGGATTGGATACAAGAGAAATTTGATGGTTTAGTAGAGCCCCAATAGGCCTTATTATAGTAATATATATGAGTCTTTTGTAAATAGTTGGAAGTTTAGAGCGTTTATCTAGTAAGGAAAAAAATGGTTGCAATTCCAAATTATAACAAGTTTTATTAAAGTTATGGATTAAAATATGTCAGAAACAAATTTATCGAAATATGTAAGCAAAGGAATTGTTCAGTATTTCATCCTATTTATATTGAGCTATAATTTATAATTTATATTTCATATTATTAATCTCGTCTTGTAGATGTTTTCACTACAACGTGTGGTCTAAACCACACACCTTAATTGTATTTATTCTTCAAATCTTAATCTGCACCTACCCTGATTTTGTCAAAAACCAGCTGCAGTGAATACCTGGTCTTTAATACTTCCTTAATTCAGGTCTCTCATCCAACTCCATTTCACTGGTCTTCTGATAGGCATGCCAATTTCGGCCAGGACGTTTATAAGTTTTATGTTGTGTCAGTGTAGCCCATTATGAAATTTTAACTAAAGATTACGTAAATGTTGGTTGTCGTAAGTTGTTATGTAATGTTTTATAGTTTACGTACCAGAGAGTTTCTGTTATTAGCCTCAAATTTTTTTATTTAAGTGACTTTAGTTTTTATAAATCCGTCTTTTTTGCTGACCCGTAAATTTGTGAGGCGTATTTTTATTTTATTTTTTTAAATTTGATAAAAAAAAGGATTATAATATTTTCAGTCACTTTTTAAAGTCTTTCGTTTAAGCTTTACATGTGGACCTCTCGTCTGTCGAATATTAATCTAAGATAACGTACAGTACGTATAAATAATTCGATTGTCACCGATATACCAAGTTGCTAGGTTATGTCATGCGTACACCCAATGTATAGTAAAAGCGATAATATTGATCTTGGCAAATTATTTGTTCTTTACAAAAAAAAAAAAAAATATAGTTAAATGTTAAGTTATAATTGGAAATATCAGAGATGGTGAACTCCGACCTAGGTTGATTGAAATGTATTTCGTGGTGTACCAACGGAATGTATCTCAAACCTCCCGCTGTGGTTCGAGTAAGTTTTTTACGACTCTAGATTAATCCCTCTCTCTTTCCCATATCTACGTAGACCAGATATGGCCAATGAGGATATAAAAGTGAAAAGAAAGGGACATCACACAGCCTTCAATGTCTAAAATGCACGTAAATAATAATAGTTCATACATAATATACATAAATAATATAATTAGCCATACATTTTATAATTTTTGGATTATTTACAATACATTTTTATTTCTTTAAAAACAAATATATAAATATATATTAGAGAAATCTAAAAACACTATTTAATGAAGAAATTTAACTAGAATTCTAGGCAATTCCATTAGCCAATTATTCGTAACTGACAGAAGACTGTCTTCGCTATCAGCTGGGCCAAATGACTTTTGTCTAATTAAGATGGCGGACAAGATAGTCTTCCGGTCACGCGAAAGATATTCTTCGGCAAAACCGTCATTTTTACGTTTAAAAACTTTTTACTTCCTTCTAAGAACTGGAAATTAATTTGCTCAACTAATGTAGAAATTATTTTTATAAATATTATTAATTTGATAGTATATTATGATTAATAATCAGGTACAACAGTAAAGACGATGCGATGCACTGAGTGTGGGAAACACCGCTATTGTAAAAAGACGAAGTTCCATTTAATTTCATAATTCTGGAAACGAATAAAAATATATATGTTCAGCTTATCATGACAAATAAATAAAAATTGTTATTTTCTCGATAGAACAATTAATATCCAGAGAGTATAGTTTTTATTTATTTATAACGAAAAGTCTAAATTTTTATTCCTGCAAAGAATTTTGAAATACATTTTTGCCAGCTATCTCTGACTTTTTAGAATCCTAGTTAATTGCATTCGAAAATTTGTTCTAAATAATCCAAAACGTACAAAATTTATAATTGATTATAAATAATAATAACAATAATAGGAATCTTA
This sequence comes from Nezara viridula, assembly GCA_928085145.1. Taxonomy (NCBI): domain Eukaryota; kingdom Metazoa; phylum Arthropoda; class Insecta; order Hemiptera; family Pentatomidae; genus Nezara; species Nezara viridula. The sequence continues at coordinate 7,864,768 of OV725082.1, forward strand.
GCAAACCCGAAGGTTCGATGCCGACATCACCAATCGCTTATTATTACACACTTCTCTCCACCGGTTGCCGTCCAAACCCAATCCCTTCAGATTGGCTTTGACGCAATCTTCCCACCTTCGCTTCGGTCTATCTCTCGGACGCTTACCATTCGGTACAGCAAACATCAACCTTTTAGAAATTCTTTCGTTACTAAGCCCAACAACTTTACAAGCCCATTTTATTTGCCGCAATGTAATCACCTAAATTATATTTACCGGATACAGTTGATGCAATTCAGCGTTGTGTAACCGTCTGAACTCTCCGGCTAACTCATCCTTCTTCGGTCTGAATATTCAACGCATAACTTTATTTTCAAAAACCTTAAGACGTTAATCATCTCTTGATGTTAGAGGCCACCTTTTACATCAATAAAGAATCGTAGGTAGAATAATGGTTTTAAAGAGTATAATTTCCGAGACAAGTGGCGCGAGCTAATTAATTTTAGTAATCTCTTCTTCGATTTCGTTTGTTCTAGTTATCGTAGACTTTACATACCTAAACGCCTCTGCATGTTCAAATATATTACCACCTATATGGATATCATCAGAATTATCTACATTTTTGCAGGTAACCATTATATTTTGTCTTATATGTACAATTGATTATAAACATATTAAAGTAAAAAGTTACAAATTCCCCAATAATCAAAACAAAAAAAAAAATGGAAAGGGATATGTATTTCTAGATATCATAACCTCAAACCCGCTTCAAGGAAATAGGTTCATAGATAGCTAGGTCTTTAAGAAAAATATATAACTTTTTCTGATGTGTCCGTTCCTAGAACCTTAATAGCACTTGTGGCTAAACATTTTTACCCTTATTTAAGATTCATATCTTTAAGGAGAGCTCTATTAGACTATTTAGACCCATTATTTATTTATTTAGAAATTTAATAATGTGCCACGTGGACAATAATTTTAGTGATATATTAACACATTCACATCAGGCTATTAATTAGTAATTTAGGAATATAACCATTTCAATTTAGAATTCCGTACTACATGTTACTGAATTATGTACAAAACGAAATTTAATATTTTCTAAAATATCCTGTAAATCTAATAAAACATTTTTTAATAAAAATGTTTATAAATAATGTAAATATTGGTGGTTTGATATTATATTTTTGTAGAATTTTATAGAGTTCTTCTCAAAGCCATAAAAATATTATATGTATTGTTTCTGTGACTACCGATTCATTTGTCATTTTGGTTTATTATTTTCAATAATGAAACATTGTGATCGACCAAAATATTCAAAAACATAACCCCTATCAAAATTTGAGGTTTCATGTTTCAAGACGCGTAGGATTCGAAAAACGAATAAAAAAATTTCTGTCCGTCCGCCGTCCGCGCATTTTCTCCGAAACTACTGGACCGATTTTTTTTCAAATTTTGATATAAAATCAGAGGTCACCCGAGAATGATCCTCCTTCATCGACATTACTCTCCGCCTTTAACTTTCAAAATGGTGGCCGAAAAACCTGCGTTGCTATAGACTGTAGCTCCTAAACGAATTGACAGATTTCAATGAAACTTCGCTAAAGTCATTTTCTCGACGCCCTTTAAATTTATCTATATAACATACTTCAACGAAAAGAAGCTGGAAAAAAAGTTACGAGGAATGGTAAAATTAAATTCCGAATAACTCGAAAAGTTTTTACTTTTTTGTCGATATTATATATATCTTTTAAAAGTTTACGAAATTTCCTAAAAAAAAAAAAAAATCGTTAAAATCGTTAAATTTTAAATTTGTTACTGAACTAATGCTATGTTTTTTAGTATATTACTAATGATTAAAGAAAAACAGTTTAGTCCAATAACTGGAATCACCTCTTGTTTTTTTTCTTTGTAACTCGGAAGGTAATGTTACTTTAGATGTATAATTGTTTGGAAATAATAAACCATTGTGAAATAATTTGCAGCGTTTTTTTTTTTTCTACTCGCAAATTTCATTAAAATAGTTCAATTAAGCTCTATTGAAACGTATTCTAGAAAATTTTGAATTGTGTTGGTACAGGACTTATAATTTTTTAAAGAATTCAGAATTGAAGTGGCTCAGCTTGCACTCGTTTACATATTGATAGATTTCTGTAATGGTAGTAACATAATAACAGTGGGGTAGTGAATTGTAGTTACAGTAAGCTAGACTGTGTATTCCTACGCTGACTTTAAATTAAGTGAAATGGTGTCAGTTAGTGAAATATGGATACAAAACAGTTAACTGAATGTATATAAGAACGATGTTCTACCGACAATGGAATACAAAAAATTGAAGTATATTTACTAAACCATCTGTTTTGGTAGGAGCTGATTTGGTGAGCATTGACCTATGGTTTATAAATAATACTTATTATAAAAATTATCTATTCATCTACTATTAGAAATGTTTGCTCTGTTTTTTGAAAAAAAATTTGTATTAGAAAAAGATAAGTTGTCTTTTAATTTGAAACCTGTATTTCGAATAAAAAATGTCTTTTAACTTAAACCAGTCTTCTAGACACCTTTCTTTTAATTTGGAACTTTTTATTTTCAAAATTCATTACCCCGTTGAAATCTGCAACCCTCAAGAATTGAAAACCCCGTCAAAATGTGCCCCCTCATAAATTTTGATGGCACAACTCATAGCACTCCTGCCCCTGGCACAAAAAAAAGAATATAACATCAAATTTCTCTAGTATTTTATTGTCAAAATCCTTCGTAAAATCCTCAATGCTCATTACTTACAATTAGTCACAAATAAAACCATTCAAAGCTTTAATATTCCATATGTTTTGGGTTCAGAGTACATATAGATACCTATCATTCCATAATAAACTTCGGAACTATCCAAAGCTTACTTCCTCTTCGATCTCTGATAATATTTTGAGCCGTCAGAAAAGAAGATGGTCTCGTAATCTTTTGATGCTGAATTATTTTTAGAGTGCAAAAAATGGGTAGTTTCTCTACAAGAATTTTTATATCACTATACAGGGTGTCTGGTAAGTAGAGGAAAATAATTAAAAGGTTGATAGTCTACATCAACATCTACAAGTTTATATACAACATTGCACAAATTCCTGGAAAAAAGTATGAAATTTAAGATTTGTATTTTTTTAATCGAGTCACATTTTTGTTGAATAGGAAGCGATAACTTAAAAAAATATTTGATTTATGTAACTAACATTGCTCAATAGTAAACAAGACAAAATTTACTTTAAATTAAAGTTGAGTTTGTCATTGTTAAAACCGCTAATTAATTCCTATGAAAGAAAGCTGGCAGAAAAGTGCTATTTCATAACCACTTTATATGTTGCTATGGTGGAAAATGTTTGAAAAACTAATATTTTTAAACTAGCAGGCCCTTGCGAAAAAATCGTACAGCATATTGTAATTAAATGCCAAATTAATAAGAAAATAAAATAATGCAACGTATCAAAAGATAAAAAAAACAATTGTTACTTTATCGATAAATATAATCGACATAGGAAACAAAATTTAATTTAAATCTTCATTAATGTTTAGAAACAACATGTTTAAAAATTTCAATAAGCTATATCATTACTAAAAATTGTCCGATTTCGATGATTTTTTTTTCCTTTTGTAGGGAATTTAGTAATCTTTTATATAATCACGGGCATAACCAAAAGGGAAAAATGTGTAATTTTTTAGTGTATTTTCTTTCATAACTTGTTTGCCTGAATTTTCGGAGTGATTCGACTATTTCGTCCACCCGAAGGAGAACGAAACCTTCGAAATTGGTGGCTCAATCTTGAGATTTGGTGAAGAATTGACGATGATATGGCTTGCCGATCAAAAACACCATCGATAAATAATATAAACTCCTCCTCTCTCGATCATACGGGCCTCAAGTTGACGAAGTGAGACATGTATACTATCGAAAATAGTACGTTTTTGGGCTTAAAACGGAGGATCCTCCGAAACTATCCGGGTCTTGCTGTATGCATCAAAATCTTCCAGATCCAATTTGTCCGGTATCGATCTACAGACCAACCACCGTTCCATTATTGAAGCCTAGCAAAATGTTTGTATCGACTTTATTTATTTTAGAAAAACAAAAGTGGAAAATACGATTCGCTAACCCTCCGTGAAATTCTGAATCCAACGGTGCCCCATTCATAGTATTTGAGCATGACAGGAGCTTATATTTGGTACAAAACCGATTTCGAGCTTTATGTGAGGATTGCTATAATTCAAATCTTAAATTCCTATTTTTCTGCTGAAAAGTGGATAAAATGTTAAAATGAACTTTTTTGAAGATTCTGCTAGAAAAGTCTATCAACATTTTAAATACTTGCATCTACTTACGGGACACCCTGTATATCTTGCTTTTACTTTATATATTTTTATTTTGAAATAGTGATAAATTTTATGAATAAAATTATATATGCGCATATGATTATACGAATATATATATATATATATATATATATATATATTATATATATATATATATATATATATATATATATATATATATATATATATATATATATATATATATATATATATTTACATAATATGCGATTTATATAATACATATGGTGTGAATGAAGTTCTGTGTAACTATTACTATCCTTAGTTGTGACCAAATGTATATATGTAAATAAAAATAATTAATGTCAAGTGCAGATTCTCAATAAAGAAATGTTAAAAATTGATTGATTTATTAACATTTCAAATTATTTTACTTGACAATATTGTAAAAAATTTGTTACTTATGATGTAAAAACAAACTGATATAATACAAAAAAATAAAATAAAAAAATGCTAGAAATTTCTAAAAGTATGATAAAAGCTAGAGAGCATAAAACCCTTCCTTGTGATTTCAGAGCGAAAATGTGAGTGGCGGGGGATGGGGGGAGAGGAGGGGTTGTCAGTGACAGTACGATAATGCGGTAGATATCAGCTGATAGCCGTTCGTCATAGCCCCCCCCCCCCTCACAATAATTTCCCTATCTCCCGCCCCAACTGGGTCACACCAGCTGATAAGACACCGCTTTCCCGCCTAATTTTTATTATTCCCGCCCGAACTGGGGCCACCTATCGTGTGTTTTTCGTCATATTCTCCATCCCTCAGATAACAGACTGCTCTCTGTTCAGTAATTTTATGAATCTATTGTTGAGCTAATTGGAAATAGTATATTAAATGAGCTTTTAATCATTATGTCTGCTTGGATGATTCTTCATAATAAAATCCAATTTTTTAATTTTGGTTTATTATTTTCAATAATGAACCATTGTAATCGTCCAAAATATTCAAAAACTTAACCCCCCCCCCCTACCATCAAAATTTGAGGTAAAAAAAATTGTCCGTCCGCGCATTTTCTCCCAGACTACAAGGCCGATTTTTTAAAATTTGGAAACAAAGCCATAGGTCTCCCGAGGTTGATCCTCCTACCTCGACATTACTATCCGCTCCTTTGTTTTCAAGATGGCGGAAAAATCTGTGTTGCTATAGACTGTAGTGCCTAAACGAGTGTACCGATTTCAATATAACTTGGCTAAAGTATTCTTCTCGATGATCTTTAAATATATGTATAGGACATAAATTCACCGAAAAGTACTTCCATTTCAAGATGGCGAACGAAAGACCTGTGTTGTATAGGCTGTAGTGCTTGAACGGATGTACTAATGAAATGAAATAGTGGATGAATGAAATGAAAACTCAATGAAAATTGGATAAAATCCAATTCAAACTTTCGAATTCGTTTCGAAACCCTAAAAGTTTATCTATATAACATAATCCAACGAAAAAAGCTGGAAAAAGTTGCCAATAGTCGTAAAATTATATTTCCGGACAACTCTTTTAACACTTTTTCATTGTTATTGTTAGTGTTGCCCAAAACCGGTCTTGGTCTTGCTCTTTGCAAGACCAAGACCTAGGTCACCTAACTGTTGCAAGACCAAGGCCACGACTGGTAAAAAAAAATCGATTTTAAAAATAAAAATTAAGGTAAAATAGTTACTAATACTTGACAATCTTAGTTACTATATGTTAATAATTGGTATAACCAATATACTCCTCTAATTTTTCATTCGGGCTTAGTTAGGTTTCTTCTATCTAAAAAATTACAGTAATATCTCTATATTAATAAGCTATTAAGCAACTGCAAGACTGTTGCGAGAGTCTTGCGCAAGACCAAGACCATGGCCAAGACTGAGTTTGCAAGACCAAGACTCGTCTAGGTCTCGCATTTGGGCATTACTAGTTATTGTATATAGTCATTTAAAAGTTTACATTATTTCCTTAAATTTAAATAACAACGTTGAAGTCGAGTGATTTGGTGCAAAGTTTTGTTTTTAAAAATATGTTTCATATTTTCTACTGCTTATTTCCATTGTTCTGATTTTTAATATCGTGAAAGTTTTACATTAAGCAATATGTTTTTATTTTTCTTATTAACGATGAAATAAAATATTATTTAGGTAATATAAGAAATTACCTTTTATTTATTTTGTCCGTATGTTACAAGTAAAGCAATGTTACTTTTGTTATATAATTGTTTCGAAATAATAAACCATTGTGTATAATGAACCATAATTTGTGGCGTTTTTTGATTAATGTTAATTGAAATGTTGTTTTAAATATAGCTCATTTTTTGATATGATTTGATGGATTTTTTCAATAAAAATAATAATAAACGCTTAGCGAACCCGAAGGTTCGATGCTGATACCAGTAATCGCTACCCGCATACTCAAATCACAACAGCCGTCCAAACCCAATCCTCAAAGACTTCAGTCTACTCCTCGAACTCATATTAACCTTTTAGAGGTTCTATCGTTACTAAATTCAACAATTTTGGACGATCAAATTATTCGCCGCAATTTAAAGTGTTAAGGTAAAATTTCGAATTTAATGGGACATCGATGGAATGAATCTCGATTTTCCTATCCTAGTAAAAATAGGTTTGGATATGACTCAAGAACACTCATTCGGCCACATGTTAGAAATAGCGGGGTATTCGGTCAATTTGATTTTGGGTAACCCTCTAAATTCTTTGGGCCGATTTTTTTGAGTAATATTTTTTTTTATATTCTTTAAAACATGATTCATTGATTAATAAAAACAGCCAGTGTTTCGCAACCATAAAGAATCTCAGGAATCGATAATGGTAGTGTAAATTACAATTTGTGAGTTTCTGGACAGGAGGGGCGAACTAAGTAGATTTACAACTGAAAAATAACATCTAATCTGTCCTTAAATTCCTATTCAATTAAGAAACAGTTATGAATATAGATAAATTAAATATTTTCAAAATAATTAAAGAAGTAAATAATAATATATGTTAAGTCGGACAAATATTTTTCATTATTCTATTCTTTTAGCATTATTCATGTTTTTGTGTAGAAATAATATAAAAACATTTAAGGGCATTAGACATATTGCTATTTATGATTATAAATGGAAAAACCCAAAACAATAAAGCTAGGAGTCTGCAAATATACAATGGCAAGTTAGCAATTCACCATGTTTGGAGAATCCTGGCTTTATTTTTTTGTATTTTTTTCCATTTTTAGCATAATTCCCTTATGCCTCTTGTTTAACTTTATGCTTATTTTATTAATTTATTATTCCTGGTAAATTAATATTTAAATGAAACTTGTTAAAAATTCAAAGCGAAAACAAACGAAATCACTTTCCATTATTTGTCTTTAATTATTTATCAGGTAGATCACAATTTCCCTTTCTTAATTACTGCGCAATATACACGTTGTAATTGTTCATAATTAACTGTATATTTATTATTAATTTATTTATTTATTTATTAACAGTACCTAAATGATGTATGTACAATGTAGTATATAATAGGTTCCATCATTAGTACATGTTAGGCCCCCCTCCCGTAATGAGGCTCATGTTCAGCTCTTAATATTATTATTTTAATATATTTGTTGTTTCACATAATATTCATTAATTAAAATAGCTTGAATAATTTTTAAAATCCTGTTATTTTTTAATAAGTATTCATTTGAATTAATAGACCATGCAGATCTTTTGCCCCATTAACAAGCCTGCTCCATCTCTGCCTGTCTTGGGCTATGTCTTAGCAGTTATTTGCATTCAGCTCTATTGTATATTTGTTGGTTCTATCTATCCATCTACTTTTTGGCTTTCCTCGTGATCTTTTGCCTTCTATTGCGGCATTCGTTGTTACATAGGGGCTTCCAGATGGATTGCAACAAAGTACATTCCCCGCCCGCTTAACCTCCTTGCCTTCATATCATGGAATATTGATTGACCAGTTTCTGTAAGCAGTTCTTTATTAGTTTTTCTTCTCCATGCGTTAGTACTCTGATCCCAGATCGCTCCGGTTAGAATTTTTTTCTCAAATGTTTCAATACTTTTTCCTAGAGTGCTGGTTAGTGTCCAGGTTTCACAATCATATATTACAACTAACTTTATTTATAGTATTGTACAATTGTGGAATTTATTAAAATTTATAATTGTACCATGAAATATATATATATATATATATATATATATATATATATATATATATATTTATATATATCTTAAAAGATTCAACATTATACAAACAGACTTATGCGATGAAGACGGACAGGTTCAAAATTTTAAACATATAATATATGAATGTAAACGATTTGACAGACAGCGATTTAAGTAAATAAAAAGCATAGTTATCAAAAGTGGAAATTAGCCTGAGACGGAACAAAAGTTATTAGATATTAGATTATTTATTAGATCTATCGACTTCGACTTACTTACCAGGGATGGGCAGAGTGGATGATTTCTTGTTGGCTTTACTTTCTGTGTTTAATATTTAATTTTCCGATTAAGTTTTTGTTTTATTTTTGTGTGTTTATTCTTTGCATTTTTGTTTGTTAATGTATATAAATTTGAACTAAAAATGTATATCAAAACTAGAAAAGAAACAATTGTAAACAAATGTAATTCATGTAGTATGTCTTTAAGGCATGGAGCATGAAGGAAAATCAAATAAAAGATGGGTTACCACATAAGGAAAAAAAAATACTAATAATTAGATACTATTAATTATTTTAAGTAAACCAAATAAAATTTACTTTAGAAGAAGCCGTTATGAAAATTCAAAAATTAAACCGTGTCAGACTTCCTTAATAATGATAAGCCCTAAAGGATATTAAAAAGCATTTAGTTATTAGACAACGAGTTTAGTCAAAATAATTTAAGTCGAAATAAATTTTCCAATAATTTTATCAATGTCTTTAATAATCCAAATATTAATGGATGTTCACTATTCTGATTTCGTTTTATTTTATTAAATAAAATATGCTGCACAAAGAGACACCGCACCTTGTGATATCGTTATCAGCGGCTACTTTATCACAAGGGCGCTGATAAGGAATACGGCGGGAACAGCGACCTGATAAAACCACTTTTATCTTTCCAAATGGCCCGCGGCGAAGCGATGGCCATATTCTGCTGGCTGTTACGGTTCCTTGATGACGGGGGGTTCATCTTCCATGTTACCTACCTGGAGGTAAAATAATATACGAGCTCTCTTTCAGAAAATATTTTATTCTTGAGGATCATGGAAAAAATTATATCACATATATTATATATTACTCCGCTACTGATACACAATATAAATATTGTAGTATAGCAATATTTAGTAATATTAGGTAGTAATATTTACAGTATATTAAAATATTCTAAATCCTGCGAGTATAACCTTAAAATCTTAATAAAATAGGTAGAGTTCAAATCAAGTTTGAATTAACTAAGGTTTATGTTTAGAAAAGTTTTGGTATTTATGGTCGACGATAACTAGTTACAAAAGATCTCGGGGACACTGCCGCCTTCGAGGATAATAATCGGGATTGGGTAAAAGGATTTGGATGATATGAAAGTTTCTGATAAAATTTGGAGAATTTTTCAAGGAAAAATGACATGTTAAGGTGTAGGGTTTCGTTGGTTAGGACGTAGTATCGACTATTGTTTGAACGACTCAACCTTCGAGGAGAATTGTAGGGATGAATAGAGCCAGAGAGGGATTATGCAATTGGATTTGGATGATATGTAAGGTTTTGATGGAATTTGGAAAAATTTTGAGCGATAAGGTCTAGGACAAATGGGATATTAAGGTTTGGTTGGTTTCATAGAACGGAGCATCAAATATTGTTAGAAGGATTTTGGACTGAAAGGGTTGAATGCGCTTCACGTTAAAAACTTTTGTTGTCCCTCACAGTTCTAGTCCGTAGGTCCCAAAAAGTTTCAGGATTGTCTGATATATCAGTAATTTGTAGTAAACAGAAAGTTGATATTTTCTATTTAGTAGTCTATACAGATGACCATTTCGTCGGTTGTCTACTTTTTTTTTCTTTTTTTTTTGGCAATTTTGCAGTTTTTTTGTGGAGGGTAAATTAGATTGAGGCGTCAGATCTCCGATGTGTAACGCTCCGGTAAAGTTGGCTAGAGTCGACTGAGTAAAATATTTTTACGTATGGATTAAACTGAACAATCGAACCTGCATGCTGTAAGCGACAAAATTGTTCAGCATTTCATCTTCTCACTAATAAGATATTATTTAAAAAGAAATATTACCGATGCCGTATTAGAGAGAGGAAAATGAAAAAAATATTGTCGAAAACTAAATGATATCCAGTTTTATGGAAAATTGGACCTGTATTCTGTAAGCGAAGGAATTGTTCAGTATTTCAATCACTACCCAAGCGTTTGATAACGTCTGTCTCAAAACTACGTGTATTATATTAAAATAACCGCACATTCCTTCTACTTACTTTCTTATAATTCCATATTTCTTCCTCCATGATTTCCCTCAGCTAGTAAGTAAGCATAACTGCCCGTACTAGAAAGCATTCGTGTACGGGTGGAAGAAATTCGTGGAGATTGGTCACTTCAATCTACGCTAACGAAAACCGAAGTACCAGAAGATAAGTGGGAGAAGTATCAACTACTTCGATCAAAAATTTTTATTGCCGAGAGGCAAGGGAAGAAGAAAAAAATCAATGAGGCATAGTCCATATATATTTAAGTAAGTATGTGTATATATCTAGTTCCTGTCTAATTTCCAGCTTAGATTATTTGAGAAGAAAAGAGAGTACACTAAATTCAATAGTTTGATTAATATAATTGTATTTATTTTAACATTTGGTTCCGTTTTCCCAGAGTTCGCATACAATGGGTAAGGTGAACCTGTATATTGTTGAAATGCAAAGTTAAAGGCTGTGATTAGTGGGCTGTATAACATTTAAACCTTTATGTATTGCAACCAATTTAGCAGTATACATATTGGTATTATATTATGGTAGTATTATTACATAGTTCTGAAAGAGAAAAAATATATTGACGTTCGTTACATATAACTGATGCTTCCACGCCTGCGGAGCCGTCAGTGTAGATAAAGTCAGAATAACCTAGTGAAGTTTGAGAAATTAATGTTTATATATATATATATATATATATATATATATATATATATATATATATATATATATATATATATATATATATATATATAAGGCATTGTTTTGTTTTTAATAAATTTGGTGAAGGGTCATCTGCACAGATTCTCTATCCGCCATAATTAGTCTAGAAAATGCTTTCTCATCTAATATCATAATACAAAACATTCTGTACTCAATAAAGTCCGCAAATAGATATAATAGATTTTTTTTGTCTGGGTCCCTGGGCATTGCGGAATAACCGGTAATGAACTGGCTGATCGAGCTGCCAAAAAAAACATTCCTGATGGAATACCTTATCGGGGAGTACCTGTAGAGGATTTTATAACTGTCATCAAACAGAAAATGAAGACAAAATGGGAACAGATATGGTCGAATGTAACCGAAAATAAATTAAGAGAGGTTAAGGGTGGCGTTTCCTCTTGGGCATCGTCAAATAGGAATAACCGCAGAGAGGAAGTAATTCTTACGCGCCTGCGTATAGGTCATACACGCCTTACTCATGGATACCTGATGGCCCGTGATTCTTCGCCAACATGCCAAACCTGTGGAACTCCTCTGACAGTGAAACACATTTTAACAGAATGCAAAGCTTACTTTAGACATTTATACTATCTTGTGACTTGAAAAACGACCTACACTTCATTTTACATGAAAATACAAATGAAATTGATAAATTATTTTCTTTTCTGAAATGTTCTAACCATGAAAATACAATCTAATTCTCCATAAAAATAAAGTAATAATGCCCTAGTGGTTGAATCCTTAAAATAAAAAAAAACTGTGATTTTTATTTATTTAGACATATAATAATCTTTTTCGTGGACAATAATTATAATGATATATGAACACATTCACACCATATAGACAGAAAATTAAAGGCTGTGATTTAAAATAATTTTAATCCTAATAAATTAAGTTTTATAATTAGTTCATTAAGATTTTTTTTCTGTTGTATACGTCTGTTTTGTTAAGACAAAAAATGTTTACATCATCCAAAATGGAATTAGCCTATACTATCAGATTAACGCTCCATTAGCTGGAAATGGGGGAATCGTTAATGGAAGGGAAAATAGGGAGGAGTCTGCATAAGGTTTAATGGAAGTATATATTGAGGTGGGGGGAAGGGAGAGTAAATAAAAATAAATAAACCTTTATCTGATAAAGTAGCTATATATAAAAACCAGAGGGGCGGAGATAAATAAACATAACATCTTATCAGCTCGGACCGCCGTATAAAATCCATATCTGACAGAACTACAACCAAATACTATCATATATTATAATAATATACATTATTTTATATTGTTTCGATAAAGTTTAATTTGTAGACTTAATGACATAATTTATATTTATGAAGTGAAAACTTCTTTAGTCGCGTTTTTAATTTTTTTTTTTATGGAGAGTGAATTAGATTGAGCCATCGGATCTCCGATTGGTAATGCTCAGTTAAAGTCGGCTGGAGTGGACTAATTCAAGTGTTCTAACCGAATAAAAATATCTACAAAAAATATTAAGGAAAAACACAAATATATACAAGAAATACTGAGATAGAAAAAAGTGAATAAATAAAAATATCGTTAAAATATCAAGTATTATATTGTATCTTCTACATATAAGTTAACTATTGGCTTCGATAAATATAAAAATGAAGAAACAAATAACTGGAAATAATTCAATAATTTTTATTTAACAAAAAACAGTAGTATCTAACTCCAAAAAGGTTATAACAGTATATATCTAGCATATGTTTATATTAAATTGCAAGAAATAATAATGTGTTTATTTTGAATTGAATCAAATAATATTAAGTCTTAAAAGTCTTATCTATCTCACACCGGACCTTAACTTATATAATACTTGATATTTTAACTACAGTGTCACCCACTATATCTCTGATATCATCTTTTGATTTCTGTATCAGACAACTTCTTCTTATTTTATATCTACTTATATTAATTTATTTTATTTTCACCATGTTTGTATCTTTTGTAGCCCTGATGAAGACCTACAACGTCGTCAAAAATTAAATAATTCTATTTGTTTAATTATTATTTATTTGACAGCACCCCTCCCCCCTCCCGATCAACTCCTTCTCATATTTTTTTTTTGTTTCTTAACGGACGTTCGTAAAGATATATAAAACTTTTCAAAAATAGGTAGTTGTGTTGTGTGAGTGGATCTACTAGATTTTTTCCCTAACTCAAATAGATTGATTATAAAACTTTTTATTTTTATTGGAGTTTTCAAAATTGTATGAAAATGTCGAAATTCGGTAGGAAATGCGCGTGATAGGGTAGACCTGCTTCTTTTTTTTTCGTGTAACAGCCATTTCTTGTAATTGATATAACTAGAAGGACAGGCAGTGCAGAACTCTGATAAAGCAGAGATAGCAGGGAATTAGAGAAGCCATTAGGTTAATATTTGTTAGGAGTTGTATCGGGCGGGGGTCATGGCCCGGGGATTAAGAGAGCCGAGTTGAGGCTAACTCCTAACGTTGTTAGGTCCCGCCAGCCCTAGTTCGATTATAAGAAAGGCTTCCATTGTGGCCCCCGGCTCCTCCAAATCACTTGATGGCACCGGCACAATATAATTCGCGAGTTTGTCTTCGGGTCTCGGACGGATTAATTGCGAAGTTAGTCGTCGGCGAGGCAAAAGGGGGGGAGGGTGCCCTGCAAAGCGGCTTTGTAGTGTTGCCGCCATTGTCGAAGGGAGAGCCCGCCCGGAACCCGATTAGCTAGCCGCGGGTTCGGTCCGGCCCGAAAGAAAGAGGATTTATCTGTCCTCGGCCTTTGTCTCAAGATCTGAGCCTTCAATGGAATACTTTATAGACCGTGTCAGGAACCTGCTTATAGTTCTACTTGTTAAATGCAACTATTTTATATTTGATTTTTAGCAATCAGGTGAGCTTATCAAGGACCTCATACGTACCGTTTACACAATAAATTTCTTAACAAATTCGTCATTAAGACACAGTTAATTCAACATATGACTCAGGAAAGTAATCTTACTTTACCGCTTTTCTTCGAATAATTTATTTACAATTTTATCAATTATGTTTCTTTGTTCAAATATTGACACTGAAACTGATTTTCATATAAAATTAATATCTTACTCAGATGTAGTATAATTTTATAATAATGTGTCAGTTAAGGGTCGGGAATAATAATAAACGAAAAAATGGTACGGTTAACTTCGGAATGGAACAACAAATTAGTCGAGAAACCGATAAACCTGTGGGAAAGTACCTCTAAGTAGGAGAAAAAAAATGCCTGACCCTTTCACTACGAGACCTCATAACGAGTGTTTCTGCCAGATGGCGGGACCCAAAATCTAAAAAGACGTTCAGAAAAATGGATCATTTCCCCCTTAAATTTGGTTTAAATACATTTTTTTCTCTCCTTAAAAGATATTAATAATGATATAATAAAAATAAAAGACTTAGAGAACCTGAAGGTTCGATGCCGACAACCCCAATCACTTCTTACACACCTCCCTCCACCGTTTGCCGTCCAAACCCAGTCCCTTCAGATCGGCTTTAACACAATCTCTGGAACGTTAAACGGAATTCTTTCGTTATTAAGCCCCACAATTTTAAAAGCCTGTTTGACTCGCCGAGATGTAATCACCTAAATTATATTAACCGGATATATTTCACGCAATTCGGCATTGTGTAGCCGTATGAACTCTCCGGTTAGCTCATCCTTCTTAAGTCCAAATATTCTTCGCAATAACTGAGTGAGCTCCCGAGGATTAATTAATGTACGGACCAAGCTACAAGACGAACAGTTGAAGCGGGACTTAGGCGGGAAGGCATGTATCCCGTCTGTAACTAAGGTGTTAACTAAATTGTGGACCAATATTACAACTACTCTTGTCCTCAAACAAATTACCTGAAGAGATCTCGATTCCCTAACCAGTGTAAACATCAGGACCTTTTCTCGATTCCTTATCAGTTTCCTTAGAACCCATCTGCTCCCTTTCCTTCCTTGATGACATGGTGGAATACCTTCCCTCTAACCTTCTTGAATTCCTTAACCATCACGCTCCCCTTAAAACTCGCACTTTTAAACGTTCTCCTGCTCCTTGAATGAATTCAGAAATTAGACAGCTGATAAGAGGAAGAGTGGTTGCCAGAAGACGATACAGACGTACACGACTACCCCAACACTATACTATATTCTAATCCCTACGGAACAGTACAAAAAGTAAGGATACGCTGGGCTTTAACAAGGTACAATAGTTTACAATACAACGTGCTACAATACTTTACCAATGTACTATTCCAAGCACCGAATCCTAAATACACATGGACAATCCTCAGATTGTCCTCCATTTTATAAGTAACATTTCGTTTAAAATATTCTCCTCAGTTCTAGAAGAGAGCTGGCTCAAAAAGTGGTTTAGTACATGATAAAGGTGAAAATAATTGGATTACAGAGCTGAGGGTTGAGGGGAGGGGCGTGATCATTGAACCACAAATGGTATGGTTTGTTTACTGTGGACTGGTTGTGGAGCTGAAACGTTTCGGCCTCTCTCTTTCATCTGCTTAAATTACTTGCTTCTTTTGTTAGCGAATCATTTCCATATTTGCTCCTTTTTTTAAATTCCTTTGCTTTTTCGTACACCTTTAAAAAAAAAAAGGTCTTTTTTAAATTGTATACAGTTGATGGTTATATCAGACCACAGTTGTCAGTTTCATCTCTAAAAACAGCTATTAAATTTTAATACTTCCAAAAAAATAGTTTTATTTAAAATTGTATTGATATATTGTAACTTTCTCACGCTGTATTCTATATTTTTTTTTTTTTTTATTGAGAAATATTACAATCTCTCTCAAGGACATTTATAATAGTGCTCAGAGACAAATAAATAAAAAGAACACATACTTATATACAATATTTCTATAATTGATGAAGAAAATATATATACCTAAATATAAATACTCTTTAAATGAAGTCATATTTCATTCATTATAATTTACAAAAACAACAGGAAATCGAACGATTGCTTTGTTTTGATCATATCGTATTTATGATATCGTATAAAACTTCTGTATTCCTGCTTTTCCCATTCGAAGTGCGTTTGGCTGATTCTAAATATTGTATACCATTAATAATTATCATAAAGTTTATTTTATTTGCATTCATCGTAGGAATAAAATTTCAATATTATTTTTATAATTTATTTTAGTAATTTATTTATATATTTCTAAGTATGGTATAAATGTATTCTTTGCTAATTATATATGTTGTCCTTTGTTGTATCAGAATGTTATACTGCTCAGTAAAACAGTTTCCAATTCCTGAACTAAGAGAGCAGAATTCATATATGTTACAAAAAGCCATCAGACCGTTCCTAAACTCTTCGATTGAAACAATCGATAGGATTCAGTACGTACATTTATTCTTCGAGTGTATTACCGATGTCAGCTTTGTCTCATCTTAACCTACAAACATTTTATTTACAGAAATTTTTGGAATTGGGGCGTTTTCAATCTGGAGATCGGCAAATTTTGTCTATTTAATTAAGTACTAAAAACTCCTAAATACTCATTTGCTTTTCACTTGAATCGTTAGACAATTTGAGTATGAAATCGATAAAAAAAAGGTGGCCTTCAAAAATATTGAGCCGTTTGGCGTGACCTCCAAATTTGTAGGTTACATTTTTTATCGATTTTATGATCAAATTATCTTACGATCTAAGTGGAAAGTGAATGGATATTTAAGAATTTTTAGTACTTAATTAAATAGACAACATATGTCGATATCCAGATTGAAAACGCCCCAATTCCGAGAGTTTTCGTAAATAAAACAGTTGTAGGTTACGATGAGATGAGTCTATATACGACGTTTCAGATGGGTGTTAATAAATTGATAAAAAGAGATCTGTGTCATGGAGTATTTATATTATTAAAAAATACTACTATAGTTGGCTATAGTCGATAGAAAAACTGCAAGATAAAAGATGTTTTGACCTATATCTGTTTCATCCGAGACGGAGTTAAGACAAACCTGAAGTGTCACCCAATGAGGTAAGGTCTCGTGTCGTGATCTCAAATCAAGAATGCTAACAGGGTTCTCTTATCGGATCTCTCCTCTTTGTACTATGGATCCCTACGTAGTAATTTGCATTTATATCTATACATATATTTATATACATACACATGTATATACTGTGTGTATATAAAGCAGTTCGGCGAACTTTGCATACTCATTGGGAATTCAAAATAGATTCCATTCAATTTAAAGATTACTTAGTTAAAAATAAGTTTTTTATTGAACTATAACTCATCAACCTTTAAAAAAATAAATTAGGGAAAAAACGCAAGTGTAAGATTCCACATGAAATTAAATTCAGTTGACCATAAAGTCTAAACAAATACATTTGAAAATTGTATTGATTTTACTGATAACACTGGTTTGATTGACGTGAAAGAATGTTGGGAGTCATTCGAATAAATTTTATTCCCTTACCAATTATTCGATAAATTTTTTAAACAATTAATTTATTCGTTAGTAAATATGTACACATAATCTGCACCGTGTGTTATTTATTAGTATTTATTTTTAAAAAATAAATGTTAGAAACACTATAATGAGAGCATACATATTTTCTTTTTTTCTCTCATCCATCGCCTTTTCCGTTATACGAGTTTATTATTAGGCCAAGGGAGAGGATGAAGAATTAATTCCAGAGTTAAAAGTCCTCCCGGAACCGAGATTTGAACTCAAAATCTTTGGTTTATCAGGTTGCCAGGCACAACGTGTTTTAAAATACGCATTAGCCCGCTCGGCCCAAAATTCCAATATGAAGGCATATATGGAATGGTGATTAAAATCAAAATTGAATTTCCAGGAAAATTTTAAAAAAATTATACTTTGAAATTTGATTTTCTCTTGAATTATTTTTTGACTTTTGGAACAGTCTGTATAATTCTTTGAATAAAATTAATCTAAAATAAAAATCCTAAAGAAATTTTTTGTAAGTTTATGGTGAAAAGTTAAATTATTTACGTCCTTAAAAAAAAGTTATTTTAAATTAATAATAAACATGATTCTGATGTGTCATTTGTTTAAGTAGTTAGCAAAAAAAGTCATTTTTCAAATCGATTTTTGAATAACTTTTGAATAAGAGGTTTTTTTTTTTTTTTTAATAAAAGTTCTATAAAACCTTTACTTTAAAAAATTGCCAGGGAAAAGTTATAGTTCCGAAACAAAAATTATAGACATTCCCAAAACTGATGTATAATAAAAGGTTCGTAAACCTATGACTTCCTGCCCTACAGTAGTATACTTTAACAATATCCCACTTATCCCTGTTGAACAGATACGTTACCTAAGACTCCAACTGGACAAACGACTAACTTCGAATCCTCATACAAGACTGAAACGACTAGAAACTGTTCGACGTTTTCGACTACTAGAGCAATTACTAGACAAACGTTCTAAACTTCCAATTATTAAAAAAAAGACTCATATATACACACACACACACACACATATATATATATATATAATAAGACCTATCTGGACTTACGGTATCGAGCTTTGGGGCTCTATTAAACCATCGAATTCGTCTCGTTTCCAATCCGTACAATCCAAAATCCTTCGTAAAATCCTCAATGAACCTTACTTTGTCACAAATAAAATCATCTATTTTATGACGACCTTAATGCACCATATGTTTCCGATTTAGTCCAATTCAGATGCATGTCCTTCCATAATAAAATTCTGAATCATCCTAACCCTCATGTTTCTAATCTTGCTTCCTCTTCTATTCCTGATAACCCTACGAGGCGTCTAAAAAGGAGATGGCCTCGGAACCTTCTAATATATAACTATAATTGCTACCGATGGGTAGTTTCTCTTCATGTTGTACATGTTATGTCACGTTTTTCAGATTTCCTTGTTGTATTTGTCATGTAATGCAGTCGGACATTTCAATAAATACGTTTAAAAATAAATAAATAAATAATAATTGTATAAAAATAAATAAATAAATAAAATTTGAGTTTAACTCTGGTGCATACCATGGAAGGATATCATGACTTTTATTTTAGATACATAAGGATATTTGTCCGTACATAGATATACTTAAATATAAATTTACATCGCATTAGGGGCCTGGTATGGGGCTATGGGATGCCGTAATAAAGTCTAATAAAGAGACATCAATCTATATTAAACTGTCTTTAGCCCCTGTCGTCTTAGGGTCGCCATCTTAAGGCATAACATATTTTCAAACTTAATATTATTAACGATTTCTTCATCGATATACTTCCATTTATTAATTTTGGAAAAATGGTTGAAACTATTGAGGGATAGTTTCAGATACTTCCTCTCCCAAAACGTTTCTTTATATCTACTCCTGCATGAACATATGCAATTAAAATCATATCCAACTATAATTATAGTTCATTTAATATTAATACACTATATTATCAAAATTATTAATAAAATATCTATTTTTTTTCAGGTATGTAACGAAAATGGAAGTAAAAAAAGCTGTGTTGACGTAAGTTTTGTTAACTGAATTGGTATGATTTGATTAACCCATAAAGAGGAATAAACAGTTTTTGATTTATTTATGTTTTATTTGTATCATAATAATAAACCTCAGGATTTATTTAAAAATTAATGAAAGAAACATTGTCTAATTTCGTAATATTTATCACGAAAATAAAGTACTGTTAATACATGTAATATATACTGTATAATACAATATCATATTTAAAAATAAAATACTGTTAAACACGAAAAATAAATGAGACTGTTAATATTCAACATTTGTAGAATTTTTTTCTTTCAACTTTGTTAAATTCTTTGTTTACTTAATGGACTTAAGGAGTAGAGAATCATTTAGAAATAGTTTTAATATTTTTAGATGGGTAGGACTATGCATTTAGTACTAGTTAATATTTGACTTGGCAAGATCATGTATATCGAGGGGAGAGAATGAGGAAAGGAGTGGCCGAAGATTGTGTCCAGGTGCTGAGGGTCTTTTTTAACTCTGGCATCAATTCCCCGGTCTCACCCCTGACCCGGAAAGAAAAAGAGGAGAAAGAAAAAAAAAACATGTATACTATTCGTTTATTGAAAAAACAAACAAACACTTTTTTCAATAAAATCTTCGAGAGTATTTATCGAAGTGATAAAAAAAACACAAAAAAAAAACACAAATCTTATTATATATCAAAAGTACTTACGTAAAGAGTACTTTTTAAATTTATGTAAAGTTACTTAATGAATTTTGCAATAAATGAACAATATTATTCGTTTGAAAAAGTATATATATATATATATATATATATATATAAGTTAAGCGTCGTCGGACGTAAGAAATAAAAAAAAAAGAAGGAAAAGGGAAAAGATGTAACATACACGACTTCTGAAATAACACTGCTTTATTCGTTCCATAAGCCTCCTTATATACACTTAGCCTGTTTATTTACATTACCAGATAGTATTAAGGCTGATACCGCCAGTCTCCGGTCTTTATCTCCCCCCCACCAGTTTACGAACAGGATTTTCGGAAACTTAAATATTGCTAGATCGGAGCCCACGGTGACCAGCCTTAACACTTTACAATTGGTTTTACAGTATATCCTTAAAAGAAAATAAAATAGTTCCACTCAACTGGAAAAATAGTAAATAAAGAAGAAATAATTAAAAACACTGAAACTAAACACAGCACTTTAGAACTCCTACCACTTGAGAACTCCTACCAACAACAAAAAAAAACACAATTTCCTCTATACATGAAATAATACAACAAAAAAAAAATCTTTTACAACTTGTTTTGTTTTGACAGCCACAAAAAAAACATATTTCTCTGTTTTATATACAGCGGTGAGGGTACTACGAATCCGTAGGTCTATGTCCCGACTCTACCATTGGGAGCTTTAATTGTTCGATATGAACGGTTCTCCTCTTTCTGGGCTCATTCACGCTCTCAATAGTTACCAGGTTATGCTCCCTAATAACAACCACTCTGAATGGACCCTCGTACCGTAGCAATTGTTTCCCTCTGTTGGTTCCCAATTTCCGGTAAACTATTGTTCCTATTTTTAGTTCCCCCATTTGGTCGCGAACCTGTACATTCTGCCTTTCCACTGCTTCTGCTTTTCCCGCTTGATTCTCGCCGTTATCTTTCCCCATGTTTGCTCTACCTCTACCCTATTGCTGAGAATTTGATCCACTAACGGTTCGGTAAGCGTAGTTTCCCCATAATCCCGCCTTGGCCTGCGCATCCCGAATAGAACTTCCATGGGTGAAAACCCCGTTACGGAGTGGATCGAGTGGTTATAGGCTGTTACCGCTTTCCTCATTGCCACATCCGGCTCCAACCCTTTTTCACCCTGATATACACGGACGTGGTCGCTCAACGTACTGTGCAGCCGTTCAATACCGCCTCTACCTTTAGGATGTCCTGGGGTGTTATAATGCCACGCAATTTCCAATCGCTTCACCTCCTCCCTAATCGCGGCATTGTCGAACTCCCTACCACCGTCCGAAGTAATCCTCTCGGGGACCCCATAGAACTGCACCCAGGTTTGTAAGGCTTCCGCAACTGCATTGGCTGACTTCTCCATCACTTGGTGTGCCATCGCCACCTTGCTGAATATGTCGATTACCGTGACCCACTTAAACCCTTTCCAGGTAAACGTGTCAATCTGAAGGTCCTGTAGCGGCATATTCCCTGTAGGTGTCTCCTGCTGAACTCCTCTGGGGGGGTGTCGATCGTATTTTGTGCGCATGCATATCTCGCATTTCCCAATGACTTCCTGGATGGACCTCTTCATGCCCCACCAGAAATACTTCCGACGCAATGCCTGCAGCGTCTCATTAACGCCTCGGTGATTGGTTTTCCCCTGGTGATATGCTACTGTGATTGCTTGCTGCTGCTCTTCGTCCTGTACCGTCTCCACAGCATACTTGCACCGGATGAATGTCCTGTCCACGCCTATTCGCTCGGACCTCCACATTCGCTTGATCTTATCCCATACCGTATTGTTTCCTACGTATAGGTAGTGCGTTTTACCCGCTTCCGAGGCATCCCTCAGTGCCGTACAGATTTGTTCTTCGCTGACCCCGGGCTGCGACCAAATGACGCGGATCCTACTTCTCCCGTACCTTCTGAAATCGATCTTCATGATTCCGGTTGTTCGTGTCTTCCAAATCACCTGACGGTGTTTGTCGTTCACGATCTCCTCTATTTCTTCCATCTCCGCTGCCCTTTCTTCCGCTGAGCTCTCCTCTTCTGGGGAATCTCCCCTGTCCTCAATCCCTGCGGTGTCATTTGCCCCTTCGCCATCGGGAGTCCATTCCCTCAAGAATTGGCGCACGTCCTGCGATGGTCCTCCCCTGTCCTCTTCAATCGCGTTGATCATGATGGCCCTCGAGAGCCAGTCTGCCACCACGTTTTCCTTTCCCGGCTTATACACCACCTCTATGTTGTATTGGCTTAGGATCTCCTTCCATCTTGTGACCCTAGCTGAGGTTTCCTTGAGTTTTCCTACCCACTGGAGGGGTTTGTGGTCGGTATGGACTCGAAATTTTCTCCCGAATACGTATGGCCTGAAATGGTCGATAGCCCATACTATCGCGAGTAGCTCCCTCTCCAAAGCGCTGTACCTTGATTCCGCACCCGTAAGCCGACGGCTCGCGTATGCTATCGGTCGTTCACCCTCACTCCCCCCCTGGGACAAAACGGCCCCTAGCGCGTATTCACTCGCATCAGTGGTTATATTAAAAAGCTTCTCGAAATCCGGAAACGCTAACACCGGCTCCGTCAGCAACCTATTCATACATTTTCGAATGTTATTCTCCATCTCTGGTGTCACCACAATCTTCGCGCCTTTCTTCAACAAATTGTTGATGGGTACCAAATACTCTGCCATCTCGGGTACGAATCTCCGGTAATAATTCAGCGTCCCGAGAAGCCTACGAATCCCCTTGACGTCCCGTGGTACCGCCATCCGCGTGATTGCCTCCACCTTTGCCGCATCCGGTCTGACCCCCTCGCTAGAGATAGTGTGGCCTAAAAAATTGATCCGCGTTTGTCCCAGCAGAGACTTCTCGCTTGACAATTTCAGCCCGAATTGCCGGAGCCTTTCGAATACTGCCCTCAGATGTCCCACGTGCTCGGTTTCCGTTCTGCTAAAAATCAGCAGGTCATCCATGTATACCTGGCATACCGAGTCATCGATGCCCCTCAAAAATTCGTCCATCAGACGCTGAAATGTTATGGGCGCATTCTTCAGACCAAACGGCATCCTGGTGAATTCATAATGCCCCCTTTCAAATGTGAACGCTGTTTTGTGTTGGTCTTCCGGGTGCATCCGTATTTGGTGGTATCCCGCCTTGAGGTCCAGCGTGCTAAAGACCACGGCCCCACTCAACCTATCGAGTATATCCTCGAATCTCGGGATCGGGTACTTCTCGTCTACCGTGTTATCGTTCAATTTACGATAGTCTACTACCACCCTGTATTTTTCCTTATTATCCCCCGGCGCTGCCTTCTTTTTCACCGCCCACAGAGGACTATTGAATGGTGAGGTGCTATCAACTATGATTCCCTGTTCTTTTAGACTATCTAGCTCCTCCCGAATATGCTGTCTCAACGCCTGCGGGTATCTTCTCTCTTTCACGTAAGTTACCCTCTCCTGTTTCAGTGGGATTTCGTGCACCGTCCTCCCTGTTACTCCTAATACCTCACCTTCCCTGAAGAAGATATCCCTAAACTCCTCTTGTAGCAACTTCCTCCAGTCCTCCACTCTGTCCACCGCTCCTATCCGCACCCTTCTTTCTCTCGCGACCCCTATACATCCGAACTTCCTCTTTCCTAACCTAACGCTCCAGACTCCTCTACGATTTCTAATGCTCGCCCCTACCTGACCTAACAAATCGCACCCTACTATGACTTGGTATTCCCGAGTCATGTTCTCCACCACATGCACCGTTAGCTCACCCTCTTTCCCTGTCCACCGATCAAGCCCAATTGTCGCCTCACCCTCTACACTACAGGGACCACCCAGAGTGATCAGCTGGCAGTCACATTTCTGTATCCGGAGTACCCTCTCGCTCCCGCACCCTTTTCCTAACGCCCTTCGAGTCATAATAGTGCTCGAGCTACCCGTGTCCACAAGACACCTTACTCCCCCGTCTACTTCGATAATTGGCAACCAGCATGGCTTACCTCGGATGTTGTTGCATATTGCTGTGCGGTCGCCTCTCTGCCGACACACTCCTCAGATGTCGTCCCGCTTCCTCCTCTCTGCCGCCGCTCGTCGCTGCTCACTCCGTTGGCTGCGCCTACCTCCTTCACCTCCGCTGCTGCCTGGTTCGTCCGTCTCCGTTCCCGACGCTCCTGACTCCTCGGTTGCCTCCTCCGAAGATCCGTCCCGCTGATGTACCCTGGCTCGTCTTTTCATCCTCTGCACATTCACCTCCATGGGTTCGTCCTGAGGTCTCTCCCTCCTGTGAAATATGTATGGGCACTGCCTTGCTATGTGCCCTTCCGTCCCGCACTCGAAGCATCTGGTGCGTGGACATTGCGCTACTAAATGTCCCGGCTTCCCACACCCGTGACATTTTCTCTCTTCCCTCCGGGGCCCATTCCTCGGCCTCGACGACTGTCCCGATCTTCTTTCCCTCGTCGGGGCTTTTTCTCCGCTCGGCTGCCTTGTGTCCCTCTTCTTCCAACCTGTCGGGGCTGTCCATGGTCGTCTATCCGTCACTCGGGTCCAACCTGGTTCTTCCACATCCATCCGTGTCTCCTCCTCTCTGGCACTTAGGTCGATCATCTCCTGGGCGCATTCGAGGAACGATCGCTCTCTGGGCAGTCCGTCCCTCTTCCCCGTTTCTTTAGCCAGCTGGACTTTCAATATTGTCGACAGAAACTCCATCCTGGCTTCGACCTCTCCCACGCTCATTGTTTCCCGCATCTTCTCGGTTATGCGATTGTACTTCGCCACGAGTACTCCCGCATATTGCCCCCTTGACTGTCGTTGGGCCCGCCGCTCCCTAAACATTTGGAATATGTCCTCTTCCGGTGTCCACCTACCTCCTCCAAAAGCCTTCTTCAGCCGCTCCTTAATCACCGGCCACGGAGTCTCCTCGTCCGCTTGGATCTGGTTCAGGACGTTCCTCCTTACTCGGCCCACAAGAGCTGCTTTTAGTTCTTCCGCGTCCCCTAGGTTCACCAGGTCCTCCGCCACCTTCACCTCGATTCTTGACATAAGACGATCTCCGCCTTTCAAGAAATGGTTGAGCTCGCCTACCTCGCCTCCGAATCGTTCTAGGTCCGCAATGGCCCTCCGTAAGTCCTGCGTGGTTGTTGCTCTTATCTTCATCCATTCCAAGGCATTGGCGTGTGCTTCTGCCAACGTGTCCCTTGGTAATGGAGGGATCTCCTGGATCTGAGGGATCTGTGCTACCTGAGGGACTTGAGGTATCTGAGGTACCTGAGGCGCGATCTGGGGTACCTGATTGATCTGTGGAATATCCTGAGGTTGAGGAATTTCCGGTACGCTTAGTACTCCCGGTCTAATCAATCCTTCTGTCGGCATTTCACCTTTTCCTTAAACACCAAAAAAAAAAATATCTACTTAAAAAAAAATTACTTCCCTGACGTTGTCCCGGGTTTCGGCACCAGTTAAGCGTCGTCGGACGTAAGAAATAAAAAAAAAGAAGGAAAAGGGAAAAGATGTAACATACACGACTTCTGAAATAACACTGCTTTATTCGTTCCATAAGCCTCCTTATATACACTTAGCCTGTTTATTTACATTACCAGATAGTATTAAGGCTGATACCGCCAGTCTCCGGTCTTTATCTTATATATATATATATATATATATATATATATTTTTTTTTTTTTTTTTTTCTGATTGATATAAAAATAATAACTATTGTTACTGAAAATCACCCTTAACTCATTGAACCTCCTCGACAACTTGCAAGGTTAAGAAGTGTCTGATATTCCACGTGGCACGAATCCTGGGCCAAGTGATTAGTCAATAAATAGAAACGTCAAATATACCAGCCTTGAAAAGATGTCCTAAGTTCAATTAAGGTCTCGAAAATAACCATTTCGAAGAAAATAAGTTAGTATTTTAAATCAAATTGTAGGAAAATTAATTTTAAAACTCATTTTAATTGCTCCATATAAATCTTTATCAAAGTACTCAGCCATTTGATTTTATAAATATAGGTGGGAAACAAGCCTAAGGTTATATTAAACATTCTTAAAATATTTTTTCTATAATTCCTATTCTTTAAATAATTATTCATTCTTTTTTACTTTTTAAAAAACTTATTTAGTCGACATATGGAACAACTTGATTATCTTCATGTCTAAGTTTCTAAAATAATCTTACAATGTCTATCTACTTTGAATATATTTTTCATTTAAAAATAACACGATAGGCACATATTTTAAATTATTATTAAAGAAGAATTATCAAAAATTGTACAGAATATTCATAACTTTGGACATACACTTAATAATATTTATTAATAGTTGGTTAAAATGTTTTTTTTTCTGTTATTTTTTCAATTCTTAGAATATTTGGGAATATTCATCATCACTATTACTTCATTAATAAATATATATATATATATATATATATATATATATATATATATATATATATATATATATATATTACTAAATTTTGTATATTTATTTCAGTTTACGTTTATATATGGTTAATGAATATGAACGAATTGTTAGTTTAAGTTGCAAAATATGTGACTAAAAATCAGTTATCACTGGTCATTCATTTAAGGGACCAAATATAGGGCGTTTTAAATGTGGAAATTGGTAAACTTTGTCTATTTAATTTGGTACTAAAAACTAAATACTGAAAATGGGTAAATTAAAATTTTAATTTCTCTTGATTCGTAAGATAATATCATTAAATCTAATATTATACATAGCTGTAAATGTTTTTTATTTATTTAATTATCATCCGGCTTTAATCTGTTATTTTACTTATCTTTTATATTACTTTATCTGTTTATATATATATTCTTACTAGGTTATTTTTATTTATTTTCCTTTCTTATGTACATATTGTGTGAATGCCAACTATAGCCCAAGTACCAATGCCGTTCAGCGTGGCAGACTATTTTAATACTCAATAAAAAAATTACAAAAAATAAAAAAATCCACTTGGATCGTAAGATAATTTGATCACAAAATAGAAAAAAAATGTTACCTACAAAAATTTTGGCCGTTTGGCATGACCTCCACCCCCAAAATGTAAAAAAAAACACGAGGTTATACAGCCCAAAATTCCCAATATTGTTGTGGGCAACCCTATCATTTTCTTTCGATTTTATGATGATATTATCTTGAGATCCAAGAGGAAAGCAAATGCGTATTTATCAATTTTAACTACCTAATTAAATAAACAAAGTTCGCCGACCTCCAGATTGAAAACGCCCCAATTCTGAGAATTTTCATAAATAAAATATTTGTTGGTTACGATTAAACGAAGCCGGTAAGTGGTTATAGGCGGAAGTTTATAATTTGATAAAAAGTGGTCTGCACCACTCACTAATACTTAAAGGTGTTGCCGACGATATGTTCATTTAGGACACTCTTATTTTTTGTCATCTTCAGTTCTATAAAAAAAAAATGAATTCTCCTTTTTTTTTAACGGGGACCAGAAATTAAAATATTTTTTCAATTATTTTTTTTTTTTTTATTTGTTTATTTAGCCTCTACCCCTAAGGGTCATTGGCTTAATGTTTCCATTTTATATTCGTTGATAATAGTGAATATTCTTTAGATATTTGAACAATTTTTCTATTTCATTCTCTTCATCTTGCAGAATTGTTTTCATTTCCGTTCCCATTTGAAATTTTTTCCTTATATTGGTGTACCTTCTACATTCTAATAGTATATGTTTTATTGTTCTGGGTACTAGGCAATATGTGCAAGTTGGAGCTTCTAATCCTCGCAGGAGGTATCCATGGGAAAACTCACAGTGGCCAATTCTTAGGCGACATAGTATCACTTCTTCTCGTCTAGACTTTCTGTTTGATGTGTTCCATTTGATACATGTTGTTTTTATTTCCTGAAGTTTCGCCGAACTCATTTCCCATTCAATATTCCATTTATTTTGAAAGGAGCAGGCAAGTTGGTGTGTCCAACTTAATATCTAAAAAAATGTCTAAAAAAATTGCTAAATTAAAATGATATTTTGATATAAAGCACAAATATGTTTTAAACAAAAAAAAAATGTTTTTTTCTGACCAAATATCTGAGATCATCTCATTCGTGAAAATCTTCATAGTTCGTAGTACAGATTCCATTTGCCAAATTGTTAACATTCCCTACAACTTCGTAAATAGCTTCATCTCATCGTAAGCTACAACTATTTTTTTATGAAAATTCTCCGAATTGAGGCGTTTCCAATCTGGAGATCAGCATACTTTGTATCTTTAATTAGATACTAAATGATCGTAATACCCATTTGCTTTCCACTTGAATCGTAAGATAGCTTGAGCACAAAGTTGAGAAAAAGGGTGGCCTTCAGAAATATTGAGCAGTTTTGAGTGATCTACACTTCCTAATTGTCAAAATAACAAGGTTATATAGGACAAATGGACCAAAATTTCCTTAGGGCATCTTTTTACCATCGATTTTGTGATCAAATTATATTGAAATCCTACTCAATATCAAATGGTGATTTACGAGTTTTTACTACCTTATTAAATATACAAAAGTTGCCGATATACAGATTGAAAACGCCCTAATTTCGAGAATTTTCGTAAATAAAATATTTGTCGGTTACGATGAAACGAAGCCATGTTTTTTTTTATGTCCTCCCCTTCCTCTCCTTTAAGGCTATACGGGGGTTTTCCCGGGCTAGGGAGTGTGGGCGAGGATTTAAAAACACCTCCGGGCACCGGGACGCGAATTCGTGACTATTATTTTAATAAATCTCATGTATCAGGTTGCCGGGCAACGACGGTGCAGTGCACACGCGTTAGCCCATTCGGCCACCCCGCCCACTAAACGAAGCCATAAGAAGAAGTTTCAGAAGAAAGCAACGAAGTATAAGAAGTTTCAGGCGGAGGTTAATAATTTGATAAAAAGGGATCTGTACCAGGGACTATTAGTCTAGCCAAAGTCTTAGCATCCCACTATCATAACATTTAAGTAAAACTGAATGATAAATTATTATAGTTATTCATCTCGATTGCATAAAACAGTTTGCAAATTACATTTCAGTTTTCTCTTAGGTTCTCCCTGCGGCGGCATCTATCTGCTTCATCTTCAACTACAACTTTTGAACAAATGACTACATTTGTGCAACTAATGAATGTTTTATAAAGTTCTCACCTCCGGGCGTAAAGGAACATTTCCGTATGCATGGGGGCGACGATGAAGAGGCGGAGTAAATGAAAAATAGCCCAAGAAGAAAGAAAAAGAAACTAAAGGGAATTCTTATAAATACTAAAGAAAGGTGGAGGGTCTGAGGAGAACTGGCCCGGTCAAAGACGCGCGGTCATAGTAAATATTCTTCGGGGCTTAGGGTCGAATGAAAGGGGCCCCCCTCAAAGGAATAATTTCCTCCGAGGACTTTCAAAGAATTTACTTAACCGCAATAAATTTCTAAAAGGAAGGATGCAACCCTCCCACTGGGTACTTATCATATCCGCTCGGTCAGATATGAGAAACAATTTTCGTCTACTTTAAGGAAATGACGATTTAAATAGATGCGATAGAGAATGCATGACCAATCGAAACATATTTTAAAAATAACAAAAAAACTAAGGTGTGCGCTTCAGACCACACGATATAAGTGAAAACATCAACAAGACAAGATTAATAATATGAAATTCAAACTATAAATAAATTATATATAGTTAGCTGCAAAAATAGCGATATTGATATAGAAGATGATATGGTCGAACAGGTAGAGACGTTTAAATATCTAGGTTCTACGATAACTAGAAAAAACGAAATTGAAGAGGAGATTAAAGTTAGGCTGAAGGCGGGAAATGCTTGTTATTTTTCTTTGACAAAACTACTTAGCTCGCGCATCTTGTCCCGGAATTCAAAGACTAGAATCTGTAAAACCAATATCCTACCAACAGTTCTTTATGGCGAAACATGGCCGCTTACAATGAAGGATGAGCAACGTCTTAGGTTTTTTGAAAATAAGGTATTTTGTAGAATAGTCGTAACTTAGAAAGATGAGTTAACAGGAGAGTTTAGAAGGTTGCACAACGCCGAGTTGAGTGAACTGTATCCAGTTAATATAATTGAGGCGATTACATCGCGGAGAATCAAATGAGCTTTTAAAATATTTGTGCTTAGTAACGAAAGAATTCCTAAATGTTTGATATTTGCCAAAAAGGTTGATATTTGCTGTACCGAATGGTAAACTTCCGACGGGTTGACCGAAGCGAAGGTGGGAAGATTGTGTTGAAGCCAACTGAAGGGACTGGGTTTGGACGGCAAACGGTGGAGGGAGGTGTGTAATGAGCAATTGGTGGTGTCAGTATCGAACCTTGGGGTTAACTAAGCCTTTTATTTATTTATGTAAATTATAAATAATAGCTTATAAGGAGGATGAAATTTTGAGTTTTTGAGTTATTTAAATCCATATCTTCAATAAAACTCGTTATCATTTGGTTTTCGAAACTATTTTTTTCTTTTCGCCTCCCTAACTCGATGTCGCGTTAAGAAACAAGTTTGAATTATACTCTATTAAAGAGAGGATGAAATGTTGAACAATTTCCTCGCTTAGATTATCCAGGCCCGATTTTTAATTTCTGAAATATTTTAATCAATACGCAAAAAAATTTCAATTAGTCGACTCTAGCCGCCTTTACCCGAGCGTAAGGCACTTTGGAAATATGACAGTTCAATATAATTATTCACTCTCCACAAAAAAGTGCAAAACGTGCCTTAAAAAGTTCATAATTTTAATTGCAGAGTCGTGAAAATAGTATTCAATACTTAGCCAAATAACATCAATAAACAAAACACATTTTCAGTATACTGAAATTGCTGCTTTTCTAATTTACAAATCCCAAATACAATGAACAATTCCCTCGCTTACAGTATGCAGGTCCTATTTTTAGTTTCTGAGTTATTTTAATCCATATCTTCAATAAAACTCGTTATATATATATATATATATATATATATATATATATATATATATATATATATTTTTATATATATATATATATATATATATTTAATTGATTTATTTATTTTTTAATTTCATTTATTGGGGGGGGAGGGCCCTTTCCTCGCCTTTAAGGCTATACCCGGTTTTCCAGGGAAGAGGCGGGGATTTAAACGACTCCCCCGCACCGGGACGCGAACTCATGACTATTTTAAATCCATCGTCTCATATATCAGGTTGCCGGGCAACGGCGGTGCTGTGCACACACGTTAGCCCGTTCGGCCACTCTGTCCAAAACTCGTTATCATTTGGTTTTCGATACTTTTTTCTTTTTTCGCCTCCCTAATTTTGAATAGTAGCTCATTATGGAGCTCCCCCTCGTTTTCATCGTTAACGATATACAAGTCCGATTTTTAGTTTTTGAGATATTTTAATCCAAAGACAAAAACACTACAATTAGCCGACTTTATCCGAGCTTTACACATCGGAAATTTGACGGATCAAACTAATTCACTATCCACAAAAAAGTGCAAAACGCGCCTAAAGAAGAGTTTTCTAAAAAAAAAAAAATAATCTTAATTGCTTCATATACGTAAATCCGAATACCCAAGGAAATCTGAGGCCCTGAATTTGAACTTTACCTAAAAGGGACTCGGGACCGACGCGGAGGAATACAAACATGCCGACGCTAATAGTGGAGCACACTAGCGATGCTAATTCGGGAGGGAACGACTATATGCAAATTGAAGAGCCGGTTTGCTGAAGCCGGCAAACTGAGGCGTTTGTGTGTGGTTGTAGGCGGTTGTAGGCCTCGCAACTAACTTAATAATCTGCAAAACGGGCCGCATTTACCTCCTTGCCTTCCCGCCCCCCCCTACCCCTCGGGCTTCCAATTTGATCTTTTATGTCGGTGCTTACAGCAGGAGCGGATCCCTGATGTCTCTATCATCATCCAGGAGAGGATATGAGTCCATTCCTTCCCTTCCCAGGATCTCACTTAGCGCTGCCTCTTGTTTAGCTCTCTTCATTTGAATGGAACATTGCAGCTAAATCCTATCTATTTACCATAAATTAGCTTTGATTATAAAATTATGTTAAAATTATAAAATCAATGTACTATCTTGATTGTAAATAGTGTATATAGCTATGCATGTGTTTTTTGCTTAGTTTTAATTTTCTTATTTTTAGGTTATTTTATTTTATTTATGGTATATACTTTTTGATTATTATTTATTATTATTTTGCCTCTATTTATTTTATATTTTTATACATATAGTGTGAGTGTTATCCTACCTCACTATAACTAGTATCCATGTGACAGATTGTTGTAATACTCAATAAAAAAATTATAAAATAAAATAAAGATTTTATAGGAAAGGCAAAATAATAATATAATGCATGTCGGAAGCAGAGGGAAATTTTTACAGGAATGATAGCAGACCTCAACAGCTAAAAAAAAGCTGAAAGAAACAATGATCCAATTTTCAGCAGAAAATTAGCAAATCCAAGTTCTATGTTTTTTTATTGTATCAAAGCAATAACTAAAGAAATACTTATAAGGAGTTGGTCGGGAGGGGGAGAGGGACAGTCAAATAAATACTAAAGCTTGAAAAATAGTATTTTTAATGCTTATGCCGACGTTTCGACCCACCTTACTGGTCTTCATCAGGGGTATAATAGATACAAAATATAAAAGGTACATGGTGAAAATAAAATAAGTGAATAATAATAAGTGAATAATAAGTATTAATATAAAACCAAATAGAGAAATATTAAATAAGAAACAGTTGTCTGATAAAGAAATAATGAGATGACATCAAAGATATATTGGGTGATAGCGTAGTTAAAATATCAAGTATTATATATATATATATATATATATATATATATATATATATATATATATATATATATATATAAGAATGAATAAAAATAGAAAACTAATATTTTACTAATATTTAAAAATAGAAAAGAAATATTTAATGTAAATAATTAATAATTGATTCATTGTAAGAAATATGAAATCTAGTTTAAATAGAGTATATCATTAAGTTCTATTTGTAGAGAAAAACTTAAATTATTCGCCATTTTTTTTAGCATCATCCAACTATACTATAGTTTTCTCTGTTTTACAAAAACCTCTTAGTTTAATGAGCTTTAAGCTCTTATTAATTAAATTGAGGTTTATTGGAGACAACTTTGAGATTCAGCTAAAGTTTTGTAAAATAAATATGATATTTTTTATCCTGTCAAGTATCCGTTTTTTTTTTCTCAGCAAAATTAACTACAAGTGATTGTTACCAGACTTTTATTTTTTGTTCTTCTATGATCCGGGATGGATTACATCAAACATATTTGAATAAATACAATTTTTATTTATAAATAAAAAAAATGGTTTTTAAAATATTTTTCTTAGAAAACGGTTAAGATATTGCATTTTTCTGTCAAATGTCTGTCATAAAAATTGATAAATATTCATAAGTGACAAATTCAGTGTTTCTGTTTCTTTATTTTAAACTTAAATTTAATTTTATGAATCATGAATTTATTTATTTTTTAAATAGAATTCAGCTCAAAAATCCTCAAGTAAAAAAAAAATATATGATAATGATAATGAGCCGAAAATTCCTGCCTAAGAACCGGACCTGCGTGGAAAGAAAATCGTTCAGGAAAATAGAAAAATTCAATACATGGAGAAGAAAGATCAATAAAGAACGCCTTACAGAAATAAGTCGGTCAATATCTCATAATATGAAGGCACGGAGGTTAAGATGGGTGGAGCATGCAGCTCGGAGTAATCCATCTAGAATCCTATAAACGACATTAAATGCCTCAATAGAAGGCAAAAGATGCAATAGAATTGCCTGCAAATAACTGGCAAGAAATGACCCAAGATAGGTAGAGGAGGAAAAGGCTGGTTAAGGCGGCAAAAGATTCACATGGTCTATAATGCCAACAGAAAAAAAAAAAAAAAAATATATATATATATATATATATATATATATATATATATATATTTTATATATATATATATATATATATATATATATATATATATATATATTTAATTTTATTTATTTATACATAGGAGATAACCTTATATACTTAATCGGACTAGGATTTTTATTTTATATTAGTTTTCTAATTCTGATTAGGACTAGAATTTTTAACATGTAACTTTTTAAATAAACTAATTTAAAGCTTATGAAAGAAAAAAATTGAAGTACTCGTGCCTATCATGATATATCCATTGCCACTCCTCTAAATTCACTGGCTGTTTATATATATATGTGGGAATTACATTATTTTTGACAAAACTAATATTGTCAATTAAAAACGAATCTAAGAAATACTTGATTTAAACAAGCTATGTCTCATAGTGTTCCTTGGACTGATTTTATTGAAAACTGATAACAAGTTCCAAAGATGTTTAGAGATAACGTATTTTGGAACGGTTATGGCCAATATTTATTCTTCATTAGTTCATACACTTGACCTTCCTTCGGTTATTATAGATCAGGTGTGCAGAGGAAATAAATATTTATTCTTTATTTTTTATGAATTGTATAAACACTTACTGATTTAATCGGTACATAGGTTGCGAATCGTGTACATTGAACGCTATAATATTGAAGACGAATAGTTCGAAGAATGCAGCCCTAGTGAATAGATATTCATTTTTTGTAAGGTTTTTTTTATTTCATTTGTTTATTGTAAACAATAAACAAGTGAAATAAAAAAACTGTGTGTATTAAAATATTACAATTTGTCTCAATTGATAATAATAGAATGGAATAATAGAATTCAGAGAGCACATTCAGACAATATTTATAGAATCATAAATATATAAAATGATAACAAAATAATATATAGCGAAATAAGAAAAAAATAAAATATCATGATGAGGGAAGAAAAAATAATTATAATAAACAAATAAAAAAAAACGTTATTTAAAAAATAAAATAAACATCTTAGACGCAGCCGTACTTAGATACAGTATTTACAATCAGCCAGTGAATATCCAAAGCAGATTCAACCTCCCTCTCCCCTCCACGCTGTCCACACCGGGAGGGAAAAGCAAAGTTTCAGGAGATCCCGGCGCTTCTCCCTCAACCATATTATTAAAAGAATTAAAAGCCCATGGAGGCTGAGTAAGGGCGCTTTAGCAAAATAAAATAAAACTATATTTAATATTTTTGAAAACAGTAAGTAGTAAATTACATTATTGAATATCTTACATCTTAGGTGGCCATAGCACTAGTTGGACCATCAATATTTTTGACTGAGGTAAAGTTTTACAGGGTTTGGGCTGTTGAGGGGGAAATATTTTGATAGAGTTTATGCGGATATAGGAAATCATAGAGGAGATATATTTTACTCAAGGAGAAAAACATGAAAACCCCTACAGCAAAATTTATTGTATATAAATTAAAATTTTCATAATTTTACTTTCACTTACGACCGTTTATATGAAGAGAGCAATCAAATTTCTTAAGGAAGGGAGCCATTCCAACGACCTTGGAGTCGATGGGCAAACCTGATGTGAGGTGTGTTTTTCGACTACATATATGTGATTTAAAGGTTTTATGGGATTTTCAATACTTGATTTTGGATATTACATTTATTTATAATAAGGATAAAAATGATGAAGGAGGAAAGGAAAAATCTACAAACGTTGGACAAGATAAAACACTCGAAGTCTGTTATGAGTTATCAGTACGCACTTAAAATGCGTCCTTAATCCTGATAAGACTGAAAATAGAAACGACTTAGATAAGTGGGTTATTGTGCAATATAATAGAGGCCTTCTCCTGATATATATCTATATATATATATATATATATATATATATATATATATATATAACAACGTTTTTATTGAAAAATATTACAATATGTCTCAAATGACATTTATGGTAGTGTTCAGAGATTCTCACTCTATGTACAATGTATAAATTTTAATTATAAATTTATTTTAATAAAGATTTTATTTTTAAAATTCTGATTTTTTTCATATGTTATCAGTCAATGTTAATTTATCAATGTTTAGTATGACGATCAGAAGTTTTCTAAAAGAAACTTTTTTTTTAGATGTTATTAATCAAAACGTTTTTTCTTTAATTTTATCTGATCAACAAATATCCATTTTTACATTCTTGTATTTCCTTCAATATTTTGAACCAAGTTATATATTTTTGTATAGTTATTAATTGTGTTGAATAAATATGTTTATACATCTGTATTTTTTATTCTCACTCCCTGTCCGCCCAACGTCGGACCGACCTCATTTTACAAATCATACAAATGTCCATTTAATTGTACTGTTCGTTCAAAATGTATAACTTTAATTTACATGTATTCTGTAATACATGTCTGATTGTATTGTATTGTATTTTTCTTACCTCGGTAAAATCATGCTGCCACCTCCAGATAAATAAATACAATTTCCAGTACAAATTTTTAGTCTAAAATCTTTATTTTGTATTAGAAGTGTATTAGGTAACATGAAACTTTATAAATAATGTTTGTTGAATAAACTATCTTTATAATATTGTATAGGATTGGGAAATAAGTCTTTTCGGTTTTTACATAGGTTTAGATATACAATTAATTTTAATCTACAATATATTGATCATTATTTAATATGTCTTTTTCCCATCTTTCCAATAACTGCATAATGTCTGGAGTTTATTGTTAAAAAAAAACTGATTCAAGTGGTTTTTGATTTCGTCTTCCTTATGGAATTTCTTTCCATTCATGGATTTCTGCAAAGACCGAAATAAGTGGTAGTCACTTGGAGCTAGGTCTGGTGAATAGGGAGGGTATGACAAAAGGTTCCATCCAAGGCTCGATAATTTATTGCCAGTGACCAATGAAGTGCGGGGCCTAGCGTTGTCTTGTAGGAACACAAAACCCTTCCGTTTTGCTAGTTCTGGGCTTTTATTTTAAATTGATTGATCCAATTTTGTTAATTTTGAGCATTACAGAGTTGAATCAATTGTTTGTCCTGATGGCAGTAGCTCATAGAAAATAAAACCCTTGAAATCCCACCATATGGAAAGCATTATCTTCTTTGGAAACAATCCGGGTTTTGACATTCTTCTAAGAGCCTCACTACTAGGTCACCAAGATTTTCTAAGGACTACATTCTCGTTAAATATCCATTTTTCATCTCCTGTTACCAACCATTTCAAATATTGGGCGTTTAGTTGCCGTTTCCTTAGTAAATTATAAACAGAAATGCGTGTTGCCAAGTTGACTTCGGTTAGAGAGTAAGGGACCCAAACATTAAGCCTGGAAATATAGCCGAGCTTGTGAAAATGATTTCCTGCGCTTGTGTGCGATACATTTAGGGCCATCGCAATCTCTCGTACTGATTGGGTTCTATTTTGATCAACAATGGCCTTAACATTGCTCGTTTCAATTTCATGTGAGCAACCAGACCGTTGAGCTTCATTTATGTAAAAATTTTCTGAATAAAATTTGGCAAATCAATTTTGAAATTTGGCAAACCGATTTGGTTCGATTAAGGCATTGTCCCCATAAATACTGCAATTTTGGCTTATTATTTTCAATAATCAACCATTATGATCGACCAAAAAATTCAAAAAACTTAACTCCCTCTCAAAATTAGAGGTTTCACAAGAGTAGAATTCGAAAAACGAATACATTTTTTTCTGTCCGTCCGCCGTCCGCCGTTCGCGCATTTTCTCTAAAACTACTGGATCGATTTTTTTTTCAAATTTGGATATAAAATCGGAGGTCACTCGAGGATGATCCTCTTTCATCTACATTGCTATCCGCCTTTTACTTTCAAAATGGCGGCCGAAAAACCTGCGTTGCTATAGACTGTAGCTCCTAAACAAATGTACAGATTTCAATGAAACTTCGCTAAAGTCATTTTCTTGACGCTCTTTAAATTTATCTATATAACATACTTCAACGAAAAAAAGCTTGAAAAAAAATTACGAGGGATAGTAAAATTTAATTGTGAATAATTCAAAAAGGATACACTTTGTTGTTGATATTGTAATGGTTTTTTAAAAGTTTACGGAATTTCCAAAAAAAAAAAAAAAAAAAATCGTTAAAATTAGACAATTAGGAGCAAAGATATGGTCTCTAGTTTTTTTCATATGTTATACTCCAAATGTTATATCCTTTGTTTGGTTTATAAATTTTGAATGTGTTACTGAAGTAATGCTATTTTTTTTTTTAGCATATTACTAATGATTAAAAAAAAAGTTTAGTCCAATAATTGGTATAACCTTTTATATATTTGTCTTTGTCACTAGGAAGGTAATGTTATTTTAGATGTATAGTTGTTTGGAAATAATAAACCATTGTGAAATAATTTTCTGCGTTTTTTCTATGAACTTATGCAGCACGCTTAACTTTTTTAAAAAATACAACAAAATATGCCGATACTGAATGATATTTTCTTCCATATTCAAAGTACAATAGCAAACACAATACTAAGCTAATTTCAACAAGAGTTAACATATATAGTTGTTGACACATTATAAACAGGATAAAACATCCACGTTAGAGATTAATTCATCAGATAAGAATTGTATCATAGTGACATAAAAATAAACAGGAAAATCAAATAAAAAAGTTTCAACGATGTCATTTCAAAGTCAAATGCATTAGAGAGGAGTATAACTATCTAAAGTGAGAGTACTTTCTTGACTATACTAGTATGAAAATATTTCTACTCAATGAAGGGTGGTAATTTAAGGTTGTATGGAACGCATACCGCACCAGATTTTTTTTATTTATGGTTCTAGGGATGATACATTTATCCAGTTTTAAGATATATAGAAAGCGACAGACTCTCCTAGAGGCAGTTAGAACTGTATCAGAAATCTTTAATCTGGGAAGAAAGGAGAGAGCGTTTGTTCTGAAATCTACAACGGGAATGTTGGAATAACAAAGACGAGTCCCTTTGTAGTCCTCCAGGGAGCGCTGATATCATCTTCTACTCTTCAACCAGCCAACCTCTCTGTAGCTCTCAGTTCTCCCTTTTTGTATACTTATTCTCGTTTAGGCGAAAAAAAAAAAAAAAAACTCAACATTATTTACAGAAAATATACTCACTTTCTCGTTGTGCGAAATTAGGTATGAAATCTATTTACATATAACGGACACATTTAATTTAATCCTAAGTAATATTCTAAAAATTAAAATAAATCAATACGTCGATACAATTGAATCGGTGAGTTTTTTTGTTTTTTTCAGGAGATAGAAAAACGTTACAACTCCTCCAATTTTTTTTGAAATATTTATATTTATGTTGATGTCATGCAAAAATCACCTAATGTCAACATAAATTAGGCTCAGGAAAATTTAAAATTTTATTCGGCTGTTTCTGCACTCAACTGTTTTTTACAGATAGCTGAAAACTTGGAAAAAGGCAACCATTCTTTAAAAGTTTACATTTTTTAATTAACAATTTATTGTACAACAATTGATATTAATCTTACCATTTAATGGGGCAATGTATCCAACAATAAAAAAGGCTTTGAAATTTATTTTACATACAAACATTACGAGTGATAATTAACATAACATATTGTAAAATGAATAATATAATACTATATATAAAAATAAAATGGTATATATAGTAAATATATATATTATTTTTACTAAATATATATTTTCTTAAATAAATAAGTGTATTCATTAAGAAGGTTGTGTGGAAAGATTTCTGTTCACTTCTGTAAATTTAAGGGTATTCATTTTGATAATCGTCAATACTGCCGTATTCACTTTTACTAGTGTAAATACAGTCGTCAATACGTATCATCTTTATCCATCTTTTTTTTATGAATATAAATATATTTATATATACATTCATAAGTACCATTAATATAAATATTATTCGTATTTATATTCTAAATATAAATATGCCCATCTCCGCTGGTCATGCGATCCAGTGCAGAAACCACATCAGTGTTACCACTGACTCGTGTTATTTCTGCGCTCAACGATCGAAAAAGAAGTCATGTCTTAACGAAACTACTCAAAAGAAGACCGTGGAACTTACACTCAACACTTATCTTGCCTTTCTAAGCTTCTTTTCAACGACAATGAATTTTCGTATTTTTTTTTTCTTTAAGTGGTTTCTGCACTCTCCGCAAAAATTGTGATTTTGAATCTCGCGAAGTCTCGAACCCGAATCGCCTTCGTGAAAAATACAGAAACAGCAATTTCAATATAGAGAAAATGTGGTGTGTTTATTGATGTTTTTTCACTAAGTATTGAATACTATTTTAACGATTCTGCAATTAAAATTATGAACTTTTTACGTTTTGCACTTTTTTGTGGAGAGTGAACTAGATTGAACCGTCAGATTTTCGACGATGGGTAACGCTGGGATAAAGTCGGCTAGAGTCGACTAATTGAAATGTTTTTGCATATGGAATAAAATATCTCAGAAATTAAAAATCGGACCTGCATACTGTAAGTGAAGATATTGTTCAGCATTTCATCTCCTCTGTAATAGGCTATAATTCAAAATAGTATCTTAACGCGACGCCATGTTAGGGTATCGAAAAGGAAAAAATAGTTTCGAAAACCTATTGATAACGTGTTTTATTGAAGATATGGATTAAAATATCTTAGAAACTAAAAAATTTGATACCTTTAAGCAAGGTAATTTTTCCTCATTTCATCCTCTCTCAAATTGGCTATTATTTATAATTTATATTTCATTTTATTAATCTAGCGTTATACATGTTTTCACTTTATCGTGTGGTAAGCAAAAATCTTACTGTTTTTTTATCTAAATTTTCTGTTAGTATTCTAAAGCCTTATAGATTTTTTGCTCCCTTAAACATTCTTATCTTGAACCATTTCTTTTCAGTTCTGCTATTAATTGTGTAGTCTCTTTGATCTATCCATCTACTTTTTGAACTTCCACGTGCTCTGTTACCTATTATTGGATCATTTATTATTGTATAGAGGCTTCATGATACATACCCCATCCATCTTGACCTCCTTGCTTTTATATTATGACAATAGACTGACCAGTTTCTGTAAGCAGTTTGTATTCCTCCTGTAGAACTCTGATTCCATGACAAACGGAGCTATGTTTGTCATGAGAAAGATTTTCCGCTTAAATCTTTTAATACTTCTTTTCGATACCTTTAAAGGATAGAAGGAAGTTATTTTCGTGCTTTTTTCTTTATTGGTCTATTTCTGACCATTCGACATTCCTTGTGGTTATTTTGGGGCAAAGTTATTTTAATCTTCCAAGTTTTGGGAACGATTTTTTTTTCTACGTAAAATCCATTGGTTGAATTTCCGGCTTACTATGTAGTATTTCATTAGACCGATTTACTCTGCTTCAATTTTCAAAGTCTTTGGATTAAAATTTATTCAAGCTATCTCACTGACACTGTTTAACTCAGTGCTGGAGATGGAAAGAAGAAAAATATCATTTGAAAATAGAGAGGTGTACATTGGAACGAATCATAAAATCCTTGGATATGCTGATGATGTAGCAGTACTAGGAAGCAAATAATGGACTCTGAGAGACTCACTGAAAGACCAATAAAGAAATGTTTACAGAAACTGATCAATCAATATCTGGTTATAAGAAGGCACCGAGATTAAGATAGGCAGAGCATGTAACTCAGAGCACTCCATCTGGAAGCCTCTACACGACAATGAATGCTTTAAAAGTGTACAAAAGACCACGTGGACGACCAAAATGCAGATCGAATTAATAAAGATACTTT
Organism: Nezara viridula; assembly: GCA_928085145.1. Classification (NCBI taxonomy): domain Eukaryota; kingdom Metazoa; phylum Arthropoda; class Insecta; order Hemiptera; family Pentatomidae; genus Nezara; species Nezara viridula. The sequence goes on from OV725082.1 coordinate 7,907,140, forward strand.
AGAGCTCCGTGCAGATAACTGGAAAAATTGCCCAAGATAGGCTGAGATGGAGTAGACTTGTTAAGACGGTAAAAGTTCTACACGGTTTGTAATTTATATAAATATAATTTAAAAAATCCTATAACTGCAACTCATGAAGGTTTCCAGGTTCAGTAATACTTAGGGAAAGTACTGTTATTATGCTATATATTAGGTTGTGGAAGGTGATTGGGCCTGGATCACGCTCAGCCCTTAGGTTTTCTCTCTTGATTAATTATTTAATTAAGGGTATCCACTTTATAGAGGCTGGATGTGCTCCAGAAACGTCTCCTGATCCCTGGTCGCCATATGAAACATAAATAATTTTTCTGACATGGCACCCAGGACCTTGATCATTGAAAGATCAATACCCTATATATATATATATATATATATATATATATATATATATATATATATATATATAGATAGATAGATAGAAAAAAAAAACTTTATATATATATATATATATATATATATATATATATATATATATATATATATATATATATATATATATATATATATCCAAATGAGATATTTAAAATTAGTTCTGACAACAGAATAGGCCGTTAGCCTACTTCATAGAAAATTTATTAACAAGTGACAATTAGCTGTTTTGTACTAATTCGAAGTTTTATATTCATGTATGCGGTTAAGAAAATTTGTATCCTTAAAATTGAAAATTTCAACTTTTTTTAAATTTTATTTTTGGTTTTCTCTGCTTCTATTATCAGAGTCTTAGCGAATCTCAATGTCCTCTTGAATGCTTCAAAGGACAGCTATACTATGTCAATATCCAAGTATTTATTGATATTATATCGATTGGGGAAGTCAAAAAGGTGTTTTGTTAATGATAGCAACAACAACATACATACAACAAACAAGTTGATTCCTGGTAGCGAGCTCTGAGTGAACAAGCTTCGTCACTCCGACCTAATGAGTCCTGATGCGATGGCTATTGCATTATTGTGTACCCGGCTACGATACAAATTTAAATTGCCTACTCCACTAATATCGGGCTAATTGGAGCTTCTAATGTCATAATTGGAAAACGACCGGGTAGAAATCATAATTGAAATCCGTGACCTGGGCTCATGTTGTTCCTCATTGATTTGATAACTATCCTATCTCAAGCTAACGTAATTGGGAGGGAGCAAAGAAAAACTAACTTTTGATATTTCTTTGTATGTTTTGGCTCACATTTGTTTGAGAATTTCATATTCAATGTCAAATAATAGTTGATAGTAAACTATCGGAAGTTGATGGAAGCTCTTCCCTAAATAGAAAAAAAAATGTGCAACCACAGTTCTGAATTATAGTATGATGGTTTGAACTCAGAAAGTTCTCCAGCAATTCCGATAAAGTACTTTATGTTATACCCGAGTAGTTAAGAAATGCCATCGTGCCTGGATTTAGATTCCTCCCCTGTAAAGGTTTTGGGTTTGTTTTGTTATATTTTTACTACATGCAAATTATTTATGGATATAAATTTACCTCTGATGGTTTATGGTAAATCTCTCTCTCTCTCTCTCTCTCTCTCTCTCTCTCTATCTATATATATATATATATATATATATATATATATATATATATATTGGGATGAAAAAAAAACATATATATAGGCATTTAATGCTGTGCTGGAGTCTTAAAAACTCCCTGATCTCACTTATTGGATTATTAGTAATTTTCTTTTAATTGTTAATTTATTTGGATTTCAAGATGTAAAACTCTAGGTCATCAATTCCTGTTGGTCATTTATTTTTGCTCTTCAGAATTCAGAGACTTCTAAGAACAGGATACATACAATAAAAAATAATGAAAAAATATATAAAAGTACAAAAATAAATAAATAATAAAAATAAGATGTATTTCTATATTTATTTTATTTATCATGGAGGCTTTGGTCTATTCGGTTGTCAAGAAACTTCAAATATTTTTTAATTAAATGTTACTATATATAGGTAAAATAAAATATGTTTGGTGCTTATTTTAAAGAAATATCTGCAATGTAAATTTTTTAAGAAGCATTATTTGTGGATTGCGAGAAATGTATTCTTTATTTTGGCCTTTATTTAAAACAAAAACAAAAACAAGTAAGCTTCGAGTTTAGCCATTATTTTATACAAAGTTTTCCAGCATTCTCAAATGGCTGAAAGAAACTGCGAACTGGAGGTTTCTGTGCCCTTTAAAATGGAGATCTGAATCTCGGATTAGAATCCATTCCAGGCTTTCTGTCCTTCTTATATTTTAAAATCCTGATAAGGAACTTTCTTGACATTTCCACGAATATGAAATACAAAAACCTCTTTTAGAATTCTCTCCGGTTATTGTATTTGTTATTTAGAGCCACAAATAATCATCTAGTATGGTTTTATATTTATATCTATTGAATTCAGGATTTTTCTTAATAAAATAAATAAAATACAACATTATTAGTAATTTAATTCAGAATAAATGTTGCAGAATTTTCATTTAATTTTAATTTTCCCAGAGACTTAAGAATATATAGGAGTTATGGCAATTGCCAGATTCTCCTCTCAAGCCATTTATGTCTGGTTTATTTATTTTGTTGGATTGGTTTATTTTTATTTAGTTTAATATCTTTTAGTTTATATACAATTTACTTTAGTATTATTTATTGTCGTTTATTATTTGTATTTATTGTATGGTATGAATCAGCTACTCTGTATCACTATTACTATTATCCTTGAATGTGACAGATTGTAATATCTCAATAAAGAAGTTGCAAAAAAAAAATTTATTTATACAGAATTTAACCCTTGATATACGATTTATAGTACACAGAATTATTTTTATATGCTGGATGTCACAGAACCTAATTTCCCCCATTTAAGTCCTAGAATGTTTAGAATATTGGAATGAAATTCGGGAGAACCCGTTTCGGTAGCATTATGTTTGCCCAAGACGTAATGGCAAAATTTTAATAGGAATCTTAGAAAACTATATTGAAATATTTGGATTGTTTTATTTTATCTATTTTTTCTTTATACTGTTTTATTTTGTTCTTATTTTTATATATTATATCGCAATTAGGTAATTCATTTATTTACGTTTTCTTTCAATATGGCGTGAAAGTGCTCTATGGTCTGTATTATAATTGTTCTCAATTGAGATAGAATATAATATTTCTCAATAAACAAGGTTAATGTAAAATAAAAATTGAAATAACGATATTTTATGCATCGATATCCTTGTCCAATATAAAAAGTATCGATAAATAATATAATAATAACATGCAGCACTACAATCCATGAAAGGTCTTGGGTTCATTAGTTCGTCAGCAAGTACAGTTTCCGGCCGGGATCACGCTCAACGGGAAGAAGGTTTTTCCCTTAATAAATAAAAAAATTAATTAATAAAAATTACTTAGTTTACAGAGGCTGAGTGTACCACAGCATAGTCTCTGGACCAGTTTCAAACGCGGGATCTGGACTTTTTTTTTGTTTATAACGAAAATGTATTTTTTTAAATTAGTTTTCAGTCGCTAACAATTCAATAAAAATTTTTTGTTAGTAATATAAATTATTGTCTTTAGATCTTAGTAATAAATCTTATTAGTAACAAGCAGGGTTATTATTAATAGTGAGCGTTAATGTTTTATATATTTAAATATTTCGATATATTTGAATAATTATAGAAATTATTCAATATTTATATTCTATCCCTTATCATAAGATTAAAAATATGGTGAGGGGGGGGGGAGGGAGGGTATACAATACAAATATACAAAAATTAAATACATTACAATATATCGAAATATCATTTTTTTTTATATCGAATTAATATATTGGTATTTTAATATTAGGAGGCGGGGCTGCCAAATGGGTTAACGCGTGTGCACCACGAGTTGCCCAGCAACCAGATAACCAAAGTCATAAGATTAAATAAAAGTATGAGTTCGTGTCCTGGTGCCAGAGAGGATTTTAACTTCCCCACTCTCATCCTCCGATCCGGGAAAATCCCGTATAGCCTAAAAAGCGAGGTAGGAAAATTAAAAAAAAAAAAATGTGGTATGTTAATATCAGTATTTATCCAGTAATACTAACACTGAAATTCTAAAAAATAGGGTTAATTTTTTTTTAAAGTATCTGTATTCATAATTGAAGTAAAACTCTAAAAATTCACTTTTTTTTTTTTTTTTTTTTGCTGAATGTAGGATGGTAAAAGAAACTTGTGAGATTCATTCCAAAGGTTTTTTTTAAATTACGTATTTTGTTTATTCAGATTAAGCATTTAAAATACTTTTATAATTGATAATCCAATAATTATTCTAATAATTCACACACATTAAAATAAATTATGAATTTGAAATTAAAATTTTAAATATAATATAAAAGTGGAATTCCTTTATAATGAACAAAGTACTATTATAGAAGGATATATAAAATTATGGTAATATTTTTACTCAGAGTAGTGGAGAACTATGAGGCCGTATTTCATAAACATGGAGTCCATCAAACTCTTCATTTGGGAGCCAATGCCTCCTGCATCATCAAGTCATAAAGCCCCCGGGATCTCTTGTTTACGGCCTAGTGCCTTATAAATCTCCAAAAGGGCCCACCTCGTCGGCCCCTTCTTCTCATGATTAATAATAACTTCCGCTATAATATGCCCTAATCAACAGCAATGATTATTGTAAAGGCAGTGTTAACTTCCGCACTAACTTTTCCACTTTTATTAATCCCGTCCAGTGTTTTTAGGCTCCATTACTAACAGGATTCATTACCAGAGCGCGCTGGGGTAGTTACTGCATTCTTTATTATTCCAGCACATTTGTTTAATTAGATTGCTGAAATGTTAACATATATATATATGTTTCCAGAGTTTGAAATCGATAATTACTTTTTCCACAGAATTATGTAATAATTATTATTTTTCATTTTTAAATAATCCATAACGACCTTAATGTTCCTTATGTTTCCGATTCGACCATATCCAGATACCAGTTTTTCCATAATAAACTTCAGAACTATCCGAATCTTTTCGCTTCTAAGCTTGTTCTCTCAAAGATCCCTAATGACGCTCTGAAGCGTCTGAAAGGAAGATGGCCTCGAGATCTCCTATTGTAAAGGCATATTTATTTATTTTTTGAGAGAGCTACCAGTGGGGAGTTTCTCAACAAGTGTTTTCATGTTATAACATTTACTGAATGCATTTTTTCTTAATTCAGTTGTAAATATCATAAATAAATAATAATAAAAACAGTATTTAATTTTTTATTAAAAAATCATGCCTGATTTGTTAATACTAATTTAATTGATACTAGTTTATTGATTGGATTGATATAATGATCAGTCACTAACATAAAATAATAATGATTAAATTGTGATAAAAAAAATTGATCAGAAAATAAAAATCACCTTTTACACACAAATTAAATAAAATATTAATATTTATGTATACGTTATTGATGAAAACATTTTTAATATGATATTTCTAAAATCGCTTTAATTGTACACGCGTAAACATGTATAATATATAAACATATATAATATATATATATGAATCAAAATTAAAACAATCATTCTACGGAATTGTAACTGATTTTTCCGACATTTAGAGCACCTAAAAGTGACAATAAGTGAAGAGAACCCTATACTAGTTTATCTCCAAGAAACACACAAGAAACTCAAACAGTGAGATCCAAAGATTACGATATATACCGAAAAGCAAAAGATTGTCATGGGAAGACTTCGTATCTTCATTAAATCAAAGCATTTCAATGAAGGAGCTCTGGAATAAATTGAAAAACATTAAGGGGATCTCCAAAACAAAGAAATTGCCTGGTATAAAGAGTGGACAAGACATTATAACTGACCCTGACGAAATCGTTAACGAAAGTGATAAAACTCTGCAACAGAGTGTAATTTAAAGGCGTTGCCAATGACCTTACAGGGTTGAGGCAACAAAATACCAAATAAATAAATAAATAATATATAAACACACATTTTATGTTGTACTGGAGTCTTAAAAACTCTCTGATCTCACTTATTGGACTATTATTCTCAATAATAAATCTTTTCTAGTCAAAATTAAAAAATATCAAAAACAGAATTTCCTACAACGAAGGATTGCCTACAAAAAGCTTATCTACCAAAAATAATTAATACAAATTAAAAAATAATTTGTATTTATTTTTCCAGTTGTCTGCATGCAGCTCGATTGCATATTTGTTGATTCAAACTATTCATTTGGCCTTCTATTGAGGTATTAATTTTCATTTAGAGCTTCCAGGTGGATTGCTCCGAGCTACATGTGCATCCTTGCATTCACATCATGAGGTATTGTTTGATCAGTTTCTGTAGGCTTCTCTTTATTGGTCTTTCCCATGAGTTAATATTCTGAACCAAGTTCGTTTCGGTTATCGAGCAGAGGATTTTTATCTCAAATCTTTTAATATATTTTTTTTAGGGAGCTGGTTAGTGCCGAGGTCTCACAGCCATATATTAGAACTGGCATTATCATAGCATTTTAAACTCTTAATTTAAGCTTTTTTTTGCGATTTTTCGGGATTTCAATAACTTTGAGAGGGACAAGAAAGCTCTGGTTGCACTAGTTATAGACTGGTCTATTTCTGTCCGTTGGTCATTCATTGAGGTTATTGTGGAGGGGAGAATTGAGGAATTACCTCAATGAAATGATAATTATAATAATAACTCATTCATAATTTGTACTAAATTGTTCATTCAGTCCTATATAAAAAATACACGGTCTAGTTTACGCTAAAATTATAATTAGTTATATCTATTACAGGGTTTAAAAATCATCGAAATATTTAAGGAATTACTCCTTAGGTTACTGAATTATATATTTAACAGAATCTTAAAAATTATATTACACAGAGAATATGAAATTCCATATAACTCAAGAGGGGATAAATTTCTTATTCCAGAGACGAGAGACAGTAGCTGGAGGTAAGATAAGGTTTCTCCAGTAGTTGTTGGATGGAACATGGTCGCTAAGCCACTCGTGCTTCGTAAAAGTTTCTCTGAAGAAAGATCTCGTCTCTAATTCTCTCAACTCCTGTTACATATCTAAGTGCACTTCTTCTTCTCAGGAGATTACACTAACTATTTATATCGCAATCTTTGAAAATCCATTCCAACAGGTTATATTATAAGAAAAATATATTTTTTTTTATTAACTTTATTTTTTTTTCCCACACCTGTAAGACGTTCCAACAACCAGCGAGTGTGATGACGAGGTGTAGAAGTGTTAGTCTGTAATAAAAATGTCAATACTCGTTATACGCAAAATCTGATGTTCTACAACTTTGATTCTATAGGTTTTTCCTCTTAGGGAACTCATTTCCAAGTTACAGGACCATTTATAATAATTTCAATTTAATACCACTTCCCTACTCAGATACAGTCCGTTACTTTGGCTTCCTTCTAGACAAAAGACTAACTTGGAACCCACATACGAGACTTAAAAGACAAGAACTTAACCAACGATATGGCCAGCTATATAGACTACTAAGCAGGACATCTCATCTTTCGATTGAAAATAAACTTTTAATCTACAAGACAATACTGAAACATATCTGGACCTACGGACTTGAACTGTGGGGAACTGCTAAACATTCGAATATCAAACGCATCCAATCCTTCCAGTCCAAAGTAATTAGAACAATAGCCAATGCCCCATATTATGTCACAAATAAGACCCTACACCATGACCTTAACATCCCATTTGTCCTCGACATCATCCCATCCAGATTCTCAAACTTTCACCAGAACCTTATCCATCATCCAAATCCTCTAGCTCAATCCCTATCCAGCTCCCACCATCCCTACAATCCCCCTCGAAGGTTAAAACGGCAGTGGCCGCGAGATCTATTGTAAATATGTTTCTGGAGTCCTGGCAATGGCCAGCTTCTCCACTCAAGTCCTGAGCATATGTGGCTCTAGTGCCCTCCTTCAGCCTCCACTGGCTTTTAATACTAGTGATGCGGCTAGGAAAGTGGCACTGGGATCTCTGGAGTCCTGCTTTGCTTTCCACATGTGGTGAGAAAAGCCTGGCTCGGAGATTCCTGGGCGAATGTATATATTGTATATAGGTATGAATGTGTTTAGAAGTTGTTATTTTATTTTGTTTGTTTATTTATTTTTTTATTTTATTTATTTATTTATTTATTTTCCTATTGATTTACTTTTTTTTTATAAGTATTATTTATTTACTTCTTATATTTATAGTTACTTCTGTATTACTTGTATATATTGTATGAATGATAACTTCTAGCCTTAATGCTTATAGCCCTCCAACAGTGGCTGATTGTATTATTATTCAATAAAAAAAAAAAAAAATTATAATAATTTGTCTCAGTATTTGACAAATTTGTTAAAACTGAGCGTTGTTTGACCGTGGTTTTATACCTTACCGCGTAACCAAATTTAAAAGTTTACGTACTGGTTTGACGTATAATTTAACGTTCTTTAATTTATTAGAGTGCATTTTTCGCTTTAATGCACCGTTTAGGGCTTATAGGTAAAACCCCCAAAAAATATCGAAAAAATCTGACTTTTTTGGATGTAAAAAGTTTTCCCATGGTAGCCTGCGTTAGCAATTTTTGTTTTTTACATGTCTAAACTCATATATAAAAGTTAAAAAAATAAAAACTTTACCCACATTTTTCGCAATAGATTTCCCGTTTCAATCCTCAAATTATTGGCATAATATTCTTTAAATCAGCCGCCATTTTTGAAAGCAACGGATTTGGAACGGCAGACAAGGTTTTTTTTACTCAGAATAACATACACTTTCGTAATTTACAATCAAACCTTCGCCTGCGATCAGGTCGATTTTTGGGTCCTGGCTCCAGGGCTATAGGAATAGGCGAGAAGGGAAGGAGTGCCCAGCGGCGTCCTTCCTGTCTTGAATGTAATATTTATAGTTAGTGGAGGAGATCCCTCATCCAGCTTCTTTTAAGCCTCCTTCGGGTGCTATCGGGCATGTTAGTTGTGGCCATGCCTCGAATCAATGATTTAGTATGTCCGTGTAAGTTATTATGAAATCTGTTGTAGTTACTGTTGGCATCTGCAGGTACTTTATGTCAAGTAATGTTACTGACGTACCAGGGAGCCTTGGTGATATTTCTGAAAGTTTTTTTATTGAAAAGTCTGTAGTTTACCTATGTGAGTCTTTTTGGCTGTCCCGTCTATCTGAGAAGCGTAGGTCCAAATTGACTTCAGTAAGTATATGTGTACAACTTCTGTCTGAGTTTTAATTTCAAATGTACTAAAATAACTACATAATTGAATGAGCTGGATTAATTAAAGTCATATAGTAAATAATTTAACGCTTATATTTAATACCTAGTCTATTCACAAAATTTAATTGGTAATATAATAGGAATGCTTATTTTATATTAAAACTGTTTTATGGCTTAATAGCTCTTATCCGAGCATCGCTGTAAAATATTTCATTTTTGTCATTACGTTTTATAAACTCATAATAATACGTTTTACACGATTGAATTATTTTTAAAACTATTTAATTTTTTTTTTATTATAATCTTCCACAAGTGAAAAAATAGCCCTTTAATATTTTTTACGGATTCCGATTCAAACACAACTCAAAAAAATTAATTTAAAAAAGGGTTGAGAACTTTTGGATAGTAGATTATTCGAATGGGAAGTATGCTTGGCATAGCAGTTGCAGTGAGATACACAAATACAAATATTATTATTTTTTTTTAAATAATAATAAGAAAACTTCTTTATTGAGATATTACAATTTGTCACAACAAATATTAAAAATGAAAAAAAAATGTTTATTTGTTTCTTACTGACTGAAATCTAAAAGTAACTTTCCATCCACAATCAATAGTCCACTTCACAGAAATATTTTTATCGAATTATTAACATCAAGCTTAAACTTCGTAAATATAGTATTATAGGGATTGTACAAGTGGATTCTGATGGTATATAAGGTTCTCGTGAAATTTGAAAAGATTTTCTGGGATAAGGTCTAGCACAAATGGAATATTAAGGTCACGGTGTACGATTTAGTTCTTATATTACTATATACGTAGTACGTTCTTTACGTAGAATTTAGTACATGTACTATAGTTCGAAGGACTTCGAGTTGGAAGGATTGGATGATATTTTGATATTTGAAAGTTTGGCGATCCTAGAGCTGTGCCTAGTCCATAGGTCAAGATGGGTTTCCGGATTGCCTTGTATTTAATTAGCTTTCCTAATTGTATAAATTGTATATTATATGTATATAATTGTATATATTTTATCATTGACACAAGAAATCATATTTCTGGATATCCCTTATATCACAAATATAATAAGGAACAGAAGAATAGATACTGGACAAGGATAGTTATCCCTACGATATGATAATAACTATCAAATATAAGAATACTAATGTTTTGTTGGCATAACCAATTAGGGCACTAAATATTCTATACTTCTGGGAGCAAATTCACTCTCACTTAATCCTGACTTAAAATATTCAAGTTAATGGGTTCCAGCTCGTTTGTTAATATTCAGTTTGAGGGGGAGAATCGAGATTGCATCAAACATTCATGTTACACCCTGTTGGAGAATATAATTATGAATTAATTACATAAATATTGCGAAGGGAAGGTACTTTTTATATTTTTAAATGTAAGTACATTTATTACATATTGGCCTACGATTTCGATTCGATAAAACAAGTCTATCTAACAATTTGACGTGATAAAACCTTCAAAATTTTACTATTGTTTCTCTGGATGAACGATATATACAGGTTGCCTCAGTTCTTAATAGCAAAAATCAAAAGGGTAATTCTAGACAAAATCTTCAACAAAAAAGTTCATTTGATCCGTGGGCCGATTTCAAACGAAGAAGAAGTTAAGACCAATTTTGTGTTGTTTTTTAAGGTGGTCGCTATTTTTATTGAAGAAGGAAGTTTTCAAAAAACTTTCCAAGATAATGAAGTTTTAAATACACCATCGTAAATAAAAGTAATTTCATATAAAAGAAATGAAAGGTACTTTAGAGGAAGCTAATTTTGAAAATTAGCCATTCAAGAACTCTTAGAGAACATCAACCAGAATAAAAACTACATTTTATTTAAAACTGCTTAGTTTTACAATGATATAATGAATTTAATCAAAATCGTTCTAGCCGTTTTCGAGAAAAGCGTAAAAATGTTTTTAGTACATTATATAAAGTATATAAAGGTTAGCCAATTTCGATAAAAAAAAGTTGGTGTAACATCTCTAGAATAAAATTTTAAAAAATCTTTAAACATGTCATTTCATTTTTGTATGACTTTTGTTTTTGATCTGGAATGTTCACACACTCACAGCCATACACATACACAGACCATTTTGCGGGACTTAGTTATTTGGACTCAGGGGACCTCAAAACGTGTATTTCCGTTGAAAACTGTGATTGGAAAATTTTCACGATCGCACTACTTTCTTTTACTATATATTTCATATATAGGTAAGTGAAAGTATTAAAATTAGTCTTAACTCCTTTTTCCTCTGGAATCAGCCTATGTATGAAATGAACTTTTTTGTTGGAAATTGAGTCCAGAATTATCTTCCAGATTTTGGCCAGTAAGTACCGGGACATATTGCCTTAATTTTGTATTTATTCTTATTAATAAAAAAAAATCCATTAAGTGAACTAAAATTAAAAATAAGTGAACCATTCGAAATAAACACGGGGCTTAGGCAAGGCGACGTCCTGTCACCGATACTTTTTAATGTAGAGTCGGACAAAATTATGGCAGTATTCTGGCGAAAGGGCGAGGCAGGTGCAGTAATAGGAACAAAAAAGGACAATGCGAAAGTGCCCGGCCTTTGCAGATGATTTAGCCCTACTAGCAGAGACAGAAGATGAAGCCATAAAACATATAAACATCCTGAAAGAAATATTCGATTAAACGGGACTACATATCTCTTATGAAAAAAACAGAAATTATGACAACAGATACCAACTTCACCAAGAAAATATTGGACACGAAATATGAGAAAATAAGTGGCAACAAAGTATAAACACCTCGGAGATATAATATGTAGTGACGGAACGGATAAAGCATCAATCGAAGAAAGAATAACCAAACTGGAAAGACTGAACTTCGCCACCAGGAGAGTTTACAGTAAGAAAAAAAATTTGTATTGAGAAACTACTGTTTCTTTGTCAACGGTTGTGTTGGAGGAGATCGGGCCAGGATCACGCTCAACCGCCTGGTATTCCCACTTATTGATTATTTTAGTTAAGAGTACCAACTTTGTTTGACTCAGGAGGGTCTCCATACCCAAGGGTCGATGAAACAAAATAGATAATTTTTCTGCCATGAGTCGGGATTCGAACCTGAAACCTTGGGTATTCGAAGCTTAGTACTCTACTCTCTATCCTACTTCCATTCTTCCATATAAATATTCTTACAATTTATTAAATTTTTAAAGGAATATTTTACACTAAATAATCAATATTAGATGATAAAAGCCGTTTAAGTTTATGATATTGATATTACTAAAATTTATGCGACTATATTTCAAATTCCACATACTATTATACTGCCCTCTTCCCCCACTTTTATTTCTATTTTTCTTCAGTTGAACTCCTCACCTCTTTCTTTCCCTAATTCGACTGAAAACGAGACGAGAAAAGTCGGCAAAGTACTTTAAGAGTCGGCAAAGTGGGTCATTGTACGCAGGGCTGTGCATGCTACTCCAGGTAAAAACTAGTCCTATCAAAACTTTTCATATCAGGCCCGCTTCCATTTTTATCGTGGAAGGATCCACTACCCACTTTTTTATATTGCAGTTGTTACGGGCGGGAAATGATGGCGGCAGTTAGGAGGTTATGGAGTACATAAATCAAACAGTATTTGTTTGCATCTCGATTGGCCACCAGTCTATCCAATGGCACTCCGTCATGGAATTTTCTCATTGGTTCTTATAATTTATGAATGGTGGTAGTTTTTCATTCTAAAAATATTTTGTAAAATATCATGATTAAGTAAGTTTTTTTTTCTCAATTATACTAAATTATGGGATAATTTATACATCAGTAAATATAAGCGAGTAAGTAAAATTCTGATTACAATTTTCGTTTTTGTTTTAATGTTTGCCCTTTAAGAAAATTATTGCTTTACACGCCAGTCAATAGATTCATCCACGTGCCTCATTTCAAAATATTCAATTGTAACCAATATTGAGGAAGCATTGAAAAAAAAAAAAAAAAAATAGAACTCTTCTCTCTTTTGTTTCCTGCGACTAATTATTTTTTATTTATTTATTTAGACATATAATATCCTGTCACGGGGACAATAATTATATTGATAAATGAACACATTCACACCTTATATACAAAAAAAAAATTTACAAAAGTAAAATAATAAATAAATAATAATAAATAAATACTATATACTATAAAACAATAAAATAACCTAAATATAAGTAAATTAAAAACATAAAAATACAGTCATACCTATATACAATCAGGCGGGGAACCAAAATCCCTGCGCTACTCTCTCAACCGCCTCACCGGTGCTAAAGAAGGTGGAGTTTGAGCGAGAGCGCTTTAGCCACATACACTCACGTCTTGAGTGGAGAATCTGGCCATTGCCAGAACTCCAAGATAAATACTATAAAAGATCTCTGGGCCACTGCCGCTTCAACCTTGGAGGAGGGTTGTAGGGATGAGTGAAACTAGATAGGGATTGTGCTAGGGGATTTGGATGATTGATAAGGTTCTGATGGAATTTAGAAAAATTTTCAGGGATAAGGTCAAGGACAAATGGGATATTAAGGTCATGGTGTAGGGTTTTGTTGGTTACATAGAATGGAGCATCGACTATTGTTCGGAGGACATTGGATTATTAATTATTAATTGCTATTTTAGTATGTTCGTGTGCTCTCATATCTTATATCTTCACTATCGTTTCTTGATGTTTGTATGTGCCATGCCATACAATTGTATATAGAATAATTGTATCTTTTTTGTTATTTTTATTATCTTAAATAACTTCTTATTCATTATTAATTGAATATAGTAATTATGTTTAAATTCTTTCTTTTTCCTTTTATCTTATTTATTTTTCTTGCACATAGTATTAATTCCGCAAATATTTCTTTCTTAATATCTCTTAACCTTTTTTACTGTTGTCATAAAAATATCCAACTTAACCCCTTCTCACCTGAACTAGCATGGTAGGATAAATATTTATTCATGACCATATAATGGGTAAGTATATAAATATTTTCTAGACTTATCTTTTTAGAGGTGAAAGGTTGGTAAAGCCAGGTGCCCAACAATTAAACATTCCGATAGAAAATTATATTTATTAAAACATATTTTAGTATCTTTTTATTTATCCTTTTTTATGGTCATACAATAAAACTTTTCTTAGCGGATACCTCTCTTTAACATTTTAAACTCTATAAATTTACAACAGTTTTATTGTGCTAAGTTCCGTTATATTTCTAGAAACGGTGCCAGCCAAGTACTAAAACACATTTACACGTTTGTGAAATGAAATGAAAAAATTATTTTTATTCTGGGACAACAGTCCCCTAAGAATAATAACAGAGTTACAAATTTATGGGTCTTAGTCTAGCTTAGAATAATTAAAAATACAAACTAATTAAGTGCTAATTGTTATTGTAACTGTGCAGTAGATTGAAATTAAACAGTACACAACTGCAAGTAATTTTACATGAAGTTAAAATGTGGAGTAAGTGGTGAAACAAATTTTTGAAGGAATTTGTAGAAGATGATTGATGAATGACGAAGGATTTGCTGAAGAAGGTAGTTTTATGGGAAAGAATATATAAATCTATAGGTTGAGACCTGGTATTAAGAGAGTGGATAGAGGAACGTAGAGTAAGAAGTTCCAGAATGTAGGGAAGGTTTTTGGCTCTGAGGACTTGGAAAAGGAAAACACCAAGGAGGAATTATCGTCGGGAAGTAGGATAAAGTCAGTTGAACTCGGTGTACCAGAGTGAAACATGTGAACCTGAGAATCCAGAAGATGTATTGTGCATGTTGTGGTTTGGGTAATCTGATAAAGCGAATTAACAGAGATTAATCAAACACAAAGAAGAGTACTCGCTTAAATTATAATGCACTTACTTATATTTATGCACTTGTCATATAATTTTAAGGTATGTATGGGACCATTCAAAATATTGGTGGGGTCGAATGAGACTATTTCAATGACTGAGCGGAATCCAAAGGCGTCCTTTTTGTTCTCCGTTGACATATTCTCCTTCAAGAATTCGAATACCCATCAAGGTGTGCTCCTTCAAAAATTTTCATGGCGCAACTTGCGTCATGAAACTCACTTTCGGGAACCCCAGAATCACTCAAAGCTCTGTGTGAATATATACCAGCTGACTGCAGAAAAAAATATTGCTTAGAATCTGAAATAATTCATTCAACGCAGATATAATAAATATTAAAAATAAAATTCAGTTGTTTACTTCTGAAGTGATACATAATCAGTATTGAAATTTTAAAAAAATAACGACAAATACTAAATTTTATATTCAAATTTTAATACGAGATCTTGACAGCTACTTATCACAAAACATCAAGACCCTACACAGGCCTCACTAACTCTATAACATTACATACTTAAATTACAAGATTGGTTCACACTATGGAAAATTTGACTTAATCATGACAAATCGAAACATATAACATTTACTCTTCGAAAAAAACACCTGCACTCCAGTTTGTATTAACAACAATCAAATTCCTCAAACGGACACGGTACTTTACCTTGGACTCACCTTCGACAGAAGGATGACATGGTAACCGCTTGATAAAATGAAACGTAAAACACTTTACTCTCTTATTGCTAAAAAAATTCAAAAATAAAACTGAGACAGAAACCGAATACATATACATACTTACTTAAACCCATATGGACGTACTCATCACAAATATACGGTATCGCTAAAAAGACCCACCTACAAAAACTTCAAACCTTCCAATCAAAATTATTGCGACTCATAACAGCCTTTATCAACGATTTTACACAAATTTAAATGGACATAATAACAGACTAATAAGAGACATGGCCACAGCTAACATACCTCAGAACATGGGCAGGTGACTAAAAAGGCGTTGGATGAGAGATCTCCTTCAACAACCTAAGTAATTTGGAACAAGTTAGGGAAGAGGTCCTGCTGAGTACTTTCCTTCCCCATGTCTATGATGTCATCATTTTCTGTATCGCCAGCACATTTGCTGATTGTCAACAATAAGTTGATAGGAGCAAATACATTTTTTATAGGCAAAAAAAATTAATATTAAAATCCACATTTAAAAGAAAAAAAAATGAGAAACTCTTTATTTGAAGAACATATTTCCAAAAATTACTTTTTAATAGCAAGTAAAAATATGGAAATTTCAATAAGTCTGGTTTTGAAAAGAATTATATGTCAAAGTCCATATTTAAGAAAAGAATTGGTTTGCTAGCGTTCAATTTGGAGAAAAATAATATTATACGATCCGGAATGGGAGAGGGAAAGAGGAAGATTAATAGTTATAAAAATTGCACTATAAAAAATATATTTTTTAATTTGCAATAATGATAGAATAAAATTAATTAATTTTTAATTTTCGTTTAAGTGATGTTTTTATGAATTATTTTTAAAAGATGCTTAAGAAATAAAAAGACCATTCTCTAAAATAAACTTATTTTCACTCCTCTTTTTATTCAGATTCGTTTTTTTAAAATAAAATAATTTCACCATCGGATCGATTGGGTATTTCTGCATGGGGATAGATATTTATCTCGATTTCCAAAATAATCGATTAGGGATTAATTCGGAAATAAACCACTCAATGACCTGATAACATAATTATGTTTAGCGACATTAATTAATACATGTACATGGTACGTTGGGTGAGGACGTTTACAGAGCTTTCTGTTAGAGAGAGCGATGGGTGAAAGCGGTTAGGTTGACAACCGGACAAGTGAATGCCCGCGGGCGGCCACTGGGCGATCCAGATATCATTTTCTCCTCTGTACTCTTCGCTCAAAGCCAGCGGGAGAATATTCCAGGAAATAAAAAAGATACGGTGGCTTGAAATGTACATTCAACAGAAAACGAGACACATCAATCGATCAAAAACATGTTGTCGATTATAGCTTTCTTTCAACTCTATTCGATACAAATTACTTAAACAGGAGAAATCACTACCGGATCAGGAGTTTAATTTTGGGGGAATTCGGCCAAAAAAAAAATATAGCGGATAGTTACTGTTTATGAACTTAGCTTATTTCTCTGTCAGTTAATAATGATCCAACAATTGCATCCCAAACCCTTCAATCACACATCACAAACCTTGAAGAATGGTGTCAAAACTGGAGTATTAAAATAAATCCCATCAAATCACCTTTACCCTTCGTCGTAAACCAATGACTTGCTGCCCTATAGTATCCTTTAATAACACCCCACTTATCCCTGTAGAACAAATCCGATACCTTGGACTCCAGGTGGACAAACGTCTCACTTGGAATCCTCATACAAGACTGAAACGACAAGAAACTGCTCGACGTTTCCGCTTACTCCAACACTTACTAGACAAACGCTCTAAACTTCCCATTAACTACAAACGACTCATATACATGACTATAATAAGACCTATTTGGACTTATAGAGTTGAACTTTGGGGCTCCACTAAACTATCAAATTCCTCTTGTATCCAATCTTTACAATCCAAAATCCTTCGTAAAATCCTCAATGTTCCATATGTTTCCGATTTGGCCGTATCCAGATACCTATCCTTCCATAATAAACTTCATAACCATCCGAATCCTCTTGTTTCTAACCTTGCTTCCTCTTCGATCCCTGATAACCCTCTGAGGCGTCTGAAAAGAAGATAGCCTCGTGATCTCCTCATGTAGACAAATTATTAGAGTGCTACCAATGGGTAGTATCTCAACAAGCGTGTTTCATGTTATTTTATTCCTCTGTACACATTTACTTGATGTATTCATACTAATACAGTTGTAAATATCATGATAAAAGTTAAAAAAAAAAGCTTATTTCTATCTAGAGATCGGCAAACTTTTACTATTGGGTACTAACAAATCATGAATACCCATCCATTTGCTTTCCACTGTAATCGTAAGATAATATGACAAAGTCGAAAAAAAAGTGGCCTACAAAAATATTGGGCCGTTTGGCGTCATCTTCACCTCCAAAATGTCAAAATAACGACGTTATATAAGCCAAAAGTTTTTTGAAGGCCAACATTTTTTTTCTATGTTGTGATCATAATATATTACGAATGAAATGGGAAGCGAATTGATACTTACGAGCTTTTAGTACCAAATTAAAAAGACAAATTTAGCCGATCTATAGATAGAAAACGACCCAATTCCAAATATTTTCGTAAATAATATATTTGTAGGTTTCCATGTGATGAAGATATTTACGAATTTTTCGTCGGAAGTTAATAATATGATAATAAGGTGGCCTTAAAAAAAAATGGACCGTTTTGGCCTTTATAATCCCGTTATCTTGATATTTTGGGACTGGTTGCCTTTAACACGGGCTATCAACCCATATGGTTATATTGAAATTACCTATTTAAGATGTGATGTGTTAAAGACCTTAAAAATGAAATTTCGATCGAGATTGAAAACGCTCAATCCCGAGAATTCTGTAAATAAAATATTTGTAGTTTTTGATTATTTTTATGTTGATGTTAATAATTTGATACAAATTGGTCTGTATCACGGTTTATGACTAAAAGAGTTAATTCCTTAAAGAGTTTTTTTCCTGAGTACCATTGGTGTAAATATAGCCAGGAATGCTTTAATTTTGATATGAGGTCTGTAAAAAAGGGACATTTTGCAGAAATCTGTCATTGTCCTGCAAGTTTTGATGAGGATTTTGAGATGGTTTGTAATTGCTTTTAGACAACTACTTTTAGACTCTCACAGACAGCCTTTTCCTTTGGGTTATAGAATTTTCAATACACAATATATTGTCAATTGATACATTTATTTGGCTCAATTATTTAAATTAATAATATTTGAATGATTGAAGTCCATTGTATGTCTGGTTGTAATTTTCAGAGAGGAATGAGAGTTTAATTTAACTGATCTCAAAGTATGATATTGGGTTGGCAAGTAAGTCCTTTCGGTTTTTCAGACTGAAATAAAACTCAATGTATAATAGACATAACATTTATTTTAATCAACAATATATTGACCATTATTTAATATGACTTTTTCTCAACTTTCCACTAACTGCATAGTTCCTCTTCCTTTGAGGAAGTACTGTTTCAAAGCCAATGATTGTGCAAAGAGGTGATTTAATTAAGAATGCGTATTTTATACTTTATGTGGGTGTGCCCACGTGCGTGTAGGCACGTGGACATTTTCTGTTCTGGACACAAAAGGTTATTTCGTTCCCTACTTCAGTTAGTAAGGAAGTATATATATATTAGATAACATTATTTAGTTATACAAGCTAGTAACTCTGTTTACTCACACTCATATTTATATATATATATATATATATATATATATATATATATATATATATATATATATATATATATATATATATATATATATATATAAATTTAAACTTAACTATTTATTGGGAATAAGGTCATTTAATTATTATTTAATAAACTATTGAATGTTCATTTCTTCTGTTTATTGACGTTTCGATCTCGGTATTTTCTGTTTATAAGTCAACGATGGGATCCTCTTCAAAGCTAGAATTTTAAAAAATAGAGCTTCGATCAGGCCAGGGACACACCGACAGTCTCAGCACCGTCTCCTAGCACATATATTAAGCTACTCTTAATATATACTACCTTATTCCCAATACATAGTTAAGTTTAAATTTAATACTCAAAGGTCGATTAGAGATAAGTTGTAATATATATATATACTCACATATATATATTCTTTTTTTTCTGGCTTTTACATGATATTAACAGCACATACTTCTAACAGTAGGCCTTTCCTTGAAAAAATACGCAAAAGTAAATAAAAATGCAAAAATATGGAAACGAAATGCAGAAAAAAATAAAGGTAGGCTTAGTTCCCGCAGGCAATTTGAGCAGATCAAAGGGACAAAACCGAATGCTGTACTTCAAGGGCTCCAACGGTACAATATACAAAAAATATGGCTACAAACGTTTCAATATCCAATATGAATATTATTTAAAATTTGTAATTTAACACTAAATATTATTTAAAAAATTTAATGTAATAATTCGAAAGGATTACTTGGAGTGCACACATCAAAATTGAAAGAAATACCACGACTGAAAATACTGTACGCACTTTTTTCAGATCGTAAAACTGTAAACGAGATAGAAACTAAATATACCTAAATTAATCTGTATGAATACAGCCCTCAGAAAAAATTACAAGTTCAGCAAAAAATGAAAATAAGTAGTTGCATAATTAACAATCTTTACACACTAATACAGAATCCCCATGTTGTATGTATAAGAAAACATTATATTTGAAGATTTCAAAACCATATCTTTTTTTTTTTTACAATTTTTATTCGAAAAACATCTTTTTGTGGATTATAATTGGCGCATTACTACTCCATTTCCTAGCAATTAATTTTATATTAACAAATAGTCATTAGGGTAAGCCCGTCAGTGATGGACAAAGCTAAGGAAATTTTCGTGTTTTTGGGATTATGAAGTCGAAATTGTTAATGTTATAAGCTTTTCTGTTGGACATTTATAATCTCGTAGGTCTCACTTCTCTATTTAGCACTTTAAAATTGAAAACAAATATTCAGTTGTGCAGGTATAATCTCCGTTTAAAATACCATTTTGCACTAGTGATGGATACCCCGAACTTAAATTCTTCTAGTAATGAACAGGGGATTGGTACCAGTAATACACATACCTCAAAAAAATTCAAAGTTTGTATTTAACTATATGGGTTTAGCCCCAGTGACGCGGTTGAGAGAGAAGTGCAGGGATCTCCTGGAGTCATGCTTTTCCCTCCACAGTTGGAGGGACAAGTCTGGTTTGGAGTTCTCTCGCCAGATTGTAAATATTGTATATAGGTATGTATTTGGGGGCGGGGTGGCCGAATAGGCTAAAGCGTGTGTAACAGCACGCTAGTTGCCTGGCAACCGGATAACAGAGATTTGAGATGATATAAAAAGTACGAGTTCGCGTCCCGGTGCCGGAGGGGATTTTAAATTCCCCGCCCTCACCCCCCGGCCCGGGAAAATCCCGTATAGCCTAAAAGGCGAGGTAGGGAAGAACAAAAAAAAAAAAAAAATATATAGGTATGTATTTGTTTTTTTAATTTATTTATTTTTAGGTTATTTTATTCTTAATTATTGTATATATATATATATACATATATATATATATATATATATATATATATATATATATATATATATATATATATATATATATATATATATATATATATATATATATACATTATTTTGTATATATACATTATTGAACGCATCGTAAACGAAACTGTCCTCTTCTTTAACAGTAACCTCTTCCTCGCTCTTGGGTACATTAGAGGATTCATCGTGGCCTTCCAAGTGACGGGGCCTTCAGATGGTTGAAGAAGAGGGTGATAATAGCCAATATATGTATTACAAATATGTTTATTTGTTAAATATACGTTTAAACAGTATAACATTTTGAAGTAACAACAATAATAAATATATTTATTGAAATTATTGAAATATTATTTTTCTTTATCATTTATTTTATTTATTGTACATAGAGTGTGAATGTGATCTATGAACACTATTATAAATGAATTTGAGACAGATTGTAATATTTTTAAATAAAAAAGTTTTAAAAAAATTATAAAGAAAAAATAACATAAATGTTCAACTTGCTCTTAGAAAAACTGTTAGTAGAAAGGTATATAACACACTGATCTCAAGAACACTACAGAAACAACAACGATAGGCATTTTAAAATTAGCTTTTGAGAACATAGATCATAAATTTATCAATAGAGGGCATTGTTCTTAAATCTAGAAAAAAATTTGATTCTTTAAATCAACAAGGAAGCTAATTATTTACATTTATTATTATTTATTTACATTAGCTAATTATTTACATTTTCCCAAATTTTTACAGTTTAGTTGTTGTTCCAAAAGATTTAAACGGGGTGCCCGATAACCAGACATTATGAGTTCAAATCCAGGTGTCGGCGGGACTTTAATTCTGCTATTAATCCCCTGCTCTCACACCTTGTAATTGTAAATGTTAAGTTTTTTAAGTTTGTAGGTTCCTCTTCAAATTGTAAATATGCCTGTTATTTTTTCTTCTTTCAATCTTAATTTTTAACTATAATGGTTTTTCAATTTTTTTCTAGTAATTTTAAATATTTAAATTGTACTTTCTAACTTTTCTTTTTTTGATATTTTTTTTTTGTCTATCAAAAATATATTTGCGCCTGTCAACCTATTGTTGACAATCAGCAAATGTGATGGCGATAATGATATAATGACATGACAGGCATTGGGAAGGAAAGTACTCAGCAGTACCTCTTCCCTAACTTGTTCCAATTGGTTGTCTAAGGAAGGAGATCTCTCGCCCAACGCCTTTTTAGTCTCCTCCTCATGTTCTGAGGTATGTCAGCTGTGGCCATGTCTCTTATAAGTCTGTTGTTATGTCCATTTAAATTTGTGCAAAATCGTTGATAAAGGATCGTTACATGTTGGTCAACTGTTGGAAAGTGGAGGTCACTATGTAGAGTTTTGTTAGTCACGTACCAAGGTGCTTTTGTTATGAGTCGCAATAATTTTTATTGGAACGTTTGAAGTTTTTGTAGGTGGGTCTTTTTAGCGATACCGTATATTTGTGATGAATACGTCCATATGGGTTTAAATAAGTATGTATATGTATTCAGTTTCTGTTTTAGTTTTAGTTTTAAAGATTTTTTAAAAATTAATTTAATTTTTAAACCATATTTTTAGATTATATTCCTGAAATCATTAACTTATTTAAATTTTTAACTGTTAACTTATCTTTTTCTAATCTTCAATGTTTAATTTTAATGGTTCTTGTACTTTTTTAATGTTTACACTGTATTCTTTAACTTCGCCTCTATTAATATTAATTTTTACTATTTAAAAATGTATTTTTTAGCTTTTATTCTTAATATAATTAATCTTTATTTTTATTGTCTCTGTTATCATATCTTCTATTAAATCTTTAACTTTCAATTTTTTTAATTTTAGTTCAATTGTATTATCATAATCATCTGTAACTATTCTAAACTTTTCAAACTTTAAATTGTATTTCTTAGCTATAGTTGAGTTATGTATGCCTGTGTGTAGTAATTGATCAAATTGTAATATAGGGCGAAAATGACCCAGGTGGTTGAAGAGCCCAAATATGTATAAATAAATAAGTAATCCCCTGCTCACTCTCCTGGTTCGGACGAAAAACCTTAAAGTCGAAAAGGTAGAAGAGAAGAAAGAAAAGTTCCACCAGATAAGCGATACAATCCGTATTTAACTACTCCTCTATTAATATTAATTTTTATTAATTAAAAATGTATTTTTTAGCTTTTATTCTTTATTTTTATTGTTTTATTATGGATATGTTTCAGCCTAACGTTTCACCGATCACTAATATTATTATTCACCATCACAAAGGTGGTGTAGTAACCGATCCAACGTTATTTGATCACTATGATTGAAAGCTTATCTGCTGCTTTGTACAGTTGCTGCAGCCCACCACTGAGACAATATCCTCTAGCGGTCGGATAGATAGTGGCTCCGTAGTGAATTTGAGCAATAAGACAAAACAATAGCGAGCGGGTTCGAGTCCCGCTGGATGGATTGTGGTCAGTAATCTGTGAATGACGGCTCGGCAGACCACAATCACCGACCAGCCCTGTCCGGGCATGCATATCATGATCCTTCTCTTGTTCCATGTGTTTGTGAGGGGATAAACATCTATCTGTAGCCAGGATAAACTAGAAATTCATGATCATTATTAAAGCGGAAGAAAATATACTTTATAAATGTATATATATATATATATATATATATATATATATATATATATATATATATATATATATATATATATATATATATATACTTTGTAACCGAAAAAAGCTTCTACTGAAACGAAACTATATCTTACTAACCTATTAATAAATATCTTAACTTGGCAGTTAAAAAATCGCTTACATGATATAAATGAATTGAACCTCCAAAAACTTATATAACGTGACATTTTTCGTATTGCGTATTGTATTTTATCTTTTAATGATGACATGAAAAATATTACGATGTAAGACGATATTAACATAAAATTACATAAAAACAAGAACGGGCAGAACTTCAGCAAACCTAGTTAGTTAGTGGTATGAATGCAATTAACATCCTCAATAACACCCTTAAAAGGCTCACAAGAAGCTGTATGAGAGATCGCATCGCTTGGAAATGGGTAGAAGATAGTGTTGCCCAAATGCAAACTCAGTCTTGGTCATGGTCTTGGTCTTGCGCAAGAGTCTAGCAACAGTCTTACAGTTACTTATTAGCTTATTACTATAGAGATCTTATTACTGTAATTTTTAGATAGAAGAAACCTAACTAAGCCCGAATGAAAAATTAGATAAGTTAAATACAAAAGCATATTGGTTATACCAATGTTTTACATATAGTAACTGAAATTGTCGAATATTACTAACTATTTTGCCTTCATTTTTATTTAAAAAATCGATTCATTTTACCAGTCCTAGTCTTGGTCTTCCAACAGTTAGGCGGCCTTCGTCTTGGTCTTGCTAAGTGCAAAGTGCAAGACCAAGACCGATTTTGGGCACCACTAGTAGTGGAAGAGATGCTGCTGGGCACTCCTATCCCTCACGGCTCTCAATGCCTTACTACTGTTTTCCTTTAAACAGTGAACTCATTCGTCGTATCATTGATAGGTGAGGGTGAAGAAATAAAGTTAAAAAAAAAATCAGTTGTCAATCTTTCTTCCTCTATTTTATCAGTTTTGGTTTACTATTTTCAATAATCAACCACTTTGATCGAACGGAAAATTCAAAAACTTAACCCCCTCTCAAAATTTGAGGTTTTACATTTCAGGATTGTTATAATTCGAAAAACAGTCAGTGCGCCGTCCGCTATCCGCGCATTTTCGTTGAAACTACTGGACTGATTTTTTTTCAAATTTAGATTAAAAATTAGAAATCACCCGAGGATGATCCTCCTTCATCGACATTTCTACCCGCTTTTTCCTTTCAAGATGGCAAGCGAAAAACCTGCGTTGCTATAGACTATAGCTCCTAAACGAATGTACAGATTTCAATGAAACTTCGCCTAAGTCTTATTCTCGATCGTTTTTAAATTTATCTATATAACATTCTTCAACGAAAAGGAGCTGGAAAAAACGTTACGAGAGATGGTAAAATTAGATTTCGAATAACTCAAAAATAATACACTTTTTTGTCGATTTTGTATGGTCGTTACAATTTAAAAGTTTACGGAATATCATTAAAAAAAAACACATTTAAAATCGGACAATTAGGAGCAAAGATATGGTCTATAGTTGTTTTTTATATGTTTTACTGCAAAGGTTATATCCTTTGTTTTGGTTTTTGATTTTTGAATGCGCTACTGAAGTAATGCCAATTTTTTTTAGCGTATTACTAATGATTAAAAAAAATTGTATAGTCCAATAATTGGAATATTTTTTAATTCCTTTTTCTTTGTCACTAGAAAGATAATGTTACTTTAGATGTAATTGTTTGCAAATAATAAACCATTGTGAAATAATTTGCAGAGTTTTTTGTTTTTTTTATTGAAAAATATACTACACATTCTATTTCGAGATAAACAAAATAAATAAAGTATTAGGTTCAGCTAGTATTTTTTTTTTTAGTTCATTCTATTAAATAATAAAGAAGTGTATCAGATCGTTGTACCGTCGAAATAAACACAGCTCCTACATCCTACAGTAAATGTCCCGAGGGACTTGGCTAATATATTTTCTAGGAAAACCTAGCGGATTTATTTTCTGAAGCAGCGTCAAACATAAAATCGGAAAAAGACGCCTAGGATTTCGCTGTAGGTTGTAAATATGCGACAAAAAAAACCTCTCCACAGCGGAGCGAATTCCGGTCTAATACGATAGAGATGTTAGTTCAACATCGAACCTAAAGACGGCGTGTCAGTTTATAAATTCAGCTTTTCATCCCCTTTTTTGTATTGGAAATAAATTAGACCTAAATGTACGTATATTAAATACAAATAAAAAAAAAATTTCTTTTTTTGTTATACTCTTCAATACATTTATGATATTTTTGATTCATTTTTTTTATTTTATAATTTGTGATAGTCAGCTGTTTGATTTAACCTTATTCAGCTCATATTTTATCTAGTATTAATTCTTTTTGTGTTAGGATGTCATGACGTATTAAACAATATCTTTAAATTAAACAGTTATTTTTGCTGCTTTGGACAGTTAATGAGTTATTTTCTGTATATTTTCCGCTCTAAAATGTTCAAGTTCGTTGATAAAACTACAATTGATGACAAATCGACGATTTATTTGAGCTACCGGCATTTTGGAGTGTGAATGCTTTTTTTTTTTGGTTTATTATTTGCGATAATCAACCATTGTGATCGACCAAAAAATTCAAAAACTTAACCCCCTCTCAAAATTGGAGGTTTCAGGAAGCGTAGAATTCGAAAAAAGAATAAAAAAATGTTTGTCCGTCCGCCGTCCGCGCATTTTCTCCGAAACTACTGGACCGATTCTTTTCAAATTTGGATATAAAATTAGAGGTCACCCGAGGATGATTCTCCTTCACCGACATTGCTATCCGCCTTTTACTTTTAAAATGGCGGCCGAAAAACCTGCGTTGCTATAGACTATAGCTCCTAAACGAATCTACTGATTTCAATGAAACTTTGCTAAAGCCATTTTCTCGATGCCTTTTAAATTTCTCTATACAACATACTTCAACGAAAAGAAGCTGGAGGAAAAGTTACGAGGGATGGTAAAATGAAATTCCAAATAACATTATCAAATAACATAATAAAATTTACACATTTTTGACGATACTGGTTTTTTAAAAGTTTACAAAATTTCCTAAAATCCAAAAAAAAAAATCAATTAGGAGCAAAGATATGGTCCCCGATTTTTTAAATATGTTCTACTCCAAATGTTATACCCTTTGTTTGATTTTTAAATTTCTAATATGTCACTGATGCAATGCTATTTTTTTAGCATATTACCAATGATTACAAAAAAAAAAGTTTGGTCCAATAATTGGAATCACCTTTTATTTATTTTTCTTTGTAACTGGGAAGGTAATGTTACTTTAGAGGTATAATTGTCTGGAAATAATAAAACATTGTGGAATAATTTGCAGCGTTTTTTTCTTTTCATATCCCTCGTCTATTGGAACAGTGCAATTTAAAAATTTTGAAAAAAAATAGTTGTTTTTTATCTTAAGTAGTCAGAAAGACTTGTTTAATCGAATATACGTCATAGTATAATAGGTATATACAAATATTAAATTGATAGAAGCATTTTACACAGGTGAGATAAATTTTAAAATTATTTTACTTATATAATAATGATTTTAATTATATTTCTTCTTCTATAAAATTAAATGATTTGACGTGATTGTTCTCCTAAATGAGCCATGTCTTGAATTTTTAAAAATAAATTAATCAGATTTTCATTCTTCCTTCATATTTTTTACTTAAACTTTTAACTTTTACTGACCTATATATGTAATATATAATAAGAGGAAGTATTGCGATCCTGAACATTTTCTAATCCGAGTTTTTAACGGAAATACACGTTTTGAGGTGCCCTGAATCCAAATAACCAAGTCTTCGAAAATGGTCTGCGTGCGAACTGTTGAGGTTTATATGCGCCTGAAATGTCGGAAGAACGTCAAAATCGACAAATCGGAAGTGTCACTTTATATCGTTGATTTAAAACACTTTTTCCAATTTTCTCGAAAACGGCTCAAACAATTTTGATTAAATTCAATACATCAGTGTAAAATTAAGCGGATTTTAATATATCGTAGGTAGTATTCTTATTTATCTTCTCTATTAATGATTAAATTTCTAATATTCAAGATTTCTTCCTCTGAAATAATTGAATATTTCACATTGAGAACTTATATGAAATATGGTTAAATACAATAAATGAAGATATTTTATTGCTAACTATTTTTTCGACGAGTTTCCTGATAAATGTTTTCAGTAAAACTGAGATACTATACACGTCCTTAAAGTAAATGAAAACCGATGTAAACGTATGAATCTAACTGATTAGATGGGCGGGAAAACCATGTTAATTAATTACTTTAAATGAAGTAAAACCGTTGTTTTCACTTTGACTTGCGTACATATGAAAATACTTATGTACTCTAAGGTTGGTTAGTGAAAATTCTGTGATGCGCGCACTGCACAAAATCATCTGTCCTTTCGCTGGAAATTTATTTATTTCCTCAAATCACTCGTTTTTCATTATCGTCCCTACTTGCAACCTAAGTTTATTTTCATGGTTCTTTTTTCTGGTAGATATCATATAATAGATTTAGATAATTTAAAATCCATCACATAACATATGTTTATTTTATCTAAGCGAATCCAACTTGATATACTCTACGATAAAGTTATCATTTAAATAATTGAATAAAATATAATGCATTGTTCATACCTGATATTTCGTTACGACATGGTTTATATTTTATCAACATTTTGTTATTTTATCTGCGGCGTTAAATACTTAAAGTACTTTGTTTTTCATTTATTTTTAAAAGCTTTATCTTATTATTTTTATATTCTTCATAATTTAACCCAAGAAGAAAATTTATTAACATATAAGTAAGAGTTGGTAAAGTTTTAAAAATGTTACTATAATAAATAAAAAACACTATCATTTGATGAAAATATTAATTTCAAAAAAAGGAATTTTAATAATCTTAACTTATTAAACTTTTAACAAACAAAACATATCTCGTGTTCATATAAAAATATTTGCTATTACTAACACATTTTGATAAAGTCAGGAAGATTGTTCCAATTTTCATAGCTACGTTTCGGCCGGTGAGCCATCTTTAAGCCATTTTATCAAACCATGCTTTTTGCATGTAGTGCAAAGTCAGATTAAATTCAACGACGCTATGTAAATTGAAATAAATATGGCGAAGAAATAAAACACAGCCTTATTGTATAATATTAAAAAATAGTCACCTAAAACAAGCAAATATGAATTTTAAATTGTTCTTATTATTTAAAAAAAATGTTTTTTTTTATTTCTTTATGACATTTACAACTTTATTCCATAAATACATCAAGTAAATTTGGACATAATTGATATAATGACATGAATACACTTGCTGAGTAACTACCCAATGGTAGCACTCTAATGATATGACTACATTAGGAGATCACGGGGCCTTTTTTAAAATGAAAATATTTTACACCGAATAAAAAGACAAAATAAAGTCCTTCATACTTATTTCTTTACGGCTTGGGAGAAGTTATTGGTTTGACCACATCATCAATTTCTGCTTGCACACGCACTTAGATATGTAACGATTCGATCAGAGAACGACTGGATTAAATTTTAATTTTTGTTGATCAAATTAATCATTGATATCACTGGATTGTTATGAAACAATTTAGTCTTTAAAAAAAAGTATATATTAAATTTATTTATTTATTTGTTTTTTATTGTTGCCTCTACCCAGCAGGGTCATTGGCAACACTTCCTATTTATATTCTATTGTAGAACTTTATTATTTTTAAAAACTGTAAGGTTTTTTCCACGGCGTTTTCGTTGTCGCTGAGGTTTTCTTTTAGGCTCTGAGCCATATCCAAATTTTTCCTAACATTTTTAAATATTGGGCGGTCTTGGATGATGTGTTGGACAGTTCTAGTCCTATTAGTAAATAGGCTGTGAAAATTCACAATGCCCAATTCGTAAGCGGCAGAGGGCTGTCTCTTCTTTTCTAGAGAGTCGGTTGCTAGTTTTCCATTTGGAACAGTGGCTTTTTATTCCTTTTAATTTGGTTTCTTTCTGTTCCCATACCTTCTGCCACATTACCCGCAATTTTTTTTTTAAATGATGTATGAAATCTTCTATCGGGATTTCTTTGATTATAACTCTTGGATTTCTAGCTAGTCTTCTCGCCATATTTGCTGCTTTGTCTGCCTGTTCATTCCCGACAATTCCGCAGTGTGAAGGGACCCACATGAATACTATTTCCTTTCCCTTTTCTGTCAGTTTCCACCAGATATTTTTAATAGATCTTGCCAGTGTAGTTGTCGGTGTTCTCTTTTCGATGGCCAGGATTGCGCTTTTTGAATCCGTCCCCACTATCCATTTGTTTCTCTCCGTTGAATCAATGTAAGTCAAAGCTTCTCTAATAGCGATCATCTCTCCACTAAACAGAGCAGATCTCCGGAAGTTTGAAGTATTTTGCTATTTGGGAGTTGACAATAGCACATCCTATTTCGTCGTTTAGTTTTGAAGCATCAGTATAAATGATATTACATTTTTTATGCTTTTCCATTATTTTCAGAAATAGGGTTTGTGTTTCGATAGGAAGTAGCGTATCTTTTCGAGAGCCAGCCATCGAGTTCTCTATATATTAAATTATAATAATATAATAATAATAATAAGGCCTAGCGAACCCGAAGGTTCGATGCCGACACCACCAATCGCTTGTTACACACCTCCCTCCACCGTTCGCCGTCCAAACCCAGTCCCTTCAGATCGGCTTTAATGCAATCTTCCCACCTTCGCTTCGGTCTACCCCTCGGACGCTTACCATTCGGCACAGCAAATATTAACCATTTAGGAATTCTCTCGTTACTAAGCCCGACAACTTTACAAGCCCATTTGATTCGCCGCGATGAAATTACCTCAATTATATTACCCGGATACATCTCACGCAATTCGGCGTTGTGTAACCGTCTAAACTCTCCGGTTAACTCATCCTTCTTCGGTCCGAATATTCTACGCAATACTTTACTTTCAAAAACCTTAAGACGCTGCTCATCTCTTAATGTAAGCGGCCAAGTTTCGCATCCATAAAGAACTGTAGGCAAGATAATTGTTTTATAGATTCTAATTTTTAAGTTTCGGGACTAGAGGCGCGAACTAAGTAGTTTTGTCACAGAAAAATAACAAGCATTCCCTGCCTTCAGTCTAACCTTAATCTCTTCTTCAATTTCGTTTTTTCTAGTTATCGTAGAACCTAGATACCTAAATTTATCTACCTGTTCAAACATATTACCATCTATATCGATATCACCAGTAGTATCGCCATTTTTGCAGCTAACCATATATTTTGTTTTATTCACGTTTATTTCGAGTCCTAGTTCTTTACCGGCTTTCATTAACGTTGTCGTATTTAGTTTTATAGTTTCAACGTCTTCGCTTATCAGTACCAGATCATCAGCATAGCCCAGCACGGATGTTGTCGCGCCCAGATCCAACCCTTTCTCGGTTCGCATTACCTCCCTAATGGCATGTTCTAATGCCAAATTGAACAGGACAGGCGAAAGAGAATCCCCCTGTTTTAAGCCCGAACGAACCTCAAATTTTTCGGACAAATTATTACCGATTCTAACTTTATTGAGTGTCTCCGTCAATATATATTAAATTATAACTCATTAAATTTTAAATATTAAATCAATTAATAATTTTAAGCACGTGTTGAGGAAATATATAAATAGTTTATTTCTGAAACCATTATTGTTCCAGAAAATACCGTTGTATGAAATTTAAAAACAATTAAGCTTCCATTAAATCTCAAATCCACCACTGAAATGATTCGAAATAAAAAAAAAATAATTAATTTTAATTTTAGAATACTTTATTTTAATTACCTCCAAGTTCTGTTATTTTAATTTACGTGAACAATTTAGGGAAGGGTAAGTGACCTTTGAAGGTGGCAAGTTTAAAGTATTAAATGTGATTATAAAAGGGACTGTCAGTTGAGAAGTTATTAAGTTATCTCTCAGGAACTTTCTCTCCTAACGAAGACTTATCTCAAAGCTCCTAGCTTCTGTCAGCTGTGAAATGTATATATCTATCAAATCAGCTGTTATCTGTTGATCCCAAGGTCATTTTAACAGCTGTCTAAATATTATAAACGTCTACTCACACGACTTTTCTTCCTATTATATACACTTTTATACGACTTTAAATATGTCCATTACAAAAAAAAAAAAATGCCAATAGTTAGTATACTTACTATTGCTTCGATAGTGAGAAAGCAAAAATAATTATATCAATTTTCCTATAACCTATCAGAGAAATTATTATTCTTTGATGAACGTAATGTAAACGGTCATATGAATAATAATTAAAATCAGCTATCGATTTTGATACAAATTAAAGATATTTTTCAGAGAACGTCAAATAAGTGCGTTGTAAAAGATATCAACAAATATTTGCATTTATGTTTTTAATTAATGTAATTTTTATATTATTATTTATTGAACACGTCCACTGTACTTTATGTATTAGGTTAGAAAGAGAGAGTAGAGATATGAGGAGTGGGAAGATGTATAAGGGGAGAGAAGGAAGAGAAAGGGTACAGAATGATAATAAATGAAGAGAAGAATAGTTGGGGTGGTCAGTCAAAAAGGAAGGCAAAAATATTATTATTATTTATCTCTTAGCTCTTAGTCATTATTCTAACAATTTCATTTTACTTTATATTTATCTATTTTATTTTTTCTATTTTTTTTATTTGTTATTATCTTTTTTACCACCATTACTTATGTTTCTCATACCTTGTTATCTGATTATTTTCTTAGCCCTGATGAAGGCCTGAACTTCAGGTCGAAACGTCCGCATATGTAAAAAATAAATATTAACATTTATTTTTGCCTTCCTTTTTGACTGACCACCCCAACTATTCTTCTCTTCATTATCCACGACAGTCAACCAATTACCAATAAATGATAATAAATGAATGAAAGAAATAGTAAAAATAAAAAAAAAATAATATAAATATATACAAAAAATATTGTATACTATGCTCATACATATTGTTAATCCTATATAATTGTATATTAATTTTAAATATTGTCTGTAGTGATTAATAAGTATGCTGTGTTGTTAGCAATCCAATGTAATTGGCCAGCACCATTTTATTTTACGATAATAAAAAGTGATTCTCTCTCTATATTATTTTTTACATTCAGTTGTCCAACTATGGAATATTAAGTAAAATATTTAGTAATACCTTTGTTTTAATCAATACAATTAACCATAGGATTTATTGAGGAGCGATGAAAATCTAACTAAAAATAAACGGTTCCATAGAAACTAAATAGATTTTCAAATACAATAAATGAAAACCTCAAGCTTCATTTTAACTTTATAAACCAAAAAATATTTAATACACAGAATTGTGATAATTTATATCATTTTTTTTTTAAATATGTATATATAATTAAATTATTATCGTAAAGATATTTTAATTATTTAAAAAAATAAGCTGAAAGTAGGATAGGAAGTGATATTATTATTTGTATTATGTGTCGTACCAGATTTGTTAGTATGTATAACTGTTTTATATATATACTTGTAGGCCCGTGCGAAAAATTCGCGCAGCATATTGTTATCAAAAGGCAAATTAATAATAAAATAAAATAATGCAAGGTATCAACAGATAAAGATATTAAATTTTCCTTGATCGATAAATATAATAGACAAAGAAAACAAAAATTAATTTAAATCTTCATTTCTGATTGGAACCAACTTGTATACAAATTTCAGTAAGCTGTATCTTTGTCCGATTGTCCGATTTCAATGATTTTTTTTTTTTCATCTTGTAGGGAATTTAGTAATCTTTCATATAATCATGGGCATAACCAAGGGAAAAGTGTGTAATTTTTTAGTTATTCGCAAATAAAGTTTGCTTTCTTTTATAACTTGTTTGCCTGAATTTTCAGGGTGATTGGACTATTTTGCCCGCCTGAAGGAGAAGAAAGCCTTCAAAATTAGTGGCTCAATCTTGAGATTTGGTGAAAAGTTGACGAAGATATGGCTTGCCGATCAAGAACACCATTGATAAATAATATAAACTCCTCCTCTCTCGATCATAGAGGCCTCAAGTCGACGAAATGAGACATGTATTCAATGACAGTACTACAATTAATGTAAGGTTGTTTGGATGCGAACCCCATGCCTTGCGTTATAGGGTACGTTTATCGAAAATAGTACGTTTTGGGGCTTAAAAACGCAGGATCCGATAATTCCGGAGGATCTTGCTGTACACATCAAAATCTTCAAGGTCCAATTTGTCCCGCATCGATCTACAGACCTACCACCGTTCCAGTATTGAAGCCTAGCAAAATGTTTGTATAGACTTTATTTATTTTAGAAAGAAAAACAAAAGTGGAGAATACGATTCGGTAACCCCCCGTGAAATTCTGGATCCAACAGCGCCATGGTATTTGAGCATGACAGGAGCTTATATTTGGTACAAAACCGATTTCGAGCCTTACTGTAATAATATATGTGGGGATATTAAAGCATTTAAAAACTAAGTTTTAAACCTATATATTTTTCAGTAACACATGCTTAGTCAATTCAATATACTTTCAAATTCAATACACATTGTAAATTTGCTATGGCCCGATATAAATTTTTCTTTTTTACTTTGCTACCTAAACGAGGTAGAGAAAGTATTGCGATCGGGTCAAATTTCCGACATGCGGTTTTCGACGGATCTCTACGTTTCAGAGCCCCTCTGAATCTGTTGTCCGC
This sequence comes from Nezara viridula, assembly GCA_928085145.1. NCBI lineage: Eukaryota > Metazoa > Arthropoda > Insecta > Hemiptera > Pentatomidae > Nezara > Nezara viridula. The sequence continues at coordinate 7,941,920 of OV725082.1, forward strand.
ACCACACTAGTTCACTATTTACTCTACTTTTAACAGAAATTATTGTTTGACAAAATTAGAGCAATTTCGTTCAGCAATATTAGAGGGAATAGAAATATTTGCACTGATCTACCTTAAGCCGGGTTACATTGCTTTAATTTATCAAATGAATCGGACTCAAATATTTTCTTTGATCAATTTTCAGGAAAATAAATCTAATTCCATTTTTTTTTTTTTATGGGCAAATGTAAAGTTATAATTTTTTTGCTGAAATAGGTAGGAAAGTCGTGTGAGTGGAAAAACCAGATTTTTAGTTTTGTCGGAAATTTATTAACATTTCAAAAAATAGGCTGAATCTTTTTTTCGCACGCTGGCAGGTCTCAAACTTAAAGATTCATTAAAAAACGCACATCGAAAATTTGACTCGATCGCAATACTTTCCTTACGTAATTGCGATAGGGAAGTAAAAATATACTAAGATTTTTAGAGTTTTTGATAAGAAATTGTCCAATTTGTTATTCAGTCGAATTTGTTTGTGCTTTTAGAAATATAAATTACCTTTTATCTAAAGACAATAAGATAAAACATTAATTAAAATTGATATTAACTGAAATTTTCCGGGTTCATATTTCTTTATAATAAAATGGATTCTGATAAAAAAAACTGGTTTTGGAAATATATTTAGTTCAACACCATTTTTAATATTTAGGCTCGTTTTGTAAAGAAATATAATCACACTGTCTGATTCTTTAAAAGTATCGATATTGGAAACGATGATTATCTCATCTTGAAAAAAAATAGACTAGGGTTAAGTTCACTTTAGAAATAGTCAATAACAAAATTGTATAGGTAACGAATCAAGAATAAAACATTTATTTACTAGATTACTTTCCTATTACTTGTTCTATCTACTTGTAATAGAAATAATTCTATTTCATAAAACATTAGAAAAATATCTTTGAAAACTTAATTTTATTAGATAATAATATAAATAGGACAATTTATAAAAAATATTTATAAAAAAAAAAACTAAGGTGTGAGCTTTAGATTACACGATAGAAGTTAAAACTTCAACAAGGCGAGATTAATAATATGAAATATAAATTATAAATAAAGCTCATTATAAAGAGGATGAATTGTTGAACATTTCCCTCGCTTACAGTATGCAGGTCCTATTTTTAGTTTCTGAGTTATTTTAATCCATATCTTCAATAAAACACGTTATCAATTGGTTTTCGATTCTGTTTTCTCATTTAACGCAATGTCGCGTTAAGATACAATTTCGAATAGTAGCTCATTACGAAGCTTCGTCCTCGTTCACCTTGTCAATGATATGCAAGTCCGATTTTTAATGTTGGGTATTTCAATCCAAAGGCAAAAACACTTCATTTAGTCAACTTTACCCGAGCGTTACACTTTAGAAATGTGACGGCTCAATATAATTTACTCTCTACAAAAAAGTGCAAATATCTACAAATACATTTTTTCCTTTTCGACTCGCTAACACACTGTCACGTTAAGATAAAATTTTGAATTATATCTCATTATAAAGAGGATGAAATGGGAAAACATTTCCTTCGCTAACAATATGCAGGTCCAATTTATAGTTTTTGAGATATTTCAATCTATATGCAAAAAACACTTATATTAGTTGACTACAGTCAACTTCACCCGAGCGTTACACATCGGGGATCTGACAGCTCAATTTAATTCACTCTACACAATATAAGTGCAAAACGCTTAAAGAAGTTTTCACCTTAAAAATGCATACAATGTACCAAATGAGTAACTGACAATTATTTTTTTTTAGAAAAATATTAAACAAAACTTCGTATAGTCTAATAAATAATTATATTTAAAATGTTTTTAAAAAGAAAAATATATATGGTAATTGGACTGTAAATAAAAAACTAAGATCAATTAAATTATTTTATTAAAAATTTCTAAGAACCAAATAAATAATAATTAATAAGATCTATAGTTACATATAAAATATAATTATATTAAGAACTATAATTTTAATTGTTAACTGTACTTAAATTATTGGAGATGTAACGATAGTTTATGGATGTTGTTTTAACATTTCTACCAATTAGTTATGCTGATAATTCTATTGCAATAAAAAAAATATATATATATATACCCTATGAATATTTTAGTAGTTAATCATGTAAATATGATAACTGGAGTATATTGAAAAACAAAATAAATGTAACTGTCAAAATTTATTTTGTATTTGAGAAAAAAACAAAACGTGATATTATCTCAGTTAGACAATTTATTTATTTAAAAAATCTAATAAACAATAATATTTTTAAATGATTTATCTAAGTACCTTTTCAGTAATTGGTACAACATTGAGGCAAACAGGCAATTATCTTTCGGATACACGGTGGCAGACCTGGATGAATGATACGGAACGAAATTGGCGATCATACTTCCTTTGAGAAGAAGATCGCTGGATACGAGAGACGCTTTGTTCGTGTCCATTTTGACTTTCATGGATACCGGGACATCCCATGTGATGGTAGCCTCACCGAGAGAGTATGGTGAAGGTATGTGGTCCCGGAAGTCGTACAAGAAGGAAAACTGAGCATCTACCTCTCCCGTGAACTGAAGAACTCCGTCGTTTTTAACAGGACCCGTTCTGAAGACAGTGTTCACTTGGAGGTGTCCTTTGTCGAAGAGTACCTCGAGGTTAGAACTCCAGGATCCTATCTCGGCGTGATAAGGGTACACTATGTTGGGCACGGTGACGTTCTTCGGGGTGTTGGTCTTGAGGTACGCAGAGAGGATGTCGTCCACGAGGTCTTCATCAGGACCCGCCGACACCTGAAGGAGTAGAGGTGCCAAAAACAGTAAAAGTATCATGCTCGAAGCCTTGCGGTACATCAAATCTAAAAACCTCCCGTTATTATACTCTATCTTTGAATGCCTAATCAGGAATGCGTCTTCTAGAGTGTACAGATTAGATATAAATGTTTTAGAGAAAAAACATCTTGATATCGATAAGGAAACTCAAAGTTTGAACTAAGGTAATATTGGACGTTGCCCACAGATACTACATTCGTTAATATAGTTTTGTAATACAGAATAAAAAAAAAATTCACCACTATGACCCATCATAGGTCTTAGATTCACAACTTGGGAAGAACTTTTTCAAGGCTAACGGTTGCGAAAGCAGATGATTAAAACAGGATCACGTTCAAACACCAGATTTTCCTTCTCAATTAATTAACAGTATCCAACTTTTAGAATCTGGGAGTCCCCCAGAGAAATGTTTCGATCTCAAGGTCGAACTGGTAATGAAATGGAATAAATAGTTACTTGCCGGAATCCAACATGGGTCCATGATATTAGGAGCACAGTGCCTTACTTAGTCACTGAAATATACCACTCTTTGAAAGAATATATTTCTTCTACAGCTAGAGAAGTTTCGGGTTTCTGAGAATTGGTAAAACGACATACAATACTCAAATAATTTCAACTGTTTTACTACTATTTCATTTATAATTTCTATATTATTTTTAGTCATACCGGGTTTAAGGGTTTAAGCTTAAATTATCAAAATTAATAGTTCGGATGCGTGCTACGAAGAAAATAGTAAAATTACAAATGTAAACATCTGTAATTTTTACCGAATGGACCTAACACGTTTACAGTAGGGGAATAGACTAGTCAGTAATATACTTTGCTTCTGTGTTCTGTGTCTCAGGTTCTAGGCCATCTGTGGTAAAGAATTATTTCTTCTGTTAAATCAACCGTGGTTCAATTCTGGAAGATTCTCCTGGCCCCAACAAGCCTCTATAAAGAGGGTACGTTTAATTAAATACTTAAATAAGGAGAAAAATCTGGAGTTGAGTGTAATGTCGGTCAAATCACCTCCTTGCAGCAGAGTTGACCAAGAAAAAGTACTTGCTTACAAGGTACTGAGCCCAGAATCTAATTGGGTTTAGTGATTTTTTGGCTTTTAAAGAATTATGAAAATGATCATAGATAATATCGATAGCCGTCAGTATGTCGATATCGTTGAAATTTAGTATAATAAGAACAATAGAACTACCTCTAACTCTAAGAAACGCATATAATTGTCATAAGGAACACGCGAAATATGGTTTCGTAATATCAGTCATGTGAATCCCTAAAACACTCTAGACCAGCTGGATACATCACGTAATTGATAAAATATATGTGTCGCCTATTTCCAAAGGTTAACCTAATTAATTATTTGACAATTTTTTATAACCGCGAAAACTGTAAGATAAAAATCAGAAAAATAAGATTTTTCTTATTTAAAGCATATATTTCAGAAAAAAATAGATCATTTTAATGGTACTTAAAAACATTAAAAAAACTTAAATTAGACCGCTTTTGAAAAATAATGTTTGATTGAGATTCGGTATGTAAAGAATAAATGGTATGTGATTAGGAGGGGGGAGGAGGAGAAGAAAGGATAAGGAGGAGGGAATGTTATAAAAATGTATCTTTTCAATTACAATAATTTTACAATAAAATAAAAAATCCATTCGAATATATTAGTGTAAAAAGCTTTTGGAATTGTTTTTAAATACTTAAAAGAAACACGTGAAAGTCGAAACAAGTGAAGGGGTGGTACAGACCTCTATTAATCGAATTATTAAGATCCGGCTAAAACTTAGTAAATAGCTTATTCTCATCGTAACCTACAAATATTTTATTTAGGAAAATTTTCGGAATGGGGGCTATTAAATCTAGTAATCGGCAAACTTTCTTTATTTAATTAGGTAAAAAAACTCGTAAATACCCATTTGCTTTCCATTTGAATCTTAAGATAACTTGAGCACAAAGTCAAGAAAAAAAGTGGCCTTCAAAAATATTGAGCCGTTTGGCGTAACCTCCATTTCCAAATTGTCAATAACGATGTTATCTAGGCCAAACGTCTCAATACTTTTGAAGGCCACCTTTTTTATCCATTTTGTCAAATTATCTTACGATCCAAGTGGCAGGCAAATATGTATTTACGATTTTTATTACCTAATTAAATAAACAAAGTTTGCTCACCGCCAGATTGAAAACGCCCCAATTCCAAGAATTTTCGTAAATATAATATTTGTAGGTTACGATGATATGAAGCTATTTACGATGTTTCAGCAGGATGTTAATAATATAATAAAAAGAGGTCTGTTCCACGGTTAATAAGAGATAAGCGACGCTTTTCGAAAGGTAATAGCTAAATGGCGACAAAGCAAAAGTATTATTTTTATATAGCTCCTGATCGCTAAAAAAATTATCATTTCTGTAGGATATATTAGTATGATAACTACTTATAGCAGTTTCAGACTACAAAATAGCACAAAGACAATAAAAATAGACAATTTTTACATACGACCTTTTGCACTAACAGTAGAAATACATATCAGTTTTCTATTACGGAATAGATCAAACTAGGATATTCTTACATCCTAAACAAAATTAAAAAAAATATATATGTACTTGAAACTTGAAGTTGAGCAATAATATTAAATGACAAGAAAAGAGTGAATTATTGTGTCAGAATAGAACCTAAGAAACACGATGTTTCGAGTTAAACAGTTATCATCGAGTTACTGACAAATATATAAATCAATAAAGGAAGGAATGCCGCTGAGCACTCCTATCCATCAAGCCTATCGATACTTTACTTCATATTCTACTTCTTGATAGCAAATTCACAAGTTATCAGTATTTCTGACAGATGAGAATAGAAAATTTAAGTTTAAAAACAAAATTAAGATTACACAAATTATTTTTCTTTTTTATATCAAATGATATTGTTTCTTATAATAACAGAATTTTTAACATTTTACCAAGGCTCAATTATATATTAATAAATTTCATTTTCCTTAAGTTAAGTTATGAAAAAATAAAAAGAATAAGGTAAATCTTTTCAACATAAATGGGGAGGAAAATACTTTATTTATTCAGTTACGCAGCTAAAATAAGTTATATAAATAATATTGTAACGAAATATCAGAAAAGGACATTTTTAAAAAAAAATCATGTTAAAAATTAAATTATCATTAAAATTATGTACTGTACCAAGCTAGATAATATATAAAAAATTGTCTTTCAACTTCAAGATTGTGTAAAAGTTGAGACGTTATATGATGGATTTTAAATCATCAAAATTTATTATGAAATACCTAATATAAAAAATGCCTTGAGGCTTCAGGTAAGGATTGAAAAAAGAGAACGAAAATGAAGAGAAAGAAAAAGAATAGTGATCTGAGAAAACAGAACAAAGGTATATACAAGGATATATACATTCAGTTCTAGTTGCAACAACATCTAAATTGAGCTCCTCTCAGTAAAAAGAGTATATTTATTTATTACATAAATCATAATTATAAGATAAATTCACAATAAATAGTTTTTTACATGAGGATGCTATCTTTTGAAAAAGACAACATTTAAAGCAGTTATTTCACACTGAAATTGTTTATTATTAAATTATTCCTCCATATGATTTTTCCCAACATGTGTTTTTTATTCTAAATAGACAAGTACTTTCTTCAAGTGGAATTCAAATTGATTTAAGAGAAGCACAAACAACTTTCTATATCCTCCAAGGGAAAATATTTTTTCCTATTAAATGTATCATCTATTATTTCCAGTTCTGAAATGAGTTTAGTTGTGTGAAAAAGTTTTTTTCCTGAATTATTTATTCATATGATTTTTGTCTGTTCTACCGATTTCCATTTATAACATATACCATGCCTTCTAGGTTTGAATTGCACGTTCTTCTATTTTTATTGAAATATTTTCTGTTACAATTATATGATCTTATCCTATTTTCTAAGGTGAGTTTTCTATCATTATCTAAATCACTATGTGTTTTATTCTGTTCTAATGCTTATGGTAAACGATCAGTATATTTTTCTTGTAATAAATATTTTTTGAGAAAATCCCGTTTCAATGCACTTTTCAGTACATTTATAAGCTATTGCGGTCCGAATCATTTTATTTTATTAGTTAGCACATTTAGCCTTTCATTGAGAAAATTGGAAAACGGTGCATTCACTGAAGTAAAGATGATGGGTATGATTTCTTTATCTAAAAGTTTTCAAATCCCTTGAATTTATATCTGGATATTGATCCCATCAATATTTGTTTCAGTTAATAAATATCCAATAATAGCATCCCAAATCTCCAATCACACCTCACAAACCTCGAAGAATTTTGTAAAAATTGGAGGATTAAAATAAATTCCAATAAATCCAGTCAAATCACCTTTATCCTTCGTCGTAAACACATGCCTTCCTGTCCTACAGTGTCCTTAAATAAAAACCCGCTTATCCTTGTTGAACAAACCCTATACCTTGGACTCCACTTGGACAAACCTCTAACTTGGAATCCTCATACCAGAATTAAACGACAAGAAACCGCTCAACGTTTCCGACTACTCCAACACTTGCTAGACAAATGCTCTAAGCTTTCAGTTAATTACAAAAGACTCATTTACCTTACTACAATAAGACCTATTTGGACTTATGGGATGGAGCTTTGGGACTCTACTAAACCATCGAATTCCTCTCGTATCCAATCCTTACAATCCAAAATCCTTCGTAAAATCCTCAACGCTTCTTACTTTGTCACAAATAAAATCATGCATAAAGACCTTAATGTTCCATATGTTTCCGATTTGGCCCAATCCAGATACATATCCTTCCATAATAAACTGCAGAACCATCCGAACCCTCTCGTTTCTAACCTTGCTTCCTCCTTGATCCCTGATAAACCTCCGAGGCGAAAAGATGATATCCTCGAGATTGTAAATACATTTTTTATAGTGCTATCAGTGGGTAGTTTCTCAACAAGTGTTTTCATGTTTTAATTTTTTGTTATCAGATTTACTGAATGTATTTTTTCTTAATACAATTGTAAATATTATAAAAAAAAGTATGCTGCAATACTATACTTTTTTTTTATATCACAGTTTGAATATAACCTTCCTATTATTTTTCCATATGATCTTTTTTCCCATATGTTTTTTTTTTAATTGGAAACAGACATGCACTTCAAATGAAATTCAAATTAATTTAAAATAAGTAAGACGAGTTCTCTTATCAAATATATATACATATATATTTATATGTATATAGAAATATTTTTATATGCATAATTGGTAGTGACTAATTTTGTTAAATTATTGTTTTCTTTGAATGGAAGCCAGGTGATTGAGGAGATCTCATAAACGTTGGTTTAAGAATATTTTATTAATAAAAATACATTACAGACAATTTTTTTTTTTTTCACTACATGTATATGGATGGATATCTGTGTATTCAGAAATCAAGTACTTAAGAGACAGAAACGGTTTCGCTTCCTTTTAAAACGGAACTAACCAAGAAACCCTCACAACACCTCAGACATTGATTCATGATGGTTTGGAATGGTTTCTCGCCTCTTGTGTAAAACGGATCTTCTATAAAAACCTCCCCTAGGGGGTCGTACGCGCCTAGAAGCCCTCGCTTCGCCGTGGAACTTGGAGGAGCCATCCTCTCCAGATGTCGAAGGTCGTCATCGTCCATGGCCAGGATGTGGTCGAAGCGGTGGAAGTCTTCGTCGTTCACCTGCCGCGCCTTCCGCTGGATCGGAAATTTCCATAACTGGAGGATCTTGATAGCCCTCGGGTCTGGATCGCGGCCGATGTACCACGTCCCCACTCCAGCACTGTCCACTCGCCACTTATCCTCCAAGGATATCTTCGCTAACATGTTCTTGAAAATCGCTTCGGCCATCGGGGAGCGGCAGATGTTCCCGAAGCCGACGAAGAGTACGCTGCTACTTAGAGAAGCCAGTAACTGCTTTTTAGTCAATACCATCAAGTGATCCATTTCTATTTCTGAGTTTCGAATAGTGTATATGAGAATGATTAATTTACTGATCTGTGTAGAATTTTAGTCACGTCTATGATTGACTTTCTCTAACATATGAAATTTTATTATGTTTTCAAGAACACGAAAAACTGTAAATAAATTCATCGAATAGAAGTTGGTTAGAATTTTCGGTCAGTGAATATACGAAGTGAAAAAAAATAAATTATATTTATTTTTATTTTCTTTGTGCCGATGTTTGAGCCCAAATTTCAGGCCTCCATCAGGACTGAACTAACACAAAATAACATATAACCAGTAGGCCCCTGCGAAAAATTCGCAAATGTTATCAAATTCCAAATTAATAAGAAAAGGAAATAATGCAACGTATCAAAAGATAAAGAATTCAATTGTTACTTTATCGATAAATATAATCGTCAAACGAAACAAAAATTAATTTAAATCTTCATTTTTGTTTGGAACCAACATATTTACAAATTTCAATAAACTGTATCCTTGCTAAAAAATTTTCGATTTCGACGATAATTTTTTCTTTTTGTAAGGAATTAAGTAATATCTTATATTAGCATGGCCATAATCAAGGGAAAAGTGTGTAATTTTTTAGTTATTCGCAAATAAAGTTTCTTTTCTTTCATGATTCGTTTGCCTGAATTTCGGGGTGGACTATTTTGCCCGCCTGACGGAGAAGGAAGCCTTTGAAATTGGTGGTTCGATCTTGAGATTTGGGGAAGAATTAACGATGATATGGCTTGCCGATCAAAAACAATATCGATAATTAATATAAACTCCTCCTGTCTCGATCATATAGACCTCAAGTCGACGAAATGAGACATGTATTTAATGAGAGTACTAAAATTAACATAAGGTTGTGTGGATGCGAACCCTATGCCTTGCGTTATCTCGAAAATAGTACGTTTTTGGGCTTAAAACGCAGAATGTACACATCAAAATCTTCAAGGTCCAATTTGTCCCGCATCGATCTACAGACCTAACTCCGTTCCAGTATTGAAGCCTAGAAAAATGTTTGTATCGACTTTATTTATTTTAAAAAGAAAAACAAAAGTAGAGAATACGATACGCTAATCCCCCGTGAAATTTTGAATCCAACGGTAACCCGTTCATGGCATTTGAACATGACAGGAGTTTATATTTGGTACAAAACCGATTTATACCCTTGCTGTAATAATAAATGTGGGAATGGGAATTAATGAGAAACTATAAGACAGTTATAGTAATAATATGTAGGTAAAAGGTATAGTCTAATAACATGTAGGTATTATACACTTAACATTTTAGATGATGACAAATAGATGATATATTAATTACTGAATTATAAAGTAACGGTAACAAAGTTAGAGAATTATGAATTGATGGAACCAACTTAAAATAAATTTAAGTCAAAGAAGTTATAATATACATATGATAAATTGATGAAATAAACAACAATAAAATAACGGTAACAACATAATGAAATTAACAAATCATCGATAAACAACGTATAAAATAATTGTATGATACATACAATTTGTGAAGTTTTGAAGTAACTGCAACAATATTCTCAGTCAGCTACATTCTCCAAGAGTGTCTTTATTACAAATGAATTCTAACTAAATTAAGACTTATACTAAAATTATCAGTTCTTTTAAATAATGATTAAGTAAAATTTTTCTTAAAGCTGATGATTTATTAAACAAAATTTAAATCTCATTTTTTCCCAAAATAATTTATTATTGAAATAATTGAAATGAAGATTAGATAGGCGTTGATGATCTCGGGATTTTACGTCTCTAAAGCCTTACATAACAAAAACAGCAAAAATTTCTGAAGTAAAAGAACACATTTAGGAAGTTAAACATTAAAGGTAATAAAGTAAATAATAATAAAATAACTGTAACGACTTAATGAATTCACTAAAAACCTAATGAACTAAGATACAAATCGTAATTGGTAAAAATATTATAAATAGGCGTAGTTTATATAGGTCGATGCCTTCAAATGTTAAGAGGAAATGAGATAAACATTGAATAAATTATATATTGATACGATTTTTTGCTTTGTTAAAATGTTATGATTTATTCTGGATTTGAACTAAAATATATATTCTTCTTTCACTTCCAAACTCTTTGGTACCATTTAGTTCAAAATTTTTCACCAAAAACAATTCTTGAAAAACCTCCAACGGGCTGAGTAGAAGATGGCTTAGAGATCTCCTAAATTAATACAATCGCTGTCTTTCCTGTGGGGTACCTCTTACAGTAAACCATATCCTAACCGAATGTTATCCAATCCAATCTTCTAGGGATCAACATCTTCTCAGAAATAGGCTTGAAGAATCACTCCAAAAGGACCGCAATGCTATTAAAAACTTAATATAGTTCCTTAAGGAAATCAAAATATTTAACAAAATTTAATCACATCTTGTAATTGTAAATGTTTAGTTTTTTAAGTTTGTAGGATCCTCTTCAAATTGTAAATATACCTGTTATTTTTATTCTTTTAATCACAATTTATAACTATAATGGTTTTTCAGTTTTTCTTCTAGTAATGTTTAATGTTTAAATTGTACTTTATAACATTTCTTCTTTTAATATTAATTTTATTTTTTAAACCGTATTTTTAGATTATATTCCTGAAATCATTAACCTCTTATTTAAATTGTTGACTGTTAACTTATCTTTTTCTAATCTTTAATGTTTAATTTTAATGGTCCTTGTAATTTTTAATATTTACACCGTATTCTTTAACTTCGCCTCTAATAATATTAATTTTTATTATTTAAAAATGTATTTTTTAACTTTTATTCTTAATATCATTAATCTTTATTTTTATTGTCTATGTTATCTTATCTTCCATTAAATCTTTAACTTTTAATTTTTATAATTAAAGTTCAATTGTACTACCATAATCATCTGTAATTATTCTAAACTTTTCAAACTTTAAATGGTATTTGTTATCTGTAGTTTTGTTATGTATACCTATGTAGTAATTCACCAAATTGTAATAGAGGGCGAAAATGACCTAGGTGGTTGAAGAGCCCAAAACATGTATAAATAAAAAATAAATACAATCACTGAAGTCCACTCAATGGCTAATTTTTCACAAGCTCCTGCTATCACGTTCTTCTTCTCATAAAAGAATCATTTGTTGCGTTTTATTTATACAGTTGTATATTTCAATAAATTAACGAAAAAATCAGATGTAATAATATAACATATTATTACGATATATTATATGATATATACCAAAAGAAATACCAGGCTGTTGTAGATGTCGGAAGATATCTAGAAGGTGCTGAGTACCCATTGAAGATACTGGTGCTAGGCAGACAGCAGAGATAAAAATGTGTTATCTCAGGTGCTAGTGATTAATAATGCCTGAATGAGAGGGTTTCGATTTATTTCTTATTCAGTTGGGTACAAAGAAACGTCACGAACTCGTCGTATCACAAAGGATAACATGACTTCATTTTTCGACTGACGTATTCGAAAAACATAAACATATTCTAGGTACAAATATTTATTAAAAAATATAGTTCGCGCTACACACAACTTTCACTAACCACTCTACTTTGAATAGAATTTTTTTTCTAGCAATGTTGGGTTATTATAAAATTTTAGAAGTGCATTTTAAACGGAGCTATAACTTAAAGCTTACAGGTAACAAATCATTAGGACGATTAAAATTACAAAAAGTCTATTAAGTACATCGAAGGTAGACAATAAAAATTTAGTTACTCAATCTGTTTTTAAAAAACTTTAAAATTTTTTTTTGAGCAGTCATTTTAGTGATTTTTTTTTAACCCCCCAAAATGTTTATTTAATCAGATTAGCTTCAAACAAGAGACCAAACATTTTATACACACTTATTTCCAAATCAGAATTTAAAATCAGACAAAAACTAAAACCATACACATATGTACTCAAACCCCTATGGATATACGCTTCACAGTTCAGCAAAAAAGACGCACTTACAAAAACTATCATTGACAAAATTATAAAACTAATACCAACAGTTTAATACCCTAGTACGTAAACAACAAAACTCTACTACTATCAACCAACACATATCTACCCTTACTCCGATTTCATTTTAAATTATTAGGACACAGCGACAAACTTATAAAAGACATGGCCATCGAGAAGTGACTGAAAAGGTTCTCGATGAGAGATCTTCTTTCCTGAATTACCGAAGAAATTGATATGGCTTTATCCAAGTTTCCGACGACAATATTTCCTAAGCATACACCTTTAACATTTTTTTTTTATTGGGTAATCCTCTGTTAACCTTTTCTGGCATACTGGGGTGGGGGGAGGGAGAGGGGAATCTCTCCAATCTCTCCAGCAGGATTCGAACCCGCGACGCTAGAAACGAGGATGATAGAACGGGCTACGCACTAATACACTCGGACATTACGACCTCGCAAACACCTTTAACAATCCTTTAAAACGAAAAAGCCTCCTAAATTTTCGATTTATTCACTCCTTGCCCTTCTATTCATTCTTTTAACACGAGATCCCATACCACAAACCTGTAAAAAAAAATTGTATTCTCGAAAATCCTCGAATTTGGGGGGTTTTCAATCTGGAGATCGGCAAAATTTGGATCGGCAACACCCATTTGCTTTCCCTTAGAATCGTAAGATAAGTTGATCACAAAGTCGAAAATAAAGGTGTCAGTAGTTAATAAGGCCTTTTTTTAGAAATATAAAATAACTTTATTCTGGGACAAAATCCTTAGAATATCAAAATAGAACATAATTAAAAGACTACATCTGGCCTTAATAAAAAAGGAGAAAGTAAAGAAAATATTTGTTAAAGAGGCTATATACAAAACACTTAAAACTATGATAAAACACTTAAAACTATGTAAAGTTGGAAAAATTATAATTATATACTTTTGAAAAATAAAATAATAAAATATACATTATTTTTCTTTGAGTTAAGGTGTGTTTCTGCTAACAAAGGAAAGACAAAAGCTGACAATATAAAATGTCAGAGTATTTAAATAATGAATAATATGTAGACACATCATTGTCTAATTCTAGCTATAGGTACAGATTTAATTAGATAAGAATAAAAAATAATAAAAAACAAACAATATATGCATTCAGTAGCTTTAAGAGCAGGAAGATATTGTAATATCCCTAGTGAAGTTTACAGTATAGAATAGTACTATCATTTGACGATGAATGATATAATAGAAATGTATAATATCAAAAGTTTAGCAAGCATCTGACTTTTTTTGGGATAGGAATTGAGATAGGAGGATTTTGAATGTTGATATGGAGGGGGAATGCCGAATATTGGGCCGATTAGCGTGACCTCGACCCTCAACATATCAAAATAACGAGGTTACATAGACAAAACGGCCCAATATTTTGGTAGACTTTTTTTTCTATTTTTTTATCAAATATTCATACGATTTAAGTGGTAAGCAAATGGGTATTTATGAGTTTTTAGTTCCTCATAAAATTAATTGATTGATTGAAAACGCCCCAGAAGTCGTTTCAGGCGGATGTTTATAATTTGATAAAAATAGGTTTGCTCCACGGACTATAGTTTTTAATCTAATATATTTTTTATATAAATAATATTTTAAAACGAAATAAGGCACTGATAATTGTATCTAATCTCGGTACTCAAATAAAGAGCATTCCCAGAAACTGAATGTATGAGCCTCAGATAAGAGCCTAAAAGGTGCCTCATTCAGTCCACCTTCGAGCAGCAGCCATGATACTCTTCGTGTTCGCTTCGCTCTTCGCCCTGGTGATCGCAGGTCCGGACGAAGACACAGCTGATAAGATCCTCTCCGCGTTCATCAAGGACAACGCTGGTAAGGACGTACCCTCGTCGAGTTTCGTCTACGCATACAACGTGAACCTCGGGATCATCACGACTTCCATCGACGTCTCCTTCAACGACGGTCAGCTAAACTTGAAGGGCTTCTCCAGGACAGGGCCCGTGGACAACACAGGAGGTCTTACGTTCACAGCAGAGATCGACGCTAAACTAAACTATGCCTACGACTTTCGATCATCGGTTCCAGCACCTTTCGCTGCTGGAAAGGCAGCTATAGACTGGAAAGCTCCAGTATCCATGAAGGTAGTCATCGACGAGAACAACAGGGCTTCCTTAGACTCCATCAGGCTCTTGAACACTGGAACGTTGATTGGAGACGCTATACCGTACGTCGCAGGAAGATCCGCAACGTTATTTCCCAAACAAGACAGCCCTTTTGCCCGATTGTTATTTCTTCCCATGCAAGGTTACTTAAGAAATACATTTAAAAATATTGCTTATTAATACATTTATCATATTTAATTTATTATTATTATTACTTTTGTAAATTCGACCGTCAGTATTCTATAATAACTAAATAATGTTAATAAAATATTTTCCTACTAAATTTTATTTTATATGGTTTATACCTTTCAATAGATTACTCTTCATTTATTTGCAACATAACATAATTTTAGTAATTATTTATTTATTTAGTGATAATTGGGTCATACGGAACTAAGTACGCTAGAGCTTTATTTAATTTATTATTCGAATTTAATTGCAACAATAACCTATTCCTGTTAAAGTTTGTGTTGTTTTATGTTTTAAAACTTCATAGGTTAGTTCTAATATACATAATACGTATGTTTTTTTCAGATTATATTGTTTAAATATGTCAATATTAACTGGGTTCTTTCAGAATTTGGAACAAATTCATTAAGATTTGTAGGTCTTATGGCTTGTTGAGGTGTGTGTAATGATTGTTTAGTCATTGATTAATAAAAAGAGCCACCATCTATCTCTTCAAAAACAATAGAACTGTCAAAAACATATGGGAAAAAGATCATATGGAAAAATAATAGGAAGGTTATGTTCAAACTGTGTGTAATATAAAACAAAAATATATATAGTATCACAGCATAAAAAACATTGGTGAGATCAATATCCAGTTATAAATTAAAAGGATTTAAAAACTTTTAGATATAGAAAACATACTCATTATTTTCACTTCAGTGAATGTACCATTTTCAAATTTTCTCAATGAAATGCAAAACACGCTAATTAATAAAATAAAAATGGTTCGGACCGCAATAACTTATGAATGTACCAAAAAATGCGATGGAACGGAATTTTTAGCAACGGGATTTCATACAAAATATTTATTAGGAGGAAAACATACTGACTGCTTACTAGAAGATTTAAAACAAAATAAAACACATAATGATTTAGTTAATAATAGAAAACTCGCCTTAGGCAATACGATCACACAATCCTATATATTATTTCTAAAAGGTGTTTTTTTGTCTGTACGCCATAACTCCGTCAATTCTTCATCAAATCCAATGATTCACCACGCATTTTGAAGATATTCTTCTCTTTCATATGCGAAAAATAGTTCTATCCCTCCGAAATTTCTTTATCTAACTCAAAAAGTTTGCATTGTTTTCTGTATTGAATCCATGATAATTAGAAAGATTACTAAATTGCCTACAAAACAAATCGTAAAAATCGGACAATTATTAACAAAGATACAGTCCATTAGTTTTGGTATACTTAATAATGTCTTCCTCTTTAAAGATATTCGATTTAGGAGTAGAATAGTCTACTACAATTTTTTTCCTGGCTGATATATTAACTTTATTATTTCTTAAAGGCATTTGTTTGTTCTGACATATTATTTTTTTTAATAATTTATAAAATCCCATGATGAGGGCATTATTTTGTCTTTATTAATTTTATCATCTTTCCAGTCAGCTTTAAAAATAGGTACTAACAAAGCAATTTGTACAAATATTTTGGTTTATTATGTTAAATAGAAGAATTTTGTATTCGACTAAGAAAAAAAAATTATTTTCTTCCTTGCATAATACATATGAACTACTTATTTCCATACTGTTTTGCTATTTCTACAGTAAATGCGAATTATTCGCTCGGGCCAACAAATCAAACATAATATAATATAATATATATATATATATATATATATATATATATATATATATATATATATATATATATATATATATATATGTATATATATATATATATATATATATATGATTATCAATCTTGGTCTACAGGGATTGATACTTTTATGGAATTATTCCAGCCTCCCACCTAAGATATTTTATTTCTCTCCTCTTCTTAAAAATATACATTTACACTTTCGGTGGTCTGTACTACGCTTTTGTTTTGCCCCCTTGGTTTAAAACTTTTCTATCCGAAAATTCATAACCCTGCCGAAATGTGTCATCCTCAAAAATGTTGATGGTAGATGAATATGGATATGTTTTTTTTTTTTTTTCATTTCAACATTCTCTGTGAAACTATTTAGAGAAAAAATTATAACAAACGTTTTTGTAATAAAGATCTTGGTTTATTATATAAGTTTAATATTTATCTATTACAGTGGTTGAACAAAATTAACTTAAGTTATAAATAAACAGTAACTAGTTTTAGATTACAGATATTCTATCATATTTAATTATCCGATCCTATCTAACCTTTTAAATAAAACTTAGGTAAAACTTTTCCTTGATTAGTTGTGAGGGAAAATAAATTTCCCTACCTCGCCATTCGGCTAAATGGGTTTGGCATTGGTTTTATAAAACAGACAGCAAATACCGTCCCTGCGTGTAAACGATGGTGGCAGAATTATTAGGAGACAAATCAATCGGCAACGGGACTCGAATTCTTCAGTTTCACAGGTTGCATGTTGCAGGTTGCCTAAATATACTATATGCCTTCAATAGTTATTAATCATGATTGTAATTATCTACATCATCGTCTTCATTTTATAGCAGGTTTTCAGGAATAAATCCTTTAATTAACAGATTTAAGTGGGCTGGGCCGATTAGTGTTTTTCACTAGTGTATGAGTGTATGGATATGTGTGTATATATATATATATATATATATATATATATATATATATATATATATATATATATATACAGGCAGTGTATAGTCTTGCTTCACTATAGAGCATGCCTCAATCTACACCTTTTCGGCTAACTCTGAGAAATCAACTAATAAAATGAAACTATTACCTTCAAATAGATAATCATTTTTATTAAAATTGATTAAATAAGTATATACGTTTAAATAGTATGTTATGGTTAAGAGTAAATATATTTAATATATAAATTAACCAGCCATTCCTCACCAAGAAATACAAATTGTTGAAACATAAAATAACGGAACAGTCCCTCTCCTCCAAAATATCGTTGTATATCTCAATGCTTCAGTTTTTAAATTCAGTCCCTTATACCATTCATCACTACAAATATTACTATTTTTCATTTTTTTTTTTCTAAATTCTTCAAAATGTACCTACAAATAATAGCTGCGTTTAAGGAATAAATAAATATTTGCTAACATCATCATTTATTATAGAACACATTATTCGATGTTGTCTTTATATTATCTGTTATTTTATCAGTGTCTTTAATACTTGTTGAAATGCTTTTAACACCATTGAAGCACCAGCATGCATTTGTCAATGATAACACTAAATGTGACCAATATGTATTTTTTGATAAACATTTTGCCTTTTTTTAATCAGTCCCTTAGTTTAAAATTTAATTTTTAGAATTTGTTTATTAAGATAATTTTTTTTCAAAGTTAGAACGATAACTTAAAGTGTTCAATACGTCATCAATCACTACTTACGTCATCAATATCCGATTCGCTGATCATTAGATGAACTATGTAGTAAAGGAAATTATTGCGATCGTGAAATTATCGAATCTTAGTTTTCAACGGAAATACGCGTTTTTAGGTCCCATAGCCTAGCTCAAAATCGAAAAGTCACACGAAACTCATATTACATATTTAAGATAGGTATATGCCTTAGAGGTCACAGCAACGTTTTCTTTAAAATCGGCTTGCCGGAGTGCTCGCATTTCCTTAAAATGCCATTTTATATTAACGATGAAACACATTTATACAATTTCTCAAAAACTGCTCAAACGATTTTGATTAAACTAGGTTTACCGTTGTATAATTAAGTAGTCTTTAATATCATTTAGGTATTATTCCAATCATGTCACTTTACTGGACTTAAATGCCCAATGTTTATATACGTCTTCCTCTAAAGAAACTCTCTTTTATTGACAGTAACTATGAAGTTTGAAAGAATATGATAATTGGAAACTGGAGATAAAAAAATGCTTATCCAGGTCGAAAA
Organism: Nezara viridula; assembly: GCA_928085145.1. Lineage (NCBI taxonomy): Eukaryota > Metazoa > Arthropoda > Insecta > Hemiptera > Pentatomidae > Nezara > Nezara viridula. The sequence goes on from OV725082.1 coordinate 7,960,941, forward strand.
TGAATCTTCGGAAATAATAGTCAGAAGGTATACGTATAATATATGGTATGTCTGTGTGTGTGTTAAGAGTATAGCTCCAAAACTAAAAGTAGTGCGAAAGTGAAATAGCATATTTGAGGTTTTCATATGCTAAGGATGTTACAACAACGTTTTCGTCAAAATCGGCTGACCGGAATTGGTACTTTTTATAGTGGGCTAAACACTTTTTTACGATTTTTTTTCAAAAATGGCTCTAATGATTTGAATTAAATTCATCATATCAGTGTAAAATTAAGCAGTTTTAAATAAAATGTAGTTTTTATTCTAATTGATGTTCTCTAACAGGGTTTGTTTTTAACTTCCAATTTTCTTTATTAGCTTTCCCTAAAGTACCCTTTTTTTATTTTAAACAACTGGCCATTTCACATTTATCTTTATATAAAATATAGTATATTATTGTATGGGATGTGTGGAGAGAATCGACGGTAGGGGAGTCTGGCCCATCGTGTAACAAACTTTTCCCGACTACCGTCTACCGTTTCAGTCAATGTTTAAGAAAAACCTCGGAATTCTCTGGAATAGATACAAAATGGAGCTACGTAATTCTTCGGTTCAAAACTGAAAGAACACTATTGTGAAAAAATCGAAATGGGTAAATTTTGAAAGTTCGACATTTCGCTTCCTTTTGAGTTTAGAAAAAAAAATGTTAGGTAATTTTAAGTTGCTTAAGATTGGATATAACCATTTTTTATCTCTGTAAATAAAAAACCGTTCTAAATTTCAATGGTTTTGGGAGCATTGCAGCGAACACACAACGCTTCCAAAGGAGGAAAATTGGATTTTTTACATTCACTGCATTCTTAACAATATAACAAAGAAATTTGAATTACCTGACTATTCGCAAGGAAGCATGCCTAATTTGACTGGACTGTATCAAGAAAACGATTATACCAAGAACGAAAGAAGAACGAAAAACCAAGATTCAATAGATATACGAAAATAACTAAAAAGCAATAACTCAATAAAGGCATTGGTTGAAGTGGAAAAATATCCACAAGGTCTATTGTCTATTGTATCTAATAATAAATTTTATCTTTAAAAAAACTCTTATTGTTACAAACATTTGTAAATGAGTGATAATTATAAAATTTGTTTCTTTAATATTTCTTATCGCTTCAAATTAATTTTATTCGTGACGCAGGAGAACTCAAGTGTCAATTTCTCTTAATAATCATCTCAAATGATTTCGCTTGTTATCAAATTTGTGATGTTTGATCCTTCTTCAGTATGATAGCTAAGCTAATATTACTAATACGACTCATGAACGTAATTTTTAAAATTTTATAATTGAACTTTAATCATAATAATTGAATATATGTAGGATTTTGTGGTGAAATTTTAAATTAAAAATATTCCTTAATAAATTTTAGCTACCTACAGGAGGATAATGAAATTTGAATTTTTATTTTCAAATTTTAAGGGCATAAAACAACAATAAAATAATATATAAAGAATTCTATCCATTTAAAACTATAAATTAAAAGATAATTTTACGTTGTTTATGTAATTCACACATAAAATCAATTACGTTCACAATAATTTATAGATATTCTAATTTATTTAGAAGCGGAACATTTTTAGGTATAAATAGAATGTAAAAAAATGAAATAATATAAATTTTCTATATTTTAATTATAATCAGTCAGGCATATGTCTGAAAAACAATACCCAATGAAACCGTTTCCTACCTAAAATAGGCATAGTTTTTCCAGGTTAATTACAACAGTCAATTACAAAAAATCATATCTAAATTAAATATGTTTTCAATTCCGATCGACTGTATGTTGACCAATTATTGGTGGATTTTCGTTTATTATAGAATTTAAAAAAAACTTTCAAATTATGTGCATAATAAAATAAATCAATGGTTTCATAATTTTACATAACATATTTTTCTCATTTTCGGGGCGTTATGATTGTCTTTCGATAATTGGTGGTCTTACGGATAAGAGAATAGACCCTTAGAAATTGTATTGCTCTCTTCTTCTTAAAAACAGTGAATATCAAAATAGTATTAGAAAAGTTGTAGATCACATATAATTACACTTGACATATTATGCTTCATGTTTTTTTCCCTGTTCCGTGTTAGAAAGTGGATCAAAATCAAAACTTCATAAAAAAAATTATGCTCTTGAAATAATGTATACCCAGCAAAAATGTGGCCGATCGAGAATTCAAAATCCATAAAAATATTTATAGATACGAATAATATCTTCCACAATATTTTTTGTAGCGCATCTTTCATCCGCCATGCAACCACTTTCTAGACGCCCATGGTGTCATTTGAGAATTTATTTATTCTGATTATTTGTTTATTGATAAATATTACAATCTGTCTCAATAAAGGACATTTACAATAGAGTTCTGAGAGGACATTCACACCATATTTACAAATTTAAAAAATAAGCTAACTTTAAATAATATAAAGCTACAAAAGAACAAAATAAAATATCATAGTGAAGGAAGAAAATATAAATGATAGTAAAAATAGAATGAAAATAAATGAATAAAATAGAATTAAAATTATCTTTAAAAAAAAGTAATGAAAATAAACATCTTAGATGCAGGCATACCTATACTATTTAAAGTCGGCCATGGGAACTCCAAACCATACTTATCCCCCACATGTGGAGGGAAAGATAGGCTTGAGGAGATCCCTGCCCTTCTTCCTCAACCATTTCACTGGTATTAAAAGCCTGAAAATTAATGTACAAACTTTAATTAGATATACTTAAAGCAGAAATTGATTACTGCTCAAAGGTTGGTATATGAAAATTATGTGATACACGTACCAGTTATATCGCAGGAAAATGTCACTTCAGTTGATGACTAGGTTCAGTTAATATCTATAAGTGATTTCGTCATGATAACTGGAAAAGTAATTGTTCATAGGCCGGATGACGGGTTTAATTTTTTAATTCTTTTTTTGAACTTTTCGACTCTAACACATTTTGAGACGATACGTGGAATGGGAGTGGCTTCTACTCAAGAAGCACTCAGCGATAAAGTGGGTTATCGCGATAACCTCCACGAACGATTCAGTCGCGACCATGATTCGCTCGGTGCTCCTGCTCTTCTTCCTCGCCGCTACATGCCTCGCCGAACACGAAGATGTCGTGGACAAGATCCTGGCATCCATCTCCGGCAAGTTCGAGAAAACACCAGTCCGCTACTACGTTACGGCCATGCACCAAAACATCAAGTCCTACAACGTTAAGGTCACTCTATTATTGAATAACGGCCAGATGTCTTTGGTCAAGTTGGCACGAAACGGAGACGTCACATATATTTCTCCTACCGATAACGAGGCAACCTTCAAGTTCAAAGCGACCCTGGAAACGCCCATCGCGTACGATTACACCTTCTCCTCCACTTCGAGCCAGTTATCTATTGGTAAAGCTGAGGTAGACTGGAAATCGGATGTGGATATGGTGATCTCCGCTACGACGGAAGGTTGTCAACTCAAGATCACCGACGTCAGGAACACCGAGAACTTCGAAGTTCATTTCGATCCACACGAACTGAACTTATTCCCTATCACGATCCATTATCCTGTCGGTGACGTTGTCGAACAGAACGCCATTTCTGCGCTTGACGGAGCTCTCAACAAAGCAGTCAGTGGTTGGAATATTTGTGATATATTCACTTGTTAATTGTTGTGATTATTTTTAATAAAAAGGAATATTTACTCATGTTCTGTGATAAATTTATATTATTTGATATCAGAGGTATGATTTTATGTAATAATCATTGTTTGCTCAGTCATATGGATGGTGATCATTATAACTTTCACATAACAAGATAATTTATATTTATATTAAATAATAATAAACAAATACTTAAAAGAAATAAAGATTATTCTTTTATACCTCTAATGAACAAGGTGTTTGCAGTCACAGAAAAAAAAAAACTTTATATTACAACGTTGTGGACTAAGTTTCAGAACTTCATCAGGGCCTCCCGTTTGGAATATGTTGGACCAATGGGTAAGTCAATCACATTGGCTTGCAAACATGATGATGGCCTGAAGCCTAGGCAGAAATGAATGAATAAAATAATTATTATTTTTCTGGGTGGCTGGAACCCTACCTTTCCTACCATATTATCCATAGCCAACAATTACACCTCATTAAGATTATTTATATTTGTACTAATACATTAATATACAGATACATTAAAGAAATAAGTATTATTTTCTTTCCCAAGATTTTACTTGCAATTCCCGGTAGTTTCAATTATTGAACTTGAAATATACCGTTAGCTGGGAAAAACATAAACAACTGGAATAAAAAAAACGAAAAAATAATTGAATTTACTATTTATTATTTATTGTCACCTATTTATTGCTAATTATTCTCCCTCTCAGTAAGTAATCGATAATCACTTTTATTTTTCTAAATCTTTTTTCCTTTTTTGTCTTAATATTTTTTATTAGGATATTTTTATGAAGAAATAATACATTTTGCTACACTTAAGGGCACTGAATATAGAGCTACACGAAGCATATTAATTAAATACATACAATACGACTAAAAGCAAAATAAACAATAACCAAGAACAACAAAACAAATTAAAATTAAGTAACATATAAAATCTTAAGGTTTTAACCTATTTATGTGAATTTTCACTAAGAAATAATTATAACTAAATTTTCAGTTTTTTTTATTTAATTATTTATTGAGTATTACAACAATCTGTCACATAGACATTACTTATAGAGGGTAACATTCACACTAAATGTACAAAAAATAAAATACAATAAATAGAAGCAAAATAAAAATAAATAGTAATCAAAAGGTATGTACGATAAATAAAATAAAATAACTTAAATTATTATAATAAGGAAATTATAATTATATATACTATAATAATAACTAATAAAATTTTTTTTTCAGTTATTGATTATAGTCACTTGCATTTATCAGTACAATTAAGACTCCAGTGGTATTAAATAGAGAGAGAAAATATTCTTACTTTATAATCTTAATAAATGATAAAGTATAGTAGTTGATGAGTAATCTAATACATATTTAATATATATATATATATATATATATATATATATATATATATATATATATATATAATATATATATATATATATATATATATATATATATATATATATATATATAAGATAAAGACCGGAGACCGGCGATATCAGCCTTAATACCGTCCTGAATGTAAATAAACATATGAAATGTATATAAGGAGGATTACTAAAGGAATAAATCAGTATCTTTTCTGAAACCGTGAGTGTTGCATTTCAAGCCCTTTCCTTTCTTTTTTTTTATTGTTAGAGTCCGCCGACGCTTAACTGGTGCCGAAACCCGGGACTACGACAGGAGAACAGAGAAGTAATTTTTTTTTAAAGTCATTTTTTTTTCTCTTGGTTTTTTTTCTTCTCCTAGTCATAAGGAAAGAGTGAAATGCCAACAGAGGGCTTAATCAGGCCGGGAGTGTTGAGCGCCCCGGAAATCCCTCAACCTCAAGAAATTCCGCAGATACCTCAGATCGCGCAGGCCCCTCAGGTGCCTCAGATACCTCAAATACCTCAGGTACCGCAGATTCCGCAGATCCAGGAGATCCCTCCCTTACCGAGGGACACATTGGCAGAAGCGCACGCTAACGCGCTGGAATGGATGAAAATAAGAGCGGCGACCACGCAGGACCTTCGAAGAGCCATTGCGGACCTGGAACGCTTCGGTGGCGAGGTAGGTGAGCTCAACCATTTCCTGAAAGGCGGAGACCGCCTCATGTCTAGAATAGAGGTAAAGGTGGCGGAGGACCTGGTAAACCTAGGGGACGCGGAAGCGTTGAAAGCGGCTCTGGTGTGCCGAGTAAGGAGGAGCATCCTGAACCAAATTCAGGCGGACGAGGAGACACCATGGCCGGTGATTAAGGAGCGACTGAAGAAGGCCTTCGGAGGAGGCAGATGGACGCCGGAGGAAGACATCTTCCAAATGTTTAGGGAGCGCCGGTCCCAACGTCAGACGAGGGGCCAGTATGCGGGGGTACTAGTGGCAAAGTACAACCGCATAACGGAGAAAATGCGCGAAACAATGAGTGTGGGAGAGGTGGAAGCCAGGATGGAGTTCCTCTCGACGATACTCAAGGTCCAGTTGGCAAAGGAAACGGGAAGGAGAGACGGATTGCCCAGGGAGAGATCATTCCTCGAGTGTGCCCAGGAAATGATCGACCTAAGCGCAAGGGAAGAAGAGACTCGGATGGACGTGGAAGAACCAGGGTGGATCCGGGTGAATGACAGACGACCCCGGACAGCCCCGATGGGTTGGAAGAGGAGAGAAACGGTACAGCCGAGCGGAGAAAAGGTCAGGATGGGTGAAAAAAGATCCGGACAAGTGAGGCCGAGGAATGGACCCCGCAGGGAAGACAGGAAATGTCATGGGTGCGGAAAGCCAGGACATTTAGTTGCACAATGTCCGCGCACTAGGTGTTTCGAGTGCGGTACCGAAGGGCATATTGCTAGGCAGTGCCCGTACATATTCCGGAGGAGAGAAAGAACTCAAGACGAGCCCATGGAAGTAAACACGCAGAAGCTGACAAGACGGGCTAGGATGCAGCGGAAGGACGGATCTTCGGGAGAGGCAACCGAGGAGTCGGGAACTTCGGGGACAGAGACGGACGAACCAGGTAGCAGTGGAGGCGAAGGAGGCAGGAGCAGCCAACGGACCGAGCAGCGACGAACGGCGGCGGGGAGGAGGAAGCTGGGCGGCATCTGAGGAGTGTGGCAGCAGAGAGGCGACCGCACAGCAACATGCAACAACATCCGAGGTAAGCCATGCTGGTTGCCAATTATCGAGGTAGACGGGGGAGTAAAGTGCCTCGTGGATACCGGGAGCTCGAGCACTATTATGACCAGAGGGGCGTTAGGGAAAGTGTGCGGGAGTGAGAGGGCACTCCGGATCCAAAAATGCGATTGCCAACTAATCACTCTGGGTGGCCCCTGTAGCGTAGAGGGAGAAGCGACAATAAGACTTGATCGGTGGGCAGGAAAAGAGGGCGAACTGAAGGTACACGTAGTAAAAAACATGACTCGGGAATACCAGGTCATAGTGGGGTGCGATTTGTTGGGGCAGGTAGGGGCGAGCATTAGGAATCGTAGAGGAGCCTGGAGTGTTAGGTTGGGAAAGAGGAAGTTCGGATGTATAGGAGTCGCGAGAGAAAGAAGGGTGCGGATAGGGGCGGTGAACAGAGTGGAGGACTGGAGGGAGTTGCTACAGGAGGAGTTTAGGGACATTTTCTTCAGGGAAGGTGAGGTATTAGGGGTAACAGGGAGGACGGTGCATGAGATCCCACTGAAGCAGGATAGGGTAACTTACGTGAAAGAGAGAAGATACCCGCAGGCGTTGAGGCAGCATATTCGAGAGGAGCTAGATAGTCTAAAAGAACAAGGGATCATAGTTGATAGCACCTCACCATTCAATAGTCCCCTGTGGGCAGTGAAGAAGAAGGCAGCACCGGGGGATAATAAGGAAAAATACAGGGTGGTAGTAGACTATCGTAAATTGAACGATAACACGGTAGACGAGAAGTACCCGATCCCCAGATTCGAAGATATACTGGATAGGTTGAGTGGAGCCGTGGTCTTTAGCACGTTGGACCTTAAGGCGGGATATCACCAAATACGGATGCACCCGGAAGACCAACACAAAACAGCGTTCACATTCGAAAGGGGGCATTATGAATTCACAAGAATGCCGTTTGGTCTGAAGAATGCGCCCATAACATTTCAGCGTCTGATGGACGAATTTTTGAGGGGTATCGATGACTCGGTATGTCAGGTATATATGGATGACCTGCTGATTTTTAGCAGAACGGAAACCGAACACGTGGGACATCTGAGGTCAGTATTCGAGAGGCTCCGGAAATTCGGGCTGAAATTGTCAAGCGAGAAGTCTCTGCTGGGACAAACGCGGATTAATTTTTTAGGCCACACTATCTCTAGCGAGGGGGTCAGACCGGATGCGGCAAAGGTGGAGGCGATCACAAGGATGGCGGTACCACGGGACGTGAAGGGGATCCGTAGGCTTCTTGGGACGCTGAACTACTATCGGAGATTCGTACCTGAGATGGCAGAGTATTTGGTACCCATTAACAATTTGCTGAAGAAAGGCGCGAAGATTGTGGTGACACCAGAGATGGAGAATAATATCCGCAAATGTATGAATAGGTTGCTGACAGAGCCGGTGTTAGCGTTCCCGGATTTTGAGAAGCTCTTTAATATAACCACCGATGCGAGCGAATACGCGTTAGGGGCCGTTTTGTCCCAGGGGGGGAGTGAGGGTGAACGACCGATAGCATACGCGAGCCGTCGGCTTACGGGTGCGGAATCGCGATACAGCGCTTTGGAGAGGGAGCTACTCGCGATAGTGTGGGCTATCGACCATTTCAGGCCATACGTATTTGGGAGGAAGTTTCGAGTCCACACCGACCACAAACCCCTGCAGTGGGTAGGGAAACTTAAAGAAACCTCAGCTAGGGTCACGCGATGGAAGGAAGTCCTTAGTCAATACAATATAGAGGTGGTGTATAAGCCGGGAAAGGAGAACGTGGTGGCGGACTGGCTCTCGAGGGCCATCATGATCAACGCGGTAGAAGAGGACGGGGGAGGACCATCGCGAGACGTGCGCCAATTCTTGAGTGAATGGACTCCCGACGGCGAAGGAGCGGAGGATATCGTCGGTATAGATGACAGGGGAGAGTCCCCGGAAGAGGAGAGCTCAGCGGAGGAAAGAGCAGTGGAAATGGAGGAGATAGACGACATCATCAATGACAAGCATCGTCAGGTAATCTGGAAAACGAGAGTAGCAGGGATGATGAAAATAGATTATCGAAGATATGGGAAAAGCAAGATTCGCGTCATCTGGTCGCAACCCGGGGTGAGTGAAGAGCAAATTTGTACGGCACTGAAGGACGCCACGGAACCTGGAAAGACGCACCATCTTTATGTGGGGAATAACACGGTATGGGATAAAATAAAGCGGATGTGGAGATCCGAGCGAATTGGGGTGGACAGAACACTCATCCGTTGTAAGTACGCAGTGGAAACTATACAGGATGAGGAACAGCAACAGGCAGTCACATTAGCTTATCACCAGGGGAAAACCAACCACCGAGGCGTGAACGAGACACTGCAGGCATTACGTCGAAAGTATTTCTGGTGGGGCATGAAAAAATCCATCCAAGAGGTCATAGGGAAATGCGAGGTGTGTATGCGCACGAAATATGATCGACACCCCCCAGAGGGATTCAGGAAGAGACACCGACGGGGAATATGCCACTACAGGACCTCCAGATTGATACATTTACCTGGAGAGGGTTCAAGTTGGTCACGGTCATCGACGTCTTTAGCAAGGTAGCTATGGCACACCAGGTCATGGACAAGTCTGCCAACGCAGTTGCGGAAGCCCTACAAACCTGGGTGCAGTTCTACGGGGTCCCCGAGAGGATCACATCGGACGGTGGTAGGGAGTTTGACAATGCCGCGATTAGGGAGGAAGTGAAACGACTAGGGATTCGTTGGCATTATAACACCCCGGGACATCCTAAGGGTAGAGGCGGCATTGAGCGGTTGCACAGCACGCTGAGTGATCACATCCGGGTGTATCAGGGGGAAAAAGGGTTGGAGCCGGATGTTGCAATGAAGAAAGCGGTAACAGCCTACAACCACTCGATTCACTCCGTCACGGGATTTTCGCCCGTGGAAGTACTATTCGGGATGCGCAGGCCAAGGCGAGATTGCGGGGAAACAACGGTTAATGAACCATTAGTCGAGCAAATCCAGAGCAATAGGGTGGAGATGGAAAAGACGTGGGGAAGAGTAACGGCGAAAATTAAGCGGGAAAAGGAGAAGCGGGTAGAGAGGCAGAATGTTCGCGTACGTGACCAAATGGGTGATCTAAAGATCGGGACAATAGTGTACCGTAGAGTAGGGACCAACAGAGGGAAACAATTGTTACGATACGAGGGTCCATTCAGAGTGATTGCTATTAGGGAGCATAATCTACTAACGATCGAAAGCGTTAATGAACCTAGAAAGAGGAGAACGGTTCACATTGAACAATTGAAGCTCCCAATGATAGAACCGGAACATAAACTAACGGATTCGTAGTACCCTCACCACGTTATACCAAATATGTTTTTTTTGGTTGTCTAAGCAAAAATATGGTGTATTTTTTTTTATGTGTAAATAGAGTCATAGCAATACAGTAGAGGAAAGTGTATTATTTTTTTTTTTTCTTCTCTGTTTTTTTTTAGGATTTTAAGAGTTCTGTTTTTGGAAGCAAGTGTTGTGTTTAGTTCTGTTTTTTTTATTTCTTTGTATTATTGTATGTCTCGAGTGAGTTTTACTTTCTTTCAACTTTATACTTGTAAAAACAATTGTAAGGTGTTAAGACTGATAATCGTTAGCTCCGATCTAGGAATATCTAAGTTTCCGAAAAATCCTGTTCGTAAACTGGTGGGGGGGAGATAAAGACCGGAGACCGGCGATATCAGCCTTAATACCGTCCTGAATGTAAATAAACATATGAAATGTATATAAGGAGGATTACTAAAGGAATAAATCAGTATCTTTTCTGAAACCGTGAGTGTTGCATTTCAAGCCCTTTCCTTTCTTTTTTTTTATTGTTAGAGTCCGCCGACGCTTAACTTATATATATATATAATTTGATGAAATTCAAATTTTGTAATGCATTTATTAGTTTAAAGAATAATTTTATATGAAATTTTATCGATTCATTGTTAGTTTTGCCCAAAATAGGTCTTGGTTTTGCAAAGTCCAATTGTGGCAAGACCAAAAGTAAGACTGATAAAACAAAAAAGAAAAACAATTTTGTAGATAAAAATGAAGGCGAAATAGTTACTAATACTAGACAATTTTAGTTACTATTATAATTTGATTAAGTTTAATGACATACGGGTTTTTCTAATTTCATAAAAAAGGCGAATTAATTTAAAACAATTTTAAATAACTATAATAAACTATTGGAGGTAAATTTGAGTTAAGACCTGATACCTTATGAGGGCTATTGGTATATATTTATAATGCAAAATGTCATGTTAGTGTATGAGAAGCATTCTATAGTTTCGAGTAAACAATTATTGTAAGTTTTGACCACATACTGCAATTCTTCATTTATTCGTTCTCTTAAGTTTTTTTATATATTAGGTAATTTTTTAGTTGATTGATAAAATGAAACATTGGAGCAGACTTAGATTAGACCATAGGTGGGCAATCATTTTGTCATTACAAGCTTAAATAAGATTAGGAGGTGATAATGGAAGCAACTTTTTTTTAAAATATTTTGCTTTTGATATTTTTATCTGTAACTAAATACATACAGCCATAAACATATAATCATCTAATTCTGTTAATTTCCAAATTTTCGTAAATAATTAAATCTTAAGTAGTTCCTATTCACCTATTGACTAGATAATTTCTAATAGTTTTATAATCTTTCTTAAATTATTATAACATATGCGACAAGAAACCGCTCGACGTTTCCGACTACTCCAACACTTACTAGACAAACGCTCTAAGCTTCCAGTTTATTATAAAAGACTTATATACATGACTACAATAAGACCTATTTGGACTTACGGAGTTGAGCTTTGGGGCTCCACTAAGCCATCGAATTCCTCTCGTATCCAATCATTACAATACAAAATCATTCGGAAAATCCTCAATGCTCCTTACTTTGACACCAATAAAATAATCCATAATGACCTTAATGTTCCTTATGTTTCCGATTTGGCCCAATCCAGATACCAATCCTTCCATAATAAACTTCAGAACCATCCGAATCCTCTCGTCTCTAACCTTGCTTCCTCTTCTATTCCTGGTAACCCTCCGTGGCGTTTGAAAAGAAGATGGCCTCGAGATCTCTTATTGTAAATACATTTTGTTTTTAGAGTGCTACCAGTGGGTAGTTTCTCAACAAGTGATTTCATGTTATCAAATTTGCTAAATGTATTTTATTTATTAATCCAGTTGTCAATATCATGAATAGATAAAAAAAAAATATTATAACATATGTAAAGTCTATCCTCGATTTCCATAAAGAAATAAAGTGTCCTGAATATGGTAGTGAGGAATTTGTTGATCCTTACAGGAGATGGGCATCTGATATCAATATTGTTAAGACTTGTCCTCCAATAGCGTGCCGAGCCACGAATTTAATTCAATAGCGACCAGACTATATAACTCCTAACTGATCCAGCTCTAAACAGCTTTAAGTAAACTATCGAGAGGCCGCTAGTTCGATAGTTACTAATGGGCCAAACTACAATTTCGTGACCTAGCCCAATATCTTCTCACGGCATGGGATCCCTTCTGTTAGTTTGGTCTCGAAGCGGACTTCTTTTTGGTCGGTGCCCTAATAGTATCAAAGAACATATTTATATAGTTATATCATGTTATAAAAAAATAAACTATACCAAAATAAATAAGGGTTATAAAATATAATTAGAGAAACGGTTGTAATAGCGCTACTCGCATCAAAATAATACCATAAATAACTAGGAAATGCAGATAGTAAAGCTCTTCTAGGAAACAATCAAGAGGATATTGAGATACTTTCTAAGAATCAGATCATACCGGATTATAAGTCAATAATCTATAAAACTAAATACGACAACGTTAATCAAAATCTATAAAGAACTAGGGCTGGAAATAAACACGGATAAGACCAGATATATGGTAGCAAGAATGGAGATAATTTCGGTGATATAGATATAGCAGTTAATATATTTGAACACGTAGAAAATTTTAGGTATCTAGGGCAGCTACGATAGCTAGAAAAAAACAAATTGAAGAGGAGATTAAGGTTAGACTGAAGGCGGGCAATGCTTATTATTTTCTGTGACTAAATTACTTAGCCCGCGGGCCTCCTGTCCCGAAACTTAAAAATTAGAATCTATAAAACCATTATCCAACCTACGGTTCTTTATGCCGCTTGTATGAAGGGATGAGCAACGCCTTAAGGTTTTTGAACATAAAGTATAGCGTAGAATATTCGGACCGAAGAAGGATTAGTTAACCTGGGAATTCAGACGGTTACACAACGTCGAATTGCGTGAATTGTATCCGGTTAATATAATTGAGGTAATTACATCGCGGTGAATATAATGAGCTGGTAAAATTATTGGACTTAGTAAAGAAAGAATTCCTAAAAGTTTAATATTTGCTGTGCCGACTATTAAACGTTCGAGGGGTAGACCGAAGCGAAGGTGAGAAAATTGTGTTAAAGCCGATCGGAAGGTGCTGGATTTGGACGGCGAACGGTGGAGGGAGGTGTGTAATAAGCAATTGGTGGTGTTGGCATCGAACCTTCGGGTTCGCTAAGCATTTTATTATTATTATTATTATACAAGTAAAGAAAGAAAGAAATTTACTTCCGATAGTAGACGAATTGAAATAGTTCGAATATACGGATAACATAAATAAATGACTAAATGTCTGAATTAGCAAAAAATATTCGCGTTATATTTCAGATATATATCCACATTGTTAGTAACAACAGAAAAATAATAAATTCACATTAAACATCGAAAATATATTCACATCGTTACTACCAACAAAAAAACATATATAATTTTTAAGAAAATGTACAATAATAAGATAAATTAATCATGTATCCAACGAACCTTATGAGACTTGAAGGTTTGAGTTCCAATGGCTCTAGAACCGAGCCTTTATGAAATCGGTAAACTTCGTCTATTTTAATATATTATTTTTTTTTTTTATTAGATGAAAATCAATACATTTCACCGCATTGAAGGGCATTAATATAAGGGCTACTTTAAGCATTCACACAATATGCACTTACAAATGATAAATAAGATAGGAATAATAAAGAAAAAGAAATGTAGAAAATAAAATAAGAAAATTAATATACATGTAATTTATTTATTAATTTTTTTTCCATAACAATAATAAGTAATTTCGAGAAGATTTTAAGTACATTTAATTTTTTTTTTTAATTTCTTAGTGGTTACATACTATTTTTTAAATAATTCAGATAATGTTAGAATTTTTATAAGTCAGTTTTTGGCCAGATTTGTATTAATTCATCAATGTTATTCTAAGCGGACTTAATCCCAGAATAAAGTTCAATTTTCTATTATATTCTAATCTATGCACAAAAAAAATTAAATAATATATATAAACTAAATGAAATTAAAAGATATAAAACACGTTCACACCTATATGTGTGAGCACGAGTTATGCTTTGTCCCTCAAATGTGGAAGCCAAAACAGTACTCCAGGAGATCCCAGTGCTTCTTCCCCAGCCACGTCAATGGTATTGGAAGCCAGCGGAGACTGATGGAGGGCACTAGAGCAACAGACGCTCAGGACTTGAATGGAGAATCTGGCAATTGCCAGTACTCCAATATATACATATCTAGCGTGGACCATGCTGTTTTAACTTCGGGAGAGGATTATAGGAATGGCTGGAGCTAGATTTCTAGATGAAAATATGTCTGGAATTAGGTAAAAACAAATGGGATATGAAAATCATTATGGAGGGTTTTATTGGATACATAGAAGGGAGCATCGAATATTGTTTGGAGGACTTTAGATGGAAAGGATTGAATGCGTTGATGTTAGAAAGTTTTGTTCTCCTCAACAGTTCTAATCCCTAGCTCCAGATAGGTTTCAGAATTGTTCTGTAGATTAGTAGTTTGTTGTCGACTGAATGTTGATTTTCTATTCAATAGTCCATATTATATTAAAAAACTCGTGAACACCTATTTACTTTCCAATCGAATCGTGAAATAATTTGATCACACATTTAAGAAAATGGTGGCCTACAACAATATTTGGAAGTTTTTACCCTCTACCTCCATATGTAAATATTTGCATGGGCCACCTTTTGAATTAAATTTTTTGATCATATTACTTACGATTCTAGTGAGTTTTTAGTATATCATTAAATTAATTAATTTAACGAGAAAACGCCATATTTGTGAAAGTTTTCGAAGATAAAAATTTTGTAGGTTACTGTAACATGAAGCCACTCACGATATTTTAGTCGGATGTTAATAATTTTATGAAAAGAGGTCTGTACCACGCACTAACACACATACGAAGGACGAACACATATGACAACGCACTCTGGCAGATTTAGAGTGGATTCGCGACAGTACATGGTGAATTAGAGAGAAGCGACAAGAGCAACTGCACCGCTGGGAGATTGATAATTAGCAAGGCCGGACTATTACACCGGCTCTCTACTCCGGCATAAGCGGTCCCCAGGGGAAGCGATGAGCCGGCCTACAGCATTAGGCAGATTTATAGAGTCAGTGGAGTGCAATAGTGGTCCAGTCAACGATAGGCTGTTTGTAAGGCCTCTTCGGTCGCTAAAAGTTACTATAATCGAACGAGCATATCGATTTATATAAAACAATCGCTACAATATAAAGAATTATAAAAGGCCTAGGCGAACCCGAAGGTTCGATGCCGACACCAACATTCGCTTATTACACAACTCCCTTCACCGTTCGCCGTCCAAACATAGCCCTTTTAACGCAATATTCCCACCCTCGGACGTTTATCATTCGGCACAGCTAATATTAACCTTTTAGGAATTCATTCGTTACTAAGCCCAACAATTTTACAAGCCCATTTTATTCGCAGCGATGTGATCAAATCGTTTATATTAATTGGATAAAAGTCACGCAATTCGGCGTTGTGTAGCTGTCTAAACTCTCCGATTAACTCATCCTTCTTCGGTCCGAATATTCTACTCAATACTTTATTGTCAAAAATCCTATGACAAGAGGCGTCAGAAAATAATTGTTACTTTAGTATCATAGATTATATGTGACGATAAAAAAACAAAAATAAAACATAAGTTACATTGAATATTTAATAGTTGACCGTTGCTTTATAAAGGAAGGAGATGGTCCGGGGCGGCGGTCATAAATAGACTAAATAGTGGTAAAACTATTTTATTAAAAGCCAACGTTTCGACCCGATTTTGCAGGTCTTCTTCAGGGCTAGAACGGACAAGATACAAAAAGATAGAGGATTATGGAAGTTACATAATCTTTAGACAAAAAATTATAAACAATGTGAATATGCTTATTAAAATTATAAACAGTAAGTACATTAAAATATGAAAAGAGTAAGCTAAGTAACAAGATCCTAAACTGAAGTAAATAGATGCTAACAATTGTTGTAGTGTAATATATAATAAATATAAATGTGAATATACTTCTGCAGATCTACAGGAGAGATTGAAAGAAAAGAAAAAACAAAAACAAAAAATTAAATAAATAAGTAAATAAAATTAGAGACTTAGAGAGAGAGTTTCACTTAGAACTCGAAAATCAGGGTAAGGGCAGGTATTGGGGAATTTGCTGACTTGTTTGGATAATGGGGAAAAACCTAGAAAATTAGAGTACCTAAAATTAGAAGATATGGATGGATATAAGGGAAAAATACTATATCTATGAAATATTAAATTATAAATATATACGTATACATATAAAATATAATTAAGAGATTATAGATAAGAGTACAATGTGAATTAAAAGGAACAAATTAACCGTTTTTCGTAATCAAAGGGGTCTTACCATTGAGAAGACGTATACTATATTTTACAAGAATTATTTAATGAATGATAATTTATTTACGAATATTAGTACTATATTTTTTTTTTTCACTGGTTATTTTGGAACGGCCAGATATTCCATTCTGGAAATTTTGTAACTAATTTAGGGTGCCGATAGGGTTCCCATCCTTGTACCGCATGACGTCACTGGTGCCCACGTGCCATATGGTACCTGCCTATGCATATCGGCATGTTTACAATAAAACATTTAATATATATGTTAATAAATAAATAAAAATTATTGGTACGTTTCTGCAATTATTTATATAATAATAGTTTATTTAAATCATATCATTTAGTGTTTTGAATGTATTTTTTTTAATCACTATTACAGCTTTTTCTTTTTTTTTTCCTTTAATGTATGTATTTTAAAATCTAGTATTTCATACACACGCATGTATATTTATATAAAATATATTATCGCAGTTATTATTGAAATATACATTTTTTTTTCAGGTATGTAGGAAGAGTCGAAGTAATAAGATGGAGTTGGCGTATGTTTTTGATTCTGCTGTTCAAGTTGGTTCAAGTATTTGAGTGTCGTTTTATATTTATTTATATGTATTTTAATATTATTATTTTGATGTTATTCTCTGTAATTTTTTTATTTTATTTTCTGTAAATATGGTGTGAATGGACTATTTTATGATCATTAGTTTCATGATTTAATTGTGACAAATTGTAATTTAAAATCATTACCTTCTTAAAAATCATTATTGAAATTATTAGATAATAGATTCATTAAAATCGATCCTCTATTATTTAGTACTGTGATAGATCTGCCCTACCATAAAAATATATTGTTAATTTCAGAAACTCTTTAAGTAGTGTATTTTACTACAATTTTCTTAGTTGATTGTATTTATTTATTTATATTTACAATAATACCAGCTTTCCAACGGCTTTGAGCCATTTTAGGCCTTATACAATATTTAATATTAGGAAAATATTAATCACAATTTTCTGTAATAATTTTAAAATAAATTTATAGGTACGAAACATTGTAGAAGAAATAATTACCAAACAACTTTTTTTTTACAATAAATATTTATTAGCACATGTTAACTGTATATTCAGTAATCAGTAAATCCGTTGGCAATAATGAAAGTTATGACAAGAGGAAGGATAGTATTCAGCAGCACCTCTTCCCTGACTTTTTCCAATTACTTAGGTTTTCTCATGAAATAGATCTCTCATCCAGCGCCTTTTTAGTATCCATCTAATGTTTAGGGGTGTCAGCTGTGGCCATGTCTTGTATTAGTCTGTTGTTATGTTATTTGAAATTAGTGTAAAATCGTTGGTAAAGATTCGTTATAAGTTGGTCAACTGTTTGTATGTACAGGTTATCATATAGTTTTTATAGTCACGTACATTTTTTGCTTTTGTTACGAGTTGTAATAATTTCGACAAGAACTTTGAAAATTAAAAAAAAAAAATACAAATTTTAGTTTATAGTTATACATGTATTTCATATCAGCTACCATCTCATGATAATGCTGTTTTTTCCTGGGGATATTATATTAATTTCCTACTTTCGAAGCTACTCAATACATCTTTATTTTTTAATAATTATTATTAAATTTAATATTCAATTAAACTCTTACACGTATCTTTCATAACAGATGATCATGCTCTTCTTATGATGTATTTACGTATTACCCAGCATTAGGTTTATATTGACGGATACAATTTTTTTTTTCAGGTAGATATAGAGTCAGGACGAAGTCATTTAAAGTTTTTTATTTGTGTCGACGTTTCAGCCCAAACATGTGGGTCATCATCAGGGCGTGTTTGGAGCACTGAAGGTATTCGAGTACTGACACAGGGGGAGAGGTCAGTATTTGAACCACATACCACATATGTTTGGGTTGAAACATCGGAACTAATAAAAACCTTTAAAATTACCATGCCCTGACTAATCAAGAATAGTCGACTAACTTCATTCAAGCTTTCATTTTTCTTAATAAAAACTTAGAGCTTATTCATGAAAAGGATTTAATTTATTTTTCCTTTTTTTTTTTCTTCTTTCTTGAAGTGTATATTCATGCTGTTCTACCATTATATATAGATTTAAGTTTTATTTATTTTATATAGATTAGCTTGTACACTTAAGATTTTCTTTAATTTTATTTATTTTTTTCATATTTTTAGGTCAGTAGTCTTTTATTTTTGTACAGTTGTGTTATTCTACATGATACTTCTAAATCCCAGAACCTGGATATCTATACTGCAGTTGTTTCGATACTCGTACATAGCTCAGTTTGATTTAGTATCTAAAATCTTAACAATTAGTATATTACAAATTATTAAAAGGGGTATCTCCACTGTCCACTCTCTTAACGATAACTCTTAGTTATCTAAGGATAGGAGAGATTTGATTGTACTAAAATTATCCAAAGTGCATCCCACTTATCAGAATTACCTCTCGCCACCACCCATTTCCAGGACAGTCGAACCCTCTCCTGTCATCAAATCCCTGGAGGATCGGCCTGGAGTCCACTCCGGAACGGCTGGAATAATAGCGATCCAAGGTGATCTGTTATTTTTAGTGCACCATTTGTTTCAGTACCGAGTGGTGGGGAGAAAGGGGGGGGAGGGGTGCTCTCATCCCTCCATTATATAGATTACGCTTCCATTACTGCCAACGATGGCCCGTTCCAAGGTTTTTCACTAAGTCTCGATGGAAAAAAAAACTTCCAAGCTGCGTAAACGAAGTTGTTCTGAGGTGAAAACTTGAGCAAGGAGCGATTTAAACCGCATTAAAATTGTTTTATTATATGTATAATATTATTTCTGACTAAAAATGATAAAAAAGTCAATCCATGACAAAAATGTAAATATATTAACTAAATTCACAAAGAATAAAAAAAAAAAATAGGTCTGTGCTTTAGACCATATGATAAAAGTGAAAATCAAAAACAAGGCAAGATTAATAATTTAAAATATAAATTATAGCTCATTATAAAGAGGATGAAATGCTGAAAATTTTGCATTTAACTCCTCATATTCCATTCGGGCTTAGTTAAGTTTCCCCTATCTAAAAAATTACAGGAATATCTCTATAGCAATATGCTAATAAGTAATTGCAAGACTGTTGCGAGACTCTTGTGCGAAACCAATATCATGACCAAGACTGAGTTTGCAAGACCAAGACTCGTCTCTGTCTCGCATTTGGGCAACATTAATCGCAGCTAACGAGTTGAACTTTTTTTCCTATTTTTCTACATGGTTTATCAATTTCACTGTGAGCCATTGTATGTATATATAAACAATATTTTTTTAATTTTTGAAAGCTATGATTCCATCAGTGAGAATAATTAAAACATGCTGTTTACCTGACATCAAACCTTCACACCACTGTTCGTATCCAACTCTGTTGGATGTTTTTTTTTTCCTCCTCTTTTTCTAGGGAACTCATGTTTTATTCAGGAAGAAACCTGTCCCAGCTATCGTTTATTGGACCCTGTACACTAACATGTTTTTCCTGTTTGTTTGTCATGGAAAGCGAATGTGTAGAAGCGAACATCATAGAGCATATGGACTTCACAGCGAGAGTTTGAGATCATAATCCTGATAAAAACTAAACTTGTTTTTTAGCGCTAGATTTTTTTCTCACAGTTTCTTCACAAAACGTCAATGCAAACATGTTTATTAATTATACAATGTGAATATTTAAACGATAAAGTGAAGATTTCCTGCACCAGAATCCGCCATACACCTCAAGGTTCCTGGATGAAATTGGACTAACCAATTTTGACAGGTGCGTTCGGTTAAGGCATCATCCACATAAATGCAATTTTTTCTATGAGATGCTGCAGCACGCTTACCTTTTTCAAAATAATACAACAAAATATGCCGATAATGAATGATATTTTCTTCCATATTCAAGGTGAAATAGCTAACACAATACTAGTCTAGTTTAAACAAGAGTTCCACTGGCTTTAGCAGCGGTTGAGAGAGTGGCGCAGGGATCTCTTGAAGTCCAGTTTTTCCTTCTATAGCTGGAGGGAGAAACCCGGCTTTGGATTCTCTGCCTGATTGTATATATTGTATATAGGTATGACTGTGTGTTTATGTTTTTAATTTACTTATCTTTAGGTTATTTTATTTTTTTATTGTACATAGTTTTTGGTTATTATTTTACTTTTGTTAATTTATTTATATTTTCTGTATATATGGTGTGAATGTGTATCACTATAACTATAATATCACTATATCACTATAATTATTGTCCATGTGAGATATTGTTGTATTTATAAATACATAAA
The DNA here is from genome assembly GCA_928085145.1 of Nezara viridula. NCBI lineage: Eukaryota > Metazoa > Arthropoda > Insecta > Hemiptera > Pentatomidae > Nezara > Nezara viridula. The sequence goes on from OV725082.1 coordinate 7,981,891, forward strand.
TAAAAAAAAACAAGTGTTAATAGATATCGTTGTTGACGTATTACAAACAGGATAAACAATCTACCTTAGAGATTAATTCATCAAATATAAGTGTATCATAGTGACATAAAAATAAAGAGAAAAACCGAAAGGACTTATTTGCCAACCGAATACCAAAGGTAACCTAGTCCTTTGAGTGATGGTGATTTTCAATATTTTTTTCACACAAATGGCAGATTTAAAAAGATAAATTATTTAAAAGAAAATTAAATTAATATTATTATAACATTTTTTTATGAATTAAATCCATTGTGTAACTGTACTCTAAGATAAAGCCATTCAAGAAGTTTCAGACAGATGCGGAAAAAGGGTAAGTACTGTGGACCACGAAGTGCATCTACTGCAGTGCTCTGGATTTTATCTTGGAAAGTTTGTAGTGACCAGTAGAAGAAGAAGAAGAAAAAGTCGTTTTATTAATTAAAATTACATAATATAAATTACAAGACAATATTTTTGGATATAAAACCGAAAATCAGACGTGCTACATGGTATGTTGACCGTCAGAGGATCTATTTATATACAACTAATAAATAAGAAAATGAGAACAATTATATTTACAATGTAAAAGTTATATAAATATTTTAATTACAAAAAAGAGTGCTACCAAAATCCTCCAATTTATTAATTGTTAAGTTCTTTAGTGAGCATATTCTATAAGAGAAGCAGACTTGTAGTAATTTACCAATGCTTTCCAATTATTTCCATTCATTAAATCTATTATTTGATCCCGAGATAAATTTCTAGATTTTAACCATTTAATTCTAAATTCAGAGAGTATCGGACAACCAGCCAGGAAGTGATAGAGATCTTCTGTTTCGTTTGTAATGTGTAATACAAACGAAACAGAAGATCTCTGTACAATTATTATTTGTTTACTTGAAGTGTTTATAATTTAAGTTCAAAACATCAGCTCTAATTTCAATTACCCATCCGATCACCTTCAATGAGCTTTTGTCATCAATATAATTTACTGAAGTTAAATGAGGATATTAAAAGTTTTAGAATTCTGAACTTTACATATTGATTATATACGTCTTTCTGAATTTGAGTTCTTAATAAATATAAATTTAATCCATGCAGTTCTATCAGATTAATTAAGTCCCTAAACCATGCGATTTCTTTTTTAATTATCTGTAGTTTTTTTTGGATATCTATGTGGTGGAAGATTCAAAACTTTTATAGTTTGTAGTGTGTTTTCCTAATTAATTCCACTCCCGACACTTGACAACCGTATATCAGTAATTGTCTTAATAATGTTTGGTAAATGAGGACGGTTGTAGAACGGATTTTGTCCAGTTGAAGAGTTTATTAACTCGGAAGGAGAAGAAGAGGGATATCGGGAGGATGGAAACTGCGAGGAAATTATATGTTGAGGATGCGGTGATCATTTATCGCCCTGACAGCGGCGGACCTGTAAATAATGGAAGGGTCTTCCAGCCCAAGATCTCTTCCAGCTCCAGCTCCAGATCTGTCTTGGCGACTCCATTTCCTCTTCGTCGGGGCCACGTGTATTCTGAACGGCTGTCATCTGCATCTTGGAGGCACTGTCGTCGAAGAGGAAGATTTGAATGTTTAAATTCAAATATAATATTTATTTATTTAATTAATTTGGAAATTCTTATTAAGAAATAATTAGTGTTATCCAAAATTGGTCTTGGCCTTGTAGTTGGCAAGACCAAGACTGAGGCCACCAAACTGTTACAAGACCAAGACCAGGACTGGTAAAAAAAAAATGATTTTTTAAAAACAAAAATTAAGGCAAAATAGTTACTAACACTTGACAATCTTAGTTACTATATGTTAATAATTGGTATAACCAATATAATTTTGCATTTAACTCCTCTAATTTATCATTCGGGCTTTGTTAGGTTTCTCCTATCTAAAAAATTATAGTTATAAGCTAATAAGTAACTGAGAACTGTTGCGAGTCTCTTGCGCAAGACCAAGACCATGACTAAGACTGAGTTTGCAAGACCAAGACTCGTCTCGGTCTCGCATTTGGGCAACATTAGAAATAATACATTTTGCCACACTTAAATTAGAGCAGTGTGAGGTACATCCATAACATATATACAGTATAATAATAATAAAACAAAAAATTTTGGGGGGGTACTACAGACCATGTAGATCTATTGTCGCCTTAAAAAGCCTGCTTCATCTTTGTATGTCTTGGGATATTTCTTTGCATTTATCTGCACGCAGCTCTGTAGCATCTTTGTTTATTCTATCTATCCATCTGATTTTTTTTTGTCTACCAAGAAGTCTTTTGCCTTGTATTGAAGCATTCATTGTTACGTAGAGCTACATGACCCGCCCATCTTAACCTCCATGCCTTCATATTATGGCATATTGATTGACCAGTCTTTATATGCAGTTCTTTATTGGATTTTCTTCTTCATGTGTGTTAGTTAGTTTCCAGGTCTCAGTGATATATATTAGAACTGGCTTTAACAGATATATATAAAAATAAATGAAATAAGGAAAAAAAAAGAGACAAAAGAAATAAGACTTGAATTGTTTGCTGTCCTCTTAAGTTCATGTCTATTGGTCCAAATATCATATATATACGAACCAATTTAGTTTTGATTCCTAACTACATCAGTGCACCATCAGTTGAAGATATATATATTATTTTTTTCTTAGAACGTAAAATTTCCACATGCTTTTTTCGTTTTAGTATACCAAGGTTTCCTCTGGCCTTTGGGGCTTATGAGGCATATAACTTCTTTCGGCAAAATAAACATTTTATTTATAATAGTAAAACTTACAATTTTTTTTTTTCCTTTTTTTAAAATTAATATTTTATAAACCTTCTATCGGTTGTTTGAAGCATCAAATATCCTCCAGAAGTCGATTCTCGCCAGTCCATCAAATAGGACGAACATCATTAGCTATATTTCAGTTTTTAAAAAATAAACGAACGTCTGTTGGATGAAAGCGAAGGGATCAACACGATTTGAGAAATACAGGGAAATTACAAGCTTTTAGTAATCCATCATAATTGACTCGTCATAACGAATTAAGGTCAGAAACTCTCGAGAGCTAATCCTAAATCCTCTCTTTCAAAAACGGTTCATTAGTTTCCTTTGTGAAGAGACTTTTTTTTTTTTTAATTTTTTCAGTCTCCCCTTTGGCCCTACCAGAGGATGACGGCTATCCGATGGAGCCTCGTTGTAGGAGTACGCTGACAGCTTCCAATTCCCAACAGATAAAATGTCATCGCCAATTAGAGTTTTGAGATAATTTGTGTGAGTTTGGATTTGACATGGAGTATTATCGGAAAATATTACAGAAGCTGTCGCATCCTTTTCGGAGATGAATTATTTTTATTCAAATGGAGCAGTTGACACGTTTTCTTTCATAATCATTTTACTATTAAAAAGTAGATATATTTCTTTCATTGAATACGATTTTACGAACCTATACGTTAATCCTACATAAAAAAGAAAAAAACAATTATATCATTGTATAAAAATTAAAATTACAGGAGCTTATCTTTCCTTAGAGACATTATTTATTTTAAAAAAAAAAATTCCATAGATTTGTGAAGGGAATTAGAAATTGTTTAATAAGAATAATTACTTAGAATAATAAGAACACATTAGTTTTTTGACACTCTCACTATACGTCAATATCTCATCAAATCGAATTAAGCTATGTCCAGTAATATATATTTTTTATCATTTAAATGTAAAAGAATATTTTAAGAGCAATATTCTTCGTTATTTTATAAATTTTTCATTTAGGTTTAATGAATACCTGGAGTGTGGATCTACGCCAGATTTAAGGAAGGAAGAAAAATAAATTTTACCCTGGGACATTTAGTTCACCAAGAATAATTGTAATGAAAATTTTTCTGGCATTAGAAAACTATCAAGAATAAATTAAGTTACATATGTATTTAACCCTAAAACTAAAGTTATGAAATATCGATATTTTTTTAATAATGAAATAAATATTTCGATATAACGATGTGTTTCGATATATTTAATGTGCTTATTATGAACCTAGAATAGTTAAACCTTTTCCTCTAACTACTCACTATTTATCTCCGAATTCCTTTATCCTTAGCCGATCGATCCTCCTTAAAGGACAGACTATAATTCGGCAAGACCCTGACTAAGACTCCAGAGAGCGGATGAGCCGCGAATAAATCGACGCGCTACGGTTCAAGCCACCGTAACGTTGGCCGCAGGGCGCAGGGTCTCCAAATCCTTGATAAATCGGCCCTCGTATTTTTCGGAGAGTAGCAGTCGAATATCCTCGGGGAGTGCCGCATTTTTTCTACCCCTCCCCCTTCCCTCCCCCCCTCCCCCCGCCATTCCATTCTTCGATTGCTTACTCTCTCTCGTTTCCAATATCTGTGTGTTCTTTCGGCGACAGGGCCACTTCGTGATCTGATATACGCTCCGGGAAAATATTTGGGTCGTTTCTTCCGTCTATAGAGGATAAATCGTTTCCTAGCGCTCTAAATGTAAAGCTGTAGATTCTGAATGAAATTATATATTGCCGCATTGTTTATTTATGTATCGTGTTATTTTTAAAAAATAATATAATATAATAATAATGTATTTATTGGTTTATAAACAGCGTAGCTATAGAGTCTCGCCAAATTAATGTTAGTTATAGTTAGCTTGTAAATAACAGGTACAATATAAGACAAGATATAATACGTGAGGACAATATAAGAAGGAAAAATGATAAATACATTAATATAAAACAAATTTATCAGATAAATATAAAATAAGTTTCACTGTAGAATAACTAACAAAATAAAACAATTACAAATTTTATAATTGATGCATAAACATTTTTTTTTATTATTATTTCTAGTGTTGCCCAAAATCGGTCTTGGTCTTGCACTTTGCAACCAAGACTAACACTGCCTGTCTGTTGCAAGCCCAAGACCAAGACTGGTAAAAAGAATCGATTTTTTGAATAAAATTGAGGCAAAATAGTTACTAATACTTGACAATTTTAGTTACTATACGTAAAGAATTGGTGTAACCAATATACTTTTGCATTTAACTCTTCTTATTTTTCATTCAGACTTAATTAGGTTTCTCATGTCTAAAAAAATACAGTAATATCTCTCTAGTAATAAGCTAATAGATAACTGCAAGACTGTTATGAGAGTCTTGCGCAAGACCAAGACTGAGTTTGCAAGACCAAGACTCGTCTCGGTCTCGCATTTGAGCAATACTAATTATTTCTTAATGATATTTACAACTGTATTAAATAAATACATTTTGTAAATTTGAATATGTGGATATAATAACGTGAAAATACTTGCTGAGACCCAATGGGAGCACTCTAATGATATGTCTACATTAGGAGATCACGGGGCCATCTTCTTTCAGACGTCTCGGAGGGTTATCAGGAATTGAAGAGGAAGCAAGGTCAGAAACGAGAGGGTTGGGATGATTCTGAAGTTTATTATGGACGGATAGGTATCTGGATTGGGCCAGATCTGAAATATAAGAAACATTAAGGTCATTATGGATGGTTTTATTTGTTACTAAGTAGAGAGCATTGAGGATTTTACTAAGGATTTTGGATTGGATACGAGAGGAATTCGGTGGTTTAGTGGAGCCCCATAGCTCGACTCCGTAAGTCCAAATAGGTCTTATTATAGTCATGTATATGAGTCTTTGTAATTAATTGGAAGTTTACAGCGTTTGTCTAGTAAGTGCTGAAGTAATCGGAAACGTCGAGCGGTTTCTTGTCGTTTCGGTTTGATATGAGGAATACATAAACTAAAATATACTTCTTTAAAGTAAAACTCATTGTTCACGTGTTTAAGACTCTTAATATCTCAATACTATCAAATACGATAAGTCATCCGTGCTCGCATTTATATATTTATCAAGATATATTTTTCATGAATCTCAATAAAAGAACATTCAAGGATTAAATGCTTTTTGCCATTAGGGACAGGGTGTCACTCACAAACTTCTTCAGCCCTTAAAACATCAGCGATATTCCCATGATACAGCTCGAGCTCTCAGACGAGCCACTGTTCACAGCTTTAGTAGGGGGCTAACATTTGAGGTAGTTTTGCGGTTCTGGGTAATTATTACAGATTCGCCAATAGATGTGATTATAATTGAAATCAATGTCTTTAGAATAGTTTTTTTTTTTTTTGTAATTTATTAATATTTTTGGGTCTGAGAAATCGTTGAAATACTCTTGAACGAAATTAGGCTGCCTATCATAATAATAAATACCTAAAATAATACATAATGTAAAAGTTTTCGTAAAAATAATAAAAAAATAGTTAATTTCGATCAATTATTCAGTTTGAAAGTTGTTTATTGCTCACTCTGTACAAATATAAAATTTTAGGTAAATTTAAGTCGCCAGAAAGCCTTCATTAATCTAACCTATTTTAATAAATGGAAAAGAGTTATTTTTTGTACTATATTATATTTAATTATTATATATCTATAATAATATAATTTTTAGTTATATCATTTTTTCACCGAATGAAGCAATAGATATTTATCATCGTTATTGAAAAAAAGTCATTAGGTGACATTACATAACCCTAATTCAGTAAAAACTCTGAAGAATTTTCCATTTGTGAAATCAGATGATTTTGATATTGTGTAACGATATTTGATATGTATATAAAAGGTTTTAGTCCACTTACTGTGTTTTTATTGATAAATAAAACCGAGAATCACACAAACGTGCTCAAATCGCCAGTCATGTACTTCTATCAAAAATATACTTAGGGATTTTTGGCTATTTATCGACAATATATTTTATTAAATGTGTGTTAAATTACCACTTTTTATTAGTAATTATATAAATTTTTTAAACAAATAATATTTACTGATACAGGATTTTGTTTTATAATCTTATTTCTTTATTATTGGCGGGAAAAATTCTGACAGTGGCTTAATCGGCGTGAGGGAAATGAGCGCCCAGCGGCATCCTTTTTTGCCTTGATTTTAGTATATTTTTAAGTGAGGAAATACCTTATCCAGCTTCTTTTGAGCCTCCGAAGAGTGTTTTCGGGTATGTTAATCAGTCTTGTATCAATATGTCAGTATGTAAGTAATTGTGATTTTTTTTTTTTTGTAATGTGTCCGTAAATGGTCGTTAACTGTTGGCATGTTTAGATCTTTATGTAAAGTAATGTTTGATACGTACCATTTAGTAATAATCTTAAAAATGTTTGACTGAAAGGTTTGTAGTTTTTCTATGTGGGTGGGTCATTTTGTCTGTTCCGTATATAAATGTAAGTGTTCAGTTTCTATTTAATTTTAATTTTGGTCGTGTTGAAAGAAAATAGTATAATAGCCGTACTCTGAGGTTTAACTTTTTTTTTTTTTTTTTTTTTTTGATATGAGGATCCATGTCGTTCTGCTGTCAAATGTCAGTCCAATACATTGTATTTGACCTGTTTGCGGAATTTTGGCATTGCCAAAGTAAATAGGTTTTAAAAATAAAATAAAAGCTGGTGCTGTGAGCAAATCACATAACTTTCAGTTACCACTCTACTCTGAATAACAATAGGTATTTTCATATGTAAAAGTAAAATACAGACGTTACAGCATAGTAATTTAAACTATTAAACTATTTAATTGAAAAAAAAAATTCGCGAGGCACACTGGTACAACCTATTTCAAAACTTATGTTAGTTATATATAAATTATATTGTTTGCAGTTGTGTAATTATTTTATTGAATGAGTTTTTTTTTCTTTCTAATAAAGGTGAAATGAACTAAAATATTTTAAAAAATCTAACCAAAATAAGCAATTAAACTTTACTGACCGGTGATGAAAGAGAGAGAAAGAGAGAGAGAGAGAGAGAGAGAGAGAGAGAGAGAGAGAGAGAGAGAGAGAGAGAGAGAGAGAGAGAGAGAGAGAGAGAGAGAGAGAGAGAGGAGGACTCACCACAAACACACCATACAAGCCCACATCACAGCTCAACCATATCGTCCCCCATTATGCAGTCATTCAATTACCTGTTCTTCTCATTTGTCGCCCTTGTTATTATCAATATACAATTACATATTTTTGTCTCCATTCTAGTTATTGAGTGGTTATGATTTAAATTAAAATGGAATAAAATACAGGCACATCAATAAAAAAACAAACAAAAACTTTTTTTACCCAAACATCTGAAGAAGAAAAAATATAACGACATATATAATGTTACCGCCCTGATAATTGTTCTTAAAGGCAATCCAGAGGACATTTGTAGGTGTAAAATACATTATAAAATATCCCGAAAACCTCAAATTAAGTGTGCATAGAGCTATGATAAAGCAAGATCTAATACATTGATTCCGAGAACTAAACCCTAACGGACACTAGAAAAAGAAGATTAGAAGGAAAAATTGTCTCCACGAAAATACAAAGTATCTGGGATCAGAGTACTTACACTTGGAGGAGAAGGACCAATAAAGAACTGTTTTAGAAGACGTGGAAGACCAACAATATGATGGTAACGTGATATTGACTGAATAGCGTGAACTGTATCCGGTCAATATAATTGAGATGATATGAGGCGAATAAAATGGGCATGTAAAATCGCTGGGATTAGTAACAAAAGAATTTCTAAAAATTTAATAAGCACTGTACAGCCTGGCAGTCGTCCGAGGGGTAGACCAAAGCGAAGATGGGAAGATTGCGTTTAGACTGATCAGGCGGGGTTGGGTTTAGACGGAGCCAGGTGGATGGAAACATGTGCACATCGATTGGTGGTATCGGGATCGAAACTTCGGTTCTCTAAGCCTTATTATTATTACTATCATATATTATTATTTTAATATATGGTCACTTTTGTCGTGAAGAGCTAATTTGGCCTCTTATGAGTAAACAAAAACAAATTGTCTTAAAAATAAAATGGTTTGTCATAAATAAAAAACAACTTTGTATTTGACTTATAGAGATTCAACAATCAATTTGATAACTTTTTTTTTTGGCAGAATTTGCAAATGATTCTTTCAAAGTGTACTCCACCAGATATAAACACAATACCATCCCGTTAATACAGTAATGAATTGGATGGTATCTTACATTATACCTCTGAGATGGAAATAGATATCTATCCATTACTGTTGATTGCTTCATCATTGTTTACACTTGGATGAAAGCTTTATCGTCCAAGGACTCGACCATTTCCTCTTCATCTTTGGCCACTGATCGAGAAGTGGAGTATTTGTGAAGAGGTGATGGATGAGGTACCCACCCTAAGGATTAATTCAGCCCAGGTGAGTTCTTCTAAAGTGGCCACTTCGCTCTTCTCCTTTTGACTCTATTTAGAGTTAGGTAAGCCCAATAAAGTATATATATATATGTGTGTGTATATATATATATATATATATATATATATATATATATATATATATATATATATATATATATATATATATATATATATAACAATAATTGAAATGAGTAACAAAGCATAAAATTAAATACAAAAATTAGAAACGGATAAAATTACGTATAATTATTTAATTCTATATATTATTTCTAAAAGTTTTTTTTTTTTTTTGTCTGTAAGCCACAATTTCGTCAATTCCTCATCAAACCCAAACATTGACCACTCATTTTCAACCCAGGACGATAAACTTCCTCATTTGTTGAGTAAGGTGTTCTTCCAACGGTCCAAGGTATTTATTTATACCTGCATGAAGGCAGTTGGTCTAGCCCAGATTAACCGAGGAGTCAAGAGCTGAGAAATACCGCCAGAAGACGGTCTTCGACATTGACAAGAGTTCACCGATGAAAATTTCTTCATGTTCAAAAGTCTTTATATTCAAATATGTATACTGTTTTACTTGCATACTGGATCGATATTCAGCCATGCATTAACACTACTGCAAACACCCGTATAGCCAAGTAGGCAAAGGAGGGCGGCAAAAAAATAAAGTAAACCTCATTTTAAAGTCAAAACTTTGATTTTAACATCCTTAAACGTGAGGACTTTTACATTTTCTTTGAACTTATCGAACCGGGAACATTTGCACGACGGAGTACCCTGCCAAGAGCGGGCTAATACAAAGCCCTGGGATGTTATTATGTTGTTAGCTGGCTTGGTCCAACTCCTCGCTTGTTCCTGGGACAATTAATTCGGGGGTCGATCCGAGAGAGCGCGGCGTTTGGCCAAGTTCCAGGGGTCTGTCGGCGGGCTTAGGGTCTTCCACCTTGGGCAGGATCTCTCCTCTGGGATAACTGTCTAGATATTTTGGGGTTCTATAATCTATTCCAAAATTTAAAAATAAAAAAAATTATATAGCTAAAACGCGAGGTAGAAGATGTTTTTGTTTTATTTCTTAATGATATATTTATAACTCTATTAAAGAAATACATATAGTAAATTTGTACATTGAGAAACTAACTAATAATAGCACTCTAATAACATGTCTACATTAGGAAATCACAGAACCATTTTCTTTTCAGATGCCTCAGGGGATTATTAGGAATTGAAGAGAAAGGTTAAAAACGAGAGGGTTGGGATGATTCTGAAGTGTATTATGGAAGAATAGGTATCTGGATTGGGCCCAATCATGAAACATAGGAAACATTAAGGTCGTTATGGATGGTTTTATTTGTGACAAAGTAGGGATCATAGAGGATTTTACGAAGGATTTCGGATTGCAAGGATTGGATGCGAGAGGAATTCGATGGTTTAGTGAAGCTCCATAGCTCAAATCCGTAAGTACAAATATACCTTATTATTGTAATGTATATGAGTCTTTTATGATTAATTGGAAGTTTAGAGTGTTTGTCTAGTAAGTGCTGAAGTAATCGAAAACGTCGATCGGTTTCTTGTCGTTTCAGTCTGGTATGAGAGGTAAAAGATATGTGTGTGTGTGTGTGTGGTGTGTGTGTGTGTGGTGTGTGTGTGTGTGTGTGTGTGTGTGTGTGTGTGTGTGTGTGTGTGTGTGTGTGTGTGCGTGTGTGTGTATAAAGATACTAAGGAAAATATAAATATTTACAATAAAGACTAAGGAAAAAACAGATATATACATTAATACTGAGATATAAAAAAGTGAACAATACAAATAAAATGATTTCTATCAATTAACTGCTGGCGACCAACGTAATTATATAACCCAGACATTTTTACAAGCTTGTGGAAGTTTGAATTCGTAGTAGGAGGTGGAATAGGATTTGTTTGAAGGAGTTTATGGAGCTGGTTTGACGTATGGAGACGGGTAAGGAGTTCCAGGTGGTAACACTAATGACGAAATATTTACAGAAGGAAGTGATTTTATGGGAGGAGATATATAAATCTATAGGTTAAGATCTGGTATTGAGAGAGTAGATAGAGGAGCGTAAAGTAAGGAGTTCTAAGATGTAGGGAGGGTTTTTGGTTCTGAGGACCTGGACAAGAAAAACACCAAGAAGTTCGTAGATAAAGTTCAGAGATAATGAAAGACTTAAAAAACATATATGACAAGTTTGTAACTAATGATTCTCTGCACATTTATTATGCTTTTTTTTTATTTAGAAGTTCATTTGTTTATTGATTTTATTGCTATTTTATCAAGTTTATTTATTTATCTATTCTATCTTATTATCTATAAATGTCTATTATTATCTTTATTTATTTATTTTATTCTATCAATCCTTTTATTTATTTTTTTATCCTTTTTTTTATTTTTTGTACCAACCATCCAAACAGTATAAAAGTAGTGTTATTTAGTTGATCGGGCGCTGATTACCAGGATGTTTTGCGCCTCAACGTAACGAAACCAAGATGGAATTGCCGTTGGGAAGTAGGATAGAGACACTTCAACTCGGTGTAGCAACAAGAAATATGAGAACGTTTAGAAATCCCAAAGATGAATTTTAAGAAGCAATTCATAAGTTTCTTCAGTCTCGCCTCCAGTCCTAGGACAGCCCTCCATACAACAGGCATCCGTAGTCGAAGTGGAGGAAAACAAGAGTTGTTTCAAGGAGCTATCTTTTTTTTTTTTTTTTTTGGAATGGAATCTAAGGAATTGTTAAAGGATTTATGGGTAATCTGAGAAATGTGGTTGTTCCAAGAGAGGTTATGATCAAAGATCACTCGAGGTCTTTGACTGTCGGAAAGAAATGGATGGGACGGTAATTGAAATAAATGAGAGAAAGAAAGGAAACTAATGAGGTGCTTGGAACCAATGAGGATTGAATTAGTTTTGTTTGCGGTCAGCTTTAGTTTATTTTTTATCCTCCCACCTATGGATACAGTCAATATCCTCTTGTAGTTTTCTGGTAGCCTCGGGCATCTCAGATGGTTGGAACGATAAGTAAATTTGTAGATCGTCTGCATATAAGTGATAGTGGGAATGAAGTAAGGAAGATTGAATGAAAAGATTTTTCAGAGAAGAGAAAAAAAAATCTAGAAGGGTCATAAACAATTTTTCAAGGAAAGATCCCCATTTGCTTAGTGTAATTTCCAGGAACACTCTAGGATTTTCCAAACCCACGAACGCACTCCACCGTCATTTTCCGAGAACCTCTCATCCTCTTTTATGAAAATGAATGACAGTAAATGAAATAGATGCAGGGAATAAGGTTCTCCAGAAGTAAAAAAAAAAAAAAAACAGCCAGTTCTTTGAAAAGAATATTTTGAAGTGAGTACACACTAAAATGAATATATTTTCCTCTTTATGCATGATTAACTTACAAGGGTTTATAAAAATAGAAATACGAGAATAGATATTGTTTTGAAAATAGAACATTTTTAAAATTTAATAATGGGGAAAATGTACTTGTTTTGAATTACTTTTTTTCAGTCGTGAGCTCCAAAAATTTGACTTAGGGCAAGATTGTAGTTAAAATTTGGAATATTATAAGAGAAAAGCGTCCATATAAGTGGTGCTACTTATCACAATTTGTTTATTATCTACTTTTATTTTTCAAAGCACTCTAACAATACGATGATTTATTTTTATAGTAGTAATTTAAAATTAATTCAAACTCTGGAAAATTCGACTCAAAAAAGACAAATCGCTACATATCACTTTTACCCTTCGACCTGAAACTTACCCTCCCATTTACCTTGACAATATCCAAATTCCTCAGACAGACAAAGTTCAATATCTTGGACTGACCTTTGACAGAAGAATGAAATGGAGCCCACATAGCAAAAACAAAATAAAAACTCAAAACATAAGACTACGACTATTGTACTTACTCCTTGCAAGAAATTCGAAATTAAAACTTACACAGAAATTGAACATATACACTTACTTATCTACTCAAGCACTTTCGGACATACGCTTCACAGATATATGGGACAGTCAAAAAGACTCACATACGCAAACTACAGACTTTTCCATCTAAAACTTTCAGGACTATCACCAAGGCTCCCTGGTACGTCAGTAACATTACATAAAGACTTACAGATGCTAACGTACACACTACAAGATATTTCATAAAAACTTACACGGACATACCAACACATTGATGATCACAACTAACATGCCCAATAGCACCCGAAGGAGGCTTAAAAGAAGCTGGATGAGGGATCTCCTCCACTAACTATAAATAATGCATTCAAGACAGGAAGGACGCCACTGGACACTCCTCTCTCTCTCTCTCACGCCTATTCCAAGACATATTAACCTTCTACATCTTGACATCACACTCGCTGATTATCGGAACATCTGACAGATGTGATTTGAAAAATGAAGTTAATAAAAAAAAAAATTGTCACGAAAATGTAAAAAAACAAAACAAATACGATAAAATATTGTTATATTTTTGATCGGAATTCGAATTGAATAAAAGTTCTTTTTTTTATATATACTTCTTCTAGTCTGCTTTCAATTAAGTTTAAAAAACATTAATGAATATAAAACCCAAGATTATATCATTTTATATCACTAAACCTTATAATTAGTGTTGCCCTAATGCGAGACCAAAACGAGTCTTGGTCTTGCACAAGAGGAAGTTACCTATTAGGTTGTTACTGTAGAGTTATTACTGTCATTTAACGGAATTAAATACAAAAGTATATTGGTTATACCAATTCTTTACATATCAATTTTTTTACCAGTCTTGGTCTTGCGACAAATAGGCGCTCTTGGTCTTGGTCTTGCAAAGTGCAAGAGTTTGGGCAACACTACTTATATTAGAAGAATGGTGAGCGAACACAGCTGAGAAAGGTCATAATCAAACAGCTGATCAGTAAAAAAACAAACAAATGTAATTAACAACCAAAATACATAGATATGCTACAACAAATTACAAATAATATGAAAAGAAAAAATTAACAAGTATAGTTTTTAAATTTCTTTATTGAGTATTATAACAATCTGTCTGTTGGACATTGGTTATAGTGAGGTAGGATGACATTTACACTGTATGTACAAAAAAATAAAATAAATAGAACAAAATAATAATCAAAAGTATATACAATAGACAATAAAATAAAATAACCTAAAAAAATAAGAAAATTAAAACTAAGAAAAAAAAAACACATGCATACCTATATACAATCAGGCGAGGGAACTCCAGGAGAACCGTGCGCTACTCTCCCAACCGCTCCTCACCCACTGCTACTAAAGCCAGCGGAGATTGGTCGAGAGCACTTTAGCCACATACACACATGTCTTGAGTGAAGAATCTGGCCATTGCCAGAACTCCAATTCATACAATCTACAAAAGGTCGCGAGGCCACTGCCGTTTCAACCTTCTTGGAGGATTATAGGGATGGGAGGTGCTTGATAGGGATTGTGCAAGAGGATTTGGGTGGTAAGTAAGGTTCTGGTGAAATTTGGAGAATTTTTCTGGGATAAGGTCTAGGACAAATGGGATGTTGAGGTCATGATGTCGGGTTTTGTTGGTTACATAGAAAGGAGCATCGACTATTGTTCGAAGGACTTTAGACTGGAAGGATTGGATGCGCTTGATGAACAAGTATAAATGAGAGAAAACGTTCAATTATGTATTTTGTTTCGAACTAAATAACATTTTTTTTTATTTTTGCAGATCAGATGTTAGCTTATTTGTTAGATATGTTTTCGTTTCTGTCCTGATGCCTAAATAGGTGAACCGTTGACGGGTTATTTTATTATTTACCTTAGTTTTAAAGACACAATGCTATGTCGTTCGAATTTTCCAATTAAAACCTAATATCAATTATATTAACAAGATTGAAATTGTATGCAATGATAAAGTCATCAATATTATCTTGCAGTATTATTATTTTATCAGTCTCAAGCGTATCAAGGCTGACATTTTAAACGCATTGAAACAACAGATATTGTTTTAATTAAATTTTAACATTTTCCTTACCGCTACACAAGAGAGCAAACATGCTTTTCCGAACAATGTAATTTAGGAGGCAGATGTTGAACGCTACAAAACCAAACACTGGAGTTATTGAGAATTATGAAATGAAGCCATAATCATTAAAATTTCCTCTTTAATTCAATTTATCCTCAACGATAATTCAAAGAAAACAGAGGCATCGCCTGACAACTGGATAAAACGTGATGAATTATAAGAAAGCTAATATTTGTATTGGATATCTTATCGCAGGTTGGGAAATCACAAAGGATATCGATCATATAGGCTATCGATTCGGCAAAGTAATGAGCATCTGATAAATATTTGAGGTATTCGAAATGCTATCTGTGTTTTTGTTAGTAGGCTTAGACAATATATGTTGTACAAGTATTGTCACGGCAGTGAGATAGTGTCAAATGTCCTTGTATAGACGTTGATAGTAAACCTGAAGACAGTTGAAAAAATACATAGTGCTATGTATTGTAAAGACCGTCGGTGGAATAATTAGTTTAAAGGTATAAACAAATAAACATTAAGGTAATTTAGGTATTACCTAGGTATTACCTAAATATAAACATATTTAGGTATAAACCCAACATCTGGCGGTTGGGTACCTGAGGGAGGGTAACCCATTAGGACAACCTTTTGTAAGTGGTAATAAAAACCATTAAGGACCACCGACAAAGACCGACAACTAAGTGTTTAAACAGGATCCCGAAAGACCTTTTCACACCTTCCACCAGAAATATGGAAATCTGTACCTGCTGCTTTACCGTGGCCTAGGGGAGAGGGCGTGGTCATCCCTTAGGCTGAGGATATTCAGCCAATCAGGAGAAAGACGACCAAAAGAGAGGGGGATGAAAAAAGGTGGGAAATAAAGATTTTGGACTGGACACTTCTTCTGGGAACTTGGAGCTGAGAGGACTTCTTCTGGGAACTTGGAGCTGAGAGGACTTCTTTTTGGAACTCAGAGGAGAGAGGACTTGCTCTTGGGACTTCAAGCGGGGGAGTCGAGGGAGGAAGACAGCCGGAGAGGGCAGATGGACGGACTAGACGCTGAAGGAGAGCAGAGACAGGGAATCCAGATATGACGACTAGAAACACTATGAAGGACCAGCTAAGTGGTAACAAGCATTTAGTTATACTAATGTAAATTTGTGTTGGCAACCATACATCATTAATTAATAAAAGCAATGGAACATAAGTAACTCTAATCAAGCATTCTCCTCCAGTATGATTCTTAACTATTCATTATGTATATAGGTTTAGTTATTATTTTGTATATACATGGTTTTGGTTTTATTTAAGCTTGTAAATATAATAGTTAGTAAACCAACGTAGTACTTTTACATTCTACCTTGCATGCCACCAATTAGTAATAGAAACAAATAGTACATTTATAAACATGATACCTTTAGAAAGGAAATCCAATAAAGAGTATATGGTTCAATCTAGGATACTACAGTAGGGGGTCTGTGGTATCTAACATTTAAATACATCATTAATATATTTTAAGTTGATCGGTTCCCTTCTGGGACCGATATAAATACATATAAATACGAATAAACGCGGTTCCTGGAACCCCTTACTCGCCGTAGAAACGCGAGGCCAGGAACATAGCAATAGCTAATGTCATGATTAGCTCATTCCTTAATGCTCAAGGAAATTTAACATGAATTTGAATGTTTAAATTTAATTAATAAAGTAGTTAAAACAAATATTTAGGTTTTATTTATTTTATATCAGCTGATGTACTCGTCTTTGACGCATGTATTGTAACATTGAGTGACCTATATCCATGTAAAATTAGAACTTAATTTGAATATTGTGGCGGGCGGGGTGAAATTATTGGGATGGTTGAAAAATGTGCTATGTATTATGTATTAAATCCAATTCCTTTGGTATAGAATTAATATTCCAATAGAGCAGTGTAAATAAAAAAATAATATAAAAAACTAAAGTAATCATAACTTCTCAGGATTTACTCCGAATTCAACGAGAGTACAACCGTTGGAAACCAGAATTTTTGTTATTTTATTCCCCATCAATAATTTTTATTAAATTATTATTTTTTTTAAGCTACAAATTAAGGAAAACTTCTTAATAAGTTTTATCTTATATTTTTGGCAATAATTATTTTACTGAGGTCAGGTTTGAACCATTTCATGAACCTTATAGAGCCTTAAATACCTAATATGTTTGGTGAAAATCGGTAGAATCCTGAAGTCTAAAAAACTTTAAGTGGAGAAAATTAAAGTTTTGTTATTACTATATAAATTTTTTTAAAATTTTTATTTATTCAGAAATATTACAATCTGTCACAATTAAGGACATTTATAATAGTTTTCAGAGAACACATTCACACTCTATTTACCGCTATATAGCCACTAATGACCCGCTCGGGTAGATGCGGAATGTAACAATAAATAAAAACACTCTATTTAAAATAAACAATGTAGATACTAATAATAATTAAAGTAAGTGTTAAAAATAAAATAAATAAATTAAAGTTAAAAGTAAATACAAAAAAATACATATACATACAGAAAACTCTTTAATTCGAATATTTATAGTAATGACAAAATTTTAATTTTCTACACTTTAAGTTTCCCAGGCTTCAGGATTTCACTGATTAATACCAAACATATTAGTTATTTAAGGCTCTATAGGCTTCATGATATGGTTCAAACTTGACTTCCTTAAAATAATTTATTTATATATATATATATATATATATATATATATATATATATATATATATATATATATATATATATATATATAATAAAATATTATTTCATTGTTATATTTAATTTAGTTTGGAAGATAACAACCCTCTGAAACGTGCCTTAGGAATTTAGAACGAAGGTCTGTGTAGATAATTCATTCCTTCAACACCTTTAGCCTCTTCAGCTGGGCATTCAATTATAGATTATGTTATGGGCGGGAGAGAAGGGTGAGGTACCCACTCTTCTTCCCCTTGAGTAATGAATATTTGGGGATGTGGTGTGGCTGTCACGCTAAGAAGGCCACTCTGTAGTCCTTGTCGGTTGGAAGACAATACCAGAACCCATGAATAAAAGAAAATCCTTTATCGTCCTCTTCCGATATTTGCTCTTTCACTCTTTGTGTCCTCACTGTTTGTGTTCGAGTTCTCTTGTTTTCATTGGGAATATTTTTAAAGGAATCTTTTAAATAAAAACATGGCTATCAACTGTCTGAAACACTATTTTCTTTACAACGACTGGAAGTGGAATTGAAGATGTCATGATAAATACTAACAAAAATAATATTATGCAGCAAGTAGCTCAATGCAATAAGTCTCTTGGCCACCGCCTCAGCAGTCTTCTGGGCGGATTATATGGATTTGTGGCAGTAGATAGAGCTTGAGTAAGTGGATTGGAATTTAGAGTCAGTCTGTCATGAAAATTATTAAAGCGGTCAGTGGCAGTTGCCGTGATGAAAGGAGTGTTAAGGTCAGTGTGTAACGTGAGATTTGAAACGTAAAAGGGTGCGTCTACAATTTTTCGAAGGACTTTTGACTGGAATGACTGAATGATTTTTATATTTGATTTCTTTGCTGTTCCCCATAGTTCGATCCCATATGTCCATAGTGGTTTAATGAGGACTTTGTAAATAGTTAATTTATTAGTCACAGATAATTTAGAACGTCTGTCAAGTAGCCTAGATAGAAGTTCGTATCGCTGATTAAGTTCTTTTCTTTTTTGTTTTATGTGGTATGTCCATGTCAGTCGTTTGTCCAAGTGGAGACCCAAATATCGTACAGTTTTTGAAGGTGTTAGAGCAATATTATTAAAGAAAACTGGAGGACAAGAGTTATGTTTAATTGTAAATGAAACAAATTTGCTCTTAGACTCGTTCATTTTTATTCTCCACCTTTTAGCCCAACATGCTATGTCGTCTAGGTGTTCTTGAAGTACCTGATATGCCTTAGCTACATCCTTGTTAGATGTTAATATTGCCGAGTCATCAGCAAATGTAGCCAACAGTGTTTCAGAATGTTGTGGGATGTCTGCACAGTAAATGTTGAAAAGTGTTGGACCCAAGACACTGCCTTGAGGTACTCCAGCTTTTATTTGTTTGATGAAAGAAAACTCAGTCCCCATTTTCACACGGAAAAATCTATCTTTTAGATATGATAGTAAAATTAAGTAATACGTTGGAGGAATGATCGTTTTTAATTTAAGTAACAAACCATCGTGCCATATTCTATCAAAAGCCTGACTCATGTCAAGAAAAACGCCAGGACAGTACAATTTTGATTCTAGCGAGAAAGATATGTAATCTATAATAAACATCAATAAAAATAACACTTTTTAGTCTCAATAATTAAAATACTTATTTTGAATTAACAAAATTTTCGCCACTTCAGGCTTCTTCAGGGATAAAATATAATTTTACAATATATTGTGAATTTTCATATGTCTTGTTAACAGAAATAAGTATTTTCAGACAAAGGAAATGTGAAAGTAAAAATTATAGATGCTATATTTATTTATATTTCATTGTGAATATTTTTATTTAGATGACTAACCATACATGCCAATTTTAATATTTATATCGCTGTAATCTATACAATTAAATATTAAATAATACCAAAAATCGCATTTATAAAAACTTCACATGTATATTTATATAATATTGCCAGAGTTCTTATTTTAAGCTCATGTTCAGTAAGGATGCATGTTTTAATTTTTCCTTTGATTCTCCAATTACAACTATTCTCCGTTCCGATCTCTTGTTTCTCCTTTAGTTAATTAGTAAATTATTTCATATTTTATATTTAAATATCTAATATCTTTTATATTACAACAGATTAATGTGAAATGATCAATTATTTAAAATAAAAAAAAAATAAAGGTACTTTCGAGGAAGCTAATATTGAAAATTAGCAATTTAGGCCTTTTTATAGAACATCAATCAGAATAAAAAATACATTTCATTTTAAACTGATTAAATTTACACTGATATAATGAATTTAATAAAAATCGTCAAGATCCGTTTTCGAGAAAATCATAAAAATGAGTTTAGTCAGTGATATAAAGTGCCACTTCCGGTTAGGCGATTTTGACGAAAAAGTTGCTGTAACATCCCTAGTTCATAAAAACTTACAATATACAATTTCACTTCCATAAGATTTTTCGTTTTGAGCTATACTGTTAACACATACAGAGACCATTTTGCGAGATTGATTATTTGGACTCAGGAGACCTGAAAACGTAACGTTCGCAATACTTTCTTTTACTATATATTACGTATATAGGTAAGTGTAAGTAAAATATATACAACAATTATTTCAGAGTATTTACTTGTAGACATTAGCCTATTTATAAAACTCACAGTAACATTGTAATTTTAGTTAATTAATTTTAATATCAATTTATATTTATTAATACCTCTTTCCTAATATCGTCTTTTAAAAAAAATAAAGGAATTAACATAGTGACCGCATGGAGCAATAACTAATTACTATATTTTTATCTTTAGCCGATTTTTTAATATAACAGAGATATCCCTCACCAACCATACTTTTCCATGAAATTTTACTGCTTCCTTCTTAAAAAACCGTGCAAGTGAAATAGAATTTCAAACAATATAGTTTATATAAAATTACACTTGCTGTAGACTGTCACTACATTTTTACTTGTTTTCCTTATTTGAAACTTCCTCTAAATTTAAATCTCACAAACATATGATTCTCTAAAAATATTTTCACCCGGTAAAAATTTGCCACCTCAAAAATTCATTAAATACTTCGTGGAAATATGCCCCCTCACAAATTCATCACTCCGTGAAATAACGAGCCCCTCAAAATATTGGATGACGCAACTATGTGGTAAGTCATCCCCTTCTGGATCCTTGGTCCCCAAAATGGCCCCCATATTTTAAGGCTTTCTTGTCTACACCCAAATCTTTAAAACATAATTTTTTATATTTCGATCCGTCGATTTATCAATCTCGTAGTTTATAAATTTATATTTTTTTCAAAGACTATTATTATAGCTGTAGTGATGTTATAAGAGGTAATAAATAAGGTTGTAAAATTGAAATAAGAAAATCTTAAATATATAATATACCATATTATGAGTAGTTTGGAAAATAGATTATTAAATTTTATTATGTATTTTATTAATTGAAATTTACAACTGTATTAACTAAATAACTGGTTGACCAGTGTGAAAAATTCGCAGCAAATTTTGTTTAGTGAAGAAATAGCAAAGCAATATGGAAATAAGTAGATCCTATGTAAGGAAGGAATTAATATTATTTCCTTAGTCGATTATAGTATTCCATTAAATATAATAGACAAAAATATTTGTACAAATTGCTGTAAAATGGAGTGTAGATCGTTTGTGAAGTCACAAGAGAGTCTAAATGTTTCGTAAGATCTGCATTCCGTTAAAATGTGTTTCACTATCAGAGGAGTCCCACAGGTTTGGCATGTTGGCGAAGAATCACGGGCCATCAGGTATCCATGAGTAAGGCCTGTATGACCTATACGCAGTCGTGCAAGAATTACTTCCTCTCTGCGGCTATTCCTATTTGACGATGCCCAAGAGGAAACGTCACCCTTAACCTCCCTCAATTTATTTTCGGTTACATTCGACCATATCTGTTCCCATTTTGTCTTCATTCTCCGTTTGATGACGGTTATAAAATCCTCTACAGGTACTCCCCGATAAGGTATTCCATCAGTAATAACTTTTTTGGCAGCTCGATCAGCCAGTTCATTAGCGGCTATTCCGCAATGCCCAGACACCCAGACAAAAATCACTGATATATTATTTCTATTATAGAATATATTATTTCTAGAGTATAGAATGTTTCGTATTATGATATTTGATAAGAAAACATTTTCTAGAATAATTAGGGCTGATAGAGAATCTGTGCATATGTTCACTTTTTTGTTTAGTGGACTGTATAACATTTACAGCATTCAATTTCAAATCATTGTTCGCTGATCAGGTATTAATACCGTCGATATCTATTCTAATATTGTTGTCATTAACACCGCGTATATCATCTCACTACTTGTTCAAATTTTTTCATTCACTATAATTTACGATTCATTGACTATGGTTTGTAGAAAGTCAGTTGAAAAAAAAAAAGAATTAATACTAGTAATACAGCGGTTTTAGCCGAATAAAATATCTGAAAAAATGTTAAAAACTCGTGCCCTTCTCCACCAGAATGATT
This sequence comes from Nezara viridula, assembly GCA_928085145.1. NCBI lineage: Eukaryota > Metazoa > Arthropoda > Insecta > Hemiptera > Pentatomidae > Nezara > Nezara viridula. Next base: position 8,004,394 of record OV725082.1, read on the forward strand.
AGCTTTACTTTAATTACTGAGGGAAAAACACTTTTGATCTTTGATACGCGCCTGCGTATAGGTCATACACGCCTTACTCATGGATACCTGATGGCCCGTGATTCTTCACCAACATGCCAAACCTGTGGGACTCCTTTGACAGTGAAACACATTTTAACGGAATGCAGAGCTTACGAAACATTTAGACTCTCTTGTAACTTGACAAACGATCTACACTCCATTTTACAGCAATATGTACAAATATTTTTGTCTATTATATTTAATGGAATACTATAATCGACTAAGGAAATAATATTAATTCCTTCCTTACATAGGATCTACTTATTTCCATATTTCTTTGCTATTTCTTCACTAAACAAAATTTGCTGCGAATTTTTCGCACTGGTCAACCAGTTATTTAGTTAATACAGTTGTAAATTTCAATTAATAAAATACATAATAAAATTCAATAATCTATTGTCCAAACTACTCATAATATGATATATTATATATTAAAGATTTTCTGATTTCAATTTAACAACCTTATTACCTCTTATATCATTACTACGGCTATAATAATAGTGTTTTTTGTTTTTTGATCTTTGAATAATAGTATTAACCTCAGATTAACAGCCGATCGTTAATAGGACCTGTAAGTATTTAGAAAACTGTATTTAAATGCCGTCAAAACTATTAAAATTTTATGATTAAAATTGCCCATAATCTGAGAATCACCTATATATAAGTTGTAAAACTTTACGATAACGACACTGTAAATAACTAAATTGAAATACCAAAGAGAAGATAATGATAGTACATAATATATAGTTAGATAATATCGATGGTTGAATATCTGATATCGAGAGAAAAATATTGATATTTCGATAATATCGAATATCGAAATAGTTTCCGATACTATTCAGTAATTTCTGACTTAGATTATATTTGGCGTTTGATAGAGTCTGGCATCCGGGACTGATGTACAAACTCCGTGAATTCCTACCACCTACATACTTCCTCATTATACGTTCCTACCTTACTGACAGATACTTCAAAGTCAATCATAACAATGCTTATTCATCTCTTTTTACTCAGTCTGCCGGTGTTCCTCAAGATAGTATCCTAGGTCCTATCCTTTACACAGTTTATACAGCTGACATCCCAACCCAATCTAACACTGTCATCACCACCTATGCCGATGACACGTGTATCCTATCAGTTAATAACGATCCTTTAATTGCATCCCGAACTCTTCAATCACATATCACAAGCCTTGAAGAATGGTGTAAAAATTGGAGAATAAAAATAAATTCCAACAAATCCCATCAAATCACTTTTACCCTCCGTCGTAAACCTATGACCTCTTGTCCTACAGTATCCTTCAATAATACTCCACTTATTCCTGTTGAGCAAATCCGCTACTTAGGACTCCACCTTGACAAACGACTCACTTGGAACCCCCATACCAGACTGAAACAACTAGAAACCGCCCGACGTTTTCGACTACTGCAGCACTTACTAGACAAACGATCTAAGCTTTCAATCAATTATAAACGACTCGTATATATGACAATAATAAGACCTATTTGGACTTAAGGAATTGAGCTTTGGGGCTCCACTAAACCATCGAATTCCTCTCGTATCCAATCCTTACAATCCAAAATCCTTCGTAAAATCCTCAACGCTCCTTACTTTGTCACAAATAAAATCATCCATAAAGACCTTAATGTTCCATATGTTTCCGATCTGGCCCAATCCAGATATCTTTCCTTCCATAACAAACTGCAGAATCATCCGAATCCTCTCGTTTCAAACCTTGCTTCCTCCTCGATCCCTGATAACCCTCCGAGGCGTCTGAAAAGAAGATGGCCTCGGGATCTTCTAATATAGAACTTTAATTTGAGTTCTACCAATGGGTAGTTTCTCTTCATGTTGTACATGCCATGTTACAAATTTCTCATTTACTTATTGTATTCTCTATGTAATACAGTTGTAAATTCCATTGAAATAATAAAAAAAAAAAAAAGATTATATTTCGTAATATAAAAAATACAAGAAAGTTTCCATTGAACAGAGGAAGAGAGAGAAAGCTAAAAGAGAGCGATATCGAAGCCGCCATATTGTGTTAGAGGTTTTATTCCCTGGATAGCAGCTGGCCTTGTGCGCTACCGCACCTGAGTCCACTAACTTTCACTCTCTTTCTAATCTGGGAGTGATTTCCTAATCGAACAAATTGTATTAACTTACCTTTATTTCTTCATTATACAGTATCAACAATTATCTCGAGTTGTTGCATTGGCCAACTGTATGCCAAGAGCTGGTTCCAATAATATATCTATAAAAAGTTTATTTTATTGGTAGTTATGGTAAATATAACGGTAGCAATAAACAGTTTACAACACACAGATAACAAGCTTTATGGGCCCTTTAATACAGTATAAATATATCTGTTTATTAAAAAAAAAATCTGCATAACCCTTAATAGTTCGTGGTACATAGTGTTGCCCAAATGCGAGACCGAGACGAGTCTTGGTCTTGAAAACTCAGCTTTGGTCATAGTCTTGGTCTTGTGCAAGAGTCTCACAACAGTCTTGCAGTTACTAATTAGCTTATTACTATAGAGATATTACTATATTTTATTAGATAGGAGAAACCTAACTAAGCCCGAATGAAAAATTAGAGGAGTTAAATGCAAAAGTATATTGGTTATAACAATTATTAACATATATTAGCTAAAATTGTCAAGTATCAGCAACTATTCTGTCTTAATTTTTGTTTAAACAATCGATTTTTTTTAGTAGTCCTCGTCTTGGTCTTGCAACAGTTAAGCGGCCTTGATGTTGATCTTGCAAAGTGCAAGACCAAAACCGATCTTGGGCAACTCTAGAACAGAATCCTGTTCTTCAAATTATTAACATGTGCCTGAAAATACGTAAATAGCTTCATCTCATCGTAACCTACAAATATTATATTTACGAAAATTTTCGGAATTGGAGCGTTTTCAATCGGGAGTTCGGTAAACTTTGGCCATTTAATTAGGTACAAAACTCGTAAATAACCATTTGCTTCCCACTCTTAAGATAACTTGAGCACAAAGTTGAGAAAAAAAATGGCCTTCAAAACTATTGAGCCGTTTGGTATGACCTACCTTACTGTTAAAATACCGAGGTTATATAGGCGCGATATTTTTGTAGGCCACCTTTTTTCTCGACTTTGTGATCAAGTAATCTTACGATTATAGTGGATAGCAAGTATAGCAAGTAGGTATTGACGAGTTTTTAGTAACTAATTAAATAGAGAATGTTTGCCAATCTCTAATTAAATATTTGTAGGTTACGATGAGATGAAGCTATTTACGAAGTTTCAACCGGATGTTAATAATTTTATAAAAAAAGATATGTACCATGGACTATGACTATTTGCTCCTAAACTCAACTATTGAGCAGTCTGTGTCAGTGTTGCTAATTTATTAAAATTAATTAATTAAACTTTATTTATACATACACGCTTATCTTGTCAGTCATGAGGAAGAAATAATGACCGAACTCTAGGGTGTGATTCTTCACAAACGTTTTATTCGAAATACAACGAAAAATGAAAAAGGAGTTAAAAATAATTTTATCTGTATCTAAAGGCGATCACATGTTTTATTGAACATGAAGGACTTGCTCAAAAACTATTCAAAATAATTGAATTCTAACCACACCATCGTAAAGAAGACAAAATTTTCTTGGACAAGGCAGTGATTAAATTTACTAAAGTAAATGATAAAAGGTAATTTCAGGAGATTTAATATGGAATCTGTAGGGTAAAGTCAACAGTAGTAGACACTATTGTGAGACTCCTTCAATAATTTTAAATGTAACTTGCTAGATTCTTTTCTTCTCTGCTATATTTGTACAACAACACTCTTATCTGACCTAAATTTCTTTTAAGATAACTTAAAAATTGATATTTAGTTCGTTTTTTAGATAATTTTCTAGAACATGATTTTTCAACAGTAGTAGACATCAGTGTACTAGTAGTAGACAAGAAAACACATCACTAGTTGACACCACTTAATTAATATATTTAATTTATTACTAATTAAATGTGCACCTATAATGGCAGTTTTTACCAAGGAACTATAATTTAAAAAAAAATACAAACTTCAAAAATGAAAAAAAAATTAATTTTTAAATTAAATTACATTTGTAAGTAAACAGGAACCAGACATTTCCTTGGGAAAAATCGAGTATTCCCATGCTTAGAATAGAACTATGAATGATATTCAATCATTACTACAAAAAAGTTGTGTTTTCTAGTAGTAGACACTTCTGTATATTATTGGAACAAGAGGTATTATCAGTAATATACAGTTTGTTTTGTGCTCAATCAAACAGAACTAACACACTGAACACGTTACCTAGTGAGTTCATTGTCTACACTACCATTTATTGAAAAAAAATTGTGAAAAATCTTGGAACGGTAAAAGAATAATTGATGAAAATCAAACTCCCCTCCTTTGCTGATTTGGTAACAGCAGTACTTTGGATGACGCCGCAAAGATATCAGCTGCTCTAACGTTTCCAATGCTTATTTGGTTCGCTACCGCATTCTAGTGGCTACACAGTGTAACCTGAAGTTTAAAATGACACCAAATTAAAATAAGTCTGATGGTTTCAACCCTTATTTTTTAAGTTGAAGTTTCATGTGTCTACAACTGGTTTGATGTCTACTACTGCTGCGTTAACAGAGAGGATCGGGTGAAGTCTATTATAGAAAGATAAGTATCTAGATTGGGCCAAATCGGAAACATAAGAAACATTAAAATCGTTATGGGTGATTTTATTTTTGACGAAGTAAGGAGAAATGAAAATTTTACTAAGGATTTTGGAGAGTAAGAATTGGTTTAGTGGAGCCACAAAACTCAATTACGTAAGTCCAAACAGGCCTTATTATAGTCATGTATATGAGTCTTTTGTAATTAATTAGAAGCTTAGAGCGTTTGTCTAGTAAGTGCTGGAGTAGTCGAAAATGCTTAGCGGTTTCTGTTCGTTTCAGTCTTGTATAAGGATTCCAAGTTAGACCTTTCTCCAGGTGGAGTCCTAAATATCGGATTTATATCCTAACATCACTGGGTATACAGATGACATGCGTGTTCTATTTGTTAATAACGTGACGTATCAGCCGTATCCCAAACTCTTCGATCACACATCACAAACCTTAAAAAAATATGTTAAAACTCAAGGATTAAAACAAATCCCTGGGATTTTTAATTTTTTTCTTTTCTGAAGAACCTATAATATAGTTTTGGCTAAATCATTTAAACATTTAATGAAGAAACAAGAATAATAACTAACTGAACATTATCGCTTCGAGGTAAACATATCGGAAATAGAGCAGGAGCCCATAGAATCGAGAGGCTGACAAAATCGATTTTCAGGGAGGGAGGAGGGGGGCAATTTAGCCCCGGCTGTCAGCGCCGAGCCCATTAAGGAATCTATTCAGTGGGGGGAGGAGGGGGGGCGTCAATTTTTTATGTAGAACAGCTGATAAAGCCGCAATTAATTTTATGAAAGGTCGTCAATGGCAACTGACGTTTTCTTAAATCCGACTAAGGCCCTATCGATATTTAGCCAGCCCATTCATCACCGCTATTGCTCTTATTGCCCTTCTCTTTGGCCCTCTTCAACTTCACAATTAATATCTTATTTAAATACAATATTGTTGCTGAGTACTTTTTTAATAATAATTTTTATAATAAAAAATAAAATAAATTTCTTACAAACTAAGGGTTTACAGTCTAGTCTCTCATCCCAACCATAATTAACACAAACTTTATAGTTTATTTTATTGAGTATTACAATATTCTGTCACATAGACATTCATTTTAGTGAAGAAAGACTACATTCACACTCTATATACACAAAATATAAAAAAAAAAAAAAAATAAAAAAAAAACTAAATAATAATAAAATAAATATACAATAAATAAAGTAACTTGAATATAAGTTAATTAAAAACACACACACATTACATATATAAATACTCAATTAATTCGATGAAATAAAAGAATGACAAACCGACGAATTATATTATAACGGTACATTATAACAAATTGCATTCATTAATTTTAACCAAAATGTCACGTTATAAAAAAAAATTATAAAATAAAATTTGGACAATGTATGTAGCTGAATTTTATAAAATTATTATATGTTTTGTAATGGTATAGTTTTAAGTGTAATAACTAAATTAAGATTAGTTTGCAGGATCTTGAAAATGGCTCTTGAAGCCGAAACGTCGAATAAATAATATATGATGTGATAACGTGTGTATTTGGAAACCTTCGGTCTAATGTTTAATAAAAAAAAAAAAAAAAACATTCCTTTAGGGTTTTAGGAGATTGGGCACAACTTTACCAATAATACAACCAAAAACAATTTGACATTTTGCTATTTTATGTTTTAAAAAACATTAAATAGAAAAAAAAAAGAAGAATGTTTGAAATATGGAATATAATATAAAATTGCCGAATAAAAGCGAATAATTCCGATATTAACAATTTAACATATATAATGAGTTTTAAGAAGTTTATACAACAACTCTTGACGTTAACAATAAAAAGGAAATGGATAAAAAAGCAGTAAAATTTAAACAATAAGGTTGAATATTTTTTTTTATATTAAATATCGTTAAATCAACGGATTGGTCCCAATGATCGTTGTTAATTAAAATTAATTCTAAACCAAATATACATTACATTGTACAATATCTCATGGCTAAATCAGTTTACAATCATGAAAAATCATCCATAACTATCTTAAAGTGCCATATGTTTCCGATTAAGCTCAATCGAGATACCTATCGTTCCATAAGAAACTTCAAAATTATCTTAACCTTCTCGTTTCAAACCTCGCTTCCTCTTCGATACCTGAGAACCCTCCGAGGCCTCTGAAAAGGAAATGGCATCGTGATCTACTTATGTAATTCTTGGAGTGCTGCCAATGGATAGTTTCTCAATAAACGTTTTCATTTGATTATACGTACACATTTGCTAAATCCATTTTTAATTTAATACAGTTATAAATATCATGAATAAATTAATTTTAAAAAAATATCATTTTCATAAAAATTGGGTTTGTTGGAAGACTTTTTCACACAACTGTATATTTAAGCCAAATATATTATCTATCTACTTAAATTAGGTAAGTACGATATGTAGGACTTGAAAAACATATTGATGGAAAATTAATAGACAAATTAATCTTTCAGATAAATTTCAGTGATTGTTAATAAAATTATGGTAATGAATAATTAGGAAAAGCGGTTGAAACGATGGCGAGGAGCGGGATCAAAAGTTAACAAAGGATTCGCTTCTACAATAGTGGTCCTTTCTAAAGTCGAAAAAATAAGGGATTAAGGTTTTATTGTGTAAAAGACTTCGGGAGGGGGGCGACAATTTCCGTCCTTTTGCCTCCAAAGTGCTCCAAACTGGCCCCCATCAAATAATATTTCTTACTCTTTAAAAATTCTTCCTCGGGCTTTCTTGTCTCTATTTTTTAAAGAATCCTGTTCCGTATTGTTTAGAATTGCAGCAATTTATATTCAAATTTCTCAGTAGTAATTTGTTTATTTAGGGTAAGCGCGCCGGTGATGGACATAGATATGGAAATTTTTGTATTTTTTGGCTTATGTTGACGTAATTATTATAGTTATAAACTTCTCCGTCGGACATTTAAAATCTCTACTGTCTCATTTTTACTTTCCTAACTATAGTAGGTAAGGAAAGTATTGCAATCAGGTCAAATTTCCGATATGCGGTTTTCGACGGATCTGTAAGTTTCAGAGGCCCCTGAGTCCGAGTAATGAAAATCCCTACAAAACCATATAAAAGTCGTTCATTTTGAACAACTATTAACGAAATTACAGCTATTCAATTTCCAATGTAAGATTACGGGTTCATATCCTGGTGACAGAAAGGGGTGAATGAGAGAACAAAGATGACTGGGTGAAAGTAAGAAAATCTGTTTCCCGTATCACACAATCTTCACTATTTCCTCTACTTTTAACAGAAATTATTGCTTGACAATACTAAGCTATGAAAAAAAGTTTTTGATGAGTAATATTAGTGAGTATTGAAATTTTTACACTGATCTACCTTAATCCGGTATACATTGCTTTAGTTTATCAAATAAATCGTACTCAAATCTTTTCTTTGATCAATTTTCAGGAAAATAAATCTAGTTCAATTCTTTTTAGTTTCTTCATGAACATATGTAAAGATATAAAAACTTTTCTGAAATATGTACGAAAGTCGTGTGAGTGAACACACCAGATATTTCTATTTAGGTATAATCTCCATTTAAAAAAAAAAAATACCTTTTTTGGATGGACACTCCAAAATTCAATTGTTCTAGTAATGGACTGGGGGTTGGTACCAGTAATGGGCATACCTCAACTATAAAGATAACGATAAAGATAAGATAACATAAATGTTCAACTTGCTGTTAGCAGGAAGGTATGAAACGTAGTGATCTCAAGAGCAATATAGAAACAACAATGTTAACATTACAACAGCATTTTAAAATTTTGTTGGGGAACTTTGTTCATACAGTTGTCAATAGAGGGCATGCTTCCTCAATATAAAAAAAAAAAAACTGGAACCTTTAAATCAACAAGGAAGCTTATTATTTACATTTAAAGTCCAATCTTTCCATTACTGGACCCCCTGTCCATAACTGGTATGTTAATTCTAAATATGATGCTTCGACCAATTCAAATCTCAAAACATTATTTTATTCTTTGAGATGAAGCTTGCTCTCATATTTACCACTACAATAACCGAATTCTTAAAATATATTGGACTAATAATATACAATAAACAACTACGACAGAACAATGAAACGTGGCTCATATGTCAACAAAAAATAAAAAGTTAAACCTCACAAATTAAAAAAAAAAACAACAGAAACCGAACGCTTTTATTTACCTATTGAACCTACGATTACCTATTTAAAGAACGTTGATTGTTTTTCTAAAAAAACTTCATCAAATATTTTTTCCAAGTAAGTACTATTACTAATATATTTATAAAAAATTATACAAAACGATGTTATGTAAAACAGTTTCATATTAATAAAGAAATAATATGCTTTTAAAATTTGTACCATTGTATAAAAAATATGAACATATAAATTAAAAACTATTTATTTAATTATGAAGAGAATAATAGTTGGGGTGATCAGTCAAATAAGAAGGCAAAAATAAATGATAATATTTATTTTGACATTTGCCGGCATTTTGTCCTCAAGTTCAGGCCTTCATCAGAGCTAGGAAAAGAACCAGATAACAAGGTATGAGAAACATAAGTAGTGATGGTAAAAAAAAATAAATTAAAATGAAGTTGTTAGTATATCTTAATTTTACTATTTATTTTCATTTCTTATATAACTTCATATTCTTTTCTGTTTTACATTTTATTCTAAGATTCCCATTTTAATACTTATGTCACCTTTTTTGATTATGTTTACTTCATCATTCCACACTTTGTAACGGTTATTATTATTTATCTCTTAGTTCTTACTATTGTCATTATTCTAACAACATCATTTTACTTTAATTGTTTTTACCTACACTATTTATGTTTCTCATACCTTGTTACCTGGTTCTTTTCTTAGCCCTGTTGAAGGCCTGAACTTCAGGTCGAAACGTCGGCAAATGTCAAAATAAATATTATTATTTATTTTTGCCTTCGTATTTGACCGATCACTCAAACTATTCTTCTCTTCATTATTCACGACAGTCAACCATTTATCAACAATTATTTATTTAATGCAGAGAAAACGACAACAATTTATGAACATTAGAATTTTTCCAAGGTTGGAATCATTAGGTATTTTTGTTTTAAATCTTATAAGAGAATTACAAATTGTTAATGTTATTTTATTTTAAATTAATTTTGCAAGTAAGTCCTAGCTTTATTTTCATCTGAGTAGTTTACAATTTTAATAACATTCGTTCTTGGACTCTAGAGAAAATGTATTTTAAAAATTCAAACGCTGGAAGAATAACAATTTTATTATTCAGCTACATAGCAGCCTTAACTTCTCTATCTAGAAAACAAAGCCCATTATAAGATAATTTATTTATAATATTAATTATTTTATTTATAATTTATAGTTCATATCAAAATATTTATTTTATATGAGAATATAATAATTATATCAGTTTGTTATGATTATATGAGCTTTTCAGTTGACAGAATGACTAACTGAAATTCCAAGATTTTTTAGTAAAGCCATTTTAGTGATATTTCTAGTTGGAAAATTTATAATATCTGTACATAAAGTGAGGAAGTTGTTTCGAGAATATGTGATTGCATTGTTGAAATACAGAATTGTGAATAAAGGTATACATTATCTCATTAGAAATATCACTAAAATTAATTAAAAATGTTGAAATTGGGGTTAGTGAATTGAAAGGCTCATTTGATACGAAAACAGTACAACGATTTTAACTGATTTTTTAAAAATTTAATTTAATATTGGTAAGAAATATAGATAATTATACTTGTGTATTATAACCGAGTTATTTAATTATTTTTATGTAAGGCACTTTAAAATAATAGTACAGACGTTAGGAACACCTGTTGTAGTCATAGTGTGAAAAAAATACGTAAATTACAGATTCGAATGTAGCATTAAAGGGCGGAATTAAAATTAAAATTAATGAGGATCGTTACCCTGTGAACGTGTATGATGTATCGAGATAGATATAATATATTAAAACAAATAGACTTTGTTTTAATAGACTTATATCATTAGACAAGTATAAGCCTGACATAGACTTCAATTGGATGTCTCAATTTAGAGCAATAGCCGAGCTTAATGCCTTTGCAGATGAGCTTTCTGTTCACCAACGTACTTCTTCGATACAAATACGACATCCTGGAAAAAGCTCGCAACCATTATTTCTCAGCCGACATACAAAGAACGTTAAACTCAACTAACGTTCTTTATATAATATGCTATGCAGTTACAATGATCCCGATCCCGAAACGTACCTTACATTTAAAGTTCATATAAAGAAATTGAGATGTGTCAGTCAATTAAGAGTTGCAAATCCAGAACATATCAGAATCTATACAAAAAACACAACTTTTTCGATCGAGTCTCAAGAAACTTGTATATCATGCAGTCCATTTATCTACAATAGTCTACATCACATTCTCCTTCACTGTCCAGCATACAATGACTATAGACAAAAATTCCTCCATAACTTCATCTCAGAATCTTCTGATAACCACAACATCGAAACCATATTGAATATCGATTGTATAGATAAGTTAAATAAACTCTACTATTATAGGATGGAAACACACAAAGTACCGGTTTAATCATCCATACTTATGTATTATTTTCGAGTTGGATACAAATAAAGTTCCTTTTTTTAAAAAAACTTTGTTTTGTGATATTTCTGGAGAACGTGGTTAATTTTCGCACCTGAAGGAGAAGATAAGATTCTTTCGATTAAGCGTGCATTTTTTCTAATTTAAAATTTTTCCTTATTACCTTTTTGGTCTTTGCAAAATTAAAACATTTTCTGATTTTTGTTTTTATTCCTAAACGCCGTATCATACATCTTTAATTAATATATAATTATAAATATATAACCAAATGGCGAGGAAGCTATGCTTGACCCTAATTGGCATATATAAATCCCCTAATTGTAATATATATATATATTACAAAAACACAAAACATGAATTAAATAAGTCTGGTTTCCTTGAACCTCCACTTTCCACAAACAATAGAGGAACAGAAATATTGAAGTTTTCCCTCCAATTCTGGCGTTATTGGCGGGAACCCTTTTCGGCGGGAGTTATATCCCTCAATAAAGAACGCTTTTAGGGACCGAACAAGTTCAATTATTGCGCAATAACTATCAAAGCGCCATTGCAAAAGTGTAAAATTTCTTCTTTGCCAGGATAATAGCATTTAACGGGGCTCCCAGGAAACTATTAAATGGATAATTCGTTGACAAACAAATTACATCATAAAATATTTTACTACTCATCAAACGGTGTAAAAATTCCATTAAAATGTTTGATGCAATAAATATATAATTCTGTTCTTTAACGTTCTATATAAACTATCAACATCGACTATAAATATAACTAAATAATCTTAATAACAGAAAAATTATGTTAAAACGTTGTACATTTTTGAGAAAATTTTATTATGAGATAAATAGTTGGAAGCCTCTCATAACAATGAATGCCTCAATAGTAGGCAAAAGACGACATGGAAAGCCAAAAAGCAGATGAATGGATAGAATCAAGATACAATAGAGCTGCGTGCAGATAACTGGAAAGAAATAGCCCAAGAGATTGAAAAGGCTTGTTAAAGCGGCAAAAGATCCACAAGCTAAGTAATGCCGAAACAGAAAACAAAAAATTATAATTCGTAGCATTCTACTTGTATATCCCATTCCTATATTGAAGTAAGATCACATTCACACCATATGCACAGAATATATAAAATAAACGGAAGAAAATGACAAATAAATAATAATCAAATAGTATATACAATAAGTAAATTTAAAAAAAAAAACATACAGACTTAACTACGTACAGCATTTACAATCAGGCGAGGGAACTTAAAGGTAAGCTTGTCCCTCCAACAATGGAGAGAAAAAAATGACTCTAGGAGATCCCCGCGCAACTCTTACAACCGTTTCACTGAAGTAAAAATAATGTTAAATAAATAATTTTCTTGTCATATTTTTTAAGTTCGGTGCCATTTTTTATGTTTTTATTTAAAATGTATTATGTCACAGATCACCAATAATGTAAAAAAATAAATTAATAAATAATTTAGCTATTTTTATTGGAAATATTTCGTTTTAAACAGTCTATTACATATTTTATATTTGTATACTATTAAAAAAAAAATATTATGTAATAAAATAATTTTGGATTAAAATTAATGTAAAATCATCTATCATGTACCGTTTCATAATTTATTTTTAATATAACATTATTATATAATTCCATAAAATAGAGGATTGATCAACTGACGAATTATATAATAATGATATACTATTTTTTTTTTTTATGAAAAGGTGCATGATAGATAGGTAATTTTACATTAATTTTAACCCAAAATATTCAAAAAGGAATATATATGTAGCAGGCTGTTTTAAGTGAATATTTTAAATAAAAATAACTAAATTAAAACAAAAACTTACAGGATCATGAAAATGGCTCGAGAGGCCGAAACGTTGATAAATAAAGAAATAAAATGAAAAAGGTATGTTTTTGGTGACCTATGACCTAATACATTTTAAATAAAAATATTGAATAAATATGAGGAGTTAGTCGGGGGTACGGTCAGATAAATACTAAATTAAAATATAGTAATTATTTTATTTTAATTTTGCCGACGTTTCGACCCACTTTGCAGGTCGTCTTCAGTGCTACAAAAGATACAAAACATGTTGAGAATAAAATTTAAATATAAGTAGATATAAAATAAGAAAAAGTTGTCAGATACAGAAATAAAAGATGACATCAGAGATATAGTGGGCGACAATGTAGTAAATTATTAAGTATTATATATGTAGAAGATACAAATAAATGGTAAATAAGTAATAATAAAAATTAAAAATAAAGGAGAATATAGCATGTAAGTTAAAAGTAAACAGATTACGATAAAAGATAAGGAATAAGTGTATAACAAACTAATAGAGATTACATTAGATAACTGTGGGTTAACATATAAAGAAAATAAATATTAACGAATAAATAGATTGAAAATTGAATAAGTAATGTTACAATATCTTATTGAAGACGACCTGCAAAGTGGGTCGAAACGTCGGCAAAATTAAAATAAAATAATTACTATATTTTAATTTAGTATTTATCTGACTGCACCCTCGACTAACTCCTTCTCATATTATATCAACGGTCAACCATCTCTACATCATTATTGAATAAATATTTTTAAATCGATCCAATCTTAGCAAACAAACTTTCCTCTTGTGTAATAATTATCAGCGCTCTAAAATTCTAATTTGTTTCTCTCTATAGTGTTAATGAAACAATTGAATCCAATTTCGTATTTTTTTCAATCAAAAATAAATAGATACTGGGAGTGAATAAAATGTGCTGTTTTTTTTTAATCACGTCTTTAAAAATATACAAATATATTCATTGACAAAATATTAGAATGTTAAGCAAGAAAATAAAAGTAAAAAAGGTAAACAAGGAAGACGAGATAGAGTATTCCCCATCTCTTTCTTTTATGTTGAAGACTGCCATATTTCTCCTGTCGCCTCTGTATACAAATGGTGTTTATGATAGCACGTAAGGAATAGCGGAAGGCGCCTAAGTTATATGTGTATTATGTTTATGCTATGTGATAATAATAATAAATGGATAGACTGATATTATACAGCGTTGAGGAGAGAGGGGGTATGGTGTAAAACAGCTGTTGTCTGGGCGTGGCCTGATGTTGGCTCCATTTTTCACTTGGACGCATCGATGGCTCATTTATCTGCTGTCTACGTCAGCGGCAGCCCGGCCTCGAAATATTGCACGTATTAGGAGGGCCCATGTGTTCTGGCCGGGTTCAAGTCCCGAGCTGGGGTACTTTACACCAAAACCTTCCCAAAAACCCAAAACCTTCAGCACGAAAGATCTTTTTGTCTTATCCGTGTTGATTTCGAGCTCTAGTTCTTTACTGGCTAGTTTCATTATCATTGTAGTGTTTAGTTTTATAGTCTCCTTGTATTTGCTTAAGAGGACCAGATCGTCAGTATAGCCAAGCACGGGCGTTATCCCACCCAGATTCAGCCATTTTTTGGTTCTCATTACCTCCCTAATGGCGTGTTCCAATACCAAATTAAATAGGACAGGTGAATGAGAAATACCTTATTTTAAAGCCAAACAAATCTCAAACTTTTTGTATTAATAATTATCGTTTTTAGTGTTGCCCAATCCTAGGGATGCTGCTGAGAGAGAAGCGCTGGGATCTCTTGGAGTCTTGCCTTGTCCTCCACACGTGGGGAAAAGACCCGACTCTGAGCTCCCTCGGCTGACTTTAAATATTGTGAATAAGTATGAATGTGTTTCTATATTTTTATTTCATGTTGTCTCATGTTTGATTTATTCTGTTGTTCCAAGTTTTATTTTATTTTATTTTGTTACAATATTGTTTATTTTATATATGGTATGTTTGTGTTTCATTCGTTCTAAATACTTAATGTCCTTAATTGTATTTTTTTCTCAATAAAATATTATTATTAGTGTTGCCCAAATGAGAGACCGAGACGAATAATGGCGCAATAGATTCTCAACAGTCTTGCAATTACTTATAAGCTTATTATTATAGAGATATTACTGTACTTTTTGTACCAATTATTAACACGAAGTAACTAAGATTGTGAAGTATTAGTAACTATTTTGCCTTAATTTTTATTTAAAAAGTAGATTTTTTACAAGTTCTGGTCTTGGTCTTGCAACAGTTAGGCGGCCTTGGTCTTAATCTTACAAAGTGCAAGACCAAGACCGATTTTGGGCAACACTAGAAATAACCTACTGTGTCGGTCTGAGGAAATGTGTTGTCATCGATATATACTGTTGGGCATGTGTTTCGTAGTAAATTAAACATTAATTGAATTAATTAAGGAGAAAACATTAATTGAGCAGTTTATTTTGATATTGGCCTAATTGCATTATACTTGAGATATTTAAGTGTTTGGATGCAGTTAAAAATATAAGTATAGATCACTAATAAGTCATACAGCGTATCTGAAGGAATTAGGAATAATAATGGAAATTATTAAGTGAATAATATGCGTTTTCATACTAAAAACAGAGTGAGGCCACTTTTAAAATTAACAAGATTCGTTGTAAAATTTTTAAAGGAGCCCAAGTCCATTCAACTTAGTTTAAAATGCTTCAAATTGAAAAAAAATACTAAATTTATTTTATATATCTTTACAATACTTCAAAAACACAATCTATATGATTCAAAATGTTTATTTAATTACAGAAACTACAAACCCGTTTCCATCTACATTTTCTTTTTGTGAAAGGGATTTGAAGAAATCATGATGTTCCGGTATCTATCGTAGTTCAGTATGGCTTTCAATTTCGAAAGACTGTTTTAGCAATCGTTTTTCCATTGTTATCCTCTGAAAATCAATATTGTTCTATGATTCTCTTTGTTTTCTTGAAATCATCAGTTACTAATTCACTATCTCAACTAAATGGTCTTTCGCCAACAATCGATTTTTTTTTTTTTCCAGTCTTAGTCTTGGTCTTGCAATAGTTAGACTCCCGACACCCTAATCGTTTCTAACTTTATCGATCGTTTCCGTCAAGCACATCCTAACTAGATTTACAATTTTTTTTGGAATCCGCTGTTCGATTAAAATAATATACAGCATCTAGCGGTCAATATTGTCTAACGTACAGCTGTTGAGCAACTTCGTACAATGGTCTCAGAGCGACAAAAACCTCAATTTTCAAGGTGTTATGATAATTTAAATTTCAAAACGTGCATAAAGAAGTTTTCACTTCAAAAAACGTAAAAGTGTATATCGATCTTATTTTTATTCAAATGGTGTATGAGATGTTTCCGGTTGTTTAAAGGAATAAATTGGTTAGAAATATCCTTTTTACTGATATTCGAAAAGCCAATATTCGATTAAAGAAAGATATCTATTATATTTCAAAATTCATTTGTGTTGAAAAATCGAGCTGTAAGTTAATCGCCGAATTACTCAACTGATTAATTAATCAAAGGAATTCTTTTAATCTAAAATTTAGTAATTAAGAGGGAAATTATCTCGTTCGACTTAAGGCTGAGTCTTTAATTTATTTAAACAGAAAAAAAATTAAATTAAAAAAAACTTCTTGCGGTGGTTGGTCCCAATAAGAAATTGTCCATTAATTCCACCAACCCTCAACTTCTTTATCTCCACCACTTCCTCCTCCTTCTTCTTTATTGTTCCTTGTAATTAATTTTTTTTTTATTCAAACACTTCCTTTTTAAATTTATATAGCAATTTTTTTCCTTAAGTCTTGTATAATTCTTCCTTCTTGTAAAAGTTTCTTTAACCATTAACTCTCTTGAATGATATAAATGAGTGAATAAAGTTCTTTATTTCACAAAATATTAATTGAGCCGTTTATTATGAAAGTGACCTAAGTATTTGTCAATTATTATCCATTGACAAAACATTTCAGGTACTTATATTCTGAGTAGAAACGATAATTTTGGACAAGTTTTCGGAGTTAGTTCAATAATTGATCCGTTTACTTTGAAAGTGACTTAAGTACATTTATGCTTGATTATTACTGATATTCCAACGCTAAAGGTTCAAGGTTCGAATCCTGCCTCATGGAAGAAAAATTATTGATTCTGTTTCATTGGTCGTGGAGCGATCCTGAGTATGTAGACCCTCTTGGGGCACATACAGCCTCTTTAAAGTGGGTCCCCTTAATTAAAAATAATCAACTAAGAAGAAAAAAGCTTATCAGTTTAAAAGACTTATTAGTGTCCTGTACGTATATTTTTAATAATGTAAAAATGGAATTAGGCTACTTTCAAAATATACGGCTAAATTAATGTTTTTTTCGGTTTCATTTACTAAGAGGCACATGCCCAACTGTTTATATCGATGACAACAAAATGCCTTGGACCGACACAGTACGTTATTTCTAGTGTTGCCCAAAATCGGACTTTGTCATGCACTTTGCAAGACCAACATCCAGGCCGCTTAACTGTTGCAAGACCAAGACCAGGACTGGTAAAAAAAATCGATTTTTTAAATAAAAGTCCAATGAAAAATAGTTACTAATACTTGACAATCTTAGCTACTATGTGTTAAAAATTGGTATAACCAATATGCTTTTGCATTTAACTCCTCTAGTTTTTCATTCGGGTTCAGTTAGGTTTCTCCTATCTAAAAAATTATTAAATTAGTAATATCTCTATAGTAATAAACTAATAAGTAACTGCAAGACTGTTGCGACTCTTGAGCAAGACCGACACCATGGCCAAGACTGAGTTTGCAAAGACCAAGACTCGTCTCGGTCTTGCATTTGGGCAACACTGGTTATTTCGGGCTAATATTGGACAAAAGGATGAGCTGGAGCCCACACGTTAAAATAAAATGACAGACTTTAAACATGTGACTGAAAATACTATACTCACTTTTTTTAATTCAAAATTAAAATTACTGCACTCAAATTTACGGTTCTGATAGAAAAACGCACTTACAAAAACTACAATCGTTTCAATCCGAAATTATAAGAATAATAACAGCAGCTTTTTTATTAACAGAAAATATAATCTTTATTGTATATAATTTTTTTTTACTAATAATATTTTTTTTTATTCAGAAAAAAATACATTTTGCCTCAATTAAGGGCATTGAGTATTTAGGATGTATGAAACACAATCATACCATAATAAAAGAAAAACAAGATTATAACAAAAGATAAGAAAACTTGGAATAATAGAATAAATCAAACATTAAATGAAAAAAAAAATTAAAAACACATCCATACTTAAGTACATATAAATAGCTATATAAAACAATACAATAGTTTTTCTATGAATTTAACGTTGCAAATATTCACAAGATAGTATATGTTACATTAATTCAAAACCATTAAAGCTTTTACTAATTCTAATAAAACAATTCTGATCAAAAATAAAACTTTGAATTGTATAAAATCCTACAAAGGTAACATTGAAATATTTTTCCGGGATCATCAGTATTTATTATTTTTTCACTCTGGGTACTGAAAAGTGTACTAATTCTGAACTTCTATTATAATTTGTAATTTTTTGTACCTATAACTTTTATTTTAAATTTAATAAGTAAAAGTTCAACGAATACTTTTTTATGATATTTATATGTATAGGTATTGAAAAAATAAAAACTTTTTTAATCTAGAACTTTTTTAATTAACAGTTTTGAAAAGACTTTAACCACTTATTGAAATAATTTTTTTTCAATTAGTTAAAGTTGGACCTATTTATAATAAAAAAAAAAAAAAAAAAAAAAAAAAACTGTTTCAACCTCTGGTTAGATCAATTGTTGGAACTCTGTACATAAAATTTTAATTCTATGAAATTTCTATGCATGAAAAGTTTTTTACTCTGTATGCATTTATTGTTATAGCTCATGGTACAAACCACTTTCTATCGAATTATTAACATTCTCCTGAAACTTCGAAAATAGCTTCATCTCATAGTAACCTACAAATATTTTATTTACACAAATTCTCGGAATTAAGGCATTTTCAACCTGAAGCTCGGTAAAATTTATTTATTAAATTAGGTTCTAAATACTCGTAAATACTCATTTGCTTTCTACATGGATCGCAAAGGTGAGAAAAAAGGTGACCTTAAAAAATATTGAGCCGTTTGGCGTAATCTATACCCCCAAAATTTCAAAATAATGAGGTTATATAGGGTAAACGGACCAATATTTTTGAAGGACACCATTTTTTTTTCGATTCTGTGATCAAATTATCTTACGATTCAAACGGAAAGTAAATGGATATAAAAAAATCGATAAAAGTGGTGGCCTACAAAAATATTGGGCAGTTTAGCCTATATAATCTCGTCAAAATAACGACAATTTGAGGGTGTAGATCACGCCAAACAGCTCAATATGTTTGTAGGCCACCTTTTTTCTCAACTTTTTGCTCAAGTTACCTTACAATTTAAGTGGAGAGCAAATAGGTATTCAGTGGTTTTAAGTAAATCATTAAATAAACCAAGTTTATCGATCTCCAGGTTGAAACATTTCTATAAATATCCGTTAATACAAAAAGTTGTAAATTACGTTTTAGACTGATATCAGTAATTGGATAGAACAATGAGTCAGTATCATGGGTTATTTCATTAATGCCTATCCGAAAAATTAAATTATAGTTTTTAATTTTGGGTTGGTGGTTGACTGAAGTGAATAATAAAGAGAAGGATGATTGGGGTGATCAGTAAAAAAATGGCAAAAATAAATAATAATATTTAATTAATTAAATTAATTTAGTCCAAGAAGGTTGAAACGGCAGTGGCCTCGCGACCTTTTGTAGATTGTATAAATTGGAGTTCTGGCAATGGCCAGATTCTTCACTCAAGACATGTGTGTATGTGGCTAAAGTGCTCTCGACGTTCAGCATTTAATCCTCTTTGCAATCAGCTATTATTCGAAATAGTATCTAAGCGCTACATCATGTTAGAGAGACGAAAAGGGAAAAATATTGGCAAGCTCAACCACCAAAATTGTTGAGGGGGGCACTTTTTTTAGGAAAGAGATGGTTGAAGCGGCAGTGGCCCAGAGATCTTTTGTTGCATATATATTGGAGTTCTGACAATGGCCAGATTCTCCACTCAAGACATGAGTGTATGTGGCTAAAGCGCTCTCGCTCAAACTCGACTGGCTTTAGTACCAGTGACGCGGTTGAGAGAGTAGCGCAGGGTTCTCCTGGAGTTCCCTCGCCTGATTGTATATAGGTATGCATGTGTTTTTTTTTTCTTAGTTTTTATTTTCTTATTTTTTAGGTTATTTTATTTTATTGTCTATTGTATATACTTTTGATTATTATTTTGTTATATTTATTTTATTTTTTTGTACATATGGTGTGAATGTCATCCTACCTCACTATAACCAATGTCCAACAGACAGATTGTTATAATACTCAATAAAGAAATTTAAAAAAAAAAAAAAAAAAAAAATACGAACTTTTGGTATATAATTACTTAAACAAAGTATGCCGACCTCCAGATTTAAATCACCCCAATTCTGAAAATTTTCGTAAATTAAATATTTGTAGGTTACGATGAGATAAAGCTATTTACGAAGTTTCAACTGGATGCTAATAATTTGATAAAAAGGGTTTTGAACCACAGCCTATAATTTGTTTTTGTCTCTGTGACTTCGATTCCCAACCAAATATTTGCTGTGTAACGAGATATGGATATGGATATAAATGGATATAAGAAGATATGGATTAAAAGAACTTAGAAACTAAAAATAGGACCTGCATACTGTCAGCGAGGGAATTGTTTCGCATTTCATCCTCTATATGAGCTATTATTTATATTTTATATATCATATTATTAATCTTGTGTTATTGATTTTTCACTTATATCGTTTGGTCTAAAGCACACACCTTGGTTTTAAAAACTGTTTTTATTGAAAAATGTCACATATTTTATAGCGTTCTTGGTTTGCAAACTTTTCTTATTTAATTAGGTACTAAAAACTCGTGAATACCCATTTGCTTTCTATACTTTATCACAAAATCGATAAAAAAGGAGGCCTACATAAATATTAGGCCGTTTGGCTTATGTCACCTCGTTATTTTGACAATTTTGGGTTTTAGGTCAACGGCTCAATATTTATCTAGGCCTCAATTTTTATCGATTTTGTAATCAAATTGTTTTACGATCCAACTTGAAAGAAAATGAGTATTCATGTGATAAAACGCACCAATTCAGAGAATTTTCGTAAATAAAATATTTGTATGTTTCGATGAGATGAAGCTATTCACGAAGTTTCAGCCGGATGTTAATAATTTGATAAAAATGGTTCTGTACCACAGGGTATAATTTGTTTTTGTCTTTTTAACTGCGATTCTCAACCAAATATTTGCTGTGTAACGAGAAATGTTTGGCTGAAATTTGCTTACCAGAATTGAACTATTATACCTTCTTCTTATTATTGTTAGCTACTATAATCAATCCATAAAGGGGCCTGATTTTCCCTGAACAGCGTAATGAAATAAGTATTGTACTTGTTATAGGTTACGATGAGATGAAACTATTTATGAAATTTCAGGCGGATGTTGATAATTTGATTTTTAAAAAAGGGGTCTGTATCACGGAATATTAGGCGAATAAAAAAAAATTGATAAAGAAAGCACAAGCAATAAGAAATATTTTATTTATATTCAGATAAATTTATACCAAGACGAATACATAAATAACTGTATCTGCTTATTTTCGATTCACTACAACCCTTCCTAAGATGACGAACTATTGAAGATTCTCCGAGAATTGAGCACCCACACCCACATCCGTCTTGTGACCCGGATAAAAATATATAATACATATATTTATATATCGACTGGAGAATATATTCGACTATCCTTTTAATATGGCGCGACCCGGGGGTGGATGTCACACGAAATGTATACAGGAGAAGCTTATTATACTATGAAAGGGCACCACAATAGGCCAGCGAAGCGGGGATATGCATTATTGAAGCGAGGCCGATGATATACGACCTGGTCATATCTCCGATCGGGATTCGAACCCGTCGCGGCAAAAATGGCTGTTACAGAGCTCCTATCTCGTATCCATGGCATTATCTGCCCCCGGCCGAAGTGGAATTAGTTCGGGAATATTCGTTGCCTTAGTTTTATTATCGAAAGCAGGGGGTTGTGATTTCATCCCGGTTTCTGATATTTGACAGCCAAATCGTATGATGTAATGCCGAGGGAGTACTTACATACACTAGCGGTTCTAGAATTTCATTTTGGAGGGGGGCTGCAGTCCGACAGATTTTTTTTTTAATATAACGACAATTACTTTAGGAAAAAAAAGGAAAGAAGCTAACTAACTACATTTACCAAATAAATGATTCTTAAAGTCTTATTAAATTCAATTACACGAACAATAATACTTTTACAGTAATTTTTAATATTTCTTAAGACACGATAATATTTTATCATTTGGGGAGGGGACTTCAGTCCGAAAGTCGCTCCTCCCCCAGTGCTTACATAAATATTCAATTTGTATTAAACGAAGGTCCGGATGTATATATGTAATATAGAACATTGAAATGTTCCATATAATATGCTTTAAAAAGTGTAATTATATGAATTATAATAGTTTTGGTCAATAGATGATAGTAAAATTAAGTTTTGGAATCTCCATCTTATAAATGTTCTTTGTCACTTGAGTTCTATATAGCTTTAATTGACTTGATCTGTTTTCATACAGGTACTAAATTTTTCAATAGATACAAAAAACGTCATATTAAGATGTAAAAAAATATTTTTTTTTTTTTTTTTTAGAAAATTAAACTTTATTCTGGGACTAAGTCCCTTTAGAATAACAATAATGAGTTAATACAAAGTAAAGTACAAATCTGGCCAAAAACTAACTTATAAAAATTAGTTATATATATATATATATTTCACATACTTAATATTTAATATTACTTATATATATATATTATAAATATATACTACTTAATATGGGCACAATTTTGAGATATTTTACTGCGAGTAGTCGTAATAATATGTTTTCTTAGCATCTTCTTTTTTCCTTTTCCGACTTTCTTACTCGGCGTAACGTTAAAATAAAAATTTTTAATTATATCTTATTAGAAAGAGCTTGGAATTATGAACATTTATCTCACATACAGTATTCAAAAAGAGTTCAATTAGACGACTCTAGCCGACTTTACCCGAATAAGCGTTACATATTCGAGCTCACGGCTAAGTCTCATGCACCACCGATAGAAAAAGTTCAAAGCGCGCAGAATTTTCCAAATAATTTTTTTTTTATTTCTTAATGAAATTTACAACTGTATTACATAAATATATCTAGTAAATTTGGACATAATAGATATAATGACATGAACACACTTGCTGAGTAACTACCCAATGATGATAACACTCTAATGATATGACTACATTAGGAGATCACGGGGCCATCTTCTTTTCAGACGCCTCGGAGGGTTATCAGAAATTGAAGAGGAAGCAAGGTTAGAAAGGAGAGGGTTGGGATGATTCTGAAGTTTATTATGGAAGGATAGGTATCTGGATTAGGCCAGATCTGAAACATAAGGAACATTAAGATCTTTATGGATAATTTTATTAGTGACAAAGTAAGGAGCATTGAGGATTTTGGTTTGTAAGGATTGGATACGAGAGGAATTCAATGGTTTAGTGGAGCCCCATAGCTCAACTCCGTAAGTCCAAATAGGTCTTATTATAGTCAAGTATATGAGTCTTTTAATGGGAAGTTTAGAGCGTTTGTCTAGTAAGTGCTGAAGTAATCGGAAACGTCGAGCGGTTTCTTATCGTCTAGTATGAGGATTCCAAGTTAGTCGTTTGTCCAGGTTGAGTCCTAGGTATCGGATTTGCTCAACAGGGATAAGTGGAGTATTATTAAAGGAAACTTTAGGACAGGCCCAAAAAAATTTAAATATTATTTCAGGATCAACCATTTAACTCAATTATGAAGGCTACAGATTCGATTATCCCATGCATCTGCCTTTGACAAGACAGAACATGTAGATTATTTTATTAATCGACAGACATTAGATATTCAGAAATATTTAAATGCTTTGTAGGGTTTGTTGAGGAAGCGACGTAGAACGTGAATCCTACCCGATTTACATTCCGACGTTACGGTGGCTGAGAGAGGCTAATTATGATTACATTCAGGCCACCGTACTGTTTCCCCAGCATACTAATGTACTGCTTCCCTTTCATATACGGTGTCCCTTTGCTCTTGACATTTCCATGAGCTTATTAACCAAGTGGTATACCAATGTATATAAATACCATAGGCGTCGGCACTAGAGGTGGGGGGGGGGCGAGGCACTTTCTGGCCTCCCTCCCCACCTAATATTTTATGAAAGAGGGACCCAACCAATATCGCCCAGGCGATTTCTTAAAATAACTCACACACAGTTCAATAAATCCTATAAATAACAATTATATTAGTCCAGGGTGGATAAATCGCATAGTATATCGGTCAGTCTACAAAGAGTAGTATTAGTTTGGGAAAAAGTAAATAAGGTACGTAATAAAATTTAGAATTTATCAATAGTTTACTAATAATTATAATTAAATTACAATATATTTATTTTAATATTTTATTATAGTAGGAGTAGGTCCCTTGGCCATTTTTTTTTTTATATGCGTTGATGAGGTAATAGGGAGCAGAAAATAGAAAGGACTAATGAATTGAAGTCATTAAGAGTTGAAGAATGAAATGTATTTGTCGTAGATGTAGAATTTAACTGGATGTTTAATTCGTCATGTATAGTTTTAGTTGAAATGTACCAAGGTGAGTTGACAATTATCAGTATAACTTTTTATTGTGTTGTTTGTATCTTATTAATGGACTAAAACGTTTCATTCCAAAAAATAAACTAAAATATATGTACAAAATACAATTGGGTATATCGTTACTGAAAATGGGCCAGTTTGGATGATTATTTCAAAACACTGCTAGACTCGATTCTCGCCGAAATATGTGCACTGTGATCTGTGATTTGTCAATATATAGTATCAGTTTTCCAGGGTAAGATTGTTCAGGGAATCAACCAATGAAACGAATACGAAAAACGAAGAAAATATTTATATATACTTCTGTGCCTGACAAACATTATATTAGCCTCCATTTTGTTCACAATTATTCCTCTACAGTCAAGTCACAGATTACAGTGAACTGTGCACATTTTACCAGAAACTGTGAAAAAAACTGTAACGTTCTAAAACCTAAGTCCAACCTGGTAGGGAGGAAGTATGGGAAAACTGAAGAGGCCAAGAAAATCAAGACCCTCTTCCAAACCAACTGATTCCACAACTTTCGGCACTACCTAGGGATGGGATATCGAAGGCCAAATGACTATCGATGTCACCAAAATATCGGACTTGAAATAACGGAGTTGATATTTTCATGGCTAATATATATTTTTTTTAAATATAAATATTTATTCTCTAGTACATAGGCGTATCAAAAAAGATGTTAATTTTCCTCTTTAAATTAATTAATGAAAATATAAATTCTTCTATTCTCCTTGGTAAAATTAATTTTATAGTTCCTGTCCATCTTCGTCAACCTCAGATTATTTTTCAAAAATTGCCATTCAACCAATTATGCCTTACATTCACCCATAGATCAGATTCAGCGAAATGCTAATTTATTTGCATCCTTCAGAGATTTCTTTCACCATTCGAGGCCTTGGTTCGAGAAGGTTCTAACTAACATATTTGGGCTAATAGAGTTTACTGAGTGAGAGGGGTACCACACGAGTTATTTACACTACTTATATTAGGGATGGCTATTGATAGCCGATATTGTCGAAACATCCATATTTCCCTCTGCTAAGCACTACATTCTATATGAAACATGGAAGCCGAATATATATATTTTTCTAACGATCAGATTCAGACAGTTCCCACCGCTTTCCGAAAACAATAGTTTTAGATTTTTATAAGTGGATAATATTGATAATAAAATATCAAATATGGGAAGAAAACATAGGTATATCGACTATCGATGCCCATCCCAAACACAAACTAAATCCTAATTTCCACCTGAGCAAAAAAAAAAAACTGTTTTTCAACACTGCAATTCATAAATCAGAAAATTGTATTATTTTTTCGTTTCTAAAATTGATCAAGGGCACAAATCTTAATTTTTTTTTTATTTATTATATTCAATATAAATTTGTTTTCAAGTTTATTTATTATCATCCAATTTTTAATTTTGTCAACTACACATCTCAATTACAACGTTTCGGCTCGTTGAGCCATTTTCAAGTTTAATTTTTTTTTTCAATTTACAATCATATCTAAACTTTACATATTTCAAAATACAAAGATTCTTTTTATATACCTAAAATACCCATCATGCACCTGTCCTTTTCACTTATGCGAATTGCATGCGTCTACTCATAATATTTTTTTTTATTCTTGTCATGTCCACCTTTAATTATTTTATAACTAATATGAATACATTTTATGCGAGTTCAATAGAAAAAAATAAAAATTTGAAATGAATTAGCTAATATTACTTAAAATAGGTCCACATATAATATTGAGATACATCAAAGTATATGATTATAATAAATAGTCTTCCCCTACTCCTATAAGAATAACCAGTCATTGAATAGAAATGAGACCGATGACATGTGGGTGACACATGATAAAGTAATTTTAACTTATTTGAATTATTTAATAAGAAAGAATTGAGTAATAATAATGTTATTAAATAATTAAAGGTGGACATGACAAGAAGAAAACATTTTATTATGAGTAGACGCATGTAATTCGTATAAATTATTTATATAGGTATTTATTTATATAGAAAAAATCTTTATATTTCGAAATATGTAAAGTGTAAATATGATTGTAAATTGAAAAAAAAATAGACTTGAAAATGGCTCGACGAGCCGAAACGTCGTAATTGAGATGTGTAGTCATTAAGTTGACAAAATTAAAAATTGGTGTAAAATGGCTGATAATAAATAAACTTGAAAACAA
Source organism: Nezara viridula (assembly GCA_928085145.1). Lineage (NCBI taxonomy): Eukaryota > Metazoa > Arthropoda > Insecta > Hemiptera > Pentatomidae > Nezara > Nezara viridula. The sequence goes on from OV725082.1 coordinate 8,031,677, forward strand.
ATAGTATGCACCGAAGAATAAGTGAGAAATATTATGAATAATTTTGTTTTTGTTCCCTAAATATTTAATTTCAATTAAATCAGCCCAAATATATATTTTTGAGGCCTGTGGGTAATATTTGGCTTCTCGCCAAATTACAGATATTAAACAATTATTTTTGTAAATGCAGTAAATGTTCTTTTTAAATTTAAGTGAAGCCTGTATTGTTAAAATTGTTGAATAATCTGAATCTTACCAAAGATCTAAATATAAAATTGTATAGTTTATTATCCAATTATGGCGGATAAAGCGAGGACGAGAATGGGCAGATAGAGGAGGAAGATGGTCAATTTGTCGCATACGGTGGCGCTATCTATTCATGCCGCCTCCGGTTGATATAAAATGTATATTCCGGCGGGACGGTGCTCCAGGATATGGGATTGCATATCGAATAAGAGCCGCCATGGAGGAATACTCTTCGCCCTGGGAATATCTAACAGCCGAGGGTAATTTATTCCCGGAGTCCTTCCCGTGTCTTAGCTGATCCCGGAGGAGCCCGGGGACAAGGAAACGGGGATACTCCAGGATAATCCGGGAGATGGGGAGTCAGTGCTGTCTTAATGTGGGGTAACTTCACAATTGGATCAAGCTTAGCAAAGAAGATAAAAAAAAAATCATAGAATATTTTTATTGAATTATTTAATTTTATTAATTATTTTATACTTAAACCATTCGGAACCAGTGATCTCTTGATTTATACCTTGGATATCCGAACTAAAATTTTATCTTAACGTGATGCCGTGTGTTAGAGAGACAAAAAGGAAATAACAGAAAGAGTTTTATTGAAGATATGGATTAAAATATCACAGAAATTAAAAATCGGGCCTGCATACTGTAACCAAGGAAAACGTTCAGCATTTCATCATTCTCTCAATCAGCTATTATTCCAAATAGTATCTAAGCGTTACATCATGTTAGAGAGACGAAAAGGGAAAAAGATAGGGTCATTGGCAAGCTGAGATATCAAAATTTTTGAGGGGGGCACTTTTTTTAGGAAAGAGATGGTTGAAGCGGCAGCGGCCCAGAGATCTTTTGTTGTATATATATTGGAGTTCTGACAATGGCCAGATTCTCCACTCAAGACATGAGTGTATGTGGCTAAAGCGCTATCGCTCAAACTCGACTGGCTTTAGCACCAGTGACGCGATTGAGAGAGTAGCGCAGGGATCTCTTAGAGTCTTGCTTTTCCTTCTATAGTTGGAGGGAAAAGCCTGGCTTGGGGTTCCCTGCCTAATTGTATATTGGTATGACTGTGTTTTTATGTTTTTTAATTTATTTATCTTTAGGTTATTTTTTTTTTATTGTACATAGTTTTTGATTATTTTTTTACTTTTGTTAATTTTATATTTTCTGTATATATGGTGTGAATGTGTTCATATATCACTATGATTACTGTCCCTGTAATAGATTATTATATTTCTAAATAAATACATTTTTAAAAAATTCATTAATAATACAACTTTTTTTTCATTGCTAGCCGTGCAGACAATAGGACGAAACTTTATTAATATAGGATCAACAAAAAATAAAATATTATAATAACGAAATCCTTACAAAATATCTATGTATAAAATACCTACGCGAGTAAAAAAGCGGAATATAGCATGAATCGTAAGGAAAATTTCCAACTATTCCGACAGAGTTTGAACCATAACAGCTGACATGATCGATTCAATTTTCCTCCCTCCGATATAGAGACCTATAACTAAAGATGTAAGGGAACTGGTTTAAGACAGGCGATCTGATTGGCCGAAATGGACCCCTCCGAGAGGATTACATAGATTAGATTGGTCGAACACATTACCCTCCCGCTGGCGTGTTGTCCTAATTGGCTAATCAACTACATGAAACATTCCATGACTCCCTGGCTCTGTCACTTAATGTTAGCTCGCTTCTACGTCTTGCCTAGGTGTCAAAAGATCTTCATTTCATTCGAAGTTTTATTCATGCGAAGATGTTATTCGGCCTTTAAAGTATACCACAGTATGTTATCAAACAATCATAAAGGATTTTATTTGTAATTTTATAATATTTATATTCAAAAGTTGAGTACTTCAATTTATTTGGCACAAATTTAGATGTTTGTAAAATATTTTACTATTCAATTATAATGTATTAAAGAGCCTTATTAAGTATTTTTTTTTTAAAGTAACATTTAAAAATTGATAAATCTTCATCAATTCTACTAAAAAATGTGCATAAACCATTGATATAAAGTGTCACTTCCGATTAGTCGATTTTAACAAACAGTTGCTGTCACATCTAAGGCATATATCTTAAATACGTAATATCAGTTTTGTACGACTTTTCCTTTTTGAGCTAAACTGTTAACACACAGACCATTTTGCGGAACTTGGTTATTTGGACTCAGGGCATCTCAGAACGCGTAGTTCCATTGAAAACTCAAATTTGAAAATTTTCACGATAGCAATACTTTCCCTAACTATATATTACACATGTAGGTAAGTGTAAGTAAACATTTTTTTCAATTTTTGTATATATTTGACAAAAAAGGCTTTAAATAGCTCTAGTAGAAAGGTTTGATTGATTTAATTTTTTTTAGTCTAAAAAAAAATATGATAAATATCGCATGGTAGTTATGGAAAACTAGGTACTATTGGAATAAGTATGAAATACCTTCTAGATAAAACCGAACAAAGGCATAGGGCACGTGTTGTGTACTAACCTTACATAATAGCACTTGAGCACGCGACAAAAAAGTGTCATATTTCATACTAAGGTTTATCCTTATGAATTCATCATATCCACAGGTCTGATGAGAAAAATGCACTTCTCCCAGCTTATAGCAGCTAGAATAAGAAATGGTCATGTGAAGATATAGACCCTAGATAGGTTGTAAGTATATATAGATAGAGAGCTTATAGATATATAAAGCTACCAATTCTTTTAATTTATAGTATTTACAGTCTTAAGACATGAAATAATAGTCAATTATTCCATACTCGTGTATTTCAAGTCGAAAAATTGAATTTCCGATCCAAAAAAGTTTACTGTTTTCGGTTTTTCGCTTTTAACTATGCATTCTATGTAATAATGTCATATGTGAAATTGAAGCTGACAAAATTTTCAATAGAAATTACTTTATTAACTTTTTCGGTATATTTTCCCTGATATCCATACTAGTAATTCATTAATTTCGAAAAAAAAATTGATGCATCGCATTGTTATCATTATTTGACTTGCCAACTCTTTATCTCTTAATTTTACAAAAATTTTCTTCAAGAATATATATTGCTTTACTATCTTATCTTCAGTAATTCAAGGGCTAGGGAAATTATAACTTAATGATTAAACTCCGAAACTATCGAAAATTGCGAAAAGTAAGATTTTATGTATAGTTGAACTGTTTTCTATGTGTAGGGTATGTGTGTCCCAACCTTTGTTAGTTATAAACTATTAGAATAAATAATAATAATAATAAGGCTTAGCGAACCCGAAGGCTCGATGCCGACACCACCAATCGCTTGTTACACACTTCCCTCCACCGTTCGCCGTCCAAACCCAGTCCCTTCAGATCGGCTTTAATGCAATCTTCCCACCTTCGCTTCGGTCTACCCCTCGGACGCTTACCATTCGGCACAGCAAATATTAACCTTTTAGGAATTCTCTCGTTACTAAGCCCAACAACTTTACAAGACCATTTGATTCGCCGCGTAGAAATTACATCAATTATATCACCCGGATACAGCTCACGCAATTCGGCGTTGTGTAACCGTCTGAACTCTCCGGTTAACTCATCCTTCTTCGGTCCGAATATTCTACGCAATACTTTATTTTCAAAAACCTTAAGACGCTGCTCATCCCTTAATGTAAGCGGCCAAGTTTCGCATCCATAAAGAACTGTAGGCAAGATAATTGTTTTATAGATTCTAATTTTTAAGTTTCGGGACAAGAGGCGCGAACTAAGTAGTTTTGTCACAGAAAAATAAGAAGCATTCCCCGCCTTCAGTCTAACCTTAATCTCTTCTTCAATTTCGTTTTTTCTAGTTATCGTAGAACCTAGATACCTAAATTTATCTACCTGTTCAAACATATTACCATCTATATCGATATCACCAGTAGTATCGCCATTTTTGCAGCTAACCATATATTTTGTTTTATCCACGTTTATTTCGAGTCCTAGTTCTTTAGCGGCTTTCATTAACGTTGTCGTATTTAGTTTTATAGTTTTATAGTTTTATAGTTTATAGAATGTGGGGATGGTCGGTGGAAATTCCTTGGAAGTTCCTCTCGGCTAAGTCCGATGGACTCGCTGACCAACAATGAGAGGGGCCCTCCAGACTTGCTGGGGGGAGGGGACCTCCAGACTTGCTAGAGGTAGGGGCCCACCAGACTTGCTGGAGGGTGTGACGTAGGATTGAACGCCCTACTCACATATCTTTAGTTCACCAAACACCACAAAAAGTCATTAGAATAAATATATATATATTGTCAAATGTACACTTTACTATATAAACCTTTTTTCTTCCAGGGTTATTAAGAATACAAACAAAATTAAGGGAAATCAAATGAAATTTTTCACAACAGTATCTAGCCTCCATTACATTTTGGGGCTTTAAAACACCCACTACATTCCACAGAAACATTAGTGGATTTTGATTCCCATGTCCAAATCTTGAAAATAAAATTTATTTTAGCACAGTTGTAGTAAGAATTTAAGGATCAAATGGAATTTCGTCCCATCACCATAAAAACTCCCTTCTGATTAAAGTTGATTCATAAAACTGCATAACTTCAGAGAACCCAAGTGTAGATTTATTTTGTGATTATTTTCAGAAAATAACGTTTTTTTTCTCATTTTTGACAATTCAACGGCCTCTGTTGCAATAATGGGACTATTCAATACTTTATGCGGAATGGAGTATTCTCCACTGTTTCTTAGGCCCATCACTTTGTGTAATATATGTTTTTTCAACCTGGTTTCATTCATTATTTTCAGGTGCTCGAATTTTCAGGTTTGTCTCCTTTTCCACATTGCTGTTTCCAAATCTTCAGTTCCTTCATACAGTTCTTTGTTGTTCTTTTAAATTCTAACAGTAAATAAACGAGTAAAAGAATTAATAACAATGATCTGACAAGATTGCGATATCATGAAATTTATTAGCTGGAATAGTATTTTATTCAAATTGGTCAACTCTTTTCACAGTGTATTTATGATGATTAATAACTTATCTAAACTAAATAAAAACTTGGAAAACAAATTAAATTTTATTAAAACAAACATAGGCATTTGCGACCACTCCACAGAAATAATAGAGGGCTCCAGAGCTTCCCAAGCAATGTTTGCTTAAATTGAACCTGTTTGTTTTGTACCCATTGTGTACATTGATGTACTAGGCGGTACCAGGTCGCTTAATATTCATGTAACTATATAGTTTCTATTCATATATTATCGAATCTGATATATTTCCATAGAACGTTCCTAATTCCTAATTGAAAAATCATAACTATAAAGCAACGAGTCTCTAAAATGAAGGTGACCAGTTAACCTGCCAACGTTTCAGGCATCTTCAGGACGGAAAAACCAAGATCACATGTTTTAATTTATATATATATATGACCATTTTTTGCTAATAATTTATGACTTTTTTAAAAGGAACATACCTGAGTTCAGCCGCTAAATAGTCCCTCTTTAACTGGTCTCAACAATGAAATAACTCTACTTTCGTTAAAATAATCTTTATCTAGTTCACTATGAAGCCATTGTAAATTACTTAAGTTGAATATGTTTTCTAATTATCGCTTTCTACAAAACAAAAAACGTGATTCACTTTAAAAAAAAATCACCTATTTTGAATTTGCTATTTTTCTATCTATATAGGTATCTAGGTTCTACGATAACTAGAAAAAACGAAATTGAAGAAGAAATTAAGGTTAGACTGAAGGCGGGAAATGCTTGTTATTTTTCAGTGACAAAACTACTTAGTTCACGCCTTTTGTCCCGAAACTTAAAAATTAGAATCTATAAAACAATTATCTTGCCTACAGTTCTTTATGAGTGCGAAGCTTGGCCGCTTACATTAAGGGATGAGCAGCGTCTTAAGGTTTTTGAAAATAAGGTATTGCGTAGAATATTTGGACCGAAGAAGGATGAGTTAACCGGAGAGTTCAGACGGTTACACAACGCCGAATTGCGTGAACTGTACCCGAGTAATATAATTGAGATAATTTCATCACGGCGAATCAAATGGGCTTGTAAAGTTGTTGGACTTAGTAACGAGAGAATTCCTAAAAGGTTAATATTTGCTGTGCCGAATGGTAAGCGTCCGAGGGGTAGACCGAAGCGAAGGTGGGAAGATTGCATTAAAGCTGATCTGAAGGGACTGGGTTTGGACGGCTAACGGTGGAGGGAGGTGTGTAATAAGCGATTGGTGGTGTCGGCATCGAACCTTCGGGTTCGCTAAGCCTTTTTATTATTATTATTATTTTTCTACTGGGAATTGGGCAATTGTTTATATAAACTTTTTAGTAGATTTCTATGTCTAATATCAGGTTTTAGAATATTTTCCTTGAAGAATTTTTCCAGTATGAAATCAGTTTTCGTATAAATAAATAAATTCGGAATTGCTAAAACATACCTATGCACCGGGGCAAAAGAAAATCATATCTGTTTTTTAATTAAATAATTTAGGGACTAAAAATAATTTTAAAATGTGACATTGTTTACTTTACTGAACTCCGGAGAACTGATTTAGAAACATAGAAACAAATTTTAAAACCTAAAAGATATGGAACAAATATCCCTTCCCTGAACAAATACAAAAATGGACAGTGTTTGAAAGACCTATTTAAAAAATACACTTTTTGAAATAAACCGATATTTTTTTTTAAATATTTAAAATTTATGATACAGAACATATGATCTACATATAATCTGATATGAAATCAACAAAAATTTGTGAATACATAAAAATATAATAAAATATTTGTTTTCAGTATTTTAAGCTCAAATTTCATTATTCACGAGATTTCCCTGATTGTGAGTAATTTCAACCATCAAACGTAATCTATCTTTGTAGATATGGAAATAAATGGATAGATTCTGTATAATATTTATCAATGATTTTTTTTTTCAATAATGAACCTTTGTAATCGAACAAAAAATTTAAAAACTTAACTATCTCTCAAAATATGAGGTTTTACGTTTTAGGATATATATAATTCGAAAAACAAATAAAAAATTGTTTGTCCGTCCGACGTCCGCACTAAACCGAGACTACAGGACCGATTTTTTAAAAAAAAATTGATTGAAACCAGAGGTCATCCTCCTTCATCGACATTACTATCCGCCTTTTCTTTTCAAAATGGCGGCAGAAAAACCTGCGTTGCTTTAGACTGTAGCGCCTAAACGCGTGTATCGATTTCAATGAAACTTGGCAAGTCTTTTTCTCGATGCTATTTAAATTTATATTTTTAACATACTTCCACTAAAAGAAGATAGAAAAAAAGTTATAAGGGGTGGTTAAATTAGATTCTGAATAACTCAAAAAGTAATTATACACTTTTTTGTTATTAAAAAGATTATGAAATTTTCTAAAAAACTAAAAAAAAAAAATCGTTGAAATCGGATCATTTGGAACAATGATATGGTCTCTAGAGGTTTTTTATGTTCTACTGCAAATCCTTTGTTTTGGATTTTGATTTTTGAATGTGCTACTGAAGTAATGCATTTGTTTAACAATTTACTAATGATAAAAAAAATGTTTTGGCAAATAATTGGAATTAACTATTTGTTTCTTTTTAATTTTTCACTGGAAAGGTAATGTTACTTTAGATGTACAATTGTTGGGAAATAATAAACCATTGTGAAATCATTTGCAGCGTTTTTTTTTCTGTTTTAATGATAATAGCAGGCCCGTGCGAAAAATTCGCACAGCATATTGTTTTCAAATGCCTAATTATTAAGAAAAAAACAATGCAACCTATCAAAAGATAGAAAAATCAATTGTCACTTTATCGATAGATATAAACGACAAACGAAACAAAAATTATTTTAAATCTTCATTAATGTTTGGAACTAATTTCGGGGTGATTGGACTATTTAGCCCGCCTGAAGGAGAAGGAAGCCTTCGAAATTGGTAGCTCAATCTTGAGATTTGGGGAAGAATTAACGATGATATGGCTTGCCGATCAAAAACACTATCGATGAATAATATAAACTCCTCCTCTCTCGATCATAGAGACCTCAAGTCGACGAAATGAGACATGTATTAAATGACAGTACTGCAATTAATGTAAGGTTGTGTGGATGCGAACCCTATGCTTTGAGTTAGTTATCTCGAAAATAGTACGTTTTTGGACTAAAACGCAGGATCCGATAGTTCCGGAGGTCTTCAAGGTCCAATTTGTCCCGCATCGATCTACAGACCTACCACCGTTCCTGTATTGAAGCCTAGCAAAATGTTTGTACCGACTTTATTAATTTTAGAAAGAAAAACAAAAGAGGAGAATACGATTCACTAACCCCCCGTGAAATTCTAAATCCAACGGTACCCCATTTAAGGTATTTGAGCCTATATTTGGTACAAAACCGATTTCGAGCCTGTAATAATATATGTGGGGATTACATAAATGACAAAACTCTTAATGTAAGAAAAAAGGATTAGGATAGAATAAATTATTTTTGAACCTTCCTTAAATAAGGACTAGATGGAAGATTCCTTTTCGATATCCTTCCTCAGTTATCCTGGGAGAGATGACATTCGCAAAGGATGTAGTTAGTCCCGAGATTGAGGAGCTCGCTGCGGAGGTGCGGTCACGTATAGTTCCATGATGGATGACCTACCCCTCCCCTCCCCCCATCGTCTGGGACTTCATTTTTTAGGGACCAGTGTGTCTTGGCAGTCCTGGAGGAGGATTTCATAAACTTGGAATAATTCTATCTTCGGTGACAGGAAAATACTCAGAATAACAAATAACAGCTATTCCACCCTAAAAATAACTGTTATAAATCGTTAAAAGTAACTTGTATATATATTATTTTTCTGTATAATGTATTTTATTTATTGTACATAGGGTGTGAATGTGATCTCTGAACACTATTATAAATGGCCTTGAGACAGATTGAAATATTCTTCAATAAATAAGTTTAAAAAAGTAACTATTTTATCTATGATACATACAGAACTTTCGTTACCATGAGAGGAACTGAATGGTCTGCAGTATTTAAATTTAAAAATTAATTAATGGCTAATTTTTAAAATTCTTTAAGTGTATATAGGTATTCATGTGCTTTTTGGTTTAGTTTTAATTTTCTTGTTTTTAGGTTATTTTATTTTAATATTTATTGTATATACTTTTGATTATTATTTTTCTTCTATTTATTTTATATTCTTGTACATATAGTGTGAATGTCATCCTACCTCACTATGTTCAATGTCCAAGAGACAGATTGTTGTAATACTCAATAAATAAATTTAAAAAAAAAATCTTTAATTTAAAAAGTTTATTTTGCTTTTTTGATGTTTATAAAAAGTTATCCTATAAGTTATATTTAAAATATATCCACTTTTGGATAAGTTTATGGATAAGTTAAACTCATTTTCTTTTTTGAAACATTAACTTGACAAAATTTTTAATCTTTTAAAATACATGCCTAGAACTGATTAGCAAAGCTCTGATCTAGTTAAAAATATAAATATAAAAAATTAATATTGAGAATACAATAGTTATAATAATTTTCAAGAAGCCAGGTATTAAGATTAGTCAGTGAAGCGTGCAGATTTGCAACACTGTAACAATGCGAGGCGTGGCAACAATGTGAAGCTTTAACTGCTTTTAAATGATTTAAAACAGAATATTAAAAATCAAACTTGGAAGTCGACTTCTTTCTTTGGATGTATCAACTAAATAGTAATAAGAATAAAATAAGATCGTAACATAATGCTTTATTTCCAATTATATATTAAATTCAGTTGTACTTTAATCGAAAAAATCCATCAATTGATTGCATATTACCACTAACGAAGCCAGGATTTAATTTTTGGATTTTTGGGGGACTCCAGCCCGAAAGTTATATATAGATAGATAGATAGAAAAAAAAACTTTATTCTGGGACTAAGTCCCTTCAGAATAACAATAATGTACAAAATAATAGAATATTACTGGCCTGAACGTTGAACTATATATATAACTTATTTTTAATATTTTTTCATAAGACTTGGTTATATCCTATCATTTTGGGGGAGGGCAGAGAGACTTCAGTCCGAAAGCCCACTCCCTCTCCCCCTTGTAGATCCGGGGAGAAGTTTAGAGCGTTTGTCAGACAAATGTTGAATTATCCAGAAACGTTCAACTTATAGTCATTATAAGTATACAATAAAATGGTGCCGATCCTTTACATTATATTCGAATGATTTATTAAGCTAATTACATATATAATATATATCCGTGTATTTTCTATGGAAATTCCATTTAGATCAAATGAAAGTGTTTATTTCCCATTTATTATATTTTATTTATTGAGTAATAGAATATTTTGTAACTTAGAAAATAATTACACGGAGGTAAGACCACATTCTCACTATATATACAAAAAAGATAAAATAAAGTCGTAGAAAAATAAGAACTAAATAATAATTAAAAACTATTTCCAATAAATTAAAATAATAAAAATATTTTAAAAAATAAATGTTCACAGGCACAAATACATACTTATGTCAAAAAAAATAGATCACATTTACTAAAAACCGTTATAAGTCACCACATATCATTTTCCTAGACCTCCGACATTACCCTCAAAAGATTTGTCATATGTATTAATTAAAACATTATGATATCTTTCGATGTATTTACTGGTATATAATCTTAAATATTTTATGTTTCCCTTCTGGCTCCCTACTAAACGTGGTCGAACAATAATTCGTTACATTTTTTCTAAGATATAAGTGAAGCTCCTAAAGCAAGCAAAATGAAGCTTTAGAATAGAAAAAAAAACCTCAGAACAACAATGATGAACAAATAACAAGGAAATACATATCTAGCCAAAAACTAACATAATGAAAATTCTAAAAATATATACAGTGATTTAAATAATAATAAACAACTAACAAAAAATAAAATCAAGAATAGTTATATTTGTAATCTGAGAAACGAAAACAAAAAATATAATTTATATACATAGAAAGTAAGTAAAGAAAAAGCATTGATGTTTAATGTTAAAAACATAAACAACGGGCTAAAAGGGTCATTTTTATTTATCTTTTTCCATTTTGAATCTCTCTAACACGGTGTTCCGTTAAGATACTATTTTGAAAACCAGCTGATTACAATGAAGATGAAATGCTTAAGATTTCCTTAAGATTTTACAGTATACAAGTCCGATGTTTAGTTTCTGAAATATTTTAATCCATATCTTCAATTAAACACGATTTTCGACACTATTTTTCCCTCGCTACCACAGCGTCGCGTTAAGATACAATTTTTAATAACATCTCATTATAAAGAGGATGAAATACTGAAAATTTCACTATCTTACAGTATGCAGGCCCGATTTTTAGTTTATGAGATGTTTTAGGCCATAATTTCAACCAAGCTAATTCTCTTTTTCTATTTTTTTCCGCTAACACAGCGTCACGTTAACATACAAGTTTGAGTAATGGCTCATTACAAAGAAGATAAAATTCTTAACATTTCCTTTACTTACAGTATACAGGTTCGAGTTTTATTTTCTGAGATATTTTAATCCATATATTTTATAAAACTCGTTATCATTTGGTTTTCGACACAGGCGGATCTACGGGGGGGGGGGGGGGGAAGGGGCTTTCGGGTTGAGCCGCCCCCCAAATGGTAAGATATTACCATGTTTTACAGAAAAAAATTTAAAAAACTATCTCTTGAAGTATTCTTGTTCGTGTCATTACATTTAATAGGACTTCAAGAACCAGTTAAACACCATTTCATATAGGTACTTAATTTCTTTCTTTTTTTTCTAATTAATTATTGTTATATGTATATGAAAAAAAATCTTTCGGGCTGAAGCCTTCCCCCCCCCCAAAAAAAAATGTAATCCTGGATCCGCTAGTGGTTTTCGACACTTGCAACCCTTTCAATTTATAGAATTTACAGTCTTTTTTGTTTTTCTTTAGTCGGCCTAAGATTCCCACAGAGGTCATATACTGCCCCTATTTTTTTAGAGTCTTAAGATGTAAAATAATAGTCAGTTACATTATATTCTCGGATTTCAAGTCGAAATGTCGAATTTATGGTTCAAAAATTTAAGTTTTGTTTCGGTTTTTTACTTATATCATTAGAATTATGCTTTCTGTCTATAATAATGTCATATGTGAAATTAAAGCTGAGTATATTTTCAAATGCTTATATAATTTTTTTTGCTATATTCTATAGTCTTCGTGATATCCATCCTCGTAACTTCGAAAAAAAAATGTTTTTGCCTCGCATATTTATCATGATTTGACACGCCAACTCCTTATCTTTTTATTTTACAAAAAAATCATAAAGAAGAAAGTCGTTTAATATTTAATTTTCTTAAAGAATATATATTACTTAACTATCTTATGTTCAGCCATTCAAAAGCTAGAGCAATTATAACTTGATGATTAAACTCCGAAACTAAAGACAAAAACTTGCTTTTTGTAATTTTCTTCATCACACAGCTCTTAATCCTGTATATAACACAGTATATATATGTATATTATATAAACCAATGTATACACATGTATGTTGTCTTATATACAGATTAAGAGCTGTGTAAAAACGAATCTTGCTAAAAGTAAATTTTTATTTTTTAATTTCGGAATTTAATCATTAAGATATAATTGCTCTAGCGTTTGAATGGAAGGAGATAAGGTAGTAAAGTAGTTCTTAAAGGAAATTTAATATTAAACAACTTTCTTCTGAGTGAATTTTTTGTAAAATGAAAAGATAAAGAGTCGGCGAATCAAATAATGATACAGAAAGATCGACAAAAATAATTTTTCCCGAAGTTATAGAATCACAAGGACGGTTATCAAGAAAACTATAGAATACAGTAATTTTTTTTTATTTGTTTATTAGACATATAATATTCTGTCACAGGGACAATAATTATATTGATAAATGAACACATTCACACCGTATATACAAAAAAGAAATAAAATTAACAATAGTAAAATAACTAAATAATAATAAATAAAAACTATATACAATAAAAAAAAATAAAATAACCTAAATATAATTAAATTAAAAACATAAAAATACAGTCATACCTATATACAATCAGGAGGGGAACCCAAATCCCTGCGCTACTCTCTCAACCTCCTCACCGGTGCTAAAGCCGGTGGAGTTTGAGCGAGAGCGCTTTAGCCACATACACTCATGTCTTGAGTGGAGAATCTGGCCATTGCCAGAACTCCAAATATCTAGAATAAATAGAACTCCATTCTAATAATATATTCAGTAATTTAAAAATAATCTGTGGTTGGTAATTTATGAAACTATGATTGTCGAACAGAGAATGAAAACATCAATATGATGGTGGATAAATAGCCAAATATATTTGTTCTATATGTACGTATTTATATACATATATACATATTGGTTTTCAACATATACAGTTAGTGTTTTCGATCGACCGGGATGAGATAGAAATCGTTGATGCAGTCGTCTCCGACGCAACCCTGTCGCTGATGGTGGTGGTGGTGGTGGCCGTGGGGCCCAGACTCCTCCTCGCACCTCAGTTGGTTGCTCGGTCGCTGGTAAGAGTAAGTTCGTTCTTCAGGCATCCTGAGTAGGAGTATCTGATTAGTCCGAACTCAACTTAATGTATATCAGACGGCTTAAAAAATATTTAAAAAAAACAACTAAGAATTGTGCTCTAGACAAAACGATAGAAGTGAAAACATCAACACGATTATAAATAATAGCTCGTTATAAATAGAACGAAATGCTATACATTTCCCTCGCTTACAGAATGGAGGTCCAATACTTTAGTTTCTAGAATATTTTAAACATATCTTCAAAAAAACTCGTGTGTGTCCGTTTGTTTGTTTCGATGTCTAGGCGCAAAACATCCAGGTCATAAGCGCCCGATCAACTAATTAACATCACTTAATACTATTTGGACGGTTGCACAATGGACAAAAACGTGATTTTTTTTTATATTGAACTTTAAATCCTTTAGTTACGTTGAGAAACTATTCAAGGAATTAAAATAAATATCATTTTTATTTTGATCAACAAACACATTAGTAGTATTGTATACAATGCAAAGCCATCAAAATCTGTCTCATACTAAAACCTCTCTCGTTGAAGATAGAACAGTGTTTTTATTAAGTGATCCGAAGGGAATAACATCAAAGCTATTCCTTTTTTATCTGACATAATTTATTATGGGTAAGTACTCTCTTATTATTTATCCTGTATTATTCTTCACTGATCTTTGACATTTTTTTAAAGTTCACAATTTTGATGGACTATAGCAGAAAAACTTCCTAAAATATCTTCTCAAGTTTTTTAGAGCATAAAGTTTACCTCAGGCATAATGTAGTGACGGCAATTTAATTTGCCGAAATTTGCCGATTCCAACGATTTTTATTTTTATTTTCAGACCCATCACATAATACAATTTCTTCTTCTTCCGAATTTGGAAAAATGTGGATAAATCCAAGAAAACGGAATCAATTTTTGAGAAAATACTGAGTCAATTTAATGTACACGATGGTCCTAAAGAAATATTGAGCAATATTAGAAAGACTGCCAGTTTACTCTCATTTAAAACGTCAAAAATGAGGGAGCGTGTTCACCGAACAGAAAAAAAAAACATTCTTAACCTTATACAAAGACTAGTTGGAAAAAGATATCAATTCAGAAGAAATTGTTATCAAGAAAAGTTCAATTCATGTCTGATGGTCCTTCCGGCTTACTTGCAGGCAGACCTAAGAAAGAGTTTGCAGCGTTGTGTGAGAAAGATATGATGGCAATGCTTCTTCTGAAAGAGCTTGCTTTATGGAGAAAAAATGTAAAAACACAAAGCAAAATCAGTCGAGACATTAATGAATATATATTAGAGATAATATATTCTTGTATAATAGAGATTGGTTTCGATATAAGTTTACATTCTGACCAATCCACAAACGATTCAGACTCTGAATAAAGAAATGCTTTAATAATTTCATAGAAAATGATAAAATATTATTACTCTTTGGCAATATTACTATAAGTATAATTTACTAGTATACTATTACTGCATTATATGTTACAGTTCTATTACATTTCATGCTATATTTTATAATATTGTTATTCCTGATATTATTACCTCCTATATTATTTCTATTAATATTACAATTAATATTATTGTTGTATAGTGTATATTATTATACTATCGTTATCTTGTTTTGAGTTGAAATCAATTAATAAAAATGTTTATTTGAAAATAACTAGTGGTTAATGATTTTTGTCCATTATATCCACTACTTGGTTACACTGTGGGTTGGTACAAAAAAAAAATAAATAAATTGATTGATAGAATAAAATAAATAAATGAGGATAATCATGGACATTTATAGATAATAAGATAGAATAGATAAATAAATAAACTTAAAAAAAAATAGCAGTAAAATCAATAAATGAATTGAGATTAATAAACAAATGAACTTGAAATGAAATAAAATGAAAAAAAAGAAATAAATACAAAAATAATAGTAAATCTGCATAATATCATTAATTATAAGCTTGTCATATATGTTTTTTAAGTCTTTCACTGTCCAGGAATTAGATGACTTTGGTAACGATTTCTTCTTGATTTCAGAGGGATGCTGATATATTATGGGGTATTCCGAGATCTTTTAACCTTGCGGTGTAAAAAGGGCACTCTTCCAAAATATGTTTTATAGTTAGTGATTGGTTACACTTTAGACATCTGGGGATAAGATCTTTTGTTATGAGGTGGAGGTGTGTCAGTCTAGTATGTCCGATCCTCAGCCGCGTGAGGACGACCTCTCCTCTACGACTGCTGCTAATAAAACTGCCAAATAAAACTCGTTATCATTTGGTTTTAGACATTTTTTTTTTTTGCTTTTTCACCTCTCTAACAAAAGGTGTTAAGATGAAATTTTGAATAATAGGTTATTACAAAGAGGATGAAATGATGAACATTTCCTTCAGCAACAATATGAAGATCCGATTTTTAGTTTTTGAGATATTTTAATCCATACGCAAAAACACTTCAATTATTCGTCTTCAACCGATTTTACTCGAGCGTTACTCATCGAAGATCTGACGGCTCATGATAATTTACTCTCCACAAAGTTTTCACTTCAAAAACGTAAAATATAAACAGATACCATAATATGAAGGGGTCATTATTTTTTCAAGGTAAACATTAATCAATTTTTGATTTATTGATTTTTTTTTTAATTGACAAAAGTATCAATGCCTCATGATGAAAATAAGTTTATTTTTGAAACGGACGTTTTTCTTTTCCTTTTTTTTTTTTTTTTTTAGTAATGAAATTTAAATGTCTTAAATATCATAAGTTAAATATCAAATAATTTATCAAACTCTGTTTTCATCGTTTTATTCAAGTAAAAATAAAAATAAATTAATTGCGGGTTGATGGTTGACTGTCGTGAATAATTGAAGAAAAGAATGGTTGGGGTAGTCAGTCTTTACTGATCGCACCAACCATTGATCTCTTAAAAATTAATTAATTTTACCTTACGATTATTATAAACAAAAATCTAATTTTTTATTTTATAGATTAGGGTAAAGTTGGGTAAGTGCAACCAAAAAAATAATTATTTGTAAGAAAAAAACTTTTGATTTGTAATTTCAGAACATTTTCTTTAAATATCTGACAAAGAGCCTGAGAAAATCCACCTTATATATATATATATATATATATATATATATATATATATATATATATATTATATATATATATATATATATATATATATATATATATTACTTGGCATGGATTACATTACTTGGGCATGGATACTTTTGTCAATTTAAAAAAAAATCAATCAATTAAAAATTAATTAATGTTTGCCTTGAAAATAATTGACTTGTATGGGATATCTACCCATTCATTAGCGTCATATTATCGTATTTGTTTATATTTTACGTTTTTGAAGTGAAAACTTTGTGGAGAGTGAATTATACTGAGCCGTCAGATCTCCGATGAGTAACGCTCGAGTAAAATCGGTTTAAGACGAATAATTGAAGTGTTCTTGCATATGGATTAAAATATCTCAAAAACTAAAAAATCGGACCTTCATATTGTTGCTGAAGAAAATGTTCATTATTTCATCCTCTTTCTAAATAACCTATTATTCAAAATTTTATCTTAACGCCTTTTGTTAGAGAGGTGAAAAAGCAAAAAAAAATGTCGAAAACCAAATGATAACGAGTTTTATTAGGCAATTTTATCAACAGCAGTCGTAGAGGAGATGTCGTCCTCACGCGGCTGAGGATCGGACATACTAGACTGACACACCTCCATCTCATAACAAAACATCTTATCCCCAGGTGTCAAAAGTCATTAACTATAAAACATGTTTTGAAGATTGCCCTTTTTACACCGCATATATATATATATATATATATATATATATTGTTTTTTTTTTAAATGTTTACATTTTCGCACTCAATGAAAGGGGGACTCGTCCCACTATAAATAAAGGAACAAAGGGACTCGTTCCAGAATAAATAAGGTATTATCCTTTCACCTCTTGAAGTGCTGAAAGAGACTCAACACTCAGTTGTCATAGAAACAGCATGTATTGTTAGAAAAGTTTTAGACGTCTAAAAAAATAATAAATATTAATATGAAGGTGGCTGGACTTCTGGTCTCCCACCTCAGAAACTTACCCCGCAAAACGAGAATAAATAATAATAATATTATCATTATTATTATTACTTTCATTCTTTATTCTCGCTTTGCGGGTTAAGTTTAAAAATTATCAAACAATACGTGCTGTGTCTATGACAACTGAGTGTTGAGCCACTTTCAGCACATCAAAAGGTAATTTTAATCCCATCGTGCCTGCCACTGTTGTCTTTGGTATCAATCCATTGGAGGATATTATAATTGGAGTGGTGGTGACGTTCCCCAAATGATACAATTCCTTCAGTTCGATTGCCAGTTCCTGGTATTTCCTCAGTTTTTCTCCAACAGTGGAGCTTATATTATTATCATTGGGGATCCCGACATCAATAAGCTCTGCTCTTTTTTTTCTCATATCTATCTCATATTTATTGTGACGCACAGTATGGTCAGTTATAATCGATTCATCTCAATAGATCTTGAGACTACCTTTTTGGAGGAGTTTATTTGGGTGGTACTTATAATATGGAGTTTTCTCATCTAACAAGTTGAACTTCATCGCCAGAGCCTGGTGAAAAAGTTTAACCACACACACTAACACTCCACGTCCACCTGTGATATGCTTATTATTATAATTATTATCTCTGCTCAATTTGAGCTATGACTTTCCATATCCCGAATGGAAGACAGTTTGAACTTTAAATGCTGTATATAATTATTCTTGTATTAGGACTTCGACGTTTATAATATATTACACAACAGTAGACTACATTGATAACAATCTATTGTAGTTACTTCTATTGCACCTATAATTCCTACTCACCCATGGCCCCTGGAATTGAAGACCGCATTGGGGTTCATGTAGCACTCTTGTCCAAGGTCTCCGCAATAGTCTTGGAGACCGTTCCTCTTGCCGCAGCGACAAGAGGTCGGTTGGCTACCCGGAGGTTCCGGGAACCTGTAGTTAGCGGCCATCGGCTGGCATTGTCCCGCCTGAAAGAGGACTTCGATGAGTTGAGAACTGGAGGAGTAAGCTACCAAGAGTGGACATCGCTATGGCCATTGGCCTTGGTTTGAAAAGGTTATAACTAGAAAAGTTGGGGAGAATGAGTTTGCACTCAGAAAACATTCATAATAAAGTTACCTATTTATCTATAACAACCTTATTTAGGTTATTCATATATGTTTGTGAGATTTTTTAATAGTTATTATATTAAATCTATATATGATTATGTATTTATTAAAACTATTTTTGGTAATTATTTACGAACGGTCCTCCTCTCGCCATCTTGGCTGAAGTGATGTTATGTCCCGTGTTCTGATAACGTTTACCAAATCTAGCACCAGAAAGCGCCACTATTGCGGAGGGGTTGTCTTGTCCCCTCCACCTTACCTCTGTTTTCAGTAAATATAGAAATTAGATCGTTTAGGTTATATATTACCCGCCTCTTTTTAAATTAACCATTCCTTACCCACCATTAAATAAGCATCGATTGAACACCCATTTCCATCTTATCCACATAATATTTTTATGCTTATACTTTTTATATATCCACATAATGTATTTATGCTTATACTTTTTAGATATATTCTTTCACATTTTCAGTCTAATGTGCAGCATACTGTCTTAAACAATTTGTTAAACATTAAACAACTTCATTAACTTAAATTTTTAAATATTTGATGGTTGATCATTGTATATTTTAGATATTTAGATTGTATATATTCAATTTTTAAATACTTTATGCTTGACCATGCTATATTTTAGATTGTATGTACTAAAAAATTTACAATTTTCTATAAGTGTTTTAATGCTGGATAAGGGTTATGTTTTTCATTTATATGTTACTTAAATCTTCTAGCAATAAAATACATTTTCAGTCTACTGAGGTACATACTGGCATTACCAGATTCTAAGGGAAATGTTTCAGGATCATGTAGGAGAGCTCTAGCGATTCATTTATTTTAAAATAATCAAAGAAGAAAATACTACTGACATTCCTTTAAATCTGAACTTGTCAGCAACATAACGCGTTCTTAGCGATTGGTCCCTTGTATATTCCCCCTGGAACCGTACATTTTCTACATAATTAACTATGCCAATCATCATATCTGTATGATAGACAAGTATCTTAGCAACCTGTATATATATATAAAACGCAATGCTCCAAGAGGTATTTAGTTAAGCAGTAATCTTTTTCAAACATTAGCTAAATTATGTCAACTTGAGCCTGTAACATTTATAACAGATGCTTTTGAATATATTTTTACCTATGCATCTCAATTATTCACATTTGGTTATTATAATTTCTAAATTGTCTTAATCTCCAATCCAATTTAAATTATCTGACCAGTTATCCCTAGCCATTTCCATTGCTGTCTACTTACATTATCTGTATCTACTTTTAGATAGATATATAGAAAAAAAAACTTTATTCTGGGACTAAGTCCCTTCAGAATAACAATAATGTACAAAATAATAGGATATTACTGGTCTAAACGTTTGAAACAATAAATAAAATTGATAAAATAAAATAAAAAGTAAAGAAAACCTTAGGTGCGCAAGCTATATACAATACAGATAAAACTATGTACAGAGCATTTAAAATTATAAACAAAACAATTAAAACTATGAACATATCACTTGAACTATAAACAAAACTATAAAGTTAGAATGTGTTCATTTCATAAAAAAATAAAATTTTACTTGAATATACATACAAAAATAAACAGTTAATTATAATTGAATAAATAAAAGAAATGTATGTATTGAAATTCCTATGTCGATAGTATGAAATGCATGAACTATCTCTTATCAAGTATTATGATTATATGATTGCTACACAATACATATATAGTATTAATAGTTAGCTGGTATCTGACTGTTTTTGGAACAGGAATTGGAATATGAGGTTTTTGAATGTGTATAGGGGAGGGGCATGTCGAATTTTGATCAGGAGGGAATTCCAAAAGTTGACAGAGCGGGCTATAAAGGAATTTTGGAATGAGGCAGATCTATGAGAAGGGATGTATAGGTCAGAGGGTAGAGATCTTGTGAGGGAATAGATTGAGGACTTAAATTGGAGAAGGTTGTAGGCGTAAGAAGGACCGGTAATGATTTCATAAAGAAAAGTGCCTAGGAGGAAATATTGTCTTCTTAAGGAGGGGAAGAGCCAACCTAACTCAGTGTAGTGCATAACTTATTTATAAAGTGCATTTCAATTTTTTTCTTCCAAAGGAAGTGTCTTGTGTGTTAATTAGATATTTTTAATTGAATATTTTATTCACGAATAACTGTCCGTATAAAATAAATATATTTGTTTGCACAAAAGAATAAGATATTCTAGGTTACTTTTCCTTGGTCAATTTGATCATTACTGGTGGTAATTTATCCTTATTTGGACAATAAGTCATTCTCGATAGTTAAATTATTTACAGTCTTGAAATACATATAGGGAAACCTTAGGAAGAAATTAATAAACTCATTAAACAATGTCTGGAAAGTTTGAGGCTGGAAGCCAAAACATGAGATGAAGTAAAACCTAAATCTTTCATAGGTCTATACTTCATTTATATAACTAAGGGACATTTTACATTTTATGAAGAAGAAGGTAATGAGTTATGTCTGGCGGAATACACATGATGAAGATAACTTACACTTTCTTGCCTAATAAATCATTCTGACAGGATTCAGAAAAATTAATGAGACAATACAATATAAAAGTAGATACAGATAATGTAAGTAGACAGCAATGGAAATGGCTAGGGATAACTGGTCATCTGGTATTGCCTGTATGTACCTGAGTAGACTGAAAATGTGTTTTATTGCTAGAAGATTTAAGTAACATATAATTGATAAGTATAACCCTTATCCAGCATCAAAACCCTTATAGAAAATTGTTTAATTCTTCCTGAATTGTATTAATATTGGACATACTTAGATAATGTACAATTAGAGATAAAGTGTCACAATTAAAACAAAACTTAAGTTAATAAACTTCTTTCATTTATGATAAGGAAAGCGAAAAGCATTAATAATGCTGAATCTCGAAGCTAAAAAAACAAAAACGGGCAATATATAAACACTACAATTATAAATAATATTAGTAATATATAATGGTAAAAAAAATTGATGTAGGTAATATGTGTAAATAATAACATCTGAAATATAAAGTTTGGTTAATCGATATATTGAAGATACAAAGAAATCGACAAGTTAAAAAAAATGGTGGGCACTATATATTGTAAAGGTTACAATTGATAATTATTTGTAATGAACGTAAGGTGGAGGGGACAAGACAACCCCTCCGCAATAGTGGCGCTTTCTGGTGCTAGATTTGGTAAACGTTATCAGAACACGGGACATAACATCACTTCAGCCAAGATGGCGAGAGGAGGACCGTTCGTAAATAATTACCCTATTTTTAAACTCACAGCCTTTTAATAAGAATTAAAAATTATTATTAATATTTTTTATTGTATATTAATACATTCTGCCAAATTAAAATTCATTAATATTAAGGCTACATGAATCATTCACACAGTATGTATATACAAATAATAACCAAGATAGAAATAATAAAGAAAAAGAAACAAGGAAAAACAAAATAAGTAAATTAATATGTCTGCGTATAAAAAATGAAATAATAGATAAAAGCTAAATAAAATATATTCACACCTATATACAATATTTACATTCACCCAGGAGATTCTGAGTCATGCTTTATCCCTCAATGTGGAAGCCAAGGCAGAAAATACATTCAATTTCCTTGAATTCTAAAAGACGATTTTTTATGTGATTGAAACATTACTTCTATTTATTTATCTTATAACTGGACATTTTGACGTTTTTATTTCATTTTTGAAAATAAGGAACTGATCTGCCTTTTTTTTCCCGAAATAATTTTTTGACATGTTCACCTACACTCAATTACTAAAATCTCATTTAGAAGATTTTTCAGAAGTAATTTCTCAAAAATAAAATGATGAAAAAAAAATTAAAGAATGTGGAAATTTTGACAAAAAAATAAGGTACTTACTGATAAAATCTTTTTCATTTTATCTAAAAGCTAAGAAAACTTTACCACGATTAAAGCAAACAGAAAATATCTTTAACGATTACTAAGATAATAATGGCAAAAAAAAAATGAATAATTCCAAATTCAAAAAATCATTAACTAGTTGTATTTTATATTGAATATTTAACAGTTGACCGTTGGATTATAAAGGAAGGAGGTGGTCCGGGGTGGCGGTCATAAATAGACTAAATAGTGGTAAAACTATTTTATTAAAAGCCAACATTTCGACCAAACTTTGTAGGTCTTCTTCAGGGAAGTGTGTTCAGCTAAGTTTCACTTAGAACTGAAGGAGTTCACTCAATTCTAAGTGAAACTCCTAGCTGAACACAACTTCCTGAAGAACACCTGAATAATCGGGTCGAAACGTTAGCTTTTATTAAAATAGTTTTGCCACTATTCGACCTATTTATGACCGCCACCCCGGACTATCTCCTTCCTTTTTAATACAACGGTCAACTATTAAATATTCAATATGACTTATAAACCGCGGGGCCAACAACGGCCAGATATAAACTCAGCACCTAGTTGTATTTTAGATTAAAAAATATATATTATTTAAAATTATTTCAGACTAAGATGCTAAACCGATTTGGCCGCGACGGTAGGCAGTCTCAGCAAATTAGGAAATATTTAACTGCTGGCAGTATGGTATGACAGTCGCTGCCGTGGCAGTAGCAGCCAATTAGTACCTTAAGAAGGAAATATGATTAGTAAATATAAAATAAATGAAATGGCTTACTATCTGCTCCAATCTAAGCATGGGCTCCGCTGGAGCGGCTTCCTCCGGCTGCCTCTTTATCCCGTAGGATTCTTCTTCCCTGAATTATAAAAATTAGACAGATTTAACTTGTTTCTAACTCCTAAACATAAGTGGGCGGGGGGGGGGGCGAATGGGCTAACGCGTGTGCACAGCACCGCCGTTGCCCGGCAACCTGATATATCAATCAAATGATATAAAAATAATCACGAGTTCGCGTTCCAGTGCCGAGGGAGTCTTTTAAATAACCTCCCACACTCCCTGGTCAGTAAAAAAATCCGTATAGCCGTAACGGCGAGGAAGGGGAGCCCCCCCCCCCTCCCCAAACAAAATCCTAAACATATATTGTACTTTTAAAAGGCTCGTTTCCACGATGACAGTCAACGCAATAGTTGCAGCTTGCGCTTGTAACGACAAAAAAAAACCCTTATTTTGTATAAGGTTCCGGTACCACTGGAAGATTTATTAATGATAATTTTTCAGTTGTTTTGGAATCAAACCATGTCCTTATTCTACTTTAAGCACATGAGAGACTATATTTTTTTTCTCTTTTTCAGTCGTAGTACGCAGGTCTGACTTCTAATTTCTGAGATATATTAATTCATATATTCAACTAAACTCGTTATTTAGTTTTCTACACACTATTTTCCCTGTTTACCTCTCTAACACGGCGTCGCGTTAAGAAAAATTTTAATAATAGATTTTTACAAAATGGACGAAATACTGAATGTTTTTTCGCTTACAGCGTGCATGTACGATTTCCAGTTTCTAAGATATTTTACTCGATATATTTAACCAAACTCATTATGTTGTTCCTTTTTAGCTTCTCTAGTACGGTTTAGCGTTAAGATAAATTTTGAGTTATAGCTTATTACAAAGAAGATAATATTCTGAACATTTCCTTACAGTATGCAGGCCCGATTTTTAGTTTCTGAGATATTGTTAAGTTTTTATCATAAACCTGTAACTTTACAAACTTTACAAAAAAAAGTTATTCAGAAACTTTATTCCTAAAATATTTCACAGAAAATGTTAAAATGGAACTATTTAAGAATTTCATAAAAGTTTCAACTCCTGGTTCTTTGACGTCATGGTGTTAACACATTCCTACCAATGGGTAGTTTCTCTGCACGTATTTTCATGTGTGGTCCGAGGTACAGACCCATTTTTACCAAATTGTTAACATCCGCCTGAAACTTCGTAAATAGATTTATTTCATAGTATATAGATATAGATAAAATAGTATACAACTATTTTATTTACGAAAATTCTGGAAATTGGTGCCATATCTATCTGGGAATCAGCAAACATTGTCTTTTTAATTAGGCAATAAAATCTCGTAGAAACCCCTTTGCTTTCCAATCGAATGCTAAGATAATTTGAGCACAAAATTGAGAAAAAAAGAGGCCTTTAAAAATATTAGGCCGTTTGGCGTGACCTACACCCCTAACTTTTATATAAGCCAAACGGACCAATATTTTTACGATACAACTGGAAGCAATCGGGTATTTACTTAATTTAGTACTTAATGTTTATCGATTTACGGATTGACAATGCCTCAATTCTAAGAGTTCTCGTAAATGAAATAATTGTTGGTTACGATGAGAAGAAGCTATTTATGAAGTTTCAGGCGGATGTTATTAATTTGATAAAAAAAATCTGGAGCGCGCAACACACAACTTTCACTTACCGCTCTTCTTCGAATTGAAATTATTTTCTGGCAATGCTGGGCTATTACGAAATTTTTTAAGTGCATTTTAAACGGAGCTAAAGCTGAAATCTTATATATAACAAGTCATTAAGACCATTCTAATTTCAAAAACTCTATTTACAATATCGACGGTAGGCAATAAAAATCTAGTCACTCCATCTGCTTTTATAAACCACAGAATGACTCAAATTTCAAAATTTAAACATTTTTTAGTAATGTCATTTCAGTGATATTTTAAGTTGAAAAAGTTATCTATACAGAAAGTGAGTAAGTTGATTTCGGAGATGGTGATTGCAATGTTGAAATATAATAATAATAATAATAAGGCTTAGCGAACCCGAAGGTTCGATGCCGACACCACCAATCGCTTGTTACACAGCTCCCTCCACCGCTCGCCGTCCAAACCCAGTCCCTTCAGATCAGCTTTAATGCAATCTTCCCACCTTCGCTTCGGTCTACCCCTCAGACGCTTACCATTCGGCACAGCAAATATTAACCTTTTAGGAATTCTCTCGTTACTAAGCCCAACAACTTTACAAGCCCATTTGATTCGCCGCGATGAAATCACCTCAATTATATTACCCGGATATAGCTCACGCAATTCGGCGTTGTGTAACCGTCTGAACTCTCCGGTTAACTCATCCTAATGTTGAAATATAGAACTGTGAATTAAGGAACTGTATCGCGGACTAGTAATTATGTTTTTCTTTGTCACATTTACTAAATATATTTTTATTTTAAAGTAGTTAATATATATATATATATATATATATATATATATATATATATATATATATATATATATATATATATATATATATATATATATAGAAAAAGGAACGACATTTATAATTTCAATTGCCCAAATTGGCCACTCTCGATTCCACAGACCTTGGCATACTGACCTAGAAGCTGGCTTCGACGATCCCCTATAATTGTCGCTAAATCTCCATCTATCACTGACAGGCGAGTGCTCTTATAACGCCCTCTGTGATATATTCGATAAATGTTGCCTGGGTTCCATTACCCACCCTTTCCCTCCTCCCCAGGTCTCTCGTATGATTGATAGGCTCGGGGCTACACAGCTCTAATTAAACACGCTTTCTTCCATTTTTCGCACAGCCACGAACACTAACTGGACTTTGACCTATTTCAAAATGTCAAAGTGCGTTATTTTTTACTGCATAACGTTACATGTAATTGAAAATAAATATCTAACTAGTGTTAATCGTATATTATGATACATTAATTATAACTTTAAAGGGAGATTTCGCGAGGTATATCTTGTCGGCTTTCTACACCTTTTATCAATGTCCCTTACCATGAAGAACTTAATATAGAAATATAAGAAATATTTCAAGATTTCAATATTGAGATAATTAAAAGTAGATCTTTTTCTTTTTTAGCGCATCTCTTTAGTATTCTAGCCTCTTTTCAAACTTTAAACACACCAGAGAATTTTTTTTTTCACCTCAGCGATTTCACAGTTAACAACGCTTCCTTAAATATGTGACTAGAAAGTAAACTAAGCCTAAAGAAAATATAAATGTAACTTTATAAATCTAAATTTATCAAATGTGAACTAATATAAATACAATATTTATTCACTTTTCTAAAGATATGAAAATCTTAACACAACACAAAATTGTTTCAAAATAATCTCCGTTTTAATACCTCTTCCTCCAAATGAAATCATACAAATAATAAAATTTTTGTAGTACCAATTAAGAATATCCCAACATGTTACCAAAAAATTCACTAATGTCTTTAAGTCGAAAATATATATGTGACTTATATATATGTCGACTTTATATATGTGACTTTATGGTGTGTTTTTTCATTAGAAATAAAATTATTTCCGGTGATTGTGTTTATAAGTTATTATTTTCATTTATTTTATGTATTATATTTTTTAACTATTTTATCCAGATTATTCATTCTTCAAGAAAGGGGCTACGGTCAAGAATCAATCACATATATGGTAGTATAATATTTATTCGTAGGCCAATTTGCGGCCAGTAAATAAATTACATTGTTGAGCGAAACGTAGGCTAAATAAACAGTATGCCTGTGGTCACTAATAGCAACCTCACACCCCGAACAATTATTACTTAAAAATAATAATATTTTTATTTGTTAAAAATAAATTTTAAAAAATATATTGAAATGGATAAAAAAAATACATTAACAGTCACATTGCAAAAGGCTATATGAACAATTTTATCATTTAGTTACTTTTTTTAAGTATTATTAAAAAAAAAAAGAGACAATTTTTTATTGATGAACGAATTTGCATTATACAATGATTTTTTCATATCATAGCATTTGCCTCATCCTTACAATCAAACCAATTATATGTCGTTAATGGATTTTAAACAAAACATATATTTTATAAGATAGTTGTAACAAACATAATTTTAAGTTGAGGCAGTAGAAAAATAAGAAAAACATACATTAAAAATAATAATAAAATAAATAAGTAATAAGTCCAAGAATAATTTCATTGAAATTCGTATGGTACCAGACGTAAGTGATTTGAGCTTGAATAACACAGTTGTACAGGATATGGACAAAAGCCCGTACACACTGTTTTTAGTATTGCACTCTGCAAAACCGTCTAATTATTGCAAGACCAAGACCAAGACTGATAAAAAAAGAGTTTTTGTTAATACAAATTAAATCAACATAGTTTCTAATATTAGACAATTTAAATGCAAATAATTGGTAGAACCAACGTACTTTTATATTGAACTCTTTAAACTTTTCATTCTGGCTTTAGTTAGTTTTCCTATTTTGAAAAATGACGGTAATAATTCTATATTATGTAGTGGTGACATTTTTTAAAAGATTAATATATTTCCGACAAAGCTATGAAAAAAAATAATGTTCGATAAAACTCGTTATCATTTAGTTTTCGACACTGTTTTTTTTTTTTTTCCTTTTCACCTCTCTAACACGGCGTCGCATTAAGGTACAATTTTGAATAATAGCCCATTACAGACAAAATTTTGAACAATTCTCTCGCTTACAGTATCTATGCCAGATTTTTAGTTTCTGTGATGTTTAGAAAAAAATATTCATAAATAACTAACACTTCTGACGAATCAATTTAATTCACTCTCTACAATCAAGTGCAAAACGCGTCCAAAGAATTTTTTAAATTAAAAAAAATAAAGCGTTTTTGTAAATAGAAATCAAAGTAAACTAGTTACTAATGGTTTTGCAGTTCTAAAAATGACAGTAATATCTACATAGTATGTAGTGTTAATATTTTTTAAAAGTATATAAAATTTCCGACAAAAATATTTTTAAAATCGTCCATATCGGACCAGTTTTAGCAACGTTACGTTGACTTGTATGCACTGATTTTAATAATTGTTCTCTTGGCCATTACACCGCTTTAGTTCACTAAAGAAATCGTACTCAAATGATTTCTCTGATCATTTATGAGGAAAATTAGTCTAATTAAATTGTATTTTTAAAGAAAATATTTAAAATTGAAAAAAAAAAAGTTTAAAATAGGTAGAAAAGTCATGTGTGTGGACCGATTTTTTTAAACTTTAATATTTGGTGTATAGATTGTCTTAACTCAACAACAACTTTTCCATTTAAAGAGAGTAGCATATCACTATTTTTTGACCATGCATTTAATGTATTGTCAAGTTAATTTTATTAATTTAGTTGGTGTTTACTATGTTTATGTCAATAAAACATCTAAA
Source organism: Nezara viridula (assembly GCA_928085145.1). Lineage (NCBI taxonomy): Eukaryota > Metazoa > Arthropoda > Insecta > Hemiptera > Pentatomidae > Nezara > Nezara viridula. The sequence goes on from OV725082.1 coordinate 8,060,769, forward strand.
TGGTCATGTTTAATAAATACTAGTTTTAGCAACGTTAAGGTGAATTTTATACATTGATTTTAATAATTATTTATATTTGCTTTAGTTCACCAAAGAAATCGTACTCAAATGATTTCTCTGATCGTTTATGAGGAAAATTAGTCTAATTAAATTGTATTTTTAATGAAAATATTTAAAATTGAAAAAAAAAATTAAAATAGGTAGAAAAGTCATGTGAGTGGACCGACTTTTTTAAATTTAAATATTTGGTGTATAGATTGTCTTAACTCAACAACAACTTTAAAGAGGGTAGCATATCACTATTTTTTGACAATTCATTTAATGTATTGTCAAGTTAATGTTATTAATTTGGTTGGTGTTTACTATGTTTATGTCAAGAAAACATCTAAATAATCATGTTTAATAAATAGTAATAAGTTAATAGATAACTGTAAGACTCTTACGCAAGACCAAGACTGAGTGTGGAAGACCAAGACGAGTCTTGGTCTTGTATTGGGATAATACTAGGACGTATATGGACAGAAACAAGAACATTTCGAAATATATATTAGCTGACTACTTACTCGTCAATGGACTTGACTAGAGCTTTTAGCTGCTGCATTACCTTCTCGACTCGCGAGCAAGCCGCGCTGCAGTCCCTGGGGTTGTGCCACTGTGTTATAGATCTGTTCATCATCTTGTATCTTTTATATTTGTAAACTGAAATATAACGCTATATTCAGAAATGAAATGTTATAACTACTTCGAACTAACTAAAAAAAATAAATTAATTAAAGATTATGTTTGCATTAATTGAAAACGTCATTTAAAATCACGCTAAGGCACATATACACAATGAAGTAACAATAAAGACCAACAAAACTGTAGGCGATTGTGATAGCACAGCTTTATTAATAAATCAAAATATCGTTTACATCCATTATATAAAGGGGTGAGACAAACTTTAAAGAATATTGGAGTCGACTAAACAGAAATAAACAAAAGAAAGAATGAAGGAAACTTAATTTTCCTACGGGATATTTAATCCGCTGAGAAAAAGTACAATCAAAAGTTAAATTTGTCTGGAATTAGAATAAAAAATTAATTAACATAAATGATTAGATAATTATTTGAATAAACTATTATTTATTCTTTTATTTATTGTTACATGCCGCATCTACCCGATCGGGTCATTAGGTGTACAAATTTAATGTCTTTTATAAATTCAAATTCTTTTTGTATCTTTTTTTCGTCATCTGAAAGTGCTTCAGATATGTTGAAAGGTATATTATGTTTTGTTCTGGTGTCAAGAGTATAGTCTGCAAGTTGTTACAATGTGTTTCAGTGTAAGTGATGTGTTGCATGTTTTACAAAATGGTGGTTCCAGGCCTCTCATTAGGTAGCCATGGGTAAAGGCTGCATGTCCAATTCTAAGCCGAGTTAAAATTGTTTCTTCTTTTCTGTTCTTTCTGAAAGAGGTCGTCCACGGTTTGGTATCTTTTTTAATTTCTTGCAATTTATTCGTAGATTGGTAACACTTGATTTGCCATTTTTCATTTAGCATTTTTTTGCATTCCAATCTCCAGTCAGCAGTGGTCGTTAAATTGATCATTGTGGTTCCATTAGTTTTTCTCCTTGCCAGGTTCGCAGCTCTGTCTGCAGCTTCGTTCCCAGATATGCCACAATGTGAGGGTGCCCATGCGAGGACGATGTCTCTGTCCGGCGACTCCTTCATTTCCCAGAGGCAGTTTTTGATTTTCCTGGAAATGGCATTGTCGGTTTTCCCTTCGGCAATGGCCATTAATAAGCTTAAAGAGTCTGTAACTATAAGGCCATTTTTTATGTTTTTTTCTGTTAGTAATAACAAGGCCTGATATATGGCGAATAGTTCGCCTGTGAAGACGCTGTTTATTTGAGGCAAATTGAATTTAACTTGAATAAACTAAAATTAAATATAACATAGCACAATTAAACTTATTAAATTATAGATAAATATACATGAGTTTGTCCACATATTTGTATAAATAGACAACATAGATAATATCTGCAGTATTCATGTATTTTAAGGATAATAGCCCATTGTACAGAACCCTTTTTATCAAATTATTAACATCCGTCTAAAACTTCGTAAATAGTTCCATCGTAACCTACAACTATTTTTTATTAGTAGGGGGAGGGCAAACTTTGTCTATTTAATTAGGTATTAAAAACTCGTAAATACTCATTTGCTTTCTACTTGGATTCTAAGGTAATTTGATCACAATATCGTTATTTTGAAAATTTTGGGATGTAGGTCATGCCAAACGGCTCAATATTTTTAAAGGCCACCACTGTTTTCTCGATTTTGTGATAAAATTATCCTGCGATCGAAGTAGGAAGCAAATGAGTATTTGCGAGTTTTTAATATCTGATTAAATAGACAAAGTTTGCTCCCTTCCAAAGGGAAACGCCCCAGTTTCAAGAGTTTTCGTAAATAAAATAGTGGTAGCTTACGATGTGATCTTTAGTATCTTAAATATTAATATTGTTTCAAAAAAAGTTTACCAGAGATGGGATGAGCATTCGCAATAATGTTTTTTAGTTTTAAAATCTTTATTCCGCATGCGCCAGCCAATATGCTGGCATTCAAAACACATTAAACCGGATCTAGTTTCAAATCATCAAACAGAAAACGAGTTCTGTTTATTCATTTTTTTTCGCTTTGTGTTGTTTCGCTTCAAATTGATGACGTTATTTAGATTAAAACAGACCAGAAACTTCTAATACTATCCCATATAGCCATGTTTAACACATTTTTTAAATTTTATTTTTATTTTCAGCCATTGTCGCTCACATTGTGACAATAAGCGGATACAATGTTAATTTATATAGTTGGAATGCCAGGAATTAGTTCGATATATTTATATTTATATAGAAGTCAATTGAGCCAAATAATTAAAAACTCACTATTTGTTCGCTTTTTAGGTTACTATAGCGACTATATGTTATGGCATGTCCACAAACATTAATATTATCGTTAATAACGTTATGCTTACTGTTATGAAAAAATCGATACTGCTCCTAATTAATGTAAATTCAAAGCTCATAAAGATGTAAATTGGACTTGAAGATGAAAATTCCACGATCCAAGAAATTTTATTGCTCTCCCATTCTAATAATGCAAGTCAATAAAAAGACATCTTGCATCCTTTTTACAATGTAATAGCATTATTCCTGATTTTCAATTTGGTTTTCAGTATAGTCATTCCACTTCACACCAACTAGTAAGAATATCAGAATTCATAGTAAATGGATTTGAAATGAAAAAACATACTCTTGTCACGTTTTTAGACTTTCAACAAGCGTTTGATAAGGTTTGGCATTGTGGTCTATTGTACAAGCTAAAGAAAGTGGACACGCCCAAATATTTATATGACGTTCTGAGCTCATTCCTCAACGGCAGAACATTTACAGTTAGAATAAATAATATAAATTCAACCTTAAGACAAATCCATGCCGGCACCCCACAAGGTTCTGTTCTTTCTCCCATACTTTTTAACTTTTATGTTCACGACATTATCCAATCCACAAACACCTCCATAGCTATGTTTGCCGACGATACAGCTGTCTTTTCCCAACACAATGATATATTAATAGCCAGAAATACACTGCAGTCTTACCTAGTAAATTTAGAACAATATTTTAAAAAATGGATGATTTGTCTCAACGCCGAAAAATGTACTGCAAAAATTTTTACTCTTAGATGTCCCTCAGACCCACCTGAACTGATTCTCAAAAATAAAGAACTAAAATGGAACCCAGCTAGTGAAGCAGTAAAATACCTCGGAGTTTATCTGGACCGCCGCCTTACGTGGAATTACCATATAAATAATAAACTGACCCAAACATACGCAAGATTAGCAATGTTATATCCCATAGTAAATAGAAAATCTAGTTTAAAACCAGAGACAACTGTTCTTATTCCTAAAACCATACTAAGACCCTTGCTAATGTACGGATGTGAAGTCTGGGGAGCCGCTTCAGCTACGAAAAGAAAAAAACTACAATCCTTTCAAAACAAGGTATTAAGAATTGCAGTAGATGCCCCCTGGTTCATAAGAAACGCTCAACTACATCGAGAACTAAAATTGGAAACAATAGATGAATTCATCAAAAAACGATTTAAAAAATTCCATACGCAGCTACCAGCAGTTAAAGGTGCAGTGGCCTACAACTTAGGAAACCCAACCTCATCCCGAAGACTGAAGCCCAGACTGATCCAAGACATCATGTTATGAAAAATTAATAATTTTCTCTTTATTAATTGTAATTATTCAATAATTATAATGTATAAATAGTTAGGGGCGTCTTTTGCAAAGACTATACCCCACCAGAACAAATTGTTAAAAATCATCAAATTGTTACAACAACCATGTAAGGCCCACCAGGCCGATCTGGTAATAAAAAAAAAATAAAAAATGCAAGTCAAAGTAGAATTGAAAAATGGTAGATCATTTAAAATTATTAGCAGATCATTTACTTCCTATTTTCGTTTCTAGTTTTTCTCTTTAACGTTCCTCCAAAGTAAACTATACTAAAATATTGTGCTTTCTGAACATTAATATTTTAATTTGTTATGAGTTATACCACGTTTTAATAAAAAAAAAATGTTATTTATTTTGGATTAATAAACTCAAAATTTAATTGCTGCCTTCCTGATCAACATATATTTTTTAAACTATTAAGTAATGAAATATTCTCTCACAACATGGAAGGATATAATAAATTATAGAGAGGAAATAATCAAATTCACACCATATTTATTAAAATATTCAAAATTTTATAAAAATGTGAACCTTCTCAAAAATTTGGGGCACGCAAATTCTACTGTACATTTCTTATAAATGTACAACATATTACGATATCAAAATAAATCTGATGAAATGTTTTGAAACTTGGACCATATATTCTCAGCTTGTGATAATGTGTTCTTTGAAATATATATTTATGAAAATTGGTCATTGTTACAAATCTATATTTGTATATTGATGGAAAATTCACTTTATATATACATGTTTGTATAAATAAATACATAAAAATTATTTAATAAAAATAGTAAGAGAAAATATAGATTTTGTTTTCCTTTATCCATAAAGATTTTATATTAACTTATATAGAGTTAACAATGTTAATGTCAGATAAAACATAACATATTAAGAGTAATTTACTAGAACTTGAGTAGGAATTTACGGATGATTTTCCCAATAGCGTAGAGGCAATAACTCTCAACAAGAATTGGAAGAAACTTTCATCAAAAAGTTATTTCGAGAATTGGAGAAAATGTGCGTGAGGAATTGGGAGAAGGGGGGGATGGGGAGTCCAAGTCGGCCCTAACTAATGCTCTCCGGAGCAGGTTAAAGTTTCTCTCTCTTCCAGTTTGGAGGGGGTGGGAATTTTTTGCCCTCTCTGGATATTACAAATGAAAATTATATTAATCCTTAGACATATGAAGATGTAATAAAATAAATGAGGAGGGACTTAGTGGCTTACTCACCGCTCCATTATACATTTTTATAATTATAGTTAATACATATTTAATATTGTTACAGCTGGACTGGACCCCGAGACATTTAAAATTGGAAATCAGTGACTTACTCACTGACCTCTACCGCTTTCAATTTTGGTTTAAATTAATAAATTAACGAAATTCATCTTTTTCATTTTAATATACATACTATTGCATAAAAGGACAACCAGTTTTACGTTTATAATCACAAAATTATAGTCCGTGGTACAGACCCCTTTTTATGAAATTATTAACCACCCCCCCCCTTATTACATCAAAATAGCTTCATCTCATCGTAACCTACAACTATTTTACTTATGAATATTGTGAATATCTAAACTCATAGAAAAATAGAGAGCTATCTCTCTCAATGCATAGCAATAATGTTGCCTAATACATACTATATGCATTAGATTTGTTGATGTAAAATAGATGCGGGACAAATTATTAAATAAAATTAACCTATAAAATTTGTCTACATCTAAATATCCCACGGTGAATTTGTATATTTGCAGAAGCATATAATGATTTCTATGGTATAGAAAAGTTGTATGTACTAAATTAAGAGTATTTTTAGTCATACATTCTATAATTAAGGTGTTGGACTACATACAAAGTAATTCTTTTTTTTTTTTATTGACAGGAGTTAACCTATAATAGCTTATAATAAGTTAACATTTTAAACTTGAAAGTAGAATAGACTGAATTTTTCTAATCATGCCAATATAATGAATTAACGTTAAGATTATTTAATCAAAGCTATGTTAAACGTACTCAAGTTAAAAGCCCAATTTTTGAAAAACTTAATAGCCGTTATTAGGCTAAATTTCAATTAATGTGAATCTGCAGATAATTTAAAATAGTAGTCTAAAAATAACTTTTATCTTTAATCATCACCAAAAAAAGTGCACGAAAAAAAAGACTAAGTTACACACTGTAGTGTTGAAAATTGGTTTCTTTATTTGGACCATATAGTCCGTGGTAGAGAATCCTTTTTATCAAATTATTAACATCTGGCTGAAACTTCGTAAATAGCTCCATCTCAATGTAACCTACAAATATTTTATTTCCGAAAATTTTGGGAATTGGGGCGTTTTAAATCTGGAGGGATGGTAACTTTGTCTATTTAATTATGTATTAAAAACTCCTAAATAACTGTTTGCTTGCCACTTGGATCGTAAGATATTTTGATCCCAAAATTTATAAAAAAGCTAGCCTACAAAAATATTGGGCCGTTTGCCCTATATAACGCGTTTTTTGCGTTTGAGAATTTGGGGGTGTAGGTCACGCCAAACGGCTCAATGTTTTTAAAGGCCATCTTTTTTCTCAATTTTGTGCTCAAATTATCTCTCGATTCAGATGGAATGTAAATGGGTATTTACGATTTTTATATACTTAATTAAATAGACATAGTTTGTCGACCTCCAGATTGAAAACGCTCTAATTCCAAGAATTTTCGCAAAGAAAATATTTGTAGGTTACGATGAGGTGTCTGTACTACAAAGACATTAAAAGTAAATTTTTTCAAATTTAATAAAATAATTATAATAATCATGTACATTTATTTGAATTTTTGTATTAAATACTAAATATTTTAATAATAATGCTATTTTATTGATCGAACGCTTTGTTTGCGTTTTTTTGCGTCAAAAAAACAATCAAACAACCAACTAAATAGATTGAGTTAAATCAGATAGTTGACTAAACTTTTCTATTGAGAAAAAAATATAATCTGTTAAACATAAGGCAATTTTATTTGAGCTATATGTAAACATTAATGTCATAATTTAATTCGATTTAAAACAGCAAAATCCTTAAATAAAAGTTCCATAAAACGTGTTATTGGGTACAAATCATTTTAAGAATAGCAGTTCCTTAGTCACAGGATAAAGTTTATCACGATATTATTCATATTAAGTTTTGGCTATGGAGTGGAATAGAATCCAATTTTACCTAGTACACAGATAATTTTCGGAGAAATATCACGTTTCTAACTCAAGCCATAATGGTTCCTTTTATTGCATTAGTTTTTAACTTATAGCTAGAAACGTGTTCCCGAAGTTTTTGAGACAAACTATCTGTAGATATTAGCGATCAGCTCAAGTCCATTGACCTAGTATTATTGAAAGACCAATCAGGCGTGAGCTTTTTAAGTATTTATTTTTAGTTTTTGGTCCAGTAGAAAAATCAAAACATCATTCATCAGGTTTATTGAAAAAAAATATATATACATACAATTTTTGGATACTTATCGCTGAAATTTATTTATATTTAATAAAAAGAAAAAGAATTTATATTTTAAAGAAAAAGAAAATTTTCATTCAAAAAACAATACAAGAAATATATAGTAAGAGAAAGTATTAAGACCCTGAAAACTTTTGAATCCAAGTTTTAAAGAGAATTTAAGTTCTCCTGATAACAACAAACAATTAAGTCTCAAATATTTACAAAACTGGGGTCTTTTTTTTTTACTTCAAAGTATCAACAGTTACTTTTTTGTCACTTATTTTGAACTGTTCCAGATTTGTCATGTACACATGATTTAATATTTTCTTCCGATTCTACTTATGAGGTTATAGTCTTGTTCATGAATGTATTGTTCTGTCGATTGTCAAATTAAAAAAATTGAACATCTAAAAATTAAATAACATTCATTTCAAATGAAGAACATAAAAATTATAATAAGAAGAAACGAATATAACACAGAAAAAGGCAATGAGAAACTTTTGGTCTCCCTCATATTAATATTGATAAATATTTGGAATATGTTATTCTCAAAGTTAAACAACCTCTTTCGTGTTTATCTATCACCTAATATTAATTTCCAATAAAATCCGCTCATTCTTTCGTTACTTGATTTCTAAATTAAAACTGTTATTTTACTAAAAGTAACTGTTACTGAAAGTGACTGGCGATACTTAAGTAAAAAAGACCAGAAATCTGAAATTATGCTTTTAAAGAAGTCATATCACTGGGATCTTACAGTAATTTTTTCCCTAATACCGATTTAATGGAAGTGCCACTTTTATTCATTTTAAAAATTTTCAAGCTATTTCGGCTAAATTCGTTTATCACACGATGTACAATTGAGAGGTATTTACTTTACTGAATTTACAAATATGAGCTAATACTTATCCTTACTGATATTGCTTATATACTGAATTTTTAAAATACTTATTATTAAATTAAAAAATTCATCCCAACAAGTGAATCTCAGCGGGATAAAGGAAATAGTTTCTGAGAGTAGTATTTACTATTAGTTTTGAGATTATGAAACAATAAATTTACATATATGTGTGTATATATTGGATTTATTTTTGCGTATGGGTGTATTTAAAATATGTTAGCAAAGCAACTGAATATATCACACATTTTTATTATTATTTAAAGGTTTGAGGCAGGGAGATGAATTCTAAATTTCCTTTTCTGCGGATTTCCTACGAGAAATTTGATAAAATCTTCATGTAAAGATGGAAGGGTAGCAGGGTAGCCATCAACGAATTATAAAATTCCAAGATAAGCTGCTACATATAACATATCTTAGACTATAAACTAAAATTGTGATGATAGCAACATAAGGTCGGGGTAACATACTTGAGTTCCTTCTAACCCTTAGCTTAGCCATATAGTCGACTTTTCCTATTTTATTAATTGATTTTAGTATATATATATATATTTTATTCATTCGTGTAGATCAATTGTTATTTATTTTTATTTTATTTTTGATCTTTAAAATATTGCTGATGGCCATCATATTGCCACATCATTCAGTACTAATAAATGGGATGGTAACGTTATAATGATATGACGTTTCAATAGTAAATTATTTTGATTGTATTAACGAACAAATATTAATACAATAATTTAACTGTCCAAAACTATTTTATTTTTTTCCTTTTTACTTCCTCTATTCTTGCCTAATAAACTCCAATAAAACCCACCAAATTACCTTTACCCTTCGTCGTAAACCAACGACTTCCTGTCCTACAGTTTCCTTTAACAATACTCCGCTTATCCCTGTTGAGCAAATCCGATACTTAGGACTCCATCTGGACGAACGACTAACTTGGAATCCTCATACCAGACTGAAACGACAAGAAACCGCTCGACGTTTCTGATTACTTCAGCACTTACTAGACAAACGCTCTAAACTTCCAATTAATTACAAAAGACTCATATACTTGACTATAATAAGGCCTATTTGGACTTACGGAGTTGAGCTATGGGGTTCCACTAAATCATCGAATTCCTCTCGTATCCAATCCTTACAATCCAAAATCCTTCGTAAAATTCTCAATGCTCCTTACTTTGTTAAAAAAAAAAAACCATCCACAATGACCTTAATGTTTCTTATGTTTCAGATCTGGCCCAATCCAGATGCCTATCCTTCCATAATAAACTTCAGAATCATCCCAACCCTCTCGTTTCTAACCTTGCTTCCTCTTCAATTCCTGATAACCCTCCATGGCATCTGAAAAGAAGATGACCCCGTGATCTCCTAATGTAGACATATCATTAGAGTGCTACCAATGAATAGTTTCTCAACAAGCGTGTTTTCATGTCATTATATCCATTATGTTCAAATTTACTAGATGTATTTATTTAATACAGTTGTAAATGTCATAAAGAAATAAAAAAAAAATATATTCTTGCCTAGCACTATAAAAATGTCATTTATGTGTGCTAAATGATGTGGAAATAAAAGTTATAAGAGAACCAGTAATTTTTTATTAAAATAAGTGGAATACAGTAAAAATAAAATTATAAGGATTTCTCGAATTTCAACATGTAAATTCCTTTTTAGTGACTTGTATTTAAGTTGTTAAGTTTAGAATATCTTTCATATAAACTCTGTAGTAAATGGTATGTGCTTTAATATTTAATTTAAAAATTTGAGCTAAGTCATCTATAAAAAATATATAATTAGTTAAAAACATAAACATGTTTTTTTGCGAACTTTCCAAAAAAATTACCTATTTTGAAATCTCAGCAGTTCGCTTCCTGTTGGGTTAAAAAAAAAGGCTATGTACAAAAATATTAGATAATTTTAAGTTGTTCAAGATAGAATATAACAATTTGTTATATATGTCCCCTAAAAATGAGATATTTAACGTAAACCAAAAAAAGTTCGAAGTTTCAACAGTTTTTGGAACATAGCAGCGAACCCATAAGCCTCTCAAGAGCAAAAACTTAGATTTTTTATACCTAAATAACAACATAATAAATAAATTTTAATTACCCGACCTTCTGTAAGGTAGACCCTTTTTTGCACTAATTTGACTCGAATAATTAAAAAGGCTTAATTTTCGAGAGTCGTTGTAAATAATAAAAGTTGTATAACACGATAAGACATAAGCCATTCTAAAAATTGGAGAGGGATATTAATAATTTAATAAAAGGGGGTCAGGAACCCTGACTCAATGAAAACGTCCTTCCAAGCCATACAATTCCTCTTCAACTACTTCACAATTAACTGTTCATTTGATCTTTGTATATGAATATTTATGAACGAATCGTTTATGAATACATTTCGATAAAATATATATTTCACTAACCTTCTTATTAACGAACAAACTCTTCTTCTTCTTCAAGAAACCAACTCTTTTAAGATCTCCGTATTCGACCAGTGAATAATGAAATTGTATTCTTGTTTGCAGACGGAAAATTTTGATTATAATTTCTGTTATTAATGATTACATTTTAAAATGAATGATTTGAATTTTGTTAGGTTAGACATATGTTTTGATTAATTTTATAAATACATTGTTTTGTAGGTATTAATTATTATTAGTTTTCGATGTTCAGTAATCATTTTTTAAATGATCAAATGTTGAATATAGTATTGCGAACTATAATCAATTAATGAAGGAAGTTAGTCGACTGTTCTACATCTCATGGGTGATAAATATTCAGGACGCAGTCATTATAAGGTTTTTATTAGTGCCGACGTTTCAACCCAAATATGTGGCTCATCATCAGGGAGTGGTTCGAGCACAGAAGGTATTCAAGTACTCAGATATGAGTAGAGCCCTGATTATGATCCACATATTTGGGTTGAAATGTCGGCACTAATAAAAACCTTGTAATTACTGTGTCCTGAATATTTATCACCCATAATATAACAATTTAAAAAAACAAATTAATTGATCTGTGGTATTATATATTATATACAACAAAAATTTCATGGTTGGGATAAATGTTTGGTTTAAGTGGAAATTTTATAAATATATTTTCTTAAATATCTCTGTAAACATTTATTTTTTTTTAAATTATAAGATATTTTCTATAGAAATTTTTAAATACTTTAATCTTAATGAACAATATTTGCGATGAACCTCACAGTTTTTCTCCAAAACTAAAAAAAAAGAATTAACTTTTGTTCCTGTCCCTTCTCATCAAAACTCGATTCGGGAGATTTTCGGATTTTTTACGAGTTATTATAAAGGGATGTAATAAAAATTTCTAATGATTCTCATTAATTTTGTTCCCTCATTAACCAAGGTAGAGAAACTTAGTTTTCGTGCGAGAGATAAAAAAAAAAATTCGAGCTCAGAATTGAAAATTTCAACTCGCGTTTTACGTTTTAGGATCAAATTAGGGTCGATATTTGTCTGTAGTCAAATCGATATGAGATTACCGTTTATCCAGTTTTCATGAAATTTTGAGAAATTGTGCAGGTTAATGCCGAGAGGGTCCCATATCAATTTAATCAAATTCCATATAGTCCATCCAGTTGAGCATGGGCGAATATATTTTCTTAGAGATGCTGATATTTCAGATACGGCTCGTTCGATTTGGTTAAAGTTAAAAGAAAGGTAGGTTTGGTAAAATGATAAATAATAATAAAGGGCTTAGTGAACCCGAAGGTTCGATGCCGATATCACCAATCGCTTATTGCACACCACCCCCCACCGTTCGCCGTCCAAACCCAGTACCTTCAGATCCGCTTCAATGCAATCTTCCCACCTTTGCTTCGGTCTACCCCTCGACATTAATCTTTTAGAAGTTCTCTCGTTACTAATCCCAACAATTTTACAAGCTCATAGGTGATTCGCTGGGATGAAATCACCTAAATTATATTACTCGGATACAGTTCACGCCATTCAGCGTTGTGTCTGAACTCTCCGGTTAATTCATCCTTCTTCGGTCCGAATATTCTACGCAATACTTTATTTTCAAAAAACCTTAAGACGCTGCTCATCCCTTAATGCAAGCGGCCAAGTTTCGCAGCCATAAAGAACTGTATGTAAGACAATGGTTTTATAGATTCTTATTTTTAAGTTCCTTGACAAGAGGCGCGAACTAAGTAGTTTTGTCACAGAAAAATAACAAGCATTTCCTGCATTCAGCCTAACCTTAATGTCTTCTTTAATTTCTTTTTTCTAGTTATCGTAGACCCTAGATACCTAAACTTCTCTACCTGTCCAAACGTATTACCATCTATATCGATATCACCAGTAGTATCGCCATTTTTGCAGCTAACCATATATTTTGTTTTATCCGCATCTATTTCGAGTCCTAGTTCTTTACCGGCTTTCATTAACGTTGTCGTATTCAGTTTATAGTTTCCACGTCTTCGCTTAACAGTACCAGATCATCAGCATAGCCTAGCACGGATGTTGTCCCACTCATATCCAATTCCTGTCCTATCTTCACAGAATTCCCGTTTTATCCCAAGCCTCTGTATTTCCTGTTTTACTTGTGTTGTATATCCATGGTTAAACTTGTATCCCATAAACCTACTGAAAATCTTGTTTAACCTCTCCTCGGTCATCCTTTGCATGTGTTCATAAAACCTAAGTCTTCATACCCTCATTTCCGTTTCAAAATCTTCTGGTATCATTTTGGGCCCATGGGTTATTCTAAGAATTCTTTTTTCTATTTTCAGCAGTTTCTCCAAACTGGGAAAGAACATTGTTCCAGTTCCATACAATATCACTAGCTTTACCACTGTATTGTAGTGTCTGATTTTGAACTTTTTGGAGAGGCATTTTTTATTATTAGCATAATATATCTATATATATATATATATATATATATATATATATATATATATATATATATATATATATATATATATATACATATATATATATATATACTGAAAAGATTAATGAACAGTTGCGTGAGATTTGTAATTGATGCACCGAGATACTACCATGTCTCTCACCACCATTCGAAGACAATATTTCCTAGGTACATTCCTTTATCATATCATCAACAATCATCGCCCTTCCTACGCCTACAATCTTCTCCAATTCAAGTCCTCAGTCCACTCCCTCTCCACTAGATCTCGACTTTCCGACCTTTACATTCCTTCTCACAGATCTACTTCGTTCCAAAACTCCTTTATTGCTCGCTCTGGTAATTTTTGGAATTCCCTTCCAATCAAAATCCGACATTCTTTATCCCTATCTACATTCAAAACCCTCCTATTCCAATTCCTGTCCCAAAAACAGTCAGATACCAGCTAACCTTTTATGTAAAATTACATATTATTTATAATAACATATTCACCTATAGCTCATAACCTAAATACTTATTATAGGTTCGACTTTCTTTTTCTTTTTTCAACAGAAACACAGATTTTACTGTTTAGAAGAATTTACATTTTTTTATTTTATTTTTTTATTTTGTTATTTTAAATTTGCCACTGCGTTGGAACGCATCAAGCAAATGTGTTGGCGTTAATTATATCTTCTTGATTCCTGATATCTTCTTAACTTTTCAACAGATCTCTAGGCCACTGCCTTTTTAGTCGTCTTTGAGGCTCATCAGGTAACAGGGAGGAAGATAGAGATAGAACGAGTGGATTTGGATGATTGAGAGTAGAGGTGTGAAATGTTGTGTATTTGTTGTGTATGTAGGATTTTACTTTTGGTATGTTCATGTATTTGTGTATGGTGTGATTTGAAATAAACCAAGGAGCATTGACAATTTTACGGAGTATTTTGGATTGTGTGGTTTGAATTTTGTTGATGTGTGTGTGTTTTGCGGAACCCCAAAGTTCTGCTCCGTCTTTTCAAATAGGTCTTAGTATGGTGGTGTAGATTAGTCGCTTGTTTATAAGTTGAGTGGAGATCTGTAGTCTAAAAGATGTGACAGTTGTTTGTATCGTCTGGTCAGTTCTTGTTTTTTTAATTTAGTGTGAATGTTCCAGGTGAGTTTTTTGTCCAAGTATAGTCCGAGATACCGTACATGTGTTTTTGAGGGAACTGGTTTATTGTCTATTGTCACAGCAGGACACGAGATTTTCCTCAGGGAGAAACTAACATGAGCTGACTTGCTGGGATCGATGTTAATCGCCCATTTGTGAAACCATTTTTCAAGGACGTGCAGGTGATTTTGAAGGGCTATTGAAGCGATAGTGGGATTTTTGTGAGAAGAAAGTATTGCCGTATCGTCAGCAAAGCTATAGAGAATGGTGCTAGGGTGCTCAGGGAATTTACATTTATTTTTTATTTTTTTTTTTTTGTATTTTTTCTAAAAGGGTTTCTTTATATTTTACCATTGTACATAGTTTTAAGTATCTTAGCATGGTTTGGAGAGTTTTGTGTATAGATTATTTTATTTTATTTTGTATATATTATGTATAACTAATATATATATATTTTTTTTTTTACTGATTTATCTTGATCTTTACTTTTTATGTTTGTGTTTTTATCTGGCCAGATGTAAAATTTTAATTTCTGTACTTTTTTGTTATTCTGAAATTTGTCCCAGAATAAAATTATTTTCTATTTTATATATATATATATATATATATATATATATATATATATATATATATACCTTTCCTAGATTTACGTATTCTGACCTAGTAACCTGAAGATAATGTCATCGCATGTGCTATATTCTGGTACAGCCCCTGCTTGCACAATAAATATAATACCCAGAAGGACCGTTTCCTTCTGGACGGACAAATACAGCCCTCGGAGAACAAACAGTGAGTCTTTATTAAGGGGCTGAAGAAGGTCTATACTTTTCACCTAGAACTCGGAAGGCTAACATATTGAGTAAATAGCCGTGATCTACGGTCAACTATATTGCCTCCCGCCCGCAGACAATTTTGTAACGCCAAACAGATTGCCTTCATTCTCAACCGCCCTCCCTCCGACAAATACTTTCTGTTCCAGGAGAGCATCTGCTCCTTATCGATCCTGTACCCTCTATCCTGTACCGGCCATCCTTCCAGGTCGTAAATCTGGAGCTCAGGTCCTGGCCTATATATAGAGATCCTCTATGTCACAATATCCTCGAGCGGTTCCGTCATGGCCAGAGAGCGAAGCAACGAAATGTCATAGTCAACCTTTGATGCTTAAAAAAATGTTTTTAAAACTTATATTATATTAAATCAAAAATGTCCATTACAACAAACAAACCATTCAAAATTAATTAAACATTTTTCTATAACTACTAGGCAAGAAAAAGGTTGGGATTGTGTTTTTTTTAAACAGATTTTTACCCTTCAGAGATGAGTCGAAAAAAAAAACATTTCTAGCCATTCGCCTGTCCGTCTGTCTGTGTGTCAGAGTCACGATTATCTCGAGAACGAGAGGACCGATTTTTTTGTTTTTTAGTAGGGTCACTTACTAATTCCTGTGACCGGGCGCCATTTTTTTAATGTACATTAAGTTTCGGACAAAACTAAAAAAATAAATCGTCTAAATCGAACCAGTTTTAGCAATATTATATCGAATTTAATTCGTTGCTTTTGAAGGTATCTATTTTGATTTTTTAGGCATTCACAGATTGTATAGATGTCGCTTTACGTTAATTGAGTTCATAATTTAATCAAATGCAATTATTTAATGAAGCAATAATGGATGCAGACCACTTAGACACATGTCCTGATTTGAAACAGATAAGAAATATAATATTTGTAAATGAATACATAGAAAAATCTAACTTGCACTGTGCAGAAAAATGCCGGATGGTCGAATGATCAACGACTTTAACATTAGAAAAAAAAAAGGAAATCATACTTAAATAATTCCTCCGACAGTTTTTTTTTTCAGTAAAATCAACCAAATTTAATTTTATTTAATAGATATATTTAATACTGTTTGCCAGGAAATACTAAAGTATTCCCTATAATCGGTAGGAACGTCGAGTGAGTGCACTCACCTATATATATATGTATCTGGTACATGAACACCAACAAATGATTTTTAAAAAAAGTTTTATATATATATATATATATATATATATATATATATATATATATATATATATATATATATATCCTTTTCTTAATAAGTAATTATTTTAATACTCATTTGTATTGTTTCATTATTTTAGCTAGTTTATTTATTCTACTTTATTTCATATATGTACATATATTTTTAATTTTTTTTTTTTATAAAATTCAAAAAATAATTCTAATTCTTTTGTGTTGTTATTATTGATAACTTTGTTTTAATACTTTTTTTATCTTATGTTATTTTATTTTTAGTAAATTACCTGGAAATTTAATTATGTTTATGAGACTAACTATATCTGTATGGGAGGTGTCCCCATAAACAAATCAGTGACTTCATCACTCAAAGACGGGCATCTTACATTTTTTGTTTTATACAACTCAAACTGTTTCTGAACATTTTATTTAAAGTATGTTGAAGTTTATTCATGAAAAATAATCATAAGAATTAGTTTAAATTTAAGTTGTGTTACAAAAAATGGCTTATTCTCAACTTTTTAAAAACTAAAGATGTCCGACATTGATATGTGGCCATTATAAATAAATAAATAAAATATTAATAATTCTGGTATTAGTGGATTAATCAGAAACAAATGCATTTTTTCCAGTGAAAAACGGAGAAAAATTTAATTTTGCCAAGTCGTTTATTAATTTTTCAATACAATGATTTGCTACTATGGAAAACATCCATATCTTCAGGAAAATATAAGCAAAGACTACTCTTTCTCTCATTCAAAATGTTGTCCTTTTTCGATAAATAAAATAACAGTTTGAATTTGTCAGTAATTTAAAAATAAAAATAAATATCTGTAGAGAAAACTAGAGTTAGTGAACACGTGCAATGCAATTTGTACGTAAATTGCTTTTAAAACGTTTCAAATAGAATACAACCTAACGTTATTTTAATTGGTTTTCCAAGAACAATTTAGCCCCTAACACAATCCAAACCGAGTTAATTCTATTCTTTACATTTTACAATAAAATATCAACAAATTTAAGCGTCGTATATATATATATATATATATATATATATATATATATATATATATATATATATTTTATGGTGCAATAATAATTATATCAGTTCGTTAAATAATTCTATCTAAAATAGAAACTTATGGATGAATTAGAAGAAATTGAACGACTTTATGTTGTTAAGTCGCACACAGCAAATAATTTTAAAAACTCGTATGTTCTTATATGCATTTGTCTAAATAAGAGCTCATTAATAAAAATGATGATACATGTATGAAAAATTGTTTATTTCTGAAATTGTGTTTAATTGTTTGTAAATTTACTGAATATCAAATTTTAATCTTATTTATACATTTGTAAATTTGTAAAAATAAAGGGTTTTTAAGTTCTTAGTTGCCATATTCTAGAGGATGATTCTGGACAAGAATTGTATCAAAACAGCTTATTTGATGTATGGGCTGATCGCGACCGGAGAAGGAGTTATGATCAGTATTGTATTTTTCATAATGTGGACATGCTTTTTATTGAATAAGGAGGAATTGCTCAAAAACTGTTCAAAATAATTAAATTTTAAGTACGCCATTATAAAGCAGACATAATTTTCTTTGAGAGAACAGTGATTAAATTTACTAAGGTCAATGAAAAAAATTAACTTTCAGGAGGTCTAATAGAGGGTGCTGTACAGAGATATGCTGTTGTTATATGGGTATAGTAACTGGAGCAGTACAGCGCTCGTATTAGACCTCATGAAAGCCCATTTATCATTGACCTCACTAAATTTAATCTCACATTTTTTCAAAAAAATGTTGTCTGCTTTACGATGGTGTACTTAGAATTTAATTATCGTGAACAGTTTTTTTTAGAAATTCATTCTTATTCAAACAAAACTGTGACCACTTTACAAAAAAAAAAAAAAAAAAACACAAAATCGGTCTTAACTCTTTTTCCATCCGGAGTCGGTCCATGCATCAAATGAATTTTTTTAGTTGAAATGTTTTTCTAGAAACGACCGTCAGAGTTTAGCCACTAAGAGCACCCTGTGTAAATGAAACATGCAATGATATTTTTTTATTTTAATGATTTTTTTTCTGTTTGCGTTACAGGTAAGATGAATGTTATTAAATGACTTCGAAAAGGCCATTGTTTAAGCAATGACAACAAATTGTAAGTATGCATCAGTATTATAATATATATGTCACATTTTCTTCTGTAAAAAAAATATATGCCAAATAGTATAGGAGCTTCATAGAAATAGTATTCATCATAAATTAAATTGGAAGGGACGGTCAAAAGTTAAACACATAGTATGTGAAAATCACATATATTGGCTGCCTACGTTTTGACCTACATTGAACTTATCTTTAAAATAATATTCTTAATTTAAAATATAATAATAATACAGGATATTATCTTGTTGAATTTTTTATTTCCAGATAATGGTTAAAAAACTTTTTTTAAAATAATTACTCCAATAAATAATTTTATATAAAAAGTAAT
Source organism: Nezara viridula (assembly GCA_928085145.1). Classification (NCBI taxonomy): domain Eukaryota; kingdom Metazoa; phylum Arthropoda; class Insecta; order Hemiptera; family Pentatomidae; genus Nezara; species Nezara viridula. The sequence continues at coordinate 8,079,965 of OV725082.1, forward strand.
TATGCGATAAAATAGGACGAGTACCGAATTATTTAAAACGAATTTTATACATAGAGTCACAATCTTACTTTTGAATATTTTAATAGTTAAGTCCGTTCTTGAAATTGAATTTTTATAAATTGACAATACATTAAAAAAATAATAATAATAGAGTGAACTGGTTCAAATCCGTGGTCCGTAAAAAATAATTTGGTTATTTAAACAAATATTCTCTAAAATTTTGCAATCTTTCCAATCTGGATAGAGTAGGTTGGTAACCAATAGAATATTTCATATTTTATGTTATATTTAGAATGAATTAGAATCATATAACATTTTTTTTATAAATCATTTTCATGTTATAAAAATATACCAAATTAAACATTTATTTTAATTATTTTACAAAGATATCTATAATTCAGTGCAATCAAACAGTAATTTACATTTAAAATCTCGGTTTTTATTCTTTAATTTTCTTTGTTCTGTGGTTTACTTCCTTTTGTTTATATATATTTACATTTAGAACTATTATTTTTATGCATTATTCATTTTTATTAATCGTAAATAGAATATGAATGTGCTCTCTGAACACTATTATAAATATCTTTAATTGAGACAGATTTTAATATTTCTTAATAAATAAGTTGAAATAAAATTATCTATGTTATTAATGCCTATATATTATGATCACATCAAATTAAAATAGTTTTGGACGTTTCAGCTTTAGGTTCCTTATCTCAATTCTTAATTGGTTTACTTAAGAAATATAACTTCTTGAGAGATCAAAACTTTTTTATAGTGGGCAGTGATAACTGATGTAAAAATAAATAAAAAAATTAAGTTTTAATCAAAGTAATATAAGTGAGAAGAGTGATCTGTCTTATCTCGAGGCTGCCAGGATCCCAACAGCCAAATCTTGACTGGGCTGCCTGATAAGAAAAAAAAGATTAATTCTAGATTTTCTGTTAGGATAACGCTATAAAAATAAACATGAACCACAAAAAAATAAATAAACACAATTCAAACAGACCAGTTATTCTAAAATTCTTTCTGTCCTACGGGAATGAAATTTAGAATACTTGTTTTTATACTTAAACTGCCAAATAGATTGTTAGAAAAATTGAGTATACGAAAATTTAAAATTGGTGTAGAAGTCTTTTGCCTTCCTTACGATAACAACTTGTGAGGAGCCGTGGTGTGTAGTGAAAAGTTCCCACAACTATACCAGGTTTAAATTATAGTATATGTAGATTTTCCCAACAATCTACAGAGGAGTTTAAGAAGATAAGCAAATTCGTTCCCATATAGAATTTTCCTAATTTTTGTAGTATTTTTATCTTCTTAAATAAAATTATCTTTTTCTATTCGGTTTTTTAAGTAATAAAAATTTATATTCAGCATATATGATCACGATCTTACAACTGATATAAAACAATAAAAATTGAGAATATTGAGAGCTTAATAATATATTACTGAATATTTAATAGTTGACCGTTACATTATAAAGGAAGGAGATGGTCCGGGGTGGCGGCCATAAATAGGCTGAATAGTGGGAAAACTATTTTATTAAAAGCCAAAGTTTCGACCCGACTTTGCATGTCTTCTTTAGTAAGGTGTGTCCAGCGAGGAGTTTCACCTAGAACTGAAGTTGAGTCACTTGAGTTCTAAGTGAAACTCCTCGCTGGACACACCTTACTAAAGAAGACATGCAAAGTCGGGTCAAAACTTTGGGTTTTAATAAAATAGTTTGGCCACTATTTAGCCTATTTGTGACCGCCACCCCGGACCATCTCCTTCCTTTAATAATATATAACATTTATGGCATATTTTTTATATGTAATATTGTTTAAATATTATATATTTATATTTATATATATAAGAAAATATTTTCCCAGTAACATTCACGAGATCTGAGTAATAAGAATCATCGAAGTTAAAACACTGCAAATAATTACACAGTGATTTATTGTTTCCAAACAATTTAAAATTACTTTCCATTTAACATTAATTAAAATAAACCAAAAGGGATTCCTAACATTGGCTTAAATAATTATCTTTTTTCAACTTTGATGATTGGTTTAAAACAAGAGTCAACATTCCAGCAATTAAAAGTTTCAATAAATCTTAAAACAAAAAAAAAGATATAAACTTTGCAATAGTTTATATACAATTTATTTAGAACATATCTTTGTACCAAATTTTCTGATTTCAACTATTTTATTTTTTATTTTTAGAATATTTTGTAATATTTTAAAGAACCATAAATCAACAAAAAATGTATAAGTTTTGAGTTATTCGGATCTAAATTTAGCACCCCTCATAACTTTTTTTCCGGCTCCTTTCGTCGAAGTACGTTATGTAGAGAAATTTAAAAGTCATCGAGGAGAAGATTTTAGCCAAGTTTCACTGAAAATCGGTACATTCGTTTACGCGCTATAGTCTATATCAATAAAGGCTTTTCGGAAGCCATCTTGCAAGGAAAGGGCGGATATTTATGTCGAAGTAAGAGGATCATCTTAGGGTGACCTCTGTCTTTGATTTGAAAATAATCGGTCCGTTAATTTCGGAGAAAAGTCGCGGACGGACTATCTTTTTTTATTCGATTTTCGAATTCTACGTATCGTGAAACTTGAATTTTGAGAGGGAGAGATCAAATTTTTGAATTTTTCGGACAATTGAAATAGAATAGAATAGAAAATAATTTTATTCTGGGGCAAAGTCCATTTAGAATAACAAAAAAGTACAAAATTAAAGTAGTATATCTGGCCAAAAACAAACATAAAACGTAAAAATAAACAGAAAAAAAGTAAAGAAAATATTAGTTAAACATACAATGTACAAAATGAAAAAAATCTATATACAAAACACTTGAAACCATGCCAAGACACTTAAAACTATATACAGTAGTAAAACATACGTATACACTTTTAAAAAAATAATAATAATATATTATCTTCTCCTTAGCAATAAACTCTGCGTTTCTGCAGAAAAAAAAAAGAAAGAGAAGACGAATTTGATAGTAGGTATTTAAACGATGAATTATATGTAAATATATCATTATGTGAATCATTTTGAATAATATGTCAATTTATATAAAAGATTAACGGGGATCAATTTACATAAAAGAATTAAAAGGGGGTGTTTGTCTGTTTTTGGGATAGAAATTGGAATAGGAGGGTTTTTAATGTAGATAAAGAGGGTGGTATGGTATACAATGGTACATCATTGAAAATTGGTCGAGCAATTAGCTAATAACGAATATATAAAGCATATTTTATACATTTAATTGAGCCTAAATTGTATCAAACCACTACATACCTTCAACTTTTTAACCTAAACATAACCCTTTGGGGTTTAATAGTAGATGAATAGAAATTAATTTCTACTTAGCGTGGAGTAATATTCGAAAGTTATCTTTATCTACAAATTGATTTTGTAATCAGTGATTTTTTTTTTAAACTAAATTATAAATTAAAAACAAATTAAATATGAAAACATGGTAAGAGGAGAAATCTCGGACACTTTATATGCCGAATAGAAGAGGCCGAAAGGAAATGATGCGATAAAGTAAGAGGAGTTGATGAAGGCCGAGCGAAGACATCATCGCCGTAGCTTAAACATTATTTGCCTGCTCTGCAGAGCTCTCTGGCGGCCAACAGCCACTTAATTCAAAATAATGCAAACAACTTTGATTAAATTTCCATTGTAATATTATATAAAAAAAAATTAAGACTTCTACCTTGCATTTGGCAATGCAGGCTATCACAGATAAAGGCAATGATAAACGGGTTTTCCTAGATGAGTTTTGTTGTACCTGTAATTTATTTTATAATTTGTGTTCTGAAAAGTCTCGGCTATTTAATTATAAAATGTCTTATTTATATACCGCTATTTTAAACAAAATTTGTTTCTTAAGATGGACATGTTTTTTATAATAGTGGTTAAATAGTTGACTGTAGTGAATAATGAGAAGAAGAATAGTTGGGGTGATCAGTCAAATAAGAAGGCAAAATAAATGATAATATTTATTTTATCATTTGCCGACGTTTCGACCTGAAGTTCAGGCCATCATGAGGTCTAAGAAAAGAAACAGATAACAAGGTATGAGAAACATAAGTAGTGTAGGTAAAATGCAGTTGTTAGAATAATGACAATAGTAAGAACAAGAGACAAATAATAATACCAGGTACAAAGTGTGGAATGATGAAGTAAACATAATCAAAAAAGGTGACATAAGTATTGTAAAGGGAATCTTAGAATAAAATGTAAAACAGAAAAATATGAAGTTATATAAGAAATGGAAATAAATAGTAAAAATTAAGATATTGTGAATAGAATATTTAGATAGAAAATTAAGATGTAGTAAAGTCTATCAATATGTACAGACAATATATATGACAGTATATATATGTATATATATATATATATATATATATATATATATATATATATATATATATATATATATATATATATATATATATATATATATATATATGCTTCTTCAATTATTTTTTTAAAGGATTTTTCTCTCTAATAATAAGTTGTTTTGACAAAGTAAACGAAATAAAAACTGAGATATCCTTTTAAGGCTATCTCGTATCATCCGTAAGATTTATTATATATTTATATATCGCCTTCTCTTCCTTTTAGGCTGTATGGGTCTTGAATATCACATGAGATAGCTCAGAAAACAAAAGTTAAAATTCAGAAAGAAAAATAAGGAAGTAGGTAAAGTAAGGAATATATTAATAAATAAGAATGCATTTATTAACAATAGCTTTAATTCAGTGATTTGTTTTTATTTTGTTTATTTTATAAAAAAAGTATACAATTGTAATCATAAAGATCATCTGTAAGCTAATAACCTTAACTAAAATTTGTTCCACTACAACTCATGAAGAGCCTTGGGTTCAGTAATGTTTAAGAAAGTACCGTTAAAAGGTTATGAAGGGAAATAATTGGGCCGAGATCACGTTTTCCACCGACAGTTTTCCTCCTTAATTAATAACTTGATTAAAAGCATCCATTTTATAAAGGCTTAGTGTGCACCAACAGGGTCTCCCGATACCAGAATTAATTTTACTTTATTGAAATATTAAATATATTCAGTTATAAGGCATGCATTCAACGTCAAATATATAATTAAATCTATGTACTCTGAATTATAAAGATATTTGATCTAAATATAAGAAACGCAAGTAAATGGTCAAATATGCCCTAGCATTAAAATTTAGGCCTTGCTCATAACTTAAATTGCTTCCGATGCGGTAGAAGAGATCGTATCTTATAGCCTTTGGAGGTCATTACATACACTTGGTTTATACATGGTATAAACCATGTAAAGGATTTTTATTTAGTGAAAAAGTTCGCTTTTAGAGAAAAGTAAAAAAAAAAACAAAAAAAAAATTTTTTTTCAATTGAAGTCTAAGCAAACTTTAACCTATTTTTGTTATAATGTAAGTAAAATAGATATGAAACGAGTAATTACAAATAATATTTGGTATTATTTTATATCCAGAGCTCAAAGTCCCAGGTTCGAATCCGGCTGGTGACTAGTAATTTTCCAACATCCCTGGATCGAGCTTGGGACCAGCAGAACCCTCCTGGGGCATACCCAGCTTCTATAAAGTGGATACTCTTGATTAAATAATTACTTAAGGGGGAAAACCTGGCGGTTGAGCGTGATCTCGGTCCAATTACCTCCCTGCTCAAACAAAACCATACGTTTGTCTAGTAACAGTACTTCCTTACATTGTACTGAACACAAGACCCTTCATGGATTGTTAGTGGTACAGGTTTTTTAGGATTATTTTGTATGTATTTCGGCGCAAGGGATTTTAAAGTTCGTTCCAACGAGAAAAAACTTGACTGACCAAAAGAGAAATTAAAAAAAAAAAATATGCTGACCAGATTTCTTTCGTGGGAGTTGAAATTAAAAAAAAAAAACTAGATGTTAAAAAAACTTTGCAAAAATATCAATTAAAAACTTCTTCGACCACTGCTTCTGAAAAATGAGATTGGTGAAAACGTAAAATTGTTTTTAATGAGTTTTTTATTATTGCAACAATTAGTTACTAATTGGAGAAATTAATTTAAACTTTAAAAATAAGGAGGTATTAAAATTGTTTAGCTTTGATGATGTCTAACTTTTAACTTTCAAAGCTCTAATTAAAATAATAATCTCGTAACCCGGCACTACTGAAAACTATTTATTCGCTTCTTTTATTATTTCAAACTAAGATTAAACCGTTACTTTTGTAATTTTTTTATAGAGCGTTTAGTGGATTTTATAATGAGAAAATTTTATATTAATTAGGGATGAAAGGATAGTAAAACAGGTGTGGGAGGCTAAATCTGCTACTGTAAATTTAACGTTATCATGAAAAAATGTGATTAAGAACTTAGATGGCCCGATATGTATACTACAAGATACCCTATCTCAAATCGACAAAATTTCCTAGAATATTTTCTATTCCAAACGATCAACACCCAACACCCTTCCTACATCTACAGTATCCAGTTCAAACCTTGGTCCACTCTTAGGAAATAAGATCCTGTGTTTCCGGCCCTTATACTCCTTCTCATGGAACTTCGACATTTGAATCCTATATATTATTTCTAAAAGGTTTCTTTTGTCGGTACGCTATGACTTCGTCAATTCTTCATCAAATCCAATGATTGATCATTCATTTTGAAGATATTCTTCTCCTTCGAAAAATAGTTCTACCTCCCCGAAATGTCTGGAAAAAAGTTATGAAGGAAAAGAAACTTTATTTGCGAAAAAATTAAAAAGTATACATTTTTTTCTTGATTGTACCCATGATAATTAGAAAGATTACTAAATTACCAACAAAAAAAAAACTCGGACAATTATTAACAGTCCACTAGTTTTGGTATACTTAATAATGTATTCATTTTTAAAAATATTGCATTTAGGTGTAGAATAGTCTACTACACTTTTTTTCCTAGCTGATATATTAAAATTATTATTTCTTAAAGGCATTTGTTTGTTATTACATTTTATTTTTTTTAATAATTTAGAAAATACCGTGATTGAGGCATTATTTTCTCTGTATTATCATTTCATCCAGGTCGTAGCAAAGCAATTTGTACAAATATTTTGGTCTATTATGTTAAATGGTGTATTGCAATCGACCAAGAAAAAATATTAATTCCTTACTTACATAATACATAGAATCTACTTATTTCCATATTGGTTTGATATTTCTTCACTAAACAAAATTGTCTGCGAATTATTCGCATGGGCCAACTTGTATTTCTTTATTGCCCAATCCACTGCCTTATTTAATTCCTTGCCGTCTGATATTCGCCATGCTTTTTTCTGGTCCTAATTCAAATATCATCTCTACCAATTTCTTCTTACATCCCAAAATGACGTTGTATAATAAGATAAATATTGTGAAACAAATTTTGACTGAGGTGAATGGTTGCTGAAATTGTTTGAGTTTTAATTTTAAGAACCAACCCATAGTGCTTATAACATTTTGTTTTTTATTTCACCTGATTTTTATTTTTTTATTTTCATTTGAATAATGTTTTTTTTTTTCTTTTCAAAATGGTTTTAATATACTTCCACTGAAGATATAGTATACATTCTTCAATTTTGATTATTGTATATCTTGGCCAGATGTGGATTTTCTTTTTTTATTGTTCATGATTGTTATTGTTAAGGGACCTCATCCCAGAATAAAGTTTATTTTCTATTCTATTCTATAAGATTAGATGAAAATAAGGTTTCTCATATAAAAAATATATTAAATAAGGTTTGCACAAACCATTATATTTAAGCAAATGTCATTAAATTAAAAAAATAATTTATTTTAATCTGGAAAAACATTAAGTAGTTCAGTGGCTTATTTAGTTGGAATTTGGAGAACACATTTGTTTAGTTTATGTAAGAAATCATTTTCATACAAAATTCTTTAATATTTTATTTTATTTTAGTATAAGAAGAGAAGGAGATTACAGAAGCTCTCCTATTAGCTCGATAATTAGTACTAATTACACAGCTGTTCATTTAATTACAAATGTTTTGAGCTCCTGTAACCTCCTACTATCCTATATGAAATAAAGAATTTATACCAAAAATTTGTACGGACAATGGTATTGTCCTAAAAAAAAAAAAAAAAAAAATCAACCCATAGTGCTTATAACATTTTGGTTTTTTATTTCCTCTGATTTCTATTTTTCTTTTCATTTAAATATTTTTTTTCAAACTGGTTTTACTTTCCTTATTTGTTTTAATATACTTTTATTGAAGATATTGTATATATTCTTCAATTTCTTGGCCAGATGTGGTTTTTCTTTTTTTGTTCATAACTGTTATTCTTAAGTGACCTGGTCCCAGAATAAAGTTTATTTTCTGTTCTATTCTTGCTTGAAACAAATCACCTTTAAAAAATGAAATGTTTGCAATTTGTTAGACTAGGATGAAGAAAGATATCCAAAGCGAAGTAACGCAAGTACAAAACAAGCATCGCCCGATAATCTCATATACTTAAAATTTCGAGTTCCGATTCTCAAAGCCAAAAACTTTTAACTTTGGCATTAATTTCTGCTCTATCACCCTCGGGCCCAGAAAAAAAAATTGTCCAACCGAAAAGGTGAGTTAAGGGAGAAAAATGGACATTACAGCGTTGTATAACCGTATCGTTTTCTTCAAAGAACTAACAATGTAGTGATTCGAATTTAAATTAAACTCTCTTCAAAACGTTCGAGATGAACCTAAAGTATCTCTAAAAGTCTCTGAAGACTTTTTCAGTTAAATCCGCCATTAATACTTGCCCGACATAGGTGTTGCGTGGGCTGTTGGGAAATTAATCAGCTCAAACAGATCCCCTGATTGGCCTGTTAGCTCAGGTGTGTGTTCAATCGGAGACCCCCTTGCTCCGGACGTCCATTACTGAATGATATCATGATGGAGCGAGCGGCTATCCGCTTTAGGGATGTCGGGTAGAGGATCATCTGCCGGCTCTAATGTAATAGCCTCGTTAACGATCGATTATTCTATCAGCATTTATTAAACCACAAAAAAATGTTAATAACATTTGGGTGTTGTGGTAAAAAAAAACTAGTAAATGTGCACTCAGGAATATAATAGCATGAAATCTCTTGTTGAGAAACTACAAATAATAAATTGCTGATAGCACTCAAATAATAAATTTACACAAGAAGATCACGAGGCCACTTTCTTTTCAGACGTAGGGTTATCTGGGATCGATGAGGAATCAAGGTATGAAACGAAAGGGTTCGGATGGTTCTCCAGTTTGTTATAGAAGGATAGATATCTGGATTAAGCCAAATCGGAAACATATGGTCTTCATGGATGATTTTATTTGTGACAAAGTAAGGAGCGACGAGGATTTCACGAAGGATTTTGGATTGTAAGGATTGGATGCAAGAGGAATTTGATTGCATAGTGGAGCCCCAAAGCTCATCTCCGTAAGTCCAAATAGGTCTTTTTGTAATGAACTGGAAGCTTAGAGAGATTGTCTTGTAAATGTTGGAGTAGTCGGAAACGTCGAGCGGTTTCTTGTCGTTCAGTCTGGTGTGAGGATTCCAAGTTAGACGTTTGTCCAAGTGGAGTCCAAGGTATCGGATTTGTTCAACAAGGATAAGTGGGGTATTGTTAAAGGATACTGTAAGACACGATGTCATAGGTTTACGGTGAAGGGTAAAGATAATTTGATGGAATTTATTACAATTTTTTTTTCGTTTAAAATCTAGTTTTTAACTGCATTTATTCCAAAAATTAAGAACTCAAAAACAAATCTGGTGAGGTACTTATTAGGCATCACTTGCTATACTACTTTCAGCAGATTTTTTTTTTTAATAATACAAAAAAATCTTAACTATATTTCTTTAATTAATTGTAACAAATTAATTACTAGAAATATACATACATATATATATATATATATATATATATATATATATATATATATATATATATATATATATATATATATATATATATATATATGTATATATATACATATATATATATATATATATATATTTTTAATTTATGATATTTACAACTGTATTAATAAATAATGCATTTAGTAAATATGATAACAGAAAATAATAACACGAAATCAGTTGTTGAGAAACTACCCACTGATAGCACTTTAAAAAAGAATGTATTTGCAATAGGAGATCTCGAGGCCACCTTCTTTTCAAACGCAGGGCTACCAGGGATCGAGGAGGAAGCAAGTTCTGAAACGAGAGGGTTCGGATGGTTCTGAAGTTTGTTATGGAAGGATAGATATCTAGATTGGGCCAAATCGGAAACATACGGATCATTAAGGTCTTTGGGGATGATTTTATTTGTGACAAAGTAAGGAGCGTTGAGGATTTTAAGAAGGATTTTGGATTGCAAGGATTGGATACGAGAGGAATTCGATGGCTTAGTGGAGCCCCCCAAATATTTAAAACACAAATCTACTTTTTATTAATTTCTTCTCTTCATTGCCTTTTAGTTAACTTTTTGGCTATTTCGGATTATACGGTGTCAGGAGAAAGAACGGGGAAGTAATATCAGTGTATAAAAAAATAACTCCGGCACCAACACTCGAACTCCTAATCAAGTAAAGAATAATCTTCCGTATATTATTATATTTCCGTATATATGAATATTGTCCTGCCACTGCACAACCCTTCCTTTTTATTTACTTTTTTTAGTCCTTTCATTCGTCGCATTTATGCTCTACAGGGATATCCAGGGGGTGAGAGCGAGGGATTAATTCCATAGTTAAACCAGCCCCCTTGGCACCGGTACGCGAACTCGATTATTTTTTTACATTATCTTCTTTCCGGGTTTTAAAATTCAATGAGCATTAATTATTTTGTGTATATTTAGGAGAAAAAACAGAAAGAGGAAAAAGAGAAAATCTGATTGGCTAAAAGGTAAATTAAAAAACAATATGATGGGAAAGCTGCTGGTGAGTAATGTTAAAAGAGCCGTTTACCACACATGGTTGTAGCGCCCAAAATGATGATGTAATAATATAATTTTTAGACATGATGATAAAACATATCTATAGTGCAAATCAACACTACTCATCATTCTCATAACATAAAAAATATTTTATCACATGAAAAGATATAGATAGTGGGAAGCGTAACTAAAGAGGAAATATTGAAAGTTGCGCCGAAACCTAACGACCAATAGACTGCAGGGGTGATTTGCCCCAACCCCCTCCACCTAGACAAATGGCCAATGGGCTACGTCCTTGATTGCTGTCCAATATTTAAGGGCGATTTCGCCCCTCATCCCCCCCCCACTGACCAAGCCTTCTATATTTGATTCCATATTTATACAGTTCTCCGCCCCCTCCCCTCAACTCTAGAATGTTCCTCTAAATTACAAAGTTTACAAATGGCTCAGAAAAACCCGAGAGAAAATTCATAATTCTTAACTTCCAACAGCACTTACAACCAGAAGCAGTAAACACTTCACTTCTCCCTCTTTTTTTTTTTTTATTTTAGTTTCGGTCGTTATTTCTACACTTCTGTTTTTATTTTTTTCTTCTGTCTCAACTTTTACTCTACCGTTTATTTTTAATGTGGGATATAAAGTAAGCACTTTGCAAGTAAATTTGTTGCCATATCAGTATTTGATATCTACATTAGTGTAATATCAATATCGCCAATATCGTATGACACCGACATTAAAATTAAATGTATAATATGAAGTACTAAATAATTATATATTCAGTTTAATAAAAAATGTGATTAAGTGACTTTTTGTAACTTAAAACATTAATGAATTTGCCACTTGCGAAATCGGAAAATTGTGGGCTTGTTTTAATTATATTTGATACACAAACATAATCTATATATATACTCCACACGCAATAATCCCAATCATTATGTACGTGTAGGAACCGGTCTAGAATCATTATAAAAAAGCGTTCTTAAAAGAATGATTCGCTCGTAACCAAAAGTAGACCAAACAGAAAAACAACCGGTTACCAAAATTATGTTTACAAATTAGAAAACAAAACATGCCTCTAATTATTTAACTAACTCAAAATACAATTGGTACCTACAATTGATAAATATGCTGAGAGAAATAAACTGGGTTGAATTGTTAAACATTAAAAGTAAAGAATTATTTCAGGGGAATGTAAAAATGTTATTGAAAACTTAAAATGTAATAATTTTTCCCTAGATATTCAATTAACACTAAACATACCATAACGGGTCAAATGACCCATTTTGAACTTTTCCATTGAAAATGCACATATAATTTTATTGCGTTTGCACATTTGACTTCATGACTTTTTGTAAGTAATTAATGTACAGTTATAAAAATATTTTTGTTTTGTTTTGTTTATTCTGAGTAATCCTTGTTGTATACCGATATATACCACAACAGGTCATTTGACCCGGAGAGAATTTTTTTGTTTTATGAGATTATCTAGTCATATTTGTAGTCAGTAAGTTGCACATTCTTCCAAAGACTGTTGCGTAAAGTAGTTCAACGAAAATAGCTAAGAATAATTTCAAGAAAATATCAAATTTTAGATTGAAAATAGCTTTTTAATGTAAGAAAAAGTGACAAAAATTGAAAGTCTTGGTAAGTACCTAGCTTATATTTTATTTTGATAGCTATAGTAATACAGATCATTTTTTACCCAGAAAAATGTCGAAGCAAACAAGACAGTACAAGTTCTTAGAAGATATAAATAATATTGGCGAAGAGTTTTCAGAAATTAGTGAAGATGAATTTTCTGAAAATGAAGATATATCGGTTGCAAATAAAAATGAGTTCGATTCTACAGATACTGATGATGAAGAGGAAAATATTGTGAATGTATGTAGTCGCCGAAAAAGAATAAGATTACTCACAAGTTCGGAAGAAAGTGAAGTAGAAATAAATGAAGAAAATGTTGCGAATGATGGATCTGTTTGGCAACAAATGCAATACTATGAATTAATAGTTTTTATTTTTTGCTTTTGTAATAGAAATTCTCAACATAATATTTTGTTTAATCATAATAAATTTAATTTATATTTTTATTTCCTTCCTAACATCCATATTTCATACATTCAAGCATGAAACATAAAGTCGGGTCATTTGACCCGCTATGGTAGAAATAGGTATATATTAAGTCTTGGTATGATTAGTGTTAAATTCAAAATTCAATAAAAACTTTATAAAAATTAGTAGCTTCACTAACGATGAATATTATCTAAAAATTAAGGGGCCAATAAGAAAGCATAAAATGATTAACCAACTAAGACTGTGCCGACCAAAGAACTTAAAAGTTAATTCTTACGGTTTTCAAAAAAGTTTTCTAGATAGGCCAAATCAGAAGAATTGTGCAATTTTTTATTACAATGTCCAACATATGAAGCTTTTAGAAGTAAGTATTTAAGTAAATATATTTATGGTAATTCTGACGATAAAGAATGCATTGTAAAATTATTACATATAGAAAACAGATATGAACTCAATTACTGATATGTCGAAGATTGTTTCAAACCTTTTTATGTTTATTCAAGAATGAATAGTTTTTTTAAATAAGTTTAAGGTTAAGAATATATCTAAATAATAATATTAGGACTTAACATTATATTTTAGTGTATTCAAGAAAGTTTGAATAGTTTATAATTGTATCAAACAGAATTGTTTTAATTTACTATTTCTTAGTATTAAAGTATTTAATTTGATTTTATGTATATAAACTCAAGTCCATTTGTATGGGTCAGCCGAAAAACAAATTAAATTTGTACCATTTTAGTAATCTTACGTTGTTTTTCATCGATAAATTAGTTCGGTATACTCAAAAATGTTCTTGAAAGATCAGCTCGATCGAAAATATAGTGATTTTGCAATAAGTCCAGAACATGGATTAGCATTGTAACTTCATTTTATAAAATATGATTATATACATATATATATATATATATATATATATATATATATATATATATATATATATAGAGAGAGAGAGAGAGAGAGAGAGAGAGATAATCACAGCCCTTCGAATATGCAGATAAGCTGGATATCGATAGCAACACACCGAACGAAGCGAGAAACAGAGACGGCTTAGGCGAATCAGAGGCATGAGACTGGCCCTTTATCAGATTGTATGTTACAATTATTATAACTAATTTCCCCTTTTGAGACAATAATTGGGTATAATAAAATAAAAGGAAATGAACAAAATAAGCACTAACATCATTCTCCATCAAACTTATTTCCTCCCACCCCGATATTGTACAGCCTGCCTTAATTGTAAAATAATTTATTCTATATTTTCCGCATGTTTTCAAAAACAATAAAGCTCCATAACTGATGTATTTTCCTCTTCTATCAGATTGAAATAAAGATTAAATATTTTTGTTGATCCTAAACTGAAAAGATTTATTGCAATTTTAAAGCATTGTGAATTATTACACAGCTTCAAACATGTATTCCTGCTATACACGCTACTTTCCTCATACAACTTTCCTTACCGCTTAGCAATAAAATTGGATCGAGAATTTTTTTTTTTTAAATAACGTATGTTAAAAAATAAAATAAATAAGAAATGAAAAAATGAAAAAATGATTTTGAGACTACAGTCCTCTAAGAATAATAACAGTGTTACAATATTAATAATAATAAAGAGAAGAATAGTTGGGGTGGTCAGTCAAAAAGGAAGGCAAAAATAAATGATAATATTTATTTTTTACCTATGCCGACGTTTCGACCTGAAGTTCAGGCCTTCATCAGGGCTAAGAAAAGAACCAGATAACAAGGTATGAGAAACATAAGTAGTGATGGTAAAAGAAAATAACAAAAATAAAAAATTAGAAAAATAAAATAAATAAATATAAAGTAAAATGAAATTGTTAGAATAATGACTAAGAACTAAGAGATAAATAATAATAACCGTTACAAAGTGTAGAATGATGAAGCAGGCATAATCAAAAAAGGTGACATAAGTGTTACAATGGGAATCTTAGAATAAAATGTAAGACATAAAAAATAAATATGAATTTATATAGGAAATGAAAATGAATAGTAAAATTAAAACATTGAGAATGGAGTAGTTAGATAGAAAATTGAGATTTTGTAAAGTCTATCAAGATGAACAGACAATGTATAATATAATTAAGAGTTAAAAACAGAGAAAAGGAATTAAAGGAAGGAGGGAAGAAATTGAGAAAGCTGAAATAACAAAGAAATAAACATTTACATTTTATTCTAAGATTCCCATTGTAACACTTTTGTCACCCTTTTTGATTACGCCTGCTTCATCATTCTACACTTTGTAACGGTTATTATTATTTATCTCTTAGTTCTTATTCATTATTCTAACAATTTCATTTTACTTTATATTTATTTATTTTATTTTTCTAATTTTTTATTTTTGTTATTTTTTTTTTACCATTACTACTTATGTTTCTCATACCTTGTTATCTGGTTATTTTCTTAGCCCTGATGAAGGCCTGAACTTCAGGTCGAAACGTCGGCATATGTAAAAAAAAAAAATAATAATAAAATAAATATTATCATTTATTTTTGCCTTCCTTTTTGACTGACCACCCCAACTATTCTTCTCTTCATTATCCACGACAGTCAACCAATTACCAATTATTAATAATAATAAAATAAATATTAGGTATCTTCCGGTATATCGAATGTTTTGATCTAACAAATCCATGAGTTATGACTACTCAGCCGGTATGCCCACGAGAAAATGGATTTTTATCTCTGAGACCGACCGATCTTCTATTGAATAATGACATCATGGAAAATCACACCACGGGTCCCGATTAGAAGTAAAATCACCCAAGTAAAACCAAACAACCACCTCCAGATGAATACCATCCCGTATATGTAGTCTGAAATCTCTGTGGGCGGGGTGGCCGAACGGGCTAACGCGTGTGCACAGCACTGTCGTTGCCCGGCAACCTAATGAAGAAAAATTGATAAAAAAAAAAAAAATAGACACGAGTTCGAGTCATGGTACCGGGAAGGTCTTTTCTATCCTCGCCCTCATTCCCCTGGGACGGGAAATTCCCGTATAGCCTTAAAGGCGAGGAAATGGAAGACAAAAAAATCTATATGTCTAAAATCTTTATTTTGTATTAGTATTGTATTAGTGTATGGAGAATGGGGTAACAGGAGTTCAACACATATGTAATTAAACGAACAGTTGTATAATTATATTATACAGTTCCTAGATATATTAGAAAATTCCTCCTTGGTGTTTTCCTTTTCCAAGTCCTCAGAACCAAAAACATTCCCTACATCCTTGAATTCCTTACTCTGCGTTCTTCTATCCACTCCTTAATACTAGGTCTCAACTTATAGATTTATATATCTCCTCTCATAAAACTACTATTTTGAGCAAATCCTTCATCATTCGTGCTACCTCCTTTTGGAACTCTCTTCCTACCTCCATAAATCAGTCCTCGTCCAAAAATTCCTTCAAACAACTCCTGTTCCACCACCTAATTTACATTCAAACTTCTGCTAACGTGTAAAATTAGTTGCATCTGTATACTGTTTAATGTCAATCTACTGCACAATTGCAATAGCAATCAACAGTTAATTAGTTTGTATTTTTTATTATTCTAAGCCAGACTAAGACCCATAAATTTGAAACTCTGTTATTAGTCTAAGAGGACAGTAGTCTAAGAATAAAATTATTTTTTCATTTCATATAATTTGTTAAATAATCGCCAAAGGAGGAGCAGCACTACTTGAAATTTTGTTATCTTCTATTCGTACTAATACTAAAATAAAATAAAATATGAAAGTCACTAAAAACTTCATTAACATGACTGATCTGAGAAGGAGTTGATCGGGTGGGAGGGGGGAGGTCAAATAAATACTAAATTTTAGAAACAGTATTAATTAATTATTATACCGACGTTTCGACCCACATTGCATTCGACCCTTCATCAGGGCTACAAAAGATACAAAATATAAAAGGTACATGGTGAAAATAAAATAAATGAATAATAATCAGATATAAAATAAGAAAAAGTTGTCTGTTAAAGAAATAAGATAATGTTAGAATATCAAGTGTTATATATATATATATATATATATATATATATATATATATATATATATATATATATATATATATATATATATATATATAAGATAAAAACAAAAATCGAAAATAATTATGAACAACAATAGAAAACAAAGGAGAATATCAGAGATCGATGAGGAATCAAGGTCTGAAACGAAAGGGTTCGGATGGTTCAGCAGTTTGTTTTGGAAGGATAGATATCTGGATTAAGCCAAATCGGAAACATATGAAACATTATGGTCTTTATGGATGATTTTATTTGTGACAAAGTAAGGAGCGTTGAGGATTTCACGAAGAATTTTGGATTGTAAGGATTGGATGCAAGAGGAATTTGATTGTATAGTGGAGCCCCAAAGCTCATCTCCGTAAGTCCAAATAGGTCTTTTTGTAATGAACTGGAAGCTTAGAGAGATTGTCTTGTAAATGTTGGGAGTAGTCGGAAACGTCGAGCGGTTTCTTGGCGTTCAGTCTGGTGTGAGGATTCCAAGTTATACGTTTGTCCAAGTGAAGTCTAAGGTATCGGATTTGTTCAACAGGGATAAGTGAGGTATTGTTAAAGGATACTGTTGGAGGTCATACGTTTACGGTGAAGGGTAAAGGTGATTTGATGGGATTTATTACAATTTTTTTTTTTAATAGCTAGTTTTTAACTGCTTTTATTCCAAAAATCAGAACTCAAAAACAGTAATACACACACACACACACACACACACACACACACACACACACACACACATATATATAAACAAATCTAGTGACCGAGGAGGAAGCAAGGTCTGAAACGAGAGGGTTCGGATGGTTCTGAAGTTTGTTATGCAAGGATAGGTATCTGGATTGGGTAAGTATAGTATGTAAGTTAAAAGTAAACAGATTGTGATAAAATATAAGAAATGAGTGTTTAACAAACTAATAAAGATTACATTTGATAACTGCAGGTTAACAGATAAAGAAAATAAATGTTAACGAATAAAGAGATTGCAAATTGAATAAGTATAGATATAGTAAAGCTAAAATAATAATAAGATATCAGTGGATAACAAGCTAGTGGAGGTTACAATTTATAACTGCAGGTAAACAGATAACGGAACTAAAGGTTAACAAATAAATAAATCGAAAGATTAATAGGATAACATTAGTCGTTAGGATAGATTTATTAAATATATATAATTTTATAAGAAAAAAAATTTAAGAAGAGAAATTTAGAATGTAAGTATAAATGTAAACCAGGTTATGATGATGGAAACAAGTTGAACTATTTATAGATGACAATTGACATTCAGTTTTTTTGAAAGCGGTAATGGAATATTAGGCTACATGAAGATTATAATAAGGTGTATAGTTGAAGAATAGCTGTGTTAAAAAAGAATCATAATAAAAGTCAATACTGTCCGCCAATCCTTCTTAATTCAATTCCTCTTCCCTGCTCAGACACAGTCCGTTACCTTGGCTTCCTTCTTGACAAAAGACTACCTTGGAACCCACATACCAGGCTTAAAAGACAAGAACTTAACCGACAATATGGCCAGCTGTATAGATTACTAAGTAGGACATCACATCTTTCGATTGAAAATAAACTTTTAATCTACAAGACCATACTGAAACCTATCTGGACCTACGGACTTGAACTGTGGGGAACTGTTAAACATTCGAATATCAAACGCATCCAATCCTTCCAGGCCAAAGTACTTAGAACAATAGTCAATGCCCCATATTATGTCACAAACAAGACCCTACACCATGACCTTAACATCCCAATTGTCCTCGACATCATCCCATCCAGATTCTCAAACTTTCACCAGAACCTTATCCATCATCCAAAACCTCTAGCTCAATCCCTATCCAGTTCCCTTCATCCCTACAATCCCCCACGAAGGTTAAAACGGCAGTGGCCCAGAGATCTCTTGTAAATATGATTCTGGAGTCCTGGCAATGGCCAGCTACTTCACTCATATCCTGAGCGTCTGTGGCTCTAGTGCCCTTTTTCAGTCTCCACTGGCTTCTAATACTAGTGATGCGGCTGGAAAAGTGGCACTGGGATCTCCTGGAGTCTTGCTTTGCCTTCCACATGTGGGGGAAAAAGTCTGGCTCGGAGATTCCTAGGTAAATTTATATATTGTATATAGGTATGATTGTGTTTAGAAGTTTCTATTTTATGTTATTTGTTTACTTTTTTTTTCTTTTATTTACTTTCTTCATCAGTATTATTTATTTACTTTTTATATTTATATTTATTTCTCTATTATTTGTATATATAGTATGAATGAGAACTCTTAGCCCTAATACTTATAGCCCTCCAGCAGTGGCTGATTGTATTATTATTAAATAAATAGATTATTAATAAAAGTCAAACGTACCGTGGAATGTGTCACTGCGGGAGGCAGTTGAAACACTGGCAGTGTAATGACTGATCGATTCTTTTATTTATTATGCTAAATTAATAAGTAAATTCATGATTTATATTCTTGATAATATTATTAAAATTCCATCAAGAATATCAAATTGTAAAAAAAAAAAAAATGTGATCCCTCTTGACGAAGGTAGACGAACTCATTACCCTAACTATAGCAGACCTCCCTGTAGCGAGGTTTATTAGACAAGGCTGCCTGATTGAAACACGGCGCGGCATCCTCTGATTAGGGACAAGGCAACCATGTCGTTTTATGCAGATCCCGCTGGCGACACCCGGGCCCAAAGGGTAGGCCTTGAGAGGAAGGCGGGATAACGCAACTATTTGCATGCGGCCTGCGGCTCAAAAGGAATTCTTAACGCCGTTTCTTCGGACGTGCAAGAGTTCGGTATCCTTTTAATATTCCTTCAAGCATGCGTATAGGTAGTTTGACAAAAGAACTTTCTCTAATATTCATTCATGAACGAACAATTTTCTCTTATATTCATTCATGAAAACAGCTGTTAAATTTTAGCAAGCCGATTTACCGTTCAGTAATTCTAATTGAAAAACATTGGGTTGGCAAATAAGTCCTTTCTGTTTTCAGGGTGTTGTTTCAGAAAAGTTTTTATATCTTTACATATTTTCATAAAGAAACAAAAAAAAAAATTGAACGAGATTTATTTTCCTATAAATTGATCAAAGAAAATATTTGATCACCATTTATTTGATAAACTAAAGCAATGTAAACCGGCTTAAGGTAAATCAGTATAACAATTTTAATACTCTCTAATATTGCTGATCAAAAACTTTTTGCCATAGCTTAGTATTGTCAAATAATAATTTCTGTTAAAAGTAGAGGAAATGGTGAAGCTTGTGTAATGCGGGCAACAGATTTTCTTACTTCCAATTAGTCATCTTTTTTCTCTCATTCACCCCTTTCTGACACCAGGATTAGTGTTGCCCAAAATCGGTCTTGTTCTTGTACTTTACAAGACCAATACCACAGCCTGTTGCAAGACCAAGACTGAAAATCGATAATAATAATAACAATTGATTTTTTTATTAAACATTAAGGCAAAATAATTACTATTCGACTATCTTGTGTTAATAGTTGGTATAACCAATATACTTTTGCATTTAACTCATCTAATGTTTCATTCGGGCTTGGTTAGGCTTCTCTTATCTAAAAAATTACAATAATATCTCTATAGTAATGAACTAATAAGTAACTGCGAGACTCTTGTTCAAGACCAAGACTGAGTTCCCAAGACCAAGACTCGGTCTCGCATTAGGGCAATACTATTTACCGTTCAGTAATTCTAATTGAAAAACATTGGGCTGGCAAATAAGTCCTTTCGGTTTTTCAAGGTGTTGTAGATAGCTAGATAGATTTCTTGTAGATAGGTAAAGTCGAAGTTATAACATATTTTCGTGATTTTTGAAAAAAAAAAAAAAGTGTGTCCACTCACACGACTTTTCTACCTATTTTAGTAAAGTTTTTATATCTTTACATATGATCAGAAAGAAACAAAAAAAAAAAATTGAACGAGATTTATTTTCCTATAAATTGATCAAAGAAAAGATTTGATTATGATTTATTTGATAAACTAAAGCTATGTAAACCGGCTTAAGGCAAATGAGTGTAAACATTTTTAATACTCTCTAATATTGCTGATCAAAAACTTTTTGCCATAGCTTAGTATTGTCAAACAATAACAGCCAATAATGGCTAAAAGTATGTTTTTCCGACTCAGGGGGCTCTTAAACATATAGATCCATCGAAAACCGCATATAGGAAATTTGATCCGATTGCAATACTTTCCTTACCTAGTATAGGTAGCAAAGTAAAAAACATGTGAGGAACTCGAACATTGAGCCTAGAAAAATCGAACATAGCCGATCTTGTGCAAATGGTTTTATACGTTTGAGCTGGACACATTTAGGGCCATAGCAATATTTCGCATTGATTGGGTGGAATTTTGATCAACAATGGCTTTAAAATTGCTCGTTTCAATTTCAAATGGGCGACCTGACCGCCGAGGATCATTGATGTCTAAATTTCCTGAATGAAATTTTTCAAACCAATTTTGATAGATTCGTTCGGTTTAGGCATCATCCCCGTTAACACTGGAAATTTTTCTATGATCTTCTGCAACACGCTTGCCTTTTTGAAAATAATACAATAATATATGCCGAAAATGATTAGTATAAAACACAATACTAAGCTAGTTTCAACTAGTTAACAGACAAAGTCAAAGTGTTAACAGATATAATTGTTGACATATTACAAACAGGATAAACAATCCACATTTCGATATAGTTTCGGCTCGTCGAGCCATTTTCAAGTCTGAAAAAAAAATTCCGTATTACAGTTATTTATCAATTTTTTTTTGTTAATTTTTCTTGCATAATTATTTGTAGAATCAATATATAATTCAAAAATATTTTAAATATCTCCAATATGAAAAATTTGTTTTCAGACTTTAAAATGTCTTGCCGGTATCTTGGCTTTCTTTTAGACTAACATGCAACCCACATACTACTCAAAAGACAAGAACTCAACCGACGATATGGCCAGCTATGCAGACTACTAAACAGAAAATCTAAACTTTCTATTGAAAACAAATTACTGATCTCCAAGACAACTAAACCTATGGGTGGGGATGGGCGTGGGGGACAACAAAATTTTCTGAATTTGAATCAAACGCATTCAATCCTTTCAATTTAAAGCCCTTCGAACAAAAGTTGATGCTCAATTGTATGTAACCAATAAAACCCTACACTATGATATCCCATTTGTCCTACACCTTATCTCCGAAAAATTCTCCAAATTTCACCAGAACCTTACCTATCATCCAAATCCCCTTGCACAATCTCTATCCAGCACCAACTATCTCTACAATCATCCTCGAAGTTTAAAGCGGCAGTAGCCCAGAGACCTTTTGTGAATAAGCATATATTGGAGTTTTATCAAAGGCCAGATTCTCCACTCAAGTCAAGTATGAGTGATTATAGCGCCTCTGCTCAGCCTCTACTGGTCTTTAATACCAGTAGCGCGGCTGAGTGAGGGTCGCTGGGATCTCCTCGAATCCTGCCTTTCCTTCCACGAGTGGAGAGTATGTATATGAGCAGTTATTTTCAGTAGCTTAGTTTCTTTATGTTAAGTTTACTTTATTTTAGTTTATATACATTTACTTTCGGTATTATTATTTTTCTGTATTAACTATTTTTCTTTATTGCGAATGGAGTGTGAATGTGCTATTTGAAAACTATTATAAATGCCCCTTAACTGTGATAGATTTTAATATCTATAAATATATTTTGAAAAAAAAAGTCTTGATGAGCCGAAACGTCGTCATTCCAAAATAAAAATTGGATATAAAAACATTACTGGTGAATTATTGGCTTAATATAATATAAACTTAAATATTATACTGCACCGATATAAAAGACAATTATATAAAGAACGTTCTATATCGTTCGTTTTCTGACTTGTTGAATGTAGCTCTTTTTTGGCGTAAATTAAATCGACTTGCGAATTCATTGGATTCCGAATTAGTTTCGAAGCTAGGTAGTTCTGTGATATATTTTATGTCAGTCCATTCGAGCATTGGTCTTTCACAATGCCTCTGGGTAATTACCTTAGTCTTTACAGCCTCGAAGAAAACGGCTAGAAATGTCTAGACGTCCGACCTAAATACCTAGGCTCCTCTAGATCTTCACCGTGCATTCATGCAATACTCAGCAACTAGTTTCCTTTGGTAATTTCTCTTGAAAATGTTTCGAAATCCAGATCCAAATTTAGGATTTATACCTCGACATCTAGGGAACTCTCAAGATATCTATGAATACATAAATTCCAAACCAGATATTATCTATGTGAATTAAATACTATTCGATATAAGATATTTAGAAGTGGTCAATCAATAGGTAATGCGGTATTGTGAATCCAATTGAAGGTAATTAGAATTAGCAAATAGACGCACAAAAAATGATGTTATTTTATCTTTAAATTAATTAATGGAAATAGTATTAGAAGTTTCCTGGTTATACTTTGCATTTTGAATCAGTTCGTAATTTAAGGAATTATATTAATTATATTACTAAAGAAGATTTGAATTTCGTTGTTAAGTATGTTTCTGATAGTAACTATTCTGTTTTTTATAAATTTAATGTTATATTACCATATTTGTCTTTTTTTGATGTTTCACATCCGTTTATTGTTGAACATCTTATTTTTTATAAGTATTTAGAAAGGATGTAGAACCAGTTCAAATCTGATTAATTTTGTTTAGAGTACTGACGAAAATGTTAACAATGATTGGGTCCATTATAGAAATAAATAAACTCATATAATAACAGAAAAAGTAAAAGTTTCACTATAAATTCAAAGATATATTAGCTACAAAAACCTTCACACAAGTAAGACATTATTGTTTGAAAAAATTGATGGATATGAAAAAAAAATCATTGCTGTTTAGACAAATATATTGCCATTTTGGCCTGTTCTTTAAAAATGTCTGCAAGAAATTAGAATGAAACATTTTAAAAAATGTACTGTATTTCAATTATTTTACAAGTTATTGTCATCGTTTAACAGTACTGTAGCACATAGAGATATTTCATTAGTTAACGTTCCATTTATAAACTTTAAATAAATACAGACTAGTTTGGAAGCAACTTCGCTAGCCATCTTCAGACCAGCTGGAGGAAGCTAATGTCCTCTCATTAGAGTACTCTAGAACTACTTTTGGTCTAATGAGTAAGAATTAATCCGCTCTATGCCACATGAAAGCTTGAAGTTAACATGAAGCAAAACATTAAAAAAATCAGCAAGAGACAGCAATTAAATATTATTATTAAAAAAATAAATAAAAGAAAAATTATAGAGGAAGGAGATGGTCGGGGGTGGCGGTCATAAATAGGCTGAATAGTGGCAAAACTATTTTATTAAAAGCTAACGTTTTATCCATCCATGTCTTCAAATTTTAGATAATGTAATTTTCTAACCACCCTAATACCCAAACAAGTCAGCAAATTCCCTAATACCTGCCCTTATCCTAATATTCCAGTTCTAAGTGAAACTCCTAGCTGAAAACACCTGTAAGTCTCATTTTAAGTCATTTTTATTCTTCTAATTTTATTTAGTTATTTTTTTTCTTTCTCCACATTACTTTATGTCTAATATTTCATATTATATTTTTTTCCTTTTATTTCAATCTCTCCTGCAGATCTGTAGAAGTATATTCACATTTTCATATATTATATATTACACTATAACAATTGCTACCATCAATTTACTTTAGTTTAGGATATTGTTACATAGCTTAATCTGTTTATATTTTATTGTACTTACTATTTATAATTTTAATAAGCTTATTCACATTGTTTATAATTCTTTGTCTAAATATGATGTAACTTCCACAATTCTCTATCTTTTCGTATCTTGTCCGTTCTAGCCCTGAAGAAGACCTGCAAAGTCGGGTCGAAACGTTAGCTTTTAATAAAATAGTTTTGCCACTATTCAGCCTATTTATGACCGTCACCCACGACCATCTCCTTCCTTTAAAATGCAACGGTAAACTATTAAATATCCAATTAAATACTAGGTTATAATTGGAAAAATTCTAACCGCACAACCATATATAAACTAGCCAAAAGTTACTTCAAATAAAAGTAGAGTTTGTCTTTGTTAAAACCATTTAAATGGGACTTTTAAGTGGCAAAACTATGCTAACCTCTGGTTTTTATTAAATCCTGGATTATTCACGGTTTTTTTTATCACACTACAGATACCCCACTTTTATAAAAAAAACTTCCTTGTTTGATAAACTTTAATTGCATATCAATTTATTTTAGAATAGAGTTGACATTCACCGTATCTGTGTAAAAAATGTGATTTGTATACTTCATCCAATCACTCCAGAGTATCGGCATTTTCCACAAAAATAACAACCGAGAAATTATTACAAATTTTTCATTCCTTCTTTTTCGTGTGACCTGCCATCTATTTTTGTAAATTAGTTATGAAAATACGTTAAAAAATATTTTTTTTAAATACTGTTTTTATTTCATCAATTTATTATTTATGATAATAATAAATCATCATTTATAACACAGATACACATTATTGGAATTTATCCTTATAATGTTAAATAACTAACTAAATGTTTCTAATCCTAACATTTACGTTCACATGAAAAAAATTGTAACATTTCATTTTTAATTTTTTTAGAAATTTTAGTTTCTCAATAAGTGTTTTCACGTCATTATATTCATATGTTCAAACTTACTAAATGTATGTCTTTAATATAATTGTAAATATCATTAAGAAATAAAATAAATAGCAATAAGCTAATAGTTAACTGCAAGACCAATATTGGTCTTGACTTTGCAATTGGGTAACACTATAAATAACTACGTATAACGACTTAATTCTTCTCAAAACTTTTACTGAAAACTTTGAATTTTAGAAGTTTTTTTTCAGCACCCGAAACTTCTGAAAATTCAGTATGTCCATGAAGGTTTTATGAGTAGTTTTTTAGTTAAGGATAATTTAGAGCATCTTTACAAGTTTATAATTTACAAATTTTATCCGGAGTTTTTACCGACGCTCAAAAATCTCCTTTAAATGATTTTGACAAAGACAAACTGTACTTGCATTTCAAGAAAATCTTGTCTTGTTTACTAAGAAGCAATTTTTAAATGCCGGCATTAAATAATAATTGTGTTATCGCTTCCTGGTTATAACTGATCAGCCTACTTCACAGTATAATGGAAATGCAGAAATATTCGTAAGCTCTGCACCCAATGTTCGCTCTTTTCTTATGTTCTTTATTTTCGCTGAGAATTTAAGAAATATAAATAAATACATAGTTTTTTTTTAGTTTTTTATATGTATAATATAAGAACTATATATGTATATATAAAAGAAAAAAATATACGTTGATTAATTTGGCTCCTAACGCTAAATAAACCCATTATGTGACTAAAGATAATGGGAGACACGCGTGAGGCGGCATTAAGTAGACTTTAAATATGTCAGTGAGGATGGAGTTGAGTCCCGGCGAGGAGAGCAAAAAATTAATCAAGTGCTTAGCGCACACACTACCACCCACACACTTTGTGCGCCTTGACAAACTGCTTGGAGCTCACTTTATATATCGCGGTTCTTCAGCGTTTGTTTGCCGTCTTTGTCATCTATCAATTAATTAAAATAAGATTTATATAGAGGGCGCTTCGTCGGCTGAATATCTCAAGGAGAACAGACCAAAATAATTAAAAGATTGAAAATGATACCTAACTCTTTTTGAGCAGAAAAGCATTTCAGTACATTCCAGGTCAAATCACCAAATAAAAAATAAATATGTAACTATATACATTACGGGTGATAAATATTCAGGACGTAGTCATATATTTTTTTTTTTGTTTGGGACGACGTTTCAACCCAAACATGTGGGTTCGAGCACCACACCCAAACATCATCAGGGCGTGGTTCGAGCACTGAAGGTTTTCAAGTAGTCATCAAGTATTCAGAGTACCACGCCCTGATGATGACCAACATGTTGGGTTGAAACCTCGGCACAATTAAAAAAAATTTTATAAGACTGCGTCCTGAATAATTATCACCCATGATATGTAGAACAGTAAACTAGCTTCCTTAATATTTATTACATCTTAATATATTAAATATACATAGTTATATTAACTATCCTATGATAATACATTGCCCCACCAGAAATGTATTATTTGGGGCTTGACTTGGACAAGAGAATGACATGGAGTAGCATAACTACACTGAATAAATTGTTGTCCAGGTTACCTTAGAGAGGCTCTAAATTATCCTTAACAAAAAAATTATTTATAAAACCTTCATGGGCTTCGTGGATAGAACTTTGGGGTGCTGAAAAAAATGTTTAACATCTTTAAAACTAGAACGTTTCAATCAAAATTAGTCTTGCAGTTTATTAACAACTATATTAAATAAATACGTATAGTAAATATGAACAAATTAATATAATGACGTGAAAACACTTGTTGAGTAACTACCCAATGGTAGCACTCTAATGATATGCCTATATTAGGAGATCACCGTGACATCTTCTTTTCAAAAGCCTCGGAGGGTTATCAGGAATTGAAGAGGAAGCAAGATCAGAAACGAGAGGGTTGGGATGATTCTGGAGTTTATTATGGAAGGATATGACCTGAAACATAAAGGTCATTATGGATGGTTTATTTGTAACAAAGTGGGGAGCATTGAGGATTTTATGAAGGATTTCTGATTGTAACGATTGTATACGAGAGGAATTCGATGGTTTAGTGGAGCCCCATAGCTCAACTCCGTAAGTCCAAATAGGCCTTATTATAGTCATGTATATGAGTCTTTTGTATTTAACTGCAAGTTTAGAGCGTTTGTCTGGTAAGTGCTGAAGTATTCAGAAACGTTGTTTGGTATGAATTGCTATTTAATAAACATATTATTTTAGATATTAAAAAAATTCTACAGAATAGGTACATTTAGAAGTTTTATTGACATAAACATGGGAAGGTTGAACCAAATTAATAAACTTTGACATTACACATAAAATTTAACTTGATATTTCATTAAAGACATTGTCAAGAATTCCCTCCATTTTGGAATGGAAGAGTTTTACAGTGAAGACAATCTATACAATGTCTATAATTATTTAAATAAATAATCTGGTATGTCCACTTATATGGCTTTTCTGCCGATTTTAAATATTTTATTTCAACATAAAATATATTAATTAAAAATGATTGAATAATTGAATAATTTTCTTTACAACCGATTAGAGAAATCATTAGACTTCGATCTCTTTGATGCACTAAAGCAATGTAAACGTGCAAGTGAACAGTTATCAAAATTAGCGTATAAAATTCAGTACACTCTAACGTTGCCAAAACTGGTCCGATTAAGCTAATTATTTTAAATATTTTTGTAGGAAATTTTATATACTTTAACACTACATACTAAAGAGATATTACTGTATTTTTTTAGAAAAGATAAACCATTAGTACAATTTTTTTAATTATAAGCTTCTTTAGACGTGTTTTGCACTTTTTTTGTGGGGAGTGAATTAAAAAGATCCGTCAGATTTCCGAAGAGTTAATTATTTAAGAATATTTTTTTCTGGATTAAAATATCTCAGAAACTAAAAATCTGGTCTACATACTGTAAGCGAGAAAATTGTTCAGCACTTCATCCCCTCTGTAATAGGCTATAATTCAAAATTATATATTAACACGACTCCATGTTAGATAGGTGAAAAGGAAAAACAGTGTTGAAAAACAAATGATAACGGGTTTTATGGAAGATATGGATTAAAATATCTCAGAAACTAAAAATCGGACCTGCATAATGTAAAAGAGAGAATTAGCAAAAATGTTGTCCTCTTGTAATGGGCTATTATTCAAAATTGTAGCCTAACGCGGCCCCTTGTTAGAAAGTTAAATAAGAGAAAATAAAATGGTGTCGAAAACCAAATTATGACAAGTTTTATGGAACATCATGTTTCATATTATTAATTTCACCTTGTTGATATTTTCGCTTCTATCGTGTGGTCTAAACCACACAAATTAGTTTTCTTTTACCAGTCTTGGTTTCGTAATAATTAGACAGTCTTTGTTTTAGTCTTACAAAGTACAAGACCAAGAACTATTATGGGCAACACAATTGAAATCAATTCATGAGGAATCCTCTACACAGCAATAAATGCATTAATAGTAGACAACTGACCAGGCTAAAGACCAAAAATCAGATAGATAGATAGAATCAACAAAGATTGAACAAAATATCAACAAAATTGAAGAAAAAAAAAATAGTTCAAGATAAGAAGATATGGAGTAGGCGTGTTAAGAAAGCATCTACAAGTTCTGTGAAGTCAATGAAAAAAGAAAAGAAAATTACACTGTTAGTGCTTTATTAGAAAATTACGGTTTAAAAGAATAAAAACAAATAAAACATGCAAATTGTTTTCATTTATTCCTTAAACAAAATATTTTGAACATTATTTTACTCTATCTACTTTAAATCGATCTAAAAGTAAATATTTTACAGATCTCCATATATAGAAATTGGATATAACTGCATTGGATGTGCATTAAAAAAAAAAATAAACATGGATATAACAAGGTGTATTAAAAAAAGTAAACAAACATTGAACAAATACAACAAGGGTCAGAGCCGGACAGTAAAGAAAACTCTACACATCTGTTGCTGACATCTTGACAGAGGGGAGATTAAACGAGAATCACATTTCTATTGTTTTATAATTT
This sequence comes from Nezara viridula, assembly GCA_928085145.1. NCBI lineage: Eukaryota > Metazoa > Arthropoda > Insecta > Hemiptera > Pentatomidae > Nezara > Nezara viridula. The sequence continues at coordinate 8,109,701 of OV725082.1, forward strand.
CACTCGTTCATTTATCTTCTACATTTGCTAGTAAATCTTCCGATGTCTCTTCTGCTTTAGAGAAAAAAGTCTGTATTAAAAATGTGCAATGTCACTAAGAAATGTTCAAAAATAAGAAAAAAAATCTAGGGCGCGCAACACACAACTTTTACTTACCTTTCTGCTTTGAATAGAAATTATTTTCTGGCAATGTTAAGCACTTATAATTTTCTTTTAATTGCACTTTTAACTGAGTTATAGCTTAAAGTTTACAGTTAATAAATCATTAACACAACTAAAATGTTTGCTTCATCTATCTCAACCTCCTTACCTTCATATTAGGAGATATTTATTGACTCTTTTCTGTAAGTCTTTTTTACATTGGTTCTTCTCCACCCACGCGTTAGTACTTTGATACCAGATCGCTAAGGTTGTTTCATGGCCCTGCTTAGAGTAACCAGGTCATACAGAACTGTGTCCCATGAGGCTGTGCAGGTCTTAGGACGAGGTATTCCTCTCGACCTCCTCCTGCGGGAAGACCTTTATCGGTATAACATTAAGAGGGATGACTTGGCGGATTTAGCAGCAAACATTCGGGAGAGGATTTGTGATGACCCCAGAAGATGGAAGATGATCCTCCGGGAGGATACATTGGAACAATGTAATCGGCGATGGGTGACAACCCCAAACGGGTCCACAGTAAGAAAATTCTTTCCCCCCATTAAATCGCGCTTAGAAAAGAAATGGGTCCTCCCGGACTACTGGGTCTCACTGATCCTCACGGGGCATGGGGGTTTCAGAGCGAAACTTTTTAAACACGGTAAAAATATCGATCCCTTATGCCCTACTTGTGGAGTATCTGAAACCGCTGAGCACATCCTTGTAGCCTGCACCAGCTATGAGGCACTGAGGGCCAAATTAATGAGGGATACAGGGCTTTTCGTTCTTACAGAAAGACAATTACCCCAACTAATGTCTGAACAAAACTACCCGCACTTTAAAAGTTTTGTATGCGGCTGGAAGAAAACTGTGGGCCCAATCCACTTCTCCCTGGGAAGGCGTGAAGAAGCAGTACCTGGCTGGACTAGGACTGGAGAAAAAGATGGAGGACAATAAACTAAGTGACAAAATTATCAAGCAGGCTGCGTGCACAGCAATTTAAAAATGTAAAAAGATAAACTTGCAACAGTGATTTGTTATACAATGTGTATTAAGTCACTGCTGCAAACTCTCGTATTGTCTTAAAGGCAGGGTAGGGAGGAAAATAAAATAAAATAAAATAATAAGGTTGTTTCATAGTGGATTTTCTAAAGTTTTTAGCATATTTGATATAATTTAATGCATACTAATATATATATATATATATATATATTTGAATAATAGCTCATTACAAAGAAAATGAAATGCTGAACATTTTCATCGCTTACAGCATTGGTCCGAATTTTAGTTTCTGAGATATTTTAATTCATACCTTCAATAAAACTCGTTATCATTTGGATTCCGTCACTACTTTTCCCTTTTTGCTTCTCTAACACGGCGTCGCGTAGAGATACAAATTATAGCCTATCACAGAGAGGATGCAATGCTGAACAATTCTCTCGCTTACATCTTTTTAGTTTTTAGAAATATTTATACAACGAATCTAGACGACTTTACAAATTTGTCATGATGCAGAAGGAATATAAACCGATCCAGAACACATTTCGAACTACTATTAATACAGAAGAATGTTTCAGCAAAAATCGACGACTTAAATACAGTAAATTAGAAGTTAAAAGTGAAATGTAAAAGATCTCGGATGTTGGAGAGAAAGCAAAAAGCGATCCGAAGGTTTGAAACAATATTTGCGAAAAGTGTCCAACTTAGGCGATAACTCTCGATAAGAAGACATTCATTCCCAACAGATTAACTTCCTTCTTCCACATTTTCTTTTGCAGATTGTCTTTCACAGCTTATGGTTTCTTCCTTCGAAAATATTTCTAAAAGGTTTTCTTTTTTCTTTTTTCTCCACCACTGAAGGTAAGGAAGTTTTTTATTCGTGCGGGATGTTAAAACAATTTTTGTACTTGGAATAGAAAACTGAACTTTATCATTTTGGACCTCAAGAAGCATGTTTAATTACATAGGTGAGACATATCGGAAACAAAAAAAAATGTATTTTTTATTTCAATTGTAATATAAAAACAAATATTTTTTAAAAATGTTAAAAATCGGCAGTGGCCTCGCGACCTTTTGTAGATTGTATAACTTGGAGTTCTGGCAATGATCAGATTCTTCACTCAAGACATGAGTGTATGTGGCTAAAGTGCTCTCGACCAATCTCCGCTGGCTTTAGTACCAGTGACGCGGTTGAAAGAGTAGCGCAGGGATCTCCTGGAGTTCACTCGCCTGATTCTATATAGGTATGCATGTGTTTATTTTTTCTTAGTTTGAATTTTCTTATTTTTTTAGGTTATTTTATTTTATTATCTATTGCATATAGTTTTGATTATTATTTTGTTCTATTTATTTTATTTGTTTGTACATATAGTGTGAATGTCATCCTGCCTCACTATAACCAATGTCCATCAGACAGATTGTTATAATACAAAAAAAAAAAAACATAACCTTCCAACTTGAGATTTCCACATAAATATTATACAGTGGTTGGATACATCATAAACTAGTAGATAAAAAAAAAATGTAAATGGATAAATTCATTATTTAAAGAACATGTTTTCGAAAATTACTAATTATTCCAGTAGTAATTAAAAAACATTGAAAATTGATTAAAGTCCGTGGTATAGACCCCTTTTAATGAAATTATTAACATCCGGCTGAAAGTTCTTTAATAGCTTCATCTCATCGTAACCTACAAATATTTTATTTACGAAAATTCTCGGAATAGGGGCATTTTCAATCTGGAGATCGGAAAACTTTGCTAATAACTTTATAAAAAGCAATATTCCTGTTCACTAACATTAACTAGGAAGCGCATTAAAAAAAAATTGTTAAGTGCATGGTTCGTCAGAAAATTATTCAATCCGCCTGAAACTTCAAATATTTTATACACGAAAATTCGCGGGGCGTTTTCAATTTGTAGATCGACAAACTTTTTCTAATTAATTAGGTAATAAAAACTGATGAATATCCTTTTGATTTTCACTTCAATCGTAAAATAATATGATTAGAAAATCGAAAAAAAAGTAGCCTACAAAACGTCGTCCCAAAATAAAATTTATTTATAAACTATCTATAATTTTGATGTGGAGAAGACATAAGTCTCTTAAGAACACATTTTGAGTATAATTTAACTTATCCAGAAGAGTGTGGTCGTTATGTTTCCAACTTATTCATATTCATAATTACAATCTATATAAATTAAATTGTTCGTTTGTTCAAAACCGCTAATCTCCGAAAGTTCTTCACTGATTACTTTAAAATTTCACATAATGTTCCTATCGGATTCTGGAGTGTTTTTATATACATTTAATTAATATCCGGCCTTTCGTTTCGGAATGGTGGACGAAAAACGTGTGTCGCTATATAATGTAGCGCCTAAATGGCTGTAACGATTTTAATTAAACTTGGCTAAAGTCTTCTTCTTAAAGCCCTTTTAATTTATGTATATAACATTCTTTCCCGAAAAGAGTATGAAAAAAAAGTTACGGTGGGTTCAAAACTACATTTGCGAATAACTCAATTTTTTGCTGGAACATGTTCCTAATTATTTGAAAGCTTCCTAAATTCCCTGCAAATTATAAAAAAAAAAATAAAATAAAATTGGACGATTTGATTCAGATATAAAGTTTTAAACAGTTAGTATTTTTGGGGAGGATTTAGTAACGAATTGTTTCTCACTTAGACAATTATAACATTGTGTGTTCCAGAGTTGGAAAACCAAACAATCTTCATATCTATACAAAGAATGAAGAAAAACAATATTGTATATTTACAAGTATGGGGAAATAAAATATATTAGAAATGTCTGCTTTTTTTTCCATTAACCAGACTGAGTCAAAGCAAATCATGACCGGATTGAGTAAGTAATAAAAGAAATATAACCTGGAAAAAAAAAAATCATATACAAAACAAAAACAATACAAAGTTCTTTAAATAATTAAAAAAATATATCTAAATGATTAAATAAAGTATATAATGTATGATAACATTAACCAAACTGATAGAGAAAATCTTTTTGGTTTCGGTTCCTGTCTGTATTAGTTAATATTTATTCATCAGTGGCTCTGAGAAATGAATCCTACACACTTCCACACTGTAAGTACGCTGCGCTAATATTTCGGTTAATTCCCAAATGTGATTTTTATATTATGTTGAGGTATATAATGATAACCAAAACCAAATATATGCACTTAATGGAATTAACATCTTATTAAATCTGAATAAACCAATAAATTTGAAAGAAAAGTATTTTCATTAAGTTTGTATTCTCCGATACGCGCCTTGAAACCGAAAGGAACTGGAGAAATTCCTTTCCAAATTGGTTCCTCGGTATTTAAAATGCGAGATCTGTTTAATTGTTCTTACAGTTCCAGGAGCCTCCATAGATAGAAAAGAACCCTATCTTATAACATGGAAGAATACACAAATTGTTATGAAGGTGTTCTCAAAAATAAATAAATGTCTCTATAAGGTTCCATTATTTCAAAATGACTACAGATCATCAAGATAGGAATCTTAATTTGTTGTGTGTAGAAATAGTTTCATTTTGTAATAAACATTGTTTTTATTTTTTAGGATAAATATGAATGTTTTATAATATAGAATTATCCCCAAAATTAAAGAAAAAAATCTTATTTATAGACTCATCGTTTAATGGATAAATTAAAAATTAACTTTTAAATAACGAATTATCTTCTTCATCATCGTTATAAATAAGCAATATCAACCCTCATAAGCAAATATTTGAAAAACGAAACAAGATAAAATGATGAGGATCCAACTTTTTAAAACAATTGACCAATGCAATAAAAAAATTGTTACAGTACAGAGATGGTGGACCGTGATGATGATAATATGAGGAGTTGGTCGGGGAGGGGGGTGGAGGGGGAGGATGCAATCAAATGAACACTATATATAAAATAAAGGAAGGAGATAGTCCGGGGTGGCGGTCATAAATAGGCTAAATAGTGGCAAAGCTATTTTTATTGAAAGCCGACGTTTCGAACCGACTTTGCAGGTCTTCTTCAGGGCTAGAACGGACAAGATACAAAAAGATACAGAATTGTGGAAGTTACATGATATTTAGACAATGGTTCTTAAATTACAAATAATTTACGAACAAATTAATTTTCTGATTATGTATCGTCCTCATAATTTTAACAAAATTGTTTATGTGTATATAAACAAAAAACAAAAACTTTACTAACCTACTAGTCTGTGGTACAGACCCCTTTCCATCGAATTATTAACATCAGCCTGAAACTTCGTAAATAGTTTCGTCTCATCGTAACCTACAACTATTTTATTTACGAAAAATCTTGGAATCACGGCGTTTTCAATCTGGAGGGCAAAATTTATCTATTTAATTAGGTACTAAAAACCCGTAAATACCGATTTGCTTTACAAAATCGATAAAAAAGATGGCCTACAAAAATATTGGGCCGTTTGTCCTATATAACCTCGTTTATTTGAATATTTGGTAGGTCACCTCAAACGGCTCAATATTTTTGAAGGTCACGATTTTGTTATCAAATTATCTTACGATCCAACTAGGAAGCAAATATGCATTTACGAGTTTTTAGTACCGAATTAAATAGACAAAGTTTGCTCCACACTGAAAACGCCCACATTACAAGAGTATTCGTAAATAAAATAGTTGTAGATTACGGTGAGATGAAACTATTTACGAAGTTTCAGACTGATGTTAATAATTCGAAAAAAAAATGGTCTTTACCACGGAATATACAGTTAAATACAAAAAAATAAAATAAAGGTGGTTATAGAATAGAATAGAATAAAATAGAATAGAAAATAAAACTTTATTCTGGGACTAAATCCCTTTAGAATAACAATGATGAGTTAATACAAAGTAAAGTACAAATCTGGCCAAAAAATAACTTCTAAAAATTTTAATATTATATACATTATTTATAAAGTATTTAACCAGTAAAACATAAAAAATAAAATATATATACAAATGAACATAAAATCTTCTCAAAATTATTTAATTGTGATGAAAAAAAAAGAAGAGAAATTACATATTTATATATACATAACTACACAATTTATAAACAATAGGCTATCTAATATAAAACTAACTTAATACAAAATGTAATAATATCTACAGTGGTTTATATAATAATATGCAGACACTAAGATAAAATAAAATCTTACGATACTTGTGGTGTAACGGGGGAAAAAAAATAAATAAAAGGAACTATTTATACGTACATTCTCATATTGGCACACATAAAGACAAAGATATAAAATATAAACATATATGACCGAAAAAAAGCACAACCTGAAGAGATGAGAAAAATAAATAAATAGTAAAAATAATAGTCAAACTAGATGACAAAAATCATTGCTGTTTTATGTTAAAACTTAAACAGTAGGCACCGCTATTTACTTCACGCAAATTCAGTTCATAAAATGAAATTTATGGTGGTAAATCTTCTGTTTGGGATGTAAGGAGATATTGGAAAAGGAGGTATTTGAAAATTGACAGGGAAGAGGCATGACGGATGTTATGTGGCAAAGAATTCCAGTAGGAGACGGAGCGGGCTAAGAAGGAACGTTCATAGGTTTTTGTCCTGTGGAATGGAATATAGAGGTCAGAAACACGGGATCTAGTTTTTATTGAGGACTAAGCGTTTAAGCTGGAGGAGACAACAGATATAGGAAGGATGCTGGGAATTGATCGTTTGATATAAGAAATTTCCAAGGAAGTATAGGCGGCGGGAAGAGCCACTTTGACTCGGCATATAGGTGGGACACATGAGACCATCTCGAAGTGCCGAAGACGAATCTTAAAAAAACAGTTCATGATTCTCTTCAGTCTGTCCTCAAGCTCCAACGAGAGGCCACCGTATACCACACAGCCATAGTCAAAGTAGGGGAAAATCAATGAGGAAACGAGGTTATATATAACTATACTACAAAAATTAGTTGCATCCATAAGCCTAAACCCGCTACGTACACCCTTCTACATACGCTCTTGCCTCTACTACATCCAGAGAATAAATGTCGACCCTACGCCGCACACTTTCCAGGAGGCCCCCCCTCCTTTAAATGGTTGTTTGAAAAGGCTTTTACATTTTGCCGGAGCTTTCTTCCTTGTATACGCGGTTCGCTGAGAGCCAAACTTGTCGCCAACTTCTACTTCTTCTACTTTGACATTCATTCCTTTTTCTCTTTTCTTCCTGACACACTTAACTAAATTAAGTTTGCGCATTCACGGTCTCTCCCTTGGCTCTTTATGCCTTGATTTATAACATTTTATCCATTCCGTTACATAATAGTTTCATTTTTAAAGTTTTTCTTTTCATTGAGTGTACATGGTAAGGCACTTATGTTAATAGTGAGTGAATAAACTAGTACACACACAATATTCAGGACAAACGCTATTCATAAGAATTAACCTTTCTATGTAATAGTCCCAAGGTAAAGATTATTTATTGAAACTATCCAACAAGAGTAAATTAACTACACCATATAATATATTATATTATTATTATATTTATATTTATATATTTATATTAGAATATAAATATTCTAATTGTAGGATATCGTAGCCGGATAACCCTAATCACGAAGTAATGAGTTGCATTTCCATATTTGTAATAGTTGACTCACAGTTAAAGTTTAAAAATGTAAAAAATTAAAAAGAAACCAGGTTGAACTTCGCCTTAGTAAATTTTCTATCTCAGATGGTTACTAAAGTCTACAAGTCGATACGGGATAAATTTTTTTTAAACAGTTGGGCACGGACAAACTCAGTAACACACAATTTGGATGATACGTCGATACAAATACTAACTATCGAATATGAAAAATTGCGGAAATGTGGTAATTTTAAAATTCGATAATTAGCATTAGTATCGACGATATGATTGATAAGGGACATTAATGATATGATTAAATTAAACCACTGCTAATTATGAAAATTAGCATACTTGGACACTTTGAATAATATAAAAAGAAACTTTTTAAAGGGTAACTTATCCACTTAAAAATCTATATTATGCGTCACGCCTTATTGCCAATTTGTAGCTATAATATATATTCAACTTTTCCATATTCATATAAGACCAACATCAATTTGAGCCTTTTATTTCTAATATTTTTATTGTACGTTATATTGTACGCTTGCTTTTCTATTTCATAATAATTATAATTATATTACCCGTATAAAATGTAATAAATAATATATTGTATTCAAGGGTAAATGAGAAGGTCGAAAAATAACTGATGTCACCTAGGTAAAATATAACTGCCACCTCCAGATGAATAAGTAACACTTCCGTACAAATTTTTAGTCTAAAATCTTTATTTTGTATCTGGAGAAAAATAGGTAACAATTATTGATAATCATAGAGCTAATATGGGGAGCTCCTGTAACCTCTTACTTTCCTAATACTAAAATAAAATAAAATATGACATACACTAAAAAAATTTTTTTTTGTACAATAGAGAGATAAAAAATATGCCCAGGCTTAACTTCTATATACTCAGTATATTTCTGTAATCTCAATAAATAAATACAATTTTAACTAACATTAATATTTTTATTTATAAATTTACTGTCTAAAATAACTGTTTATGAATAACACTAAAACTAAAAAAAAAAACATATTTATTAGTTATACATATTTCTGGCTCACAATAACTTTGCCATCTACCTCGGTATTCAGCAAATATTTCAAGGAAAAGAAATGATAGCATAAGAAAAAAAATAATAGTAATAACAAAACAAAAAAGAAAAAAAAAATGTACAAAAAAAAAGAAAAAAGAACAGTGGTAAAAAAAAAAACCGAAGAAAAAAATCATAAAAAAATCAGTATTCAAACATAGGAGAAAAATATAAAGAAATGCTTTGTCTTTATTTATTTATATATAGATAGCTGAAATGGGAAAATGCTTTTATTTAAATTAAGATGGTATGTAAAGTTTGAGTGATTTTTTCATAATTTACTGGCCTTATTATAATATATGATATTATGATTTTTAATTTTTAATTTTAGATCCCTAAATGATAACATATATTTCAAGTTTCGTCACGAAGAGCTGCTGGATAATTCAAGAGAATCGCTCACATGGCTCGGGATTCGACTTAATGTCTTCATCGACTGACTTCACGGAACGAGTCGATTATTCTTTCATAGAATTGAGTGTAAATGCTCGACTGAAGTGTTTGTCCTGAAACATGAACACCCGAATGTGTTCAATTCGTTTGTGTAGTGTAATGTAGTGTTTGTGATTGGAGGTTCGGTTAATTTCGCCTTTGCAATATAGGAGGGAAGATAACCGTGCATTAACGTTTAAGTCAAATATTGCTCCATACCGGAACGTGTTATTAGCACTGCCTACAAACATCGGCTCTCGTGGGTGTCTAAATTATACAGATGGAGGAAGGAAGATACACATCGACCTCGTAAATTATCGATAGCTCCTCCGGAGTAAGTTTAATCTTATTTGTTTATCTCGAAATTAAATTATTATGTTTCATCAAAGGGAAAAAGGATATCTGTTGAGTTTTCTAATAACACTCTAAGACTTGGAAAAAAGGGAAATTGTATCTTAATATAACAAAGAAAAAATAATTATAACTAGTAGGCCATTGCGAAAAATTCGCACAACATATTGTTGTCAATATGCCAAATTAAAAAAAAAAAATAATAATGCAACGTATCAAAAGATAAAGACATCAAACGTTACTTTATCGATAAATATATTCGAAAAAGGAAACAAAAATTAATTTAAATCCTCATTTTTGTTTGGAACCAACATGTTTAAAAATTTCAGTAAGCTGAATCTTTGATAAAAATTGTCCAATGACGATCTGTTTTTTTCCTGTTTGTAGGAAATTTAGTAATCTTTTATATAACTATGGGCATCACCAAGGGAAAAGTGTGTAATTTTTTAGTTATTCGCATATAAAGGTTATTTTCTTTCATAACTTGTTTGCCTGAATTTTCTGGGGGTTGTACTCTTTTGCCAGACTGAAGGAGAAGGAAGCCTTCGAAATTGGTGGCTCAATCTTGTGATTTGGTGAAAAATTAACGAAGATATGGCTTGCCGATCAAAAACACCATCGATAAATAGTATAAATTACTCCTCTCTCGATCATACAGACCTCAAGTCGACGAAATGTGACATTCATTCAATTACAGTACTACAATTAATGTAAGGTTGTGTGGATACGAACCCTATGCCTTACGTTATCTCGAAAATGGTACGTTTTTGGGCTTGAAACCGGAGGATCCGATAGTTCCGGAGGAACTATCCGGGTCTTGCTGTACGCATCAAAATCTTCAAGAACCAATTTGTCCCGTATCGATCTACAGACCTATCACCGCTCCAGTATTGAAGCCTAGCAAAATGTTTGTATCGATTTTATTTATTTTAGAAAGAAAAACAAAAGTGGAGAATACGATTCGCTAACCCCCCGTGAAATTCTGAATCCAACGGTACCCCATTCATGGTATTTGAGTATGACAGGAGCTTATATTTGGTACAAAACCGATTTCGAGCCTTATGTAATAATATATGTGTGGATGTAGATATTGAAAATCAAATAAATAAATAAACGAAATAAATCAGAATAGCTTCATAACCATTGAGCGCATGAGAAAATACAGATTAACTATCTTCTATAATTTTGTTTCAAACTGAATAAAATAAAAGTAAAACTCCCTACCCTCTCTCTGATAAATGACATTAAGTTTATAAACTAATATAACTCACTATTTTAAAGTGCTATGTTATAATGTTAAGTACTGAAAACAATTCACGTTAATTATATTATATATTATTACTATATCAATCAATAGTATATTAATCTATACTCTATAACATAGCTCTGAAAGTTTTTTATCATTAGAGACCGTAGTATGGTTAGAGGCAGCAAAAAATCATATATTTTACCGTTGCTATTTGTATTTATCACTAAATACACACACCCGTATACATATAATCATCTCATTCTATTAATTTTCAAATTTGTGTAACCTTAATAATTAAATATTAAATAATTCTAGGGCTAGATAGTCCGTGGGACATACCTCATTTTATCAAATTATTAACATCTGACGGAAACTTCGTAAATAGTTTCGTCATCTTCAACTATTTTATTTACGAAAACTCTTGGAATTGGGGCGTTTTCAATCTAGAGAGGGGTAAAATTTAGCCTGTTTAATCAGGTACTTAAAACTCGTAAATACTCTTTTGCTTTCAACTTGGTTTTAAGATAATTTGATTACAAAACCGGAAAAAAAAGTGGCCTTCAAAAATATTGAGCGGGACCAGCACCCCAAAATTTTCAAAATAACGAGGTCGCATAAGCCAAATGGGGCAATATATTTGTATGCCACCTTTTTTTATCGATTTTGTAATTAAATTATCTGACGATCAAAGTAGAAAGAAAATAAGTATTTACGTGTTTTTAAACAGTACCTAATTAAATAGACAAAGTTTGCTCCCCTCCAAATTGAAAATGCCCCAATTCCAAGAGTTTTCGTAAATAAAATAGTTGTAGATTAAGATGAGATGAAACTATTTACGAAGTTTCAGACGGATGTTAATAATTCGATAAAAAGTGGTCTGGAACACGAGCTATAATAATTATCATGAAAAAACGTAAAGTTTGAAATCAATGATTAAAAAATCGAAATCAAATCCGATAAAAATTTTACATGGATTTTTTAAAACTGATTTGTAGTAGGAGAAATTTTTATTTTTAATCAAAAGTAATAAAAATCATATTGTGATCATGATTTTTTAACACAATTTTCTAATATTAACATTTCTAAATTATTAACAGTAATAATAATGATTATATATATATATATATATATATATATATATATATATATATATATATATATATATATATATATATATATATATATATATAAATGAAGCTGGATGAGTTTTAAAATAAGAATTTTTTCAAGTTCTCGAGTTACAACCGGAAACGTAAGTCGCTAAAGATGTACTTCACAGTTGAAAAGGCCCTCTCTCTCAACCTGCACAATTAAAACTATTTCAAGAATATAATATTTAAAAAGATTTACATTAATAACGCAATGTATTAATTTTTGTGTCAAAAATGATTTTTATTTTCTTATCAACATATTTTGTTTTATCACAATTAAATCATTCTCATTTATGTAATAACGTTCCACTCAGTGAGTGATCAATAAAAATGAAAGATCGATTTAAATTTTTATTTATAAATCAGACATGATTTTTAAATTAAAAAACAAATATAATAATTACTTAATGATTTTGTTAAATAATATTTCAGATAATTTTAATAGTTATTGTGATATAAGAAAATCGATATGATATTTTTCCGTTTTAAAAGGATACATGGTGATTTCTGTTATCCTGATTGAACACGTAAGGATATGCCAATCCGATTACCCCGTTCCATGGATTAAGATTAGGGATTATTGGGAATATAGGATAGCCCTTCCGGAGATAAGACTCCCTCAGTTAATATGGAATCCAGTTTTAATCAGGCGCTCTAGGGTATATCATTTTCTTCCTAGCCCCGAGATAACGAAGAATCTTCTTCTTCGAATTCTTCCTCAGATGAAAATTCGAAGAACTTATCCCCTTCTGCTTTTAAAGGAGAAATTAAAGTTACCGCTGAGGAGACTATATAATTTGTTTCCTAAATTTGACGAAGAGAGTTTCATCGAGCTAACAAACCATATGTAATACTATATTATAATTATATATAATAGATATATAATTAAATTATAAGGGCTATAATAAAGAGAGGGAATTTCTACACTATTCTCCGCATTTTCTTCAAATTTCGGTCGAATCGAACGAGACGTTTTCAAAATATAGGCGTGTTAAAAACAATATGTTTTCAGAATCGAAGCGGAAGTATTTTCAGAAATGAGTAACTACTTTATCTGTTTCCCAATCTCTAACTTCTCTACAAATTTGAGCCAAAAGGTGTGTTTTTTAATATAAAGACGTATCACGAAAGGTACATTTGGACATGTTTCAGAGAAAGCAGTGGACGGAATGCAATGAAATTGACATTAAGTTAATTTTTCACCAATGCCTACATTTTATCCAAATCGAACAAGCCGTCTCTGAAATATTGGCATATCTAAAAAAATACGTTTTCGCGTGCGTAAGGGGAAGAGCTGGATGGAATTTGATAAAATTGATATGAGGCCATCTAGGCATCAACCCGCACAATCTCTTAAAATCGGAAAAATGGTAGTAGCAGCGCCACTCTCTCTCTCAGCCGGGATGTGAATCCAGTGGAGGCTAAGAGAGGGCACGTAAGCCAATATTTAGATATAGAAATTGTAATAGAATAGTTCAAAGAAATAAAAAATAAATGTCGGAATATCAACAATATATGGGACGAAGTTTTGTTTAAAATTGTCGTTTTTACAACGAGTGTGAGAGGTTAGCAAATTGAGAAAATCTAATTGGATGTTATCATTTAATTACATAAGCGGGACAAGTTTATTGTGTGTGTATTCAAATTACCACGCTACATAACCGAGCTTAATTGTTCATAGCTCATAAATAAATATTATATGGGGACTTTAATATTAGAGGCTATTTGTGCAGTTGAAGACTAGCGGGCTTTTAAAGGCTTTCACAAATCACAATTTATATTTCACAGTCTCTATTGTACTTGAATGAAATGGACTGCTTTGATATTCTATCTCAAGCAAAATTAATAAAAAAATATCTGATTCGAAAACTAAATTAATTTTCAAGTTTATTTATTATCACCCAACTTTACAAAATTTTGTCAACTGAATGACTACACATCTAATTACGACGTTTTGGCTCGTTGAGCCATTTTCAAATCTTTTTTTTTTTTTTGTATACCTAAATACCAATCATGTACCTGTCCTTTCCACTTATGCGAATTGCATGCGTCTACTCATAAATTTTATTTTTATTTTTGTCATGTCCACCTTTAATTATTTTATAACATTATTATTGCTCAATTATTTCTTATAAAATGATTCAAATAAGTTAAAATTACCTTGTTCATGAGTCACCGACATTTTATCAGTCTCATTTCTATTCAGTGACTGGTTCGTAATTAGATGTGCAGTCATTAAGTTGACAAAATTTTGAAAATTGGTGTAAAATTGGATGATAATGAATAAACTTGAAAATGCAAAGAAGGAGAATTGGTGAAATGTTGTAAAAATGCTTCAAACGTGGGTAATTTAAGTACTAAACATCTGCCAAAAAATAAGTTTGTTATTTCTTTTCCGAAACAGAAGCAAACATGCAATGTTTTTACCCTGATAATGTTAAGTCAAAAAATAAAAAAGAATATGTGATTGACAAAGTACACGTAACAAATAGAAAAGAATCGTAATAAAATATAACTAACCCTATTATGTAATTTTATTGTTATTTATTATTAGTCTACCTATACAAAAAAAAAAAAAAAACAACAACATTCTACGACGCATTTTATGCGCATTTCGTCTGATTCCCGAAAATCCGGCACATTGACTGTTAAACATTAGGAAGAAGCAGTACCAAATTTTAAGGAATCGACATGCATTAGACGAAATCCACATAAAATACGACAAAAATAGTAATATTGTTATTGGTGGACTAATAATAAATAACAATAAAATCATATAATACAGAGATATAGCAAAATATATAAATTTTATTTTGAAACAACAAGCAGTTCTGATGATAGGAAAACATTTCCAAAACGTGTAAGAATAAGTGAGGAATATACTAACTACATGTCACTAATAATTATTAAATTTAATTCATACTTAATAACCCGGAACATCCCAACTTAAGAAGAAAAAGTAAAAATTGTATTGATCAATAATCGTTAGTAAATGTATTTTATGAATGTTTCAATAATAATTCAATGTTATATTTAAATGGAATGTAAAAGTTACGAATATGTTAGCAGAAAGGTAGTAAGAATAATGGAGCATTTCTTTATTAATAAAAATAATGATAATTGTGGGTTGATGGTTGACTGTCGTGAATAATGAAGAGAAGGATGGTTGGGGTGATCAGTCAGAAATAAGAAGGCAAAAATAAATGATTTATTTTAACATTTTCCGACGTTTTGACCTTGAAGTTCAGGCCTTCATCAGGGCTAAGGAAAGAACCAGATAACAAGGTATGAGAAACATAAACAATGTAGGTAAAAAAATAAAGTAATAAGAACCGTTACAAAGAATGGAATGATGAAGCAAACATAATCAAAATAAAGTGACATAAGTACTAAAATGGTAATCATAGAATAAAATGTGAAACAGAAAAAAGGAATATTAAGTTATATAAGATATAAAAAAATGTAAAATTAAGATATTTTAAATATAATTAAAATATATAGAATTAATTTTGTTCTGTTTCACATTTTGTTCTAAGATTACCATTTTAATACTTTGTCACCTTATTTTGATTACGTTTACCTCATTATTCCACACGTTGTAACGGTTATTATTATTTATTTCTTAGTTCTTGTAAAATATTCTACAATATTTCTTAGTCATTATTCTACCCACTTAATTTTACTTTATTTTTTTACTTACATTATTTATGTTTCTCATACCTTGTTATCTGATTCTTTTCTTAGCCCTGATGAAGGCCTGAAATATTATTATTTATTTATTTTGATTTCTGACTGATCACCCCAACCATTCTTCTCTTCATTATTCACGACAGTCAACCATCAACCCACAATTATTATTTTTTTTTTTAATTTTGACTACTTAATTACTCTATATTTTTATTTATGTATCTCAAAGGCTCCTTAGCTCACATTGTTGTCTTTCTGTATTAAAGGGATTCGTCCCAGAATAAATAAAACATTATTAATATTACATGTCACTAATAATTATTAAATTTAATTCATAATTAACAACCCGGAACATCCCAACTTAAGAAGAAAAAGTAAAAATTGTATTGATCAATAAGTGGTATGTCGTTAAAATATCGTTAGAAAATGTATTTTATTGTTATTTATTATTAGTCTACCTATACAAAAAAAAAAAAAAAACAACAACATTCTACGACGCATTTTATGCGCATTTCGTCTGATTCCCGAAAATCCGGCACATTGACTGTTAAACATTAGGAAGAAGCAGTACCAAATTTTAAGGAATCGACATGCATTAGACGAAATCCACATAAAATACGACAAAAATAGTAATATTGTTATTGGTGGACTAATAATAAATAACAATAAAATCATATAATACAGAGATATAGCAAAATATATAAATTTTATTTTGAAACAACAAGCAGTTCTGATGATAGGAAAACATTTCCAAAACGTGTAAGAATAAGTGAGGAATATACTAACTACATGTCACTAATAATTATTAAATTTAATTCATACTTAATAACCCGGAACATCCCAACTTAAGAAGAAAAAGTAAAAATTGTATTGATCAATAATCGTTAGTAAATGTATTTTATGAATGTTTCAATAATAATTCAATGTTATATTTAAATGGAATGTAAAAGTTACGAATATGTTAGCAGAAAGGTAGTAAGAATAATGGAGCATTTCTTTATTAATAAAAATAATGATAATTGTGGGTTGATGGTTGACTGTCGTGAATAATGAAGAGAAGGATGGTTGGGGTGATCAGTCAGAAATAAGAAGGCAAAAATAAATGATTTATTTTAACATTTTCCGACGTTTTGACCTTGAAGTTCAGGCCTTCATCAGGGCTAAGGAAAGAACCAGATAACAAGGTATGTTTCAATGTTTAAATATAATGTTTCAATAACAATTCAACGTTATATTTAAATGGAATGGAAAATATGTAAGCAGAAAGGTAGTAAGAATAATGGAGCATTTCTTGATTAATAAAAATAATAATAAATTGCTTATTATTTATTTTAAAACCAATAATATAATAACTTCCCAAACAAGCCAATACTACGTAAGGTTAAATCTCGGAACTTTTTTTTCTCTAGTAGCAATTGGAGATTCTATTGTGCTATGGGAAATCAAATAAAAAGTCGGTCCAGATTAGCAGAAGCCGTACAGCACAGCTCAGCATCCTTAATTGCAGGCTGCCTAACTAGTGGAGCCCCCCCCCCACCTCAAAATATTTACCGAGCGAGTTCCTAATCAGCAGAGCTCTTTAAGAGATCTCGGGCCCGACGTGATCTGGTTCCGGATCTTTCTGCTCGATAATTCGCTTAATTGGAGGGGATAATCTCGGTCTTGGTCTGTATTCTTGGAAGGACTCTCCCCTATATTTGCATCCTTACAGGATCGAGAAGAATTATCAAGAGACAAAATAAGACCAGCAATTTAAATAAGACTTGAAGGACACATTTATATTATGAATATGTATTAACCATTTTGTAACCTCAATTTATATTTCCGACACATGCTTATACACCAGACTTTTAAATTTTAATTTTGCTGTTAAAATGTCTCTGTATTTTTGTTTTTTCTAATAAAATTTCTGAATTTCTCTAACTTGTACCTATTAACAGTAATTTGTACCTATAGTTACAATAAGATAATGATGGGTTGAGATATTATTCATTATTTAAATACTCTAACATTTTATATTGCCAGATTTGTCTTCCCTTTGTTAGCAGAAAGCACAGCTTATTTTAAAGACGAACTCAATTTTTTTATTATTATTTTATTTTTCAAAAGTGTATAATTATAATTTGTCCTACTGTGCATAGTTTTAAGTGTCTTATCATAGTTTTAAGTGTTTTGTACATAGATTTTTTTTTGTATATAGCTTGTTTAACTAATATTTTCTTTACTTACTCTTTTTTTATTATTGTTTTATTTTGGGCAGATGTAATTTTTTTTTAATTATGTACTATTTTGGTATTCTAAAGGGACTTTGTCCCAGAATAAAGTTATTTTCTATCTCAATTTCTATTTCTAAAGTAGATAAAAATAATTATTTTCTTATTTCATTAACTACAGACTGATAACTATGTAAGAAATACTGAAGTAATAATATTCCGTGATACAGACTTATATTTTGCTCAAACCATATAGTCCGTGGTACAGATCATTTTTTATCGAATAATTAACTTATTATTAACTTCTTATTAACTTCCATTAATTAACTGCCATTAACTTCTTAAACAGTTTCATCTCATCGTAATCTACAAATATTTTATTTGCGAAAATTCTCGGAATTGGGGCGTTTTCAACCTGGAGGGGTGAGCAAACTTTGTCTATTTAATTAGGTACTAAAAATTTGTAAATACACATTTCCTTTCTACGTGGATCGTAAGATAATTTGATCACAAAATATATTTTTAAAAAAATGGCCTTCAAAAATATTGAGCCGTTTGGCGTGACTTGAATCGCCAAATTTTCAAAATAATGAGGTTATATAGGACAAACAGCCCAATATTTTTGTAGGCCACCTTTTTTCTCGATTTTGTGATCAAATTATATTATTATCCAAGTAGAAAGGAAATGGGTATTTACGAGTTTTTAGTAAATAATTAAATAGACCAAGTTTGCTCACCTCTAGACTGAAAACGCCCCAATTCCAAGAGTTTTCGTTAATAAAATAGTTGTAGGTTACGATGAGATGAAACTATTTACGAAGTTTCAGGCGGTGTTAATAATTCAATAAAATTCTGTACCACGGACTAATAAACACTCGTTTATAACTTCGTGAGTGGTCATAAACAGGCCTAAATTTTATTTTAGCTAACATTGTTTAGTTTTATAATCTCGTAATTAACATCATAGAAAAAAATCCAAGATTGTTGTACTAAAAAAAAAAAAAAATCAACATAAAATTCATTTTTTTAACAAGTTTATCGATGAGTAAGTAGTTGACTGTTAAATAAATCATAGATGAAAAAAATTGTCAGGGTTTGTCAGTCAAAATTTCTTAAATGAATTAGTTTCTACCAAGCCTTGTAGATCATCGTAAGGACTAAAAATTAAAAAATATAAAATAGCATCAGAAATTATTATTTTTTTAAATTTATTAATTTTAATTTACAACTGGACTAAATAAATACTATTAGCAAATATGATTAAATAAAGAGTAATGACGTGAACTTAGACTTGTGGAGATACTACCCAATGGTAGACCTCCCTAAATAGTTCTAAGTAAGAAGATCATGAGGCCATCTTCTTTTCAGACGGTTAGGAGGATAATCAGATATGCAGGAAGAAGAAAGCCTAGAAACAAGCGGATTCGGTTTGTACTGGAGTTATACTTCAGTCGCTATGTAAGCGGAATTCGATCACTAAATCGAAAAGAGGCATATGAAATTATTCCCAAGTCAAAATAAAGAGTTTATATAGGCCAAACGGCCTATATATTTTTATAAGTGTCTTTTTCTCTCTATTATTTCATTTCGATTCAAGTAGAAAGCTAATGGATATTCATAGAGTTTCATTGATTCGTTAAATTAAAAAAAAAAATCATTAATATCCAGATCGAAATCGCTCAATTCCGTTAATATTTATAAATATATGAGCAGTAGGTTACGATAAAATAGTGCAATTCACAAAGTTTTAGCCATATGTTAATAATTTGACAAAAAGAGATGTATCCCGTAGGCCAAATAATATAATTAATTTAACATTCATTGCTTACAATTTTGTGTCGAAAAATTTTAGAATATATGTTTTTACACTTTTATTTTTACTCTAAATGGTATACTCACAGAAATACACTGTTAAAACATTTACCTTAAACTATGAGATATTCTGTATATAATAAAAGCATCAGATGCTGTAGCTTTTCGAAGATAAAAGTCACTGTCTAGGAATATTAGATCACATTTCCTTTTGAATCACTCCAGAATTTTCTACTCAGTTGGTTTTAACGTTACGACAAAATCCCTCCGATTTATAAATATAATTTAGTTCCTGCTTCAAGTCGTTTTCCAGAAGATGGCGCTCTTCTCTTCCACTCTTCGGCCTGGCATTGAAAGATTATCTAATTTTATTTCATTCAGTATAAGATTTATAAAAATAAATTGAGTATATATTTTTTTACCACTTTCGCATCCAATATTTATCCTTTTCCTCTTAAATATATTTAAACTATAAGCGAAACTAGGACAATATATTTAATCGTTTATTTCAAAAGGATACTACAACGATCGTTTATGACTGTTTAGGAAACACGAAAAAATATATACCGTTAGAAAATAACAACATTTTTTAAAATTTATATTAATACACACTTTATATATATGACTCCAAAAAATAGGTTAAAAACTATTGCAACTTGATAAAAAAAGGGTCGGAGCTCAGTTTGGAGAGACAAAATTGTATATAATTCGGGTGGAAAGGGGGAGAGGAGAATTACTGAAATTGTAGTTTAAAAATTTAACTTTTTGTTTGTAATTATTTTACAATTTATTTTTAATTTTTATTCGAATAAAAAGGCTTTAAAAACCTTACGATGATTTTTTTAAAAAATATATTACCAAATAAATACATATATACCATAATTTTTAAGGAAAAAATCGGTTTTGGAAATAGACTTATTTTCACAATTTTTTATTAATATTTAGTTTACAGTATTGAAGTAGATATGTAAGATTTCCTTCGCAAGGATAGTTTTATTTTTATTTTATTTAAACGTTCAATTATTGTTAATAACTTGTGATAGCAAACTTATACATGATATGAGCTGAAAAAAATATTTAAATTTTATACAATGTTTTTGCAAGATAAAATTAATACTAAACATCCACGAGATCCCATTCAATAATTTAAATCAAAGTTCAAATCAGTGGACTCATTGTTTTAAAATATCGGTGAAAATTGGTAGTGTTTTAAGCTATCAAACTTTAATATCGGACCAGACTTCTATTAAAAAAAATCATTACATACCTAAAAGTGGTATTCTAAAAAAAAAAACTCCTTTTTGAGAGAGATTGAAGTTAAAAAGTTACATTTCAATATTTTGTGTAAAACATTTTTCGAAAAAAGTCCTGACAGTAAAAGTTCTGAATTACTTTTTTAATAAACTTCTAGGTTTATTGCAAACATTTCATTTTTATTTATTTATTTTTTTTTTGTAAAGTAATGATAAATCAGATATAAACAATAATTGGGCTCAGGTTAGAGTTATAATTAGTGTTGCCCAAAATCGGTCTTGGTCTTGCAATTTACAAAACCAAGACCAAGGCCCCCAAACTGTTGCAAGATCAAGAACAAGACTATTAAAAAAAATAGGTTTTTTAAATAAAAATTAAGTCAAAATAGTTACTAATACTTGACAATCTCAGTGACTATATGTTAATATTTAGAATGACCTATATACTTTTGCATTTAAGTCCTCTAATTTTTCATTTGGGCTTAGTTAGGTTTCTCCTATCTAAAAAATTACTGTAATATCTTTATAGTAGTAAGCTAATAAGTAACTGCAAGACTGTTGCGATATTCTTGCTCAAGACCAAGACCATAACCAATACTGAGTTTGCAAGACCAAGACTCGTCTCGGTCTCGCATTTGGGCAACGCTGGTTATAATATATCTTCAATGAATCACAGGATTCTAATCTGTATTTTTTTTTTTTTTTTTTGAGTAATTCAAATAATTTTTTAGATTGACTTTTTGACAAAATCTACTGAGCCTTTAAATAAAACCTTTTTTTTAATACATTTTTTTTAAAATATTTACTTTAAAAGTAAAATAATAATCAAAATCTATGTACAATAAAAAAAATAACCTAAAGATATGTAAATTAAAAAACACAAAAACACGGTCATAGCTATATACAATATATACAATTAGGCAGGGAACCCCAAGCCAGGCTTCTCCCTCCAACTATAGAAGGAAAAGCAGGACTACAAGAGATCCCTGTACTAATCTCTCAACCGCGTCACTGGTGCTAAATTGATAATAAGAATATAAATATGTTTTTCTTTCTGAATTTCAAAAGTTTTGTCAAACCATAATATTTTATACTAAAGGAAGTTGTGAGGATAGCGACGAATTTCCTCTACTGAATACATAGCTCAATTCAAATTAATTCAAAGGATATTCGCCTGGACATTATTCTAGACGAAGCTCATCATTCAAGCAGTTTACGTCGGAAGAATAATTTGGAACTAAGCTCCCTAAAACGGTACATGTTTTAATTAAATGCCTGTTTGGCAAGAGCTCTAATCTGACCCACAGAGATAATCTGAAGGATCAGGAGGGCTTAAGATGCGGCCCGGACAGATAGTCCGCGAGTCGTAATAACCCAGGAATTAGGCGGCTTTGTTTTAACTGCCGCGACGCGAATTTCGTAGGCTACTAGCGAATCCTTGCTTTTAAATATGTCGTCTGATTTGCAAAAATATTACACAGCCGGTTTAAAAAAAAAAAAAACGTTTAAAGCATAAGTCATGAACAAGATCTTAAATTTTACAACAATACATCTATAGTCCAGTGAATCTTAGAAAAGTGGGTATAAAAGGAAAAATTTTTACTATGAGACATTGTTTGGACTAATAAGGAAGTAAACATACTAAGAGTCCCCACTCCTAAGTACTGGGCCAGTTATTAAATTAAAGCTCATAAAGTTTGCAATAAGATTGATTATATCTATATAAATAAAATAAATATTTTGTCTTTACATTGAATAGAATCAACCCGTTTAATGATATCTTTCCTTTCCATTCATTGCAGATACCAAATCCACTTTTAAAAATTTGTTTGTTTGTATGTCCGCATTGCAACGAAATTTTTTCAGGAGTAAGCTCAGCAATGGCTTATTTTAGAATTTTGAAAATTTGACATTATATTATAGGTTTACTTGACTTAAAACATAGGATTTAAATGAAAACAAAATATTGAATAGAACCAGAGTTATGAATTCTTATATAATTTGTCTAGAGATCCCGGTTAGGCAGTTACTTCGATTCTCATCCCAACCTACTCTACCGCTTGCCATATTTAACAGTTGTACTATTCAACTGATGGAAAAAATTATCACAACTCAACGAGAAAAATCCGAAATACCAAACATCCGTAACGCGTTGCCGCTTAAAACACACTCATTTTTCAACTTTGTCCGATCTTCCCGTTCAAGGTGTCATTCTATTAAACTTTCCGGAGCCTAATAAATGTTGTCGAATATATTGCCCAATGTTATGAAATTAACCCCTCCTCCATAATATAAAAAGATTCTCAAAATTTAACTATACTCCCGTCAAAGATGGGTACATCAGCTAGTACCTTATATATGGTGTCTTCAAGGAATATATAAGCCCTTATTCTTTCAAATTGTTTATTCTAGTTCCAACGACGTTTCGAGCTGATTAGCTCATTATCAAGTCATGAAAACACATTTTTTTTATTTACTAAAATGTATTTCTATAATATAATTTCATATAATAACTATTCGTAGTAAACCCAATACCAAAGATAACCATATTCCTTAAATGTTTGCCCATTTATTGATGCTAGTCCTCGTAAGTAACTACCTTCTCCGTTGAATATTTAAATTGACTGTACATTTGAACTCTTTAGGGTCCCTTTATGTCCCGATAAGAATTAACTAAATGATTGAACGAGATATAGCTCTGTCGATGTTTATTATTTTCCAATGTCATATCTAATTAAGAATTTATCTCATTTAATGTATGGACATAATGTTGGCCTATATTTTGATTATTTACCTTTCTGTAATATCTCGTTTACTTTTCAAAATATCCACCCTTAACTGTGGCTAACTTTGAAAAAAAAAATGCCTTTTTATAAAAATTTGTTTGTGGTTTGTTTATTTAAAAAAAAAAAATCTACCTCTACAACCCATGAAGGGTCTTGGGTTTAGTACTATTTAGGGAAAGTACTGTTTCTTGGTTTACGGTTAGGGAAGGAGGTGATTTGAACTAGATCACACTCAACCGCCAGGTTTTTCTCCTTGAATAATTATTTTAATTAAGGACACCCACTTTATAGAGGCTGGTTGTGCCTCAGGAGGGTCTACCTATCTAGGGTCGCCCCACGGCCAATGAACCAGAATAAATAATTTTTCTGCCATAAGCCGAGATTCGAACCTTTAGCATTGGAGGCTCAGTACCCTACCATTGAGCTACCCCACTCTCGATTTGTTTATTAAAATGTTTATAAAACAATGCCATGTTTATTGTTTTTTTCGGGTTTTCGTTTATATTAGAAAAACTATCCATGGCATCAAGGATGACCTACACAAAATTAAAGCTGATAAAATTTGCAATATGATTAATTATGTACATTTTTTGGCTATATCGCTTAGTTTCCGAAATATCCGTCCTCAACTATGAGGGAAAACAATTTTTTTATCACATTTTTTTACACTGTATTTGAATAGCTAACTCTTGATTGCTTCGTAGTACGATTAAGCCATAAAAAAAGAAAGTTCTTAATAATTTTTTTTTTCAAGAATATATACCATTAGTAGTTTACCTCCAACCGTTCAAAAATTAGATCAATATAATTTTAGATATCAATTCCGAGAATCCCTAGAAAAAAAATCATTTTTACAATATATGTTATTGTGTGTATGTTTATGTCATAAATGCATAGAGATTTATATGCATAGCGCATTAAAGCAGTGCAATAATAATGAATATTATAAAAATTAATGTTTTCTGCAAATTCTCGAAATTTACATGTAAAGTTATAATTGATCTAACTTTTGAACCGTTGGAAGATAAACTAGTAAGATAACATATATTCTTGAAGAAAATTTAATTATTTAAAACTTTCTTCCTCACGACTTAATCGTAGACAGAAGAAATCAGGAGTTACCTAGGCAAATGCAGTAAAAAATGGCAGAAACTACGGTTTGAGAATCGTTGAGAATCCTCCATCGCCACATATATAAAATCTTTGCCTTCACTTATTCGATAACTGTTCATAACACATTTGCAATAAACAAAAATTGTTCAATCTACTTCTGTTTTGTTTTGGTTTTTCAATATTTGAAATAACATCTGTTGACTGGATGTGTATGATGTATGATTTAGCAACACGAGGTGATGGAGGATCAGAGCAATATTATTGTAGTGCTATCATACACAACATAAGGAAAAAATATCCTTATTAAGAAACATACGATCTTATGAAATCTGCATTGTAACCCCTACGTCATATATTTACTAACCTCTTCGAACTACGAGTACTGCTCGTTAAGTCCCTTCCTTAAATTTCCTCCTCCAATCCTCTCCCCCTACTAACTCTCCAGAACCCAGTAAACACACCTCTGCATGTGACACAGATGTCGGCCCCAGAACCATCATTAGAGTGTCTTGTACGCCAACCAGTGTTTGTTTGGGGGACTCCTTAAAGATATTCAGAGTAATATCTCAAGCAAACCTTTAAAAGTTTATATTCTAGATGAATACATTATCCTGCGTTTAGATCGATTAAATCTTAAATCCTTTTTGAAGGAAGTTATTATACTGTTCTGCATATCATGGTCGATAAATATTCAGGACGAAGTCATTTTTCAAGGTTTTTATTAGTGCCGACGTTTCAACCCAAGAATGTGGGTCTTCATCAAGGCATGTTTCGAGCACTGAAGGTGTTCTTAAATATTTAGAGAATAAACACGCCCAGATGAAATGAAAAAATAATTTTATTCTGGCCTAAAGTCTCCTAAGAATAATAATAACATGGTCTAAATATTGGTTTGGTTCGACAGAATAAAAGGGGTCATTTGAATGTTAATTTCAATTCCTATGGCAATCATACATGAACAACAGTAGTAAACACATTAACACTATTACATTTTATATGGTTTACATCTATACAAAGAGAAAGTAAATAAATAAATAAAATTAAATGAAACTTGTAGATTAATCGTTAAGGAGCAGTTGTAATATCGAAATAGATAAGTATTACATAGCTACAGAAGTTTGAAAATCAAGTAGGTGGAGGAATAAAAGTTGTTTGAAGGAATTTAGATATGAGGACTGCCGTATAATGAATGGGTAAAGAATTCCAGAAAGAGGTGGCACAAATGACGAAGGATTTGCCGAAGGATGTAGTGTTATGAGAAGGGATATATAAATCAATATGTTGAGATCTGGTATGATGATCCACAAGCTTGGGTTGAAATGTAGGCACTAATAAAAATCTTAAAAATTAATTATTCCTATTTATCACACATTAAATACTTTTTTTTTTACTATATGACCAATTATATATACCTAATCCACCACTCTGTTTCCTTAGCACAATCCTTATCCAGTTCCAGTCATCCCTACAATCCTCCTCGAAGGTTGAAACGGCAGTGGCCTCGAGATCTTTTGTAAATATTTCATTGCAGTTCTGACACTAGCCAGCTTCTTGCTGGCAAGTCATGAGCGTCTGTGGCTGTAGTACTCCCTCTTATTCTCCACTGGACTCTAATGCCGGTGACGCGACTGTGAAAGAAGCGCTGGGATCTCTTAGAGCCTTGCCTTGTCCTCTACAGGTGGAGGAAAGGGCTGGACTCGGAGCTCCCTTGGCTGTTTATAAATATTGTAATTCAGTATGACAGTTAGTTATTTGTTCGTTTTTTCTATTTACTCTAATAATTTATTATCATTAATATTTATTTTATTTTATTTTTTCCTTATGAATTTTATGTATTATTTCACTACAATCTACATTTCTTATTTTTATTACAGTTTTGATCTTTGTTATATATATATATACATTATTATCTTTTATATGTCTGTTTTTAAGTATTACATTTTTTTTATTATATTGTAAATATGGTATAAATGCGCCTTACAGCTTTTATGCTCAGTATCCGTAAGTGTGGTAAAATGTGTAATATCTCAATAAGAAGATTTAGTTAGATAATTATATAGACTCCTAAAGAGAGAAACTCATATTTAATTGGGAAGACAAGACTTGAAATTATAGCTATGAAGGTTTCAGAAAATACAATTGGTTAGTTTAACTTTCAATAGACAAGAAAGAGAACTAAGCTAAGACAGAACCAGTGGAAACCATTAAAAAAAAGACGTATAAAGTGAAGAAACGACACTAAACGTTCAGACATACTTCTCTTCCCCTACTTTTTTTTACCCTACTTACTAGAACAAAAAAGAGGGTTATTTTCTAGGTCTTAAACCATTAATTAAAACCTATAGTGCCATTTTAGTTTTGAAATTTGAATGGGACCTTAAGAGTTATATAGTAATCCGAACATTTGGAAAGGTTGGGTCCTCACTAGGTAAGCTTATGCCATTTCGACATTTAATTTTTTTTTTTGTCTTATTATTTCACTATTTCACTCCTGTTAATTGTATAATATTTATATAATAATAATCTACGTTTAAATCCTTCCTATTCCAATTCCTGTCCGAAAAACAATCAGATACCCGCTAACCTTTTATGTAAAATTACATATTATTCATAATGGTGTAATTAGGTATAAGTCATCATTTAAATACTCAGACAATTTTTACTATCAGATACGTCTTATTTTTTCTCTTTTTTTTTACAGAAACACAGAGTTTATCTCTAAGAAAAATATAATGTATTTTTTATTTTTAAAAGTGTATATTTATGTTTTATTACTGTACATAGTTGCAAGTGTCTTGGAATGGTTTCATGTGTTTTTTATATAGATTTTTTTTATTTTGTGTATAGTATGTTTAATTAATGTTTCCTTTATTTATTTTTTTTTTCATTTTACTTTTTGTGTTTGTTTTTATTAATGCCAGTGATAATATTTTCATTTTGTACTTTTTTGTTATCCTAACGGGACTTGGTCTCAGAATAACATTATTTTCTATTCTGTTTTATTCTAATATGGACAATCAGAAAATCATATGACACTAGAGGAAGTAATGTCAGGAATGGGGAAAGACAGTTCCTTTATATTCATAGGTAAATCAGCTGTAGCGTCTTATAAAACTGTTGCTATGTCCGTTTAAATTTGTATAAAATGGTCGATAAAAGGTTGTAATAATATAAAATATTATGTAGGTCAACTATTAATAATTGTGAATGTTAGGTTTGTTCTGTAAAGGTGGTTTTGTTATGAATGTCAATCATTTTTATTGGAAGGTTTGAAGTTTTCCAGGTGATAACATATGAGTATGTCCGTATAGGCGTAAGTAAATATATGTATCTATTCAGTTTCTATCTATAAATATATGTATGTATTAAAACTGTTGCTATGTCCGTTTAAATTTGTATAAAATGGTCGATAAAAGGTTGTAATAATGTTGTTATGAATGTCAATCATTTTCATTGGAAGGTTTGAAGTTTTCCAAGTGATAAAATATGAGTATTTCCGTATAGGGGTAAGTAAATATTTGTATGTATTCAGTTTCTGTCTCAGTATCAGTTTTGAAGATAAATGTGGGTTAAGTAGTTTGTTAAGACTCTACCGTTTCATTTCTATTTATTTCTTATTATTATTACTAAAACTATTAATTATTTTAGAAAGAAGATAAAGTATGGTAATTTATTGGGATATTTAGTTTTTAATACGAAATTATTGGTAGGAAATGACAGTACCCTAAGGAATTTGTTTAATACTTTTTAAGAGAATGGCCTATGTATGTTCAGAATATTTATTTATTTTTTTAAATATAAGATTTATATTATAATAAATAATACATAACATTAGGTGGATTATTGAAGTAAAGTGGAGAATCCATGGTGGAGGAACAGAAGGGTGGGGAGAGCTGGCAATATAACAGGGATTTAGTTCTGAGCAATCAGCCATGGCCGTCACACAGGCCAACAATCAAAGCCTGGCTTCCAGACCTTTGATTGGTCCGTATTAATAGCCTGTCTTTGACATAATAGAACTATTTATAAATATATTTATTTATTTAATTATTTAGATCTTTTATTTAACAGTATGAATTTACCGCTTTTGTTCTCAAAGATACATTTATATATTAGCCAAGTTCCTAAACTCAAAGCTAATCCCATCAATTGAATCCACAAAGTCCAGCGAGTTTAGAAAATACTTGGCTTTTATTTTTAACTTTCAGCGGTTTCCTACGAATCCACTTTGAAAAATGTATAA
Source organism: Nezara viridula (assembly GCA_928085145.1). Taxonomy (NCBI): domain Eukaryota; kingdom Metazoa; phylum Arthropoda; class Insecta; order Hemiptera; family Pentatomidae; genus Nezara; species Nezara viridula. The sequence continues at coordinate 8,138,824 of OV725082.1, forward strand.
CTTGGAATACTCATACCAGAATGAAACAGCAGGAAATCTCTCGAAGTTTCCTTCTGCACTTACTATACAAAGGCTCTAAACTCCCAATTAATTACAAACAGATCATATACATTACTATAATAAGACCTATTTGGACTTACGGAGTTGAGCTATGGGGTTCCACTAAACCTTCGAATTCCTCTCGTATCCAATCCTTACAAACCAAAATCCTTCGTAAATCCTCAATACTCCCTAACTAAGCACCTTAGACAGAACTAAGTACTAAGTCAGATTTGGCAAAAACCAGATACCTATCCTTTCATAATAAACTTTAGAACTATCCCGACTCGCTCGTTTCTAGCCTTGCTTTCTCTTCAATTCATTACTTCTGACAAGTGTGGAATAAAGAAATAAAGTTTAAAAAAATATCACATATAAAATAGCATTTCTATATTAAATATACATCTTAAAAATTGATTGCATCAGTGTAAAATTCTTCTATCTATTAAAATTGTGTTTAATAGTTTTTTTAATTGAAAATACTTTATTATGGTACAAAGTCCCTTTAGAATAACAAAATAGTACACAATTAAAAGACTACATCTGGTCTAAATAAAACAATAAAAAAAAAAAATATATTAGTTAAACAAGCTATATACATAAAAACATAAATCTATACACAAAACCATGACAAGATACTTAAAACTCTGTAGAGTAGGAAAAATTATAATTATATACTTTTGAGAAAGAAAAAATTCATTTAGTTCTTCATTAAAATAAGCTCAGTGTTTCTGCTAACAAAGGAAAGATGTTTATGTCGTACTGTAACGATAATTCTGTTGAATTTATCTTTCTGACAATTTAGAGTTATAAAATATGTTTACAGTTGCGTCGTTGTTTCACAGAATAAGCGATATTATATTACAATAGAATCTTCAATAATGCGCACAATGTAGTAACCACGTTATTTTACCAACCCGTGGAAAATGGCTACCACATCTAAATGTTTGCTATCAATGAGTTTGCTATATTAATGCATAATTCTTATTATATAGAGCTGTTAACTAACTTCAAGTTAAAAGTATGGACCAATATAAACAAGCAATTATTTATTTTATACCCGATTATGATGGATATTGGTTGGATGAGAATATATTTTGGAGCTTGATAATCGATTTCTGGCTCCACACTGAGACCGATGAATGCAGAAAATGTTACCAAAGGTGGGACGACACCTGTAATAAATGACCAGGTAAGACCGACCGTGGACTCTGGCGTGGCAACCATTGGAGTGCATAATATCGGCCATTCATCACGGATCCCGCCCTGGCAATTGCTAATGCATATATCATCCGCGTCCTTTGGGGTCATATCCACCTCGATCCTCGTGTCAACTCTGCGAGCCTTCGGATTGTCGAAAATAACGTGGCGAATTATTGAATGTTTGAGAATCTTTTAAGTATTAACATGCACTTCGGATTAATTTTGAAAATACAAAAAAAAAAAAATAAACAAACTAACTAAAAACAAAAGTACCAAACTTATCAAGGTTATTTTTTAATATGTATTCATTACTAGGCATGTATCAGTCATATGATTCTTAAAAAAAATAAAAGAACTACTAGGCCCGTGCGAAAAAAATCGCACAGCATATTGTTAAGAGATCAAATGCCAAATTAATAAGAAAATAAAATAATGCAACGTATTTATAGATAAAGAAATCAATTGTTACTTTATCGATAAATATAATCGACACAGGAAACAAAAATTCATTAATGTTTGGAACCAACTTATTCGAATAGAAATATGTAAAAATTTTAAACAATTTGTATTTACGGAAGGAATTAAGTGTGTTGAAATATTTTTTTAAGGAGGAAGAAAGTTGAGATTTGTATTTCGCAGCTCGAAAGACACTCGAATACGAATTTTCATTTCGATCGAAAGATATATATTTTTTTCCTACTTATTTAATCTAGGGAGGGGGGAGCCTTCGATATTTTTTTGAAAATCATAAAAAGTGTTATAACTTCAATATTCTTCCACATATTCACACGAAATTTTGCAGAGATATTGCAACTACACGAAATGACACAAACTGTACCTTCCTAAATAATTTAGAACTTAAGTTATAAAATAAAAACCTGTTAGGAGTTTTTATTTATTTACTCTTTATAGAGGTGTTAAATCAAAAAGTTGTTTATACCGTCTTGTACAGCGATAATTCAGCTTTCTAACGGTTGTAGAAACATTAAATTAGGATAAAATACTTAGGAGTTATGAATGTTTTAGTTAAAAGCTGGCAAAAACATCATAACGAAAAGTGAAGTTGTTGAAAATTTTCTGCGAATTATTCACACGGGCCTACAAGTCTATATATATATATAAATGAATGCATGTCCGTCTGTCTGTCTGTTTGTTCTTTGTGCATTACTAAACCATTCATCCGATCGCCATGAAATTTTGGGAAGTTGTTCCGTACACTCCTGGGAAGGTTTCTGGCATAGTACTTCTGTCTTACAATAATTTTGTAAAAAAAATAAAAATGTAAATGTTTTTCTGTTCAAAGCCGCAAAAAAATATGTAGCTATAAACTGTAGCGCCAAAACGGCTTCACCGATTATAACGAAACTTGGCTAAAGTCTTCCCCTTGAAACCCTTTTAATTTATGTGTATAACATACTTTCCCGAAAACAAGTTGAAAAATGTTACGATCAATTCAATATTTTATTTGACGACAACTAAAAAAAGTACACAACTTTTGTCAAAGACATAATGAGCACAATTATTTGAAAGATTTCTGAATCGCTGACAAAATTAAAAAAAAAATCATCGAACTCGGACGGTTCGTTGCAGAGTTATAGAGTTTTAAACATTTACTGCTTTCTCTTCAGAAAAGGCCATTTCCTTTCGCTTCCTCACTATCGACGGCAGGCAAGCTTTTTTCTTATTCATTAATCGATAAGCAATTTATAATTACTACAGTAATTGAAATTATCGTTTGAAGAAGTTATATGATTCTCTAAAGAGTATCACATAAATATAGGTCAATCAATATATACGTTCTTTTTATTAATTTTATATTTTAGTTTTATAAGTTCAACTCAAGACTGTTTCAGATGATTATGAATTACGGCGTATTCACTCAGATAATTATGAATGTCCAATTCGAATCATGAGAAAAAATATCATTAGAATTAGTTTGAATTGAAGCCATTTTACAGACAAATTTGTTTCCCAACTTTTTAAAAATGACAGATGTTCTTTGCTTTTAATCTACTGTTATGTGCTTTCTATTTTCTTTCTTTTTCATTTTGACAGGCTAAGCCACAGCAGCGCGTGGCCGGGTAAAGCTAGTAATATATAATTACAATAACTATGGAATGGTAAACATTTCCCTTGCTAACAACATGGAGATTCGATTCATAGTTTTTGAGATATTTTAATCCATATGAAAAACTATTTCAATTGGTCGATTCCAGCCGACTTTGAATGAGCGTTACACATTGGAAATCTGACGACTCAATCTAATTCACTCTCCCGAATATAATACAAAAATATAAACATAATGATGTAGATAATTACAAGACACTGAGGAGGTATTTACTACGTGGCAGTTTATTTCGTACCCTGAGGAGCACTTGAAGACGGACACCACCTCCCGGTAATCTCCTCCCAAGTAGAGTAGAAAAATTAATGAGATCTCTAAGCGGACAGCTGGCGGTTCAATTTGGGGTCCAGTGCCCCCCCGGGATCCCGCTTTCTATTAGTGCCCTCACCGTCCAATTTCTGCCTCTCGAGCTCTCACGATCAAATATTCACCAAAGAGTGAGATGTGCTCAGGACGTTCATTATATCAGGAAACATTATAGTCCTGTCTAATTACCGTCTTCCACAAGCGGATTAATTTTTAGGAGAGGGGGCTTCAGCCCGAAAGCTTTTTTTATTCTCTATATATAACGATAATTATTTTGAAAGAAAAGGAAAGAAACTAACTACCTATAAGAAATGGTGTTTAAGTGGTTCTTAAAGTCCTATTAAATGTAATTAACTAACAATAATACTTTTTAGAGATAATGTTTTTCGTAATACATGGATATATTTTACCATTGTGGAGAGAGGAAGGGCTTCGATCTGAAAGCACCCCTCTCCCGAGGACGTAATTGTGGTGCACATTAAGAAGCGTAGTCTATAATCGGCGTGAATGGAAAAAAAAAAATCGCTGCAAATTATTTCACAATGGTTTATTATTTTCAAACAATTATACATCTAAAGTAACGTTACCTTCCTAGTTACAAAGAAAAATAAATAAATGGTGATTCCAATTATTGGGCTAAACTTAATCAATAGTAATATGACAAAAATAATAGCATTTCTTCAATAACACATTCAAAATTTAAAAACCAAACAAAGGATACAACACTTGGAGTAGAACATATAAAAAAAAACTGGAGACCATATCTTTACACCTAATTGTCTGATTTTAACGATTTTTTTTTTTTTTTTAGGAAACTCCGCAAACTTTTAAAAAACCATATAACCTAAAGTGTATAATTCTTGAGTTATTCGGAATTTAAATTAACACACCTCTAAATTTTTTTTTCCAGCTTCTTTTCGCTGAAGTATGTTATATAGATAAATTTAAAGGTAGTCGAGAAAATGAGTTTCATTGAAATCGGTACTTTTTTGGTCGATCACAATGTTTGATTATTGAAAATACTAAACCAACAATGAGTGATTTAAATAAGTATGAAGTATTACAGTAGTGTTATAGTAGTCGATTAATTAAAAAGTTATCCCTCGTCTATTTTTTTGGAAATTAACTAAGCATCGATTTCCATGTAAAAAAACTCTATAAATTCTATTCTACATTTTTTTTTTAAATTAAGACTTCTTCAGGTGCGTTTTCCACTATTTTTGTGAAGACTGAATTACATTGAGCAGTCAGATTCCGATGTGTAACGCTCGGGTAAGTCGGTTGTAGTCGACTACTTTAAGTTTTTTTTTCTCTGTAAATTCATTAAAATATCTCAAAAATTAAAAATGGGACCTAAATATTGTAAGTAAAGGGAATGTTCATCATTTGATCCTCTTTGTAATTAGCTAGTATTAAAATTTTTGTCTTAACGGGCTGCCGTGTTAGAGAAGCGAAATGAAAAAAAAGTATGCCGAAAATCAAATGATAACGAGATTTGTTAAAGAAATAGATTAAAATATTTTAGAAAGTAAAAATCGGACCTGCATACTGTAAGTGAGGTAATTGTTCCGCATTTCATCCTCTTTGTAATGAGATATTATTCCTAATTTATATTTCATATTATTAATCTTACTTTTTTGATGTTTTCACTTCTATCGTGTGGTCTAAAGAACATATTTTATTTTTATTTTTTTTTTGTTCAAACGATCCTAAATATTAAAACAATTGAATGAGAAAATAAGTTTATATCCTAAACCGGACTTTTCTTAAATTAATTCATGGATAAAAATTATGTGTGTTAATAAACATATTCAATATAAGTATAGTAAATTAAATTTTGGAGGGCGTCAGAAATTTTGAATGAAATTCATGAAAATTATGTTTTATCCTTATATTTCACCTCTAAAAATAAATAAAAATGTCTTAAAATATATGACTTGAGCTAATTAGTAAAACTCAGAAGTATTTTTATTAAAAAAATAAAATTTTCTGTATATATGGTATGAATGTGTTATATCATATATCACTATAATTAATCTTCACATGATAGATTGTTATATCTCTAAATAAAAAAATAAAAAAATAAATAAATAAATATTTATTTTAACATTTTATGCCATTTGCACTTGCGCTGCAGCGCATTTAGCATATAAAATAAATAAATAAGCAAATAAAATAAAAATAAAAATTATAAATATTCAAATTGAGAATGCAATAGTTTTTAAGACTTTTCAATATTGGTGTGCAGCAGAGCGGAACGAGTGACATGTTGCCGGATCTGCTATTGCAGTAGATCTGGCACCGTCGCACGACACTAGCATCGCTTTTAATTGATTTAGAAATCAAGATATTAGAAACCAATTTTGGAAGTCAATATATTACTTTCACTGTTTAAACTGAATATCTAGCTTTACATAAATGGCAAATAGCATCATTATGTGTTTTATTTCTAATTATTTACATAAAAATATACAACTATTTTATTATAAAATGAAAGTTACTAAGAAACAAGTTTTAGTTTAAGTTTGAACTCTGCATTTAGCGGCTACTTAATTTTTCTATGAGCTGTGAATTTTAAAATCAACAAACTTCTTTTAGTTTCATATCTAAAATTGTTTATAAAATATCGAATATTTATAAACAAACAAATAGAACGGAAAGCCTGAAAAACTAAATTATATAAAAGACAGACGTTTCACCCAGCATAACTGATTTCGAAATAAAACAAGGTATTTTATAAAATAAACAATTATATATGAAATAAAATAGTTTAAAAAATATTTCATTTAAGTGATTAATATTGGTTATGTTCAATAATTTTGTTAAAATTTCACTATTTTTTTCAAATTTTATCTTATTCGATCGTAATAATAACTTTACTATTTAAATATCTTGAGATAACTTTATTTATTTTAATATTTTGTTATCTCTCTAAATTGTTTTTAGAGAATGTTATAATAAAGTGTGATGAAAAAAAATATTAATGTATAAAAAGTGTTTTTTTTACGGGTATATATTTTTTAAATATATATCCATAAACAAAGTAATTAAATATATTATATATACATAGTTAAAGGTTTGAGGCAGTGAGATAAACTCTAGCTGATCAAATTTTAAGCGGAATGTGATAAAATATTTACGTAAACATGGAAGGGTGCTCATGAATGGATTTTAAAATCCTAGAATATTTTTGCTACTTTCTTGAATGATTTTAGTTTACATATTTTATTCATTCATGTAGATTAATATTTATTGATTTTTTCACATCATTATTTTACATTTAAGTGTTAAAAAAAGTGATCATCTATTGGACAAAGCTGAGGTTAATAAGTAACGAAGGACTAGCTTGACAATGCTTTAGTAGGCTTAGAGCTCTATAATCATCGATGGAAAACCTGATCCAATTAATAAATGGGTTACCCAAGTAAATATAATTATGGCGGAACTGGGATGTCAGGGGCTGTTTTCGTTCAAGGTCTGATAAAGTTCAAAGACGAAATAATTGAAAAAAAAAGAGAAACCATCAGACATCCATGGACATCAATAAAGTGTTAAACTCTAAATCAAATCCGAGATATAAAAAAATCTGCTCCTTTAATATTACCGTACCAGAGGACTATCTGCAATTCACGGCTCTGAATTTAAACAAATTAAGAGCCATTAGTTGTATCAGAGTAGTAAGTAATATACTATATGTGTATAACAATATACAAATATACAAACATTGAATTAGGAGAAAATCATGAGGAGTTATGAGCTATTTACTGAAAAGCAGGTAAAAATATTCTAATAGAGAGTGGTTTGGTATCCATGGTAACCCCATGTATTATATGGACCCCATTGACATTCGAATTTCAAAGAACAGCGTTCTTATTAATAGCTGTATTTGCCATGACCATAATCAAATCGCAAGGTCTAAGTTTTGGAAAAATTCATGTATTATTGCGACGTTCAATAATTTTGTATGGACAATTATATGTGGCATCAAGTAGAGCTCAAATTTTGAAGTTTATATTTCCAATGGCAATCGGCTAGGCTATGTACTAAACAATAACAGAACATTATTTACAGAGAAGTTCTGCATAAAAATGGATTTAAACTCAGATGAAATTGCTAATTTAAATTTATTTTTGACTTGCTTAATCATAACATTACTTTATCTTTATATATATATATATATATATATATATATATATATATATTTCCTTTCTTATGTACATATTGTGTGAATGAATACTATAGCCCTAGTACCAATGCTCTTCAGTGTGGCAGACTGTATTAATACTCAATAAAAGATTAAAAAAAAAAAATTATTGCGATAATAACACACATAAATTAAACATTTTAAATGACTCTATTTTATATTACTTATAAATAATTTTAAGTAGTTTAAGCTCGATTTTTAATTTAAATTGAAATTTTATTTATATTAATAAATGAGGATTTTTTAATTGTGATTTACTTTTTATTTATTTTTTATTTAATTATGTTTTCCTCAAATTGTTAATGGCTATGGTCGAATTTCGACCACTGGGAGAGCACTAGAACAAATAAATGTTATAAATATTTTTTTTTTTGGTTTATTTAATGAAATTTTCAACTAGTAAATATGCGCAAATTATAAATAATGGCATGTAAAGGCTTGAAGAGATACTACCCAGTGGTAGCAATCTCTAAATAATTTTGAGTAAGAAGATCACGAGGCCATCTCCTTTTCAGACGCCTAGGAGGATTATCAGGGATCGAGAACGAAGCAAGAGTGGAAACAATTTGGATGGGACTGAAGGTTATCATGAAAGGATAGATATCTGGCTCGAGCTAAATCAGCGACATATGGTACATTAAGGTCTCCATGAATGGTTTTATTTTTGACAAAGTATGGAGCATTAAGGATTTTACGGAGGATTTTGGATTGTAAGAATTGGATACGATAGGAATTCGATGGTTTGGTGGAGCCCCAAAGCTCAACTTCGTATGTCCATATAGGTCTTATTATAGTTAGGTAGATAAATCTTTTGTAATTAATTGAAAGTTTGGAGCGTTTGTCAAATAATATTTTAAAATGAAATATTAACTATAAGTAACGACTACGTTAAATAACCTAGGACCTAGTTCTTTTCAGTAACCGAACTCGGTTAGGGACTATCAAGACCCAGGCTTCCAGTCGGAGTCCATTACTCGTGAAAAGTAGTCGGCGCAGTTTCTTGCTCGGGCTGAAATAGGCTGACCGGGTTTTTCTCGACCCCAGTTCACAGTTGCCAGCAAATCGAGTCCCGTAATGAGCGGAATTATTTAGAAAGCCTGTAGGCTGTCAGGGAGCCTCCCCCCCCCCCCCGTTCCAAATCCCAATAACTCAGGCTTACGGTTGTCTACTCAAATTGTTTTTTGTTCACTGTCAGCTCTTTAAAAATTCTCAAAGAAAAATTGTCTCTGTTTCGCTGAATCATGACGTTTTAAGGCCATTAGAGGATCTAAATATAAAGTAACATATTTTGAACAAAATTCTAATTTCATTATTTTTATCTTTTTTATCAAACATACGAAATAAAACCTCTCAGGACTCACGTATTAGAATAGAACTAGTTAATACAAAAATAAAAAAATGCAACATATCAAAAGATTAAGACATCAAATGTTACTTTATCGATAAATATAATCCACAAAGCAAACAAATATTAATTTGAATCTTTATTTTTGTTTGGAACCAACATGTATACGAATTTCAGTAAGCTGTATATTTGCTAAAAATTGTCCGATTGCGATGATTTCTTTTTCCTTTTGTAGGGAATTTAGTAATCTTTTATATAATCATTATATAAGCATAACCAAGGGAAAAGTGTGTAATTTTTCAGATATTAGCAAATAAAGGTTATTTTCTTACATAACTTGTTTGCCTGAATTTTCTGGGGGATCGGACTATTTTGCCAGCCTGAAGGAGATATAAGCCTTCGAAATTGGTGGCTCAATCTTGAGATTAGGTGAAAAATTAACGAAGATATGGCTTGCCGATCAAAAACACCATCGATAAATAATATAAACTCCCCCTCCCTCGATCATAGAGACCTCAAGTCGACGAAATGAGACATACATTCAATGACAGTACTACAATTAATGTAAGGTTGTGTGGATGCGAGCCCTATGCCTTGCGTTATCTCGAAAATAGTACGTTTTGCGGCTTAAAAACGCAGGATCCGATAGTTCCGAGGGAACTACCCGGGTCTTGCTGTACGCATCAAAATCTTCAAGATCCAATTTGTCCCGTATCAATCTACAGACCTACCACCGTTCCAGTATCGAAGCCTAGCAAAATGTTTGTATCGACTTCATTTATTTTAGAAAGAAAAACAAAAGTGGAGAATACGATTCGCTAACCCCTCATGAAATTCTGAATCCAACGGTACCCCATTCATGGTATTTGAGCATGACAGGAGCTTATATTTGGTACAAAACCGATTTCGAGCCTTACTGTAATAATATATGTGGGGATGGGGATGGGGATAAAATAGAAATTTAAACTTTATTCTGGGACTAATTCTTCTTAGAATAACAATGATTAATACAAAAGAAAACACAAATCTGGCCAAAAACTAACTTAATGACATATTTATATATACATAACTACACAACTTGTAACAATTTGCTAACTAATAAAAAATAACTTAATACAAAATGTAATAATATCTACAGTGATTTATTTATATAATAATATGCAAACACCAACAGAAATAAAAATAAAACTGAGGATTGCTTGTAGTGTAATGGGAAAAAAAAGAACTATATATACATGCATACTCATATTGGTACACAGAGAGACAAAAATTAAAACCTGGATAAATAAAAATAAATAAATAAAACAATAATATAATAAGATAACAAAAGGAATAACAGAAAGGGGTTGATTTAGATGTTAAATATACAAAGTAGGCTAAGTTAATAAAACACATCTTCTTAAGCGTGTTTATAGTTGAAATGTAAAAATAGAGAAAAATAAAATGAAAATACATAAAAAATATAATACGTACATATAAAACATATATATCCAGAAAGAAAAAGCATTACCTGGAGTGAAGGGAAAAACAAATAAATAGTAAAAATAATAGTCAGACTATATGACAAAGGATCATTGATGTCTATGTTAAAACTTAACAGGAGGCACAACCATTTACTTCTCAGAAATTCAATTCATAAAATAAAATTTGTGGTTGCGAATCGTCGGTTTGGGATGTAAGGAAATATTCGAAAAGGAGGCATTTGTACTTGCATATAAGGAGATAATATTGTACAATATACAATATCACAAAAATATAGCCGATTAATTTAATGATTATTTTAACAAAGGTAGCAATTTAATAAAAAAATAGCTGGTCTGTCTACTCATAATAATTTTCGACCGATTTATAACCTGAATTTAGTACAACTTAAGATAAATTTTAACCATTATATCTTGAAGCTTTTTGAGTAATTTTATAATTATCTTTAAAACGAATCTTGAATGTTCTATGATATTTATATTTTTTTCCTACAATTTACCCCATGGTTTTGGATTAGATCCAGGTAGTTCAAATTTTTCAAAGGAACCGACAGCAACAATTATAGGTACTTCTTATAAGAGAACAAATTAATAACTAAAAATTCATTATGAAACAATTAATTTAAAATTTATTATTAATATTTAACAATAATTCAAGAATTTAAAAGGCTACTTATCCCTGGGTAGTGTTGCCCAAATGCGAGACCCAGACGAGTCTTGGTCTTGCAAACTCAGTTTCGTCATGGTCTTGGTCTTGCACAAGAGTCTCGCAACAGTCTTACAGTACTGTATTTTGTAGATAGGAGAAACCTAACTAAGCCTGAATAAAAAATTAGAGGAATTAAATGCAAAACTATATTGGTTAGACCAATTATTTATATATAGTAACTAAGATTGTCGAGTATTAGTAACTATTTTGCCTTAATTTTTTTATTAAAAACATCGATTTTTTTTACCAGTCCTGGTCTTGGTCTTGCAACAGTTAGGCGGCCTTGGTCTTGAAAAGTGCAAGACCAAGACTGATTTTGGGCAACACTACCCCTGGGAGCAACAAAAAATATATAAATAAAATCAAAAATTGCGAGTTCTTTGCCAACTGAAACTTATATATTTACAAGAGAAGGTACCGAGTGCTTAATCGATGGATTACAGACGTACACTGGATTATAACATAAGCTTCGATATCAAGCCTATACTTCCCCTAAAGACAGCAGCACCGGACGAACTCCTAGCGGAAAAAGTCGTTACACCCATATACAATTTAGTTCTTATAGTCAATTTGAAGTTACAGAGCGATTAAAGTACAAAAATAGTTCAATCTTCAGATATAATTGAGTTTTTCAAAAATAAAATATTTTTTGTCATACTAATAAATATAGTCGGTACCATGATAAAGTAACAAATGTGCAATTTTAAACAGATTCACATTCCTAATTTAACATCGTGCCAACGATATCACAATTTATCATAATATTTTAATAACATAATATAATTATTTTCAAAATTATGCTAATATAATTTCCTTATTCAATTTCATTTCGATGAACTTTGTAAGCAAAACACACCGTCAAAAAAAATTTTTTTTTTTGTATTATAACAATCTGTCTGTTGGAGATTGGTTATAGTGAGGTAGGATGACATTCACTCTATATGTACAAAAAAATAAAATAAATAGAACAAAATAATAATCAAAAGTATATACAATAGACAATAAAATCAAATATCCTAAAAAATAAGAAAATTAAAACTAAGAAAAAAAAAACACGTGCATACTTATATACAATCAGGCGAGGGAACTCCAGGAGAACCCTGCGCTACTCTCCCAACCGCGTCACTGGTACTAAAGCCAGCGGAGATTGGTCGAGAGCACAATCAAAAATTAAAAAAATAAAATGTTAACGTTTCCAAATTGATCTGCGCAATACCATCAAGCCTTCCTTGACTTCTGCGCAAAAAAACTTCTAAAAATATATATACTATTAAAGACACGAACAGGTAGTTTATTGCACTGTGAACATTGTTCATACTGGTTGAATTTAGATGACTTTATTTATCCTGTGGAAAATCTAATTACATGTACCATCAACAATATATTAATATTATAACAGATATTTCATAAATAAAATAAATATACAAGCTATAGGAATACCAAATCATTATACAAAAAAATACATCATAGTTATCATAGCTAACTTATTTTCTATGTTATTGATTTAAATTTTTTTCTGGAAAAACGATTAACTTGGAATCCTCATACCAGACTGAAACAAAAAGAAACCGCTCGGAGTTTCCGATTACTTCAGCACTTAGTAGACGAACCCCCTACGATTTCAATTAATTACAAAAGGCTCATATACATGGCTATAATAAGGCCTATTTGGACTTACGGAGTTGAGTTATGGGGCTCCACTAAACCATCGAATTCATCTCGTATCCAATCCTTACAATCCAAAATCCTTCTTAAAATCCTCAATGCTCTCTACTTTGTTGCAAATAAAACCTTCCATAATGATGTTAATGTTTGTTATGTTTGAGATCTAGCCCAATCCAGATACCTATCTTTCCATAATAAACTTCAGAATCATCCCAACCCTCTCGTTTCTAACCTTGCTTCCACTTCAATTCCTGATAACCCTCCGAGGCGTCTAAAAAGAAGATGGCCTAATGCAGACATGTAGATGGCCGTGATCTCCTAATGAAGACATATCATTAAAGTGCTACAATTGGGTAGTTACTCAGCAAATGCTTTCACGTCATTATATCCATATGTTCAAATTTACTAAATGTATTACTTTAATACAGTTGTAAATATCATTAAGAAATAATAATAAAAAAAAAATTTCATCGTGGGTTCACAATTTTACTTAAATAATTAATACGAAATTGTAATCACTTCAATTTTGCTGGTAACACAGTTAATACAAAATAAGAAAAGTAAATCACAAATGTAAGCAACCAGTTCGACGAATATAAGACCGTAGCAGTACATTTTTAATTCCGCTAGCTAATATTTGTCGTGGTAATATTGGTAGAGGAATGGAGAATTCGTTATTACCGGAATCAATCAGTTATTGGATTGAATTCTGGATTAGATCGGGGTCTAAAGACGAGGGCAAAAGCTATTTGAAACAATATTAAATTACTGTTTCTTGATCATCCGTTATAAAGGGATATGATGAAATGAATGAAAAAATACTTTTTTTCTGGGACCATAGTCCCCTAAGAATAATAAAAGAGTTACAAATGTATGGGTCTTAGTCTGGCTTAAAATAATAAAAAATGAAAAGTAATTAACTGCTTATTGTTATTGCAATTGTGCAGCAGATTGAAATTAAATGTAAAGTATACAGATACAAGTAATTTTACATGTTAGCAGAAGTTTGAATGTTGAGTATATGGTGGAACAGGAGTTTTTTTAAGGAATTTGTGGACGAGGATTGACGCATGGAGGTAGGTAAGGAGTTCTAAAAGGAGGTAGCATTATTTGCTGAAGGAAGTAGTTTTATGGGAGGAGATATATAAATCTATATGATGAGACCTGGTATTGAGAGAGTGGTTAGAGGAGAGTAAGAGGAGTTCAAAGAAGTAGGGATGGTTTTTGGTCCTGAGGACTTGGAAAAGGAAAACACCAAGCAGGAATTGTCGTCGGGAAGTAGGATAAAGCCAATTATTATATATTTTCCATTATATCTAGGAATTTCTGCTATTATTATCATTTCTATTATTTCTTTTTTTTTTTTTTTTATTTATATGATATTAACAACTGTATACAAAAAATACATCTGGTATATTCGCACACTGATAGAAAGACATGGAACACATGTTGAGAAACTACCCATTGGTAGCACTCTAATAATATGTCTATATTAGAAGATCACGTGGCCATCTTCTTTTCAGACGCCTCGGAGGGTTATCAGGAATCGAATAGGAAGCAAGGTTAGAGACAAGAGGGTTGGGATGGTTATGAAGTTTATTATGGAAGGACAGATATCTGGATTGGGCCAAATCTGATACATAAGGAACATTAAGGTCATTATGGATAATTTTATTTGTAACAAAGTAAGGAGCATTGAGGATTTTACGAAGGATTTTGGATTGTATGCGAGAGGAATTTGAAGGTTTGATGGTCTATTATTTCTCTTTTATTTTTTATATTAGTTATGTTGAAATAATATTAGTATTTATACTAAATATTAGCATAAACTCGTTATCATTTGATTTTGGACACTATATTTTTTCCTCTCCTACTCTCCAACACGGTGCTTATTTTATATGTAAATCATTATGAATAATATGTAATTTAACATAAAAGGTTAGCGAGTATCTGACTGTTTTTGGGACAGGAATTGGAATAGGAGGATTTTAAATGTAGATAGATAAGCTTACTAAGTACAACGATTTTAATATGCCCAAATCAATTTTATTAAAGAAGTAAAATTCACGCGAATATTTCGTAGAGTATTCCTCAGTCCGATTACTCCATGAAATAGCTAAAATATTTGCTATTATATATACCTTTCAGTTGACAGAATGACTAACTCAAATTTCAATATTTTTGAGTAAAGTCATTTTAGTGATTCTCCTAATTAAAAATTGTATAATATCTGAAAAAAAGAGAGTGGTGGAGTGGGAATTGAACCTTCGGGTTCGCTAAGCCTTTTATTATTTATATTATTATTATTATTATATCTGTAAAGACAGTGAGTATATTAATTCCAGATTAGGGAATTACACATATTACTCAGTATTACTCTAAGTTGAGGTGGCTCTACCCTTCCTATCGCCGTCAGTACTTCCTAGCCACCTTTCTGTACCTAATCATTAGAACCCATCGACCCTCCTATATTTTTCTAACGATACCCAATTCATGGTATTTGAGCATGACAGGAGCTTATATTTGGTACAAAACCGATTTCGAGCCTTACTGTAATAATATATGTGAGGATGGGGATGGGGATAAAATAGAAATTTAAAATTTAGTCTGGGACTAATTCTCCTTAGAATAACAATGATTAATACAAAAGAAAACACAAATCTGACCGAAAACTAACTTATAAAAATTGGAACATTATATACATTATTTAAAAAAAAGTAAGGAATCACTAAAAAATAAACAGAAAAAAAATTAAATGAACATAAGATCTCAAAATTACTTATTATTGTGATAAAAAAAAAGAAATAAAAGAAATTACATATTTATATAAACATAACTACACGATTTGTAACAATTTGCTAACTAATAAAAAAAACACTTAATACAAAATGTAATAATATCTACCGTGATTTATATAATAATATGCAGACACCAACAGAATTAAAAATTAAACTCAGGATTACTTGTTTTACACAGGATTTTACACAGCTTACAATTCAAATACTCCATCCAATCCCGTCCCACCAGATCTCGTACTTCCGACCTCTATCCTCCTCCTCACCGATCTGCTGCGTTTGACAAATCCTTTGCAATACAAGCCGCCTCCCTCTGGAATTCCATCCCAGCTGATATTCGACACGCTCAATCAGCTTCCTACTCCTCTTTAAGCACCTACTCCTTTCTCAATCCGAATGATTGTGAAATATATCTAAGAGAAATATCTGAGCACAACCAGAGACTACTCAATTTATTAAGGTTATTTTAGTTTCTCATATATATATGTAAACTTTTCTTGTTTTTTTCTTTCTCTTTTCAGTATTTTTATTTTTAGTCTACTCTTATTGTAAATATATAATCTAATTTTAACCACACAGACATACAATCTGTATTTATATTTTGTTATCCTCTTGACCAAATCCGATACCTAGGACTCCACCTTGACAAACGACTCACTTGGAACCCCCATTCCAGACTGAAACGACTAAAAACCGCCCGACGTTTCCGACTACTGCGGCACTTACTAGACAAACGCTCTAAACTGCCAACTATTTACAAAAGGCTCATATATATTACTATAATAAGGCCAATTTGGACTTAGGGGATCGAGCTTTGGGGTTCTACTAAACCATCAAATTCCTCTCGTATCCAATCCTCATATACTTGACTATAATAAGACCTATTTGGACTTACGGAGTTGAGCTATGGGGCTCCACTAAATCATCGAATTCCTCTCGTATCCAATCCCTACAATCCAAAATCCTTCGTAAAATCCTTAATGCTCCCTACTTTGTCACAAATACAATCATCCATAATGACCTTAATGTACCATATGTTTCCGATTTAGCTCAATCCAGATACCTGTCCTTCCATAACAAACTTCAGAACCACCCTAACCCTCTCGTTTCTAACCTTGCTTCCTTTTCGATCTCTGACAACCCTCCGAGGCGTCTGAAAAGAAGATGGCCTCGAGATCCCCTTTTGTAAATACATTTTTTGATTGGTACCAGGGGGTAGTTTCTCAACAAGATATTTCATACTATTATATTCTTTTGTTCACATTTACTGAATGTATATATTTACAGTTGTAAATATCAATAAAAAAACTAAAGTATTTATTTGACTGAACCCCCCCCCCTCCCAGAATAATAAAACATTTTTTCATTTCATTTCATTAGGTGATCGCAGTGTTGAAATATAGATCTGTGAATAAAGGTATAAATTTCCTACTAGAAATAACACTAAAATTAATAATAAAAAATGTTTAAATTGGAGAGTTGTTCTGTCAACTAGGAGGGTTATATATTCCACGCAATGTTGAAATATCGACGTGCTAATAATTAAATATGACTTAATGAAAATAAATATTTTCTATTATACCATATTCACCTTCGGCGAGTATTTCGCCCTTATTTTTCTGAATATTCCCCACAACTTTTGATGAAGATCGTCCACCATCCCTCAAGCTGGGATAAAAATTTCTCCAGCCCGAGCAAGGTGGAGTAGAGAATTAGCTCGAGTTCCAGCCGCTAATATTGTTTCGGATTAAGCACTTCATAAATTGCGGGCCTAATCTCCTTATGGGAAGTTTTAGTTTGTACACAGGAGTTCCCGCCTCTGGTCTTAGGTCTTAACTAGTGCGTCCCGTCTCGGTAGTAACTTTTTAAGCGAATAATCATCCGACGCCCTCCAGCAAACTAAAGCAGATAAACTTCCCTATTTGAATTAATTA
Organism: Nezara viridula; assembly: GCA_928085145.1. Taxonomy (NCBI): domain Eukaryota; kingdom Metazoa; phylum Arthropoda; class Insecta; order Hemiptera; family Pentatomidae; genus Nezara; species Nezara viridula. The sequence continues at coordinate 8,156,630 of OV725082.1, forward strand.
ATGTCAAATCGCTTTAGACAACAAAAACTTACATCAGTTACTAATTTGTTTTTTAACTTGACTTTGGCCAATCTAAAAGTCTTTAATATCCATTAAGATGCTTTAAAGTTCACAAGTTTTTTTTTAAGCTTTTATTATGATATTTACAACTGTATTAGTATGAATACATCAAGTAAATGTGTACATAGGAATATTATCACATGAAACACGCTAGTTGAGAAACTACACATTGGTAGCACTCTAATTATTTATAAGTTAGATCATCAAAACTAGAACTGAGACAGAAAATAAATACACAGCTATACTTAGTTAAACCAATATGGACTTACTCCACACAGATATACGGTATAGCTAAAAATACTCACTTACACAAACTTATAACTAAAGCACCTTAATACGTGACAAACAAAACATTACCGACTTCCTCCTACCTACAGTTGACAAACACATAAGAACTCATTACAAACAATTTTACAATAATTTACACTGCCATATTAATCAAAGATATAGCTTCAACTGACATACCCATCAATATAAGAAAACTGAAAAGGTGGTGGGTGTGAGACCTCCTTTCTTGACAAACCGTGGTAATTGATTCAAGCCAGACAAGAGGTACTGTTGGGTGCTATCCTTCTCCATGCCTGATATGTCAGTTTAATTGCTTCTATCAGACCATCTGCTGATTTTTAACAGATGTCGACAGATACAGATTAAAATTTAAATATAAAAATATATATATATAATTATTAGGCCAGTAAAATTAGGCATATTCAGCCTCTTGGGTACTCTTAATTAATTAAGGGGGAAAACCTGGCGGATGGGAGCGTTCTCAGCTAAATCACGTCTCTACACCTCTGTTGACCAAGAAACTTAGTGGTACAGTTTTTTTTTTTTTTTTTTTTAATTTTTTTTTAACGTAGAAAAACAAGAGATAGTTTTGATCAACTTAGAAATATTCCTAAAGTTATAGCCTAAAAAAATGAAAAGTATACCTAAAAATGAGTGTAAATTACTCATAATTTTTATAGTATAAAAATAAAAGACGCTGCTCTTCCCTAATGTAAGCGGCCATGTTTCACACCCATAAAGAACCGATGATAGGGTAATAGTTATATTTATTCTAATTTTAATTATCAAACGGAATTTTGATTATTATTTTTGTTTGATATGTAAGAAATACACTTGACTAAAGCTATGATCTACAGTTTATATGATACTTTCAATTGACAGAATGGCTTTAATTTAAACATTTCTGAGATAAGAATGAATGTTTTTTTAATCTTTTTTTTTTATTTAATGTTATCTCATATTTGATTTATTCTATTATTCCAAGTTTTCTCTTATTTTCTTTTATTATAATCTAGTTTTTTTTCTTTTACTGTATATATGGTTTGTTTGTGTTTCATACATCCTAAATACTCAATGCCCTTAATTGAGGTGAAATGTATTTTTTTTTTTAATAAAATATTATTCGTAAGACCAAAAAAAAAAAAAAAAAAATAAAACATTTTAGTGATATTTCTAGTTGGAATTAAAATAATATCTGTACATACAGTTAGTAAATGTTTAAATACATAACTATGAATAAAGTGATGCTTTATTTTCCCAATAGAAATATCGCAAAATTAATAATAAAAAATGTTCAAATTGGTGTCAGTCATTCTGTCAACTGAAAGGCTGATATGATAATTAAACAGATAAAGATCCCTTTTCCTGCTGTCAGAATTTAGATGAATTAAGTGTCAAACGAAAGACATTTCTAGATAAATAAGTTACGAAAGCATATTCCAAAATGTAAAACCTTACTGTAACTATAATGAAAGTCATTGAAAAAAATGAGAAGTTTAAAAACTCAGAAAGTTTCAAAATTCGATGAATCAAGCCGGAATAAATTGTATTTTTGAAGATTTCGGGGCAGACATTAAATGCCAAAAATGTACCGTTTTTTAAATTTAACTATTATTTTCAAAATTTCTATTATCTTCGGAATACTAATATTATAAACCTTCGAGAACAGTTCAACTTAAATCTTTTCTCTTTTTTTTATGATTAAAAAAATATCGTTACATACTAATACGCCCAGTTTTTTCATGAAATCCGTGTCAAAATTAATTTAAAAGCTTTATTCCGACAAAGGTCCTTTTGAGGGGCGTATTAGCAGGCAATTTGTCGATGCTTGCAAATCCTCGATAATGGGCGACCTGAATGGAAGCTTTTGGTGGTTTTTCCGACGACTAGCAGACCACGGCGACCTCAACTGGACATTTCATAAATAATTAGCGGAGCTTTGGAGAACAGAGCCGTGACCACAGAGCAGACCCAACAGGCTGAACACTGAACACTGGTACTGGTATTGGTACAACGGTCATCGATTTCTTGTCAATATCAGGCCACTTCTGCCTCCCCCCCCAGCCCTTGTCATCCTGTCTGTGTCGCCCCGATAACTTTATCACACAAAGGATCATCTCTAATTAATATATACCATTGTCGAATATATATTATTAATATTTAACGGTAAATTATACCGTTTATCTTTTAATTTCTATCTCAATCACCAAAAATATTAGAAAACAAGCAGTGAATTAAATTATCATTTTTTGTTTATAAAATGTTTTGGGCTTTTCGACTACTGAGGTCATTTTCGCTCTATGTTATACAAATATTAGATCAACTTGTTACGTCAGTAACAAGACCGATAACAAATACAATTTTATAGTCATTTATCAAAAATTTAGGAAATTAAAAATTTTTACAGTTAAATATTCAAGTACAATAATCTAATTATTTTTTTTTAACTTTATTTTAAAAGTTTAAAGTGCGAGTATCAGGATGAGAGATTTTCTTGCTAAAAAATTGTAAAAACAACTAAAGATGGTATGCCGCTGGGCACTCCTCTCCCTCGTGCCATTACCAGCATTCTTCCCGACAGCAGACTCGCTAATTGTACATCTGATAGGTATGGGTGAAGAAATAGAGTTAAAAAAAAATAGTACGAATGCAATTAAAATTAATAAAGGCTTTGTTTTCATAATTTTGGTTTATTATTTTCAATAATCAACCAATGTGATTGACCTAAAAATTCAAAAACCCCCTCTCAAAATTTGATATTTCACGTTTCAGAATACGTAGAATTCGAAAAACCAATAAAAAATATTTTGACCCTCCGCCGTCCGCCGTCCGCGCATTTTCTCCAAAACTACTGAACCGATTTTTTTTCTAATTTGGATATAAAATCAGAGATCACCCGAGGATGATCCTCCTTCATCGACATTATTATCCGCCTTTTACTTCCAAAATGGCGGCCGAAGAAACTGCGTTGCTATAGACTGTAGCGCCTAAACGAATGTACCGATTTCAAAGAAACTTCACTATATAACATACTTCAACGAAAATAAGCTGGAAAAAAAGTTACGAGGGATGGTAAAACTAAATTAATAAAATAACTCAAAAAGTTTGTATTTTTTTAAAAAATGGTTTTTAAAAGTTTACAAAATTTCCTAAAAAAAAAAAAAAAAATCGTTAAATTTGGACAATTAGGAGCAAAGATATGGTCTCAGATTTTTTTAAATATGTTCTACTCCAAATGTTATATCCTTTCTTTGGTTTTTAAATTTTTAATGTGTTACTGATGTAATGCTATTTTTTTTAGCATATTACCAATGATTAAAAAAAAAGTTTAGTCCAATAATTGGAATCACCTTTTATTTATTTTCCTTTTTAACTATGAAGGTAATGTTACTTTAGATGTATAAATGTCTGGAAATAATAAACTATTGTGGAATAATTTGCAGCGTATTTTTTTTATTTATTGAGTAATATAAAATTATTTCACATGAAAGATGATAATATTGAGGTTAGATTACATTTATCTGCTTATTACAACTTGCCTAAAAATTGTTCGATCTCGATGTTGTTGTTTTTTTTTTTTATAATAGGTAATTTAGTAAACTTTTAATTAATCATAAGTACAAAAACAAATTATACTTTTTTAGTCATTCTCAAATAAAGTTTATTTTCCTTCGCAATTTATTTTTCCTGAAATTTCAGATGGATGTTTTTTTCCCATCAGAATATCTTTAAAATGGGAGCTAAATCATTGGATTCGATTAATAAATGGCGTAGCGACAAAAAACATCTTTGAAAATCAATATGTAATGATTTATTTTCCATATATAATTTAATTATACTTTGTACTTCCAAAGATTGTATTCTATAGCCAATTTATCTTCAACAATATCCGTCTAAAGTCAACAATTATCCACAATAAAAAATAAAATAAAAAATTTAAATTCAATCATCAGAATAGTAAAAGAACAAAAGGCATGAAATAATAATTTGTTCTGTTAAGTTTGTTATTTCTTAGGAGGATCCATAAAGTCAATAGAATAGCTATCGTAAAATAACTAGCGACTGGAGGATATCTCCCTATTCCAGTTGCTCCAGCTCTGTTTCCTGGATAAAATCTCCTTCGATACATTATTAAGTTTATGTATTTTATTTCAAATATATATATTTGCTCTCTCCCTATTGCACATCGGTGTGCTACTTCGAGCGGAAACAGTTGTTCCATTGTATTGCTGTTTCTGTCTCAGGAAATATCTGATAGAAATATATTATCACCTTTTTTTTCCCAAGGCTTCCTTGAAACTATTTTATTATCATTTCCTATTGTACGATTCTCTTATATTATGTTTTTATTTTCTCTCTACAACTTTTCAACCTTATTTTCGAAATGATTTATGAGGGGAAAAATACATAAAATTTTTAAAATAATTTTTTTAAATTTTATTAAGAAATAATAAAATTAAGTATTATACCTATGTGAGATTCATTTATAACATATAATACAAAAATAACGATAACAAATTAAAAACGCTGCAGATTATTTCACAATGCTTTTTTATTTTAAAACAATTATACATCTAAAGTAACATTACCTTCCTAGTGACAAAGAAAAAATAATAAAAGGTATTTCCAATTATAGGACTATTTATTTTTTTAATCTATAGTAATATGCCAAAACAATTAGCATTACTTCAGTAACACATTCAAAAATCAAACTCCATGACACCATATTCTATGAACATGGTATTATGCAGATAGTGGAAAGATAGGAAAATTTCATATTAAAAGATAATCAATATATTGTAGATTAAAATAAATTTTATGTCTGCAATACATTGAGTTTTATTTCAACCTGAAAAACCGAAAGGACTTATATATGAAGGCAAGGAGGTTAAGATAGGCGGGACATAGCTCGGAGCGATCCATCGGGAAGTCTCTGCACAACAATGAATACTTGGCAAAAGTCACTTGGATGGCTAAAAATCATATGAATAGATCGAATTAACAACGATACAATAGAGCTGCATGTAGATAACTAAAAAGAAATAGCCAAAGATAGGCAGAGATGGAGTTAGCGTGTTAAGGGAGCAAAATACCTGCAAAATTTGTAATGCCAACAGAAAAAAATAAAATAAATGTATGATCAATTATTGAAAAGTTTTATTTTTTTCCAAATCAAATCATAATAGAATGATTTTAGAACAGAATTAGTAACTTTGATTAAAACATTTTTGTTGTTTTGCAAGTTTACGAATTACTTTTTGAGTACGAAAGATCTCGTATCCAATCCTTACAATCCAAAATCATTCGTAAAATCATCCATAACGTACCACATGTTTCCGATTTAGTCCGATCCAGATACCTATCCTTCCATAACAAATATCAAAACCGTCCGAATCCTCTCGTTTCAAACTTTGTTTCATCTTCGATACCTGATAACCTTCCGAGGCGTCTGGAAAGAAGATGGCCTCGTGATCTACTTATGTAAATATATCCTTAGAGTGCTACCAGTGAGTAGTTTCTCAACAAGCGTTTTCATGTCATTGTATTATTCCTTGTATTATTATTAGTACACATTTAATAGATGTATTTTTACTTTAATACAGTTGTAAATATCATGAATAAAAAACAAAACAAAAAAAGTACAAAAGATGCATATTTCATGTTTTGTTACCCAATGCGTGAAACTTTTTTAGAAAACTTTTTACGCGTTCAGCTGAAACCCGGAACTGTCCAGAGTTTGAACTCTGTTGAGATGAAAAAATAATAAGGATTATGATGGACCACGGGCAAGTTTTTCGTTGTTTTACTATACCAACTGTAGATAATTAAAAATAAGACAATATAAATATCAATTAAACATCTAAAAAAATTTTAATTGCAATAACTTCCATCTCTTCCTTGCTTGAATTGATTTCAATCCTGAAACCTATATGGACATACGGACTCGAACTGTGGTCGACAGGAAAATTTTCTAACATCAAACGTATCCAATCTTTTTAATCTAAAGTCATTCGAACAATAGTTGATACTCCGTTCTATGTAACCAACGAAACCCTACACCATGACTTTAATATCCCATTTGTCCTAGACCTTATCCCAGAAAAATTCTCCACATTTCAACGGAACCTTACCTATCATCCAAATCCCCTTGCACAATCCCTATCCAGCACCATCCATCTCTACAATCCTCCTCAAAGTTTGAAGCGGCAGTGGCCCAGAGACCTTTGAATAAGCATATATTTGAGTTTTGGCAATGGCCAGATCCTCATCTCAAGCCAAGTATGTGTGATTATAGCACTTCTCCTAAGCCTCTACTGGTTCTTAATACCAGTAATACGGCTCAATGCGTGGCGCTGGGATCTCCTAGGGTCCTGCTTTTCCTTCCACGAGTGGGGTGAAGGGCTTGCCTCGGAGTTCTTCTGAGAGAAAGGATTCTGTAGTTGTTTTCTTTATATACACTTATTTTTATTATTATTAGTTTCTGTATTATTTATTTTTATTTATTGTTAATAGAGTGTGAGTGTGCTCTCTGAACACTATTATAAATGTCCTTGATTGTGACAGAATGTAATATTAATAAATAAACAAATAAAAAAAAAAAAGAAAGGAAATTTTGAAGTTTTCTCTCTTTTTTTTTTTAATTTGTTGCCCACTTGACTATTTAAGAGAAATAGTTAAAGTTGGTTTATAAAATTTAAACAAGGGATATGAAAAACTATTTAACTATTTAATTTTAACGAAAATCAGAAATTTATAGTGGTTGTGAGGCCTAGGTAAACTAACCTATCTAGTAGTATGGTTAATCTCCCCACTACTTTTACCTCAGTCCCCCCCTCCACTTCTCGTGAATGAACCTTTGATTTCTGAATGTTCGGAAATCCGCCAGACACCTCCATCAGTACTTCATTCTCTACCTTACACGATAATTCGGAACGTCATTAGTGCCTCGGAATGCAATTCCGAATGACCGTGTAGGGTCCCCCTTTACAATCTCCCTTGAAGGCTGATGAGGCGACAGTGGCCCAGAGACCTTTTGTAAATATCGGAGTTCTGACAATGGCCTGATTCTGTATACAATTTATGTATGCCTGTGGTTATAGAGCCTCTGCTCATCCTCCACAGGTTCTAAATAACATTGATGCGGCTGAGCGAGAAGTGCTGGGATCTTCTAGAGTCCAGCTTTTCATCTCACGAGTGATGGGAAATGCTTACCTCAGAGTTTTCCTGAGTGAATGAATTTATTAAATATTGAATATTATTATTTTAATTTTTACTTTGACCGCTATTTAATAATGCCCCCAAAGAATGTAATATTATTCAATTAAGAAAAGTTTAAGTTATATAACAGGCTTTTTAAAAATTATTGTAGAATAAAATAATAGCGTTATCCTTTTTTATAAGGAAGAGCCTTATTTATTTTATAAATAGATTTTATAAATTATAATGATTCCTGAAACTGAAGGTTCCTCAGAGGTAAAGTTCACTCAGATCTAGCACGTGCCTCTGTGCTTCTGTGCCTCAGAACTAAGAGGCTTCTTCTGAGCGAAGATCGATTCACGGTAATTTCCCTTATGGTCGCGAGACAGTTCGGCGCCCCCTCCAACCAATTTGGATTATCTCTATAATTATAGCAGCTCGCTTCCAGTTGGCAACTAATTACGAACTGGGTCCACAGTTCATCAGCTCCGCGGCCTCCTCGATTTCTTACCTCATTAGCTAGTTCAGGAGGACTTTTTTGCTTCCGTTTTCCTAAAGCGGAAGTTTCTTTCCCTTCCGAAGCCCCTTCTACTAACAAATTAGGACTAAAACGCAATTATTGGCTTTTGTATTACCAGTTGTAAAAGTATTTATTAAATGTTATTTTAAAAAAAAAAAAATATCCTATTGGTTGCTTGAGAAATAATGCAGAATTTTTAGTTTTCATTAAAATCTATATATAACAAACCGTTAAAGTTTCCTGGATTATTCATCTGTATGAATATCAACAGTCATTAATTATCTTCAAAATAATAATGTATGTTCACCTCGCTGCTTAGAAATAGTTCAGTGTTTAATAATATGTCAAAGCATGATTTTCTTATAATTTTGTTTTACTAACTTCAAAGAATTAATCGAAAAATCAATCAAGTCTGGGGCGAGTAGTGTTGCAGGAAATCGGTCTTGTTATTGCACTTTTCAAGACCAAGACCAAGGCCGCCTAACTGTTGCAAGACCAAGACCAGGACTGGTAAAAAATAAAATCGATTTTTTAAATAACAATTAAGTTAAAAAACTCGAAAATTTTAGTTACTATATGTTAATAATTGCATAACCAGTATACGGGCTTATTTAGGTTTCTTCTATCTAAAAAATTAGAGTGATATCTCAAAAGTAATGAGCTAATGAGTGGCAAGACTGTTGCGAGACTCTTGCACAAGACCAAGACCATGATCAAGACTGAGTTTGCAAGACCAAGACTCGTCTCGGTCTCGCATTTGGACAACACTAGGGGCGAGAGTAGCATTAATGAATGCACTGTTAAACGGTGGTCTAAAAAATTCGGTGGGTAAACTTCAGCCTTAAAGACAAAGAAGGTCGAGGAAGGATCTCCTCTCTTGATTGACGATGTTCTGTGGACTTTCGTGAAAGAAAACCCCAAAACAACTGTTCGAGGACTTGATATGAAGCAACCAAGGGAATTAGAAAATGCGTTTTTGGATTTCATCAATTCTAAATATGGAATATTCTATTACGAGGGAATAGAAAGGTTGCAGACACATTGGATTTATTGATAGTAGTGGAGACTATTTTGATTAAATAAAACAATTATAAATCTTTTTTTTTTCTTTTTAAACCAAAATCCTGCATTATTTTCCGAACAACTCAATATTTATACTGAAAAATAACGCAACCAGCCACAATAAAGATCAACATAAATTTAACACTTCAATCACATAAGTTAAGAGCACTTTCGTAAATCGATGCTAATTTTGGAAAAATGAGTTAAAACTATGAATAAACATAAATAAGTATTTAATTGAAACCAACGTCATAGGACGATACAAGAGAAATTTAAATGGATAGAGAAATGTTACACTGATATATTTAATTTTAAAATAATATTAAATATTATACTTGTTCGTTTCACAATAATTATATTGAATTTTTACATAAAATAAAAACTTTTTTTTTTTGTTTATCGCCCTCCTCGATAAAAATCGAAAATCTGCTGCTATGGTAACCATGATTATTGATCACTTTAGGAAACAATGGGCGGTTATGGCATCAGACCTTCCCGCAAACGGAAGTTGTAATGATTACAAAAAATACAAGCAAACTCACTGTTAACGATAAGATTAATTTGGATTTTGCTATCATTATATTTTTGGGATTACTAGGTAATACATAACACAATATGAATATAATATTCACACACAAAAACTTACACATAGATTAAGTATACACTAGTTGTGTCGAATGTAATTGGAAGACTTTCATATTACTCCCTTAACTCTCTCAAGAATCTCTTCCCCCCTCCATCCCAGAAGTTGGGCAACTATCCCCTTGGAATAAAGGCACTGCAATATCATCTGAATTTTTTCGTCTTATATTAGCCCGCCGGTATTTTATGGCTGCCTCGAATGTATGATATGACACGCCTCCTCTATAAAGTCTACTGCTTAAACTTTTAGCCAAGACAGGAATTTTATGTTTAAAGTACTTTGTTTACAACTTACGAGAAGTTGGAACTTCTTTTTCAATTTTCTTCAGCATTTTTTCCGAGTTATGATTAATACTATCAATTATTTTAAGGGTTTTATCCACGGTATAAAATTTTATAACGACATATAATACATGACTAAAATAATAGGGTTTTTAAAGTGTTATTAGATAATGGAATAGATAATATTTTATTGATATTAAATGGGGAGCTTATACTTCAATATTTCTTAAATTTATATATATATATATATATATATATATATATATATATATATATATATATAGCAGCCGGGTGGCTCAGTGTTAGGCCACTATGCTTCCGCTGATCAACGTCACAGGTTTGAATCCCGGCTAATGGCAGAAAAATGATTTATTCTGTTTCATTGGCCGCGGGGCGACCCTGGGATGGGGATCCGCTCGTATATATATATATATATATATATATATATATATATATATATATGGGATGGGGATACGCTCCTCTTCTCGTTTAAAGAGGGTGCCCTTAATTAAAAAATTGATTAAGGGGGGAAACCTGACGGTTGAGCGTTATCCTGGCCCGATCCCCTCCCTGCATAACCGTTCGCCTTGAAACACTACTTTTCCTTAATAGTACTGAACCTAGACCCTTAAGTGATGTAGACTACAAGACCCTTCATGGGTTGTAGTGGTACAGGTTTATATATATATATATATATATATATATATACTGAAGAGAAGAATAGTTGGGGTGCTCAGTCAAAAGAGTGCTTTTTTGACTGAGCACCCCAACTATTCTTCTCTTCATTATCCACGACAGTCAACCAATTACCAATTATATATATATATACATTTAATATAATGTCATCATCATAATCCATCCTCTTGAACCGCATTAAGCAGGGTGAGGAGGAAGTTTATAGAGCCTTCTCCAGCTCTGCCGGTCTTCCACAAGATGTCTTCCATCGTTCCATTGAAGACCTCTTCTCTGGAAATCGCTCTTTACCTCATCTTCCCATTTCCTTCAAGACCGTCCTCTTCCTCTCTTGCCGTCTACTTTAAATCGCTAGCTATTCAGTTTGGCTCCATCCGCAGAAGATGTCCTAGCCATCTCAGACGATTCTCCTCAATCACATCATTGGCCGGCTTAATATTGAGGTTCGACCTGATGGTGGTGTTGCGCACTCTGTCTCTTCTCGTTTTCCCCTCAATCTTTCGGAGAAATCGCATTTCTGAAGGCTTGTATCCTTGATCGATGTTTCTTTGTCAGTGTCCATGATTCTGAAGAGTGCGTTAAAATGGGAAGAAATGATCTGAAAACAGCTACTGTTGTTTTCTTTTCCACCTCACGCCTGTTTAGAAAGAAAACCTTTCTTATCTGCTTCAAACATATTTGAAAATATTCAAAAAGTATTTGAAGTTTTATACCTGCTCGAGGATTTTGTCTTCGACTCTGATGACGCGCATATTTCTCCTAGGCTTCTTCCTCCCCCTAGGATAAACCCTCATTACTTACGTTTTTTCAGGTATCTTCAGTACAATATTATTAAATTAAAAGAAGAATTGCAGAAGATTAATATGATTATCAACCCTGTAATATAATATAATTTTTATGAAATATAATACTCATCGGTCATTTATATATAATTGGTGTGTGATATATGATATGTAGACCCTCATTTCGTTTTTCGGCCAAATGTCGGTAATGAGTATGCGATTGGTTGTCATGGAATGATGTTAGATTTGCTGTTTTTTTCTTTTGAGATGATGTCTGAATTGGCGAAACGTTGACAGTTTTATTTTCTGTGCTAGCATTTCGGAGACATAAGGCTGCGTGTAAAAAGAACAACAATATAGAAAAGAAGAACTTATCGAACGTCACTCCATGACATTCAAACACATTATATATATATATATATATATATATATATATATATATATATATATATATATATATATAATATATATATATATATATATATATATATATATATACATACATACATATGTGTGTAAGTAAAAGGAGTACATAAAAGTTAAAAACTGTTCTTTTATAAAATAATCCGGATTTCAATATTGATTTGAATCTTCATATGACCCTATTGGAAGCGGATAAATATAAAGGGAATGAATTGGAAAAGCCTAATATTCAGACAGATTTTGCCACTCTCTCAATAAAATATTCAACATGAAAAAGCCGTATATTGATTTCGCCATTCAGTTGGATTGTCCCTTTTACAATAAAAACAAAACAAAATAACGGCAACAATCGGTATAAGCACAGTCGGCTTCTATTTAAGATCTTCTCTCCTTTCTGTTTTTATAAATTCGAAAAAGTATATTTTAAAAAAATTCACGAAAAATTAAAGGTGATTCTTGTTCTAATAGCAAAGTGCTTTTATATTATAATAAATTTCAAAGAAGTAAAATGTAAACTACAACTAAAATCGTATTTCCCAATCAGTTTTATTTGAAAAAAGAAATAATGAAAAATGATTTAATACTTTCAATAATTCTTCACCGAGAACAAAATAATTTTAAATTAATTTTATGAATTTTATTTTCATGCTTTGTTATAGCAAGTGAGTTTGTTAAAAAAACAAGCGGTGGCGTTAATATAATTACAAAACACAATGAAGTTTACTGTTATAACTCAAACTATTTCATATACAGTCTTCAAAAATTTAATTTAATTTGATGGGGTTGCAGAAGTGAACAAAAGTTAATTCCAAAAAAACTAGTAAATCTATTCAGGATGTGCTAAACGGAAACACTCAATAAAGTTAGAATCGGTAATAATCAATCCGAAAATTTGAAGTTCGTTCGAATTTAAAACAGGAGGATTCCCTTTCACCTGTCCTGTTCAATTTGGCATTAGAACATGGCATTAGGGAGGTAATGCGTACCGAAAAAGGGTTGGATCTGGGTGGGACAACATCCGTGCTGGGCTATGCGGATGATCTGGTACTGTTAAGCGAAGACCTTGAAACTATAAAACTAAATACGATAACGTTAATGAAAGCCGGTAAAGAACTAGGACTCGGAATAAACACGGATAAAACAAAATATGTGGTTAGCTGCAAAAATGGCGATACTACTGGTGATATCGATATAGATGGTAATATGTTTGAACAGGTAGAGAAGTTTAGGTATCTAAAGTCCACGATAACTAGAAAAAAGAAATTGAAGAAGAGACTGAAGGTTGAGATTAAGGTTAGACTACTTAGCTCGCGCCTCTTGTCCCGGAACTTATAAATTAGAATCTATAAGTCCTACCTATAGTTCTTTATGGTTTCGAAACGTAGCCGCTTACATTAAGAGATGAGAAACGTCTTGTTAAAGTTTGTCAAAAGTTTTACTGGAAATTTTATTCATTTCTATTGATTTGGCTCCGCCATATCAATAGATATATCCAATAGGACAACTATGTATTAATCTTTGTCCCATTAAAAAAATTAATTAGCTAACAGTCAAATTTAAAGGAAATTTAGATGTGTTAGCAAATATTGTAAACTAACTTCCAACCTTCAGTTATATCGAACAGATAACAGGCTTTTAAAAAAAAATTACAAAAAAAATAAGCATCTTGAGTTCAAATCTTGGTGTCGAGGGAACCTTTGACAATTTCTTAATTCCTTAACTTTGATATTAATCCAATGTCCTCCAATGGCCAAAAAGACGTGGAAAGGGAGAGAGAAAAAAACACCTTTATTTTGAATTTAACATAATGATTAATTATATTAATATTATACAAATGTATTTGTTGACTAATTTTCCCTAGTGAGAATAAATTTAAATATGTCCCATGACAATAAGACAATACGGGTTTATGCAGTATTAGGATGTTGAGCATGAATTCTTACACACTACTGCAAGTAATACATTATACTCGTGCAATAAATAAATTATATCCTCACTATATTAATTTATTAGTAACTTAGATTGATAAAATATTGATTTATAAGTTATTTAAGAGACCTAAGGCTATGTGTTGAAATCGTATATATATATATATATATATATATATATGAATAAACTTGTACTATATAAAAGAACGCACCCAGTAATTAATTAAATACGCCTCAGGGGGTCCTAAGAAAGTAGGAGACCTCTTGAATAAGAAAATAAAAATAAAAATGCATCTTGAGTCGCTACTTCCATTAAAATTTTATTTAGAGTCATTCTTTAATTATATATCTCATTAAAAATAATAATAAAAATTAAGAGAACTTGTATTTTTCAATACATTAAAATAAAATGTATTAAAGTCTTATTATTATAATTTACCCTACTATTATATCTAACTGAAACCCCCTTTAAAAATAGAAAAAGAATTATTTGTATTAATTTATATTTTATTTTAGTGAATTAGTTGAGCTTGTGAAGCTTTCTTTTTAAATTATAATGCTGAAAAATATCCCCCAAAAAATTATAATATATAATAATTATAACAACCTTTTCACAGTTTTTTTCTCTTAGGACAATTTAACAAATAACCACAACAAGTCTATGATCACAATTTATTAATGAGCGTTTCTCATTCATAAGGGAATCTCTATTTCCTTTTCAACAACTAAAATAAAATAATTGGTACCATATGGCTCCTGAAACAGTAATTTTTAACTTAAAAATAAATAACATTAAAACAATATTTTGTCTAACTTAATATAAATTATTTTATAAACATTAACATGTATTAAAATAATTATTACCTTACATGATACGTTTCTAAATTAGGTAAGTCACAGTTATTCATAATAACTTTGGTCAGTGGTTGTAATCCAACTAAAATATTTAAATACTTTTAGGGCTATGGATAATCTATTCAACAAATTAAGTATTTAACCTTATGCTCCAATGCCGTTTAATCATTTTAGTAGGATTACAGCCATTGACCAAATTTATTATTAATAGCCGTGACAGCCAGTTTTGGAGCATATCATGTAAGTAAATTATTTTTTAGTAAATTTATATTAAGTTTGATACAATGTTTTCAAAATTTTATGCATTTTAAAGTTAAAAATCAATGCTTCATGATACAACTATATGAGACCAAATATATAGTCCGTGGTGAAAAACCATTTTTATCAAATTATTAACATCCGGCTGAAACTTCGTAAATAGCTTCGTCTTATCATAACCTACAAATATTTTACTTACGAAAATTTTCGGAATTGGGGCGATTTCAATCTGCAGATCGGCGAACTTTGTCTATTAACTTAGGTAGTAAAAACTCGTAAATACCCATTTTCTTTCCACCTGAATAAGTGGATAAAATAGTGGCCTATAAAAATATTTAGCCGTTTGGCGTGACCAACACTCCCAAATTGTTAAAATGACAAGGTTATATAGGCCAAACGGCTCAATATTTTTGTAGGCCTTTTTTTTTTTTTTTTTATCGATTTTATTATCAGATTATCCTACAATTCAAGCGGAAAGGAAATGGGTATTTACAAGTTTTTAGTACCTGATTAAATAGACAATGTTTGCCGACCTCCAGATTGAAAACGCAAAACAAAAAAAATAAACTAGTATTCGTAAAAAAATAAAATTAGATGAAATACTAAAATCACCATGAGAAAAAGGTCCACCTTCAGAATTAAAGCTCTGGTTCACATTAATATTGAATATTTATCTTAATATTTAAGAGTGTATTAAATGAAAAATAAAATATAATCTGATATAATTAGATAAGACGACAATATAAGGCTATATAGACGAGAGAGGTAGAGACAGACGGCTAGGCCATAGTGAGTGACTGTAGCCATCCTCTAATGGTTATTGATGTGCCAGTAATGGGCCACTGTTTAGCAAGAACCCAACTAATGAGCCCCCGCCACCATCTACTCCCTTCCTAATTGTCCCTTCCGATCCACTTACCGGCCATAACATAACATAACATAATATATATATATATATATATATATATACACACACACATAGAGTGTCAGGTAAGTAGAGGAGAATATATTATGCTTGATATTAGACATCAAGATTTACAAAAAAAAGTCCGTAAAAACAATTAAATCGTTATAAAATAAGGCTGTGTTTATTTCTTCACCATATTTATTTCAATTTACATAGCTACGTTTCGGCCGGTAAGCCATCTTCAAACCATCTATAAGATAAACACCATTAATTTTATATTTTGAAGCAATTCTACACTGCATGATGTTGGTATTGGTCCTATTTAATTTATTATTCAAAGAATTATAACCCTAATTGGGATAAGTCAATTTTTAAATTTGTAATTAACCTTACCAGTTAATTAGTAAATTAACAGTACCACCAGATAGAACTCATTAAACCTCTGTTGCGTTTTTATTCAAATACAGTTATATCAAGCTAAGATCAACAGATATAAATTATTTAAAATTTTAAAATATCCTTTTAAAAATCAGATTAAATTATAAGTGTGGTTGGAAGGTTGCACATTGTTATATCATTATTTATACTGCTCAATTATTAAGGGTCATTATTAAAGTATGAATTTTTAATTATATTGGCATATATGCTGTTTGATATACCTGGTTTTGAATAAAAAAGCAACCTCATATTATCTAGTATTGCTGTTAATTTACTAATTAACTGGTAGTGTTAATTACAATTTTAAAAATTGACTTATCCTAATTAGGGTTATAATTCATAGAATATTAAATTGGATAGGACCAATACCACCTACATATAAATGTTTGAAATTGAAAAACAAATGATTATGAAACAGTGTTTTCTCTCCATTCTTCGTTATAGGAATTTATATGCATTTATCAGTGACAAATTTAATTTCTCTTACTAAGTTGTATGTTTAAAATAATGAATTCTACAATTAAATTTATTTCATGAAAAGCTAAATAGTAGGATTAGAAACATTAAATTTTGTCACTTATAAATACGCATAAATTCCTGTGACAGAAAGCCTCAATTTCATAACCACTTAACATAAAAAATATTAGAAAAATCATTATTTTTTTAATTAAAATATATTTCTAGGCATTCATTTTTAGTGCAATACATCCCATATCACTAAAAAACAAGAAATAAAAGCTTTTCAAAGGTTAATTGTTGAAAAAATCACATTATTTCTTTGCACAACTTGGAATGAATATCAAAAAAATTTCTATTAACCTTAAGTTAATTAATACATACTTAAATCTTATTAAACAAGGAAGTTTTCTTAAAAGTTGGGTAAATGTAGTACAGTTGAAGGGTGATGAAAAAAAAAATCAAAAAAATTTATGACTTTTTTTTAAACCGAAATTAGCTGTATTTGTCCGCTCAATAATCCCCTTTAAATAATTTTAACGATGACAAACTCCACTTTTATTTAAAGAAAATTTTATTTAGTTCAGTATGGAGCAATATTTAATAACTTAAATAGCATATTTTTTTTTTAGTTATCACTTCCTATTCAACAAAAATAGTGGCAAAAAACACATTTTTTTTAATTTCCTACTTTTCTAGTAGAAATTGGACAATTGTTTATAGGAACTTTTTCGTAAATCTTGATGTCTACTATCAATTTCTTGAATAGTTCCCTCTACTTACAAGACACTCTCTTTCTCTCTCTCTCTCTCTCTCTCTCTCTCTCTATATATATATATATATATATATATATATATATATATATATATATATATATATATACATCAACGAATAGATAATTAGAAACAAACTTTATACAGGGACAAGCTGTCTAAATAATACTAATCATATAATATTTACATCGCAAAAGCTTATCACTTGGCTTATCACTTAAACAATGGCTTCCTACTTTCAATAAAAAAATGACAAATTACTTTATAGAAATCAGTTATACGCCCTTTAATGACATATGCTTGTCCAGTATGGAGTTAAACATATCATAGAAACAATACAAAATGCTTTGATTTCGATGAAACTTCATTTATTTTTTAGGAAATTTAAATACCTTTGAAACATCTTATCACAATATCAACAAAAAAAGTGTATACGTTTTGAGTTATTCGGAATTTAATTTTACCATCCCTCGTAACTTTTTTTCCAGCTTCTTTTCGTTGAGGTATGTTATATAAATAAATTTAAAGAGCGTCGAGAAAATTTAGTGAAGTTTCATTGAAATCGGTACATTCGTTTAGGCGCTACAGTCTACAGCAAATCGTGTAGTATAGTGGCACATATATAAGAGAAAGTAGTAGAGAGAATTCAAATTGACACTACATTATTTTTTCAACAATATCTACCTTTGATCCAACTTTAAGCGAAATCGAACGAGCCCCTTCTGAGATATTGGCATATCTTAAAAAATACGTTTGCACGTTCGTAAGTGCTGAATGGAACTCGATGAAATTGATATGGAACCATCTAGACACCAATCAGCACAATCCCTGAAAATTTCATTAAAATCGGATGAACGGTACTAGGTGATATGCCCGTCACATCGATTTGACTACAGTTTTTTTTTTTTCTTACACTCCAAAATGTTTATCGAAACAATTACATAAATAGTATAAAATAATACAATATATACATGTAATAAATTCCTTCCACTGCCCGAGGGCATTTTAAGGATTGGGGATAGCTAAGTGTTACATATGTGGCAGAAGGCCTTGTGACTTTCGATTTGACTACAGACAGACACCAAACCAAATTTGATCCTTGATGTCTGAAACATTAAATGCGAGTGGAAATTTTCGACTCTGATTACAACATTTTTTTTTTCAACTTCTCGCACTAACACAATGTTTCCCTCCCTATCTTCGGTAATGAGGAAGCAATAGGAAGGGTATAAAATGAGAATCATAAAGATTATTTTAGAAACACAAGGAGAACCGATGTGTTAAACAATTTGGAATTTCAATTCATACAATCCCAGAAGAGAAAATTTTCAACTCAACAAACAATAAGATTAAGTTTATAATAGAATAAGTTAATTTGTAACTTTAGAATAACTTCCTCATATTTTATACCATAACATAGCGAGGAAGGGAGTAATCGATTAAAAAAAAATGAAGTACAAAATTCGATCAGTATTTAAAAGCATTGGCGACATTATTAAAATAATTGAAAATTTTGTGATGGATATTGACCAAATAGATTTATCAATAAAAGCCTAAATAGATTAACCGTATAGACAAAATGCTATTAAAAGTTCTGAAATTTAAGTATTCCGTTGGTGTCGATTAAAATGGCTATATCAATTAGGGGCTTATTATAATTGAGAGGGGAGGGGGCGAAATGAGTTAAATGAAAGAGCGAATTTGATTTCAGTTGCCAGCGAGGATGTTAATTGACTCCGACGGTAATTCACTTAGCCCACACAGAGATGTTTGACTGGCGGATAAAATATATTTGCCTTTCCTACCCTTCGAATTTGTTTTATCATCATGGTGGCCCTAATATTGGTGTATATAATGTTATCGTTTATATATTCTGTCTGACAAAGTTGGCCTTACATTACTCCTCTCATAGAACATTGTATGTAGAACATACATTTATGTTTGTATAACTAAGTCGTTGTAGCTTTAGTCGAGTGCCTTTTGTTATCATTACCGAAATGTTGACCTATCTCAATTAATTTTGTACTCCTTTACAAAAGAATAATAGCCATTAGAACAGAAAGTTAAAAATTACCTAAATAGAAATTTAAATATATTCTTATTTAGGTATTTGTGTTAAAAATGTCACTAGTAGAAAAAAATCGCTATATATGAACACGTAGTCCAGAGATAGTGAATGTTAAAAATATAAGATACATTAAAATATTTGTTCTTCTCTTTATATCGTACAATTGTTTTTACGAATGTCACTCACAGTCCGGTATCTTGGCTTTATCTTAGACCGAAGACTAACGTGGAACCCACATACTAGACTTAAAAGACAAGAACTTAACCGACGATACGGCAAATTATATAGACTGCTGACCAGAAAATTTCAACTTTCAATTGACAACAAATTACTGATCTACAAGACAATCCTGGAACCCATTTGGACCTACGGACTTGAACATTAGGGGACAGCAAAATTCTCTAACATCTAACGCATCCAATCCTTTCAATCCAAAGTCCTCCGAACAATAGTCGATGCTCCGTTCTATGTAACCAACAAAACCCTACATCATGACCTTAATATCCCATTTGTCCTTATGTCCCATTTGTCCCAGTTGACCTTATCCCTCAAAAATTTTCAAAATTCCATCAGAACCTTATCAATTATAATTATTGTCCCTGTGACAGAATATTATATGTCTAAATAAAAAAAACGAATGTCACTGACTTAAGAAATAAATCATAACACCCCTGAATACCAAACAGCAATCTGTCTCATTTTTTGTCCCTTAACTAAAGATGTTCTTATTGTAGAGGCTTACGTTTTACATACATATTTTTAAATACAATTCACAATCAGTGTTTTAATTTATTTATTCAATCATCCAAAACTTGTTCACATCAAATGAAAAACAAATGTTCTTTTTAAAATATAATGATTTAGGCAATTTAATTGCAACGGAAAATCGAAACCAATTTCAACTCCGCTAAAACCCAAAAAATACAAGATTTAGGATATAATCATATCATAGCACCTCACATTCTAAAAAAATTAAAAATGATATCGTCTTGCGTTCTTGAGTCTGCATTCACAAAATCTTATATTTAGTGTGTTTTAGCGGAGTGTAAATTGGTCCATTTTTCTTTTGAATCTTCTGTGTCTAGGTTGTTTACATTTCTTTTTCGAGGCGTGTATATTTTTTTCTATATTTTCGCAGCGTCACTTTTGTATGTTTAAATAGAATTCAAAATAAATGTTTTAATTCATTTATTCAATCATCCAAAACTTGTTCACATCAAATAAAAAACGCATGTTCTTTTTGAAATATAATGATTCAGGCAATTTAATTAGAACAGAAACCAGCTTGAACTCCGCTAAAACACACAAAATATAAGATTTAGGATATACTACATATCACATTTAAAAAAAAAAAAAATAAAAATATTATCGTGTTGCGTTCTTGCCTCTGCGTTCACAAAATCTTATATTTAGTGTTTTAGCGGAGTGTAAATTGGTTCATGTTTTCTGTTAAATCTTCAGTGTCCAGGATGTTTAAGATTCTTTTTCGAGGCATGTATATTTTTTTCTATATTTTCGCAGCGCCACTTTTATATGTTTAAATAGAATTCAAAATAAATGTTTTTCATTTATTCAATCATCCAAAACTTGTTCACATTAAACCAATAACTCATGTATTTTTTTTTGTTTTTTTTTAATAAAATGATTTAGGAAATTAGGAGAACAGGTTATACTGCACTACTAACGGATCCAGGATTTAATTTGTGGAGGGAGAGACTTCAGCCGAAATTTTTTTTGTATGTATACATTTCGGTAATTACCTCGGAAGAAAGAAAGAAACTAAGTACGTACATGAAATGGTGTTTAAGTGATTCTTTGGAGAGAGGGGCTTCACAGCCCGAAAGTTCATTATCGAGAATTATTACAAAATAATTCCAAATAACTTTTAATGTCAACGTCCCCTATCTAGACTGTTTCATAAAAAGATGTTAAAAGCATTGATTTTGTATACTCCAGTATCAATGCATTAATAATTGTCCAATGAATAGATCTGTCCCTTAAAGAGAGGTTTCACTCTACATCATTCAGTCTCTCAATCCCTAGGATCATTCCTACCTTCTCGGAACCGAACATTGAACAGGTAGGATATGAGCTGAGGACTGTAATGGACGTAAGATTGATCTAGCGCAGTCAGTCATCAGAAAACACTATCTGCATTGTGCTGGGACAATGGGATGGACATCTGGTCCTGGCGTACTGTCATTATTACTGAAGACAATGGTCACTCAATGGATCGGTGCAAAACATCAAGTGTAATTTATTGGTCCGAATTGTTTTTATAAAGTGGTTACCGAATCCTTCGCAACACCACGCTGCTAGATCTCGATAATACGATCGAACCCATATATCGACGCCACCTCATAGCATAGAAATGTTGCAAAATATCTTCTTACTACAGGGCTCTCGGATGTAAGTTATTATTGTTATCTTTGAATACTTTTTTTACTAATAATTTCTAGACATTAGTTTAATTATATCAACAAATACAAGGTTGAATACACGAAGGTAAATATGTTGGAATAAAATCGAATTATCAATTTTTTTATTTACTGATATTTCAAAAGATATTTTTATGTCGATATAAAAATGTTACAATAGAAACATATAATCCCCCCCCCCTCACAGACAAAAAAGTAAATAAATAAGGAAACAGAAAATTAAATTAATATGAAAACCTTTTATGCTGACAAATGTAATCTAGTTGCAAACAATTAGTAATTCAATTTAATACCAATGATGTGGCTGAATGATAAGCGCCGGGATCTCCTAAAGGCCTGCTTTTTCTTCGACGAATGTAGAGAAAGGTTTGGGTCAGATTCTCTTGAATGAATGAATTTTGTAAATATTTCATAAAAGTGAACCTGCATTTAAGTTGTTATTTTGATTAGTTTCTTTTTATTTATATACAGGGTGTCCCGTAATTATAGAGAAATTTTTATAGAAGTGATAGCATATCTCCAGAGATACAAAGAAGTTCATATATTTAGGAATAGCTTAGTAAGATTTATAGAAGGGACCCCGAAATGTTCCCGTGAGAGTACTTGTAAGCGGCTAAACTAAGATACGTTCTGTAGCTAATGACATAGTTAAAAGCTCCTCATGCGCCGGTATTCGAATCCATAATCTTCAGGTTATCAGGAGTAGTTTATTCCGAAAACAGTACATTTTCGAGCTTTAAAACTCAGGTCCGTTATTTTTTTTTTTTTTTGATAACTCATTCATCAAAATTTATTATTAACGAGAACCTAAAATATATACCATAGTATTACATTACATATAATGTAGATAGAAAATAAACTGAATAGAAATAAGTAAATTAAGAACTCGTAAGCCGTTGAAACCGCTAAATTCCATCGAAGAGTTTAAGAACGGTCGGATGGAATCCATATGATGTGCTCAGCTACGAGTTCATTAACTTGCACTTAATTCGAGTCACTGTTGATAAAATCTCTTTTCCAATCATCCTAAAAAATCATTTCCTGATAATAAAATAGTGCTGTAAAGAAAGAAATAATTAAAAACAGAAAGAGTTAAAGATAAGAAGAATCTAGTAAAGCCATTATTTCGAAAATGATGAAGATGGTATTTCAGTTTTTTATTTTCAATTTCCCTACAAAAAAATGTAGTTAACGTATTGTTTATTGCTGACTTCACGTGTTCGAGATCAGTTAAACGTGATATATTGTTTTGCAGGACGTAAAGTCTCGTAACGTGGTGTAATAACACCAAGTAATTGGGTATGGCTTATTGTTAATCTCAATCTTCTCTATCGTAAATCATTTTTCATGTTAAGTTTTATCATATAATTGATTTTTTTTCATTTACCATACTTTTTAACGGACCTATGAAATATTGATAATCATTCGTACATGACCAAACCTCGTAAATTATTTAACACTTTAACGATCACTGATTTAGAATAGAATAGAATAGAATAGAAAAATCATCTTTATTCTGGGACTAGGTCCCTTTAGAATAACAGTATTGTTCATATATATTAACTACAAATCTGGTCAAAAGACTTATTACAATGAATAATAACAAAATACATGTAATACATTAAGTATTAATTAAGCTCTTAGGATAAATTAACGAGGACAGTTGGGTAATAGGGGTTCAGTATTACAATATTGGAGCTAAAATAATTGCATAATAATCACTGAATGAAATTAGAAAGGAAAGTAAAATCTAGTTTATAGGTAAAGCATTGTAGTGATGGAATATAAAAATTAAAAAAATAATAATAACTGTTAATATGTAGGGAAAGAAATTGTAAAAACTAAAACAAAAAAAATATATAAAAAAACAAATAATGATATACATATTTTCCCTAAGATATTTAAGTGATTATGCGTAAAGATTAGGAGAAGAGAAAATAAAATAAAGTATATATATACACATAGCGAGAAGTATGTTGAAGATAATTAGAAATAAAATATATTTCACTGAAATACATTCCATGAATAACAAATTAGAACTTAAGAAAAAAAAAATTTTATCTACTCACAATGCTTAGTGAGTGGTGATGAAAATTCACGTTCAACACAGAATAAAACAATAAAAAATAAGAGAAAAAAAATAATGTTTAAAGAAAATTAAATCCTTATAACATAGTATGTATTTAACCAGCGTCTGATTGAATTGTGAAGAGGAATTGGAATAAGAGGGTTTTAAAGGTGGATAAGGATGATGCATGGCGGATTTTTAGTGGGATGGAATTCCAGAATGCAGTGGAACGGACAACGAAGGGATGTTTAAATGATGCAGATCTGTGGAAAGAAGTGTAAAGGTCAGAAGGACGAGATCTTGTGGAGAGGGTGTGGATAGATGATTTGAATTGTAGGAGATTGTATGCGTAGGACGGACGTTGACTATTGATTATTTGGTAAAGGAATGTGCCTAGGAAATATTGTCTTCGGAAGGAAGGGAAGAGCCATCCTAATTCAGCATAATGGTGCGAAACACGGGAATACCTCAGGGCCCCTGTGACAAATCTTACGAAGGCATTCAAAATTCTTTTCAGTCTCTCCCCGAGTTCTGCCGAGAGGCCACCGTACACCACGCAGCCGTAATCAAGGTGGGGAAAGATGAGGGAAGTTACTAGGAGTCTACGTGTGGAGATGGGTAGGAGATGGCGGAAGCGATGGAATAGTTTCAAGGTACCAATTGACTGTCGGGTAATGTGAGCAATATGGTGTTTCCAGGATAGGGTTTGGTCTATGAAAATGCCTAGGTTTTTTACTGAGGAGGTGAAGGTAATGGGATGGTCATTTAGGTACAGTATAGGTACACATTTTTTACAGATTCATTTACAGATTTACACTAGCTTTTTTCCCGGAATCAATACATAACTTCGAATTACCTGTGAAGAAAGAACAATATGGCTATCATGAAAATATGTATCACTTTGAATTGGATTCATCTTTTTAATATCGTCAAAAAAATGCCTGGAATTTAATTTCATATCACGCATCGTCTTCCTCACATGAGATATTCCAATCAGTTTTCAAACAAGGGAAAATACGACCATAATTTAAAGTAAACCATAAATATACGTAAAAAAACAACAGTGGTAGTATATTGTATAATTTTTTGCAATAACGCGCCTATTTTTTGTTTATTTTTTTTTAAATTAATCGAAAAATGATTATATACACGTAATAAATAACTACCAAAGGTAAAAATAGGGAAATAAAATTTAATTAATATTCCTATGGGCAATGACGGGGCGATGTACGACCACATCCTTTTTTTTTTTTTAATTATTTTTAGAGTAGCGCAGGGTTCTCCTGGAGTTCCCTTGCCTGATTGTATATAGGTATGCATGTGTTGTTTTTTTTTCTTAGTTTTAATTTTCTTATTATTTAGGTTATTTTATTTTATTGTATATTGTATATACTTTTGATTATTATTTTGTTCTATTTATTTTATTTTTTTGTACATATAGTGTGAATGTCATCCTACCTCACTATAACCAATTTCCAACAGACAGATTGTTATAATACTCAATAAAGAAATTTTTTTTTTTTATTTGTTTATTTAGAAATATTACATTCTGTCACATCAAGGACATTTA
Organism: Nezara viridula; assembly: GCA_928085145.1. Taxonomy (NCBI): domain Eukaryota; kingdom Metazoa; phylum Arthropoda; class Insecta; order Hemiptera; family Pentatomidae; genus Nezara; species Nezara viridula. The sequence continues at coordinate 8,182,338 of OV725082.1, forward strand.
TAATAGTGATCAGAGAAAGCACACTCACACTCTATTTACAATAAAAAAAAAAATAAATAAATAAAAAATAATAAAATAAATAAATAATACAGAAACTTAATAATAATAGATACAATAAAATAAAATAAAAATAAATACAATAAAATAAAATAAATGTATATAAACAAAAGAACTAACCTAATCATACACACTCGGGCTTGAGTGGAGGATCTGGCCATTGCCAAAACTCCAATAGATGCTTATTTACAAAAGGTCTCTGGGCCACTGCCGCTTCAACCTTCGAGGAGGATTGTAAGGATGGGTGGTGCTGGATAGAGATTGTGCAAGGGGATTTGGATGATAGGTAAGGTTTTGGTGAAATTTGGAGAATTTTTCTGGAATAAGGTCTAGGACAAATGGGATATTAAGGTCATGGTGTAGGATTTTGTTATTTACATAGAACGGAGCATCAACTATTGTTCGAAGGACTTTAGATTGAAAGGATTGAATGCGTTTGATGTTAGAAGCTTTTGCTGTCCCCCACAGTTCAAGTCCGTATGTCCATATAGGTTTCAGTATTGTCTTGTAGATAAGTAATTTGTTTTCAATAGAAAGTTTGGATTTTCTGTTTAGTAGTCTGTATAGCTGGCCGTATCGTCGGTTGAGTTCTTGTCTTTTGAGTCTAGTATGTGGGTTCCACGTTAGTCTTCGGTCTAAATGAAAGCCAAGATACCGGACTGTGTCTGAGTAAGGAAGCTGGATGGAATTAAAGTGTACTGGTGGACAGGAACTGCGTCGGAGTGTAAAGGTAATATGTTGGCATTTAGATTCATTAACTTTAATGCGCCAGTTATTACACCAGTGCTCAATCAAGGTGAGGTGGTTTTGGAGATTTAAGGATGCTATGTTGGGATCAGAGTTGGATGATAAGATTGCGGTGTCGTCAGCGAATGTTGCAAGAAAAGTATCGGGATGAACAGGGATGTCAGCAGTAAAGAGGATGTAAAGCACGGGACCCAAGACGCTGCCTTGGGGAACACCGGCTTTAACGGAGTAGATATTGGAAAATTCTGTTCCACAGCGAACTCGGAAGGAGCGGTCAGAGAGGTAGGATCGGAGGACTAGGTACAAGGACTGAGGTAAATGGATTTTAAGCTTGAAGAGCAGTCCGGAGTGCCATACCCGGTCAAATGCCTGTGCAATGTCCAGAAATGCACCCGAACAGTATTCCTTGTTTTCTAGGGCTGAGGAAATATGATCAACAACTCGGAGTCCTTGTTGAACAGTGGAATGTTGGGAGCGAAAACCAAACTGATGGGAAGGAATATTTTGGGATTCTATAATGGGTAGGATTCGTTTCAAAAGGATCTTTTCAAAAATTTTTGAAAGGATTGGGAGTAAGCTAATTGGTCTATAGGATGTTGAGATATTGGGAGGTTTGCCTGGTTTTTGGAAAAGGATAATAGTGGAGTGTTTCCATAGCAGAGGAAAGTGGGTGGTGCGTAGGATACAGTTGTAGATATATGTAAGGAATATGACTGCTTTGGATGGAAGTTGTCGAAGGATTTGAGGGGTAAGGAGATCATGTCCAGGAGCTTTACGGGGGATTAATTTTTTTAATTGAAATTTCACTTCGGAAGGATGAATAGCTTTTGGGGGCAAGGAAAGTGGGATTGGTGATGTAAGGAATTCTTCTACTGTTACGGTGTGGGCAGGATGGGATTCCGGATGTGAAATAAATGTATTGGATAGGTGAATGGCGAACTCCTCAGCCTTATCTTCGTCAGATGCTGCCCAGGAGCCATCATCTCGTCGGAGGGGATGGGAAATGCGGTGAGGATTTAAGATTTTGGTAGTGGTTTTCCAAAGGGAATTGTCGCGAGAAGAAAGGGAGGATAGGTCGGAGTTGAAGGAATGTGATCTGAAGGTGGCTAATTCCAGTTTTAATTTTTTGCAGTAATAATTATAGGAGCAGCGGTCGGTAGGATGTCGGGTACGTTGCCACAATAATCTGGCACGGCGTTTGGTTTGGATTAGGTCAAGGAGGTGTTGGGGTAGAATGGTCTTTTTAGGAATTCTGGAGGAGTCTTTTGGAAAGGAGGCAGTCCAGGCGGCTTGTTGGATTGTGATAGTAAAGGAATTTACGGCACTATCAAGGTCATCGGGAGTTTTGAGGGATATGTTAAGATCAATTTTATCGGAGATGATTTGGCGGAAAAGGTCCCAGTTAACTGGGCCCCTAATAAATGACGGTGGAGAAGGTTTGGGAACGGGTTCAAGTGAAGCATTAAGGATTAGAGGACTATGGTCAGAGGAAAGTTCATTTAGACGTGTAATGGAACAGTTGAGGGGACTTAAGCCGCTGTGGATAAAGAAATCAAGAAGATCAGGATTACGGTTGGGATCTGTAGGCCAGTAGGTAGGAGAGTTGGGGGAAAGGAGATGAAAATGTTGGAAATTGAGTGCAGACAGCAGAGTTCGGCCACGAGTATTCGTGGTTCTGGAACCCCATTGTTGATGTTTGGCATTTAGGTCTGCACCCAAGATGAAGTGATGTCCTAAGGAGTCGAGGAGAGAACGGAATTGGGCATTGGATATGGATCGGTTAGGAGGGCAATACGCTGATGCAAGGGTAACCGGAAAGGAAAAGGTTTTTATCACGATAGCGGTGGACTGTAGGAAATCATGTGTAGGTAACGGGAGTAGGTGATGGGAGAGGGATTGGTGTACAATGACAGCAGTACCGGCATGTGCTTTTCCGTCAGGGTGGTCAGTACGATATGTCAGGTATTGTGGTATTTTGAAGTGCTGTTTAGTGGTTAGTCGAGTTTCAGTAATTAGTGCCACGTCAATATTTTTGTCAAGTAATAATGTAGTTAGTTCGTTTGTGTGATTTCTAACACCATTCGCATTCCAAAGGAGAATGGATAAAGGTTTATTGGAAGTCATTTAAGGATTTTTCGCGGGAGGGATAAAATGTGATACAAGATTGGTGAGAAGAGATATCAAAGGAGTAACAAGGGATCTGAATTCGGAGAGGAAAGATGTAAGTAAACTGGTGAGATCTGTGGTATTTGAGGGAGGAGGAATGCGGGGAAATTGTTGATTAGGTGAAGTTTGATTAGGATGTTGAGGGTGGGGTTGAGAATTTTGAGGTATGTGTTGTTGTTGCGGCAGGGTCTCACAATAAGTAACATCATTCTTACCTCCTAATAAGTGTGCAAAAGACACCGTTGGGTCAATTTTTTTTGAAGGTCCTCTTCTTGATGCGTTAGGTTCTCTTCTTGATGCCTCTGCTTCTTCTTGGGTCCGGGATTTTTGATATCTTGATTTAATATTCTTGTAGATCTGACAGCCTTTGTAGTTCGCTGGATGTCCTTCAAGGCACAATGCACAAACTGCAGGATCCCGTTTCGGTTTTGTGCACTCCCCGGATTTGTGCTGCTCTCCACATTTCACACAGCGCGGCAGATGATGGCAGTAAGTCCTGGTATGGCCATATGCCTGGCAATTGTGACACTGTACGATTTCCCTCTTAGGATATGGCTTCTCTACTATAACACTTGTGTAGTATATTCTTCTTATTTCGTATATTTTTTCGATCCCTTGATTTGGCTCCAAATCTACGAAAAATAAGGGTAGAGGAACTTTTACTCCTGGCTGTTCTTTACTCTCCTTCTGTACATTTGTAATCTGGCGCACTATGAAACCTGAAGTTTTCAATTCTTCTTCTATTGCTTCGGTTGGTGTTGAGGGGTGTAGATTTCTTATGACTACCCTCAAAGCTCGATCTTGCCGTAATTGGTACGTATGAAAATCCGCGTTGGTTTCCGTTAGATACTTCACAATTTTTCTGTAGGTTTCAGCTGTATCTGGTGATATCTTCGTGTCCTTTGTTCTGCTTAGACATGAATAGCTTCCAGAGCCTGTTATTTTGTTCAGTTGTGAGCATAGTAACTGAAAATTGCTTATGTTTTTAACGAATATGGGTGGAGGTCGGGGATCTCTTGGTATTGAAGCGGCTTCCATCACTTCTTTATCATTCTGAAGCACCTGATAGGGGTTAGGGGTGAAAAACGGAGATTGTTCGGTTATCTCTTGTGAAGATGTACCTGGTTGATGCTGAAGTTCTTCAATTGTTGGTTTTGATGATGTTCCTAATAAAGAAATTAAAAAAAAAAAAAAAAAAAAAAAAAAAAAATTATTTTTAAAACTTAAATATGCAAGGTACTTTTTCAAAGATTTTTTTTTTTATCTTTCAATATTATCTGTTGATAACTGTTGACAATCAGCAGATGGTCTGATTAAAGTATGGGGTCAAGTATGGGGAAGGATAGCACCCAGCGGTATCTCTTGTCTGGCTTGAATCAATTACCATGGTCTGTTAAGAAAAGAGATCTCTCATCCAGTGCCTTTTTGGTTCTCTCCTCGTATTGGTGGTCATGTCAGCTGAAGCCATATCTCTGATTAGTATTTTAGTATGTCCGTGTAAATTAATGTGAAATCGTTTGTATGTGTTGGTCAACTGTAGTTATAAGTCGTAATATTTTTTATTGTAAAGTTTGAAGTTTGTGTAATTGAGTATTTTGTGCTATATCGTATATGTGTAAGGGTTAAGTCCATATTGGTTTAAGTAAGAATATATATGTATGTAGTTTCTGTCTCAGTTCGAGTTTCGAAGATTTAGAAAAACAATGAGAAAAGTAGTTTGAGTTGTATATTGACGATCTTCCATTTCACTTTGATTTGTGGGCTTTTAACAGTATATTTGGTGCAATTAGAAAGATTCACTCAAATTTGGACGTTAAAATTTTAAGGAAGTTTGTGAACTATTTTTCATATCATAGATAATATATGATACACAGTCGGTTTATTAAGATTTTGATTTCCAAAGTTTTAACCCAAAATTAGTGCTGGTAGCATTTATTAACTGATCCTTAAGCTTGGCTGAAAATATTGGAAATAAAAATCTTGAAACCTTACTGCGTCTTGACTGACGTTCATTCATAAAACTCGTGTAAATAAAAGTTGTAACATAAAAAAACTAAGGTGTATGGTTTATTCCAAAAGATACAAATGAAAACATCAACAAGGCGAGATTAATTATATAAAATATAAATTATAAATAATAGCTCATTATTATACATAGGATGAAATGCTGAACAATTCCCTCGCTTACAGTATGCAGGCCCTATTTTTAGTTTCTGAGATATTTTAATCCATATCTTCAATAAAATTCGTTATAATTTGGTTTTCGGCACTATTTTTTCTCTTTTTGCCTCACTAACACGGCGTCTCGTTTATAAATCTATACATTTTTTTTAAGAATGGCTCATTACAAAGAAGATGAAATGATGAATACTTCTCTTGCTAACAATATGCGGATCCTATTTTTAGTTTTTAAGATATTTGAATCATATGCAAAAACACTTCAATTAGTCGACTCCAGCTGATTTAATCCGAGCGTTACACATCGGAGATCTGACGGCTCAATCTAATTCACTCTCCACAAAAAAAAGTGTCAAACGCGTCTAAAGAACTTTTCTATTCAAAAATAATTTTTTTCAGATCAGCACTGTTATCACGTCACACAAAAATGTGTTTATATAAGGCTGTTGTAAGACCAGTTCTTACTTATGGTGCCGAAACTTGGGCTCGCGCTGCCTCGATGAACAATAACTTGAGAATTTTTTTAACGAAAAATATCAAGAAAGATTTACAGACCGCTGAGTCCAATACATGAAGGATTTGCAGTGATGTGGTCCAATTAATAAAATCACGTTATATCGATTGATAGGTCACGTGATCAGAATGCCCACCAATAGAATGCCGAGCAGGTTAGTTGATGGCAAAATTATCGGCAAAGAAGAGTTGGTCGGCCACGAAGACGATGTATCCAGGATGTGGAAGAGGACTTCAAAACACGAGGTGTAAGTAGAAGGCATATGACCGTGACGAATAGGGTGGAATTGTTAAGGATTAAAAAACAAAACAATTTAATTAAAATATTGTTAACATCCAAAATGAAGAATAATTTTCCTTTCAATAAGTGACAGTGAATAATGGAAGGTGTAAATTTACAAAGTATCCTTTGTAAAGAGGCGTCCGACTAATTTAATAACACCAATATTAATTTATAATTTTAATATAGAGGGCGTCTCAGTTGTTAATGGTTGGAGGGTGTGATTTTAACTGAACTCTGTGAACCCTGCGGGGTTATTATAAAAAAAAAAAATTCCAACAAATAAGTTCATTTGATGATAGATCGATTCCGAAAGAGTTAAGACCAATTTTTTTTTTTTTTTTTTTTTAAGATGTCACAGTTTTTATTGAATAAGAACGAATTGCTTAAAAATGTTGAATGTATTCTAAAGATATTTTCTTTAGATATGAGTTATAAGATATAAATTATTTCCACGCCGTAAAGGCCTGAACTTTGGACCAAAACGTCGGCAAATATAAAAATAAATATAATTATTTATTTTTACTATTTATTCTTATCCATAGTTATTCTAAAGATAATTAAATTCTAAGCACATCATCTTAAAGCAGACAACTTTTTTTTTTGAGAAAACATTGTTTAAATTTACTGAGGTCAAAGATAATAGCCATTAAGGCGAATTATTTCACGAATCGGGATTACAAAAATACGCTGTTGGGATATGGGTACAGTTACTGCAGCTGTACAACGACCGTATTAAAGTCACATTTATCATTGAACTTAGTAAATTTAAACACTGTTTTGGTTTATTATAATGAACCATTGTGATTGAACAAAAAATTCAAAAACTTAACCCTCCTCTCTCAAAATTTGAGGTTTCACGTTTCAGGATACGTAGAAATCGAAAAAACGAATAAATCATTTTTTGTCCACCCGTCGTCCGCGCATTTTATCCGAAAATGCTAGGGTCATCGACATTTGATCCTCCTTAAGCGACATTTCTATCCGCCTTTTCCTTTCAAGATGGCGACCAAAAAACCTCCGTTGATATAGACTGTAACGCTTAAATGAAAATACCGATTTTAATAAAACTTCGCAAAAGTCTTCTTCTCGATGCCCTTTAAAATTATCTGCATAACATACTTCAACCGAAAGAAGCTGGAAAAAACTTACGAGGGATAGTAAAATTAGATTCCGAATAACTCAAAAAGTATACACTTTTGGTCGACATGTGATGTTTCAAAGTATTTAAATGTATTTAAATTTCCTAAAAAATGAAGAAAGTTTCATCGAAATTAAAGCACTATTATTGAAGATATCACGATTTTTAAATATTTTTGGTTTATTATTTTCAATAATGAAACATTGTGATCGAACAAAAAATTCAAAAACTTTACCTCCCTCCCGTCAATATTTGAGGTTTCACGTTTATTTTTTAATTGTGTACTTTACGATAATGTAATTCCAATTTTATTAACTTGAACGGTTTTTGAGAAACACGTTCTTATTTAATAAATACTGTAATTTATAGATTGACAAAATTAAGCATAGCAACAAATAATAGAATAAAATGCTTTTTTTTTTCATATTCTTTTGAAGCTGTACTATTGTAACTATGTATATTTTTTTTCAGGTTTTAATATTTCTTTTTTTTTTTAATATTTTATTTATATATTTTTCCTCAAAGTATTTCCTGTAAAATTTAACAATAGAAACTACTTAACCAGAAAAGAGTTTAGAAAATGTTCTTGTGGTAGATAAGAAAAATCAGAAGAGAATTAAATAGACTGAAGAAATAAATGGGCAAGGATTTACTAGACCCTTCTCCTGTATTGTTTATTTTATTCCTACCATAAAAAGTTTAAACTTTCATAAGTTTTATTAAAAAAGCTCCGCAGTCTATTATATTAGAAAACAATGGAAAAGAAAAAGGAAGGAAACAAAATAAAAAAGATATTTTTTACACATAAAAGGAAAGTATACCTTGGATAGACAATTTTTCTGTTGATTTTACATCGAAAATAAATTAAAACTTCATTCTATCTTTCGTGCAATTATTTTCAATAGTTCCAAACGTTCGTGACTCACTTATTGAACATTCTAAACTCGCACAAACATTACTAACAGACAGGGTCGAAAAGGCCGTAGCATTTTAATCAAATTTTCAACCTAAAAGACAGATAGATTTTAGATTTTAGGAGCATTCGAACCCATCAAAAATATTTTAAATTTCATCGCATTTTAAGAAAATTTTCTCTTCGCCTCGTTAAGATACAATTTTCAATAATAGCGTATTACAAAGAGGATGAAATGCTGAACATTTCTCTTTTACAATATGCAGATCTGAATTTTGATTTCTGAGATATTTGTATCCACATCTTCAATAAAAATAGTTATCATTTGGTTTTCAACACTATCTTTTTCCCTTTCCACCTCTCTAGCACTGCGTCGCGTAAAGATACAATTTTTAATAATAGCTTATTACAAAGAGAATGAAATTCTGAACATTTCCCTCGTTTACAATATGCAGATCTGAATTTTAGTTTTTGAAATATTTTTATCCACATCTTCAATAAAAGTAGTTATCATATTGTTTTCAACACTATCCTTTTCCCTTTCCACCTCTCTAGCACTGCGACGCGTAAAGATACAATTTTTAATAATAGCTTATTACAAAGAGAACGAAATTCTGAATAATTCTCTTACTTGCAGTATGCAAATCGTGTTTTGAGAGTAAACTGATTAAATCATTTTTGCATATTGATCAAATATCTCAGAAACTAAAAATCGGATATAAGTACATTAAGCCTTTTAGGCTATATACACGGTGGGCCAGACTCCTCCCTCTACCATGCACTCCCTCCCTCACCCCATATATCTATAAATTGCATATCATTGTGTTCCTAGTAAATATTTATTTAAAAAAAGTCAATGTTCCAGCAAAAAAAGTGAACGCACTGTTTCCAAAACATGGCGGATTGACGGCTTTGACTTTAGTTAGCTTTTCGGTCACTGAGATTCAGCTGTTGGCTTAATTTCATCATTATTATTACGGGATTTTTCTCGGGTCAAAGGGTGAGGACAAGGGATTAATGGCAGAGTTAAAATTCTGTCTTATATATTACTTTTTGCAATGCCACTTCAGAGCACTTAAGAGTGTAATGGCTAGTATCTTACTTTACAATACTAAATTGTCAGGTTCAGTACCGGGTTTTCATCATTGTCTTTTTTTTTGTATATTAAATATTATAATTTTAGATTTATATAAATATAAATTTTGGCCTTGTGTAATATAATTTTAAAACAATTAAATTAACATGTGGGTTAATTACATTTTCATTAAATAATAATAATTAATTATTTTAATAACAGAACAGCCCTAGAACATTGTAAATTTAATTCATCAATTTGAGGTTGTTTTCCTTTTGTTTAATGTTTATAGTAATATTTTATTTCTCTCATTCGTTATTATTTTGTATCAAGAGAAATATTATTAATTTATTATTTCATGTATTAATATGTAGCATTTCATTTCATTTGTTTTTTATTTTCAATATGTTTATATTTTCTGCTATTCCGCTTTTTTATACATATTTATCCTCAATGGATTTATTTTTTTTTTAATATATTAACAATTAACAATTAATTAATTAATAAGGCAATAACCAGTGCCTGTGGATTTGATAGAGCAGATTTGGTGGTGCACTTTTGATCGCCCGCTGCCTTCACTCGGCAACGGGAACTCGTTTGTTATAGTATATTTTTCAAACTCGAGATACAAAAACTCGTTTTAGCTCTATTTTTTTATTGTCTTGGTCCCCAAGTCCGATAAGGCAAAACGAAATGAGCGATCATTTGTTGATTTTGTTTTCAATTTGTGAACTCACCAAAAAATATTGATCGACTTAGACTACACACACAGGACACTATACTTGTTAGCTTTGGGGTCGGACAGATATTTTCATTAGTGTGCGGGACGGGACAGCTTTGCAACCAGCTGACAGCTCGGAGATAGTTCAACATGCCAGGACTTGTAGTTGAAGACAGTTGCCTCCAGCTGTGACAGTCAGTTTGGTTCTGGAATATGTTTGTTATATGTTATATGGGATATGTTAAAGCACCAACATATCGTGTTAACTGCGGATACGGCAGTAATGTACAATTATATGATTAAGGGGATTCACTAATAAGCAAATTAAAAAATAAAAACCTGCTAAAATAATATGGACCATTAATGTTTAAGTATTTTTTTTTTTAAATTAATCTCTATTATACAGTGTGTCTCAGTTCTTAATGAGAAAACTCTGGGATGTTATTCTAGACAAAAATAGTTTATTTGATGCATGGGACTCTTCAAAACAGAAAGGTAGTTAAGACCGATTTTGTGTTTTTAAGTGAATAATTCTTTAGACGCGTTTTGTGGAGAGCTAATTAGATTGATCCGTCAGATTTCCGAAAAATTAACCCTCAGGTAAAGTCAGTTACAATCTGCTGATTGAAATGTTTTTACATATGGATTAAAATATTTCAGAAACCAAAAATTCGGGCCTACATACTGTAAGCAAAGAGACTGTTCAGCATTTTATCCTCTCTGTAATATGCTATATTTCAAAATTGTATTTTAACGCGACGACGCACGAAAGGACGAAAAAGGAAAAACTCAGAACAGACATAATCGAATGTAACCGAAAATAAATTAAAAAGGAACTAGTAGACCCTTGGGAAAAATTCGCACAGCATATTGATATCAAATGCCAAATAATTAAGAAAATAAAATAATGCAAAACATATCAGAAGACAAAGAAATCAATTGTTACTTTATCGATAAATATAATCGACGAAATATTAAACTTTCATTATTATTTGGAACCAACATGTTTACAAATTTCAATAAGCTGTACTTTTGCTAAAAGTAGTCCGATTTCGATGATTTTTTTCCATATAATCATGGGCATAACTAAGGGAAAAGTGTGTAATTTTTTGGTCATTCGCAAATAAAGTTTGTTTCCTTTTATAACTTGTTTGCCTGAAGGAGAAGGAAGCCTTCGAAATTGGTGGCTCAATCTTGTGATTTGGTGAAGAATTAACGATGATATGGCTTACCGATCAAAAACAATGACAGTACTACAATTAACGTAAAGTTGTGTGGATCCCTATGGCTTGCGTTATCTCAAAACCAGTACGTTTTTGGACTTAAAAACGCAGTATGCGATAGGCCCGAAGGAACTATCCGGTTCTTGATGTACGCATCAAAATCTTCAAGATCCAATTTGTCCCGTATCGATCAACAGACCTACCACCGTTCCAGTATTGAAGCCTAGTAAAATGTTTGTATCGACTTTATTTATTTTAGAAAGAAAAACAAAAGTGGAGAATACGATTCGCTAGCCCCCGTGAAATTCTGAATCCAACGGTACCCCATTCATGGCATGACAGGAACTTATGTTTGGTACAAAACCGATTTCGAGCCTTACTGTAATAATATATTTGGGATGGCATAGGATAACCGCAGAGAGCAAGTAATTCTTACGCGCCTGCGTATAGGTCATACACGCCTTACTCATGGCATACATTTAGACTATCTTGTGACTTGACAAACGATCTACACTTCATTTTACAGGACAATATGAATGACATTGATAAATTTACTTTCTTTTCTGAAATGTACTAAACTTGAAAATACAATCTAATTCTCAATGAAAATAAGGCAATAATGACACTGGTGATTTAAGCCTTAAAATAAAATAAAAAAGGGAAACTCACCACATCTATCTAAATGTATCTAAATCTATATTTTGTTTTTAGAACTCCATAAACTAGATAACCTCTTTTATTGGTACCTTGTGGAGTTCGTGGAGTTTCCTAGAATATTTTCAGTTTGTATAATATATATTTTTTACTGTTTTTATTGATTAGTTCAATTGAAAAAAAATAATAGATTTAGCCGACGTCGCGAATTTTCCCTTACTCGTAACAGTGTGCGCCGGGTCAGGTAGGCGAAAAAAGAAAAAATATTATTGAAAACCAAATGTTAACGAGGTTGGTTGAAGATATGGATTACAATATTTCAGATACTAAAAATCGGACCTGTATACTGTAAGCGATGGAAATGTTTGACACGTCGTATTATTAATTTCACCTTGGTGTTGTTACACTTATATCGTGTGATCACACAACTTAGTTTTTTTTTTTAAATTGGTATCGTTTTTTATTAAATAATAAGGAATTGCTCAAAAACTGATCAAGAAATTAAAATATCAACTGCGCCATCGTAAAGTAGACAATTTTTTTTTTTTTGACAAAACTGTGATCAAATTTAATAAGGTCAATGATAAAAGGAACTTTCAGGAGGTCTAATAAAAATGGATGTCACCGGTTTTAAAATCAAACGCCTTAAATAATATTATTAGGCATCAGATTTTTTTATTGAAAAATAAATAGATAGATGTAATAATAATTCTGTTTTTAAGTAATATGAGCCTACAAACTCAAAAGTTAAACTATCAGGGTGAAAAATAAATATATTTTTATGCAATAAATATATTTATAAAAAGCCGAAAAGTTATAATAAAATTTGAATTTATATACATTTGTTTTAAACGAAAGATTGTGAGATTAAAAGGGTTTTAGTACCTACGTAATCATATATAAATTAAATATAGTAATTTTATAAATATACTTAAATATTTATATTTATAAATTACCAAGATTATAAGGCTAACAGTAAAATAGATTTGAAATCCAAACTTATAAACAATTTTATATAAACTTATACGGATGGATGAAACAAACCGATTGATTCGGATCATACTTCAATGACGTTTGGAACGATAAATAATAAATAAAATAAAAAAAGAGGCTTAGGTTTAGATTTATTTTAAAAAACAGTTGAGAATAGAAAGACTATTTGTCATATTTGGTTTTGAAACGTAAAGATGAATAGACCCGGATAGTGAATTAATGGCGAAACGTACAATTGATAGCTGGCTCGAAGAATAATGATTTTCTGGGTTCTATATTATCTGCCGGGTTATGTCCCAGTATTGTCAACGGGGTTTGTTTTAAATAATAATTTATTTACGATTTATAATAAACAGGAAAAGAATGTGAGAATTAATTGTCATTACTTACAAAAAAAAAAAAGAAAAAAAAAAAAAGAAATGCGAATGGCGTAGATGAAAAGAACACTGATCTTCCAATGCTCAAAGTCCGGGGTTCGAATCCCGGTTCATTATGTATTCGACACAACATTATTTATTCTGTTACATCAGCTGTGGGATGACCCTGGAATCATGAGACCCTTCTGGGGCACACCCAGCCTCTATAATGTGGGCACCTTTATTAAAATAATTAATTAAGGGAGAAAACCTGGCGGTTGAGCGTGATCTCAGTCTAATCAACTCCTTGTACAACCATTGACTAAAAAACATTACTTTTCCTAAACAGTACTGAACCCAAAACCTTTCAGGGATTGTAATGGTAGTAATATGATTAGAATATTTTAAATTTTTGTATTAATCCTTAACGTAGCTCTGATTTATTCAACAAAATTTTTCTTAGTTTTATTTATTTATAATAAATAGGTGATATTCAACTTATGGGTCATTTTACACAGTATTTATATTTTAGCTATTACACAATATTTACGGTAACAAACAATAAAATTATATATGAGTTAGACAAAAAAAACTTCTTTTGTGACATATAATTAGTATATTTGTCACTTATCCTAGTGATCGTAAAATATTTCTGTGTTTTATTGTTACAATTATTTTCTATAATATAATGACAATTATAAATATATTGTTACAATTGTTAACATGGATATGGTTTACCTGTTTATTTATTATTTTTATAAATAAATCATTGCAATTGTTTAAAAAAAATCAAAAAATTATCTTCCTCCCTTCAAAATTTGAGGTTTTACGTTTCACAGTGTGTTGAATTCGAAAATCTAACATAAATGTTTCGTCCGACCGCCATACTATCCTTTTCTTTGAGACTACTGGACCGATTTTTTTTTTAATTTGAATTTAAAGTAAGAGGTCACCCGAGGACAATCCTTCTACTTCGACATTACTATCCGCTGAAAAAGAAACTGAATAAAAGTGACAAGGGGTGGTAAAATAAATTTTCTAATAACTCGAAAAGTACATATTTTTTTTTATGTTGTAAGTGTTTTTTTTTTTTAAGTTTACGAAATTTCCTTTAAAAACAAGCAATTAAATCGGACATTTCTCTCAAAGATATGTTGTTCTAAATATTTTTCATCTCTTCTATCGCAAAGATTTATCCAAAGTTTTCCATCTTCAGGAATAAAATCTGATTTTACAATATATTGTATTGATTCTTATCTCTGAAAATGGCTGAAGAGGCGAACATTTAAATAAATTTAAAATAAAGTATTTTAATTATTCAGAAAAAAAAAGGAATTTTTTCTACTGATATTTATTAAAATCTCTTTCCCAATATCATATTTTATTTAATCGTATACAACCGGATACATTCTGATAAATAGTTAATCGAATAATTCATTCTTTCTTTTATAGTAGTTCCAATACTTATTATAGCCCGTGGTACAGACTTAAATATACTTTAAAAAGAGGGAACACTGTGGTTAGTTTTTGGTTTTAATAACTAAATATAAAAAAGTAAAACAAAAAAAATATATATTTTTTTTTTGGGTGGGAGTGGAGGAGGGTAACTTCTGCCTGAACTTTATTAACATTTTTATTTTTATTTTATTTATTTTACATTAAATTTTCCACATTGCAGTATCGCATCAAGCAAATGTGTTGCCGTTTATTCTGTCTTCTTTTATTCATGATACTTGTTTACATTGTCAGCAGGAGATCTCTAGACCACTACCTTTTTAGTCGTCAATGAGGCTTACCAGGTAACGTGGCGGGAGAAAGAGACAGAATGAGTGGGTTTGGATGATTGAGAGTAGAAGAATGAAATGTTGTGTACTTGTTGTGCATGTAGGATTTTACTTTTGGTGTGTTCATGTCTGTGTGTACGGTGTGATAAGAAATAAACCAAGGAGCATTGACGATTTTACGAAGTATTTTGGATTGTGTGGTTTGAATTTTGTTTATGTGTTTGTGTTTTGCGGAACCCCATAGTTCTGCACCGTTTGTCCAAATAGTTTTAGTATGGTGGTGTAGATTAGTCGCTTGTAAGAGTCCGTGGTATAGACCGATTTTTTTCAAATTATTAATATCCGGCTGAAACTTTGTAAATAGCTTCATCTCATCGTAATCTACAAATATTTCATTTACGAAAATCCTCGAAATTTGGACGTTTTCAATCTGGATATTGGCAACCTTAATCTAATTAATTAGGTACTAAAAACTCGTAAATACCCATTTACTTTCCACTTTAACCGTAGGATAACCTGAACACAAAGTTGAGAAAAAAGATGAACTTCAAAAATATTGAGCCGTTTGGCGTGACCTAAAATCCCAAATTGTCAAAATATTTTTGTAGGCCACCTTTTATTATCGATTTTGTAATCAAATTATCTTGCGATACAAGTGAAAAGTAAATAGATATTTACGAGTTTTAAGTACCTAATTAAATAGACAAAGTTAAAAACGGCCCAATTTCGAGGATTTTTGAAAATAAAATATTTTATGAAATGAAGCTATTTACAAAGCTTCAGCCAGATGTTAATAATTTGATAAAAAGGGTTCTGTACTACGGACTATTAGTATTTACTTATACTTATTAGTACTGAAGCAAATCAATATATGTGAGTTAAATATAGTGATATATTAACAACTAAAATATAAACCGTAGAGTGAAATACGAATTGGACGAGTGGATATCTAGAGGGACAGAAGTTGTTGGCAGTCGACTGCTGACAGCCGCTATCTTTTCCTTCCGACTGCCATTCGGTGCTCCTATATTGCTTTCCATCTCATCCTAGTATGTACAACTTATTAGGCCATTACACTGGTTAAATCCTATATACATCATATTTGCATATATCCAACGTTAATATCACATATTAAATGAGAGAAAATACAATAACGAAGTAAAAAAATCTAATGTGTCTTCCCACACGACTTTCCTACTCTATTTCAGAAAAGTTTGTATATCTTCACATGTGTCTATCAAGAAACAAAACAAAACTGAATTATTTTTACTTATTTATTTAATGAAAATTACTACTGTATAAACAATACAACAAGTAAAAATGCACACATTGGAAATAATGACATAAATAAACTTGAAGAGATACTGCCCAGTGGTAGCACTCCCTATTTAATTCTATTTGAGAAGATCACGTGGCCATCTTCTTTTCAGTCGCCTAGGAGGATCATCAGGAGTCGGGGAAGAAGCAAGGCTGGAAAGAAGTGGATTTGGATGGGACTGGAGTTTATCATGAAAGGACACAAAGTTTATCTGGCACGGGCTAAATCAGCGACATATGGAACATTAAGGTCTTTATTAAGGATTTAAAATTGGAGTTCATTTATTTTCCTGAAAATTCAACAAAGAAAAGATTTTAGTACGATTTATTAGATAAACTAAAGCAATGTAAACCGGCTTAAGATAGATCAGTTAAAAAATTTCAATACCCTCTAATATTGTTGATTAAAAACTTTTTGCCATAGCCTAATTTTGTCAAAAAATAATTACTGTTAAAAGTAGAGGGAATAGTGAAGCTTGTGTGATGCGGGCAACCGATTTTCTTAATTTCACATAGTTATCTTTTTTTCTCATTCACCGCTTTCTGACACCAGGATATGAAACCGTAATCTTACATTGGAAATTGAATATCTGTAACTTCGTTAATAGTTGTCCAAAATGAACGATTTTTATATAGTTGTGAAGGGATTTCATTACCTTTTGAAAAAACACTGTTTTTTTACTGACTCAGGCTCTGAAACGTACACTTAGAAATATCTGAAATATATACTTAGCGAGTTGGCCCCAAAACATTTTTCCTTTATTTATAATTTTTTTTCCCTGAATTTTCTTGTGAATATAGTCTAAGTAAAAAATTAAAAGGGCAATTATTAGAACATTATAGGATATTGATGAATCAAAATCGTTAAAGCCGTTTTCGCGATACAGTCAATAGGAAAACATGTTTTTCATTTATTGCGCAGCAGCTATTGGGCATTAAGCACCTACATTGTGTCACAGGCATCAGTAGTCAAAACTCTACAAAATAAAAAAAGAAACAACAAAATCGGTTCCATAGTTCCCGGGAAAATCTTGGCAAAGACAGACCAATGGCTAAAAATGTGTTTTTCGGACTCAGGAGGATCTGAAACGTATAGATCCGTCGAAAACCGCATATCAGAAATTTTTCCCAATCGCAATACTTTCCTTACCTAGTATATATAGGCAGGAAAAAAAAAAATTGACGATACCCTTTAATTCCTTATTAATTAATACGCTTTGATCCATTTTATAATAGTTTATTTGTATTATCTCCTTGAATTTCTTCCAATTAAAGTCCAGGAGCTCATTTTACAAAGCCCGACTGTACCTCAAGTATGAGTAATGATGAGTAAAAAAACAACGTTAAATTAGTTATTGCTCTCTAAATACCTCATTCTCGAAAAATAAGTTAATACAATTTTTTTTTTAAAAGCCAAATTTACAAAGGTAATCATGTAAATGTCGAAACTACCAAATGCACCTACTGTTTAAAACTGACTTTTTTTGTGTGGATTTCAATGTCCTATAAAATGTTATATTTTTTAATAGTTTTAGTTTTCAGGTTACTTTTACATTTCTTTTTTGTCATGAAAACTTCTTCAAGCACCCGTCAGATTTCCGAACCTTGAGTAAACTCAGCTATAGTGGACTGAAATGTTTTTACACATTAAATATCTCAGAGACTAAAAATCGGGCCTGCATACTGCACGCGAGGAAATCGTTCAGCATTTCATCTTCTCTGTAATAGGCTATAATACAAACTTGAATCTTAATGCGACGCCATAGTAGGGGGGGCGTAAAGGAAAAAACAGTGTCGAAAACCAAATTATAACGAGTTTTATAGGAGATATGGATTAAAATATCTCAGAAACAAAAATTGGACTAGCATACTGTAAGCGAAAGGAATGTTCAGCATTTCATTCTCTTTATAATGAGCTATTATTTATAATTTACATTTCATATTATTAATCTGAACGTGTTGATGTTTTCACTTAAAGTACACTTAAGTTTTTTTTTTTTGTATGTTGACATTAGAGATCTTGTAGATTTTTTTCCCTTGACCAGCCTTCTACGTCTGTCTTTCTTAGAGTACTTCTTCCAGGTTATCTGCATGCAGTTCTATTGTATCTCTGTTTATTCGATTCACCCATCTGTTTATTGGCCTTTCACGGTATCTACTACCTACTATCGAGATATATTTGTATGGATGACAAGTTTCATATCTTAACATCCCTCGCTTTCATATCATGAGATATTGATTGACCAGTCTCTGTAAGAAATTCCTTTATCCTCCGTATATACTCATATCAATACTGTCCTAATATTTTAAGGTTACATACATAGTTTAATTCAAATACAAGCACAACTTCACCAAGACTGAAACTCAATGAAATATGATGCTTAATTCAACCGAGTCAATGTAATCGTTTATCATTAGTTCGATTTCTATGTCATTTTTATTTATTTATTTTTTTTATTTATCTTAAAATAGGAATATACAACATAACCAATCAAGAACAAAGGGGGCTCAGGGTAGACGCTATGATAGGAAAGAGGGTGTCTGAGTTTGAGAAGCCATAAGAGGATTGTTGGAGTCCACAGGAGGTGGACCGAGTTGTGTAAATAGCTGTAACGTCTTGTCTCTCATCGAGCTACAATACTGCTAATACTTAACATCGCTATTACAACAGGAAAAGGAAGAAAATGAATTTAGCTGCAGGACTTTTTAATTGTAAAAGAAATTTTAATTAATTTAAATCAAGCTAAGGAAAAACTAAAAGAAAAAACTAAGTTGTGTGCTTTAGACCACACGATAGAAGTGTAAACATCAGTAAGGCGAGATTAATAATATGAAATATAAATTACAAATAATATCTCATTATAAAGACGATGAAATGCTGACCATTCCTGTCGCTTACAGTATGCAGGTCTGATTTTGAGTTTGTGAGATATTTTAATCCATATATTGAATAAAACTCGTTATTAATTCGTTTCCAACACTGTTTTTTTTTTCAATTCGTCTCTCTAATACGGCGTCCTGTTAAGATATACACAAATACAAAGAAGAGGAAATGCTGAACATTTTAAAGAGGAGCGTCCTTGTGTAATTCGTACTCAAATAAATTGACTAATTTTTAGTAAGAACAATCAGGTACCAATTTATCAAAAAAGACTCAACGAAACGCATACAAAATGAGTAGTGCAAACGTCTCACGTTTCCAGAATTGCAATTGCTACTTTAATTACAAAATCACTTACAAGAAGTTAGAATGAGAAAGCTTAAAATAAATAATAAAATTGGATATTCTTCAGGTATAAATTAGCTAAATTTCGTTTTGAAATCGGCATTTATTAATTATATACAGGAATCTATTTCAATAAATACTGATTTAAACAATATAATTTTTGAATAATATTATGCCACAATATTATGAAACTTTATTTAATTCCTTTTAAAAAAACAGCAAGAATAGATGAAAAATTAATATTGAATATTTAATAGTTGACTGTTGCATTATAAAGGAAGGAGATGGTCCGGGGTGGCGGTCATAAATAGGCTAAATAGTGACAAAACTATTAAAAATCAACGTTTCGAGCCAACTTTGCAGGTCTTCTTCTGGAAAGTGTGTTCAGCTAGAAGTTACACTTAAAACTAAACAGAATCTAGCTGTCTTGGTATCTTCAATTTTCTTAAAACGAAATTCCTGTTATAAGTGTAACTCCTAGCTGAACACACCTCCCTGAAGAAGACCTGCAAAGCCGTTGTTGTATTTTAATAACTATTTTTATTACAAACGTTGGCTTTTAATAAAATAGTTTTGCCACTATTTATGACCGCCAGCCCGAACCATCTCCTTCCTTTTCAAAATTAATATTATTTTTCGTTTTCCACTTTTCTGTTTAATTATTAATTTATTTGCTTATTATTATTTTATTAAATTATTTAGTAGATTCGTGATGATTTATATTATATAAATGTATAAAACTAGTCCTCATCTAGACATATTTCTTTTATTATTTACTTCATATAAGATAAAAATTGGTACTGTTTAAACATATATTATGAGAAGAACAACGACACAAGGGATTAAAAATATTTATTAATAAACCCTGACATTTCTCTCTTAAGTCGACCTTTAAAAAGTAAACTATAATTCATCCCAAGTTTATTTTATTTTTAATTTACATGTCAGTGCTAGTTCCAATGCAATGCCACTTACATAAGTTCCTAAATGTAGAAATAATGCAAAATAAAGCTATCTTTATCAGACAGAACTTTTGCAAGTTCACTCATTAAACGTTTAGAATGCTGTCAAGCTGTCGGATGCATTCAATGACAGCAACTTTTACTATCGCATTCGTGTCTACAAAACTTTCATCAATTGTCAACCTCTAGACAACTTCAACTTTAAAACAACTACTGAATTCAGGTGGACAATTAAATATGTCAGAAGGAAGTTACTTTCAGAATTCAAAGTTATTTATTCATGTGAAAAATGTAGTTAAATAAAAAAAATAGTAATTACCATTGTTGTTTATTTGTAGAATTTGATTGGTTTATTAGAATTTGAGAAGTTTTTCTCTAATCATAAATTAAAATACGACTATATGAAGCGCTCGTTATAAATCGTCGGTATTCTTTAACCTTTTCGGGGTTAAAAAAAAAAAACTGGGTCTTTTCTAATTTTAACACACCTGTAAATTTTCAATTAAATGATTCCAGTTAGGTTAAAACAGTTCCTCACACATGTTACGGAATTCCTAATTAATACTACAAACATATATTTTATCAAACTTGAATGAACTTTTATGAAACTAGAAATTCATTTAACGGTTATTTTAGAATAGAATAGAAAATAATTTTATTCTGGGACGAAGTCTCTTTAGAATAACAACAAAGTACAAAATTAAAGTATTATATCTTGCCTAAGTAAAAACAAACATGAAAAATAAAAATAAGGAAAAAAGTAAAGAAAATATTAGTTAAACATACTATGTACAAAATAAAAAAAAATCTATATACAAAACACTTGAAACCATGCCAAGACTCTTAAAACATTTTACAGTGGTAAAACATAAGTATAAACATTTAAAAATAATAAATAAAAAATACACTACATTCTTCAAAACAATACTCTGTTTCTGCAGAAAAAAAAGAAAAAGAAGACGAATCTGATAGTAAGTATTTGAGTGATGAATTATATGTAACTATATCATTATGTGAATCATTTTGAATAATATGTAAATTTACATAAAAGGTTAGCAGGAGGTGTCTGACTGTTTTTGGGATAGAAATAGGAATAGGAGGATTTTAAATGTAGATAGGGAGGGAGAATGCCGAATTTTGATAGGAAGGGAATTTCAAAAATTAACAGAGCGAGTGTTTTTTTATTTTATTTTTACGTATTAATAATAATAAATTAATAATAAAAATTTTAAGTGCAGAAGTAAATTTATTGGAACTAACTGCCTTTTTTAATGCAACTCTGAGTACCGAGTGCTAAGTATTTTACTCAAATTGAATCACTGTTGGGAATTCAATCACTATTTCAGTTCATCGTTTGACATCAACTGAAGTAGTAATTAAATCCTTAAGTAGGAAGTAAGTACTTTACACACTGGACTAACCCGCTTCCTTTTTTTACTAGTATATAGCAAAAAAAGATCTTCCATACCATATAGATTTGTTTTTACTTTTCGGAGTTGAATCCCTATTAAAAAAAATTAATCTTACAATTTTTATTACCCGTCTTTCTTAAAATGTCGCCATCTAATATAAATAATAAAATTACACTGTAAAGATTTGTCTTCAGCTCAGAACTTGGACACAAGCTAAATACATTTTTTTTTTGTCTTTTTGAGTCATTAGAAATTTCGTTTTTGTTTTTTAAATAGCGGTATATTAATAAGTACAAAATAATATTTTCAGATAGACACTATGGCCCCAATCGCATTTCTTTATTTTTCGTAATCATTTGATCATGTATTAAAACATGATCAAATGATTTTTTTTTTATATATTAATTCTATGTTATTTTAGAATTATTATTGATTTATGTGGTTTTATCCCAAAAGCGCTTTTTTTGTTAATGTTTATTTAGTTTGAATAATTTATTTCTGATAAGTTTAAATGACATATATTTTTTACTCTGGTTTAATTTAATTATTTTCTTAATTAAATGTTATTATATATTTGTTTTCTTTAATATATATGTATATACATATATATAATATTTGATGGATAGAAATAAAATTCAAGAAAAGAATAAAGAATCTAAATATTCAGGTTTAAGAGATGTTAGTTCTGAGAAGGGTAATAAAAACCAAGGGATTGGATTGCAGTATTGCCAATACCCTAAATGGCAACGCTGCATTTCACTTTCACTTTTTTAATATCAAATAAAGACACTCGACTTCAACTGCTAATATTAAACCAGCCTATTATAACTTGACGAAATTATGTAACTCATTTATGGATGTTTTATATACTTTAATTTTTTTTACCATTATTTATTAAATAATAATACAATCGACTACTTTAGGAGGACAATAAGTATTAAGGCTAAAAGTTTGCCTTCATACAATATATTCAAATAATAGAGAAATAACTTTAAATATAAAAAGTAAATAAATAATACTGATAAAAAAGCAAAAAAAAAACTAATAAGACAACAGGAGATCATACCCCAAAATAGTTTATTTAGATAAAATTCCGTCTAACGCAATTGTACAAATCCAAAAGAAGTGAATCAAAATATCGATTTTTTTTTCAGTTTTGGCACTAATATATCACGAATTAAATATATATATATATATATATATATATATATATATATATATATATATATATATATATATATATATATATATATATTTTCTAATATCAGTTTAATTAGATGTGATTTAAACAATTCTTAAGTAAAAATATGCAACACTCAACTTTCACTTATCGCTCTATTTTAAATAGAAATTATTTTCTGGCAACGTTGGGATATTATACTTTTTTTTTGCATAATAACTTGCTTATTGAAAATATTACAATCTGTCTCAAGGACATTTATAATAGTGTTCAGAGATCACATTCACACTCTAAATAAATAAATAAATAAAATAAATAATACAGAAAAATAATATATATACAATAAATAAGGATAAAATAACCTAAAAATAAATAAATAAAAAGAACACATACATACAATTTTAAAGTGCATTTTTAATGGAGCTACACCTTAAAGCTTAAGTTAACAAATCAATAAGACCGTTATAACAAATGCCCAATTAATTTTATGAACGGTAAGCAATAAAAACCACATCACTCCATCCAAAACTTATATTTAGCCTTTTTTCAATTATTAATACCAATGAGAAAGAGTTAATTATTTAAAATAAACCAGATTAAAGGTACTTTAAAGGAAGACATATTGAACATTGAGTATTAAAGCCCTGTAAAGTGAGATCAATGGGGATAATACCTAAATGATATTAAAGACCACTAATTATACAATGATAAACCGAGCTTAATCAAAATCGTTAGAGCCGTTTTTGAGAAAAACTTTAGATTTTCTAACCTTGAATATGCAATTTCTTTTTTGTAAGACTTTTGGTTTTTAAGAAAGCCTAATAACATACAGACACACAGACCATTTTACGGGACTTGTTTTT
This sequence comes from Nezara viridula, assembly GCA_928085145.1. Lineage (NCBI taxonomy): Eukaryota > Metazoa > Arthropoda > Insecta > Hemiptera > Pentatomidae > Nezara > Nezara viridula. Next base: position 8,206,099 of record OV725082.1, read on the forward strand.
TTTTTTTGGACTCAGGAGACCTCAAAACATTTATTTTCGTTGAAAATTGAGATTCAAAAATTTTCACAATCACAATACTTTCACCTCCTATATATTTCTTATATTAGTAAGTGAAAGTAAAAAAAAGGAATAATCGTAGTTTTTGGCAGTCAAATGTTCTCCCGAGGCATCTTTTAAATGTTTGAATCCAATAGTAGAAAAAATAGAAAAAAAGATTCGAAGTACAACAAGTTTTAGAAATGATTATATATTTTTTTAAATTAAGTATATAACAGAAAAAAGTGTGTGATATTTAAAAAAAAAATATCAACCATCAGCTCGAACCAAGCATTTTTACAAAACCTACAAATCACTCGCAATTGTACAAATTAACTAGTTTTTAACTTGAACTATTTATTAAAAACAGTATAAAATGTCCATTAAGCCAACTAAAGGTATCAAACTTCCTAAGCCATCAAATAAACAGTTCATTTAAAAAAAAAAAAGAAAAACAGTTCATATTTATAAAAATACGAAATTGAAGAGAAGGTTTAGGTTAGGCTTAAATTTATGCTGTAGGCGGGGAATGCTTATTATTTTTCTGTGACAAAACTACTCAGCTCAAAAAACAGGGACTCCTCTGACAGTGAAACACATTTTGACAGAATGCAGAGCTTGCGAAACATATATACTATCTTGTGATTTGAAAAACGATCTACACTTCATTTTACAGGACAATACGAATGAAATTGGTAGATTATTTTCTGAAATGTACTAAACTTGAAAATACAATCTAATTCTCAATGAAAATAAGGCAATTATGACCCTAGTGGTTTAAGCCTAAAAAAAAAAATAGTTTATCTAGTCTTTAGAGTTAAATATATACATTTTTTTTTGCCGTTGTCGTAGGTTTTCTAATACTTGGCCCACTGTGGATCTCTCGTTTTTGGTTAATTAAAATATTATAGTTGTTTTTGAAATATGGTTTGTATTTGGAAAATGCGAAATCCTATATGATATTATAATCAGCCCTTAAACTTTTCTCTTGAGATTAAGACAACTTAAAGTAGAGGCTTGAAAGGGATTAGATCTAAATTTCATATTTGCCTTTCAAATTTCCACGTGTTGAACCGCTAAACATTGAGCTCTTTCCTCGATAATAAATTTACTATATTCAAATTCGACTTACAATTGTTTAAGAGACGGTGGATATATTCGGCAGGGGCATGTAATTTAGATGATGCTCGAACAAACGACTAGCTCGAAGCTAGCTGCAGTAGTGTTCCATTGTTCCTGTGGAGTCCTATTGTAGAGCAGGAGCAAACCGACCAACTCTCCTCCCGTTTACCTTCTCCAAGATTAATTCATTTTCCATCCACCACTGAATTAATAATAATCCTACTCATTAGGTCTTCCTTTCCTATTTATGTTGTGGTACATTAATGCACAGAACATGGCGGTATATTAACGCAAGGGATGTGTGGAGTTAAATTTTGTAGGGTTATGATGTGCAAACTACACTTGAATGCTAAGTCTGTTTTCTGTTACGATTTTTTCAGTTTTCTTTTTCAACCGTCTCCCCCTTCCAAAAAAATAATAGTTTTTTAGCATTATTTTTGATAATAAATTTAGAATTTTTTTTTATCTCAATCATATCAAATTATAGAGAATTGGTGGAGTAATCTAGAATACTGTCCTCCATATATATATATATATATATATATATATATATATATATATATATATATATATATATAATATATATATATATATATATATATATATATATATATATATATGTGTGTGTGTGTGTGGAGGACAATATTCTAGATAGAAGAATAGAATAGAAGAATCAACTTTATTCTGGGACAAAGTCCCTTAATGCACAGATTGTTTAAAATTATATAAATTAATATAAAAATTTAAATGTTATTGTATTGAATTCTGCATGGAGGGTGATGGGGCTCACCTCTATCTTGATAATTTTCTTAGGAATAACTTATAATCTACCTTACATCTATATTTTGCCATCGTCGAGGAGATGGCGGAAATGTTATTGTATTGAATTCTGCATTTGTTAAATATTTTAAAGAATCGTAGAATTTTATTATTCGTTTGTTTAAGAATTCAGATACGGTGGGTAAATTTAAGAAGGCGTGAAGTTTACCTGACTTTTGTTTTTCAAATATCGTATTTTTAGCTATTTTCATTAGAATTTCATTTTGGAATATCTGAAGTCTCTTGCTTGTGTTTTCGTAAATGTGGGGACAATAGCACCATAAAGAAGGAAAGGTCGAAGAATGCTTTTGTAGATGATTAGTTTTAATCTGAGACTGAGGTTTGTAGGATTTTTGTCTAACTTTTGATAGTTTTGAAGTGCAATGATCGGTAAATTTTAGATGTCTGTTAAATTTCATTCCTAGATAGACCAAATTATTTGATATTTTGTTGTATTATTCACCAACTCGAAATATTTAAGGTTATTTTTTTTTAAACAAAAATAGTATACAATCGGTTTTTGTAGAATTTATTTGGATATTTAACAATTTAAGTTCATTTTGTATGACATTGCAGGTTTATTTCGCTTGTTTTAATCTGGATATTATGACAAAAATTCCATATTGTACATCGGCATGTAATCTGTTCTCTTGGGTATAGGATTAATCTTTTAATTTAATTTTAAAATATATTTTAATATTAATATTTTAAAAAATGTGTTTTTATTGTTTTATGTGTATTTATTTATGTGTATTGCTGACAATTTTAGATTTTATATTAATTTGATAATTGAAACTATTTTAAATGTCTGATCTATACCGAATATGATTTTTAATTTACGCTTAAGAGTGTAGTAATGTCTGTTGTGTAATATAAAAATGAATTAGTATTTCCTTAAGGATAATAATGTTCGTTATTTTGTGATAAGGCTCCATTTGTATAGGGTTCTTCCCTCAAAACAAATCCAAAAAAAATAAAATATTTAGAAAATAAACAATTTAAACACTTATACATTTTACTTGACCTAAAAATAGAATTTTGCTGGAAATCCGCCGATCTCTAAGTATTTCCGCTGAAGGAAGTGTCCCATTAGCTTCAAGCTTTAGTTCTGGAACTATCGCTAACCGTCTTATCCTTCTTTTTTTTCAATTAGAAAATATGGTCAAGAAAGCTATTGTAGAAAGCTCTTATAGCGAGAACGAAAATTGGTTTAATGATGGCTTGTTAGCTAGTTTTATTACTCATTATTTTGAAATAGAATATTAACAAAATATAGCGGCCATATTTTAAAAATATTTGAAGAATTAATTTTAAAAAGTAAGTAAAGTGCATTAATTAATTTTTAAATATTGAAGCACAGCAATATCTCTCTCACTATCTTAGTATTATAATGTTTAATTTTTTTCATTTTCATTTCATTTTCATTAGTACTCGTTGAATAATAAAGATCCCTTTTAGCACTAAAAAGCTTTAACAAACATAACCAATACTTATTACTAAAAAAAAAAAATAATAAAATGTGTGCTTTAGACCACGTTTGCATTTCATTTACTAATATTTTTTATAATTAATATTAATAAACAGGACGTTCCGTAAGTAAACGAAAATTTTATAGTGACAGCAGACTATACTATACTAAATTAAACTATATTAAACGTTAAACTATACTACATATATATCCCACTTTTAATAAAACTTATTGTTTAATTAGCTACCAATTGATTATGAGGAGTTTTACTAATTAAAAAATTGATCTCATCAAGTTGTGCAACAAAATGATGTCGTTATTTATTCTGTAACTTAACAAACTGTTTAACTAACTAACTTAATTAACTGTAAGTAGCCGTGTTTTCAGCTAAAATTACAATTTATTGTTCCAAAGCTATTATTTCTTGTTCGGATGAATTAAAAAAAATTATAGCTTATTGTTTTTTTTAAAACAGAACTGAGTTTAGTTTAGCGGCTCAGAAGTCCTCTTTGAGTGATTTAAAAAAAAGCAAATCCTTTCTTCATTTGTAGTAAATTTTGTCAACAGTGAAGCAATCGTTTAATTAGTTAAATTAAAGATTTCTATAGTTATCTCTTCTTCTTAAATTAAAAAAAAAAAAAAACTTAAATATGCGCTTTAGACCACAAAATAGAAGTGAAAACATCAATAAGGCGAGATTAATAATATCAAATATAATTTATAAATAATAGCCCATTAAAGAGAAGATGAAATTCTGAACAATTAGCTCGCTTACAATATGCAGGTGCAAATTTAGTTTTCTGAAATATTTTTTAAAAAAGCTCATTATCATTTGGTTTACAATATTATTTTTGCCCATTTTGTCTCTATAACATGGTGTCCTGTTAAAATACAATTTTGAATAATGAGGATGAAATAATGAATATTTCTCTAGCTGATAATATGCAGGTCCGATTTTTAGTTTTTGAGATATTTTAATCCATGTACAAAAACACTTCAGGAAGACGACTCCAGCCGACATTACCCGAGCGTTACACATCGGATATCTTACGGCTCCATCTAATTCACTCTACACAAAAAAAGTAAAAAAAAAAACGCGCCTACAGAGGTTTTCATTTAAAAAATAAATAAAAATACATTCATATGCATAGTGATGAACAAAGGCAATCGCTCCTAAACTCTGTTCTCAGTTCATTATTGGACGTCAGACATCTATCTGACCGTTCCTAAACTAACCGATATCCTTATAAATTGAATTCAGCGCTATACTTTGTTCATCGATTAAATCACTGATGGCACAGAAGTTCTATTGGATTTTAAAACTTCAGTGTTATTATTTCTCAATTTACTTTACTTACGTGTATTCATTTTATTTTCTATCTACATTTCTTTATGTTTTCAAATTAAAGGAATTAGTAGATAAATATTTCCTTTTATATTTTTTATGTGTTTTATAACATTCAGGAATAAACACTTTTGTGCAAGTATCCAGCGTTGTACCTAAATTCAGCATAATTAGCTATCGATTGGTAATAGATTCAATCAATAGATAGATCCCTGCAATGGAGTTAGCGCTGAGTATTAAAATTTAGCTAAACTCAGAAATCATGAATCCCAAATAAAATTTCCACTGTACTAGGTTGATGATAATGTTTCCATATCAAAACCAACTTCATTTTAAAAGCTTTTTCGTAATGAAAAAACTTTTTTTATTTTTGTATAAAATATAGATAAAAATTATAAAGATTAAAGTTTTAGTGAATAAGATTACATTATGTTTCAATCTAGGACAACGTTAATATGGTAAAGTCTCTAAACTCAGCGCTAAGCACTTTGATGGCCATTTGAAATCTAATTGATGACCGTTACTAAAATCATTGATGAATCCATAATAGAAAACCAGGGCGTTTCTTTAATCATAGATCAAATAACCGAATGTTTAGCGATTCAATCGGCTTTTGAAATTTTCGCTTAGTAATCAGTAAATATTTTTAAAATTTATTTTATATGTTTCATGTATTTTGTAACTTTTCAGGAGCATTAAAGTTCCGCTAGAATCCATCAGATCGTTTTTAAATTTAAAAATCGATGGATGGGTTCCTTCGATGGAAATAACGTTGATTATAGGAACTTGCACTATTGAGGGAAGTATACATGCACACCATATTTACAGAAAATATAAATAAATAAAATAATTTTAATATATGAAATGGAAGTAAAAATAAAATAGCAAATAGAAATTACAAATGAACTTAACTAATCATCCTAAAAACAGGTATACTTGTGTAAAATATAATAACTTTAATAACCAGTTTTAAGGTGATTTAATATATGAATTATTTCAATTTATCATATCTGATAAAATATCTACAGCCAGAGAAATAATTCAATTTTAAAGTATTTATACGTTCAAATATCCAGTCACCCCCTCATTTTGTATCGTAATTATTAAACTAATTACATCCATTTAATCAAAAAAGTACTTTAAACATAATTTTAAACAAGAATTTGAATTGGAAAAAAAAATAAAGAAAACATAAGTTGATATTACAACCAGTAGGCGAGTATCAGCCATTATTAATTTGGCGGGGTTTTAATTTCGCTGTTATTTCTACTTCAACCTTAAGAATTATAACGGATTTTTTTTTAATTTTTAGTTTATAGCATTTAATACATGCTTTAAACTTTCAAGAATTTGAATCTTTAAGATTTAAATTATAGATTTAATGTTTATAATTTATTAAGGGGAGAGCTTTTTGAGTTATTTTAGGTATATAGCATGAAACTTTTTTCTTTCGTATATAGTTAATTTATTCTGTCCTACGTATCGGACTCTTTGTCTATCTTCTGAGACATTACTAATCACAGTTATAACATCATATGTTAACATAAGGAATCAGGAAATGAAGAGAAAACATTAATAAGATAAATAAAAAATAAATTTTAAATAATTTTAAACAAATATGTGTAAATATAGGACAAAAATTGTAACAATTATTAATAACATGTGACGTTCTAACTGTGAATAATAATGTCTCTGAAGATAGACAATAAGTCCGAAACGTTGGAAAGAATAAATTGACATATATACAGAAGAGAAAAGTTTCGTGCTATATACCTTAAATTATAAAAAATAATAATCGTAAAGGATATAATTTAAATTGTAATAATATTTTTCTAAATTTAATACCTCATGTAATATCAAATAGTCGTAACCCAATAATGATTTTTCGTTTTGCGATAAGATGTCTTCTATAGATAAGTATATTAATACCCTAGAAGATTCAGAATACAGTAGACTCCCGCTTAACCGGCTCTCTGGACTAACTGGTGGTAGCTGCTAGAGCGTTATATATATATATATATATATATATTTTTTTTTTTTTAAATTGGACACTATTCTGCTGAGAAGAGATTAAGTTCAGTAAAACAAAAATAAAATTATTTTTTAATGATGTAGAGTTGGTTGACCGTTGATATGATATGAGAAGGAATTAGTCGAGGGTGCGGTCAAAAAAAAAAAAAAAAATTAAAATATATAAATAATTTTAATTTTTGCCGACGTTTCGACCCACTTTGCAGGTCGTCTTCAGGGCTACAAAAGATACAAACATGTTGAAAAAATAAAAATAAAATAAAAAATAAATATAAGTATATATAAATTACGAAGAAGTTGTCAGATACAGAAATAAAAGATAAAGAAAATAAATACATGATAAGAAAATAGATAAAAGAAAATAAATACATGAATGTTAACGAATAAATGAATGTTAACGAATAAATTGATTGAAAATTGAATAACTATTGTTACAGTAAAGTTAAAATATGGATAAGATAACATAATAATAAGATATCAGTGGATAACAAGCAAGTGGAGGTTACCTTTAATTGTAAATAAACAGATAACGGGACCAAAGGTTAAGAAGTGAAGAAATTGAAAGATTAATAGGGTAACATTAGTGTAATATTGTTGGGATAGATTATTAAGTATAAATAACTCTATAAGAAAACAATAATTTTAAAAGAATACTTTAAAATGTAAGAATAAATGTAAAAACAAGGTTATGATGATAAAGAAACAAAAAACAGGTTGTACTATATATAGATGACAATTGACATTTAGTTTTTGAAAGCGGTAATGGAATGGTAGGCTATATGAAGATAATAATAAGGTGTATAGTTGAAGGATAGGTGTGTTAAGAAAGGAATCTCAATAAAAGTCAAAACATATCGTTGGATGTGGCACTGCGGGAGGCGGTTGAAACACTGGCAGTGTCAAAAACTCTAGTTAGCAGTGTCAAAAAAAATTCTAGTAAAAATAACCATATATATAATAAATATATATATAATAAATTTATATATATATATATATATATATATATATATATATATATATATATATATATAATAAATTTTAATAAATATATATATTTTAATAAATATATATATATATATAATAAATTTAAATTTATATATATATATATATATATATATATATATATATATATATATAATATATATATATAATATATATATATATATATATATATATATAATAAATAACAATATATATAATAAATCTATATATATATATATATATATATATATATATATATATATAATATATATATATATATATAAAAGGAGAAGTAAAAGAAAGTATAAATGGAAGTGAGAAGATTAAATAGAGGTTTATGATCGAGACTTTTTTAAAATGTTGATGATTTGGGAGTAGGCGAGTGATAGATTTCGCTTGTCGGTTTTTAAGTTAAGTGGTTTGTAGTCTAATTGAATGAAAACACTTTCCGTAAGTAGTCTTTTGTCGTGGTTAGGTACTGTGGCAAGAATGGAGGTATTGTCAAAGTCAAATGTGTGGTTTGAGGTTAAGGCGTGTTCAGAGAGTTTAGAAGCAGTAGAGTTCTTAGAAGTAATTGAGTATTTGTGTTGTTTGATGCGGTCTTTAAGTTGGTTTTTGGTTTCTCCAATATAGGCGGAGTTACAATTGGTGGTAGAGCAAGGAATGCGGTATACGATATTAGAGCGGTGTTGCGGAGCGATGGGGTCTTTTAGGTTGGAGTAAATATTGGCAAGTTTGTTATAGTTTTTAAAAGCAACTCGCAGGTTGGGAATAGAGGAACGTAAAGATTTTTGAATTCTATCCGAAAGTAAAGGGATGTATGGTAGAGATCTATATAAAGGAAGGGGAGGCTGATTTTGAGAACTAGAGAAAGGGATGGAGGATGAGGGGCGGGTTTTGTAGTCAGTAATAAGTTTTTTAATGGTGTTGGAGGGGAAGTTATTAGACAATAGTATCCGTTGTATGCGTCTAGTGTTTGTTTCATGTAGGTAAGGGTCAGATAGAGAAAAACATCGGTGAATGAGGTTTTTGGCAACGTTAAGTTTTTGGTGAAAGGGGTGTTGAGAATAGTAGTTGAGTAATCTGCCAGAGAATGTTGGTTTTGTGTACCAGTCTGTGGATAAAGTATTGTTGGGATGTCTTTTAATGAGAAGATCGAGGAAAGGGAGGGAATAGTTATCTTCGTATTCAACTGTAAAAGAGAGGCGGGGATTATATGAGTTAAAGGCGGAAAGGATGTCAGGAATAGTATCAGGATTGACGATGAGAAGAAGGTCATCGACGTATTTTTTTATAAGAAATATGTCAGCAAATTTCTTCTTTAATTTCTTCCCTCTTTAAAACTCAGCAAATTTCTACTCCCATCCTTACAAATCCTTAGTCATGACAATCCATATGATATCCACAACTCCTTTCATCTACGTAATTTGTTATTATCCCTAACCATTCCCGATAATTACATTCTAGTCTCTTTCGACGTTAAAAGCCTCTTCACCAACATCCCTATAGATAAAGCCCTTCTTATAGTAGAAAATAACTGGTCATCCTTAGAGTCTCATACCTCCCTTAACCGTTCATCATTTATTGAATCCCTACAACTTTGTTGCAAATCTGGTTATCTCCAGTTCCATGGACAATTTTATAATCAAATTGCAGGATTAGCTATGGGTAATCCTCTCGCACCCGACTTATCTAACATTGTTCTTAATGATCTCCTAAACACCATAGCCCCACAGTTTCCTAATGACATATTTCTTATAAAAAAATACGTCGATGACCTTCTTCTCATCGTCAATCCTGATACTATTCCTGACATCCTTTCCGCCTTTAACTCATATAATCCCCGCCTCTCTTTTACAGTTGAATACGAAGATAACTATTCCCTCCCTTTCCTCGATCTTCTCATTAAAAGACATCCCAACAATACTTTATCCACAGACTGGTACACAAAACCAACATACTCTGGCAGATTACTCAACTACTATTCTCAACACCCCTTTCACCAAAAACTTAACGTTGCCAAAAACCTCATTCACCGATGTTTTTCTCTATCTGACCCTTACCTACATGAAACAAACACTAGACGCATACAACGGATACTATTGTCTAATAACTTCCCCTCCAACACCATTAAAAAACTTATTACTGACTACAAAACCCGCCCCTCATCCTCCATCCCTTTCTCTAGTTCTCAAAATCAGCCCCCCATTCCTTTATATAGATCTCTACCATACATCCCTTTACTTTCGGATAGAATTCAAAAATCTTTACGTTCCTCTATTCCCAACCTGCGAGTTGCTTTTAAAAACTATAACAAACTTGCCAATATTTACTCCAACCTAAAAGACCCCATCGCTCCGCAACACCGCTCTAATATCGTATACCGCATTCCTTGCTCTACCACCAATTGTAACTCCGCCTATATTGGAGAAACCAAAAACCAACTTAAAGACCGCATCAAACAACACAAATACTCAATTACTTCTAAGAACTCTACTGCTTCTAAACTCTCTGAACACGCCTTAACCTCAAACCACACATTTGACTTTGACAATACCTCCATTCTTGCCACAGTACCTAACCACGACAAAAGACTACTTACGGAAAGTGTTTTCATTCAATTAGACTACAAACCACTTAACTTAAAAACCGACAAGCAAAATCTATCACTCGCCTACTCCCAAATCATCAACATTTTAAAAAAGTCTCGATCATAAACCTCTATTTAATCTTCTCACTTCCATTTATACTTTCTTTTACTTCTCCTTTTATATATATATATATATATATATATATATATATATATATATATATATATATATATTATATATATATATATATATATATATATATATATAAATTTAAATTTATTATATATATATATATATTTATTAAAATATATATATTTATTAAAATTTATTATATATATATATATATATATATATATATATATATATATATATATATATATATATAAATTTATTATATATATATTTATTATATATATGGTTATTTTTACTAGATGTTTTTTTGACACTGCTAACTAGAGTTTTTGACACTGCCAGTGTTTCAACCGCCTCCCGCAGTGCCACATCCAACGATATGTTTTGACTTTTATTGAGATTCCTTTCTTAACACACCTATCCTTCAACTATACACCTTATTATTATCTTCATATAGCCTACCATTCCATTACCGCTTTCAAAAAACTAAATGTCAATTGTCATCTATATATAGTACAACCTGTTTTTTGTTTCTTTATCATCATAACCTTGTTTTTACATTTATTCTTACATTTTAAAGTATTCTTTTAAAATTATTGTTTTCTTATAGAGTTATTTATACTTAATAATCTATCCCAACAATATTACACTAATGTTACCCTATTAATCTTTCAATTTCTTCACTTCTTAACCTTTGGTCCCGTTATCTGTTTATTTACAATTAAAGGTAACCTCCACTTGCTTGTTATCCACTGATATCTTATTATTATGTTATCTTATCCATATTTTAACTTTACTGTAACAATAGTTATTCAATTTTCAATCAATTTATTCGTTAACATTCATTTATTCGTTAACATTCATGTATTTATTTTCTTTTATCTATTTTCTTATCATGTATTTATTTTCTTTATCTTTTATTTCTGTATCTGACAACTTCTTCGTAATTTATATATACTTATATTTATTTTTTATTTTATTTTTATTTTTTCAACATGTTTGTATCTTTTGTAGCCCTGAAGACGACCTGCAAAGTGGGTCGAAACGTCGGCAAAAATTAAAATTATTTATATATTTTAATTTTTTTTTTATTTTTTTTTGACCGCACCCTCGACTAATTCCTTCTCATATCATATCAACGGTCAACCAACTCTACATCATTATGAATACATTACCACGGGGTCAACATCAGGATACAAACACTCAGTCCATACGTCGCAGTTCCAGACTTAATACCAGATCCAACAATCTACAACAACAGTCATCCGCACATCAGAACCTCTCTGTTCTTCCCACTCGTCGCAGTACCAGATTTGAAAAACCTTCCAGAACTTTTCATCACGCAGCACCGTTATCTAATAACTTCTCTTCACACTCTTCTCCATCTTCATTTAACAATTCGTCACAAGATGACACATTGACCTCTTCAGTTTTAAACTCCTCCTCTCTAATAAGTTCCGCTCCCAGTCAAGCTAATTTATCCTTCTCATTTTTCAAAACCATTTATTCTAGTCACAAATACCACATTAATAACCTATGCTCGCTCCATAAACGCCTTGCCGACACGTTAGAACAGCGCATTTTTTTACTGAAATGCCGCTCCAACTCTCTTTTTCCTAAATCAATCACTAATTCCCTCAATCACATTACTATCTCCAAACCACTCAATTCTAAATTATCTAACTGTTCTTTAAAATTCAAAAAATCGCTCCTTAATTTGAAAATCCGTGAAATCATACAACATATCCATCACCTCAACCAACAAATTTCCGCCATCACTCAATTATTACAAACCATCATGACTGACGAACACATGACTAACCTATCACAAATTATCTCCACTATCTTTATTACTACCAGATCAAAGAAAAAAAGTATTCTCACCACTAAATTTAATGACATTTTTCAGCAATCGTCAGTCCATAAGATATACCCAAAAGGAGACGATAATTGGGTCCACAACTCCTCATCCATAGATATTCCTTCCAACGTCCTCAACATTTTAAGCTTAGGTCCGAATTTTTCCACCCCTAATTCCTCTACCAAACTCATCCCTGAACTTATTACTGACTTGGAATATATTTATAACGATCCGATCTTTCACCATTCTAATGATAATAAAGAATTATCTCGTGTTTCCATAACTAACATTATCTCTAACCATCTCCAACACCCCCCATCCACTACTTCTAACTTTTCCCCTCAATTCTTCAAAGATCTTTCTTCCACACGCTCCTTCCTTAAAAATCATGACGACATCATCATCACTAAAGCGGACAAAGGAAATAAAACAGTTATCATGGACCTCACAGACTATAATAGAAAAATGACTGAACTCCTATCAGACATATCTACATACGCTCCTACAACTCGTGACCCCACTCCTTCTCTTAAAATCCAATTTAACCAACATATCAGAAACCTCTTACACTCTAAACAAATCACATATCCTACTTACAGAAACCTCATCTCTTATAACTCCGTGGCTCCCCGTTTCTATGGTCTTCCAAAAATTCACAAACCCGGCACTCCCCTCCGTCCTATCACTTCTAATATCAACTCTCCCTCTTTAAAACTCAGCAAATTTCTACTCCCATCCTTACAAATCCTTAGTCATGACAATCCATATGATATCCACAACTCCTTTCATCTACGTAATTTGTTATTATCCCTAACCATTCCCGATAATTACATTCTAGTCTCTTTCGACGTTAAAAGCCTCTTCACCAACATCCCTATAGATAAAGCCCTTCTTATAGTAGAAAATAACTGGTCATCCTTAGAGTCTCATACCTCCCTTAACCGTTCATCATTTATTGAATCCCTACAACTTTGTTGCAAATCTGGTTATCTCCAGTTCCATGGACAATTTTATAATCAAATTGCAGGATTAGCTATGGGTAATCCTCTCGCACCCGACTTATCTAACATTGTTCTTAATGATCTCCTAAACACCATAGCCCCACAGTTTCCTAATGACATATTTCTTATAAAAAAATACGTCGATGACCTTCTTCTCATCGTCAATCCTGATACTATTCCTGACATCCTTTCCGCCTTTAACTCATATAATCCCCGCCTCTCTTTTACAGTTGAATACGAAGATAACTATTCCCTCCCTTTCCTCGATCTTCTCATTAAAAGACATCCCAACAATACTTTATCCACAGACTGGTACACAAAACCAACATACTCTGGCAGATTACTCAACTACTATTCTCAACACCCCTTTCACCAAAAACTTAACGTTGCCAAAAACCTCATTCACCGATGTTTTTCTCTATCTGACCCTTACCTACATGAAACAAACACTAGACGCATACAACGGATACTATTGTCTAATAACTTCCCCTCCAACACCATTAAAAAACTTATTACTGACTACAAAACCCGCCCCTCATCCTCCATCCCTTTCTCTAGTTCTCAAAATCAGCCCCCCATTCCTTTATATAGATCTCTACCATACATCCCTTTACTTTCGGATAGAATTCAAAAATCTTTACGTTCCTCTATTCCCAACCTGCGAGTTGCTTTTAAAAACTATAACAAACTTGCCAATATTTACTCCAACCTAAAAGACCCCATCGCTCCGCAACACCGCTCTAATATCGTATACCGCATTCCTTGCTCTACCACCAATTGTAACTCCGCCTATATTGGAGAAACCAAAAACCAACTTAAAGACCGCATCAAACAACACAAATACTCAATTACTTCTAAGAACTCTACTGCTTCTAAACTCTCTGAACACGCCTTAACCTCAAACCACACATTTGACTTTGACAATACCTCCATTCTTGCCACAGTACCTAACCACGACAAAAGACTACTTACGGAAAGTGTTTTCATTCAATTAGACTACAAACCACTTAACTTAAAAACCGACAAGCAAAATCTATCACTCGCCTACTCCCAAATCATCAACATTTTAAAAAAGTCTCGATCATAAACCTCTATTTAATCTTCTCACTTCCATTTATACTTTCTTTTACTTCTCCTTTTATATATATATATATATATATATATATATATATATATATATATATATATTATATATATTGTTATTATATATATATATATATATATATATATATATATATATATATATATATATATATATATATATTATATATATATATATATATATATAAATTTAAATTTATTATATATATATATATTTATTAAAATATATATTTATTAAAATTTATTATATATATATAATATATATATATATATATATATATATATATAAATTTATTATATATATATTTATTATATATATGGTTATTTTTACTAGAACTTTTTTTTGACACTGCTAACTAGAGTTTTTGACACTGCCAGTGTTTCAACCGCCTCCCGCAGTGCCACATCCAACGATATGTTTTGACTTTTATTGAGATTCCTTTCTTAACACACCTATCCTTCAACTATACACCTTATTATTATCTTCATATAGCCTACCATTCCATTACCGCTTTCAAAAAACTAAATGTCAATTGTCATCTATATATAGTACAACCTGTTTTTTGTTTCTTTATCATCATAACCTTGTTTTTACATTTATTCTTACATTTTAAAGTATTCTTTTAAAATTATTGTTTTCTTATAGAGTTATTTATACTTAATAATCTATCCCAACAATATTACACTAATGTTACCCTATTAATCTTTCAATTTCTTCACTTCTTAACCTTTGGTCCCGTTATCTGTTTATTTACAATTAAAGGTAACCTCCACTTGCTTGTTATCCACTGATATCTTATTATTATGTTATCTTATCCATATTTTAACTTTACTGTAACAATAGTTATTCAATTTTCAATCAATTTATTCGTTAACATTCATTTATTCGTTAACATTCATGTATTTATTTTCTTTTATCTATTTTCTTATCATGTATTTATTTTCTTTATCTTTTATTTCTGTATCTGACAACTTCTTCGTAATTTATATATACTTATATTTATTTTTTATTTTATTTTTATTTTTTCAACATGTTTGTATCTTTTGTAGCCCTGAAGACGACCTGCAAAGTGGGTCGAAACGTCGGCAAAAATTAAAATTATTTATATATTTTAATTTTTTTTTTTTTTTTTTTGACCGCACCCTCGACTAATTCCTTCTCATAAAATTATTTTTTGAAAAACTGACAAGATCATTAGTAGAAGTTTTTCTAAATCGTTAAATTGAATTGGCCCAAAAATATTATCTTCTAGAATTAATATGTATATAACCTTTATTGATTAAGTTGTGTGTTGTATTTTGATTTTTCCGCAATTTTGAGTTTAAAATAATATTGGAGTTTCTTTTTATTATATACCATCTATATTAAACGGTGATGTCTCGATTCCGACAAGAACGGATAAACGGGAGTCTATTGTACAATTTTGGAGATACTTATCTTATTTATTTAATTCTTTTATTTTTTTAACAACGGTAATTACTCCGAAATAAAAGAAACTTTATGAAATGAGATGAACAAGTGTTTAAACTAATGTTATCGACGCTAGTTCGAATCCGGCCTGGAGGAATTGAAATTTATTTCGTGGCACATCAACGGAATGAAAATCGACCTTCTTAATTAGGTTAAAATATGATTGGTTGTATTTTAAGAACAATCCAACCCCAATATATTAGAAATGGAGAGGTAGGAGTTAATCTATAAAAACAAAACTTTACAAAATGTGCTTATGTAGTTCATGAAGACGTGTTAAAAAAAAAATATAAATAAAAATGTAATTATAGGAACCGCAGGAGCAGACATTCAATTTTGATTGGAGGGGGTGATTGAACAAAACCAAAAAATAGCAGGAGTTTTTACTATTTGTAAAAATTCAATATAATTATTGCGAAACCAACAAATATCATACCAAATATTTAAAATTAATATCGTAATATGTTTGCATAGTTACAATGATTTTTATTTAATTATTTTTCACACAAGATTGAGGACAGATAGCCTTCGTAATATTTTTACATTTCTAGAAAGTTATCAGCTAAAAATGAATAAGGTAAAAAAGTGAAAACATCTTTGTGTGTACAACCTCAAATGAAAATGCAATTTTTTTTACAGTGAGACTAGTTTTTCTCGGAAAATGTGATGTGAATATCACATGAAAATCAAGAAGTAATTGAGTTATAATATTCTTTGGTAGAGAAGGGGTTTTAGGACAATAAATTGCAGGATTATTACCTCTGTATGAAGAAAATCCTAAGATATGTTGATATATATTATTATCTTTGAATATAAATGACAATTTAAATAAAAGTAACATTTAGGTATCAATTAAATAATTACGTACCTACCTATACTAGCCAGAAAATTGATTTTAATTTTATTTTAATTCAAATTTTTTTGGGAGGAGGGTATTCATAACATTTATATGGAGATGCGATTGCCTATAACAGGAATAATAATTTACCGATATGTCTTCTTTACAAGCACTTAATTTTAGTAGATGAAGTAGCAGATTATAATTTTAAAATGAGAGAATATTATTGTTGTTCGAATAAGAGAGGCTCGTTAAATATTTCATTGGAAGTATGGAAAAATAAATTATATATATATATATATATATATATATATATATATATATATATATATATATATATATATATATATATATATATATATATATTATTTTATTATTACATATCATCATCACTATTATCCAAGTAACAAAAAAAAAAAAAAGAATGTTCCACTACAACCCATAAAGGGTTTCTGGCACACTACTTTGTTAAGAAGTATTGTTTCTAGGCCAACGCCTATACAGAGAGGTGATCGAACTAGGATCATGCTCAACCACTAGGTTTTCTCATTTAATTAAGAGTAT
The DNA here is from genome assembly GCA_928085145.1 of Nezara viridula. Lineage (NCBI taxonomy): Eukaryota > Metazoa > Arthropoda > Insecta > Hemiptera > Pentatomidae > Nezara > Nezara viridula. The sequence goes on from OV725082.1 coordinate 8,223,460, forward strand.
AGATACTAGGAGCACAGGCGGATTTACAGGGGAAGGCTTTCGGGCTGAAGACCCCACCAAAATGGTAAAATATAACCATGTCTTATTAAAAAAAAAAAAATTACTTAAACACCATTTCATATAGTTAGTTAATTTCTTTCCTTTTCTTACAAAGTAATTATTAAGTAATTATCTTTATATATTCATTTACAAGCATTCAAGCTGAAAGCCTCCCTCCCCAAAAAACAAAATAAATAAATCCTGGAGCCGTTAGTAGTGCAATACAATCGATTGATAGATTTTTCGATTTAATTATTACTGAATTTACTATATATAAACTGGATAATAAAATATAATGATAAGATCTTATTTTATACTTTTTGCTATTTATGGAAATCATAAATATATGTATATCATAAATATATTGAAAGAAAAATATTCACAATATTCAGGATTTGATTTTTAATATTCTGTTTTCAATAATTTAAAAGCAGATAAAGCTTCACAGTGTTGCCACGCCTCGCACTGTTACAGTGTTGCAAATCTTCACGCTTCAGTGACTTCCTCAAACCTTGCTTTTTGAAGAGTAGTATAACTATTGCATCCTCGATATTAATTTTCTTTTCTTTTTTTTTAATGAAATTAGATCAGAGTTTTGTTAATCAGCTAAGCCATGTATTTTAATCATTTAATTTTTTTTTTAATTTAGTGGGTCAAAACAGAAAATAAGTTTAATTTAAGGCATGATATAAGAAACATGGATATATAAAAGTGGATATATTTTAAGAAATTATTAGATAACTTTAAAAAAACAAACATTAATACAGCAAAATAAACTTTTTAAAGAATTTAATATTTGCATAATTATTAGATCAATTACGAAGATGAAACTAAATTGTTAACAATTCCAGTCAAAACATCTTTATATAGTCCGCCGACGTTTCGACCCAAAGATGTGAGTTGGAAGTTGAGACAAGAACTCTTGTTGTTTGTAAGTTTCTTTTTTTTTTATTTTGTAATGTAATTATCGTTATATAAATTTTTAAAAAAACTTTCGTGCTGAAGCTCCCCCAAAAATTCTGTAAAATGGCTCACTAGCTCACTAGAGGGTACAGACTCTAATTACTGAGTTACTCCGCTTCTTTAATTGAATTCCGAATTTAATAAATATATGTAACCAAAATTTATTACTAATAGAAATTTATTATTTTTGTTATTTAATACAAATATGGATCACATGAAAAAAACAATTATTTTTCTATGTCAGAAAAATATTCCATTCCGAATGCTTGCCTCCCTTCCCTCATGGACTCATCTGTCTTTTCAATTTATCATAATAAAAAAAAATTTAGTATAACATTCACAGCCTGTACAATATTCCAATATGACGTTTTTTTCGTTTTATTAACTGGGGCGTTCCTAAATCCAGCGCTGAGCACATAAATGTAAAAAATTGATGAAAAAATTTGTCCTAATTTACAAACAATTCTATGACATTGATGACCTCCATGCTGGATTTAGAAATATACCTTTATACAATTCTTTCAGTTTTAATATATAAACAAAATTAACAAAATTAGGAAAACGAAATTATGAATTAATAAATTAAAAAAAAAAATTTCAGCTCGTGTTATGAAGATATTTTCAAACGGCATTAAATAATTAAATACAATAAATATGAAATCAATCAATAATAAAATAAAAAAGAAACTCTAGATATTTTGCAATGCAATGTACTGTATTTAGGAATTCTAAATTGTTGTCTTATTTTTATTTTTATTTTTTTTTTTTTGTGAATTATAAGGGATAAAACATCAACAAGGAGAGAATAATAATATGAAATATAAATTATAAAAAATAGCTCATTAAAAAAAAGATGAAATGCTGAACATTTCTCTCGTTTACAGTATACAGATCCGATTTTTAGTATCTGAAATATTTTAATCCATATGTTCAACTAACCTTATAATTTTCAACAATTTTTTTATTTTCGCCTCCCCAACACAGCGTCGCTTTAAGATATAATTTTTAAAAATAGCCTATTATAGAGAGGATAAAATGCTGAACAATTTCCTCGCTTACAGTACGATTTATAGTTTTTGAGATATTTTAATCTATATGTAAAAATATAATTAGTCGACTCTAGCCGACTTTAACCGAGCGTTACTGCCGAACGAAATTTGACGCATCATTCTAATTCACTCTCTACAAAAAATTGCAAAACGAGCCTAATGAAGTTATTACTTCAATAAAGTGTATCTATATAAAACGTTAACAGGGTTTCCACTATGATGAAACAGTTACGTTTCCAGAGAAATTTCAAGGTTTGGAGGAAAATAATTTTTACCAATCAAAGCCTCATTTAAGCACAATTTAATTTATTTTTTTAATAATAAAAGTAAGAGAGACATAAAACGAGTAGTTACATATAATATTACGTATTATTTTTTTATGTTATATTTAATATTTTTGTATATATTTGGGAAGAAGAGATTTTTAAGTTCTTTCTGAGGGACGATGGAAAATGTCTGACTAAGGTAGAAAGGGAAATAAAGTATGGAAACACTGGACATTCTTTTATTATTATAAATTATGAAAATAAATTACTCGTGTGCTACTCTGCTTAATAAGAATTTCCAAACCAAAATTATTAAAAGTTAATACATTTATAATAATTTAGATTTATTATTCTTATATATATGATGTTAACACAGGTGGATCCATTGGGGGGAGGGTTTGAGGCAGAAGGCTTTTCTCTCCTCCTACTGAAATTCGTAAAATATTTTTTTGGGGAAACATCTCAAAATTTATATAACATATTAAATCAGCAAAAAATAAATACGAAAAATATCAATACCCCAGCTTTAGCAAGGTATAGTATTAGGAATAATCATATTTTTGATTATGATAAAATTGAAATTTTAAATAAGGCTGAAGATAATAAAATATGGAAGTTTTTAGAATCTATTTATATAACTAATAATATTTAAAACGTTAATTTTAAAGCAGATATAAAGGGGATTCGGCAACATTATGTAGATAAAATTATCAAATTAGAATTTTAAATAATTATTATAGCTAAATCATTATTAATAACAGGAAACTTGAAATTATTTCAATAATGCAATACTCTTAATCCGAATGTGCAAAATAATATTTAAGTCCACAGCTGACAGTGGAAATTAGGCTGCTGTTTTTAAATGTGACGAAAATGCAAGTGCAGTAATTTTAAATAAAAGTGCAGTAATTTTAAAATAATTTTTAATTATTTAACTGTCCACAGATAAATTATAGAATAGAATTTAAAAGTGATAAAATTATTATTTTTTTGGTATTTTCTTATTTGTGTTATCTTGTATGTCTGATATGTTTCTTTTCGGTTGTTTTTAGAATTGATTATTTATGAATAATTTATAAATTTTATAAAATTTTAAGGATTTTGAGGAGGTAAATTTTCCAATAATTATATAAAATCATGATTACATGGATTATAAAAAAAAACAATATAAGTAGAGATATCATTCATTGATTGGATATTTGGACTTTTATGCGACTTGAAAATAGAGAAAATTGCCCGGTACGTCATCAAGAAATTAAAATGAATTAAAGTAATAAATAAATGTATAAGGGTAAAATGAAGTGTTTTTTCTCGATATTATAAAATCTATTATTAATATATACCCTTGGAAAATTTTGAAGATTTAATGAAAATATTTTGTTTCAAATTGGTCTAGTTTGTTTAGATAGTAATCTGATTTAAATAAACTATTAGAATTTGTACTCATTTTAAGAATAACGCATGATTTTCAGGGGCTAAAAATGAACAATATTACAGAATTAACAGTGATTTTTTTTTCTTTTTTTAACAGTCCTTTAAGAACCATTTAAATATTATCTTCTATAGTTAATATACTTTTCTGCCAGAGTAAAAGCAATTAAAAAAAATAAATAAATAAAACCCCTCAACGAAATCTTGTATTCTATACTGGAATGAATTCTATTATAACCATAACTATTGTCCATATTATGACAGAATGTTATGTTACTCAATAAATTGTAAGACAGAGTTGAAAAAATGATTTAATTTTCTGTATTTTACAATGATATATATTTTTTAAATTATATAAAAATCCTCGAAATGACTTTTTGAGAGTTACATCGTTGAGAAAAGATACTGAAATATTGTTTTAAGCAATTTATAACAAAATATAAAGAATTTCATGCATAATAAAAAAAAATTAAAAACTCACAGTAGAAGGATTCAATATGGCTAACTTTCTTTCTTGAAGTACACTATCCGCTATGTTTTTTAAAACAAGCAGATTTCGGAACGAAACTTAAATAATACATTACCGAGTTATGAATAAGACACTTATAAATAAAAATAATCAAATTTTTAACACTTTTCACATTATTTAAAATAAAACAAAACTATTCGACACAGAACCGAACCGCACGATATATTTGATATTATTAAGATGGAAGGGATGAGTGAAGTTGAGTCTGGCGGGACACATGCTGACTAGATGAGAGAGAATACTCGCACCTGATTGGCTGAACAGTTACCGCCACTATTGGCGCTAAAACAGTGTATGTAAAAACTAAAAAAATATTCTGTATAATAACTGTTTCAATAACATCAGACAAGTCTTCTTCTCAGGAAATAATCCATTATTATTTTCTCGTTTAGTTATTTATTTATTAACTTTAAATATATTAGAATTTAACTCATCGATTATTATGTTACTTAAAATATAAATTAAGATGTTTATTTTGCAAACTGTTAGGGAAGCTGATTTGACTATTTGCTGAGTTACCCCCTCTCCCACCCACTAGTCTGTTCGGTTCTAGTGAAGTTATTTAAGTGTAATATTCAGTTTTATTAGTTTTCAAGAGGATATCAACTTTCAACCTCTACATGATGGTATTGTATTTAATATTTATAATGTATTCATTTACTTTTATAGTGTTAACAATATTTATGAAGCTATATGTTTAAATTATTATCGAAATATTCATATATTGTGTTCTTTCAATGCAAAGGACATATTAAACGCCATTTTTATAAATTATAAGAAAACTTATGAACAGATTTATTGATATTTGTTAATGTTAATATTTGTGTAATAAAAACATATCTTTTATTTAAACATAAATGGTATACTAATATATTTAGGGTTTAAATTGTTAAAGAAAAATATCGTTATGATTATATCAAAAAAATATATATAAATATATATTAGTCCTTTATTACCATTTAATGTTTTACTTGCATTGAAATTCGTTACTTAAATATCTTTTCATAAATACTACAAAACCTTTATTACTTAAGAAATTTCATCCCAGAACACTGTTAAAGATATTTTAAGTATTTAATTTAAATTTATTATAAGTGATTACACCATATTTTTTTATTTTTCTAATATGTTATAATTATTTTTATTTTGGATTATTTCTTTTCTAGCTACATGACATATATTTTAGAATATTTTTCAAGTTTTTTAATTATGAAATAATTTTAAATTTGTTACTGTTTATTTAAACAATACAAATTTATTGTCATAAGGTATATAATTGTAAAATCGATCAATTTTCTTTTAGACAACACTTCATAAGAATTAACAAAATTAAATTAAATTATTTAAAAAAATTCGGTTAAAGCATAAATATTTTTAAAGAGTTATTGAAATTTCCTTACTGAATGATGTTAAAGATTTAAATTAAATTATTTTTAATAAATAAAAAAAAACACCCAGTAACAGAAAATATTAAATTAAATGTTTTTAGGATTGTTTTAAATTTTCATCATGACATTAATAGAAAGCTTTTTCCTCTTTTTACGCCTCGTTTTTTAAACAGAAATTAATTAAATATAATTTTTAAACAAGATGACTCGTGTTTCATCGCTCTATTTATATATTTTATATATTTAACTTCATTATAAATTTTCAAATAATGAACACTGTTAATATTATTTCGTATTGACAATAACACAATAAACCTGAGTTTGTAGGCTTCAGTATTATCTATAGATTCAGTTATAAATATCCATTTTTGTTAATTTATTATTTTTATATTCACATGTTCACTATTCACAATACACTGATTCGAAATAAATATTTAACTGAATTGAGAATAAAACAAAACCGAACACTTGAATATTTTGTTGCCGTTCTAATAATATGTTAGCCGAACTGGGACAGAGAAGCTACTGAATTATTATGAAAAAGTGGGAGGCTCATATCCTCAGCCATATTTCCAAGTAACTTCATTTCGATAATTCGATTCGGCCATTGTAATAAGGATGTCTGTCTAGATGGGAACGGTTGATTCAATAAGCTTCCACTGTTTTGAATTATAAGTTCTAGAATGTTCCAATATTTTCAATATAATAAACCACAAGAGCTACTCTATAATTATTCTTTATTGAAAAGCATAATCTAATATCGATTCAGACAAAATATTAAATTTAAGATACAGTATAACAAATATAAATATTCATTTATTCTAACTTTTTAAAAATGAATTAATGTGATATATGGACTTCTATATGTATGCTGTGCTTTGGGTCTTGATTTCGATTCCGGCTATGGCAGATAATTATTAACTCAGTCGTGGATCGACTGTTGAAGACCCCCTCTAATGTGGGTATTCTGAATTAAATAATTAAAGAAATAAATGTTAAGCGTGATCCTTGGTCAAATCACCTTCTTTTGCTACCGTTAACCTAGAGCTAAAAAATCAAGACTTTAACGGTTTTCTTAGACCATCTTGTTTGCAGTATGTTTCTACCACGGGCGGATCTAAGTGGGGGGTGCTTTGGGGCTGAAGCCCTCCTCCATTCTCCCCCAAAAAATGGTAAAATATAACCATATCTTATGGAAAAAAAATATCTCTTAAAGTATTATTGCTCGTGTAATTATATTTAAAAGAACTTTAGGAATCACTTAAACACCATTTAATATAGGTAGTTACTTCCTTTTTTTTCCAAAGTAATATTTTCGATCTACAGAGGTTTAAATATAAATAGTATGAGTTCCTATTTCAACTCCAGCCTTATTCCCTCCCTTATCTTGCCTCGCGATCCTGGGTTTCTTTTAGCCCTGCATTTCCCCGGTTCGCGTGCCGAGAACACTGCTATTGCCAAAAATATATTCCCTTTATTTGGACAGGTTTGTGAAACCGATGGAGAGGGCTAACGCTGTAACAACACGAACGCCGGCTGCCACAGCTGTCAATATGGACACCAGTCGATTCGCGGAAATGTAAAGCGATACTTCCAGCTATATCGCTTCCAATATCACCTTCCATACATAAATAATGGGGGTCCTTGTTTCAATTATTTATGTCGGAAAATGTATACACGAATCCACAACACAAGAGGGAAAATAAAATTTTAATTTGTGGTGATGAATATGTCGATCGCAGAAAAAAAAGTAAAAATATATTTAGCATTTATTTTATTAGGAGTTGATCGGGGGGGGGGGGAGGGGGAGGAGATGTGCGGTCAGATAAATACTACATTATAGCAATAGTATTATTTTATTATTATGCCAACGTTTCGACCCACCTTGCAGGTCTTCATCAGGGCTACAAAATATAAAAGGTACATTGTAAAAATAAAATAAATAGATAATAAGTAAATATTTTTTTTATTATTTTTTTTACAATAAAACCTATAAATTTATTTTATTTTATTAAGACATATAATATTCTGTCTCGTGGACAAAAGCAGATATTAAATAAGAAAAAGTTCTGATAAAGAAACAATAAGATGATATCGGAGATATAGTGGGTGACAATGTAGTTAGAACATCAAGTATAATATATATAGAAGATGCAAACAAAAAAATCTGGTGTGTCCACTCACACGACTTTCCTACCTATTTCAGAAATGTTTTTATATCTTTACATATGTTTATGAAGGAACAAAAAAAAAATTGAACTAGATACATTTTCCTGAAAATTGATCAAACATAAGATTTGAGTACGATTTATTTGATAAACTAAAGCAATGTAAACCGGCTTAAGGTAGTTAATTTCTGTTAAATGTAGAGGAAATAGTGAAGATTGTGTGATGCGGGCAACAGATTTTCTTACATTCACTTAGTCACCTTTATTCTCTCATTCACCCCTTTCTGACACCAGGATATGAAAACGTAATCTTTCATTGGAAATTGAATAGCCGTAACTTCGTTAATAGTTGTCCAAAATCTGAAACGTACAGATCGAAAACTGTGTCAGAAATTTGACCCGATTGCAATAATTTCCTTACCTAGTATAGATAGGAAAGTAATAAGTTAAAAAAAATATGTAAAAAATAGAATAAGCTGTATCATCGCTAATACTGGTTCGATTCCGACATTTTTTTTTTATTTTGTTGGAAATTTAACCTTTCAAAAGTTTTATTATAAATGTTACCGTATAACATATATTTAGGGAGTTAGGCCCCATAACATTTTTCTTTTAATCTATATACGAAAATTGAAAGACAATGATTAGAACATTATAGGAAAGTTTCGTCAAAATCGTTAGAGCCGTTTTTGCGCTACAGTCTATAGAAAAACATGTTTTTCATTTATTGCGCGGAAGCTATTGCGCATGGAGCACCGAATTTCTGTCACAGGCATCGGTAGTCAAAACCCTACAAAATAAAAAAAGAAGCAACAACATCGGTTCAGTAGTTCCCGAGAAAATCTTGGCACAGACAGACAGACATACAGACAGACCAATGGTTAAAAATGTGTTTTTCGGATTCAGGGTGCTCTGAAACGTATAGATCCGTTGAAAACCGCATGTTGGAAATTTGACTCGATTGCAATACTTTCCTTACCTTGTATAGGTAGGAAAGTGATAGAAAATAAGTATAAATAAAAATATAAAACAAACGAGAATATAGTATGTAAGTTAAAAGTAACCAGATAACTTACATACTATATTCTCCTTTGTTTTCTATTTTTATTCATACTTATTTTCTATTTTTGTTTGTATTTTCTATGTATGTAATAGTTGATGTTCTAACTACACTGTCACCCACTATATCTCTGATACCATCTTATTATTTCTTTATCAGACAACTTTTTCTTATTTAATATCTACTTATTATTCATTTATTTTACTTTCACAATGTACCTTTTATATTTTGTATCTTGGTAGCCCTGATGAAGTCCTACAAGGTGGGTCGAAACGTCGGCATAATAATAAAATAATACTATTTCTATAATTTAGTATTTATTTGACCACACCCCTTTCCCTCTCCCTCCCCCTTCAATTAACTCTTTCTCATATTATATCACGGTCAACCGTCTCTAAATCATTTATTTTATTGTTTGGCTATAAAAAATGTATTTTTGCCTCTCAACTTGTTAAAAATCAGCAAATGTGCTGGAAATATAAGATATAAATGACATGACAGACATGCGGAAGGAAAGTACTCAACAGCACTTCTATGACATTTTTCAATTATTTAGTTTGTCTAATGTAGGAGATCTCTCATTCAACACCCTTTTAGTCTCTTCTTCATGTTCTAAGATATGTTAGCTGTGGCCAAGTCTCTTATTAATCTGTTGTGATGTCCGTTTAAATTAGTATAAAATCGTTGGTAAAGGGTCGTTTTATGTTGGTCAACTGTTGGAAGGTGGAGGTCAGTATGTAGAGTTTTGTTAGTCACGTACCAAGGAGCTTTTGTTATGAGTCGCAATAATTTTGTTTGGAAGGTTTAAAGTATTTTTAGGTTTTTTTTTTGTCTGTCCCCATCCGAGCATTTTTTTCGAAAATACTGGACTGATTTTTTTCAAATTTGGATTTGAAATCAGAAGTCACCCAAGGAAAATCCTCCTTCACCGACATAATTATCCAGGTTTAATTTCAAAATTGGGTTTAAAAAAAAACTGCGTTGCTGTAGACTGTAGCGCCTAAACGAATGTACTGATTTTAATGAAACTTGGCTAAAATCTTCTTCTTGATGTCCTTTAAATTTATCTATATAACATACTTAACGAAAAGAAGCTTGAAAAAAGTTACGAAGGATCGTAAAATTAGATTTCGAATAACTCAAATGGTTAAAATCGGACAATTAGGAGCAAAGATATGGTCTCTAGATATTTTTTTATGTTCTACTGCAAATACTTTGTTTTAGATTTGGATTTTTAAATGTGTTACTGAAGTAATGCTAATTTTTTTTAGCAAATTATTAATTATGAAAAAAAATGTTTAGGTACATAATTGGAATTAACTTTTTATTTCTTTTAATTTGTCATTAGACTACTTTAAATGTATAATTGTTTGGAAATAATAAACCATTAAGAAACAATTTGAAGCGTTTTTTTTTTTAAATTAATTTTGCCTTTTCTAGGCCTCTAAAAAGAAAATGGTGATTTCATAAAGTACACGTTATATTAGAGAGCTACCAATGATTTCTTTACTAGTCTATTCATTTCATTATATTTCTGAATTCACATGTACTTTTATTTAACAATACAGTTGTTAATTTATGAAAACAATAATTAGAAGGTGGGTCAAAGCCAAGAATAGTTTTCAATTATCTCTTTGTTGTATTTACAAAAATAGCACTGCGAACGGGGTCATCTATTGTGCTGTATAAATTTTGGAGTAGACTGCCCTAGATTTTCGTTTGTTAATTTTCAGAGTCATTCAGTTTTAAATTGAACTGTTGTTAAAACGGTCTCCAGTTTTAATGGCACAAATTACTTGTTCGTTCAATTAAATCCGAATCCAAAGAGCTCTATAATTATAGTGGAACTCTCTAATGAGGTCTGTATAGCACTTTTAATATAGCTCGTGTTAATTAAGTCCAATAATTAACCATCGATGTGTTATGTTTGTGTTAGAGCCGTGTACAGCTCTAGGAGTTGAACTGTTCTGCATAACTGACTTGTCAGCAATCTAACTTGATGTTCTCCGTGTTTGAGTTCTCATGAGTAGGCATTCGTTAGGAGCACTTAGTGTTTTCATTAACATTCGTAGTGGTCATGATGTGAGATAATTAATTATGGTCTGTGATATAATTAGAAATTCAGGTTTTATTATAAGGGATAGTATAAAATAAAAATTCAACGTCATATATGGTGGATTTCCAGCAGACAATCATTGAATAACATTTCATAAAATTTAATCACAAGCAGGAGGGGGTTACTGATTTCAAAAAACGTTTTTTTGTGATACTAGGTCGAAAAATATTTTTCCCATATCAGGGGAATTTCGCTATAAGTCTTAGGAGTTGAAGACATATATATTAAATTAAACTTTTTCTATATATATTGAGATATAGGTTTTAATATACCAATCGAATTGTTTTTTTGTTTTTTTTTTTTGTAAAATAAATTTTAAAAAAACCGTCTAGTAAAGTAGGCATATCTCTACTAATAGTGCTTTCGATGAAACTTCCTTCATTTTTTAGGCAATTTAAATACCTTTGAAACATCTCATCACAATATCAACAAAAAAGTAAAAACTTTTCGAGTTATTCGGAATTTAATTTTACCATCCCTCGGAACTTTTTTTCCAGCTTTTTTTCGTTGAAGTATGTTATATAGATAAATTTAAAGGGAGTCGAGAAAATGACTTGAGTGAAGTTTCATTGAAATCTGTACATTCGTTTAGGAGCTACAGTCTATAGCAACGCAGGTTTTTCGGCCGCCATTTTGAAAGTTAAAGGCGGAGAGTAATGTCGATGAAGGAGGGTCATCCTCGTGCGACCTCTGATTTTATATCAAAATTTGAAAAAAAAATCGGTTCAGTAGTTTCCGAGAAAATACGCGGACGGAGGACGGCGGACGGACAAACAAAGTTTTATTCGTTTTTCGAATTCTACGCGTCCTGAAACGTGAAACCTCAAATTTTGAGAGGGTGTTAAGTTTTTGAATTTTTCGGTCGATCACAATGGTTGATTATTGAAAATAATAAACTAAAAAATCAATATGATTTTAATGGATGAATTTATTTCCGGTTGTAAACTGAAGCCTTCATAACTCCTTAAGATTTTCTCCAAATTTAACATTTTATACCATTGGAAAGCTGAATTACTGCTTTTCCAATCTATATTGAAAACTATAACATTTTATTCACTTATAAACAATCAATAAAGAAACATTTTTATTTTATATCTTTGGTACTAATTTTTTTAAGGGGATCTGGTTAGTACCATTCCGTGTAGCTTGTTGTGTAAGGCTCTAATTTGGGGTGATTTTTGTGCGAACCACTAGAGGATCCAGGATTTAATTTTGGGGTGGGGTTTCACCCCGAAAGTTTTTTTTTCATGAAAATAACGATAATTACTTTGGAAAAAAATAAAGAAACCAACTATATGAAATGGTGTTTAAGTGATTCCTAAAGGCCTTTTAAATGTAATTATACGAACAATAATACTTTAAGAGATATTTTTTTAATATTTTTTCCATAAAACATGGTTATAATTATGGAGAGGGGGCTTCAGCCCCAAAGCCCCCCTCCTCCGTAGATCCACCCGTGGTGCGAACCAGTTTGTTCGTCTTGTAATTATAATGCTTTTTGTGAATGTCAGAAAAAAAAATATGCCAACCCAACAAAAATTGCATGCCAAATATTTGTATCTTTTTATTTTTTGGAACAATTTGTATTTAAGAATTTCCTATGGTGCGAAATACAGCTTTCAAATTTTTATTCCTCTAAAAAAATATTTCCTTCATATACCGAAACTGTTTAAAAATATATATATACCTGACAGATAGCGTTATTTTGAGTACAATATTAAAACAAATTAGTCCAATCGACGTAGTAATGTAAAGTTTAAGATTTTGTTAGGGAAACATGGTTGATAGATTTTTTTTTTTATTTTAACTATATTTATTGAGAGATTTTACAATCTGTACCAAATAAGGGCATTTATAATAGTGTTCAGAGAGTTTATTCACGCTCTATTAACAATGGATAAAAATAAATAATACAGAAAAAACAATAATTCTAAAAATAAATGTAAATGAACGAAACGAAACAAAAATAAAATAAACAAATAAAAACAACTACTCACATACACACATGCTTCTGCACAATATTTTTAAAAAAAAATCACCCAAGATCTCCGAGCCAAGGTTTTCTCCCCACTCGAGGAAGGAAAGGCAGGGCTCTAGGAGATCTTAGCGCCTCAAAATCAGCCGCAGTTGATACATTAAATTAATGAGTTAGAGTATTATGAAACCTTAAATTAACTTAATCCTCACAATACTGACTTAATATTTTTATGTAATTTGGTCTACGAATTGTTTTCATAATCCTTGTTTAATCTAAAAAAATAAATTAATTTAAGGGTTACACTCTTGATATGTATTATTCGATTGACTAATCCAGGATACGGGAGAGGTTTAGTATTCAGAGTGCAAGAGATCAACATCGGCCCACGCAATCAGGAGATTATAGTTTCAATTTTCTGCCCTCAGAGCGGAGGGGGGAGGGTATCATATCTTAGCGGGAATTGGTCATTTATTTGAATTTATGTTCTGTGGGGGGGGGGAGGAGAGGGGCTTACCTCTTCCAGAAACTGTATGTAAATTGTTTCCTATACGCGGAATACCCAGCTACCACAACTCCATATCCAAATATGAACAGATTTAGAGGTTCGTTTCAAAGATGTTATGTTATCTTTATTTACCTTTGTTTGAAATATTCAGTAAGTAAATACAATTTAATACACTGGTTCACAGTGAGTTCGATACATTCTCTAGAAAAAAAAAACTTAAGCAGTTACAGTAAAAAATAAAAACAGAAACTCCTCAACAGATTTCTTTACAATATGAATTTAAAGAAATCTTTAATTTGTACAATGTCAATAAAACTCAAATTTTCAACTGTGACTATTTCAAATCCTATATATTATTTCTAGAAGGTGTTTTTTTTTCTCTTAACTTCGTCAATTCTTTTTCAAATCCAATGATTGACCACTTTGAAAATATTCTGCTCCTTCACATGCAAAAAATAGTCCTATCTCTCTGAAATTTCTGGGAAAAAAGTTATGAAGGAAAAGAAACTTTATTTGTGAATAACTCAAAAAGTATGCAATTTTTAAAGATTGTATCCGTGATAATTAGAAAGATTATTACCTACAAATTATAAAAAATTACCTACAAAATAAAAACAATTTGTAAACATTGGACAATTATTAGCAAAGATACAGTCCATTAGTTTTGGTATACTTAATAATGTCTTCCTGTTTAAAGATATTTCATTTAGGAGTAGCATAGTATACTACATTTTTTTTCTGGCTTTTATATTAATTTATATTTCTTAAAGATATTTGGTTGTTCTTACATTTTATTTTGTTTAATAATTTATAATATACTATGATCGGGGCATTATTTTGTCTTAATTATCTTTCCATTCAGCGTTTAAAAATAAGTATGTTATGTTTAATGGAATATTGTAATCGACTAAGGAAAAAATATTAATTCCTTCCTTACATAATACATAGGAACTACTTATTTCCTTATTGGTTGGCTATTTCTGCACTAAACAAAATTTTCTGCAAATTTTTCGCACGGGCCAACAGGTAATTAATAAAAAATGTTACCTCACAGTCAAAATGATATATATATATATATATATATATATATATATATATATATAATATATATATATAATATATATATATATATATATATATATATGTATAACTTCTTGTCAACTTAACTAAATACTATTAATTTTTATAGGCAAGCCATTTTTTTCACTCCTTTCAGTCTGTTTGCAGTGGAGTAGACCAATTTTTTGGTGAATTGCAGCCTTAGTTTAAGACACGGAGATAAAATCTCGAGGTGGGGAAATCAGCGTCTCCATGCTGGAATCGAACCCTCGCCGCTTTGGTTTAAGTACGGTCTGCACTTAATTATTTATTGTTTTGTGTGTTATTAATTTCCGCCCACGGAATTTGAAAATTTGTTATGAAATTTTTTGCAGGTACCATAACTCGCTCGATCACCACGGCCCCATTAACTAAAATATACAGTTAAAACACTTTCCCAAAATTTTACAGTTAGATTTTTAAATTAATCCTTTTGACATTCCGTCTCTAAACTAATTTACACGAAACCATCTTATACGTGAATACACTTTCATTATAATATGAATTCGCAAATAACTTTTCGGCCCTTTCGCTTCCTCGATATTCCGATCCCAAAATCGACTCTTGCCATTTCCCCGTCGTTCCCTGAACGCAGTTCAAACATGGAGATAGGAGCAATCGGCCATATTGGGCAATTTAACAAGACCAAAAAACCACTTGCCCACTAAGAGGCAGCGACCCCTCCCCCCATTACCAGCCCGACACCAATCTCATCGGCGGGAATGGATTCAGCTCCACGGTCTACCCTACAACGACTTAGCAACTTCACTAAGCAATCTCCAATAATGACTTCGTTAGCCAGCTCCTGCGGTTAAGGGACTAACTTTTATTATATTATGAACTTTCACACTTCCTTCCCGATGTTCCAATTATGCCGGAATTTCGCTGATGTCTCGAGCTATTGTTTCTGCCAGGGGGCCATTGAATCGCTTTACGATTTATTTGATTGGAGATCCTGACTTGAATGTTATAAGAAATTATATATACAGTCGCATATCCATATATCTAATACAAGATTCTTTGAGCAAAACGTATTTACGTCTCTAAGGAGACCACATCTCATGGGAAAAGACCTCCATAGTCTATAACACAAACGAAAAAAAAAATTGATGTATATACTCTTCTAATAGTTTCGTGTTTATTTACTAGAAGTGTAAGAAATGAACATGAGAATGTTTGATGGGTAAATTTCTATAGTTGAAAAAATAAATATGTATTGATAAATAAAGTCAAATTTTGGCTTTTATAAGAGCATTAACAAATATTTACTAATGTATCATTGCCCTTATGATTCCTGAATGGGAGGGAATTTGATTTTATTTATAAATAAATAATTGTTTTTAATGTTTGAAACTACTGAGGCCTATATTTTATTAATAATTCAAAATTGGTCTCCATCCTGGTTATTGTTATCAATGAATATTATTAACAAATTTAAGAAGGTAAACATCTATGATTGATTATTAAACCAGAATCCATCCTTAGTATGTTAAAATTGATTCTGTTGCAGAGTAATGGAATAAATCTATTACTTGTGCACATAACAATGTCCGCTTCATTATTTAAGAAAATTATAGAGCTTCTTAATAGATCATGATGTAAAAAGATTAGTTTATTATTTTATATGATTTATTTCTCTGCCAGTTGGTTGATTTACCTGAATGAGGGATCCAAAGGTTTTTTTTTTTTATATATATATCAAGATAACCACTGATTTTGGCGTAAATATAAACTTTTTCTTCAAATAAATTATAATTGATCTATTATCTGTACTGCACATTATTTAAAATCGATTGTTTTTAGGCATAGGAAAGGTAATAATTTAATTTCATTGATTCATCTACAATGATTGATATCTCGAAGTGAACCAAAGTTCATTTTACTCTATCAAGTAAATAATTTATTGCAGTTATTTACATATATGTATAATATATATATATAATATATATATATATTTTTTTTTTTTTTTTTTTGGGGGGGAGTGGGAGAAGGTAGGATTTCCCTTTCCCTCATAGATCAGCCATTAACTTACTTCCTATTGCCCTAATTCATTTACTGTTGATCCATAAATGATCCTTGAACGTTGAAATACCCCTTCAGATCATTAGCTACTACCAGCAAATGTGCAAACTTTAAAATATATAGAATATATAAAATATATAGAATATATAAAGTATATATTATAAACAGGGCATCCCGTAAGTAGAGATAAATTTTTATTGGAATAATAGGAGACCTCAATGCCTACAAAAAAATCATATAAACAAAAGGCCAATTCTCAGTAAAAAAAAATCCAAGTTGTTGTTTTTTTTAAGCTAGTCAAGTTTTTGGAAGTGAAAACTGCTTTAGGCGCGTTTTGTACTTTTTTGTGGAGAGTGAAGTAAATTGATCCGTCCAGCTCCTCTTCAGTCTCCTCTTAATGGTCTTGTAGGTTATGAGTCTGTTTTTGTGTCTTATAAACTGGCATACACCCCTACACCAAGGAACAGAACATAAGAACAATAAAAATAAGGAAAGAAATTATTACTAGGATATGAATTGATTACATATTATAGTTTTAGATTAGAAATTATAGTTTTCAATTCAATATAAATTGAACTATTTAATATTCAATAATGTCTATCAATATCCAGGTGTATCATGTTGACTGTATATATCGCTTGATTTTTCTTTTTGTTTTTAACGACGCTTCCTCTCCTTCTACCATATGTGGAGCATCTAGTTAAATATATTTATCACAGCCTTGAAAATTAATTTCCTCTTACCCAAGAAGCTTTCTTTGAACTCCTTAAAACTGGACATATTTCTAAAAAGCGTCAGGTATCTTTCGGACATAAAAGAAAATGTATTTCATCAGGCTAATCCGCTTTTACACTTCCCGACATATCCATGTCGATTTTAACAGCCAATACCCGTTTCCTTTTATCATTTCGCTATAACAAACAATGGCAGACCTCGATACTCACAGAACAGCCGGACCACAGGATCAGAGAGGCAGAGCCGTAAGATGAGAGTTGGTTGGCCAGTGGTCCGTGTTGTGAGATAAACCGACCAATGGCGAAGACCGAACCGAAAATAGTTGAGCAACTGGCGGGGGTTTGGGGAATTAGCGGTAGGCCAGCTCTTTGTCTTTGTCGGGGCTGATATCCTTCTACGTCAAGCCTTGGCTATTGTTGTTGTAATTTATACTTTTTTATTTATTCTTCCCTACCTTGCCTTTCGGCTACACCGGTTTTGAAAGGATGGTATATCACACAACTAGCTATTAAATATACAAAAAAAAAATATAAATAGTTATCTATATAGCTTAGTATTGCCCAAAATCGGTCTTGGTCTTGCACTTTGCAAGACCAAGAGCAACAACGCCTATCTGTTTCAAGACCAAGACTGGTAAAAAAAAAAAATCGATTTTTTGAATAAAAATTGAGACAAAATAGTTACTAATACTTAACCATTTTAGATACTATTTGTAAAGAATTAGTGTAACCAATATATTTTTGCATTTAACTCTTCTAATTTTTCATTCAAATTTAGTTAGGTTTCGTATATCTACAAAATTACAGTAATATCTCTCTAGTAATAAGCTAATATGTAACTGCAAGATTGTTACGAGAGTCTTGCGCAAGACCAAGACCTAGACGAAGACTGAGTTTGCGAAACCAAGACTCGTCTCGGTCTCGCATTTAGGCAACACTAATATAGGTATAGAAGGCTAATATTAAAATATGTCATAAGCTGAAAATACATAAAATCATCTTACCTTTGACAGATGGATAACATAGGGACACATGTCATAATGAATCGGAAGACCCTCAATAGATGACTCAAACTAATTTACTCATTTTTTTTTTAAATCTAGAACTGAGACAAATACATAACCTAAGCACATACTAGAAATAGAAACTAAATACATACCTATGCTTACTTAAATTTATGTGAACTTACTCCTCATATATATACGGTTTAGCTAAAAAGACCCACTTAATCAAACTTTCCAATCACTTACTTCTCTCAAGACGTTCAAAATAAAATCTAATATAGAAATATATTTCTCTACTTAAATCCATTTCACCCATTTTATTTCAGCCCTATGCTTCACATGTATACGAGACACCCAAAACGACCCCATATGGACTAAAAGTTATTTCAGATTCACGGTATAGCTAAAAAGACACACGAAGATTTCAAACTTTTCAATCCAAAATGTTTTTGGATGGTTTTTTATGAGACCATCTGCTGATTAAAAATGAAATTATTAAAATAAAAAAGACATAAAAATATAAGTATCTAAATTGGCGCCAGAAATACTTTATTGAGACCGTTTTACACAGTCCAGTTTTTTGTTTCATCAAAATTTGTCCTACAAATTGCTGTTAGTAATCCGCGAGACAGACCTATTTTTAAAAAATTAAGAACCGTCTAAAATTTTGTAAATAAATCGCTTCATTTTATCACCTACTATTTTTTTATCTACGAAAATTATGAGAAATGGGGCGTTTTATCATTAAATTAATCAATTTGATAAGGTAATAAAAACGCATTATTACCATCTGTTGCGTACGAATCGAGAATACAGAGATATGCTGCTCATATGGGCACTGTAACAGCAGTAATACAGCGGTCGTATTAGATCTCCTGAAAGTCCCTTTTATTCTTCTCCTTAGTAAATTGAATTACTGTTTTCATAAAGAAAATTTTATCTGATTTACGGTGGTGTACTTAGAATTGAATTATCTTGAATAATTTTAGAGTGATTCCTTCTTGTTCAATAAAAAACATGACCATCTTAAGGAAGGCACAAGATTAGTCTTAACTCATTTTCTGTTTGAAATCGGCCTATGGATTAAAAATTTGTTCAAGAGAATCATAGCATCGCTGGTTCAAATCCGGCCTGGGCGAGTAAAAATTTATTTCTTAACATACCCACGGCATGTAAATCAGCCTCCTTGATCTGATTAGAATAGGTCTGATCGTACTTCAAGAACGACTCCTCCTCATTTTGTATGCCAAAAATGGTGATTTATGGTATAACCGAAAACAATAAACATTTTTAAAGTTCTTTCTTTATTTTTCATACTTTACAATCAGAATTAATACAGTTCAGTAGGCATTCTTACTAGTTACTGAATATTAATTGTAGCAATATCCCCTATAAATGGAGATTACCATAATCAAATAATGAAAACTACCTCAAATTATTCATTACATTTTTACAATTCAGTAAAATGGGTACATATTGTTATATTAATTATTCAAAACAATAAAAAAAACATTGTTAAAAAAAATATCAAGATGTACAAGAATTTTCCATCACAATAGGAGAGAGTTGGGCCTTTCTAAAAGTTGGGAACAAACTCGTAGTATTCTTCCTCCTAAAGACAAACTCGGCCCGGTCAATTTATGTAGCTAATAATATAACTTGGGGAGGAATAAAGTTGGAACTAAGTTTTGGAAGTAAAGAAACCTTAGCTTATTGAAGGGAAGGGAGAGACCAGAACTAGTTTGGGGTGACCAGCTTAGTCAGTAGGATAGTTGCCCTCTTGTAGTATATTATAGTGTATTATATAATATATATGTACAGTGATATTCTCTTTTTTTTTTCTGAGAAGTTGTATGTTATTCCAAACAATTAGGGACCAGAATTTCACAACACATTACTAACTGTAAAATTACAAAAACATAAACACAACAGCTTTAGTAAATAATAAAATAAAACATAAATTCAACTTTAATAAACCACAGATATTAGGCACAGAACCAAAAAACAACAATAAAAAATTATTTGAAGCTATACACATAAAAAAAAACAATAGAACAACAGTAAATTATAAAACAGACACTAAACATTTAGGAACACATTATACTGACATATTAAACAAAATTAAAATTTAATAAAAATGAAATTGCAGCTACATAAAACTAAACATTTAACAATAATAGTAAAAAAAATGCTACAAATTATTTCACAATGGTTTATTATTTCCAAACAATTATATATCTAAAGTAACGTTACCTTCTAGTCACAAAGAAAAATAAATAAAAGGTGACTCCAATTATTGGACTAAACTTTTTTTTTTAATCATTACTAATATGCTAAAAAAATAACATTACTTCAGTAACACATTCAAAATTTAAAAACCAAACAAAGGATATAGCATTTGGAGTAGAACATATAAAAAAAAAACCGGAGACCATATATTTGCTCCTAATTGTCCGATTTTAACGATTTTCTTTTTTTGTTTTTAGGAAATTTCGTAAACTTTAAAAAAAAATCGGTCCAGTAGTTTCGGAGAAAATGGGCGAACGGCGGACGTTTTTCGAATTCTACGTATCCTGAAACCTGACACCTCAAATTTTGAGAGGGAGTTAAGTTTTTGAATTTTTTGGTCGGTCACAATGGTTGATATTGAAAATAAAAAAACAAAAATAATTAAATATCGCGATAGCTCTGCTAGTAGTGCTATGATTTCGATGAAACTTCCTTCATTTTTTAGGAAATTTAAATACCTTTGAAACGTCTTAGCACAACATCCCCAAAAAAGTGTATACTTTTTGAGTTATTCGGAATTTAATTTTTACATCGCTCGTAACTTTTTTTCCAGCTTCTTTTCGTTGAAGTTTGTTATATAGATAAATTTAAAGGGTGTCGAGAAAATGACTTTAGCGAAGTTTCATTGAAATCGGTACATCCGTTTAGGTGCTACTGTCTATAGCAACGCAGGTTTTTCTGAATTTTTTTTTTCTCCTTTATTAACTTATCAAATTCTTTCAAAAGTTATATCTAGCATTTTTTCATTACTTTGAATATAATGTGAAATGATTAACTTTTTAAAATAAACCATATTTAAGGTACTTTAGAGGAAGACGTATATGAACATTGGGCATTTAAGCCCTGTAAAGTGACATCAATGGGGATAAGACCTAATTGATATTAAAAACCACTTCATTATACAATGATACACCGAGTTTAATCAAAATCGTTGAAGCCGTTTTTGAGAAAATTGTGAAAATGTGTTTCAGCGTTTATATAAAGTGGCACTTCCGGTTAGCCGATTTTAAAGAAAAAGTTGCCGTCACATCTAAGGGAAATACCTATCTTAAATACGTAATATCAGTTTCTTAGGACTTTTCGTTTTTGAGCTAGACTGCTAACATACAAACACACAGACACACAGACCATTTTTCGGGACTTGGTCATTTCGACTCAGGGTACCTCAAAACTTCTATTTCCATTGAAATCTCAGATTCAAAAATTTTCTCGATTGCAATACTTACACTTACTATATATTACATATATACATAAGTACATACACATCACAAAAAACAAGAGAACAACTGTAAATTATAGAACAGACGCCAAACATTTATAAACACATTATACTGACATATTAAACAAAATTAAAATTTAATAAAAATAAAATTGAAGCTACATAAAAAATAAGCATTTAACAAAAATAGTATAAAAATAAACAGTCAGATCCAAAGGTCAATTGTATTCACCATGGCAGACACCCAATAATTGGTCTAAAAGCATGATGATGCCTTGGATATTATATACTTTAATTTATTATAACATGAATTTAGAATAATGGAGCACATTAGATTTAAGGTAATTACAAATTTAATGGATCAACCCAATTCTGTCATGTATTGTAACGTACACTATATTTTAACTCAATTTTTTAGCCATGAGTCAACAAAAAAACATTGGGATTATAGTTCATGGGAGTAAATATCCCGAAACGTTAACTGTAAACATGTCATTTGGAAATACACCAAATAAATTCAATTGTTATTTAATTGAAAGTCATCATTGCCAAAAACAAAGTGATATTCTTTTTTTATCTTTGGGTGTTAATCTGCACCTTTCGACAAATGTTGACAATCAACAGACGGTCTGATTAAAGTAACGAAACTGACATGACAGGCATGGGGAAGGATAGTACCCAGCAGTACCTCTTATCTACCTTGAATCAATTATCATGTTTTGTTAAGGAAGGAAGTCTCTTATCCAGTGCCTTTTTAGTTTTCTCTTCATATTGATGGGTATGTCAGCAGTAGCCATATCTCTTATTAGTATGTTGGTATGTCCATGTAAATTATTGTTAAATCGTTTGTAAAGAGTTCTTATGTATTGATCAACTGTATGCAGGAGAAGTCTGCATGTAAGGTTTTATTTGTCATGTACCAAGGTATTTTATTTATAACTCATAATATTTTTGATTGGAAAGTTTGAAGTTTGTGTAAATGGATCTTTTTAGCTTTACCATATGTCAGTGAGGAATAAGTCCATATTGGTTTAAATAAGTATAGGTATGTATTTAGTTTCTGTCTCAGTTCTATTTTTGGAATTTGGAAAAAATTGAGTAAAGTAATTTGAGCCGTCTATTGAGCCTCTTCCGTTTCTTTGTAACATGTGGGCCCCATGTCATTCTTCTATCAAAGATAAGGCCAAGATAGTGTACGGTGTTCGCTTGAGGAATTCGGTTGTTTTCGATAAATATTGGAGGACGCATGATCACGCATGATTTTAAATTTTTTTAAATTTATTTAATGATGAGATTTACAACTGTATTACAAATAAAAATACATTCAGTAAATGTGAACAAAATAATATAATAACATGAAACCACTTGTTGAGAAACTACCCACTGGTAGCACTCTAAAAATGTATTTACAAAAGGAGATCTCGAGGCCATCTTCTTTTCAGACGCCTCGGCGGGTTGTCAGGGATTCAAGAGGAAGCAAGGTTAGAAACGAGAGGGTTTGGATGGTTCTGAAGTTTGTTATGGAAGGATAGGTATCTGGATTGGACCAGGTCAGTAACATAAGAAACATTAAGGTCTTTATGGATGATTTTGTTTGTGACAAATTAAGAAGCAGTAAGGATGATTTTAAATTAAAAATCAAATATAGTAGTCATTACATTATTTCGTATAAGTATAATTGCCGATTTAAAACCCTCTTTTTTGTTTTTCTGTAGTATATCAACTGTGATTGTTTTTCCAATTTTATATATTTTGATTTATGTTTAATATATATGAGTTTATTTACCTAGAACATTACTGAACTGTTAAATCAAAATTTGAAACTGTAGTGTATGAATTCCCCAAGGATTCCCCGCTATTATGGAGAAATGTATCTGGTTAATTTCTGAAGATAAGTCTGCACCATTAGTGCTTAATCCGGAGATAAAGAAATCCGACAGCTTATGCCTACATTAGGGAAGAACTTTGGCTAAGCTCGACGGATTAAAGACATGACAGGGATTATATTGAAGGATCGTCCGCCCCCCTCCCGCAAGATAGGATCTCCTCTTTTGTTGTCACCAGGAGTCTTTCTGATTAAGGATTTTCAAAATTAGTCTTAATTAATTACAAATTATGTTGAGATATATTATATATTTTTTGTTTAAAACTAGCCATATAATCTTATACCACTAGACTGAACTGCTGTATGGCATCTTAAGTCATTTAAAAAATCATAATCTATATTTTACGAGTTGCTTATTTTAAAAGTAAACCACAATAGACTTTTTTTGAAATTGAGATAAGCATCAAATAAATCCGAAGCAGCATTTTTCAAGGAATGTAATGGAACTTGCAATTCTTAATTATTCTTTTTAAAAAAAACATCTAAATATTTTTCAAAAATTTTATAAAACAGAAATAAAAAATAAATAAATTTTGTTTTGCCATGATTGAAAACAAATAGTTAATTCTTTATAATAAAATTAGTGTAACATCCCTTCCTTTCTCTCAACATCAAACATCAATTAAACTCTTTTTGTTTAAAATCTTGAAGTTTTACCGTTTCAAAAGCGACCCTATTCAAGTTCTATAAAATAATCAGTTATTTTTTGGAAATATGGGCTACAAATTAGAATTTCGTGATTTATTTTAATTTTTTTTTTTTAATCTCAGTTTCGATTCTTGATTTTCAACAACTTTAATAAATGCCATTGGAAAAATTCTGAGGTTTCAAAACTGAGGTAGTTTTAAATGCCGGTGACATAAATTGTGTCACATAAATCATGCCTTTAATGCCTATCCTCATCATCAGTACACATCTGCTGCTTGTCAACACCATGACAGGTGCGGATAAATAATTAAAGAGAAAAAAAAATAATAATATTTTTAATATTAGTATTTATAAAAAAATACTATTTTTTTAAAACTTAGTATTTATTTGACCGCACCCTCCGACCATGTCCTTCTCATATTATATCATTTCTACATCATTATTCAAAATATATGTTGTCAATGTATGTAAATATTGCTTGTTGGCTTATTGCATTAATTATATGATTTTAATTAAAATCGTCCAGAGCATGAAAAACAAGTATCTCTGGATATATTTTATTTATATTAATTTCATTCAATTTAATATATTTTATTTATGATTAATTAAGTTATTTATGGATAAATTGTAGCCATTTTGATGATCAATAAGTCTCTGTCGATTTTCGACACCCATGACTAATAATTATGATTAAAAATTCGAAGTATTCATCAACTAAAGAAATCTTCAAAATTCAACTATAATTCAGTTGTATTTTTTTATTTGTTTATTTCCACCACAAAATGTTCATTCCAATCCTACAACTTTTGCTTGCTGCATATACAAAAAAGAAATTTCAAATAGCAAATTTCAAGCTTTAAAAATTTACAAATTTATATTATTAATAAATATTTTTTATTTTATTAACTGATTTATTTCTTATTTGTTGCAGGTAATGTTGCAGCTTCTTTGAAATCAGGTAAATCTGATGTTTTATATAATTTAAATTTTGATTATATTTATTATTTTCGACTGAATTGTAGTGTTTATTTCCTTCCGAAATTGCCTCGAACTTTTAAGGAGTGCAAACTAGTTAAGTCCGTAATGTTTCGTACAAATACAAATTATATTAAAGAACACTCTCATAAACAAATATGAACCAGTCAAAAATAAATTTATACTAGAGACAGAGAGAGAGAATCACTTTATTATCATAAAATAAAATGGTGCTGCCCAATTACATTGGGTTGCTAGCACAGCATACTTGTTAATCGCTACAGACAATATTTAAAATTAATATACAATTATATTGTATTAACAATATGTATGAGTATAGTATACAATATTTTATATGTATTATTATTTTTATTTTATTTTTTCATTTTATTTTCCTTTTATTTTATTTTTTTTTTTTTTACTATTTCTTTCATTCATTTATTATCATTCTCTACAATTTCTCTTCCTTCTCTCCCCTTACACATCTTCCCACTCCTCACATTCTCTCCTCTCTCTTTCTAACCTAATACATAAAAAAATACATAAATTACAGTGGACGTGTTCAATAAATAATAATATAAAAATGCTTTTATATTGCGAACAACAAAAAAAAAAATAGAAAAATTAGAAAAAAATATTTTTGTTTTTATATTCGTCCAGGCCTCACTTGATCTTTTATATCTGTATTACTGATTTTATTTAGCATCAGTATATTTGTTTGTCAGTATAATTTTTATTTTATATATTTTTTTGACACGTGACAATAATAGAAAATATTGGATTGCATATATCCATCCTGTGATTCCAAGTAAATTTTTTTTCATCTGAATCAATTTCAATTAAACGTTTCGAGATGAATGTGTTATATTTTTATTTCTACAGTTTATAATGTTATTGGGATTCAAAACTCATAACTTTTTCATTGGATTGGTCAGATACCAGGAAATATATTTATTATTTTATCTCAGGCCACAGTTTGTCGCGTTATCGACTTGTTAAAATTGTTTCTGATTAAGCTGGTGCGTGGGTTCGATTGTCGATGTTTTCATAAAAATGTTCTGGAATTGAGATATTAATGGCTCCTGGAGACGACTGAGTGGGTAGTCTAAGACCTTAATTCTAATTAAAAAAAATTAATAATTATTTTAATATGTAAACGAACCTCTGTTGACGCGATACTAAATGTCTTCGTAAATAGAAGGAAATATTAAATGTTTAAATTTGATTTATTTTCATCCTTACCATAATAAAAAAAAATACAATTTTTTGGTTGGTTAGTTGTTTTGATGTTATCGGCGCAAAACATCCAGATCATCAGCGCTTTATCCATAAAATATTATTATTAAAATATTGAGCTTGTAGTTTTAATGAGAAAAAAATAATTAAAATAAATAAGTAAAAATAATAGATAAAAATATACATATAAAAATAAAAAATAATGATAAAAATAAATAAAAGAGTAATAATAATAAAATTGATCAAATATTTTCTTTACGGCAAATATTAGAAAAAAAATTGGCCATTTTTATGCCAATCATTTGTTTATCAACATTTCAACATAAATTGCTGTATTGTTGTTCTTTTTATTTTGATGTATTAATTTACGTTAGTTGATTATAGGATAGTGCTCATCAAATTCATAGCGTCGAGAAGAAGATTTTAACCAAGTTTCATTGAAATCGGTACATTCTTTAAGGCACTACAGTCTGTAGCAGCACAGGTTTTTTAGCCGCCATCTTGAAAAGAAGAGGCGGATAGTAATGTCGATGTAGAAGGATCATTCTCGGGTTACCTCTGACTTTATATCCAAATTTGAAAAAATCGTTCCAGTAGCTTCGTAGAAAATGCGCGAACGGCATACGGACAAAAAATTGTTTATTCGTTTTTCCACGTATCCTGGGATGTAAAACCTCAAATTTTGAGAGGATTAAGTTTTTGAATTTTTCGTTCCATTACAATGGTTCATTATTGAAAATAAACTAAAATAAATTGATATGATATTAGTAATAAATGAAATACACTGACAGGCAAAAAATTCCACCCACTTGATTTTTTCATGTCTTCATCTAAAAATATTTCTGCTTTGGGTTGGTCTATTGTTTTTAATGAATAAATAGGTAATTTTTTTGTTTGTTTTCAATTAGGAATGTTAAGATAGAGGACAATAACCCTTAATCCTTAATTCTATGAAATGATCCTAGATTCCAATGTTTACTTTCTATGGAATCAAAATGTTTATTCAGCATCATTAGTTCAGTGCCGTTTCTTGCAGCACATTTCTTAGTCTCAGGCTTTTAATTTTTACTTTTCGTCGACCGTTGGCCGTCAAAGACCCTCCACGAACAACAATCAATTCTGTGCGGCGCTTAATTGAAATCCCAGCCCACACCATTAAGGAACCACGTTGGAAAGGTTGGCTCTGGGAAAAATTACAGGCTGCATATCTTTCGTTTCTTCTTCTCCACACCTTTTCACGCCCGTCTGGAGATCGAAGAGCGAATCTTGGCTCATCTGTAAAAAGTACAGCACTCCATTCGTCCATAGTCCAATGGCTGTGTTCTCGAGCAAAAGCCAGCTGTGTTACTCTGTAAGTTCTGGTCAATTCTGGTCCTCTTACTGGACGAAAAGCCATTAATCCATACTCATTTTATCTTCTCCGGTACGTTCAGAAATTTGCACACCTCGAACTTCTTCGAGCTGATGAATCGCTTGAACAACGGTAAGGTGCCGGTTTCGTAAAATTCTCAAAGTCAAAAACCGGTGATCCCGTGGTTCTGTTACCCTAGGCCGTCCAGAACCGGGCCTTCTATTGTAAGAACCACTTTCCTGAAAACGCCTGACGGCGTCTCGTAAAGTTTCATATGAAACTCCGATGATATTAGCTGCATATCTAATGGAAAGTCCATCATCAATAAGTGCTACACCACGCGCAACATCCTCAGCACTAAGAGGCATTTTTAAAGTTAATATTGAAAAAAATAAAAGTCGGAGATTAAGAAATGTGCTGCAAGAAACGACACTGAACTAATGATACTGAATAAACATTTTGATTCCATAGAAAGTAAAAATGAGAATCTAGAATCATTTCATTGAATTAAGGATTAAGGGTTATTGTCCTCTATATTAACATTCTTAATTGAAAACAAACAAAAAGATTACCTATTTATTCATTAAAAGCAATAGACCAATCCAAAGCAGAAATATTTTTAGATGAAAACATGAAAAAATCAAGTGGGTGGAATTTTTTGCCTGTCAGTGTATATTGAGAGGAAATGTGTTTTTCATACTCTGGACGATTTTAATTAAAATCATATAATTAAAGCGATACCCCAACGAGCAATATTTACATACATCGACAACATATATTTTGATAACATTTTTCAGGAGACCAAAAAATATCTCTGAAGTTGACTCTGAGGAATTTGGTTGTTTTCGATATAAATTGGAGGACAGATATTTCTTCGAAGTCGAATTTTCAATGATTTCTATCACTTTTGCAATTTATCTACATAATGTTACGTTTCTTTTTTTTTTTTAATTATAATCTGCACCTGTCGACATCTATTGACAATCAGCAGATTGTCTGATAGAAGTAATGAAACTGACACGTCAGGCGAAAGAGTAAGGATACCAGCCGGCAGGACCTCTTGGCTGACTTGAATCAATTACCATGGTTTGCCAGGGAAGAAGGTCTCTCATCCATCGCCTTTTGAGTTTTCTGAGTATGTCAGCTGAAGCCATATCTCTAATTATTATCTTATTATGTCCGTGTAAATTATTATAAAATTGTTTGTAAATAGTGTTGGTCAACTGTAGGCTGGATGAAGTCTGTATGTAATGTTTTGTTTGTCACGTACCAAGGTGCTTTAGTTATAACACATTTCATGTGTTTCAAACAGACATAAAATACATAGAACATTATAGGACGAATGAAATTGCATTGTTTTTTTTTTTTTAAGCCCAGACAAAGAGGTGCCCTTCAACTTGTTACGAGGCCAAAACGTATTATGCTAAGGGACTATTTGCTTTTTTGGCTCCAATTTCAGAGGCTAATGGGATCCGAAGCATTAACATAAATCAATTTGCCCGAAACGTGACGCCAGCTCTGGGGTGGAGAGCTGCTGAAATGTGAAACCTCCACTTCAGCCGGAATACAGGGGAAAAAATGAAAATATAATCTGTTCATTTCTTGAGGATCCAGGAGATTTAATTTTTTCATAAGCATAAAATCCTTTAAAGCCTTAATATAATATTTTTAATGCATTTTTTACTAATAATATTTACTCCTAACAATATGTAAGCAGAAGCAAGGATGTAAGAAATTCGCTGAGAAAAATATGCCCTCGACCTCTGTACATTCAACTCCTATAAACCAAAAATATATCAAATTTTTATGAGGATATCTTTTTTAATACTTTCTTATAATTTCAATTCTACTTTTAATTGACTGTTTTCAAGGGAAGAAACCTTCATTGTTACATATATTTTATTTATTTTTGTTTAATACAATATGAGGAAAAGTGGATCATTTTTGACTTGAAAATTGCCTAAATAGCTGAAAAATCAGATGAAAAAAAAAATCCCTAAAGTATCACATTTTTAATTATTATTAAAAATATCGAACATTTTGAAGAACCTTGAGATTTTATTAGTAAAAATAAAAAAATCTGTATTTCCATGAAAATATCTAGTTGCAAATAGATTTTTGTAAAAACAAAAAGACAATAAAATTCTAAGAAAAAATATTACTTTTTGATCATTTTTATTAAATTTTTAGTTAGTCGTATAAGAATGTGCCAATTTTATTAAATAAAAATGATTGAGAAAACGCAATGGTGAAGGTATGACATCTTACGACGACCAACATTCACTAAATAATTTTGAAAAAATAGTAATAAAATATATTGAATATATGGAATGCTGAAAAAATCGAGGAAAAAAATGAGAATTCTTTTGGAAACTTGTTTAAGAAATCTGGTAAAAAAATATTATTGATATCTTAGTCCTCGCGCGGGCTCATTACCGCGTATGGGGAGCGTCCCACGGGTGGCGGATGTGGGGATGATCGGTGGAAATTCCTTGGAAGTTCCTCCCGGCTAAGTCCGATGGACTCGCTGACCAACAATGAGAGGGGCCCTCCAGACTTGCTGGAGGGAGGGGACCTCCAGACTTGCTGGAGGGTGTGACGTAGGATTGAACGCCCTACTCACATATCTTTAATTCACCAAACACCACAAAAAGTCATGGATCTCCCTAAGGTAAAACGCTCATTATCCGGAGGTAAACTAGTCCCCCGTTCGGGTCTCCGGGTGGGGACTGGTTTAGGGGATTCATGGTGCAAGTTGAAATATAGGGATTTAAATATTGGTACGTGGAACGTAAGGAGTTTAAACACAGCAGGGGGGCTAAAATCGGTCGCGAATGAGGTAAATGGGTACAATTTGGATGTCGTGGCTCTGCAAGAGGTTCGCTGGCCAGGGGAGGGCTCGATGAGGGAAGGAAAGTACACTATTTGGTACGGAGGAAGCGGGAATCATTGTTTAGGTACCGGGTTTCTAATTAGGAGTAGATTACTATCCGCTTTGAGGGACGTACAATTCTTTAGTGATAGAATTTCGGTAGCCACATTTCAGGGACGTTGGTTTAAAATCGCATTAATAAACATACATTGTCCGACCGAAGACAGTGAATAAAAAAAGAGAATATAAAAAAGAGAAAAGAAAATCGTTTCGATTTTGAGAATTTTAATTTGGAAAAATTAAAAAATTCATCAATTAGAAACCAATTCGAGCTAGATGTTAAGAATAGGTTTGAAGCTTTAGAGCTTCCTGACGAAGACCGAGAGGATATTGACAAGTTATGGGTAGAGATCAGGGATAATATTAAAGCGGTCGGTAACTCGTGTCTAGGAAAAAAGGAAAATAAGAATAACAAAGCGTGGTTTGATGAAGATTGCTTAACCATGTGTGAAAAAAGAAAAGCCGCTAAATTAAAAGCTCTAAATAATCCTAGCGAAGACAATCTGGAATACTTCCGAATCTCAAAGAACGATACGACAAAATTGCTCAAAAATAAAAAAAGGGAGTATCTTAAAAATAAAATAATTTAAATAGAAACTAATAGAATCGAAAATAACGTAAGAGACATGTACAAAGGTATAAACAGATCACGTAAATATGTAGGGCCCGTAACGTCTGGAATTAGGGATGATAATAACAATATTCTGACCGATCCGGTTGACATATTGAATAAGTTCAAGGACCACTTTGACAATATTTTAAATACGGGAAATTATGATCTGTGTCCTCCTTCTGAGTACCAGAGTGCTGAACCGTTCATAGAAGGACCAAGTAAAGAGGAAGTTGAAGTAGCTATCGGAAAATTAAAATCATATAAAGCAGCGGGAATCGATAATATTCCTACTGAACTAATTAAGGCATGCGGGGAAGCTGGAGTTTCTAAAATACATCGGTTGGTTAAAAAGATCTGGGTGAACGAGAAATTACCTGAAGAATGGAAAGAATCTATTCTTATTCCGATTCACAAAAAGGGTCCGAGGACGGATTGTAATAACTATCGAGGAATTTCACTCCTTCCGGTATGTTATAAAATATTCACTTTAATCTTAACCAGTCGAATCACGGAATACGCCGAGGAAATTATCGGAGACTACCAATGCGGATTTAGACGGAACCGTTCGACTATCGATCAAATATTTCCTTTACGGCAAATATTAGAGAAAAAATTGGAGTATAAAGGTATTGTTCACCAGCTGTATATAGATTTTAAAAAGGCTTACGATTCTATTGACCGCCAGAAACTGTATAATATTCTAATCGAGCAGGGGATTCCTAAAAAACTAGTAAATCTAGTCAGGATGTGCTTGACGGAGACACTCAATATAGTTAGAATCGGTAATAATTTGTCCGAAAAATTTGAGGTTCGTTCGGGCTTAAAACAGGGGGATTCTCTTTCGCCTGTCCTGTTCAATTTGGCATTAGAAAATGCCATTAGGGAGGTAATGCGAACCGAGAAAGGGTTGGATCTGGGTGGGACAACATCCGTGCTGGGCTATGCTGATGATCTGGTACTGTTAAGCTAAGATGTTGAAACTATAAAACTAAATACGAAAACGTTAATGAAAGCCGGTAAAGAACTAGGACTCGAAATAAACGTGGATAAAACAAAATATATGGTTAGCTGCAAAAATGGCGATACTACTGGTTATATCGATATAGATGGTAATATGTTTGAACAGGTAGATAAATTTAGGTATCTAGGTTCTACGATAACTAGAAAAAACGAAATTGAAGAAGAGATTAAGGTTAGACTGAAAGTGGGAAATGCTTGTTATTTTTCTATGACAAAACTACTTAGTTCGCGCCTCTTGTCCCGAAACTTAAAAATTAGAATCTATAAAACAATTATCTTGCCTACAGTCCTTTATGGATGCGAAACTTGGCCGCTTACATTAAGGGATGAGCAGCGTCTTAAGGTTTTTGAAAATAAAGTATTGCGTAGAATATTCGGACCGAAGAAGGATGAGTTAACCGGAGAGTTCAGACGGTTACACAACGCCGAATTGCGTGAGCTGTATCCGGGTAATATAATTGAGGTAATTTCATCGCGGCGAATCAAATGGGCTTGTAAAGTTGTTGGGCTTAGTAACGACAGAATTCCTAAAAGGTTAATATTTGCTATGCCGAATGGTAAGCGTCCGAGGGGTAGACCGAAGCGAAGGTGGGAAGATTGCATTAAAGCCGATCTGAAGGAACTGGGTTTGGACGGCGAACGGTGGAGGGAGGTGTGTAAGAAGCGATTGGTGGTGTCGGCATCGAACCTTCGGGTTCGCTAAGCCTTATTATTATTATTTAGTCCGTTTATATCTAAAATAGTCAAAAGAGCCACCTAGAACTTTCTGTCTTATGTTATGTTTATCCTCACATCTTATTCAAAAACCATCATTCTTGGATTATGAAAGTTCTAATATAATCGGCAAAGATGTTCGTTTTGAATTTCAAGAATGATAAAGGACCTGTAAATTAATCTTTTTGGAGTCAACAAAAGCGAAATTTTCTTGATTCTAATTTTGTTTCTGAAACCCTCAAAGTTTATCTAAATAACACAATTCAACGAAAATAAGCTAGAAAGAATGTTACAAGGGGTCGTAAAATTAGATTGCCGAATAACTCAAAAAGTGTACACTTTTTAATATAAAAAAAATCTTTGAAATCATACAATTTGGTGTAATGATATGGTTTTTAAATATTTTTCATATACTCTATTGCAAAGCTTATTTCCTTCGTTTTTTTGTTTTTTTAATATTCTGAAAGTGTTACATCAACTGAAGCAATGTGTTTTGTTTTTCTTAAAAAAAGCATTTATGATGAAATAAAAACTTATTTAAGGACAATATTTATCTTTTCCTTATTATACAAAGAAAGTAATGATAATTTTGATATATGATTATTTGGAAATAATAAATAATATTATGTTTAAGTAATAAATAATAAATAATTATTATGTGTAACACCATTAGTGGATCTAGGGAGCGGAAATTTGATCTGCAGACTCACAAATTTAAAACAATTTTTTCAGTGGTTTATATTTGTTTATGTGAGTGAGCTATTCGTAGGTAAATACTTCAGCAGAAACAATAAGTTCTGTTTTTAAATTATGATGCATATGTAGCTTCTAAATGTATGCACTTATAGAACCACTTAAACATCAATTCATAGAGATATTTTGTTTTCTTTCCAGTGGAATTATTCTTATAGAAAAATTAATAAATAAATTCTGAATCCCCTACTTTACAACAAATATTGAAATGTAAATATATTATTTAAATGGAAAATGAATCGAAGGTTTCAGAGAACAATAAATTCTCATCTATTTTCTAATAAACGTTTTCCAATCTTACAGAACTCGAAGAGGGGTAATCATTCTTTAAAGGTACTCAGAAAAAAAAGAAAGAAAAAGAGTCGGACAGAATCCGGGAACACAGCTCGCTCTGTCGGAATTCATTATCGTAAATTTAATCAGACGACAGTATGCAAATTGAAATCAAATATTGGAAAACAGGTTCCCCGCCGGCGGACTCTGAGAGAAAAGAAAATTGAGTCGCGATCGACATGGAAAAGGAGCCGGCCTAATTGGATGGACAATCGGGACGAGGCTAATTGAAATCGAGGCAGGGTCTCTTTGTAGCCAGTCTGTTCGTAATTATTTACCGGGCCAACTATCTACCGTCCGGGTAAATAACCGGTTATTTACCCGAATAACTTAAATAAAACCGTTATATAACTGATAGCTACAGTCAGCTATAAGTCCTCAAGGTTCTTCTCTATTAGTAAATTACGGTTAATATTCTGCAAGTTTTTATCAACAAAAATAAATTAATAAAATATAAATTCTATTTACATGTCTTACAAAACTACTAAGCTCGGTCCTCTTTTCCCGGAACTTAAAATTTAAAATCTATAAAACCATTTTCTTACTTACAGTTCTTTATGGGTGCGAAACGTGGCCGCTTACATTAAGGGATGAGCAACGTCTTAAGTTTTTTGAAAATAAAGTATTGCGTAGAATATTTGGAACGGAAGAAGGATGAGTTAACCATAAAGTTCAGATTGTTACACAATGCCAAATTGCAAGTACTGTATCTGGTTAATATAATTGAGGTCATTACATTGCTGCATGTAAAATTTTTGGGCTTAGTAACGAAAGAATTCCTAAACGGTTAATATTTGCTGTACTGAATGACCGAGGGGTAGACCGAAGCGAAGGTGGGAAGATTGCGTTAAAGACTAGGTTTGGACGTTGAACGGTGGAGGGAAGTGCGTAATAAGCGATTGGTTGTGTCGGCATCGAACCTTCGGATTCGCTAAGCCTTTTATTATTATTATTGTTTACATGCTTTATGTACAAGCGGAGTAGCTCAGTGAGTAACGCAAAGGGCCGCTAAGCTCAACAGATTAATGTCAAGTCATTTTTCATTAACTGCGGATCAACGCTGGAATAAGTAGAATCTCCTATGGTAGACCCAATCTCTATAATGTGGGTAGTTTTAATTAAATAATTAATCAAGAGTGTAACCCTGGTGGTTGAACGTGATCCTGTCCAGATCGATTAAAGCAGTACTTCCTAACAAAGCACTAAGCCCAAAATCTTTCATTTTTTGCTGTGGTACAGGTGTTTTTTCTCTTTTCTAACTAATACTTAAAAACTACTTTACTTACTTTTACAGAAACTAAACCCATACATATTATATTTACTTGAACCAATATGGACATGCTCACAGATATACTGTATACAAAAAAAGACCCACTTAACAAAATATTCTAACTATTCAATCAAAAATACAACAACTCATAACTAATGCAAATTGATACATGTCTAACAAAACCTTAAATACTGATATCAACCTTTCAACATTTATTTGTTTCTGTTTTCCCTTGTCTCTATGGAAACAATGATTTTGGTAGTATTCCAATACTTTTACCACATTTTATGATTTTCTTTCTTTTTATTCATTCTAGAAAATTGAAATGATCAACCCACCAATTCCTTCTTTAATGTACCTATTCTTTAAGGTTTTTTCCAATATCTCAAGTAAAATGTTTAATAAATAGCAATAATAGTCCGTGGTACAGACCCCTTTTTTATCGAATTATTAACATCCGCCTGAAACTTCGTAAGTAGTTTCATCTCACTGTAACCTACAACTATTTTATTTACGAAAACTCTTGGAATTGGGGCGTTTTCAATCTGGAAGGCGGCAATACGCATTTGTTTTCTACTTAGATCGTAAGATAATTTGGTCACGAAATCGAGAAAAAATGTGGCCTTAAAAAGTATTGAGCCGTTTGTCGTGACCTACACTCCCCGAATTTTCAAAATAACGAGATTGTATAGGACACACGACCCAATATTTTTATAGGCCACCTGCAAGAAAACTGAGTATTGGTTTTGCATTTGGGCAACATTAATTTTAACACATTTCCCTATTATTTAAATGAGAATAATATGGATTTTCATTAGATTCATTTTTGAAGTCTCCAGGCACTCCCACGTCTCCAGTTGCTATGCCAAGTTGAAGCGTCTCTATCGACTGCAATATTTCCTTTTTCGAACCTTTGCAACAAAAAAAGCTTCTTACCTTCTTGATCTGTTAATTTCCTACTCCTTTGTACATTCTTTCAACACGAGATCTTCGCCCACAAACATAATTATTCCTTCTCATACAACTGTTTCCTTTAAAAAGTCTTATTTCATACTCACTACTTCCGTACGCAAATCTTCATCCTTGACTAAATTTATTTATCCATCTCCTCAGCAACCAATCTTCCTAATATATGTCAGAGTAATATTTTTATGTTTTTTTTTTGTTTTTTTTAGAGCTGTCACCTCATTTTGCTGTCTTCTTACAGATACATATATATTACCCATTGACTATATTTAAAAACAATCTTATATATTGTATACTCGTTGTATCTCTTTTTCGTTCTTCATTTCTCAAAGTGTATGTTTATGTTGTTCAACCCTTAAATATAATTTTGTTCATAGTTCAAGTGATTCGTTCATAGTTTTAATTGTTTTGTTCATAGTTTTAAATGGTCTGTACATAGTTTTATCTGTTTGTATGTAGCTTGTGCACCTAAGGTTTTCTTTACTTTTTATTTTATTTTATCAATTTTATTTATTGTTTCAACGTTCAGGCCAGTAATATTCTATTATTTTGTACATTATTGTTATTCTGAAGGGACTTAGTCCCAGAATAAAGTTTTTTTTTCTATCTATCTATCTATATATCTACCTATAATTAAAATGTCAAATTAAGCCTTTTTTATTTTAATATAAAGACTCGATGGCTATGTAATTCAATTGACTACATGGAGATTATAAAATTGTAGGCCAGACAAATGTTACTAAATTGTTCATTATAATTATTTGTAGGGGGCTAAATGCCACAGAACAAAATTTACTTTTCATTCTGGACAAAGGTCTCACTTGGAATCCTCATACAAAACTAAAACGACAAGAAACTACTCGCCGTTTCCGCTTACTCCAACACATACTAGACAAACGCTCTAAATTTTCAATTAATTACAATAGACTAATATCCATGATTATAATAAGCCATATTTGGACTTACGGAATAGAGCTATAGGACTACACCATCGAATTCCTGTCGTATCCAATCCAAAATTCTTCGTAAAATCCTCAATGCTCCTTACCTTGTCACAAATAAAATAATCCGTAATGACCTTAATATTCCATATGTTTCCGATTTGGCCCAATCCAGATACCTATCCTTCCATAATGAACTTCATAACCATCCGAATCCTCTCGTTTCTAACCTTGCTTCTAACCTTCCTGATAACCCTCTGAGACGTCTGAAAAGAAGATGGTCCAATGATCTCCTTATATAGACATATTATTGGAGTGCTACCTGAGGGTGGTTTCTTGACAAGCGTTTTCAAATGATTATATTCTTGTGTACACATTTACTTGATGTATTTATATTGTAATACAATTGTAAATTATAATAAATAATATAAATAAATAATAAAAGGCTTAGCGAACCCGAAGGTTCGATGCCGACACCACCAATCGCTTATTACACACCTCCCTCCACAGTTTGCCGTCCAAACCCAGTCCCTTCAGATCGGCTTTAATGCAATCTTCCCACCTTCGCTTCGGTCTACCCCTTGGACGCTTACCATTCGGTACCGCACATATTAACCTTTTAGGAATTCTCTCGTTACTAAACCCAACAACTTTACAAGCCCATTTGATTCGCTGCGATGAAATTACCTCAATTATATTACCCGGATATAGCTCACGCGATTCGGCGTTGTGTAACCATCTGAACTCTCCGGTTAACTCATCCTTCTTCGGTCCGAATATTCTACGCAATACTTTATTTTCAAAAACCTTAAGACGCTGCTCATCCCTTAATTTAAAGTTTCGCATCCATAAAGAACTGTAGGCAAGATAATTGTTTTATAGATTCTAATTTTTAAGTTCCGGGACAAGAGGCGCGAACTAAGTAGTTTTGTCACAGAAAAATAACAAGCATTCCCCGCCTTCAGTCTAACCTTAATCTTTTCTTCGATTTCGTTTTTTTCTAGTTATCGTAGAACCTAGATACCTAAATTTCTCTACCTGTTCAAACATATTACCATCTATATCGATATCACCAGTAGTATCGCCATTTTTGCAGCTAACCATATATTTTGTTTTATCCACGTTTATTTCGAGTCCTAGTTCTTTATCGGCTTTCATTAACGTTGTCGTATTTAGTTTTATAGTTTCAACGTCTTCGCTTAACAGTACTAGATCATCAGCATAGCCCAACACAGATGTTGTCCAGCCCAGATCCAACCCTTTCTCGGTACGCATTACCAACCTAATGGCATACAATTGTAAATTATGTTGAATAAATAGCTAAAAAAATTTTAAAATAAACATAAATTAAAAAAAAAAATCATTTATTCAATAAATAAATATCCATCAATGAACTTATTGTATATTTTTTTATTTTAAGTAAAAGTAAAAACCAATCCTTATCAAACTCTTTATTATCCTTTTTTCCACTAAAAAGTTATTGTTAAATTTTATGTTTATTGTAAACAATATGGTCCTCACGATTCTCATCTTTCAAAATGTCTTTTTAAAATAACGATACAATTCTTAACCGTCCCATATCAGCGTGTTTATAGCAGGCTTTGTAAACCATATTTCGTTTCGACAGTTCTGCTTTTACGACTAACAGCGCACCGTAAACCGAGCGATATTCGCTTCCTAAAGACTTATACGGCCCTTAACCACTTTTATAACTGCGGTAAAAAAAGGTCAGTCTTGATGATCCTTCCTACCGCGCAGAGGAAAACAGGTCCTGAAAAGTTTATTAAGGAGCGTATTGGTGTCCTGCGGATAGGGAGGTATATAAAGCGTATGCGGGCTTCTCGATTCTCTGGCTGAAATAAGCAATAGCAGCTATTATTATTATTGTTGTTTATATTTTTGTTATTATCTTAATTTATCATTATTATTTTTACTATCGTTATTTATTTATTTTTTTTGTATTACTTGTAGATCTTCTGCCACCTTAATTAGCCCATATCTGCCTATCTTAGGCTATTTATTTTCAGTTATCTGATCAACAACATCTTTGTTGATTTGTAGAAGAAAAACAAGAAAAATAAATTTTATACTGGGACATTTAGTCACCTTAGAATAATTATAATTAAAAAAAAGATAAAAATTGTCTATCATTATAAAAAAAAAATAATAATAACATTTTTAGCTTACATAACATAATAATCTTTTCTTCTTTTTTTTTCTCTCTCTTTATACTTCTATCCACACCTGTCATAGTATTGAAAATAAGCAGATGTGATCTCATTGCATAGAAAATTGGCATTTAAGGCATGATGAAGATTAGTACCCAGCAGTACCTCTTCCTGGTCTTGGTCTACTTCATAATTCAGGAAAGGAGATCTCTCATCCAGCTCCTCTTTAGTCGTCTCCTGATGGGCATGTCAGCTGTGGCCATGTCGTTGATAAGTCCGTTGTGGTGTCCGTGTAAGATGAAATCGGGAGTAAAGAGTACGTATGTGTTGGTCGATAGTTGGTTGTTCTAAGTCAGTATGTTAAGTTCTGTTGTTTACGTACCAGGGAGCTGCTGTTATTAGTCTTAAAATTTTGGATTGAAATTATTGTATTTTTTGCAAAACTGTAAATTTGTGAGGCGTATGTCCATATGGGTTTGATTAGGTAAATGTACGTATTTAGTTTTTGTCTGATTTTCAATTTTGATTTGGTAAAAAGGGAGTATAGTATTTTAAGTCGTTTGTTCAAAGTCTTTCGTTTCATTTTGACATGTGAGCCCCAGGTCATCATTCTGTCCAATAATAGCCCGAGATAGCGTAAACACATGTTCTATAATTTAGATTACAAACGTAAACCAATGACTTCCTGTCCTTCAGTATCCTTTAACAACACCTCACTTATTCCTGTTGAACAAATCCGTTACCTAGGACTCCATCTGGACAAACGTCTAACTTGGAATCCTCATACCAGACTGAAACGACAAGAAACAGCTCGACGTTTCCGATTACTTCAACACTTACTAGACAAACGCTCTAACCTTCCAATCAATTATAAAAGACTCATTTACATGACTATAATAAGGCCTATTTGGACTTGCGGAGTTGAGCTATGGGGCTCCACCAAACCTTCAAATTCCTCTCGCATACAATCCTTACAATCCAAAATCCTTCGTAAAATCCTCAATGCTCCTTACTTTGTTTCAAATAAAATTATCCATAATGACATTAATGTTCCTTATGTATCAGATTTGGCCCAATATCTGTCCTTCCATAATA
The DNA here is from genome assembly GCA_928085145.1 of Nezara viridula. Classification (NCBI taxonomy): domain Eukaryota; kingdom Metazoa; phylum Arthropoda; class Insecta; order Hemiptera; family Pentatomidae; genus Nezara; species Nezara viridula. Next base: position 8,264,218 of record OV725082.1, read on the forward strand.
AACTTCATAACCATCCCAATCCTCTTGTCTCTAACCTTGCTTCCTATTCGATTCCTGATAAACCTCCGAGGCGTCTGAAAAGAAAATGGCTACGTGATCTTCTAATATAGACATATTATTAGAGTGCTACCAATGGGTAGTTTCTCAACATGTGTTCCATGTCATTATATCCATGTGCAAATTTACCAGATGTACTTTTTGTATACAGTTGTAAATATCATATAAATAAATAAATAAGATTACAAACAGTAAAATAAACAATATTAAAAATTTAATTTTTACTAGGATGTTGTAGAATGTTTAATGTTGACACGTTACATCTATTCATTACTTACCAATACATGAAATATATACTGAGGAGAAGTATTGTGGTCATGAAAAATTTCTAATCCAAGTTTTTATTGAAATTGGACGTTTTTGTCTGTGTTTGTTTCTGTAAACAGATAAGATCGAAAACGGAAAGTCGTACGAAAATGAAATTATTTATTTATGATATATATACGAGAATCTATTAAATAAAATATGATATTTTAATATTATACGGATTTACTTGTTGTCACCTTAAATGTAAAAGTCTTTTTTTTATCACAAAAGTTCTCCCCTGTCTTCTCCTTCTGGACGCATGTCGTTTTTTTGTTCATCAAGAGCGTGTATGGGGTATTGTTTATTTAACCTTCGACCTTCAGGAGTCAGTGAAATTCTATGAATATCGAAAAAAACAATCATAACTGCTTTGAATTTTTATTTTCTCATTCGAGCTTTTTCGATTCTCGGCCGAGATGGGCACCAATTGATGCTTTGTATCAGAACCACAAGTCTGAAACAACTGAAAGTGTGAAGTAAATAGCGACACGCATCCTGAAGAAGTTGACAAAAGAAGACTACCATTAGTGCCTTTTATATATATATATATATATATATATATATATATATATATATATATATATATATATATATATATATATATATATAAAAAATCAAAATTAATCGGTCTCGTTATTTAGTAGACCTAACTCGAATCTTAGAGCTCTACGAAGTAGACTGACAAATTTCCAGATCAGCCGTATATTAGGCTCTAATTTTAATATAATTATTCCTCTTGGCTCTTACGGTCTTTTATATTTTGGTTTTTAAATAAGCTTAGACCCCGTGGGTAATTCTTTATATCTCTCTCTCTTCTATAACAATTTTTGTTTATATCGTCCCTTATAAAACCAGTCTCATTCCAGTTTCCTATCACCTCCGGAACATCAAAAAGATCTCCCAGAAGTTATTACCCGAAAGCACTTAGCCGACAATATCCGACCCGTAGAACAGATGGAGCGCCTCTTCGATGAGACGTGGTGTAATTAGCGCACCAGCCACAAATTACACCACAACACTCCTCGCGGTGTAATAGTCTCCCCCTCCACTCCTCTCTCCGTGAATAATGTTTTATTATGAATGTAATGTATTTTTGAGGGTTGTATAATGTTTAAAATAAATAATAAAATATTATGAAGGTCTTTAAACATTATAATAATATATGTAATAAAAGTACAAATTATATTTTTGTATCTGAACCAACCATCTCTGACATGCGGCTTTTTCAGCAGCAGTAATGCGTATTACTTATTTACCCTTTATTAGAATACATAGTTAAGGATATATAACTATAGATAGTTAGGAATAATAAAATAGGTTGCTCTGTAGTGCTGCCCAGTACGCGTTTGCGCACCTTCTGATGGGGTTGCTAACTGCACCAAGTATGTTCTGCTTATGGTCTGGCGATTTCGACCATCTGTGATCTTCGACTTCCTTTCTTCCTTGCAACTCCTCCTTCCTACTTTCCGTTGACCTATAGGGTGTCGATTCTCTTCCTTCCTCTACTGGACGTTCTCCATGACTCCTACGAAATCTTTGTCTCAAAAATAATCTAATTTTCATGTCCCATTTTCGCGCAGGTCAACATGACGTGTTCCACTGTATATAGTGTTGCCCAAATGCGAGACCGAGACGAGTCTTGGTCTTGCGAACTCAGTCTTAATCATGGTCTTGCAGTTACTTATTAGCTCATTACTAAAGAGATATTACTGTAATTTTTTAGATAGGAGAAATCTAACTAACCCCCAATGAAAAATTAGAGTTAAATGTAAAATAGTATTGCTTATACCAATTATTTACATATAATAACTAAGAATATTAGCAACTATTTTGCCTTAATTTTTATTCAAAAAATTGATTTTTTTTTACCATTCCTGGTATTGGTCTTGTAACAGTTAAGCGGCCTTAGTCTTGGTCTTGGAATGTGCTAGACCAAGACCAATTTTGGGCAACACTACTTATATCGGACTACATGACTCAAGCGTCGATATTTCGGTCGATGGGGTCGTAACTTATAAGGATTTGAGAGGATCAGAAGTAAAGTTGAGTCAACTTTGGCTCCAGTCTTGAATAGACGTTGGGAAAGAACTTGCAGAGGGTCAAGTCCTTCTTTTTTGTTGTCCACCGTCTGTTCCATTCCTCGAGTATGTCCTCCCTTAATATCGTCTTCTATTTACTCCTGTAAGAGATCCTAGCTCGTGTTTCTTGATCGAATTTTATGACTTCTTCCCTCAGTATCAAATCAAGAGGCATTTCCTCAGCCAATATATGAGGAACAGTGAACAACAAAACTGTTCGGGACGCCTATTTGACCATTTCAGTACCAATCTCTGGATGGTTGATAGTATTTTACTTTATGCTTGTGCAAGGCGATGGCCTCGTGTTAGCTATGCTTACCTCCGTATTTCTAGAGCCATGTATTTTTAAATGACTTTCTTTGCATGGTATTTGATCCTCCAGAAGGCACACCCTATCCATGACAGCTCGTTCAAGGAATCGAGTCTCTCTATCTCCAAGTTTCAGATGTACGGGGTACCATCAAATCCTCCCTTCTAAAAATGACTCAAAGTTACCTCATCATATGCTCGTAACCTTACTCCATCCAGGTTAAGCTTAATATGACTCTTCATCAGGTTAACAGGATAAGATATGTCTGTTTTTCTTTTCAGAAACAGCCTCTGTTTTTCGTGACCTTTCGAAGAGCGCTATTATCTGCACACATACGCGTTTGTCCATATTTCTTGAAATATAAGGAGAAAAAAAATCCACCTTTTTCAAATCACCTTACTTAGGGCTGTAGCAAAGTCAGTTAAGATATCGATTTGTACAGTTAAAAGAAATTACTGAACAGATCATACATATTAAGTAAAAATTTATTCACAATCAGTTTATCACAGTTTATTGACAAACGACTGACCGAAATTTACCAATTTGTTTTATTGATGTTTGTAGATTTATTTTTGAGTAATATTACATTTTGTCATAATTATGGAATTTAGCAATTCATTCAAAATCTAGGTACCAATAAATTTAACAAATAACGTTAATTTTGAACATTTATGAAACTTGCTTTGCTCTTTTCTCGTTAATTCTATTAAATTAATTCAAACATATAAGAGAAGATTGGACTGAACTTTCAGTCAAAAAATGTAAAAATAAATATAATTTATTTGTTTTGCCATTTTTTGACAAAACACCACAAACCAATCTTCTCTTCAATTGTTTATTACAGTCAATCATCAATCCGTAATTATAATTTAATAACATAATTACGTTTTTACAAGACTTATAGCTGTATAACTCTACTAAATGGATCATTTTTAGAGAAATTCCTGTGTCAATCTTTGAGAACGAATATTTCTAATTGGCCATGTACCATCTTCAGTAATCTTAGCTAATTACTTCATCATCATAGCCTCTGGTTATCAAGATCGTTCTGGTCCTTGTACTTAAAGATAACGGAGCCCTCTGTGTAATTGGTCCGGACGCAGAAGTGGATTGTCTGTCTTTGCCTAAGTCCAGATTAGTACTGTTATATATATCAAGATAAATGAGTAAGGTCACGAGTGAGTATTATAATTTGAACACTGGTACTACTTCATTATATATATATATATATATATATATATATATATATATATATATATATATATATATATATATATATATATATATATATATATATATATATATATATATATTTCCTGCAGTACTTTTCTCAAAACTTTTTTCACATCATCGCAATCTCAGAAACCTGGCTCAAACCCTATATTCCGTCCTCATCTGTCTCCTTACCTAATTACACCCTCATCCGCCACGACCGGGTCAGCCGGACTGGTGGTGGGGTGGCCATATTTGTCCATGATAGCCTGAAGTCCCGAATCCTTGATTACTCCCCACCCTCCGAACATCCACAAGTGGAGTACCTTCTAGTAGAAATTACCTGTAATAATTCACCTCTCCTTTACATAGTGATCTACCGTTCTCCCCTTGTTCCATTTGATCCGTCCTTAGAATCAACCCTACTCAACTTTGTTCCCCTCTATCCTAGAATAATCATCGCCGGTGACCTCAATACCAATTTCCTTTCTAATTCCAAAGACAAAACCTATCTAGAAAACCTATTTTTTCCCTCCATCTCTTTATTGTTCCTTTTTATCCTACTCACCACACCCACAAGGCCGACACTTGGTTAGATTTCTTCATTATAGACTCCGAAATAAATCTCCTCTCCTCTTCTCAACTGCCAGTATCCTTCTTATCGTCTCACGACATGATCCAAATAACATATAATATCCAAACCCCTCTGATTCATCCGAGAACCTTCACTTTCCGTCAGATAGACACTCTCACCCGTGAAAAAATACTACCTGACCTTGAAACCTTAGACTTGAACGAAATATATTCCTGCTCCTCCATCGACTCCATGGTTGAGATCCTGACTTCCAATCTCCTCAATATCCTTAACACCCATGCTCCCATAAAAACCTCAACCTTTCGCCGTCGGCCTGCACCTTGGATGTGTCAAGAAATCAAGGATCTGCAGAAGAGGCGTGATGCTGCCCGCAGACGCTTTAGACGTACTAGGCTTACAGATGACTATCAAGCGTTTAGGGTGAACCGCAATTTGACACAAACAAGAATTCGGCGAGCTAAAGCTTCCTACTTCCATGAAGCCCTGTCATCTGCCCCAGATCCCAAATCTAAATGGCTAATCCTTCGCAAACTTTCCCTCTGTGAACCTTCTAGATCCCCTTCCTCACTGTTCTTTTCCGTTTCACCTGACGATTTAAATTCACATTTTATTTCTGCCTACTCTACCTCTTCTCTTCCCTCCTCTTCCAACTATGCTCCTGAGTCATCATTTAATGATGATGACTTTTATATCTCCTACATTTCCCCGACTGACTTACTAACAGCAGTAATGAAATCCCACACCAATTCCATAGGACCAGATGGCATTCCTGTCAAATTGATAAAATTATGTCTCCCCGAAATCCTCCCAGTTCTCTTTTTCATTTACAATTTCTCCCTACAGAACTCAATATTCCCTTCCTCTTGGAAAAAAGCCATTGTACTCCCTTTAAATAAAAAGCCTAATCCATCCTCTCCCGAAGACTTTCGCCCAATCTCAATTCTTTCCAATCTCTCAAAACCCCTAGAAAGATTGGTGCAATCCCAAGTTTCCAATTTCCTAGAAAAGTCTAACCAACTCGATCCTCTCCAATCTAGTTTCCGTCCCGGCTACTCCACACAATCCGCCTTAATCAAAATTACTAATGATGTTCAGACTGCAATAGATAATAAACAACTAACTGTCCTTATACTTCTTGACTTCTCTAAAGCCTTTGATTCCATTAACCATCCCATCCTTTTCAACAAACTAAAATCACTCTCCTTCTCCAATAGCTCCATCTCTTGGTTCCGATCTTTCCTATCACAACGCACCCAAGCAGTCTCCATTCCTAATCAACCACTATCTGCCTACCTGCCTTTATCCTCTGGAGTCGCCCAAGGATCTAGCATATCTCCTCTCCTTTTTAGTTCCTATATCAATGACCTCCATGACTCAATTCTCCATTGTTCCCACCACCTTTATACAGACGATTCTCAAATATACCTATCATTTTCTCCCCCTGAGCTATTGGTAGCATTTACTAAGATCCAAGCAGACCTAGATCGAATCTGTGCCTGGGCAAAATTAAACGGATTAAGGTTAAATGCTTCAAAAACTCAGGCCATTGTCATTGGTTCCAAGCCCCTCCTTAGATCCTATACGGACTTTCCCATACTAAACCTTGGTGACCAGCCAATCTCCTTCTACTCCTCTGTAAAAAATTTAGGACTATTTATTGATCAAACCCTCTCCTGGAGTCACCATATTTCTCACATCTCCCGACGGACAGTCTCTACCCTCAAACTATTCCATTGCTTCCGCCATCTCCTACCTCAACATACGCGCAGACTCCTCGTTTCCTCTCTCATCTTCCCCCACTTTGACTACTGCTGTGTGGTGTATGATGGACTCTCGGTGGAGCTCCGCGACAGACTGAAAAGAATAATGAACAGTTGCGTGAGATTTGTAATTGGTGCCCCGAGATACTACCATGTCTCTCACCATTACACTGAGTTAGAGTGGCTCTTCCCCTCCATTCGAAGACAATATTTCCTAGGTACATTCCTCTATCATATCATCAACAATCATCGTCCTTCCTACGCCTACAACCTTCTCCAATTCAAGTCCCCAGTCCACTCCCTCTCCACAAGATCTCGACCTTCCGACCTTTACATTCCTTCTCACAGATCTGCCTCGTTCCAAAACTCCTTTATTGCACGTTCTGTTAGTTTCTGGAATTCCCTTCCAATCAAAATTCGACATTCTTCATCCTTATCTACATTCAAAACCCTCCTATTCCAATTCCTGTCCCAAAAACAGTCAGGCACCAGCTAATCTTTTATGTGAGAGAGAATAAAATTGTAATACTGCTCAATTGTGTTTAGTTTCTAACTGACACAGCATATTAATCTACCTGGTAGACTATCTAAATAATCTGATTGATACACTTCTTATATAAAAATGACATTTTTTGTTGCTTTCTTTTCTTTTATTACTGTCACCCGGATCCATAAAGCAATGTCCTGAAGCAGGATTCCCAATGAGTCCAAAATAATGGACTCCGCCATACTCTTTATATCATACCTTTCAACACCAAGCTTTTCCAAAAAAAAAACTTCCAGTTGAAAGAGGAATTGACCCTCTATTTCCTCGCTCAGAAAAATTTATCTCCCCAAATTCCTCTCTATATTTCTCTCTCATGTATGGAATGCATTTTTTATATATTTCCTCCTTCTAGATTTCTACTTTGAGATCTTGCTGCTCATCGTTCGTCTCATATCTAATTGTAGGATCGACTATAAGAGCAAATCTTGCTGAGCCTTCTGTATCCAGACAATACACTCCGAGGAAGCATTTATAATTTTTCGTCTCCAGGTTTTAGATTTTTAAATTTAAAATTTAGTTGAACATTAATAGTTTTGATTAAAAAAAAGGAAAAAAAGAACTAAATAGGGAGAAGGGGGGGGGGGCTAAGTGCAACTATGGGACAAGTATGGCCATGGATAGTTTTTGTCCTGAAAAATAATTATTTTTAAGAAAAAAAAAAAACACTTGGTTTGCGATTTTAGAACATTTCCTTTAAATGTCTACCAAAGAACCTGAGAAAATCCAGGCTATATATATATATATATAGCAAAAATATATATATATATAAATATTTTTTATATATATATATATATATATATATATATATATATTGTTTTGTTTTTAAACGCTTATAATTTAGCACTCGATGATAGTTCGAACATGAACCTGTGGTCTTTTTTTTTGTATGTTTGACTTTCAACCTAGGATAACCAAACTTAATATTTTTATAAAGTTTAATGTGTACTTTTCAGAAAAAAACCTTAATTTGGTAATGGGTTCATAATTTACACATACCTCGTCATTTTGCCATACGGGATAAGTGCAGCAATGTAGACATGGGTATGGGCAACGTTGGCGGTTGCACTTGCCTCACAGTAAATCTTTCTCAGTTTAGCTAAATATTATTTTTTTTTTTAAATCACATAAAACCTGATTTTAAAATTTTTCCCATGTTTCCGATCACCTCTCGTTGACTCACAAAAAAGTAATTATCTCCCGAACGGTTAAAGATAAAAAATTGAAAAAATATCGGTAGAATCAGTGAAAAGCTATAATACATTTGCCCCGCTGTCATTTAAATTGCCTATTATGGAGGATCCTAGAGTGAGGTCATGGGGTAAGTAAGTGCATCCAGTGGATATGAATATATTTAATTTATTTTTTAATTTATAGAAAATAATAAAAATATTCTAATTACAGGAAATTGTAGCCAGATAACCCATAATACTATGTGCTCAGTTATATTTCCATATCCCTAACAGCTACCTCATAGTAAGAGTTTAAAAATAAAAAGCTCGATTGCATTTACCCCACTTTACCTTAAATAAAACTCTTTCTCAGACACATATGTACAGATATATGTAGGTGACATATGTACAAATTACCTAAGCGAGCCATGGTTATTTGGTGTAAGGATATCATGAAACGTGTATTTCTGTTAAAAATTCGAATTAAAATGTTTACTAAAACGCAGTATATTTCCTTACCTTGTGGTATGGAGACATGATGAGCAAGTTGAGATTTGGATCTTACAGTGCCATGTTCTGAACATTGTGGGTTCGACTACCACCTAAACCAGCTAATATTTATTTCTTCATCCTAAAATACATAGAAAAATTCGTTAAATTTCTATGAGGCAAGCCTCTAGGTACTGCCTGCTGCTATTCATTGGAACATTTTAATAATATAGCACTAAAAAATGTCTTTAAATATTTATTTAACAAAATTTTGGATTATGAAAAAAAATATATATATATTTTAACTCTAAATTTTTTAAAATTTATTTATTGAAATTTATAAATGTATCAAATAAATACAAATATGCCGAAATTAGATATCACGACATGAACAGACTTGTCGAGATAATACCCAGTCGTAGCACTGCTTAAATAATTCTAGACAAGAAGATCACGAGGCCATCTTCTTTTCAGACGTCTAGGAGGGTTAACAGGGATCGAGGAAGAAGCAACGTTGTAAACAACTGGATTTGGAGTTTATCATGAAAGGATAGGTATATGGCTCGGGCTAAATCAGCGAAATGTGGAACATGAAGGTCTTTATGGATTGAATAAGATAGGAATTCGATGGTTTGGTGGAGCCCTAAAGCTCAAGTCCGTATGTCCATATAGGCATTATTATAATTGGTAATTGGTTGACTGTCGTGGATAATGAAGAGAAGAATAGTTGGGGTGGTCAGTCAAAAAGGAAGGCAAAAATAAATGGTAATATTTATTTTTTACATATGCCGACGTTTCGACCTGAAGTTCAGGCCTTCATCAGGGCTAAGAAACAAGGTATGAGAAACATAAGTAATGATGGTAAAAAAGATAATAAAAAATAAAAAAGTTAGAAAAAAAATAAAATAGATAAATATAAAGTAAAATGAAATTGTTAGAATAATTACTAAGAGCTAAGAGATAAATAATAAAAACCGTTACAGAGTGTGGAATGATGAAGTAGGCATAATCAAAAAGGGTGACAAAAGTGTTACAATGCGAATCTTAGAATAAAATGTAAAACATAAAAAAGAAATATAAAGTTATATAAGTAATGAAAATAAATAGTAAAATTAAAACATTGAGAATGGAGTAGTTAGATAGAAAATTGAGATATTGTAAAGTCTATCAAGATGTACAGACAATGTATAATATAATAAAGAGTTAAAAACAGAGAAAAGGAATGAAAGGAAGGAGGGAAGAAATTGAGAAAGCTGAAATAAGAAAGAAATAAAAGAAGTAATACCTGTCTCCTTAAGTGTCGTAGGGAGAATAAAAGTCGTTGCAAGGGAGGAGGAGAGAGAAGAGATGTGTAGGTGGCGTCATCTCTAACGGTTATCCGACGAAGTTTGAACTAAAGCGCTGGAAGTGTAAATAGGTACGAGAGATATATTACTCAGAAAAATTATGGAAAATTGAACGAAAGTTAATAGAAAGTGAAAGAAAAATTCAAAAGAAAAATAACTATTGAGTAATAAGGGAGAAAAATTGAAATAAAAATATACCATATATACAAATATATATATATATATATATATATATATATATATATATATATATATATATATATATATACACACACACCCACACACACACACACACCTGTATACATATACATACATACACACACACACACACACATACATATATATAAATATATATAAGGAAGTTGTCAGCAAAAAGGAAAAGAATATAACTATGGATTAAATTCCTAACTATTTTAATAAATTCAGAATTTGGGAGTAGGTTAAAGAAAAGTTCTGTTTGTTATGTTTTTATTAGAAAAGTTCAGGCCTTATTATAGTTATGTAGATCTACGTCCTTTATATTTATTTGAAAGTTTAGAGTATTTGTCCAGTAAGTGTTGGAATAGTCCGAAACTTCGAGCAGTCTCTTGTTTCAGTCTAGTATGCGGATTCCAAGTAAGACGTTTCTCGAAATGGAGTCCTAGATAGCGGATTTTTCAACACTAATAAGTAGATATTATTGAAGAATACTGTAGGACAAGAAGTCATGGGTTTGCGACGGAGGGTAAACCTAATTTGATGGAATTATTTTTATTCTCTAATTTTGACATCATTCTTCATTAAATTATTCTTTAAGAGTCAAATAAGTTTTTATTTAATTTTTATTTTACATTTTATTATTGACCAAATATATCTTTTTTTAACTTTTATCATGATATTTATAACTGCATTAGTATGAATGCATCAAGTAAATGTGTACAGAGGAAGATAATCACATGAAACACGCTTATTGAGAAACTAGCCATTGGTAGGCATTGGAGGAGATCAGGAGGTCATCTTCTTTTCAGACGTCTCAGAGGGTTATCAGGAATCGAGGAGGAAACAAGGTTAGAAATAAGAGGATTCGGTTGGTTATGAAGTTTATTATGTAAGGATAGGTATCTGGATTTGGCCAAATCGGAAACATATGGAGCATTGAGGTCTTTATGGGTTATTTTATTTGCGACAAAGTAAGGAGCGTTGAGGATTTTACGAAGGATTTTAGATTGTAAAGATTGGATACGAAAGGAATTTTTATGGTTTAGTGGAGCCCCAAAGCTCAAGTCCGTATGTCCGTATAGGCCTTATTATAGTTATGTAGATCTATGTCCTTTATAATTATTTGAAAGTTTAGAGCATTTGTCTAGTAAGTGTTGGAATAGTACGAAACTTCAAGCAGTCTCTTGTTTAAGTCTAGTACGCGGATTCCAAATAAGAGGTTTACGACGGAGGGTAAACGTGATTTGATGGGATTTATTGGAATTCATTTTTATTCTCCATTTTGACACAATTTTTTAAGGGTCATGTTATGTGATCGGAGGGTTTGGGATGTGATAATTCTAAAAGTAGAATTAAAAAAAAAAAAAAAATTATACCTAAATATCATGTAGATATAATTTTTAAAACTTTGGCCAGCCTCCTTTTGTAGTAGTTCAAAATTTTGTCAAATAAATATTTTTTATATAAAACTATATTTAAATACTAAATAAATATTAAATTCTTCATCATAGCTCATCTTCTTATTCTCAACTTAATAAAAGGTGCGGATTTAGATCTGATGGAAGAGAAGTAAAGATAACAAAATTCTATTTGAATTTACACTTTGTTTATTTTATTCTATTTTAGCTTGACTTCTCTAAAGCCTTTGATTCCATTAACCATCCCATCCTTTTCAACAAACTAAAATCACTCTCCTTCTCCAATAGCTCCATCTCTTGGTTCCAATCTTTCCTATCACAACGCACCCAAGCAGTCTCCATTCCTAATCAACCACTATCTGCCTACCTGCCTTTATCCTCTGGAGTTGCCCAAGGATCTAGCATATCTCCTCTCCTTTTTAGTTCCTATATCAATGACCTCCATGACTCAATTCTCCATTGTTCCTACCACCTTTATGCAGACGATTCTCAAATATACCTATCCTTTTCTCCCACTGAGCTATTGATAGCATTTACTAAGATCCAAGCAGACCTAGATCGAATCTGTGCCTGGGCAAAATTAAACGGATTAAGGTTAAATGCTTCAAAAACTCAGGCCATTGTCATTGGTTCCAAGCCCCTCCTTAGATGCCATACGGACTTTCCCATACTAAACCTTGGTGACCAGCCAATCTCCTTCTACTCCTCTGTAAAAAATCTAGGACTATTTATTGATCAAACCCTCTCCTGGAGTCACCATATTTCTCACATCTCCCGACGGACAGTCTCTACCCTCAAACTATTCCATCGCTTCCGCCATCTCCTACCTCAACATACGCGCAGACTCCTCGTTTCCTCTCTCATCTTCCCCCACTTTGACTACTGCTGTGTGGTGTATGATGGACTCTCGGTGGAGCTCCGCGACAGACTGAAAAGAATAATGAACAGTTGCGTGAGATTTGTAATTGGTGCCCCGAGATACTACCATGTCTCTCACCATTACACTGAGTTAGAGTGGCTGTTCTCCTCCATTCAAAGACAATATTTCCTAGGTACATTCCTCTATCATATCATCAACAATCATCGTCCTTCCTACGTCTACAACCTTCTCCAATTCAAGTCCTCAGTCCACTCCCTCTCCACAAGATCTCGACCTTCCGACCTTTACATTCCTTCTCACAGATCTGCCTCGTTCCCAAACTCCTTTATTGCACGTTCTGTTAGTTTCTGGAATTCCCTTCCTATCAAAAGTCGACATTCTTCATCCTTATCTACATTCAAAACCCTCCTATTCCAATTCCTGTCCCAAAAACAGTCAGGCACCAGCTAATCTTTTATGTAAAATTACATATTATCTATAAGACCATATTCACATATAGCTCATGACCTGAATACTTAATATAGATTCGACTTTCTTTTTCTCTTTTTTTTTTTTTTTTTTTCTTTTTCAACAGAAACAGATTTTACTGTTAAGAAGAATATACATTTATTTTTTCTGTATTTTTTATTTTTTCTAAAAGGGTTTATTTATATTTTAACATCGTACATAGTTTTAAGTATCTTAGCATGGTTTCAAGAGTTTTTTATATAGATTTTTTTATTTTATTTTGTATATAGTATGTATAACCAATATTTTTTTCTTTTCTTTTCTTTAATGACCTATCATTATCTTAATTTGTTATGTTTGTTTTTATCTGGCCAGATGTAAAATTTTAATTTCTGTACGTTTTTGTTATTCTGAAGGGACTTCGTCCCAGAATAAAATTATTTTTCTATTCTATTCTATTCTATTCTATTCTATTTTCTTATATTCCGATCTGCAAGAAAAACATTTACAAAATAACATATGTTCAAAATATGAGTGTGGTATTTTACTTTTTCTTCTCCAGTAGGAACACGCTATTGTAAATCATATCCTCCTTAACTATTTTTATTATTCTTCTGGAGCCGAGAAGATCCTGCTTCCGGCGGAAGTGGCGGATAGAAGAGAGTATTGTGGCTGTGCAGGGAACTGTGTCCTGGCCCGTGCATATTTCCTCCCAGGTAATTCAATTTCCCCGCCTACAGAGAGCGCTAGCTGCCCTCCATATCTATGGAAATGCCTTTTTACGTTTTACGGTGGATGGAATTTATTCTGTACCGTCGGGGAGCGGGGGAAAAAATTCTTTTATATCAATCTTTTTTTTATTATTTTTTTTTTTTTTTGGTGGAAGCAAAATTTCATTCGAGTGGAGTGCAAATACGCCTCCTCTCGGATATTTTTTTAGGAAATTGAATTTCGTTATTAGACGTCGCTTGAACGCTCGCGAATCTTCCCAACGAAGAATTTATTAGAACAGTGTTCTCGTCACGTCTAGATTTTGAACATTTCCGTAGTTTTAGTTCACTGATATTGATCTTTACATTTATATGTAAAACAAATTTATTTTTTTTAACTTCATTGCTTTATCCATGTCCTCTGATATATTTATTAACAGTTATCATTTTGCTTGTAGTTTCGTGGTAGTTTATCATAAACCCATTCGAGTTTATCGTAAAATTCACTTTTGACTTCATCGTCACTGTCTAAAAAGGCTTACGATTCTATTGACCGCCAGAGACTGTATAATATTCTAATCGAGCAGGGGATTCCAAAAAAACTAGTAAATCTAGTCAGGATGTGCTTGACGGAGACACTCAATAAAGTTAGAATCGGTAATAATTTGTCCGAAAAATTTGAGGTTCGTTCGGGCTTAAAACAGGGGGATTCTCTTTCGCCTGTCCTGTTCAATTTGGCATTAGAACATGCCATTAGGGAGGTAATGCGAACCGAGAAATGGTTGGATCTGGGCGGGACAACATCCGTGCTGGGCTATGCTGATGATCTGGTACTGTTAAGCGAAGACGTTGAAACTATAAAACTAAATACGACAACGTTAATGAAAGCCGGGAAAGAACTAGGACTCGAAATAAACGTGGATAAAACAAAATATATGGTTAGCTGCAAAAATGGCGATACTACTGGTGATATCGATATAGATGGTAATATGTTTGAACAGGTAGATAAATTTAGGTATCTAGGTTCTACGATAACTAGAAAAAACGAAATTGAAGAAGAGATTAAGGTTAGACTGAAGGCGGGGAATGCTTGTTATTTTTCTGTGACAAAACTACTTAGTTCGCGCCTCTTGTCCCGAAACTTAAAAATTAGAATCTATAAAACAATTATCTTACCTACAGTTCTTTATGGATGCGAAACTTGGCCGCTTACATTAAGGGATGAGCAGTGTCTTAAGGTTTTTGAAAATAAAGTATTGCGTAGAATATTCAGACCGAAAAAGGATGAGTTAACCGGAGAGTTCAGACGGTTACACAACGCCGAATTGCGGGTGATGTATCCGGGTAATATAATTGAAGTAATTTCATCGCGGCGAATCAAATGGGCTTGTAAAGTTGTTGGGCTTAGTAACGAGAGAATTCCTAAAAGGTTAATATTTGCTGTGCCGAATGGTAAGCGTCCGAGGGGTAGACCGAAGCGGAGATGGGAAGATTGCATTAAAGCCGATCTGAAGGGACTGGGTTTGGTCGGCGAACGGTGGAGGGAGGTGTGTAACAAGCGATTGGTGGTGTCGGCATCGAACCTTCGGGTTCGCTAAGCCTTATTATTATTATTATTATTATCATTTTGCTTAGCATTTAAGAACGAAAATGATTTATTTCTAAATGAATAGATAAGAAAAATCATGTTTCAGCCATGTTCATTTCAATCTACCTATGTTGTTTTTCGGTCCTCTTATTGCTTTTCATGTTATGATTTATTTTAAAGATTCCAAATATAGTGCTAGAAACTTCTTTACTAACATGAGTACTGTTTCCAATACTCAATGAAAAGTAAAAGAGAAATACATAAAATCAACAAATTTCTGGTTATATAAACAAATTTCTAGAAGCTGTGTTGCTCAGTGGGTAAGCATTGACTTCCTAATCTCAAGATGTTGGGTTTGAATCCCGTGGATAACAAGATGTTTTTCATCAGACCTGGATAGACTCTAGGGTCGGGAGACGAGAGACCCACCGTTCATTCATTCCTGTACCACAACCCATGAACGCTTCTTGGGTTCAGTACTATTTAAAGAAAGCACTGTTTCTTGGTCAACGGTTGTGCAAAGAGGTGATTTGACCGAGATCACGCTCAACCGCCTGTTTTTTCATCTTAATTAATTATTTTAATTGAGGGTACCCACTTTATAGAGACTGAGTGTGCCCCAGGAGCATCTACCTGCACACTGAGTCTCTAAAAAGTAGATATACTTAATTTAAATTATTAATTAAAGAGGAAAACGTGGTTGTTGAGCGTGATCCAGGCCCGACCATCTTCCTGCACACCCGTTGTCCTTCAAACAGTATTTTCTTATCCACTGTACTGAGCCCAAGACCCTTAATGGCTTGTAGCGATACAGATTTTATTTTTTTATAAAATAATTTCAATTTCAAAATTGTTCGTGAAAATGTAAAGTTTTTAAATCAACTAATTAAAAAAAAATATAATTTCTCATTTATTTTACATTTATATATTTAAAAGTGTTTAAATGTAGATAACAGTGTTAAAGTTTCCACTAACACGGAGAATTAGGGCGATATTTTTATTTTTATAAACTTTTTTTTTAACCTTATTTATATTTTCATTAATAAAATTATCTATGCAAAGTTATTCAGAATAGCGAAAATTAGCCAGTAGGAAAAGAAGATAAAATATTGCACGAGGAGTCGTAAAACTGAAATAAAACTGAGATAATTCTCTCGTAAAGGAACGTCTAAAATCCAAAATAAACTCAGTTTTTTTTTGTTTTTTTTTTTTTTTTACGACTGATGATGACAACACGGAGTGAGTAAAGAGTATATTATATCAACTCTATCCCAAGGGATGGGGTTAAGCTGTCTCTAGGCAAGAGATATTAACTTGCATACATAATTTTTAATAATCTATCACAGGGGCGCTCAGAATTGGGGTTCATGGCGCAAGTTGGGCCATCAAAATTTTTGAGGGAGGCATATTTTCACGGGTTTAAAAAAAAAATTGGGGAGAGACAAATTTCGGCGGACTTATGAATTTATGAATCATAAAATAATTTAAAGCTTCTATTCAAGCACTTAGATATCTAACTACTCCATTCTCAATGTTTTTAATTTTACTATTTATTTTATTCTCATTTCGTATATAACTTTATATTTCTTTTTTATGTTTTTACATTTTATTCTAAGATTCCCAATGTAACACTTTTGTCAGCCCCCTTTTTTGATTATGCCTACTTCATCATTTCACACTATGTAACAGTCTGCATTATTTATCTCTTAGTTCTTAGTCATTATTCTAACAATTTCATTTTACTTTATATCTATCTATTTTATTTTTCTAATATTTTATTTAGATCTATTTTATCTAGATCTAATCTATTTCATTTTCTCATTTTTTATTATCTTTTTTACCATCATCACTTATGTTTCTCATACCTTGTTATCTGGTTATTTTCTTAGCCCTGATGATGGCCTGAACTTCAGGTCGAAACGTCGGCATATGTAAAAAATAAATATTATAATTTATTTTTTGCCTTCCTTTTTTGACTATTCTTCTCTTCATTATCCACGACAGTCAACCAATTACCAATTATAAAACTTTCAGAACTATCACCAAGGCTCCGTGGCACACCAGTAACATTACTTGACATAAAGACTTATAAATGCAAACAGTTAACGAACACACTACAAGATATTTCGTAATAACTTACACGAACATACCAAATAATTGATTTGAGACATGGCCACAAGTAACTCGATAGCACCCGAAGAAGGCTTAAAAGAAGCTGGATAAGGGATCTCCTCCACTAACTATAAATATTACATTGTAGACTGGAAAGACGCCGCTGGGTACTGCTTTCTTCTGCTGATTGTTGAAACTTCTGACTAGTGTGAATTGTAAAATAAAGTTAATAAAAAAAAATAAATGTGAAGTGTTAAACGTAAACCCTAACATATGCTCTTATATTTTTTAACACTTCTCAGATCCTAAAACTGCTTACTTGGAAAGCCATGTTACCTAAATATATAATGCTGAGCTCCTGATCCTTGGAAACTATCTATTGTCAAAATGATACATAAACCTAAAAAACCACTAGAACGCCCATCCTCTTACCGTCCTATTCCTCTATTACCTATCATGGACAAAATCCTGTAAAAACTCATCCTAAAACGCCTATACCCCATCCTAGACCCTAATCACATTATCCCTGATCACCAATTTGGATTCCACTATCCAACAATGTCTTCGTAGATTCCTACATCATACATACTTCCTTATTGTACGTTCCTATATTGCTCATAGATCCTATATTGCTCATAGAGTAAATCAAAATAATGTCTATTCATCATTCTTTGCTCAGTCTGCAGGCTTTCACAAGGTAGTATCCTTGTAAATCTAAGACTTCCTGTCCTACAGTATCCTTCAATAATTTAAAGTTAATAAAAAAAATCAATATTTTGAATGTCCAATGGAGAAGTTTATAACTATAATAATTACGGTGGAATAAGCTAAAAAAGACGAATATTTCCTTAGCTATGCCCATCACCGATGCGCTTACTCTAGTAATACCACAAATATTTCAGAATATTTATAAATAAAGTAAAAATTCTTTTGCTACAAAGCGCGGAGCTACTGCAAGAGATTGGTCGAGAGACGGGAGAAGGCAAGTCGGCCTCTGCAAGGAGCGCCCCTTACTCCTTTGTTATTTCTTTTCTTCTGCACTAGTCACAAATGGCTTTATTTCGTTTTATCTTCAACTTCTTCCAACTTTTCCTGGAAACAGGAACAATTTTAGTACTTTTTCCCTTCTTTTATTTGTTTTCTTTATATTCATAAATATAACAAAAAGTTGACATATTTGGTTATGTAAATGTTTACACAATAAAGTATTTTATTCAAAATATTTGGATATTTGTCATTAATTAATAAAAAAAAAAAAAAAATTCTTTTGAAAACGGTTGTTTGTTTGGGCTTTAAGGTGTTAAATCCAAGGGTCATCAATGCCTGTTGATCATTTATTTTTGCCCTCTGGTGAACAGAAAATATACGAAAAAACCTTCTAAAATAATAACTAGATGTAGTGTGTTTCATCATTAAGTGATATAAATATGAAATATAAATATGAATTAAGTACCTCAAAACAAGAAAAAAAATTCCTATGAAGGTATGTCCGCAAACGCTCTGTTTATGAGATAATCACATAATTTCTTAATTAATTCCAAATACTTTGTGGTTTAAAGTGATTTCCTTGAGCATTAAGACAGGCTCGGTATCTTTCTTCAACAGCAGCAGTGGCAGAACGGCACTGGATATGTCTTATTGTTTCACAAGATTCAATTATCCTTCTTTGTAAGGAATTAAGGTCATTGACCGGACTTGCATATACTTTTTGTTTAATGTCATCCCAGACAAAAATATCCAATGGTGTCAAGTCTGGAGAGCGTGCAGACCAAGAGCGCTGTTGTCGAAGTTTCAGTTTAAAAAAAAAGAGAAGAAAATAAACAAGCCTTTGTTAAAATTTCCTTTTTCTTTCTAATCGATTTAATATCTCGAAAATTGATTCTAAGAATTGACAGGGAGTAATATAGGCTCAGATTAAGGGTACCCAATAAACATATAGGAATTTCTTAGGCCATTTATGTTTTGTTCAAAAATTACTAAAGGAATTGTTTAACTACTTTAAAACTAAAGAACTTTAACTGCGATTTGTTTGTTTGTTGGCCTTAAAACCCTTCGTCGTAAACCAACGACTTCCTGTCCTACAGTTTCCTTTAATAATACTCCACTTATCCCTGTTGAGCAAATCCGATACCTAGGAATCCACCTGGACAAACCACTAACTTGGAATCCTCATACTAGACTGAAACGACAAGAAACCGCTCGACGTTTCCGATTACTTCAGCACTTACTAGACAAACGCTCTAAACTTCCAATTAATTACAAAAGACTCATATACATGACTATAATAAGCCTATTTGGACTTACGGAGTTGAGCTATGGGGCTCCACTAAACCATCGAATTCCTCTCGTATCCAATCCTTACAATCCAAAATCCTTCGTAAAATCCCAATGCTCCTACTTTGTTACAAATAAAACCATCCATAAGACCTTAATGTTCCTTATGTTTCAGATCTTGCCCAATCCAGATACCTATTCTTCCATAATAAACTTCAGAATCATCCCAATCCTCTCGTTTCTAACCTTGTTTCTTCTTCAATTCCTGATAGCCCTCCGAGGCGTCTGAAAAGAAGATGGCCCCGTGATCTTCTAATGTAGACATATCATTAGAGTGCTACCATTGGGTAGTTACTCAGCAAGTGTTTTCACGTCATTATATTCATTATGTTCAAATTTACTAGGTGTATTTATTTAATACAGTTGTAAATATAATTGAGAAATTATTTTTTTTAAAAATAATTTTCTCCTTGGGTTCAACGCTAGTTTCATAACACTTTGTCTATCGTCATCCTTGTTTATCGTTGTCGCTTGTTATTCTTCATCACCGAGTTGATTTGTCTTCGCGGTGTTATGAGCCCTCGAAGCAGATATCAATGGTCCTACGGCGATCGGATATAAGCTATCTTTTGTCGAGATCTGATGGACCGAACAGTGGAATTGTAACCCGGCTATGGTCCAGACATATCCTTTCAGAGCGTAGATTGCTAAGCTATGACTGTACAGGCGTGAGTAATAAGATCAGCCTGTATTCTAGACTATCAGACATGCGATTACAGCAACTTTTGTCACTAGGGATGTTTGTGTCACCATGTGAGAGTACATATAAAATAAGATCTGTTGCTTTCCTATTTGTTCGGTAATAGCTGTAACATCAGTTAGGGGTTTTGTTTTCATACTTTGAAATCTCAATAAACATATTTTCATTCATAACTTCCTTACCTTTAGGGATTTTTATTTTTATTTTCATATGGCAAGAACCATCTTATTCGATTTTGGGGGTATTTGAAGTGCCATCTTTTTCTTCTAACTCTCGTCACAGAGGGAAGATGGTAAATAATCACTTAGACCTCATTCATTCTGTTCCCTTAAGCGCATTTTGACCTACACACTTAGCCCCTCCGATATTTGATAGTTAAGCAGAAGATCAATAAAGGCATTTTGAAGTCCTAAAAAACAAAAACTTCAAACGTTCCAATCAAAATTATTGCGACTCATAACAAAAGCACCGTGGTACGTGACTAACAAAACTCTACATACTGGCCTCCACTTTCCAACTGTTGAACAATATATAAGGATTCTTTATCAACGATCAACGGACATAATAACAGACTAATAAGAAACATGGCCACAGCTGACATAACTCAGAACATGAGAAGGAGACTAAAAAGGCGTTGGATGAGAGATCTCCTTCCTTAGACAACCTTAGTAATTGGAACAAGTTAGGGAAGAGGTACTGCTGAGTACTTTCCTTCTCCATGCCTGTCATGTCATAATTTCATGTATCGCCATCACATTTGCTTGATTGTAAACAATAAGTTAACAGGCGCAAATACATTTTTATAGACAAAAAAAAATAATAATAAACATTATTCCTTATAAACTATTTTTTAAAATTAGTATTTTTTAAATACTATTTTATAAAAATTTTGTATTTATTTGAGCGCACCTCCCCCCCCCCCCCAACCAACTCTTTCTCATTATTCCTTATAGTTCGTTGTACATACTTCTTTTTATCAAATTATTGCACTTCCACCTAAAACTTCGTGAGTAGCATTATCCCATCTTAACCTACAATTGTTTTATTTACAACTTTTGGAACTGGGTCGTTATCTTACGATTCAAGTGAAAAGCAAATGGGTATTTACGAGTTTTTAGTGCCTAATTAAATAAGACTAAGTTTGATGATATCCAAATTGAAAACCTGCAATACTGAGATTTTTCGTAAATAAAATATTTTTATTTTACGCTGAGATCAAGTTGTTTCAGGTGATGTTAATAATTTGATAAAAAGGGTCTATTACTGACGAAGGTGATTGAGACAAAATAGTATCCAGTACTACTGTATTCTGATGCGTTGTAAGGGTGGGGGCGGGGCCTCAGAAATCCAAACTGTGCAATATGAGCCAATCAATTAATTGGATATGAACAATTAGGAAGAAGACGGTGTACTATTGGCTGAGCGTGCTGGAGCCGGGCCAACCACACCTCGTTCCGTTATTTACCCCTCCCCTCCCCCCCTCGCCCCTTGACCTATTTTATCTCTAATTTCCTCTCTTCCTCTCATAACGGCTCCAACCAAAATTTTTATTGTTTTATCCATGTAGCTACCATTTCTCAAGTTTTTTTGTATATGAAAATATCGCTCGGTTTGGACTAACCATTACAACTAGTGACGAAAAAAAAATTAATAAGTCCTTTCGATTTTTTTCATAGTGAAATAAAATCGATCTATACAAACAAAAAAAAAAAAAATTCTAGTGTATTATTGACCATTATTTAATTTTCTCTGTCCCCATATTTCTATTAATTGCATGATATCATGTTCATAGAATGTCTGAGATATAAAAAAATATATTTAAAAAAAAATGAATATAGTGATGTTTGTTCTATTTTTTTGACTTTCTCGTTACCGAATGTAGGGAAGGATTGTTTTCCTGCGATGGTTAAAAAAAAAAAAAAAATATGCTCAGAATTGAAAAAGTCCACTCGCTGTTTTACGTTTCGGACTTAGGATCAAATTTGGTTCTTTGTCCACCTGCCTGTCTGGAACCGAATCGATGAGACGAGCATAAAACCTGCTCCACTTTATATAATTTTTCATGAAGTACTCATTACATCCAGTACTTCCACTTACTCATGCGCAAACATATTTTTTTAGATATGTCAATATTACTGATATAGCTCATTCAATTTGGCTCAAAGCTAGACAAAAGTTAAGCATTGGTAAAAAACAATGACGTAGTATAAAATTTATTGAATTTAGTCCACTACTTTTTTTTTTACATATCCACCAATTTGTTTATCTTGGTACCTCATTGGTACATTTCATTAAAACTGCACGTTCAATTTGGCTCAAATTTGATTCTTTTAAATTTTATGTGCGATATTATTTTAAAAATATGAATTTTATAACTAAATATAAATATTTGTTTAGTAAATGAAAACGGTGATGTAGCTATACTGATCTTACTAGCTTTTTTGAAAAATTATTTTATGATTCATTGAGTTCTGCAGATACTGGAATAGGAGACAGTCGCTTGGAGCTATGTCTGGTGAATAGAGAAGATGGGGCATCCATAGCTTAATATTTTATTGCGTATCGTTAATGATGTGTGGGACCTAGCTTTGTTTGGTAATAACAACACCCTGCCGGGTTTTAAGGTTTCTTTTCGAATTGACATCCTATTTCGTTTGTAGTGCGTTGAATCGATTGCTAATCCTGTCAGTAGTTCATATGATGTAACACCCTTGAAATCCAAGGCACGTCATTGCTGCCAATACTTCGTAAATGACTTTTAATATGCAAAGTTTAAAACTTTATTATTATTATTTTTTAAATTATTTATGAGATTCTGCAACACGCTTTGCTTTTTAAAAATAATATTTAAAAAATATGCTTGTGATAAATGATATTTTATTTCATATTCACAGTGCAATAACAAACATGATATTGGTCTAATTATAAAAATAACTTACATAAATGACTGTTGTCACATTACCGACACGATAAACATTCACTTCAAACGTATTTCGCCAGATAAGAAATGTGTGAATAGTGACACAAAAATAAACACACAAACCGAAAGGATTTATTTACTAATCCAATATATTTTCTAACTTTATTTCTATACCCACACTTGTCAGAACTAATGACAGTTATTGAGCCTGCTGACAGTTACTTGATCGGCGTGAGGGAGAGGAGTACCCAGCGGCATACCTTCTTTACTTGATTTTAGAATATTTTAAGTGGGAAAATCCTTCACTTCTTTTGATCCTTCGATGCATGTTTTCCGGCTTGTTAATCGTGGCAATTTATTGTATCAGTGAGTTGGTACGTCTATGTATTCGTATATGGTCGTTAACTATTGGTATGTTTAGATCTTTATGTAAAATAATGTTTGTGACGTACCATGGAGCTTTTGTTATAGTCCTAAATATTTTTTTCTGAAAGCTTTGTAGTTTTTGTATGTGGATCGTTTTGGCTTTTCCGTATATTTGTGAAGATTTGGTCCATGTAGGCTTTAGTAGATGTAAGTGTTCAGTTTCTGTTTTAATTTTAATTTTCAGCGTCTTGAAAGAAGTGAGTACAACATTAGTAGTCTTATATTTAATTTTTTGATTTGGTATATTTTCTTCGGGAGGCATGCAGTAGAAAAAATCTATACTCTATATTTTATTTTTGTGTACAATCTCTCTCCATTTATGAATTTCATTTAAGCAGAGAACAGACATTAACAATAAGTTTTGGATTGGCTCCAATAAATTCTATTGAGCCCAGTATCTTGGCTATGTAGCTTCTATTATTCTTACAATAACGAAGGAGCATGGATAAGAACAGCTTAAAGTAATTTAAATTAAATTTATCCTGAAACAACCCGATTGCACCCGAAAATAAACTTAGATTACCAAATTTCAATCGTTATTTGTATATAGTTGGTAACTACTGTTTTAGTTCCATCGTAAAGGAAAATCGAGGAGTGCCCTGAAGGGAGTTTTATGGCTAAACTCAACTCAATGTCATGAAAATTTTTGAGGGGGTTACAATTTTATGGGAGAAGAAATTTTAACCAGAGTTATCTTATCTGACGGAACAGATCACATGTCTAATTTTAAATTATCTTAAGTTTTCTAATTCTTATTTTATTTGTACTAAAATTAAGAAGAGGAGAGCCATAAATTTCTTGGAAGAGGACATGAGACATCGTCCTTGGGGAGATGGGCCTCCCTTGGGAAGGAGAGAAAACATCTGTTTTAGTTCCTCTCCGGTAAAGGTAGGGAGGTTTGACACAGTGTTTAATAACACTGAACCTGATAACACTGAGTTTGATAACACTGAGTTCGAATCCCGGTGCCGAGGGGGACTTTTAAGTCAGGCATAATTTCTCCGCCGTCTCCTCAGACCCTGAAAAAACCAAATAGCCTAAAAGGCGAGGAAGGGAAAAAGGGGAGGAATACCAGAGTCCGAAATTTATAAATATACTTCTTTACGATAATGCTCAAGTTAAAATTATAATTTATAATAATTGGTCTTAATGGAGGTTGAATGTCATAATCGTGTTTGCCGGCCTCGGAAGAAAACAAAGAACGTTGATTAGAAGAGTTAACAAGGTTCGTGAAGGAAATCATTAAAATTGCGGCAATTATCTTATTCTGTGCTCTTATTAAAGTCAACAGTACCGTCCTTGAGGGTGAGGGGGGGAGGGGCATACTTTTAGCGAAATTAGTTTGCGCTTTTTGGCAGTTTCAACAGCATCGAAGAGCAATTATGTTAATTTTAAGTTAAACAAAATATTATATATTAATATAGGGAAAAAGTAATATTTGTTATGACAATCTGTAAACACGCAGACACGCACTATTTATTATTACTTTTTTTTTATTTCTTAATGTTATTTACTAATGTATTAAAAAAATACATTTAGTAAATTTGAAATTATGGATATCATGACCTGAAAACACTTTTGAGAAACTACCCAATGGTAGCACTCTAATGATATGTCTACATTAGGAGATCACGGAGCCATTTTCTTTTCAGAGACCTCAGAAGGTTATCAGGAATTGAAGAGGAACCAAGGTTAGAAACGAGAGGATTGGGATGATTCTGAAGTTTATTATGGAAGGATAGGTATCTGGATTAGGCCAGATCTGAAACATTAAAGCATTGAGGATTTTGGATTGTAAGAATTGGATACGAGAGGAATTCGATGGTTTAGTGGAGCACCATAACTCAACTCCATAAGTACAAATAGGCCTTATTATAGTCATGTATATGAGTCTTTTGTAATTAATTGGAAGTTTAGAGCGTTTGTCTAGTATGTGCTGAAGTAATCGGAAACGTCGAGCAGTTTATTATAACTGTTTTACAAACAAATGACAAATGTTATACAAACTATTCGCACTGTGAAAAATGTTGTATTTTCATTTGAGATTATACACACTAAGAAATCAAAGATATTTTTCTCATTTTTTGCATTATTCATTTTTAGCAGAAAAAGTTCAACAAATGTACTATTGTTATGAAGGCTGTTCCTCCTCTCCCTTCTGTTTAATCTAAATAAAACGTTATATATTCAATTCAATTCAATATATTTAAAACCCTTACCACTATACAAACGTATATACAAATTTATTTTCAATATTATATTGGTTCGGTTCGCAATAAATATGTTTATTTTTTACACATAATAAAAACTTTCGCATTTTTACTTTTTTTGGTCCAACGTTCTCTCCCAATCAAAAACGAAAGTTAGCGCCTATGAATATTAATATAACTCATAAGAAGCCACCATTTTTGCACAGTGTTAATGTTCATGTAAGGACCATTTTATTTTCTCTATGAAGTCATGTGTTTGTATATTTTACGTGTTTATTTATTTGATTTCTGATGCTACATGAGAAAACACGTTCAGGAAGGTACCATTAAACTAAAAAAATAATTTGTTCAATTTAATGTACATAACTTTGAATCGTAATTAAGGGCAATTAATATTTAAAAAAAATAAAAAAAACAAATAGAGAAATTCACAAAATTAATTGTCTTAGTGTTATTAATCAGGAGTATATTCCCTCTGCGTTATTATTTCCCCCTCTCCTCCGTGTTATAAATCTACGGCTTTTCCTATTGGCTAAATGAAGGCCTTTAAGGAGTGAAATATGGAACCATCCGATGGGCGAGCTGATGGGACAATGGCACTAGCTGCCTCAATATGTCGGCGGGTCCGTGCCAAATCTAAACTCATCTGCTCCTAATAGCCTTTGTGAAAACGTCTAATTGCCCGAGTCGAGGTATCGAGTTGTAATGAGGTCGATATAATCTAGTGTGTGGTGTGCCAGCAAATCGATTGTAACCGAACGGGGCCGAACGCTGGCGGAAATTCACGAGCCCCGGCCACCGCCCTAAACTGACGTTGTCCTACGAATTGCAGGGCCATTTTTTTCTGTCTATTATTTTCGATTATTTTTTTTCAGTTGTATTTGTATCTACATTTTATGTATTCATTTCTCAATATATTCCGGAATTATTTATGGATTAATCCTTAACTTACTTACGTGTCTATTATCGCTCTGGCAATGACGCAAATAAAATTTTGGAAATATTTGGAAATATCTTACATGTTTAATCCAATCAACATCATAGTTTAAATAACAAAAATGTGATTGGATAGAAGAATTTTAAATTTATATATTTTCAAAACGTTTGCCTCTTATATACCTAATAATATTTTTAATTATTTTTCCTCTATTATGAAATATTATGATTTCATTAACGCCATTGTTTTACCAGATGAACCACATCTTTATTCTAAATTATGAGAATGATATAAGAATATTCAGTCCCAATACGGTTTATTCATCTTGATAACGGTCCAATCATTCATTTCTTCATCTGGGCTAAAAAAAATAAATTTTATCAGAAATATAATATAAGAAATAACTACATATATAAGTCATATATTATTAAACAGATAAATAATTAATAAATAAATATTGTAAATTACCTCATTTATTCTTAGCTCCACTTGTATGTGTACTACTTATTTGTTTATTTGTGCTATATATTTTTGCTTTCCTACCTATACTAGGTAAGAAAAGTATTGCAATCGAGTCAAATTTCCGGTATGTGGTTTTTGACTGATCTGTACGTTTCAGAGCCCTCTGATTTCGAAAAACACACTTTTAGCCATTGTTCTGTCTGTCTGTCGGTGCCAAGATTTTCTCGGGAATTACTAAAACAATTTTGTTGCTTCTTTTTTTATTTTGTATGGTTTAGACTACTGATGCCTGTGACACAAATTGCATGCCCTATGCGCAATAGCTGCTGCGCAATAAATGAAAATGACAGTTTTTATGAAACGTTCCTATAATGTTCCAATAATTGTCTTTTCAATTTTCGTATATGGAATAAATTCCCGAGAAAATTCAGGAAAAAAAAGTTATAAAGTAAAGAAAACTGTTTTGGGGAATAACTCGCTAAGTATATATTCTATGACAAAAGTTATAATGCAACTTTTAAAAGGTAATTCAATTAACAACAAAACATAAAAAAATAATCCGAATCGAACCAGTATTAGTGATGATACAACGTATTCTATTTTCTACACATGTATTGATTTATTACTTTTCCACCTATAACTAGATAAGGAAAGTATTGCAATAGTGTTAAATTTCCGATATGCGGTTTTTGACGTTTCATAGCCCCCTGAAATTCCCTACAAAACTGTATAAAAATCGTTCATTTCGGACAACTATTATCTATATAGTGTTGTCCGCATCACACAAGCTTCACTATTTCCTCTTCTTTTAACAGAAATTATTGTTTGACAATACTAAGCTATGGCAAAAAGTTTTTGATCAGCAATATTAGTGAGTATTGAAATTTTTACACTGATCTACCTTAAGCCGGTTTACATTGCTTTAGTTTATCAAATAAATCGTACTGAAAAGTTTTCTTTGATCAATTTTTAGGAAAATAAATCTAATTCAATTGGTTTTTGTTTCTTGATGGACATATGTAAAGATATAAAAATTTTTCTGAAATAGGTAGAAAAGTCATGTGAGTGGACACACCACATTTTTTTCTTTTATTTATTACTATTACATAAATTATACCATCATCTTAGTATTACTATTTTAAAGAAAAACTGTCAAAAATATCCCTATCTAGTTTATTTTAAATATTGATATTTCACTTCTTTTTAATTTTTTTGAATGTAAAAGAAACACTCTTTTCTGTTTCCCTTGTTTTGTTTTAATTGTTAATTGTTTGCATTTTTGACATTCTTTATTTAAATCCTCTCTTTTTGAAATCCTCTCTTGTTTAATTCCGCTCTTAAATAAAATAAAATATCATGAAATATTTTTTTATCTTTTCCTTTGTTTAATCCAAATTTCATTTGGATAAAAATAATTTTATGAAATCTCAGTTTATTATTGAGAAACCTACAGAATTTATTTTTTAATGTTATCCACATTTATCATTATGAATGTGTCTTTGTAGATTCATGAATGAATGTATTTAACTTAGCAAACATATATATTTTTTTATTGCTGGTTTAACAGATAATTCAGATATTTCAGTTTTTATTTTAATTGAAGTTAAAAATTTATTAATATAATATTGAAATCAGAATATAAATTTTTAGACAAAAGTAAAAATGTTTTATCTATAAGTGTTTACGAAATGAGAAATCTTTTTTTCTTCCAAAATTTGTTAACTAAGATTGAAGATTATATAAACCAGAGTTGGGGCTAAATTACCAATTAATATTTTCGCAAAAAGAAATAATTGAATTAAAAAAGGATAGAGACCAAGCTAGAGTTATGAGGGAAAGTGAGGTTAGTTCGTTAATTATTCAAAGATTAAGCTGTGGAACAGCTGGTCATCAACACCTGTTATTTATATTTCTTTCAATAAAGAAGTTAAGGAGGAATAAATTAGGGTAAAAATAAAAAAAAAATGAAATATTGCAGTGTGTTCAATAGTTGACCAACATATAATGCCTCTTTACAAACGATTTTATGCTAATTTAAGAAGACATACTAACATACTAATATATATCGCTTCAGCTGACATTCCCATAAATATGAGTAGCAGACTAAAAAGGAGATGGATGGGAGATCTCCTTAATTGACAAACCATAGTATTAGAATTAAGGAAACGGCACTTCTAGGTAGTTATCCTTTCTCAGATACAATTTTTTCATTATTTCTATCATCTAACTGTCGAAAATGCAGACCAATATTTGAAAAAAAAATTTTATAGCCCCTTTTTTATTTATCGTTGTCTTGAATCCTTGGATTTTTTTTTTTTTTGTCTTCTATATAATCCTTCTATGTAATTTTTTTTACATCTGTAATATAATCGGTGATGGGGCTCATCTCAGCCTTGAGTTGACCTTATACTTTAGTGCATACAACTAATTTTTTTTTTTTTTAAGCTTATTTATTGAAATATATTACAATCTGTCTCAAGGGCATTTATAATAGTGTTCAAAGATCACATTCACACTCTATGTACAGTAAATAAAATAAATTATGCATAAAAATAATATATATACAATAAATAAGTGTAAAATAACCTAAAAATAAATAAATAAAAAGAACACATGCACACCTATATACAATATTTACAACTTGGCGAGAGAACTCCAAACCAGACTTGTCCCTCCAACTGTGGAGGGAAAAGTATGACTCCAGGAGGTCCCTGCACTCCTCTCTCAACTGCGTCACTAGGGCTAAGCCCAGTACAACTAAAATTAAAACGCCTATCTTATGTGAATTGTTGGCAACGTTTTGGAATTTCGGCTGGTAATAAGTTGTTGAATATTTGAACAAAAAAAAAAAAAAAAAAAAAAAAAAAATATATATATATATATATATATATATATATATATATATATATATTTGCTAAGGAAAATACATTCATTCATGAATCTACAAAGACACATTTATAATGATAAACGTGGCCAACATTAAAAACAATTCCGTAAGTGCTTCAATAATCATCTGAGATTTCATTAAATTATTTTTATCCAAATGAAACATTTAAACAATGGAAAAGACAATAAGATATTTTATTTAAGAGAGAGATTCAACAGAATTTAAATAAACAATTTGAAAAATGTAAACAATTCAAAATTAAAATAAAACAAGGGAAACAGAAAAGAGTGTTTATTTTACACTTAATAAAGTTTAAAAAAAGCATATATGGAATATCTTCAAAATAAACTAGAGATGGATTTTTTTTACAGTTTTTCTTTAAATTAGTGGTATTAAATTACTAAGATGGTAGTATTATTTATTTCATAGTAATAAAAAAAAAATCTGGTGTGCCCACTCACACGACTTTCCTACCTATTTCAGAAAAGTTTTTATCTTTATCTTTACATATGTCCATCAAGAAAATAAAAAAAAATTGAACTAGATTTATTTTCTTTTATTTATTTTATTTGAAAGTTGATCTAAGAAAAGATTTGAGTCCGATTTATTTGATAAACTAAAGCTATGTAAACCGGCTTAAGGTAGACCAGTGTAAAAATTTCAAAACCATCTAATATTGCTGTTTCTGTTAAAATATCTTTTAAAGTATTTATCAAGAGTTAAAAACGACAGTTCTTAGGGTTTTGACTCACAAATGGTTAACACAAACTTACTTCTAAACGAAATAAGGATAATCGGAGTTTAAGTTTTCGGTTGATTAGTGCGTTTTGGGATGATATGCTCAGGCGAACTGTCGACTATAAAGATAAGGGTCAATAACCAGACTTCATGGGGGAAGTTCAAAGCACAAAAGCCCTTTATAATTCCGCTCAACTTTATTTAGGCATTTGCAGCAAAGCCTGCCCATATTGCGACTTAACACCATTTCATTTTCCACCGCTCACATTCCATTAACTGATGATTTATATGGTCGTATTATCTAAAATTTGATAATTTTTAGAATTAGAAATAAATAAAAACTGCATTCTAATCACTATTGTTTAATAAGTTTAATTAAGTGAAAACTGAAGAGTGAATTAGATT
Organism: Nezara viridula; assembly: GCA_928085145.1. NCBI lineage: Eukaryota > Metazoa > Arthropoda > Insecta > Hemiptera > Pentatomidae > Nezara > Nezara viridula. The sequence continues at coordinate 8,295,459 of OV725082.1, forward strand.
GAGCTGTCAGATCTGTGTAACGCTCGTGTAAAGTCGGCTGCAAATAAATTAAAATATCTCAAAAAATAAAAATCGGACCTGCATACTGTATGGAGAGATTTCTCAGCATTTCATTCTCGCTGTAATGAGTTATTATTCAAAATTTTATTATAACGCGACGCCGTGTTAGAGAGGTGAAAAGGGAAAAATAGTGTCGAAAATCAAATCATAACCAGTTTTTTGGAAGATATACTGTAAGGAAATGTTCAGCATTTCATCCTTTTTATAATTAGCTATTATTTATAAATTATATTTCATATTATTAATCTCGGCTTGTTATGTTTTAACTTCTATCATATGGGCTAGTCAGACACTGAGCTTCTTTGGCCCTCTTTCAGTTTCCATTGGCTTCTAATACCATTGACGCGGCTGGAAGAGAAGCACTGGGAAGTTTTGAGTTTTGCTTTGTTTCCCACATGTGGAGGACAAAGCATGGCTCGGAGTTCCCTGGGCGAATGTAGATACTGTATATAATAAGTATGAATGTGTATAAGAAGATTACTTTTATTTATTTATGTATATATTTTTTATAATATTTTATATATATATTAGTATTAGTGCTATATATAAGTATTAGTGCTACACGATTTCATTCATACAATATATACAATACATATATATATATTTTGTATATATTGTATGAATGAAATCGTGTAGCACTAATACTTGTTGCCTACATTAGGCAGATTGTATTATCATTCAATAAAATATTAAGAAATGCCACTTTAGCTCAATCCTCAGTGCTTTTTAGTAACAGTGACACGGTTGACTTCTCCTGGAGTCATTAAAGGATCCACAGCACTGGGACTTTCGGGCTGAAGCCCCTTCTCCCCTACTTCTACAAAATGGAAACTTTTTTTAATTGGTCATTTGATTTTATTGGTGACTTGAGCTTGTTATATTGCTATGCATATATTTCTTTGATTGAACTTATGCTAAATATTAATTTGCAGATATTACTTAAAATTGCTTTTCCTTTCCAAAGGGTATTATGTTTATAGAGAGGATCAGCAGATAGAATTAAAGAGGCAAGAGGAGTGAATATTAATGAACTTAAAAAATACATAACAATATATGTAACTTTACAATTATATAACATTGTGCTGGTTTGTTTCACTACCTTATTTATTGTCACTTAAAATAAACATAAAACGTTGAGAGGGCAGAAATGATTGACAATCTTCTTTCCATGTCCTGACCACACACTAGCCAGCCTCACCACAATGACGCTTAACCTTCTCCAAGATGGCAGGCTTTCTTCCCAACCTTTGCATACCCCCACTCCACTCCAGGCGCTGTCTTAATCATTTCACATATAGCAAGCTATATACTTCAACGATAATTTTTTTTTTTAAATTTATTATTTATTAATATTTACAAGTATATAAAAAATACATGTAGTAAATTAGTAGAAATGAATATAATGAAATGGAAACACTTGTTAAGAAACTAGTAACTGTTTATTAATATGTCTACATTAGCAGATTACGGGGCCATCTTCTATTCAGACGCCTTGGAGGGTTATGAAAAATCAAAGAGGAAGCAAGGTTTGAAACAAGAGGGTTAGGATGATTCTGAAGTTTATGATGGACGGATAGGTATCTGAATTGGGCCAGATCTGAAACATTAAGGTCATTTAAGTAGGGAGAATTGAGGATTTTACGAAGGATTTTGGATTGTAAGTATTGGATACGAGAGGAATTCGATGGTTTAATGGAGCCCCATAGCTCAACTCCGTAAGTCCAAATAGGTCTTATTATAGTCATGTATATGAGTCTTTTGTAATTAACTAGAAGATTAGAGCGTTTGTCTAGTAAGTGTTAAAGTACTCAAAAATATATATATAAATGAATGTATGTCTGTCTGTCCGTCTGTTTGTCCATGGCGCATTACTAAACCATTCATCCGATCGCCATGAAACTTTGGAAAGTTGTTCCGTACACTCCTGGGAAGGTTTCTGGCATATTAATTCTGTCTTACGATAATTTTATAAATATAAAAAAAATAAAAATGTAAATTTTTTCTGTTCAAAGCCGCAAAAAGATGTGTCGCTATAAACTGTAGCGCCAAAACGACTTAACCGATTTTAACGAAACTTGGCTAAAGTCTTCCCCTTGAAACTCTTTTCATTTATGTGTATAACATACTTTCCCGAAAACAAGCTGAAAAATGATACGATGAATTCAATATATTATTTGACGATAACTAAAAAAGTACAGAATTTTTGACGGATAATACCTGCATTTATTTGAAAGATTAATGATTTGCCGACAAAAAAAAAAAAAAAAAAATCTAAATCAGACGGTTCGTTGCAGAGTTATAGTTTTAAACATTTACTGCTTTCTCTTTAGAAAAGGCCATTTCCTTTTGCTTCCTCACTACCGAAGGTAGGCAAGCATTTTTAGTCTTTTTACTTTGGTATGAGGATTTCAAGTTAGATGTTTTTCCAGGTGTAGTCCTAGGTAACGGATTTGTCCAACAAGAATAAGTGGAGTATCGTTAAAGAATACTGTAGGACAAAAAGTCATAGGTGTATGACGAAGGGTAAAGATAACTTGACGGGATCTATTTGAATTTATTTTAATTCTCCAGTTTTGACACCATTCTTCAAGTTTTGTGATGTGTGATTAAAGAGTTTGGGACGCAATTGATGGATCATTATTAACTGAGAGAACACACGTGTCATCGGCATGTTTGGTCATGACAGTGTAGGGATGTTACCTATATAAGATCAAAATATGTTCTCTTTTTTAATTATAACGCTTGTATTTCAGCAACTAACGATACCCACACAAATATTTAAAAAAATGTACGTAAAAGCATTATTATTCATGTGAACACAGTTATTTGAGTGGATTTTACGGTTTATTACTTTGAATATAAACAATGTATTTTCCTATATTTGTTGATTACTAAATTAAATATATATTGATCTATGTAAGATAATATGCAAAGATAATTTAAGATAAACATTTTATATAACGATTTTTTAAGATATTTAATAAAAGAATTCATCTGTTGAATTCCAAATTATATTTTATAATATTCATGACTACAATAGATAATAGTCTAGTGTTGTTAATAGCAGGTTATGCTAACACTAAAATATATCCCAGGACTAAATTGCTAGCAAGATATTGAATAACCTAAGTTGATATCTTTGCTGACATTGCCGCTGGATCGGCTGAGCGTAATCTTGTAAAAACAATCTTTTTCATTCCTTTTGGCACACATCCAAATTTTCCATTTTATAAATCGGGTCGCAGTTTCCCTTCGGCTATTCATGAATATAGATATTTCTACTGGATTTAAAATTGTACCTTTATCACAATTATCTATTAAAAAGGTTCCAACAAAACTCCAACATACTAAATTTCCGACAAAAGTTGCAACAATTATTTTTGAAGTGGAAACTTATTTAGGCGCGTATTGCACTTTTTTTTTGTGGAGAGTGAATTAGATGGATTCGTCAGATTTCCGATGTGTAACGCTCGGGTGAATTCGGCTAAAGTCGACTAATCGAAGTTTGTTTGTTTAGGCTTTAAGGCGTAAAACCCTTGGGTCATCAACGCCTGTGAGTCGGTTATATTTGTAAACTCTTTAGAGGAGAATTAATAATTAATAATACTAATAAATGAAAAATAAATTTAGTAACATATAAAAGATGAAATATATTAAAATAAATATTAAAAAAGAAAAAGCAATAAAATTAAAATTATATTTATTTCTGTGAGAAGGAATTAGCCGAGGGTGCGGTCAAAAAAATAAAAAAAAAAATTAAAATATATAAATAATTTTAATTTTTGCCGACGTTTCGACCCACTTTGCAGGTCGTCTTCAGGTCTAATAACTTCCCCTCCAACACCATTAAAAAACTTATTACTGACTACAAAACCCGCCCCTCATCCTCCATCCCTTTCTCTAGTTCTCAAAATCAGCCCCCCATTCCTTTATATAGATCTCTACCATACATCCCTTTACTTTCGGATAGAATTCAAAAATCTTTACGTTCCTCTATTCCCAACCTGCGAGTTGCTTTTAAAAACTATAACAAACTTGCCAATATTTACTCCAACCTAAAAGACCCCATCCCTCCGCAACACCGCTCTAATATCGTATGCCGCATTACTTGCTCTACCACCAATTGTAACTCCGCCTATATTGGAGAAACCAAAAACCAACTTAATTTTAACCAATTTTGACAATAATACATAAAAAATAAGAAGAGATATAATATAAATGGCAATAATAGCAGACATTCTTGGACATAATGGAAAATATAAATTTTCTACGTAAATAAATGTTTCAAGTTCTCAGAGTCCAAATAATTAGGTCTTACTAATGTTTGTATATATGTGAAAGGGCCTATCAAAAGAATTGTACATTAGATTTTTATTTACCTCTCATATCAATGCAAAATTAAATACTCTTTATATATATTTTATTATGTATATAATTAACATTATGTTGGCATAAATAGTGTTGAAATAGTCTAACAGGGCTTAAATGCTGAATTTTCAAATTTAATTCCTCTAAAGTACCTTTATTTTTTTTTTTAAGAAAATAATAAATAATTATTCGTAATAATACAAATTTGATAAATATGAACTATGGAAGAAAGCAATTATTAAATAGAGAATAAAATGCTAAAAATATAATGTACTATAGATGCATGTTATACGGTTGGAAAGATTTAAAAAAAAAATAATATATAATATATCGTCCATCCGGTGGAACAACTACAATTGTGAAAAAACATGTTTAATCGAATCTATATCATAGTATAATATGTACTAATATAAATAGTATAAATAATATATAGAAAATAGATTGAATTGAATAGGTTTAGTTGATATGCTTGAAAATGTATTATATACTGCAGGTATAATGACTTGAAAGTGTATTGTACCATGCAAATATAAATATATCAACGAAGGGAATAGTAGACATAATAAGGGGGAAAAAAAATATGGCCAATTATATTGAGATGGCAAACATCTCGTGCCCCAGCAGCAGAATAGAACTCATTCCAGAAAAATGAGTCCTAAGCCTTTTTCCATTTCGTCTTTCCAGATTCAGTTTCTTTTTAGACCGTTTCTGTTTAAAGTTAAAGAACAAAATTTTAAAACGACTCAGTGTATTTTTATGAAGAGCTACAAGTCATTCTCATTAATTATTAAATATTATAATTGTCCTTAAATGATAAAAAATGTTATATTTGTAATTGAAACAAAAAATAATTATTAAATTTTTTGACCAAATGTCTACATATTTGAGAGGTGGAAATTGATGAGCCGTAGTGACTCACTATCAAATCACTCAATATCACAATTGGGTAGTTCATATGACGATAATAAGCGTTAAAGAAAAGTGGTGGGGACAGAACTCATCATTAGAATGGAAACCAGTCAACATCAGACAGAGATAGGCAAATTCTACTCTGAGTACCGAGTACCAAGTATTTTGCTCAAATTTAATCACTATTGAGAGTTCAATCAGTACTTCAGTTAATCGTTTGACATCAACTGAAGTAGAAATTGAATTCTTTGGTGCTAAAAAAATTTCAGTATTTGTGTAAAATACTTGGTACTCAGTAATCAGGGAAGTATAGACCTATCTCTGACGTCACTAGCTGCCTTCACCTAGCTCATACAAGGAATGAGATATCGATACAAATAATATCGATAATATTATCAGCTTATAACTATCGATGCAATCGAAATATTGATAGTCGATATTTTCAATTTCCATCAAAAAAGTAGGAAATTTAAGATTTGTGTTTTTTTTTATGTGAGTATGTTTTTTATTTAATCTTGAATAATAGCGATAACATAAAAATTATTTGATTTAAGTAATTAAACATTGCTCCATTGCAAACTAGGCAAAATTTACTTTAAAAGAAAATCGATTTGGTCATTGTTAAAACTATTTAAAGATGATTATTGGGCGGACAAACTCAGCTATGTTTCGTTAAAAAAAAGTCATAAATTATTTGTGATTTTTTATCACCCCTTCAACTGTGTTACATATACACCACTTTTAAAAAAACTTCCTTGTCTAATAAGCTTTAAGTTCATATGAATTAAAATGAGGTTTATTAAGAAATATTTTGAGATTCACCTAAAAAGTTGTGTAAATAAATGTGATTTCCTATCCAGTCACCTTAAAGTATTGATATTTTCTGCAAAAATAATTACAAATAACTATTGCACAGCATTTATTTATTATTTTATTTTCCGTGATATAGAATGTATCGTAATGAACATAATTGTCTAAAAACACTTTTACTTATAAATATAAAAAAATAAAAAAAATAATGATTTTTAAAATATTTCCATTCAACAAAAGGTACTTGTTCAATAGCGGGTAGCGTCCGGCTGCTACCTGCCAATGTTTATAACCTTAACACTGATAAGACACTGATAATATCTTCGTATTCATGTTTATTGTATTATATTCATATTATTATATGTTCTTATTCATATTTAGTGTATTGTATTGATATTATTGAAATTGTGTACAAAAACAAAAACACATGTAATAATAAACAAATACTTTTATTTTACGAGATATATATTGAATAGATGAAACATTATACATATATAATTAAAAAAAATTGCAACGTGTATATAAAAATAAATGAAATAATAAAAATAGGCAAAAAAAATGTGTTTCAGCGTTGATATAAAGTGCACTTCCGGTTAGCCGATTATGAGGAAAAAGTTGCTGTCACATCTAAGGCATATACCTATCTTAAATATGTAATATTAGTTTCGTACGACTTTTCGTTTTTGAGCTAGACTGCTAACATACAAACGCGCAGACACACAGACCATTTTTCGGGACTTGGTCATTTCTACTCAGGGTACGTGTATTTATGTTGAAAACTCAGATTAAAAAATTTTCTCGATCTCAATACTTACCCTTACTACATATTACATATATACGTAATTAAAAGTAATAAATGAAATTAAAAAAAAAAACACTTAAGCAGCATATATACATATAAAAGAAACACTATAAAGAACATATGTACATATAATACAAACGATATGAACAAAATATGAACAATTTTATTTTAACTTAATTTATTTTGGTAGGGAAAATAGTTTTATGGTATTTAAAATAACGAGAAAGGGGTCCTCTTCTCTGTAAGCCCGCCACAAAAACTCACATAAATATCAATAGAAGTGTTGGAGGTACTTTCTGAAGACGGCAATTCCCACAATGTGACAACATCCATAATTAAATAATAACTCACAGCTTACAAAAGGAACAAAACATAAACAAGAGAATAACATAGGTTAGAGGAGATAAGGGAGGTTATGTGCAATAAGATTAGATAACAAGGGAGCTTTTGACGCTACTCGCTATTATACAAGTACCCGAAAAAATATCTGGTGTGTCCACTCACACGACTTTCCTACCTATTTCAGAAAAGTTTTTATATCTTTACATGTGTTCACGAAGAAACAAAAAAGAATTGAACTAGATTTATTTTCCTTGCAATTGATCAAAGAAAAGATTTGAGTACGATTTATTTGATAAACTAAAGCAATGTAAACCGGCTTAACGTAAATCAGTGTAAAAATTTCAATACTCTCTAATATTGCTGATCAAAAACGTTTTGCCATAGCTTAGTAATGTCAAACAATAATTTCTGTTAAAAGTAGAGGAAATCTCAAAGTTTGTGTGATGCGGGCAACAGATTTTCTTACTTTCACTTAGTCATCTTTATTCTCTCATTCACCCCTTTCTGACACTAGGGTATGAACCCGTAATCTCACATTGGAAATTGAATAGCTTTAACTTCGTTAATAGTTGTTCAAAATGAACGATTTGTATATGGCTTTGTGGGGAATTTCATTACATTTCAAACGATAGGGCTCTGAAACGTATAGATCCGTCGAAAACCGCATATCGGAAATTTGACCTGATTGCAATACTTTCTTTACCTAGTATAGTTAGGAAAGTAAAAACGTGACTCGCTTAAAAAATACAAATCTTGAATTTCTTACTTCACTGATGGATTGTTTATATAAACTTTTTTGTTGATGTTGATGTCTACTATCAACCTTTTAAATATTTCCCTCTACATACGGGACACCTTGTATATATTTCTACATATATAATATAAATTTAGATCTCTTTTCTGTAGTTCCAGAAAATAGTATACTCGGATTTTGGTTTAATCTATAGCCCACGGCGTATAAGAAGGATATGGAATCTCTAAGGGTAAGGATGGGGAAAAAGGAAAAAACTCTAAAAAGAATGAGATTTATGTGAAGGGATACAGAGGTCAAAGGGAAGCGGGCTAGTTGAAGAGGGTTCAGCTCTCAGAGGTTGAGAGATTTACCGTTTCCGGCTCTCATAGCTTATCCAAAGGGAATCCGGATTAGCAATTATATTAATAACTATTTCGTAATATATTATTAATAGTTAGTGTTCACCGAGTGGTTTAAATTAGACCGAAATCATTATTGAAATCTTGAGGAAAACTTATGATTTTGCTGAAGTTTCTTATATTTGTCTTCTAATCTTATAATAATAGTAATAATGCTTCATTTATTCTGGGACGAGTCCCTTTAGAATAATACAGAAAGACAAAAATGTGGGCTAAGGAGCCTCAGAGATATATAAACAAAAATATAGTTTAATTAAATTGTCAAAATAAAAGTAATTATAAGTTACTTTCTAATTTAAATCAGTTAATAATAAAAAAAAATTGAAAATAATCATACAGTAAATATAATGAAGAACGATCTAATTATTTATATACATATTTACAGTAGTAACTATTTACAATTTTATGGGGACTGGATGGATAAGAAATGATTGAACAGGCGGGATTTAAAGGTAGGAAGGGTGTTGGATTGACGGATGTGGGAAGGGATGGAGTTCTATAGGGATGAGGATCGGATAATGAACGATATGTCGAAAGTAGCGGTTCGGTGGGCCATTATATATAAATCTGAAGACCAGGAACGAGTAGTGCGTGAACGAACAGAGGATTTGAATTGAAGGAGCTCAGAGATGTATGAAGAACAGTGGGATTGGATGACTTGAAAGAGGAAGGATGCTAGGAAATACTTACGACGGTAGGAAGGATAAAGCCACTTCAACTCTGCATAAAAACGGGAAAGAGAGGCGTCCCTTGGTATCCCGAAGATGAATCGTACAAAGCAATTTATCAAACGTTTTAGTTTCACCTCGAGATCCCCAGAGACGCCCTCATAGGTACATAGTACAGCAATAGTCAAAGTGGGACAAAATTAAGGAAGTTACTAGGAGCCTACGGTTTTCAAGGGAAAATAGGTGACGGGAGTAATGTAGACGTTTTAAGGTGGAAATGGTAAGGGAGATGTTGAATATATGATTTTTCCAGAAAAGCGTTTGATCAAAGATCATTCCAAGATTTTTGATGGAGAGATAGAATTCTACATTCGTTTTTTGTATATATGAGAACATACACTTTTATGGGTACTTACAGTAAAAAAAACTTCAATATTGTTTGTGTACTTTTTGATATAAATATAAAATGTTTTATAAAAAATGTTTATTTACTTTGCTTTACCTCAACTCTACAGAGTCATTGGCAACACCTTTTAATTCAATAAAATTATAGAATTTTACTGCTTTGAAAAATGCTAATTTTTTTAACTGCTATTTTGCTGTCTCGTAATTTCTCTTTTAGCGTCAGTGCCATATCCAAATTTTCTCTGATGGTTTTCAGTGTTCTGTAAGATCTGTTTCGCTGTCCTTTGAACATTGCATCTCCCTCATTTCGGAGGATCACGTCTTCCAAGTATACCTGCGATAGGTCACAATGTCTTCTTCATAATCTGCAGAGGACTGTCTCTTCTTTCCTAGGTGATCGGTGAGAGGTTTCAAATACTGTGTTTTTTATTTTATTTTTGGTTTATTACTTAAATAATGAACCATTGTGATCGATCGAAAAATTCATATCACCTGAAAATTTTAGGTTTTACGTTTCAGGATTCGTAGAATTCAAAAACCGAATACAAATTTTTCTGTCCGTCTGCTGTCGGCGCATTTTCTTCGAAATTACCGAACCGATTTTTTTCAAATTTTGATATAATATCAGAGGTCACTCGAAGATGATCCTCCTTCATCGGCATTACTATCCGCCTTTTACTTTCAAAATGGCGGCCGAAAAACCTGCGTTGCTATTTACTGTAGCGCCTAAACAAGTGTACCGATTTCAATGTAACTTCGCTAAAGTCATTTTCTAGACGCCTTTTAAATTTATCTATATAGCATACATAAACGAAAAGGATCTGGAAAAAAAGTTACGAGGGATGGTAAAATTGGATTCCAAATAACTCAAAAAGTATACACTTTTTTGTCGATATTGTTATAAAATGTTTCAAAGGTATTTAAATTTCCTAAAGCATGAAAGAAGTTTCATCGAAATCAAAGCACTATTAGTAGAGATACCGCGATTTTAAAATATATTTGGTTTATTATTTTCAATAATGAACCATTGTAATCGACCAACAAATTCAAAAACTTAAGCCCCTCTCAAAATTTGACATTTTACGTTTCAGAATAAGTAGATTTTTTAATTTAACCAATACATCAACCCTTACCGAGTCATTAGCATACAGCATTATTTTTGTTATTTACAATTTATGAGATGTATTACACAGATAATGATGTCTATTATTCTGTTTAAAAAATAAAGTGTGTTGATTCGTCTAAAAAGGGTTATAGTACTTAGATGCTTTTTAAAACTTAATTAAATTGTCAACAGCATTCTCATTTTTGCCAAGAGCGATGTCAGCTTATGTTGTAATCTGTCTTTGCAACGTACAACTCTTCGGAGTGTGCCTCCTCTTCAGCAAGTAATAATTTAAAGTATTTGTAATCTTTGTAAAACCCATTATAAGTTTCACTGTGTATTTAATGCTATGATAATATTGTTCTTCATCTTAAAAAATATGTTTTTCTTATTTTATTTCTATTATTATTGAAATTTACAACTGTATAATGATAAATACAACTAGTAAATATGAAATAAGTAACTTGACATATACAATATGAAGAGAAACTACCCATTGGTAGCACTCTATATATTTCTATATTAGGTGGTCCCGAGCCCACCTTCTTTTCAGACGCTTCGGAGGGTTATCAGGAATAGAAGAGGAAGCAAGGTTGGAAACAAGAGGGTTCGAATGGTTCAGAAGTTTATTGTGGAAGGATTGGTATCTGGATTGAGCTAAATCGGAAACATATGGTACATTAAGGTTAGTGTTGCAGAAATGCGAGACCGAGATGAGTCTTGGTCTTGCAAACTCAGTCTTGGTCACGGTCTTGGTCTTGCAACAGTCTTGGATTTACTTCTTAGCTTATTAATGTGGAGATATTACTGTTATTTTTTAGGTAGAAGAAACCTAACTAATCACGAATGAAGAATTAGGGGAGTTAAATGCAAAAATATGTTGATTATACCAATTATTTAATATAGTAACTAAGATCGTCACGTATGAGTAACTATTTTGCCTTTTTTTTTATTAAAAGAATCGATTTTTTTACCAATCCTCGTCTTGGTCTTGCATCAGTTAGGTGGCCTCGGTCTTGGTCTTGCAAAGTGCAAGACCAAGACCGATTTTGGGCAATACTAATTAAGGTCGTTATGGATGATTTTGTTTGTGACAAAGTAGAGAGAATTGAGGAAAAAGGAGATATATTTAAAAAAAATAAAAAAGGTTTATAGATATATGTTATAGGTATGCCTGCATCTAAGATGTTTATTTTCATTACTTTTTATTTTTTAAGATAATTTTAATTCTATTTTATTCATTTATTTTCATTCTATTATTACTATTATTTATAATGATGTAGAGATGGTTGACCGTTAATATAGTATGAGAAGGAGTTAGTCGAGGGTGCGGTCAAATAAATAAAAAAAAATAAAATATATAAATTATTTTAATTTTTGCCGACGTTTCTACCCACTTTGCAGGTCGTTTTCAGGGCGTAATTTGTGGTACTGCGGGAGGCAGTTGAAACATTGGCCAAAAGTGTTGAAATTACGCCCTGAAGACGACCTGCAAAGTGGGTCGAAACGTCGGCAAAAATTAAAATAATTTATATATTTTAATTTTTTTTAATTTATTTGACCGCACCCTCGACTAACTCCTTCTCATACTATTGTTTATATTTTCTTTCTTCACTATGATGTTTTATTTTGTTCTTTTGTAGCTTTATATTATTTGAAGTTAGGTTATTTATTTTTATTTTATTTTTTTAATTTATGGTGTGAATGTGCTCTCAGAACTCTATTATAAATGTCCTTTATTGAGACAGATTGTAATATTTATCAATAAACAAATAAATAATAATTGTAACAGATACGCATTAATCATAATTAGTAATTTATGAAGTATTTAAGTTAGTTATGGCGAGAGACTAATTTTTTAGTACAAAACAACTATAAATGTGCAACATAATTATTGGACTATGCAATGAAATTTATCAAATATGATATTAATAAATTCAAATACGATTAATGATTTCTCTAAATAGTACATATACACTATGCATTTACTACTGTATTTGATGTTATTAAATAATTTTTTTTTTTGTCTATAAAATATGTATTTGCGCCTGTCAACAATAAGTTGCAAATCAGCAAATGTGATGGCGATAATGATATAATGACATGACATGCATGGGGAAGGAAAGTACTCAGCAGTACCTCTTCCCTAACTTGTTCCAATTACTTGAGTTGTCTAAGGAAGGAGATCTTTCATGCGACGATTAAATAATTAAATTAAAAAGTTGTGTGAAATTAAAAAAAAATATATATATGTTAAACAATTTAGTGGACTAATTAGTTGTCCGGTATCTTTTCCATGTTGTTAAGCTTATCTATTGTATTCTTTCCAACCATTTTCCACACATTTTATTAATTTTTTTTTACGTATTCCTCTAGAGGGGTTTTATTGATTAATTCCACCGGTGTTGTTTCTGGTCATATTATTATACTATTTTAATAAAAAAATATTATTTAATTTTTTTTAATAATTATTACTGTAATAATTACATAGTTTGAAATGAATCAAGAGAATGTATTTGAAGAGACAGGTGAAGATATATTTGATGATATATTGGAACTGTAAGGGATTCCTTGGGAAGGGCGTAGAGAAAGGAATGCTGAAAGGACGTGAGATTTATGTGTTGCTCGGGCTCGGAGGTGGAATTGTGGAGTCCGTTGCACGACCTACACTCCAGTTTAAAGGAGCAGTTCTCAAAGCTCCAGGTATGAATAACAACTGCCGTTTTAAACTGAGAATTTAAATAATCAAACAAATAATATAATAATGTGCCACAAAAAATAAATAATATTTTATTTACTACTAGCTTTACCCGGCCACGCGCTGCTGTGGCTTAGCCTGGCAAAATGAAAACGAAAGAAAATAGAAAGCACATATGAGTAGATTAGTAGCAAAGAACATTTGCCATTTTTAAAAAGTTGGGAAACAAATTTGTCTGTAAAATGGCTTCAATTTAAACTAATTCTAATGATTTTTTTTTCTCATAATTCAAATTGAACATTCATAATCATCTAAGTGAATACGCCGTCATTCATAATCATCAGAAACAGTCTGAGTTGAACTTATAAAACTAAATTAAAAAATTAATTTAAAAAACGTGTAATAGTATTGACCTACATAAAGAGAATTATATAACTTCTTCAAATGATAATTTCAATTACTGTAGTAATTATAAAATCTTTAACTAACAAACTAACCCTTTCTAAAGTTTTACTTAAATCTATTTGGACTTACGGCATAAAACTGTGGGGTTCTGCTAAAACTTCTCATACACAAATGATACACTAAATATATATTTGTTTATTTGAAAATATTACATTCTGTCACATCAAGGACATTTATAATAGTGTTCAGAGAAAGCACACTCACACTCTATTTACAATAAAAAAAAAAAAAATAATACAGAAACTTAATAATAATAAATACAATAAATAAAATAAAAATAAATACAATAAAATAAAATAAATGTATATAAACAAACGATCTAACCTAATCATACACACTCGGGCTTGAGTGGAGGATCTGGCCATTGCTTATTTACAGAAGGTATCTGGGCCACTGCCGCTTCAACCTTCGAGGAGGATTGTAAGGATGGGTGGTGCTGGATAGAGATTGTGCAAGGGGATTTGGATGATAGGTAAGGTTCTGGTGAAATTTGGAGAATTTTTCTGGAATAAGGTCTAGGACAAATGGGATATTAAGGTCATGGTGTAGGATTTTGTTATTTACATAGAACGGAGCATCAACTATTGTTCGAAGGACTTTAGATTGAAAGGATTGAATACGTTTGATGTTAGAAGCTTTTGCTGTACCCCACAGTTCAAGTCCGTATGTCCATATAGGTTTCAGTATTGTCCTGTAGATAAGTAATTTGTTTTCAATAGAAAGTTTGGATTTTCTGTTTAGTAGTCTGTATAGCTGGCCGTATCGTCGGCTATACACTAAATAAAAAATATAAATATAGAAAACTAAATCAAGCGACTAATAAAACCCACAAACTAGCTACCGATACTATTTTAAAAGATGTTATATAACATTCTTCATATTTTTATTTCTAACAAGCTTTTGAACCATCTATGGGCCATTTTAGCACCAATTCTTTAAATACAATTCAAATTTAGCTAGTTTTGCCCAAAACCAAGACTAAGGCCGCCTAACTGTTGCAAGACCAAGAAATTTTAAATAAAAATTATGGCAATAGTTACTAATACTTGACAATCTTAGTTACTATATGTTAATAATTGGTTTAACCAATATACTTTTGCATTTAACTCCTCTAATTTTTCATTCGGGCTTAGTTAGGTTTCTTCTATCTAAAAAATTTAGTGTGGTCAAAGTTGGGGAATAAAAATAAATTTTACTAAATTTCGTCAAATCACCTTGACCCTCCTTCGTAAACCTATGAATTCTTGTCCTACAGTATCCTTTAATAATATTTCACTTATTCGAACCAATCCGCTACTTAGGACTCCACTTCGATAAATGTCTTTCTTGGAATCCGTATACTAGATTGAAACGACAAGAAACTGTTTCACGTTTCTGGCTACTCCAACACTTACAAACTCTCTAAAGTTCCAATTACAAACAATTCATCTACATATTTATAATACGACTTATATGGACGTACGGTGTTGAGCTTTTGGGTTCCACCAAATCATCGAATTTATGCCGCATGCAATTGCCATCCAAAATTTTTCGTAAAATCCTTAATACTAAATATTTTGTCATAAATAAAACCATTCGTAAAGACCTTAATGTTCCATATGACGCTGATTTAGCCCAAGTAAGATATCCATCCTTATATGATAAACCCTAGTCCTCCCATTTGAAGTCACTTATTTCCAGCCTTGCTTCTTCCTCAATTCCTTATAATCCTCCTAAGCGACTCGAAAGAAGATGATCTTCTAACTTAGTATTATTTTTTACTATTATTTACACAGAGTAGTATTTCAATAAGTCTGTTGATGTGATTATTTTTAATTTGTGCATATTTACTGATTGTATTTATTTAATATAGTTGTAAAGTTCATTAAATAAATAAAAAATAGCTTGTATTATATCATGACGTCGAATCGATTAATACACTTATATGACCATTACAACATGATGAAACAATTTCACAGAGAGAGAGAATCACTTTATTATCATGAAAGGGTGCTGCCCAATTACATTGGGTTGCTTTACACAGCATACTTATTAATCGCTACAGACAATTTTCCAAAACTAATATACAATTATATAGTATTAACAACATATATGAGCATAATATACAATTTTTTTTTTTATCTATATATATATTTTTTTTATCATATTTTTTTTCCTATATTTTTATTTATTTTTTATTTTTTATATGATATTTTTTTTTTTTTCTCTTTTTCTCGCTTCTACCCTAAAGGGTCATTGGCGTTTTCTATATAATTTAAACTCTGTTATAGTAGTTGATAATCCTTAAAAATTTAAACAGGATAGAGACTCTCTCTTCATTGTCTTTTAGTATTTCGTTTAGTGTTTTTTCTAGTTTTATTTTCTCTCTGAGCCTTTCGAATTGGGAACATTCTACTAGAAGGTGTCTACTAGAAGGTGAAATTCTACTAGAATGATATTTTTATAAAATATATTTTATTATTTATATAATACATCCCAGTTTATAGAAAAACAAGAAATTAAAGGCTTGCAATAATATATAGGAGCATAATTTGCTTAAAACAAGGGTATATTTAGGTAACAGAGTATCAAAAGATATAATTTTTTTTACACGACTTAAGATAACTTGATCTTAAGTTATTTCGTAATAAACCCTAAACTTGAAAAATATGTACTTTAAGATTTTTAAACAAATGAGTTTTTCTAATAGTAGACTATTTGTAGTATAGTTGGAAGGCAATAAAAAAAAGTCTCAAATAAATTCTGATGATTTTTTAAAAACCGCGTACTTAGTACAGAAGCTCAAAAGTACAATTTAAATAAAAATTTCTACTTTAATTTAAAATAAATTTTGTCTAGTTTACTGTGAAACTATTGATAATTACTTTAATTAAGTTGTATTTTATTAGTTTCCTATTTACAAAAAAGGCTAACTTAGTTTAAAAAATACCAAATTTGAATTTCGTACTATTTTGCGGCAAATTAAACCTTTGTTATGGAGAAAGCCCGAATAGTTGCCAGCCTGAGGTTGCACATTCATATGGGACTAAGCAGAAATTATTATATTAGGGCTAGAAATATAAAGGTTGTCACTTATAAATACGGATTTCCTTCTATGATAGAGATCTGGGAGAAAAACATAATTTCATAACCACCTTACATAAAACAATATTTAAAAATCTGGTGCGCGCAACACACAACTTTCGCTTACCGATCTACTATGAATTGAAATTATTTTCTGGCAATGCTGGGCTATTATAAATTTTTTTGAAGTTCATTGTAAACGAAGCTAAAGCTTAAAGCTTACAGATAACAATTCAATAACACCAATAATAATAATTACAAAATGTCTATTTACTATATCGACAACAGGCTATATAAATCTAGTCACTCCATCTGCTTTTATAAACCACACAACTTTCTTTGCTTTTATAAACTTCAGAATGACTAACTCCAATTTCAATATTTTAAACTGATTTTTCGGCATTTTTTCATTACTTTGAATAATGTGAAATGATTAACTTTTTGAAATAAACCATATTAAAAGTACTCTAGAGGAATACGTATATGAACATTGGACATTAAAGCCCTGTAAACTGACATCAACGGGGATAAGACCTAATTGATATTAAAGACCACTTAATTATGCAATGATACACCGAGTTTAATCAAAATCATTAGAGGCGTTTTTGAGAAAATTGTGAAAATGTTTTTTAGCAATGATATAAAGTGGCACTTCCGGTTAGCCGATTTTAAGGAAAAAGCTGCCGTCACATGCCGATAGGCATATACCTATCTTAAATTCGTAATATCAGTTTCGTAGGACTTTTCGTTTTTGAGCTAGACTGCTAACACACAAACACACAGACCATTTTTCGGGACTTCGTCATTTCTACTCTGGGTACCTCAAAACGTCTATTTAGATTGAAAACTCAGATTCAAAAATTTTCTCTATCGCAATACTTACGCTTACTATACATTATGTGTATATGTTATTGAAAGTAAAAAATCGTTGTTTTAAATTTTAGTGGAGTACGTCCTAGATCATGGAAAAACAAGAAATAAAAGCTTTGCAACAGTTAATTGTAGTCATTTTTGTTTAAAACACGGCTACTTTTAAGAGACTGGATGGAAAATCACATCATTTGTTACAAAAATTAAGGTGAACCTAAGGTTTTTGTCTTATTAACATCGATTTAATAAATATAAACTTAAACCTTATTAAACGAGGTGGTTTTCCTAAAAGTGAATAGCTATAGTATAGTTGGATGATGATAAAAAAAAGTCCAGAATAAATTATGATTTTTAAAAAAAATATAACTGCCTAGTTTAGTGCCTCAAATGTCCTTTTTAGATGGCTTTAACAATGGCAAATCTCTTCTCATTTGAAGCAAATTTTGTCTAGTTTACAGTGAAGTAATATTTAATAATGTAGATTAAATACTTTAGTTATCACTTCCTAGAAACAAAAAAACGTAACTTACTTTTCTACTATTTTGTGCAAAAATAAACTTTTGTTATTAGGATTTTTTTTTTGTAGCTCTTGAGGTATACTATCACTTTTTTAAAATATGTCCTTCTACATACAGGACACTCTGTTTAGCTCAACCGCGAATAGTTGCCAACCTGAGGTCACACATTCATATGGAAACAACTCTTAGACGATGACTAATAATTAGGTTATGCATTTAAAAAACGAGAATTTGATAGGCTTTCTTTAATTCTGGTTTGTTATATTTATTTATTTTTTGAGGCGAGGGGGTAAAATAGAAAGGAACTTAAATTAAGAAATATATATCAAAGGATGTTTAAAGTAAAAGTTTTCTTTTGATAGAAATTCTCGGCAATATTCGAAATAGGAGTTATGATCTGGTTATTCCCCTTTTAATGAGGACTTTTACAATAAACGTAATGCGAAAGGTTTGAATGGAGGATCGAGGAATAAAAGTGAAAGGAGTATTAGTTATAGTGAACTCCCCAACCGGGTGAACCTCAACAAATCCTTAGTACCAATAGCAGTTCTTAATTAGTTTAGAATAATTTCTAGCGGTCTTGCTTTCTAAGCAGAAGCCTTTCATTTATTTATTTTTTTTTTGCTATTACTTTTTCAAGTAAGGTCATTCCAACGTTGGACGTAATGATTATTTTAATTGGAAAAAATATGAAGTTAAACTTATTCCAGAAAATGTACAAAAAAATTAATCTTGATATAAACCACAATACGACTTTTTTTTATATAAGAATTTCTTTTTTGTGGGGGGAGATGAGAGGAAAGATATAACAGCGATATTTTTTTTATTTATTTTTTTTTGTAACAACAGGATTGTTTGGCACTGTGTAATCTGTGCTTAAAGGAAAGTAAAGAGGGTAAGGATTCGATCCTTAAGTTTGTTATAAAACTTATTTATTGAGAAATATTACAAGTATTAAGGATATTTATAATAATATACTGAGAGCAGAATCATAAATAAATAAAGTAATTACAATTGGCCCGTGGTCCGTAACTACGTAAACTACAACATTTTATTTATCAAAACTCTTGAAATCTGTGCGTTTTCTGTCTGAAGATCGGCAGATTTTTTCTATTGAATTAGTTACTAAAAACTCATAAATGTACGTATGCTTTCCATTTCAATCTTAAGATAATTTGAGCACATAATCAAGAAAAAAAGGGGTTTTCAAAAATATTGAGCTGTTTGGCGTGCCATACACCCCAAAATTGTCAAAATAATAGGTTATATAGGCCAAACGGCCAAATAATTTTGTAGGTCACCTTTTTTATCGATTTTGTGATCATATTATCTTAAGATCCAAGTTGAAAGCAAATGGGTGTTTACGAATTTTCAGTACCTAATTAAATAGATAAAATTTGCTAATCTCCAGATTGAAAACGCCCCAATTTCGAGAGTTTTTGTAAATACGATCAGATCTAGGTTACGATGAGATCAAGCTATATTACAAAGCTTCAGACGTATGTGAATGATTTGATAAAAGGGCTCTGTACCACGGACGAAAATAAAATGGCAGAAGGAGAAAAAAATATATACATATATGCATGCATGCATGCATGTATGTATGTATGTATGTAAGTTCAGTACCTTATCACTGAACTACCACACTCCCCCAAAACTGAAATAATTATTATGATTAATATCATTATATCAATATACAATTTTTTATCAAAGGCTGGCCCTGAATTCCCATCCCATTTGCTAAAATGATTCGACAATATATATATATATATATATATATATCCATATATATTAAAAAAGATACAGACTGAAATCTAATAAGCAGATTTACAGTGAAACCTCTGATTTTGAAACGGGAATGACTGAGGAGAGGTTAAACAAGAAGATTTTCAGTACGGTTATGGGGTACAAGTTTAACCATCGATATACGGTACAAATAATACACGAAATACAGAAGCTTGTGATAACAAGGGAATTATGTGAGGATAGGACAGAATACAAGAAATTCCTGAAAAGTGCGGTACATGTGGTGGACAGTAAGGAACTTCCGTCCAGGAGGAAGTGGACGGAGGAGAGGAAGAAAAAGTTTAGCGATATCCTCAAGCAGACATGGGCAGAAAAGAGGAAATTAAAAAAGAAACCAGTTTCATAGTCGCATAGTCCTACAGGGCTGTTTCGCGTCAAATAAATATATATATATATATATATATATATATATATATATATATATTATATATATATATATATATATATATATATATATATATATATATATTAATTATTAAAAAAATAATAGAAAAAGTTAATAAATAAAATAAAATATACTAGAATAAACATCTTAGACACAGGCTTATTGTAGTACTAGGCTTATTATTACTATTTTAGACTAGGCTTATTGTAGGTTCTTATGGTATATACAATATTTAAAACCAGCCCTGGAATTGTGAATCACTCTTGTCGCTCTAATTTTAAAGGAAAAAGCGAGGCTCCAGAAGATCCCAGCGCTTCTTTCTTTACCACTTCACTGATATTAAATCGATCCCTAAGTAAATTCATTATTTTTAGCCACACTTTGATCAATTATATTTACTGATTCACTATATTATTATTATAAATTGTTATAATTATTATTATAAAGTCAATCGGCATTTTACGTTGTTCTTGCAAGAAGCCACCGTCGAGGCGAACCGAGACTAACAAGCCAAGGTTAGATTAATGATTCGCCTTCAGAAACCTGACTCCTCGATTAATCACTCTTTTTAAATGGATTATTTAGGTGGGGGAAGGGAGGGTCGAGATTGAATGGGGAAAAAAAGTATGAATAATTGAAGATATACTTTTTTTTTCCTTCTTTACATTTTTTTAAGCAGCGTTGATACCCTAAAAAATTCATAAGCCATTCCAAAGTAGAACAGCATCCTTAAAAGATACAAAACCTGATGCCCTCGATAGGATTCAAAATTTTAAAAAATCTACAATTTATTTAATATAATAATATTAAGGGAATTCGAATAAAATAAATTAATGTAATTGCGACCTCGGTTAGAAGGTTGATGTTGACCCAGTGACGAAAACCAGTTCGAGTTCGCGTTCCATTTTCGTGCCGTCATGCGATACCGAGATTAATGAATATATCATGTGAGGGTAATTAGTCACTTCGTTTTTTTTTTTAAGAAAGAAAAATCTGTAACAATAAATATTCATTACTTAACACATTCTTTCATATTTTTAAATTGTTCTTTAATTTATGTTAATTTCAATCATTCCATTTATGTATTTTATTTCTTGAGTGACGAACCGTAATGAAAATTACAAATTTTCAGGAAACGTAAAATCTATATTTTCTATTTTAATTTTGTTATTACTCTCATGCCGGACTGAAACGACTAGAAACCGCCCGACGTTTTCGACTACTGCAGCACTTACTAGACAAACGCTCTAAGCTTTCAATCAATTACAAACGACTCATATATATGACAATAATAACACCTATTTGGACTTACGGAATTGAGCTTTGGAGCTCTACCAAACCATCCAATTCCTCTTGTATCCAATCCTTACAATCCAAAATCCTCAACGCTCCTTACTTTGTCACAAATAAAATCATCCATAAAGACCTTAATGTACCATATGTTTCCGATTTGGCCCAATCCAGATACCTATCCTTCCATAATAAACTGCAGAACCATCTGAACCATCTTATTTCAAACCTTGCTTCCTCCTCGATCTCTGATGACCCTCCGAGGCCTCTGAAAAGAAGATGGCGTCGGGACCTTCTAATATAGAACTTTAATTTGAGTTCTACCAATGGGTAGTTTCTCTTCATGTTGTACATGTCATAGTACCAATGTCACATTTACTTGTTGTATTTTTCATGTAATACAGTTATAAATTTCATTAAAATAAATTTATTATTAAAACCAATTTCGTTTCCTTCATATTTCCATCTACATTTTTCATAAGCTTGAAAATAAGCAGATATGTTGATATTATGCATAAATGGGCATGTCCGTTGTGATGTCCGTGTAGTTTAAGATGAAATCTGGATCACGTATGTGCTGGCCTATAGTTGGTTGTCTTAAGTCGTTTTTTTGTTTAAGTACCAGTGAGCTTCTGTCATTAAAACTAACATTTTTGAAAATGTTAAATTAAGAACTTTTTATTTATTGCAGAGATTTCCAAAAATCATATATTATCTTAATAATATTTTTTTTAATTTTCATATTTTGGCTTAAATGGCAAAAAACTTCGGATCCTGTTTAGATTAGGCCCGCCAGTTATTTTATCTAGTAACAGTTACTTATTGATAAATTAAAAAGTATGGGTTAAAGAAACTTGTGATTTATTTAATAGGAACTTTTTACGCTTATCCAAAAACATTAACTTACTTTTAATGAGTTACTCCAGGTACCTCTGGAGGCCAAAATTCTGCTATGCCCATAAGGATTTTATCAAAAACGTCTTAATTTGAGTTTTTCAGGCTCCACATGAACTCACAAAAATACGAGTAAAATATAGATCGATGATCCCACCAAAAACATTTTAACACTAAATTAAATAATATTTAAACATGTAATTTTATTTCTATATCAATGGTATCAAGTTCCATAAGAACTGTTACTAAATATCATTAAAAAATCACTGACGGCCTAATATAAACAAGACCCAAAACTTATGTGGTTATCATCGCCCGCTTTCTTGAATTTTCCGTCTTGATAGTCTTAGATATTATTGTAAAGTCCCATCTCTTTTAAAAATTTTGTTACTTTGTTCAGATAACAGTCCTCATTTAAAGCCTAGGTGATGGATCTAAGTATGCTTAAGTTGGCAATTTTTCTACTATATTTAGAACAGTCTTCAAATATGTGCTTCACTGTTAGGGTTGTTTGACAGTCATGACAGTTTAGAGTTGGCTGTTGTGACATTACATAGCTGTTTAATAATAATTAAAAAGCATTCAAAGTAAAATAAGGCCACTTTTAAAATTAATTAAAATTCCACGGTCTGTTTCGAACAAAAAATAAGGCTACTTGGACTTATCTCTTATAAAAATTTATATTTTTGTTTACAATAGTGGTACATTAAAATATGTTTTTATTCTTCGAAGAGTCGAAAAAAAAATTGTGATATCTACATATCATTCTCTATTTTTTCTAAAATATATTCCGGGATATTAGAGTATAATATTAATATGATATCTGTATTAAGGATATTTATGAATAAATACATATTTAGTTTTACCTAAATAAACGTAATATTTGGCAAATCTTAATACACTTTAGCGATATGATAAATACATTGGAAGACTAAACAGTGGGAGAGACACGTATAGGGATTATCTATATTATTGGCGGGGGGTCAAGATCAGTGAGTAAGGCTAACCAGTCGGAATACAGATTGCTCTATTGAACCTGAACCCGCTTGCATACAAACACACGCATGTTTCTTGATCAAACTCATCTTTTCCCACCGATCGTGTGTATCGATTTGATTTCTATTCGTATTTCTAATCATATCAATGTATTATATCCTATCCTTTGTATTATTCCTCCTAGCCTTTGGAATAATGACTTCACTTAGAATTAGCGGTAAAATTATTAACATAATGTTTACTCTATATAGTTTCATAATATCTTGTATTTTATATATATTTCACCTTCATAACGTCCTATGTAATTTATTTATTTTATTAATTAGGATAGGAAGAGAGAGGAGAGAATATGAGGAGGAATGAAAAAAATATATAAGGAGAGAAAAAGGAAAACAAAGGGATGTAGAATGCTAAAAAAAAAAATAATATATAAAAAAAAATATATATATATATAATATTGTATAATATGCTCATATATATTGTTAATACTGTATATTTTTATATTAGTTTTAAAAATTGTCTATGAAGATTAATAAGTATGCTGTGTTTGTAGCAACCCAATATAATTGGGCAGCATCCTTTAAAGAAAATAAAGTAATTCTCTTTAGGAACATTCTCTCACATCCTAGCAAAAATTTGTATTGCTTTCCTCTTCTTAAAAACGGTCTAAGCGTAAATGGAATTATAAATTATCTGATTGTATATAAAATTGATTGCTTCCATGTCCCATGATTTGAAAGTTCCTTTAAATTCAAACTTCATAAAAAACACGGTTTTCTTAAAAAAATCAATAATTCCAATGCCCCCCAAAAATTTAATACACCTTAAAAATATGCACCCTCAAACATGTTTATATAAAATGCATCTCTGGTCATCCTGCTTCACTTTTAAAAATAATTAATATTACAGACATTTTATTTATGTATTCATATTTTTTTAAAAATTATTTCTGTTATAGATGCTCACTCAATTAATTCTTCATAACTCAGACAAATAGTTCAAAAAGTTCATAATTATGTAGCTAAATATATGTATAATAATTTCAAGGGTTTCTGGATTTCCAATAAAATATCCTCTTCCTCCCTCCCCCTCACCCCAAAAATAAAACCAGTAAGAATGGAAATACATGTTTTGTTTATTAGATTTATTTATCTGAAAATTAATATTCCACTTCGAAATTTATTATATTTACTTATTTTACCATTATTATATTACCGGTCTCTGAACAACATACCAGGCGTATTATGGGTCAATTATTTATTTTCAATTCACCCTATTTCACTAATTTAATCTTTCATGTTTGCTTTATTTTTCGTGAAAATTATGAAAATGACAAATAATCATGATATGCAGTGTTTTTATAGATTCTTAGGCTTATCTACTTTTCCTTTCTAAGTCTTCCTAACGTTCTCTAATATATTCCAATTATTTTTAAAACAATATTGTTATTTTTAATTTTTTCTTTCTTTCTTTATTTTTTTTTTGTTTATTTATTTATTTTTTGTCAAAACTTCTTTAGGCGCGTTTTGCATTTTTATTTTTGTGGGCAGTGAATGAGATTGAGCCATCAGGCTCGGATCTGTAACGCCTATTCGGGTAAAGTCGGCTCGAGTCGTGTTTTTGCAAATGGATCAAAGTATCTCAGAAAATAAAAATAAATAATAACAAATAGAAAAAACTAGGATTTTGTCTAAACTCTTATAAAGCCAAAAAAGCAAAACTAAAAATCGGACCTGCATAATATAAGCGAGAAAAAATTCAACATTTTATCCTTTTTGTAATGAGTTATAAATCGAAAACGAGACGAGTTAGAGTAAGGGAAAATATATATTTTTTTTTTTGGTATTGATCTTTTTATTGAGGTATAATACATTTTACCACACTTACCAGGGTACTGATTATTAAAGCTATAAGGCACATTCATACCATATTTAAAATATAATAAAATAAATATATATAAAAGATAATAATGTATATATAACAAAGATAAAAAAAAGAAATATAGCTTGTATTGAAATAATCAGAAAATTTTAAAGAAAAATTGAAAAAAAAATAAAGTAATATTAATAATAATAAATTATTAGAAATGAGTAAATATAAAAAACAAACAAACGAAAACAAAACTAACAGTCATAGTTATTTACAATCAGCCAAGGGAGCGTAGAGGACGTGTAGAGGATAAGGCTTGGCACTAAGAGATCCCAGCGCTTCTCTCTCTGCTGCGTCACCGGCATTAGAGTCCAGTGGAGACTAAGAGAGGGCACTACAGCCACATACGAACGGAAAAATATAGAGTCAAAAAATAAAATAATAACGACTGATTGAACATATGGACTAAAATATATCAAAATTTTAGTTTGTTTAACTTCTTTATTGAGTAATATTACAATCTGTCTCAATTAAGGACACAAAACATCAGTAAACATTGTAAACCATATTAAGATTCGGCATTTGATTATTTTCCACTATCTTAATAGTTATTAAAGTATTTCTGCTTTGAATATCCTGCAATCGAAAATACTGTGAAATAAATACTTCAGGCTTTTTGGCCTCTCGTTAAAATTTCCAATTTTAGAAAACATTCAACCTCAAATATCAATAAAGCAGACTTTATTCCTCGTTAGGACTCCCTGGGAGGGTCAGATCTCAAAGGAAATCTTGTTAGTTTCGTTCGTGGGCTGATGTTTGTTCTATTTGGCCGGCAGAGAGCACTTCATGCATTGTAATGTAGCCCATTGCATTTCTTTCCCTCTAGGCTTCTGTAAGTCAGTCGGCTTTTATTGCTTATTGCTGCGGAGGTGTGCGGAGGCTGTGGTAAGTGTAAGCTATGTATGCCTGTATGTCTATGTATGCCTGGCCTATTTCAACCGACTCTATTAAATCTCAGTATGTGTACATAAATAAATAGTTAGGTATAACTTTATTTTTCTCCCTTTCCTGTCTTATGGGCGATACTTTTGTATGTTTTTTGGAATCTTATCTCTATAAATAGAATAAATATACGTTTCACTCACACATATTCTTCCGAAGTATCGAATTATACTTGTAAGCCTAACTATAGAAGACTTAGAATTAAGGATTAAGATAGACATTTAAGCCCTGTTAGAGAACATCAATCAGAATAATAACCACATTTTATTTAAAACTGCTTAATTTTACACTGATTTAATGAATTTATCAAAATCGTTAGTGCGGTTTTCGAGATAATCCTAAAAATCTGCATTATATAAAGTGCCACTTCCGGTTAGCTGATTTTGACGAAAAAGTTGCTGTAACATCCCTATAAAAACCAAAATTCTTATTAATAACTATAGAAGTTATTCAAAACATATGCATGAGAATCATAAAAAAAACAAAAATCTGGTGCGGTACGTGCATCACAATTTCACTTTCCACCCTCTTAGCAGATATGTATTTTCAGACAAAGCGAAGTGAAAGTAAAAATTATGGACTCCATATTTATTTATAGAGTCATTGTGGGTATTTTTATTTGTATAAGTACCCTCATGTATACAAATCTTAGTATTTATATCGCTGTAATCTGTACAATTAAATATTAAATAATATCAACAATAGCATTTATAAAGACAATATATATGTACATTTATATAATATTGTCAGAGTCCGTATTATATTAATCTCATGATACGTATGGAAGCGTGTTCTAATCTTTCGAGCGAGCTTGGGTGCGCTCGTATTCCTTTGGTTCCTCAATTACAACAATTCCCTGTTACAACTGTATTTTAAAATTCTCTGTTTTTTTTAGTACTGTACAAAATACATTTCAGTATTAAAAATAGCAATCAGAGCACGTTATTATAACATGTTTAATTCAATGTAGCTAAATTCCAAATTATCTTCTCTGTGTAACTAAATTTTCCATCGAAACTGAAGGCTGTCTTCGTTTCTGGAAGATTTGTCTGGAAGTAACTCAGGCATGAATAAATAGCAAAAAAAAAAAAAAAAAAAAAAAAAAAAAAAAAAAAAAAAAAAAAAAAAAAAAAAAAAAAAAAAAAAAAAAAAACGGAAAATGAAACGTATCAAGAGGTAGCCGGGAAAAACTCCATTGAGTCGAGGAAATGAAGGAGAGCACTTATGTAAATGATGAGATATCTGTGTGTGTGTGTGTGTGTGTTTGTTTTCAAGTGTGAGGAAGATGAAGCAAAATTCAATATCTTTAAAAGAAATCTTTTGATATGTGAAGGGGGGGGGGGCGAATCTGTGCTCCAACCCCCCCCCCCCCTTCCTCCCCCGCCCCTCAGAACTCTGCCTTTTCGCCGCAGATATTAGAATCCTTTTCCGCCTCGGCTACCTCTAGTTCCGGTAAATAGCTTCTCTGTTGCTTCCTCTTTATATCGGGAAATCTGTTTGATACACACGTTACTAAACGAATCTGTTGTTCAATTTTTAAAATGTTTTGTGAATTTTCTGTATCAATTGTATATTTCAGCAATACAGCAAAATGAAAAGAAAGACTTTAAACTACACTGAAATTACCATACTCCCTTTTTTTTCCGAATCAAAATTTAAAATTAGACAAAAAGATACATACACATACCTACTTAAACAAATATCGACATTTACCTTACAGATTTAAGGTTCAGTATAAAACACGTATTTAAAAAAAGCGAACACACATCGACTCCTCGGATCTTGTATCACAATATGTTGTAGTTGTTATTTAGGAAACTTACGTGTCTGATTTGTGAGGCAAGTCATTAAAGTTCATACTCCGTTAAGTTTAACGTTGAAATTTAACGAGGCGATTATTTCGTATCGCAATTTTTTCACAATTCCATTCGAAAATTAACTATCAACATAAAAAACCTGTATTACTACAACCCATGAAGTATTTGGTGCAGTACTAATTAGTGGATGCACTTTTTGTTGGTGAATGGTTCGGCGAGGAGATGATTTGACTGAGATCACGCTCAACCGCCAGGTTTTCCCCATTAATTAGTTATTTAATTAAGGGTAGGCCAATTTAAAGGAGAGGCTGGGTGTGCCCCAGGAGGGCCTCCCGACCCACGGTCAATGTAACAGAATGAATAATCTTTCTGCCATAAGCCAGGATATGAACCTGAGACCTTAAGCATTGGAAGTTCAGTAATCTATCACTGATAGACCACAATCCTCCAAAACTGAAGTAATTATTATAATTAATATCATTATATCAATATTCAATTTTTTATCAAAGGCGCTGGCCCTGAATTCCCATCCCATTTGCTAATATAATTGTACAATACAAACAATTTTTTTAAATTTTATATATATATTTGATATTAAATAGACGTGTTTTTGCATTTTGAAAATGTTTTTTAGACATGAGGACGGATTGTTTACTTCTCTACTTAAATAAAGAAGATCTCTCAACTAATTCCTTTTCAGTCGCTTCCTCATGTGCATGTCAGCCATTTCCATGATATTAACAAGAATAATTTTGGGTCCGTGTAGTTTACTATTAGCATCAGCATTTCAGATTTTAAATATTTTAGTTACCTATTTTTTTTACAGCAACTTTTTATCAAATTATTAACATCTGCCTGAAACTTCTTGAAAAGCTTCATCTCATCGTAACATACAACTATTTTATTTATGTAAACTCTTGGAATTATTTTTTTATTTTTCAATATCAAGATCGGCAAAATATGTCTATGTAATTAGATACTAACAACTCGTAAATACCCATTTGCTTTCCACTTGGATCGTAAAATTATTTCACAAAAGCTGGACTACAAAAATTTAGTCTATATAGCCCTGTTATTACAGACAGTTTGAGGGTTTAGGTCACGCTTAACGGCTTAATATTTTTGAAGGCCACATTTTTTTCTCTATTTTGTGATCAAATTATCTTACGATCTAAGTAGAAAGCAAATGAATATTTACGAGTTTTTAGTACCTAATTAAATAGACAAAGTTTGCCCCACCCCCCTCCAGATTGAAAATGCCCCAATTCCAAGAGTTTTCGTAAATAAAATAATTGTAAGTTACGATGAGATGAAGCTACTTTCAAAGTTTCAAGTGGATGTTAATAATTTGATAAAAAGAGTTCTGTACCACGGACTCTAATAGTAGGTATGTGTATATATTTAATTATGCCTAATTTTCAGTTTTGTTGATATCGAGAAAAAAAAAATTAATTTCATTACGAAAAGATGTTTAGGGTTCTTAGTTAATGAAATAAACCAAATAATTTTTTTTTTTTTTTTGCTTTTTGGCCTACATTTTAGGTGGTATCTTAGAGCAAATCGTTCAAAAGATTTTTAACAAACAATCGTGTTTATTCGAATAATCTTATGATAAAGTTTGTGTAAAATAAAATTTTGTAATTAACCCAGTTTGTAAACAATAATCGGTCATTCTTCACTAACTATTTATTTAAATTTTAAACAATAGACCTCGATACTGATTCGGTAAGAAGTGAGCTTATTCTGTCGGGAGTTAGGATTCTAATTCCGCACACCGAAGCTCACTTATCTTGCCCATTAACATTTTTGTCTCCCCCATCCAGGAATATTTTGCGGACGGATCCTTTTTTATTTTTTGTTTTACGAGCCCGATGCTATAGCGGAGATTAAGGGGGTCCTTACATGTTAATGCGATCCTTGCGACTCCTCTCATATCTCGTTTGTTTTCTCTCTACAAATTGTAATTGCCTCGTCAGTTTTCTCTTTTTTCACTGTCCTATTAAAATTGCCACGTTATATCTCTCGCAGTTTGCGAGTTTTCAGGTAAAAAATTCTTTGTATTCTTTCTTATATCCTGGACCATTTTTCACAAAATGCCATTTTTAAAATGTTACAGTACCATATTGCGAAATAGTTTTAAAAAATCACTGTTTTTTTTAAGATCCAATAAAAATTATTTAAAGTATAATTTATAATCGAAGTTTTATAATTAGGAAATTTATATCAGATGTATATTGAAGTGAATCAATAATTTATTTCTCGAAACCTAACTAGATGAACTAAAATTGAATTTTTTTTTAAATATTTAAATTTAAAACTAAATATAAAATAATTCATTAAAAAAAATGTATACACACCCTAATCTGACTAAATTAAATAAATCTATTCACTATAGACAATAATATTCTGAAGTCATAAATTCTGAACTTTCTTTTTCTCTGTCACATGGTGAGTCTTCGACTAATTTGACTAAAAAGGCAGTGACCTAGAGATCTCCTGCTCACAATGTAAATAAATATCGAGGCAAAAAAAGACAACACATTTGCTTGATGTGTTTGCAATGCAGTGGCAAATATAATTTCAAATTAAAATTAAAAAAGTTTTATAGGAAAATATTTCTGATATTGGGGTAAGGTCAGAGAGCCAACCTTTATTTTAAGGTTATTAAGATATAGATTAATTTACAGTTAACAGATGAATGACATGGGGCCTACATATTAAAAACAAAACTAAAACTATAAACCTAAGACTACGAATATTATACTCAATCCTTCCAAGTCATTCTAAATTAAAACTCAGACAGAAATTGAATACATATACTTATCAACTTGAGACCATTTGGACCTAAGCTTCACAGATATACGGGACAACCAAAAATACTCACATATGCAAACTACAGACTTTTCAATCAAAAACTTTCAGGACTATCACCAAGGCTCTCTGGTACATTAGTAACATTACTCTACATAAAGAACTACAGATACCAACAGTTAACGGCCACATAGGAACATACTACAAAAGATTTCAGAATAACGTACACGGACATACCAAATCACTGATTGAAGGCGTGGCCACAACTAATATGCCCCATAGCACCCGTAGGATATTAAAAAAAATCTGGATGAGGTATCTCTTTCACTAACAACAGATATTAAAATCAAGAGAGGTAGAAAGCCACTGGGCACTCCTCTGCCTCATGCCCATTACAGGACCTATTCCTATCATCTACATCTCGACATCACATCCGCTGGTTGTCGGAACTTCTGATAGATTTGAATGGAAAAATGAAATTAATAAAAAGTGATATATACAGTTATTTGAGGAAAAAAATTGTAATAAAACTATGTTTATTTTAATTTTATGAAAACACCATTAAAGTGTAATTTAAAACTTTTTGATATAAAATCAAACAGTTTTAAGGTGAACGTAGCTATAACAGTTCCGAACCAAAATGGCCGCGCACCCCTCGACCAATAGAAACGCAGACAGTATCGCTCACACTGTCTTCGTAGATCCGTGGCGCCGCAGGTGATGACGCGAGGAACTATTTCCATTACCCGCTCCCTATGATTGATGCCGCGCCAGCTAACTGGCTTCCAATTTCCTCTCCCCATCGCAATGTCCATCGAATTTGTTTTTCCAATTTCCATCTGGCCAGGCCCGGTGACTGGTTCGAACCTCGGCTCTCAATAAAACCTGCGTTAACTGCCTATAAAAGTAACGCGAGGTAACCCCTCTCAGACCTTATACCGCCCGGAATCGAATTCAATTTTCATCGGGAATGAGCCTTTGAGTTTTATTGAGTCGGTGAGTCATTTAAAAAGAAAATTGCGAGCCGTTAATACGCTCTTTGATTTGAAAAAATACCATTACTCCGCTATTTCAGGTGCCCCTTATTTAAATATTCGGTCCATTCGATCAAAATCATTATAAAGGCACGTTCCAAATTACTCCAGAAAAAAGTGAATTCAATCACATTACATAAACTTTGGAATTTGTTATTACATAATATTGTAGTAAATAATAACAGTATTAACGATCACAGAAATAAACACTATAAACCAGTTCATAATTAGTTTCTCGAACATACTCATTCATTTAAGGCTTAGTATGTAGCGTACCATGTATTACTAATTAGTACTGTAGATATGGTTGACCGTGATATAATAAGCGAAGGAGTTGGTTTTTCAGGCGAAACAATAAAAAATATTATTTTTTTTTTTAATTTAATATTTATTTGTGGATAAAATGGTTGGCTGTCGTGAATAATGAAGAGAAGAATAGTTGGGGTGATCAGTCAAATAAGAAAGCAAAAATGAATGATAATATTTATTTTGACATTTCCCGACGTTTCCTTCATCAGTCCTTCATCAGGGCTAAGAAAAGAAACAGATAACAAGGTATGAGAAACATTAAAGTAAAATGAAGTTGTTAGAATAATGACAATAGTAAGAACTAAGAGATGAATAATAATAACTGTTACAAAGTGTGGAATGATGAAGTAAACATGATCAAAAAACCACCCCTTAATAATAAAACCACCGGTTATTATTATTTATCTCTTAGTTCTTACTAATGCCATTATTCTAACAACTTCATTTTACTTTAATTTTTTTACCTACACTACTTAAGTTTCTCATACCTTGTTATCTGTATCTTTTCTTAGCCCTGATGAAGGCCTGAACTTCAGGTCGAAACTTCGGCAAATGTCAAAATAAATATTATCATTTATTTTTGCCTTCTTATTTGACTGATCTCCCCAACTATTCTTCTCTTCATTAATATTTATTTGTTCTCGAATTACAATAATCTGTATCTTACATAATAACTGTCAAAATTCAATGATCTTTTTTTTATAGGTAATTAGTAAACTTTTTTAACAAATGTATACTTTTTCAATCATTCGGAAAGTTATTAAGTTTCTTTTCCTTCATATATTTTTTCTCTGTAATTTCGAAAAGATGTGACTATGTGACTATTCCCATCTGAAGGCTATATTCAAAATTATTGTTCAATCGTTGGATTTGATGAAGAATTACGAATGTATACGTACTACTGAAAAAAAAAACACTTCTGAAGAATAATATAGAAAGATGAGATTTTCCTTTCTTTCTGTAATCTGAATTTTTCGCTAATTTTTTAATAAGTTCTCTTTGGTTTTAATAAGTTTGGATTTATGAGAGTCAACTTTATAAGTATATGCATATATGAGCGGGAGTTCCTTAAGAATTTAAATGTCCAAATTCACTAAACAGGCGAGAATTAACTGAAAAACAAAAGTTTTGAATACATATTGATATTATACTGTCTATTGCTAATCTATGAATAAAGCCCCCAGGTTATTCCCTCTCACTATTTACCAAGAGTGGCTCACTGCTCTGTTTGCTCATAGTTGACAAACTTGCAAAAGGAGATATTGATTGCCTTTTGTGTATTTAGCATTCAACATCTGTTCTAGTCCTGCGTCTAATATTTCTGTTGAAAAAACAAAACAACAAAAAAAGAAGCAACAACAAAAAACCAGAAAAATCAACATGAGAAGAAAATAAATCAGTGCTTCTAAAGTGGCTTTTTCGTGTTCTTGTTGAGATTTATAGGAAAGAGACAAAATATGTTTATTATACATACATATATATATATATATATATATATATATATATATATATATATATATATATATATATATATATATATATATATATATATATATATATTTAAACTTAACCATTTAATTGGGAATAAGGTCACTTATTAATTATTTAATAAACTATTGAATGTTCATTTCTTCTATGTTTATTGACGTTTCGATCCCGGTATTCTCTTTTTATTAGTCAACGATGGGATCCTCTTCAAAGCTAGAATTTTAAAATATAGAGCTTCGATCAGGCCAGGGACACCCGACAGTCTCAGCACGGTCCACTAGCACATATATTAAGCTACTGATGGTTGACTGTCGTTGGTGCTGAGACTGTCGTTGTGTCCCTGGTCTGATCGAAGCTCTATTTTTTAAAATTCTAGCTTTGAAGAGGATCCCATCGTTGACTAATAAAAAGAGAATACCGGGATCGAAACGTCAATAAACATAGAAGAAATGAACATTCAATAGTTTATTAAATAATTAATAAGTGACCTTATTCCCAATTAAATGGTTATGTTTAAATTTAATACTCTAAGGTCGATTAAGGAAAAGTTGTATATATATATATATATATATATATATATATATATATATATATATATATATATGAACTCTTCGTTAATCACCTTTCTTCTGTATTCAAACTATTTACAAACTTAACCAACACAGAACATGAGGCTCTAGTACTTAACACATTAGACATCCCACATCAGATTACCACCTTCTATTACTCCATATTAAATCGTCATACAAATCAAACAAAATAAAATAAAATTTTCACCGTAAAGAAAAGCTCTTATGACTTAATAACTACTGAAGCACTCCAAGAGATGCCTAGGAAAACTACAGTATTTCTTACAACAGTTTAAAACTGTATACTAAGGACTTCAAAATTCTAATTACAATTATACTGACGATCACGTAAATACATATACAGTCGTTCATCCTACAGAACCATTAGATTCCTTCCTGTATGCTCTAAAATTTTTGAAAAATTAATATGCAAAAGACTTGTTGACATTTCGACTGACCGAAAGATAATAACTGACTATCAGTTCGGCTTTAGCACATTTCATTCGACTAATTACACCGAGTTACCGACTACATTGCTGGAGCTTTGGAACTAAGAATATATGTAACTGGTGTATTTTTAGATGTCGCTCAGGCATTTGATAGATCTTATCTTTTTTCTCTCTTCTTCAATACATTTTTCTCAGTTCAGTAGAACTCGGAAATGTCTTCAATTTCTTTTCTCAGTTTTAAAAAGTCGATGGCTAGACTGATATGTATGTCAAAAGACAACTAAAAAGGAAGTGGATAAGATACATTCTTTCGTGAATCAGAGGACTTAATCATCATCGGACAGTGTCAGTTGAACCAGGGGTCGATAGACCTTCCTAGGGCACACCCAGGCGCTATAAACTGGATAATATTAATTAGACAGTTAATTAATAGGAAAAATCTGAAGGTTGAGCGTGATCGTGGGTAAATCATTCCCTTGCAAAAACGTGGGCCAGGAAACGGTACTAACACACAAAGTACTTGAACATCATGTTCGTGGGTTATTGTGGTAATTTAAAAAAAAAAAAAAATATTAAGTAATATTGAAATAAAAATAATTCTGTGATTACATTACAAATCTAGTTCACTTTTCTTAACAGCTGATGATCAGCTGACTTGGCCAACAATCAGCTGCTTTTCTGTTAAGTTTTATTTTCAAGGAACTTATCAGAGAAGAATGCTTTATTATAGTTATATCAAAACCTAGCCAGTGCCTTGTTTTTCTCAAACTTATTAATTTATATATTCTCTGCAAACTGAACGAATAATCAATATAATTAGAGAAACATATAAGCCGTGCCTTGCTGAAATATTCAGTAAGGCCCTCCCAACAGATATTCGCTAGGTTGTGAATGTTTGAACAAAAGGAATCTCAAACTGTTGTGGAACTGATAATTTAATGAGGATTGGTCGATGGGCCGCCTTCTGGGAAGTGGCTCTCTCAGTCTTGTTAGTTTCCGTGAAACCTGATTGGTTGTTCTCTGCTCATGAGCGTCATGAGTGTCATGAGCTATATGATCTAGGGCTTTGCGAGAATTGGACAATTATATATATATATAAACGGAAATCAATTCATTTAGTGTTACGTAAGATAATCTCTTTTGGAATGCTTGAAATGCAATGAAACTTAATTTCAAAGAGAAAGGCCAGCTGCACTTCATCTTACTCTAGTTCTTTCCCATGATCAGACCATTTCATTTAGGGCTGTAGTGGCGAAGCGTGATGAAGCAGGTAAACTTTATCAATCTCGAGTCTAGCAATAGCGGTTTGAGTCCGGCCTCGGTGTGATAAAATTGATTTCGTCGTGGGTACCGGTGAAGAATTTCAACCTTCCCATTCTAGTTAGAAAATATTTCATAATACCTCTTGGATTTCTCTCTCTCTTTCTTATAAAAGAATTTTAAAAAAGGATAAAAGAAAAAAAGAATTATAATTCCAGTCGTACCTAGACGCCATTGGCCAAAATTTTCAATAACAATTATTCCAAATGAGTTTTTTGCTGAATTATAATAAGGGTTCCTTACGTATTACAAAATATGAAATGATTTGTTTTGCTTTTTATGCTTTCTTGCTTCAGAAGACCATAAAAAGGATTTTTTTTTTTTTAACGATAAAGTTATTTTAATCAGTTATTTTATATAACTATCTACTTTTTGTTCTGTATTCACAAAATATTAAAATTTACAATATATACAATTAAAATTATGTATAAATTACTGTAGTAAACTTTGCTCTTACTGATCTTCATTTGTATCATACTCTAAAAATGATGTGGCAGGTTATGATAACTAAAATTTATGATCAATAGTTGGTTGAAATCTATTTGCTAAATATCTGCAAAAAACTCTCTTTTTTTTTAAATATAACTTTTGTAAAGGGGGTCAGTAATTTGTGGAAACTATTGAGTGCAACAGGAAAGCGAACAGAAACACATAAGTTATTATTTCATATTTTTATGCTTAACTAAAACAAAATACCTACATTGACTTCAGCAAATAAGTTTCTTGAATTATTTTAGTCCAAATATTCAAAACAGTCGTTCTAATTTGATTTGTTTTATTTATTTATTTAGATATATAATATTCTGTCTCGTGGGCAATAATTATAGTGATAAATGAATTACATTCACACTATATATACAGAAAATACAAAATTAACAAAAGTAAAATAATAACTAAATAATGATAACAAAGAACTATGTACAATAAAAAAATAAAAAAACCTAAATATAAGTAAATTAAAAACATAAAAAAACAGTCATACCTATTTTTATTACTGTTTTTGATTTGTTAACGCTATTGTTTTCCTTATTTGACTCTGACTCGATGTCACATCAAAATACAATTTTTTTTCCTTAGCTTATTAGAAAGAGAATTAAATGCTGAACATTTCCCTCACTTATAGCATGCAAGTCCGATTTTTAGTTTCTGAAATATTTTTACACATATCTTTAATAAAACTCGTTGTTGTTATTATTTGTTTTTCGACACTATGTTTTCCTTTCCTCTAACACGGCATCGCATTATGAGGCAATGTTGAATAATAGCCCATTATAAAGAGGATGAAATGCTGTAAAATTTCCTCCATACAGTATGCAGGTCCGATTTTTAGTTTCTGAGATATTTAAATCCATCTCTTTAATATAACTCGTTGTAATTTGTTTTTCTACACTTTTCATCTTTTTTCTAACACAGCATAGAACTGTGGAGTTCTGCTAAAACTTCTATAAAAAAATCCAATCTTTCCAATCCAAAATTTTACGAAGAATAGTTGACGCACCATTTTATGTCGCAAACGATAGATTGCATAAAGACTTGAACATCCCAACAATTTCAGACACTGCAAAAAAAAAAACTACAACAACTTTCACCAAAGACTAACTTACAACACAAATCTTCTGACAGAAAACCTTAAAAGCACTAGAAACCCGTACAGCCCACCTCGACGATTACGTAGGCGGTGGCCAAGAGACCTGCTGAACTGAACTATTTCCTGGATTGTAATAGAAACGCTGTGAAGCTGCCAACAAATTTGCTCATTACATAGAGATTTATTATTATTATGATTTGATTTTCGACACTATATTTCCTCTTTTCACATCTCTAACACGGTACTGCATTATGAGACAGTTTCGAATAACAGCTAATTATAAAGAGGATGAAATGGTGAACATTTCCGTCGTTTGTAGTATGCAAGTTCGATTTTTAATTTCTAAAATATTTTAATCCATATGCAAAAATACTTCAATTAGTTAAATCAAGCCGACGTTACCCGAATAAGCGTTACACTTTCCAAGCCTGACGGTTCAGTTTCATTTACTTTCTACAAAAAAAAAAAAAAAAGTGCAAAACGCAACTAAAGAAGTTTTCACTTTAAAAAATACCTCTAATAAATAATACATAAATATTCTTTTCAATATAAGTTAACAAATCGTGTCTCTTTTTTTTATGCTTATTTGCTTTTTTCACGGATTTCAACCCGTATAAACCTTTGCATCAAAATCTGAATCACAAACAGTAGAAATATGAAATAACCCGAGAGAGGCATTAAGGCAATCCTTACGGTCGGGAAGAGAAGGTTAGGGGTTTGAGAAAACAACAACATTTTGGAAAAGAGCAGAAAGCGGGCAGGAGCTGGTAAATGGTGTTTACCCTGGCCGCCGCTAGAGGTCTCCTTAACATTAACATAATCCCAAAAACAAGTTCATAAATTATGGATGTGGCCCTTAAATAAATCCATCATTAGCCCCGCGCTGGAGTTCTAGGGTCTGCCTCCGGCCGTGGGCGAGGGTCTTTTGTTTTTTTCTATTTTTAATTTCTAAACAGGGATTAGGTCTCTCCCTCTTCTGTTTAGTATTCTAATTCCGATTCGGGTCTATATTCTAAATGCTCAAAGAAGATTTGTCCAATTTGTCCCGATCGTGGGGCTTATTTAAGGCTTTGATTTCATATTGGACTGAAGAAAAAAAAATCGAATAGATATAACTAGGAAAAAAAAATCTGGTACGCGCAAATAACTTTTACTTGAATTTTCTCTTTGTGAAATCTTAACAATAACCATCTGTACATGACAGGCATTGCCTTGTAATTACGACTTATAACAGGAGCTCCCTGGTACGTCAACAACAAAACTATACATAACGACTTACGACAATCATCTATAGACCGGCACATACGTACTCTCTACTCTCGTTTCCATCTCAAACTACACGGACACACAAACAGACTCATAAACGACATGTCTACGACTGACATGCCCATCAGGAGGAGACTAAAGGTTTTCAAGGCTTCAAGGCTTTGGAAAATAAATTAAATCCCTATGTTTCTGTTGTGGTGATCCGAAAACTGCTGAGCGTATCGTTACGACTTGCACTTGAAGCAATAAGGGCCAAACTACTGAGGGAAACCGGACTCATCTTCACAGAGGATGATTTCCCTCAGCTAGTAAGTAAGGATAACTACACGTACTATGAAGCATTCGTGTACGAGTGGAAGGAATCAGTGAGGGATGATCGATCACTTCAACCTCGGCTAACGAAAACCGAAGAACCAAAAGATAAAAGCTAGAAGTATCAACTACTCCTACCAAAAATCTGTATTGCAGAGAGGCAAGGAAAGATGAAAAATAAAAGGTCTCGTGTAAGCACGTGGTCCCTTCCCCGTCTACTGTGGCAGACATGTTTGTGTCCTCGATATATTCTCCTCGTCATGCTAAATATATCGTGAAAAGTTCCCACGTTTTGATGTTAAATTTGCCATTATGAGGCAGTTCCTCTTTGTAAAGCATTCGGAGGAATACTTTTAATACCTCCCTGTATAAGTTTCTAGGAACTCAGTCAAGTAATATTGAAACAAGGGAATTCCAAAAGCCCCCTGACATTTATAACTTTTGTAATTTTCTCATTATCAGAATTTCATAAAGTTTAACGTTAAATAGTGAATATTATTTTCATATTTATTATGCGTTTTAAAAGATTTTTTCCTCTCCTTTAATTGGATTAGTTCGCAAAGTGTATTTCTAAAATATTTCCTGAAACGCAATAAGATGGAAATATAGAAAAATAAAATCCGTGCACACTTAGAGTCAAGTTACAGTTTACTGTATTAAGATTATATATTCAGTCCTCGTCATACCTCAAGATGTACTGTTTATTTTAATGACTAAATATGAAATTTCTTGAAATATGAAACTATTATTTCAAATATTCTAGTAAAAATCTCATTTACGTTCATCTCTTAAATTCTGTAGCAGCTCAAAATTACTTTATTTTTCTATCTACATTTTTGCGGTTTATATTTTTTAGGAGAGCTCTATTAAGGGAAATTTATTTATTTATTTGATGTTTTGTTGCCTCTAACCTGTAGGGTCATTTGCAACGCCTTTAAATTACACTCTGTTGTAGAGTTTTATCTCTTTTAAAAACCTTTTTCTATGCAATTTCTCGTTTATTCACAAATTTTATTAAGATAGGTTTCAGTGGTACAGTATATTTTTTTTTTACTGTTTTTTCTGCATATTGATAACATATTTGCTACTTTTTCTTTAAACATTTCTTTATTAAATAATGTTTCATTTTGTTAGGACTAATTTTGTCACAAATAAAATGACTTCAGTTGTTGTGATCCAGGAGTTATTTCACACCATATATACAAATAAATTAAATGGAACTACAGCAAAATAATAATACTAAAATAAATATATATAATAAAAATAAATATGTGGAATAAAATAAATATATACACTAAAAATAAATATAGGAAGGAGTTGGTCAGAGGTGGCGGTCATAAATAGGCTGAATAATGGCAAAACTATTTTATTAAAAGCCAACGTCTCGACCCGACTTAGCAGGTCTTCTTCAGGGAGATGTGTTCAGCTAGGAGTTTAGCTTACAACATCGTTTCACTAGGAGTTTTACTTAGAAACGTTGGCTTTTAATAAATTAGTTTTGCCGCTATTTTGCCTATTTATTACCGCCAGCCCGGGTCATCTCCCTTCTTTATAATGCAACGGTCAATTATTTAATATTCAATAAAAATAAATATGTTAACTAAAAGTAAGCATATACCGTAAGATGGGGTAACTTTGGGACAGTGTGTAAAATTTATTTTGTGGTGATTCTGTGGTTGATACACTGTGTTGGATCAGTCAGCAAAAATGAGCTTTGTGTAGGCATGTACTATGCTACAACCTTGTGGTAGTTTGAGAACCATAGTTCACTACACTCGTTTTATTTATTTAGGTTCTATTAGTTAGTTAGGTTTTATTTATTTTCATTGTTTTTTTCTTCTTAATTCTTGTTTTCATAAAAATTTCCATTATGCCTCAAGATTAGTGTGCCGCAAGGTAGTAGCGCAATGCATGCCTACACAAAGCATGTTTTTGCAGACTGAATCAACACAGTGAATCAATCACGGAATCACCACAAAATAAATTTTACGATATACCACATTTTTTTTTTAAAACTTTTATTATGATATTTACAACTGTATTAGTATGAATACATCAAGTAAATGTGTACATAGGAATATTATCACATGAAACACGCTTGTTGAGAAACTACCCATTAGTAGCACTCTAATAATTTGTCTACATGAGGAGATCACGAGGCCATCTTCTTTTCAGACGACTCGGAGGGTTATCAGGAATCGAAGAGGAAGCAAGGTTAAAAACAAGAGGATTCGGATGGTTATGAAGTTTATCATGGAAGGATAGGTATCTGGATTTGGCCAAATCGGAGACATATGGAACATTGAGGTCTTTATGGATTATTTTATTTGTGACAAAGTAAGGAGCATTGAAGATTTTACGAAGATTGGATTGTAAAGATTGGATACGAGAGGAATTTGATGGTTTAGTGGGAGCCCCATAGCTCAACTCCATAAGTCCAAATAGGTCTTATTATAGTCATGTATATGAGTCGTTTGTAATTCATTGGAAGTTTAGAGCGTTTGTCCAGTAAGTGTTGGAGTAAGCGGAAACATCGAGCAGTTTCTTGTCGTTTCAGTCTTGTATGAGGATTCCAAGTGAGACGTTTGTCCAGCTGGAGTCCTAGGTATCGGATTTTTCTACAGGGATAAGTGGGGTGTTATTAAAGGATACTATAGGACAGCAATCATTGGTTTACGACGAAGGGTAAAGCAGTTTTGGCACCATTCTTCAAGGTTTGTGATGTGTGATTGAAGAGTTCGGGATGCAATTGTTGGACCATTATTAACTGACAGGATACATGTGTCATCAGCATACGTAGTGATGACAGTGTTAGGATGGGTTGGGATATCAGCTGTATAAACTGTATAGAGGATAGGTCCTAGGATACTACCTTGAGGAACACCAGCGGACTGGGAAAAAACGGATGAATAGGCGTTATTGTGATTTACTTTAAAGTATCTATCACTAATCGGTAGGAATGGATAATGAGGAAGTATGTAGGTGGTAGGAATTTTCGTAGTTTGTACAGCAGTCCCGGGTGCCAAACTCTATCAAACTCTATCAAGCTCCAATGCAGAGGATACTACGTCTACCACACGATGGCATTGCTGTATAGTGGAATGGGAAGTTCGGAAACCAAATTGGTGATCTAGGATTATGTGTTTAGAATTTAGGATAGGGTACAGGCGTTTTAAGATGAGTTTTTCTAGGAGTTTGTCCGTGATGGATAAAAGAGAGGTAGGACAGTAAGATGATGGGTATTCAGGTGTTATTTTGGGTTTGTGGATCATTTTAGCAATAGATCGTTTCCAAGGGTCAGGGAAATATGTGGAACGGAGTACAGGATTATATATGTAAGGAATAGGATGGCTTTTCGAGGAAGAAGTTTTAGGATCTGGGATGTAATTAGGTCATGTCCAGGAGCTTTACGGGATGGTAATTTTTGAATGATGTTGGATATTTCTCTGGGATGAAATGCTTTGGGTGGCAGAGACATTTGGAGAGGAATATTCTACTTCAATACAATTGATGTGAGTTGAATTAAGGATATCGGGATGTGGGTTAAAAGTTTGGAAGAGATGTTGACTAAATAGTTGGGCTTTTTCTTCGTCGGATTTGGACCAGGTTTGGGAATCAGTAAGTAGTGGGTGATTAAAGTCTTGACACTTGATTTCTTAACTTGAAATTTAAATTTTACTAATGTTAAATGTTAGTCATAGATGAGCCAATGATATTATTTCCAAAGAGAATGGCTAGGAAAGAGTTTTATGCATTAAGATTTAGTCTATCCTTACTTCAGTTGTTTATTACAAAATCCAAACAGGAATTCTTAAATCTACCTAGAAGTATAATGATCCTTTCAAGATTTTTGATATTTCGAAATGAAGTATTTATGTCACCATTAAGACTTGTTTTTCCGTTCCGTAAAACTTTACCCAATGGTTGCTAATTTCGCTTAATAAGTTACCTCCCCCCTACATTCAATTTATCCTAAGGGCGCCCCCTAGCACTTGGTCTCTGAATGAAGTACAAATTACCTCCTTTCAATTAAGCCTTTGATTAATTCGTCATTGAAATTTTTCTTTGCAATTATAAAGTCTTAATTACGGAGGAATGAGGACAGTATAATTTTTATAATTTCCTAGTCGTTAGCATTAATTTTATTTTTAAATTTTTTTCAGTTATTGTTCTTAGTACTGTGTATAACCTATTAGGAAATGGATTCACAAATATACAGAATAATTACTTTTTTACATCATTTTTTGGCTTTCCGCGATAAAGGACGTCCAATTTTGACACAGCAGTTGTAAACAGCAATAACATGCTTTAAAAAACAACCGTCAGTGATCATATCTTCGGCCCACGTTGAATTTATCCATCTGCAATGTCACACAGGATCACATTCATTACTTTAACTTGGTGCTGACGAAATGAAGTAATCATAAATTATTTTTATGATTACACTTACCGTAAATATCGTAGCCACTTCCATCCTGTTAATTATACATGACGTCTTCTGTCTTGACAGTACTGCCACTATGTCAGGCAGGGTTCGAAATCGATAATTATTTTTTTCCACAAAATCTTGTCATGATTATTATATATGATTTTAATAAAATTTGAAATTTTTTATGTTAATAAATATTAAGTGTTAATTACCACGTATGAGCAACAAGCATATACCTTATCTAATAAACTGTAAATTATCGGGTGCGTTCGATTATATGTTTTTAGTTATTTCTTTTTTGAAGGAAGAGCAGAAAATATATAATTTATATTATTTATAGTTTTATTATAATTATCTTTAATTAGGTATTTATATTTACATATTTTTATTTCTTAAAATATAGTTCTCCGCTCAATGAGAATTTCGCACAACCAAAAATTCAGTACTAGGACATATTGCTT
Source organism: Nezara viridula (assembly GCA_928085145.1). Classification (NCBI taxonomy): domain Eukaryota; kingdom Metazoa; phylum Arthropoda; class Insecta; order Hemiptera; family Pentatomidae; genus Nezara; species Nezara viridula. The sequence continues at coordinate 8,339,789 of OV725082.1, forward strand.
TACTTATAAATTGTTTATTGTCTATTTGAGTGTAAATATAAATGTATACGTGTTTGTTAAGGTTATTTACTTTGAATATAATTTAATGTGCGATATTAAGTTAGATTTTTTAAATAATTATTATCATCATTAATATGTGCTGAATATTTCAAATTTTCATTAATATATTTGTATATGTTGTACGTTGCAATCCAATGAAGTTGTACAGTAATACTTCAATGATGAAGTATTTCTAATTGGTAATTCGTTGACTGTCGTGGATAATGAAGAGAAGAATAGTTGGGGTGCTCAGTCAAAAAGGAAGGCAAAAAAATAAATTATAATATTTATTTTTTACATATGCCGACGTTTCGACCTGAAGTTCAAGCCTTCATCAGGGCTAAGAAAATAACCAGATAACAAGGTATGAGAAACATAAGTAATGATAGTAAAAAATATAATAAAAAATGAGAAAATAAAAAAAAAATATTAGGAAAATAAAATAGATAGATATAAAGTAAAATGAAATTGTTAGAATAATGACTAAGAACTAAGAGATAAATAATAAAAACTGTTACATAGTGTGGAATGATGAAGTAGGCATAATCAAAAAGGGGTGAAAAAAGTGTTACATTGGGAATCTTAGAATAAAATGTAAAAACATAAAAAAGAAATATAAAGTTATATAAGAAATGAAAAGAAAATAAATAGTAAAATTAAAACATTGAGAATGGAGTAGTTAGATAGAAAATTGAGATATTGTAAAGTCTATCAAGATGTACAGACAATGTATAATATAATAAAGAGTTAAAAACAGAGAAAAGGAATGAAAGGAGGGAGGGAAGAAATTGAGAAAGCTGAAATAAGAAAGAAATAAAAGAAGTACTACCTTTCTCCTTAAGTGTCAAGGAGAGAATAAAAGTCGTTACAAGGGAGGGGGAGAGAGAAGAGATGTGTAGGTGGCGTCATCTCTAACGGTTATCAGACGAAGTTTGAACTAAAAGCGCTGGAAGCCTAAATAGGTACGAGAGATATATTATTTAGAAAAATTATGCAAAATTGAAGTATGAAGTATTTCTATTCTTTAGATTTAGATATTGAAAATAACTAGATTTTTTTTACTATCAACGTATATCTGTTATACTAGTTGTAAAAAATTAAGGCAGCTTTTTGAAACCCGTATTATTTCTAATTGTGATTATGTTTGCAGTTAGCGCGTAATCGAAGATACTGCTTAACAATACTATCATGTTTCTAACTGTCATAGTGTAGACAAGTATCAAGAACGAACCCCTACAAACGCTTTCATCACAAATTCGTCACAAAAAAACATGACAACAACCCGCATTGCTATTAGTACCCGCAGAATCCTAAAAAAAAAACTGGATGGGGGACATGTTCATGAATCGATAGCTCTATTACCATCCGATGTATTCTCTGTTTATTCGTACCTCTCAAGATCTAACATTGTTAATTATACCATTCTATTTATTTGTACATTAAATTCCTTAGACAAATAAAATAAACTATAATAATACTACTACCTCTCTTAGACAGATGTGAAACAAGAAATTAAAATCAATGTTTCATTATCCGGTGACTTTTAAAGTAACAATGGTTCAAAATCCAAGCCAATTGAAAGATAAAATATTTTTTCTGCTCATCCATTTAAATTTTTTTAAATTTTGTTTAATGGTATAAGTTTGGACGGAAGTATAAAAATTCGTTGCACTGACCAGATCCTTCGGAATTTTTGAAATTTTACCAAAATCCTTTAGTGAAATGACTACATCTAGAATATACTAACATTAATTCGTAACGGGATTCATATTTTCGGATTTCTCGAGTAAAAGCACATTTCGGGTCTTGTATTCACACCTTCTTATCATAAAACTTTTTTTTTTTTCATCCATTCATTCATCTTTACAGAACTAAACAAAAAAATTAACAAATAAATCTTTTTTTTTTTCATTATGCCTCTTAACTTTCGGGCTTCTGCCATGAGTCTTCTAGAAGCTTCGTGCTGTTATAGACGAAAGCTGTGGTCGTTTGGTTCTCTTGAAGATATCCAGGTTTACAACAACTGGACACGATTACAATCACTCCATCGTCTTCAGACACTTTCCTGAAGCATGGTTGCCAACTGTTTGCAGAAATCTCTAGGGTTTTTTTGTTTTTTGTGTGTGTAGTATAGTATATGATATGATTATTAGCTCTATAGCCAACCCCCAACCTGAGGGAGCTATGGTGTAAGACACAAGGTTCGCCCCCCTCCCTGTGAATTTTTAGGTGGAAACTTTACAGTCCCCATACGAGAATCGAACCCAGCGTAGTGATGTAAGGCTTAGACTTTAAGCAATTGAGTAGCGCTTGCGCTTATTTATTTATATATTTTTTTTTTTTATTAAATCATGTGAAAGAAATTTTTGAACTCATGCCTTTACACGTCGAGTGTTTCATTATAGGCACATTAACTCGCTCGACCACTGCTGTCCCATATAAATTATAATCAATAAAATTAAGTTAAATAAGTACAGTAAAATACCACAGATATGTCTATATACATATACTATTTATAATCAGACAAGAAAATTCCGAACTTCCACCTGTTTCTCCACCTACTGACTCCAGGAAATCACTGCCCTACTTTCGAAACGGCATTGCTTGTACTAAAGCCAGTGAAGGTTGAGCGAGAACGCTATAGCCACAACAACTATAACTGAACTTTAAGATATTCACTATATATATATATATATATATATATATATATATATATATTTTGACTTGGGTTCCGGCTTGATTGATTTCCTCACTGCAGCCCACTGTGCGCCGGTGGATACCGAGAGATGACAGTGGCGTCGTGCGGAGGTGTAGCTCCATGCGCCTAGCTCTTGGTACAAAATAATGTCCAGAATAAAAATTAGTAATCTGTATTATTTTTTTTTATAATTAAAATTACAACAAAAAATTATTAGAAATTATCGAATATTTTTACAAATGTAAAATTACAAAACTTGCAAACATTATAAAATAGGAGAATGACTGATCCGTGGAGATAGGATAGATAATACGATAAAATCTAGCCTCAAATTCACGCGACAGCCATTTGTGAAAGATAATATAAATGATTATTATGGATATATTTTCTAAATAACATTGCTATAATTTACTATCCCACCAACTTATTCGTCCAATCATGTGGCCTCTCACTTTGGCTAGCTTGAACATTTATGGTAAAATTACCCATCAAGTAAACAATCTTGTTGATATTCTCTAAAGGCCTATGACATTCCGACCAATCAAAATATTCTATGAAGATGTGTGTACATGCGCGGGAGACAGAGATGAGCCAATACAAGCATTTTTCTCAAGTCGAATTACTATTGGGAATTCCATCACTACTTCAGTTAATCGTTGGACATGAACTGATTAATTTAATCAAGTAATTAAATTCTTTGGTTCTTGTCAAGAAAGGTCAGTATTATAATATTAAAATACTTGGTACCAGGTACTCAGACTAGCATTTACCGATTTCTGGTGGGAGTGGAGGGAGAGGGCATGTATATATCCCCTCCCTCTCAAATCACTACCCCTCTCTCTTAAACATTTCATATTTTAATATTCCCCGGTGAGACACCTTTTCATCAAATACCTGACGTCCATCTAAAACATTGTTTTATGTTAATGGCTTCATGAACCATAGATGAATCTCTTTATCATATAGTAACCAACAATATTTTTGTATGCGAACGTTCTAGGAAATAGAGTGTTTTCTATCTAATGTTGAATATGAAGATGAAAAGTACAAAATATTTTTTCTATTTAATGAAGTATTAAAAAACAAATCAACACCCATTTGCTTTCCACCTGAATCGTAAGATAATTAGATTTAAAAAAAAGTCTGAAATGTTCTTCTAGAAGAAAGGTGGCCTACTAAAATATTATAAGCCCATCCTCAATATGTCGAAATAATGAGACTAAACAGTCCAATGTTTTTGTAGGCCACCTTTTTTTTTTTTTTTTTTTTTTTTTTGTTACAATATAAGTAGAAATCAAATATGTATTTATAATTATTTAGCATCATTATATTAATTAATTTAATAAAAAAACTCCATTTTTTCTTTCTATTTTTGTAGATAACATTTATAAGATATGATGATGTCATTTAGGTATATGTTAGTAAATATTATCTTAAGTAATATCGGATGATTAGGTATAAACAAATTGTTTGTTTTAATAAAGTAGCACATGAGTTTACCTTATATATACTTTTTTTCTGTAGACAGAACATGTAGATCTTTTGCCACCTCAACCCGCACTTTCCACCTCTGCTTATCATGGGCTATTTCATTCCAGTTGTCTGCTTGCAGAGCCATTTCATCTTTCTTAATTTGATCTATCAGTTCTGCGCATGCGTTAGCCTAAGTTAAACATACGTCAGGTCATCTCTTACAAAATTCTTCATTAATAGTGGCAGTGTTCAACTTTAATGTGAAACAACAGTGTTACCTGTTATATTAACAATTAAGTTTGTTACTGAACAAAAGAATAAGGTGAGTAATCACTTATTTACAGCTCAATAGTGAACAGTGTAAATAGACCTCAGGTTAGTTACTGATAGCGGCCGGCCATAACATCGCTAATCCCACCAGTGGGCTCTGGCTCTCCGTCCAAGGAGGTTCTGTGCCGATCAGTCCTCTCTAAGCACGCGTATATATTTCCGTGTTTAAAAAAAAAAAAAAATTTTGTTATCACTTCTCATTTTACAATTTTTACTATCACTTATAATATGAAATGCGATATTATCATATGCTAATGTCGAGCAAGGGTAAAAATACTAGATCCAGGAGCCTCGATACTACAATGAGTTCTCCTATTAAAAAAAGAACAAGGCGTTCGAAAAGAAATACTCCACCAGCCACACCAGGGAGCTCTGTTGAAGAAGTGGATCCCCAACCTGGTACCTCACAACAACAAAACAATCATGAGACAACTCAGACTGGTGAAGAATCGCCGTTTTTTACTCAGAACCCATTTCAAGTGCTATCTAATACACAAAACGAAGAAATGGAAGCAGCACCCACCCCCAGGGAACCCAAACCCCCACCAATATTCCTTAGGAATATTAAAAACTTTCAGTTAATGTGTCACCAATTGAATAACCTAGTGGGCTCAGGAAAATATTTATGCCAAAGCCGCACCAATGACACTAAATTAATGCCCGACACTCCAGAAACTTACAGAAAAATTATAAAATATTTATCTGATACCAAGGCGGATTACCACACGTATCAACTGCGTCAAGAGAGGGCGCTCAGGGTCGTTATCAGAAGACTGCACCCATCTACGCCAACTGATGCTATAAAAGAAGAGCTCGTGGGTATGGGATTCCATGTTCGCCAGATAGTGAACATATTCAAGGAGGATAGAGAACAGCCTGGAATAAAAAGTAAAATACCGCTCCCACTATTCTTCGTTGACCTTGACCGAACGCCCCAGGTCGAAGACATCTACAAGGTCACACGCCTTTATTACACCAGCGTTGTTGTGGAAAAGCCTTACACCAAGCGCGATATCGTTCAATGCCATAACTGTCAGGCTTATGGCCATACGAAAAGATATTGTCATCACATTCCTAGATGTGTGAGGTGTGGTGAGCAACACAAAACAGAAGAATGTAGGAAGTCTAGAACTTCACCTGCAGTATGCGCTTTATGCCACCAAGGGCACCCTGCCAACTACAAGGGTTGTCAAACATACAAAGAATTAAAAACAAGAATGTACGCAACTCCTAGAGAAGAAGGGACATCCAGGCCACCAAGACAACCCTCTAGAACAGTGAACGGAAGAGTGACCTATGCTCAGATGTTCAAAGGAGACACTATAAACACTCAATCTCAGGCCCTGCCACAAGAACCTCAACCTCGAGAATTCACAAATCAACCTCAAGACCCACATCCCTCCATCCCTGAACCTAGGTTCAATACCCAGACATACATTCCTCCTCCTTCCAATTCCACTGACCTCACAAGCCTATTAACTTCTTTCCTCTCTGAATTTAGATCCCTTATCACCCCTCTTATTTCATTACTTACCAATGTTATATCCAACCTCATTCCACCGCCGAGAAATCCATAAATGTCCTCAACCAAATCCCTTTCCATTCTCCTATGGAATGCGAATGGTATTCGAAATCACATCAACGAACTGACAATCTTATTACATGACAAAAACATCGACATAGCACTAATAACTGAAACCCGACTAACCAACAAACGACAAATCAACGTTCCTGGCTACAATATTTATAGAACCGATCATCCTGATGGAACAGCACATGCTGGCACTGCTATAATTATCCACCGATCTCTCTCCCATCATTTATTTCCCTTACCAACCCATAATTTCCTACAATCCACTGCTGTAATAATCCAAACTTCCCTTTACCCAATAACATTAGTTGCGGCATATTCCCCGCCTAAAATACCCATTTCCGAATCCCAAATAATTTCCTTCCTGAATTCCTTAGGACACCATTTCATCCTAGGTGCAGATTTAAATGCAAAACACCAACAATGGGGAGCCAGATCCACAAATTCCCGAGGGCGAACACTGCTATCTGCACTTAATTCCCATCGCAGCAACATCCTTTCACCTAATACTCCCACATACTGGCCAACAGATCCCAACCGCAATCCCGACCTTCTAGACTTTTTCCTACACAAAGGTCTAGGATCATTACACTGTTCCATTTCAAGGCTTGATGATCTTTCCTCAGACCACAGTCCTATAGTCCTAACCGCTTCCACATCACCCATTCCTAAATCATCCTCTCCTTCATTTATCAGGGGACCAGTTAACTGGAACCTTTTCCGTCAAATATTGGATGATAATATAGACCTCAGAGTTTCCTTAAAAACACCTGAAGACCTTGACGATGCAGTGGACTCCTTTACTAAGCTGATCCAGCAAGCAGTTTGGACTGCATCCTCACCTGATCGTCCCAAAAAACACCTCAGTATAAATCCTCTACCCCAAGACCTATTGGACCTTATCCATAGCAAACGATGCTCTAGGGCCCTCTGGCAAAGAACCAGGCATCCTGATGACCGGAAATCGTATAACTATTATTCCAAACAGGTAAAAAAGAAACTGGATATCTTTAGAACCCAATCCTACAATTCCTACCTTTCCTCATTAACATCTAGTGATAACTCCCTCTGGACTGTAACTAAAAAAATCCTTAAAGTCCAATCCATTTCCCACCCCCTCCGCCGTGATGATGGTTCCTGGGCTTCGTCAGATGCGAATAGAGCTGAAGAGTTTGCTAAACATCTATCCTACACATTCACTCCCCATCCCGAACTCCATCCCACCCACACTGCTGAAGTTAAAGAATTCCTCTCTTCACCAATTCCTCTCTCTCTACCTCCAAAACCTGTTAACCCCTCTGAGGTCAAATTCCTCATAAACAAATTAAAACCCCGAAAATCCCCTGGATATGATCTCCTCACTTCACAAATCCTTAGACAACTTCCCAAAAAATCAATTATATTCCTGACCTATCTATATAATTGCATCCTTCGTACTACCAACTTTCCCTTGATGTGGAAACACTCCATAATCGTGCTGTTTCCAAAACCAGGCAAACCCGTTAATAACACATCATCCTACAGACCGATAAGTTTACTCCCTATCCTCTCAAAAATCTTTGAAAAAATCCTCCTCAAACGCATCCTACCCATACTCGAATCCCACAACATCCCTTCTCATCAATTTGGATTCCGCTCAAGACATTCCACTGTCCAACAAGGCCTTCGTGTTGTGGACCATATATCCTCTGCACTTGAAAACAAGCAATATTGCACTGGTGCCTTTCTGGACGTAGCGCAAGCTTTCGACCGGGTGTGGCACGATGGCTTGCTTTTCAAGCTCAAAACCCATTTACCCCAATCCTTATACCTAGTCCTCAAATCCTATCTCTCAAATCGTTCCTTCCAAGTCCGTTGCGGCACCGAATTCTCCACTTACTATCCAGTTGAGGCTGGTGTTCCACAAGGCAGTGTTTTGGGTCCAGTTCTCTACATCCTTTTCACTGCCGATATCCCTCCAAATCCCGATACCTTCCTAGCTACATTTGCCGATGATACTGCCATTCTATCCTCCCACTCAGATCCTCAAATAGCATCTCAAAACCTACAATCTCACCTCTCCTTGATTGAGCAGTGGTGCAACGACTGGCGCATTAAAATCAATGAAGCAAAATGTAAACATATTACTTTCACTCTGCGACGCAGATCCTGTCCCACAATCCTTTTCAATTCAATACCACTTCCCTACTCAGATACAGTCCGTTACCTTGGCTTCCTTCTAGACAAAAGACTAACTTGGAACCCACATACGAGACTTAAAAGACAAGAACTTAACCAACGATATGGCCAGCTATATAGACTACTAAGCAGGACATCTCATCTTTCGATTGAAAATAAACTTTTAATCTACAAGACAATACTGAAACCTATCTGGACCTACGGACTTGAACTGTGGGGAACTGCTAAACATTCGAATATCAAACGCATCCAATCCTTCCAGTCCAAAGTACTTAGAACAATAGCCAATGCCCCATATTATGTCACAAATAAGACCCTACACCATGACCTTAACATCCCTTTTGTCCTCGACATCATCCCATCCAGATTCTCAAACTTTCACCAGAACCTTATCCATCATCCAAATCCTCTAGCTCAATCCCTATCCAGCTCCCACCATCCCTACAATCCCCCTCGAAGGTTAAAACGGCAGTGGCCGCGAGATCTATTGTAAATATGCTTCTGGAGTCCTGGCAATGGCCAGCTTCTCCACTCAAGTCCTGAGCATCTGTGGCTCTAGTGCCCTCCTTCAGCCTCCACTGGCTTTTAATACTAGTGATGCGGCTGGAAAAGTGGCACTGGGATCTCTGGAGTCCTGCTTTGCTTTCCACATGTGGGGAGAAAAGGCTGGCTCGGAGATTCCTGGGCGAATGTATATAGGTATGAATGTGTTTAGAAGTTTTTATTTTATTTTGTTTATTTATTTTTTTTATTTTATTTTATTTTTTTTCTATTGATTTACATTTTTTTTATAGGTATTATTTATTTACTTTTATATTTATAGTTACTTCTGTATTACTTGTATATACTGTATGAATGAGAACTTTTAGCCTTAATACTTATAGCCCTCCAACAGTGGCTGATTGTATTATTATTCAATAAAAAATAAAAAAAAAAAAAAATTTGATCTATCAATCTGGTTTTTATATTGGGTCGCTTGCCTACTAATAAAACATTCACTGTTTTGCTTTGATCTGTAAACCCATTCATCTTAACTTCTTTGACTTCATATCATATAAGCTTACCGTATGTATTTTTTTTTTTTTTTGTTTTGACCTAGTTTATGCTATAAGGTTGTTGCCACACTTCCCTTGTGACGTCATGACGCCTTCAGTAATCAGTGATGCAGCCAGCTTTACTTGTCCCTACCTTTTTGGAAATCGATCGTAAAGGCTCGATACAAAATATCGATTGCGTTGTTTTAAAAAAACAAATGAGATAAAAAAACAAACAGGTTACGGCAGTGTTGCCGTTTGTACGAGGATCCTCGTATTTGTACGAGGTTATGACGTAATGTACGAGGTACGAGGATAGACCAGCCTCGTACGTCGTACATAAGTTTTGCTGACGTATGCAATGCAAGGTTATATTTTTATGAATGAAGTTTAGAATTGTTTTACGGTTATTTTGACTGTATTATTATTTATATTGATTTGAAATACTGAACTTCTGTAGCTTTATAGACAAATAAATTGCAATTATATTCTTTAATTAGAGTATGATTATTATTTCCTTCATAAAACCATGATTGTATATATATATGTGTGTTTTTTTTTAATTTTCTAGAAAATAAAATTTAAAAAAATATATTTTAGATTTTATTCAGTATAAAATAAAACATAAAAAACCATATCCATTATTTCCTTCATAAAAGTTTTTTTTATAAATATGTATTTTTTAAAATGTGTTGTAAAAGAAAATTAAACAGAAATTTTTACCGTAATTTTTATCGAGCATAAAATAAAATACAAGAAAGTATATGCATTATTTCCTTTGTAATTATTATTTCCTTCATAAAACTGCAATTGTAAATATATTCTAGATAAATTAATTTTTTTTAAAAATTATTACCGTAATTTAAAAAATTATTTTCGATTTTTAATCTAGTAAAGTAAATAATTTAAAAAATAACTAGTATTCATAATGAAGCCATCTTAAATAATGAAAAAAAAAAGTATTATTTCAGTGGTCCACATTTAGTTTGTGCGAGATATAATTGTAAGCTAAATACTGAAACAATCACAATCTATTATTTTTTATATTATAATGGATATCTCTAAAATCATCAATGCCCCAATAATTAATTTTTATTGGCCTTCCAGAACAACTAACATCCTTTCATTAAAGTTGTTGGTTTGTTTTTAGAAAAAAGAAAATAATTAGTCCTTCCCCCAAATTAATTCTTGGATCTACTAATGAATACTTATGAATTGAGTACTTTAAGAAGTTTATTTAGCTATTTTAATTTTTATTTAACGTTTTCAGTAGTTTATAAAAATATATAAACGTTTTTATATATTTTATTAAGCTAATGTTACTTCTTGATCCATTAACTTAAAAAAAAAGTAATGTAAAAAGGCTTTAAAATATATGTTATATTACTATATTACTATATTAAATATATATTAATATATATTACTATAAAAAAAAACAATAACACTGGGCTTATAATCGTACAATTTATGAATGAACAAACGTACGAGGATGTACGAGGCTTGAGTACGAGGTTTTGACACAGAGCGCGTGGTAACACTGGTTTACGGTGATAAATAGAATTGCAGTTGAGTCGCTAACGCAGCATAACAATTGTCTATGTCCCCGCTGTATTGTTGTTGTTGTATGTATCTGTGCTGGAGTTGCAACTCTTTTTTTTTTTGTTAATTGGCAAGCATAATTTGATTTTTGTATTTTCTCTTTATAAAACTTTACTTCCCCCCCCTTTATTTTGTTATTAATTTTTCTGCAGCTGCATTTATCATTTTGTATAACGTTATTTTTCTTTTGTATTTTTGTCTAAATTTTATTACTCATAACTTTTGTATTTTTGTCTAAAAAAATTAAATTGTATACATCAATTGTTAATGGTGTATTTATTGAGTGAACCTGCCAGAATTTCTCAAAGCTGCATAAAGGAAAACAGGAAAGCAGTAACCCAAGATAGGCATAAGTGGAAAACGTTGGTTTAAACGAAAGTTCTACTAAGTCCGTAAAGACAAAAATGACATAGTGTATAGATGTCGGTCAAGTCCATTTTTCTGATGACTATCGTTGCCTCTATTTTGTATTGTTTTAAATATTAAATAAAACCAATGGGTCCTATTCTGATATGCACGGTGAATAATAGCTCGATGCACATTATGATATCATTGCCCCCGTTAAATATTATATTAAAAAGCACGCAAGGTTCATGTATGCGTTTGCTGCCTTCGATATATATGTTTGAACTTCTCTATATCGCCGCTGTTTATACTTTGTTGTTAGTATAACCTCAATAAATAGTTTGCCTGTTTTCATCGTTGCATATTCAAAATTGATTTTCAATTAACTATATAATTTAGTAGTACTTTGGACGTAGACGAATGTTTTTTAATATTTGAGAGTTAATGTTTTTCTGATTATAGAAAAGATAAAATTCACAACATTATACTTTTTATCTTTTGAATATGAATTTTACATCTTAAGTAAATATCATTTACTCTTCTGTTGACATTTATTACGATCGTTGCTGAACTGTGGTTACATATAACGCGACATGGCAATTTCAACTCATTATATTATATCACTTAAAAGAGTTCAAAACACAAAGATAATAAGTGAAATTGACATTATAATACATAGGCATTTATTTTATTTACTGTACATAGAGTGTGAATGTGATCTGTGAACACTATTATAAATGTCCTTCAGACAGATTGTAATATTTTTCAAAAAAAAAAATATATATATAGGTACTAGGTTGTTACAGAAATTCTTGTAGATAAACACAATTCTTAACTCCTACTCTCATACCTTTTTTTTGTCTATAAAAATGTATTTGCGCCTGTCAACTTATTATTGACTATCAGCAAATGCGATGGCAATACATGAAATAATGACATGATAGCCATGGAGAAGGAAAGTACTCATCAGTACCTCTTCCCTAACTTGTTCCAATTACTTAGGTTGTCTAAGGAAGGAGATCCCTCATCCAACGCCTTTTTAGTCTCCTCCTCATGTTCTGAGGTATATCAGTTGTGGCCATGTCTCTTATTAGTCTGTTACTATGTCCATTTAAATTTGTGTAAAATCTTTGATAAAGGGTCATTATATGTTGGTCAACTGTTGGAAAGTGTGTAGAGTTTTGTTAGTCACGTGGCAAGGTGCTTTTGTTATGAATCGCAATAATTTTGATTGGAACGTTTGAAGTTTTTGTAGGTGGGTCTTTTTAGCGATGCCGTATATTTGTGATGAATACGTCCATATGGGCTTAAGTAAGTATGTATATGTATTCAGTTTCTGTTTTAATTTTTGTTTTGAAGATTTAGAAAAAAAAGAGTGAAGTAGTTTGAGTCGTTTGTTGAGTGTCTTACGTTTCATTTTAACATGTGGGCCCCATGTAATCCTTCTAGGACTTTCATATTTGGTTCTATGAAAATATTTGTTATCCTACTATATAAGTCAATGCTTACTTTTACTAATCCTTCAATTCCTTGTGACTTCAGTTGAATTTATGAGGTCATTTACATTTTTGAAACACTCATACAATATTAGAAGAAAAAATCATGATTCGTGGTATTTTCGGAGATTACAGGAAAAATATCAATAGCTCATTTTGAAAAAGTCTGATCTTTAATAATTACGAGGACTTAAAAATTTGATGTGAAGAGTCCTTTGCCTCATAACCGAATACTGGCAGAAAGATGTGTGGAAGTATTTGAAAATAATTGATTTTACTTTGTAGAGTGGAATTAAATAATGTTTGACATATGTAACATGAAATAAAGTTTTACATATGCACACAGACTATTGTAGCAAACTAGTAATAGATGTCACTTAAAATACAAACTTCTGGTAATTTCAGTTTAATATTTATAGTAAAGTAGTCATCCACTACATTGCTATAACTTCGTTCCTTTGACAGTAAACGCGAGAATTTCTGTATCCCAAAAACAGCTCTAACGATTTTAATGAAACTTTCCTATAATGTTCTAATAATTATCCTTTTAATATTCGTATATAGAATAAATTCCCGAGAAAATTTAGGAAAAAAAGTTATAAAGAAAAGAAAAATGTTTTGGGGCCTAACTCGCTAAGTATATATTATATGGTGATATTTATGATAAAACTTTTGAAAAGTAATTAAATTACCAACAAAACAAAATAAAAAAATCGGAATCGAATTAGTATTAGCGATCCTACAACTTATTCAATTCGAAAGTAAGAAAATCTCTTGCCTGCATCACACAAGCTTCACTATTTCCTCTACTTTTAACAGAAATTATTGTTGGACAAAATTAGGCCCTGGCTGAAATTTGTTGATCAACAATATTAGAGGGTATTCAAATTTTTACACTCATCTACCTTATGCCGGTTTACATTGATTAAGTCCATCAAATAAATCGTACTTAAATATTTTCTTTCATCGATTTAGGGAAAATAAATCTAATTCAATTCTTTTTTGTTTCTTTATAGAGATATGTAAAGATATAAAAACTTTTCTGAAATAGGTGGGAGAGTTGTGTGAGTGGATACGCGAGATTTTTACTAAGTAACGATAAATAAATCTGATATTTTTCTACTTTATTTTATTTTTCTGAATATAAAAAAAACGCTCATTCGTTGTTATAAATCATTAAAATGTCTGTTAGTTTTTTTTAATGTTTGAAGTCTCAAAAAATAAATGCGGTATAATATATTAATATATTAGATAAGTAATACATTTCAAACCGAGATTTTTTTTTATATGTAATAAATTGATTCTCCTCTCTCTCTCTCTCTCTCTTTCTCTCTCTTCCCCTCATACACACACTCACTCTTCCTCTCTCTGTATATATACTTCTTCTGCTCTTTGATACGAAAATACTGAACAAAAAAAAATGAAGGAAAATAAGCCGGAGCTTGAGTCGATCCGAAGCTAATGATTTATACGAAGGCTCTCGAGGATTTGGGTCGAGAAATGAGCTATATCTCGAAAGTCGAACATATTTTTCTTCCACGTCCTCTCTGTTGTCTTTCCTCTTCGCGGATCCTGATTTATCGATGTATCGATATTTATTGAGGACGATAATCGATTCATGTTTTACTGAATTATTCAGCAATCGTGTTTGAGGTTTTTTTCTTCTTTCTATTGCTTATAGTATTAAAATAATCCTAGTCTTTGGAATATAAATGTGTATATTTCAATTATATCTGTGATGAGCGTGTCCATATAAGTTTAAGTAAGTATATATATATTCAGTTTCAGTTTTCAAGTTTTCTAAAAAGTGGGTAAAGTAGTGTAAGCTGTTTTTTAAGGGTCTTTCGTTTTATTTTTACATGCAGGCCCCATGCCATTCTTCTGTCCAAGTCATACATAGTACCTTCTCCGTTTCAGAAATTTGGATGTGATCAATACCAACAGACGGGCGGGTTTTTTTATTGAAAAATATATGTTACATGTTTGGATCTACCTTGTTTTAGTCGAATTTTTCATAGCTTTTACCAGTCTTGTAATTTAAGTTAGTGGTGCTGTTAGTGTATATATATATATATATATATATATATATATATATATATATATATATATATATATATAATATATATATATATATATATATATATATATATATAACAATTTTTTGTCCGTCCGCCGTCCGCGCATTTTCTCCGAAACTACTAAACCGATTTCTTCAAATTTGGATTTAAAATTAGAGGTCAGCCGAGGATGATCCTCCTTCATCGACATTTCTATTCGCCTTTTCCTTCCAAGATAGCTATCGAAAAACCTGCGTTGCTATACACTGTAGCGCCTAAACGAATGTACTGATTTCAATGAAACTTCGTTAAAGTCTTCTTCTTCTAAATTTATCTATACAACAAACTTCAACGAAAAGAGCTGCAAAAAAAGTTAGAGGGGTATTAAAATTAACATTATGGTAAAATGGTTATTTAAAAGTTTACGGAATTTCCTAAAAAAAAAAAAAATCGGTGAAATCAGACGATTATGAGCAAAGATATAGTCTCTAGTTGTTGTTATATGTTATACTTTAAAGGTTATATCCTTTGTTTTGTTTTTTATTTTTGAATTTGTCACTGAAGTAATGCTTATTTTTTAACATGATTAAAAAAAATTTTAGTCCAATAATTGGAATCACCTTTTATTTATTTTTCTTTGTCACTAGGAATGTAATGTTACTTTAAATGTATAATTGTATGGAAATAATAAACCATTGTGAAATAATTAGCAGTTTTTTTTTTTTGTTTTAACTTGTACTTTTTATTCACTCCTGTTATAATGGTAATGACAACCGGTTAGATGTTCATTACAAAATATAATGGCATGCGAGGCACGAGGGGGGGGGGAGCTTTACCCAGCGCCACCTCCTCGTGTGAAATCTACATTAATTTTTGGCGAGTGGGTCTCTCATCCAGCTCCTCTTCAAGGTACGTTACCTGAGATGTCTGTTGTGGCCATGTCATTTATAAGTGTGTTGGACTGTCCTTATCTGTCATTAATAATTTGTCATAGAATCGTTTGTAATGGGTTTGTTAACATACCGAAGTCAGTATGTAAGGATTTGTTGTTAACGTACCAGGTTGCTTTTGTAATTATTGTTTGACAATACTAATCTATGATTTTAATTACAAAAAGTTTTTGATCAGCAATATTAGGGGGTATTCAAATTTTTACACTTATCTACCTTAAGCCGGTTTACATTGTTTTAGTTTATCAAATAAATCATACTCAAATCTTTTTTTTTTATCAATTTCCAGGAAAATAAATATAATTTAATTCTTTTTTTTGTTTCTTCATGAACATATGTAAAGATATAAAAACTTTTCTGAAATTGGTAGGAGAGTCGTGTGAGTGGACACACCATGGAATGTTGCTATGCTTACATTTCTTAAGCACTTTAAAAAAATCTTTAAAAGATTGAAAAATCTTTTTATACAAATGTTAATTAAAAATAAATTATAACACATACATATTATTATTCGTTCAGAACCATCTGAACCATCTTATTTCAAACCTTGCTTCCTCCTCGATCTCTGATGACCCTCCGAGGCCTCTGAAAAGAAGATGGCGTCGGGACCTTCTAATATAGAACTTTAATTTGAGTTCTACCAATGGGTAGTTTCTCTTCATGTTGTACATGTCATAGTACCAATGTCACATTTACTTGTTGTATTTTTCATGTAATACAGTTATAAATTTCATTAAAATAAATTTATTATTAAAACCAATTTCGTTTCCTTCATATTTCCATCTACATTTTTCATAAGCTTGAAAATAAGCAGATATGTTGATATTATGCATAAATGGGCATGTCCGTTGTGATGTCCGTGTAGTTTAAGATGAAATCTGGATCACGTATGTGCTGGCCTATAGTTGGTTGTCTTAAGTCGTTTTTTTGTTTAAGTACCAGTGAGCTTCTGTCATTAAAACTAACATTTTTGAAAATGTTAAATTAAGAACTTTTTATTTATTGCAGAGATTTCCAAAAATCATATATTATCTTAATAATATTTTTTTTAATTTTCATATTTTGGCTTAAATGGCAAAAAACTTCGGATCCTGTTTAGATTAGGCCCGCCAGTTATTTTATCTAGTAACAGTTACTTATTGATAAATTAAAAAGTATGGGTTAAAGAAACTTGTGATTTATTTAATAGGAACTTTTTACGCTTATCCAAAAACATTAACTTACTTTTAATGAGTTACTCCAGGTACCTCTGGAGGCCAAAATTCTGCTATGCCCATAAGGATTTTATCAAAAACGTCTTAATTTGAGTTTTTCAGGCTCCACATGAACTCACAAAAATACGAGTAAAATATAGATCGATGATCCCACCAAAAACATTTTAACACTAAATTAAATAATATTTAAACATGTAATTTTATTTCTATATCAATGGTATCAAGTTCCATAAGAACTGTTACTAAATATCATTAAAAAATCACTGACGGCCTAATATAAACAAGACCCAAAACTTATGTGGTTATCATCGCCCGCTTTCTTGAATTTTCCGTCTTGATAGTCTTAGATATTATTGTAAAGTCCCATCTCTTTTAAAAATTTTGTTACTTTGTTCAGATAACAGTCCTCATTTAAAGCCTAGGTGATGGATCTAAGTATGCTTAAGTTGGCAATTTTTCTACTATATTTAGAACAGTCTTCAAATATGTGCTTCACTGTTAGGGTTGTTTGACAGTCATGACAGTTTAGAGTTGGCTGTTGTGACATTACATAGCTGTTTAATAATAATTAAAAAGCATTCAAAGTAAAATAAGGCCACTTTTAAAATTAATTAAAATTCCACGGTCTGTTTCGAACAAAAAATAAGGCTACTTGGACTTATCTCTTATAAAAATTTATATTTTTGTTTACAATAGTGGTACATTAAAATATGTTTTTATTCTTCGAAGAGTCGAAAAAAAAATTGTGATATCTACATATCATTCTCTATTTTTTCTAAAATATATTCCGGGATATTAGAGTATAATATTAATATGATATCTGTATTAAGGATATTTATGAATAAATACATATTTAGTTTTACCTAAATAAACGTAATATTTGGCAAATCTTAATACACTTTAGCGATATGATAAATACATTGGAAGACTAAACAGTGGGAGAGACACGTATAGGGATTATCTATATTATTGGCGGGGGGTCAAGATCAGTGAGTAAGGCTAACCAGTCGGAATACAGATTGCTCTATTGAACCTGAACCCGCTTGCATACAAACACACGCATGTTTCTTGATCAAACTCATCTTTTCCCACCGATCGTGTGTATCGATTTGATTTCTATTCGTATTTCTAATCATATCAATGTATTATATCCTATCCTTTGTATTATTCCTCCTAGCCTTTGGAATAATGACTTCACTTAGAATTAGCGGTAAAATTATTAACATAATGTTTACTCTATATAGTTTCATAATATCTTGTATTTTATATATATTTCACCTTCATAACGTCCTATGTAATTTATTTATTTTATTAATTAGGATAGGAAGAGAGAGGAGAGAATATGAGGAGGAATGAAAAAAATATATAAGGAGAGAAAAAGGAAAACAAAGGGATGTAGAATGCTAAAAAAAAAAATAATATATAAAAAAAAATATATATATATATAATATTGTATAATATGCTCATATATATTGTTAATACTGTATATTTTTATATTAGTTTTAAAAATTGTCTATGAAGATTAATAAGTATGCTGTGTTTGTAGCAACCCAATATAATTGGGCAGCATCCTTTAAAGAAAATAAAGTAATTCTCTTTAGGAACATTCTCTCACATCCTAGCAAAAATTTGTATTGCTTTCCTCTTCTTAAAAACGGTCTAAGCGTAAATGGAATTATAAATTATCTGATTGTATATAAAATTGATTGCTTCCATGTCCCATGATTTGAAAGTTCCTTTAAATTCAAACTTCATAAAAAACACGGTTTTCTTAAAAAAATCAATAATTCCAATGCCCCCCAAAAATTTAATACACCTTAAAAATATGCACCCTCAAACATGTTTATATAAAATGCATCTCTGGTCATCCTGCTTCACTTTTAAAAATAATTAATATTACAGACATTTTATTTATGTATTCATATTTTTTTAAAAATTATTTCTGTTATAGATGCTCACTCAATTAATTCTTCATAACTCAGACAAATAGTTCAAAAAGTTCATAATTATGTAGCTAAATATATGTATAATAATTTCAAGGGTTTCTGGATTTCCAATAAAATATCCTCTTCCTCCCTCCCCCTCACCCCAAAAATAAAACCAGTAAGAATGGAAATACATGTTTTGTTTATTAGATTTATTTATCTGAAAATTAATATTCCACTTCGAAATTTATTATATTTACTTATTTTACCATTATTATATTACCGGTCTCTGAACAACATACCAGGCGTATTATGGGTCAATTATTTATTTTCAATTCACCCTATTTCACTAATTTAATCTTTCATGTTTGCTTTATTTTTCGTGAAAATTATGAAAATGACAAATAATCATGATATGCAGTGTTTTTATAGATTCTTAGGCTTATCTACTTTTCCTTTCTAAGTCTTCCTAACGTTCTCTAATATATTCCAATTATTTTTAAAACAATATTGTTATTTTTAATTTTTTCTTTCTTTCTTTATTTTTTTTTTGTTTATTTATTTATTTTTTGTCAAAACTTCTTTAGGCGCGTTTTGCATTTTTATTTTTGTGGGCAGTGAATGAGATTGAGCCATCAGGCTCGGATCTGTAACGCCTATTCGGGTAAAGTCGGCTCGAGTCGTGTTTTTGCAAATGGATCAAAGTATCTCAGAAAATAAAAATAAATAATAACAAATAGAAAAAACTAGGATTTTGTCTAAACTCTTATAAAGCCAAAAAAGCAAAACTAAAAATCGGACCTGCATAATATAAGCGAGAAAAAATTCAACATTTTATCCTTTTTGTAATGAGTTATAAATCGAAAACGAGACGAGTTAGAGTAAGGGAAAATATATATTTTTTTTTTTGGTATTGATCTTTTTATTGAGGTATAATACATTTTACCACACTTACCAGGGTACTGATTATTAAAGCTATAAGGCACATTCATACCATATTTAAAATATAATAAAATAAATATATATAAAAGATAATAATGTATATATAACAAAGATAAAAAAAAGAAATATAGCTTGTATTGAAATAATCAGAAAATTTTAAAGAAAAATTGAAAAAAAAATAAAGTAATATTAATAATAATAAATTATTAGAAATGAGTAAATATAAAAAACAAACAAACGAAAACAAAACTAACAGTCATAGTTATTTACAATCAGCCAAGGGAGCGTAGAGGACGTGTAGAGGATAAGGCTTGGCACTAAGAGATCCCAGCGCTTCTCTCTCTGCTGCGTCACCGGCATTAGAGTCCAGTGGAGACTAAGAGAGGGCACTACAGCCACATACGAACGGAAAAATATAGAGTCAAAAAATAAAATAATAACGACTGATTGAACATATGGACTAAAATATATCAAAATTTTAGTTTGTTTAACTTCTTTATTGAGTAATATTACAATCTGTCTCAATTAAGGACACAAAACATCAGTAAACATTGTAAACCATATTAAGATTCGGCATTTGATTATTTTCCACTATCTTAATAGTTATTAAAGTATTTCTGCTTTGAATATCCTGCAATCGAAAATACTGTGAAATAAATACTTCAGGCTTTTTGGCCTCTCGTTAAAATTTCCAATTTTAGAAAACATTCAACCTCAAATATCAATAAAGCAGACTTTATTCCTCGTTAGGACTCCCTGGGAGGGTCAGATCTCAAAGGAAATCTTGTTAGTTTCGTTCGTGGGCTGATGTTTGTTCTATTTGGCCGGCAGAGAGCACTTCATGCATTGTAATGTAGCCCATTGCATTTCTTTCCCTCTAGGCTTCTGTAAGTCAGTCGGCTTTTATTGCTTATTGCTGCGGAGGTGTGCGGAGGCTGTGGTAAGTGTAAGCTATGTATGCCTGTATGTCTATGTATGCCTGGCCTATTTCAACCGACTCTATTAAATCTCAGTATGTGTACATAAATAAATAGTTAGGTATAACTTTATTTTTCTCCCTTTCCTGTCTTATGGGCGATACTTTTGTATGTTTTTTGGAATCTTATCTCTATAAATAGAATAAATATACGTTTCACTCACACATATTCTTCCGAAGTATCGAATTATACTTGTAAGCCTAACTATAGAAGACTTAGAATTAAGGATTAAGATAGACATTTAAGCCCTGTTAGAGAACATCAATCAGAATAATAACCACATTTTATTTAAAACTGCTTAATTTTACACTGATTTAATGAATTTATCAAAATCGTTAGTGCGGTTTTCGAGATAATCCTAAAAATCTGCATTATATAAAGTGCCACTTCCGGTTAGCTGATTTTGACGAAAAAGTTGCTGTAACATCCCTATAAAAACCAAAATTCTTATTAATAACTATAGAAGTTATTCAAAACATATGCATGAGAATCATAAAAAAAACAAAAATCTGGTGCGGTACGTGCATCACAATTTCACTTTCCACCCTCTTAGCAGATATGTATTTTCAGACAAAGCGAAGTGAAAGTAAAAATTATGGACTCCATATTTATTTATAGAGTCATTGTGGGTATTTTTATTTGTATAAGTACCCTCATGTATACAAATCTTAGTATTTATATCGCTGTAATCTGTACAATTAAATATTAAATAATATCAACAATAGCATTTATAAAGACAATATATATGTACATTTATATAATATTGTCAGAGTCCGTATTATATTAATCTCATGATACGTATGGAAGCGTGTTCTAATCTTTCGAGCGAGCTTGGGTGCGCTCGTATTCCTTTGGTTCCTCAATTACAACAATTCCCTGTTACAACTGTATTTTAAAATTCTCTGTTTTTTTTAGTACTGTACAAAATACATTTCAGTATTAAAAATAGCAATCAGAGCACGTTATTATAACATGTTTAATTCAATGTAGCTAAATTCCAAATTATCTTCTCTGTGTAACTAAATTTTCCATCGAAACTGAAGGCTGTCTTCGTTTCTGGAAGATTTGTCTGGAAGTAACTCAGGCATGAATAAATAGCAAAAAAAAAAAAAAAAAAAAAAAAAAAAAAAAAAAAAAAAAAAAAAAAAAAAAAAAAAAAAAAAAAAAAAAAAACGGAAAATGAAACGTATCAAGAGGTAGCCGGGAAAAACTCCATTGAGTCGAGGAAATGAAGGAGAGCACTTATGTAAATGATGAGATATCTGTGTGTGTGTGTGTGTGTGTTTGTTTTCAAGTGTGAGGAAGATGAAGCAAAATTCAATATCTTTAAAAGAAATCTTTTGATATGTGAAGGGGGGGGGGGCGAATCTGTGCTCCAACCCCCCCCCCCCCTTCCTCCCCCGCCCCTCAGAACTCTGCCTTTTCGCCGCAGATATTAGAATCCTTTTCCGCCTCGGCTACCTCTAGTTCCGGTAAATAGCTTCTCTGTTGCTTCCTCTTTATATCGGGAAATCTGTTTGATACACACGTTACTAAACGAATCTGTTGTTCAATTTTTAAAATGTTTTGTGAATTTTCTGTATCAATTGTATATTTCAGCAATACAGCAAAATGAAAAGAAAGACTTTAAACTACACTGAAATTACCATACTCCCTTTTTTTTCCGAATCAAAATTTAAAATTAGACAAAAAGATACATACACATACCTACTTAAACAAATATCGACATTTACCTTACAGATTTAAGGTTCAGTATAAAACACGTATTTAAAAAAAGCGAACACACATCGACTCCTCGGATCTTGTATCACAATATGTTGTAGTTGTTATTTAGGAAACTTACGTGTCTGATTTGTGAGGCAAGTCATTAAAGTTCATACTCCGTTAAGTTTAACGTTGAAATTTAACGAGGCGATTATTTCGTATCGCAATTTTTTCACAATTCCATTCGAAAATTAACTATCAACATAAAAAACCTGTATTACTACAACCCATGAAGTATTTGGTGCAGTACTAATTAGTGGATGCACTTTTTGTTGGTGAATGGTTCGGCGAGGAGATGATTTGACTGAGATCACGCTCAACCGCCAGGTTTTCCCCATTAATTAGTTATTTAATTAAGGGTAGGCCAATTTAAAGGAGAGGCTGGGTGTGCCCCAGGAGGGCCTCCCGACCCACGGTCAATGTAACAGAATGAATAATCTTTCTGCCATAAGCCAGGATATGAACCTGAGACCTTAAGCATTGGAAGTTCAGTAATCTATCACTGATAGACCACAATCCTCCAAAACTGAAGTAATTATTATAATTAATATCATTATATCAATATTCAATTTTTTATCAAAGGCGCTGGCCCTGAATTCCCATCCCATTTGCTAATATAATTGTACAATACAAACAATTTTTTTAAATTTTATATATATATTTGATATTAAATAGACGTGTTTTTGCATTTTGAAAATGTTTTTTAGACATGAGGACGGATTGTTTACTTCTCTACTTAAATAAAGAAGATCTCTCAACTAATTCCTTTTCAGTCGCTTCCTCATGTGCATGTCAGCCATTTCCATGATATTAACAAGAATAATTTTGGGTCCGTGTAGTTTACTATTAGCATCAGCATTTCAGATTTTAAATATTTTAGTTACCTATTTTTTTTACAGCAACTTTTTATCAAATTATTAACATCTGCCTGAAACTTCTTGAAAAGCTTCATCTCATCGTAACATACAACTATTTTATTTATGTAAACTCTTGGAATTATTTTTTTATTTTTCAATATCAAGATCGGCAAAATATGTCTATGTAATTAGATACTAACAACTCGTAAATACCCATTTGCTTTCCACTTGGATCGTAAAATTATTTCACAAAAGCTGGACTACAAAAATTTAGTCTATATAGCCCTGTTATTACAGACAGTTTGAGGGTTTAGGTCACGCTTAACGGCTTAATATTTTTGAAGGCCACATTTTTTTCTCTATTTTGTGATCAAATTATCTTACGATCTAAGTAGAAAGCAAATGAATATTTACGAGTTTTTAGTACCTAATTAAATAGACAAAGTTTGCCCCACCCCCCTCCAGATTGAAAATGCCCCAATTCCAAGAGTTTTCGTAAATAAAATAATTGTAAGTTACGATGAGATGAAGCTACTTTCAAAGTTTCAAGTGGATGTTAATAATTTGATAAAAAGAGTTCTGTACCACGGACTCTAATAGTAGGTATGTGTATATATTTAATTATGCCTAATTTTCAGTTTTGTTGATATCGAGAAAAAAAAAATTAATTTCATTACGAAAAGATGTTTAGGGTTCTTAGTTAATGAAATAAACCAAATAATTTTTTTTTTTTTTTTGCTTTTTGGCCTACATTTTAGGTGGTATCTTAGAGCAAATCGTTCAAAAGATTTTTAACAAACAATCGTGTTTATTCGAATAATCTTATGATAAAGTTTGTGTAAAATAAAATTTTGTAATTAACCCAGTTTGTAAACAATAATCGGTCATTCTTCACTAACTATTTATTTAAATTTTAAACAATAGACCTCGATACTGATTCGGTAAGAAGTGAGCTTATTCTGTCGGGAGTTAGGATTCTAATTCCGCACACCGAAGCTCACTTATCTTGCCCATTAACATTTTTGTCTCCCCCATCCAGGAATATTTTGCGGACGGATCCTTTTTTATTTTTTGTTTTACGAGCCCGATGCTATAGCGGAGATTAAGGGGGTCCTTACATGTTAATGCGATCCTTGCGACTCCTCTCATATCTCGTTTGTTTTCTCTCTACAAATTGTAATTGCCTCGTCAGTTTTCTCTTTTTTCACTGTCCTATTAAAATTGCCACGTTATATCTCTCGCAGTTTGCGAGTTTTCAGGTAAAAAATTCTTTGTATTCTTTCTTATATCCTGGACCATTTTTCACAAAATGCCATTTTTAAAATGTTACAGTACCATATTGCGAAATAGTTTTAAAAAATCACTGTTTTTTTTAAGATCCAATAAAAATTATTTAAAGTATAATTTATAATCGAAGTTTTATAATTAGGAAATTTATATCAGATGTATATTGAAGTGAATCAATAATTTATTTCTCGAAACCTAACTAGATGAACTAAAATTGAATTTTTTTTTAAATATTTAAATTTAAAACTAAATATAAAATAATTCATTAAAAAAAATGTATACACACCCTAATCTGACTAAATTAAATAAATCTATTCACTATAGACAATAATATTCTGAAGTCATAAATTCTGAACTTTCTTTTTCTCTGTCACATGGTGAGTCTTCGACTAATTTGACTAAAAAGGCAGTGACCTAGAGATCTCCTGCTCACAATGTAAATAAATATCGAGGCAAAAAAAGACAACACATTTGCTTGATGTGTTTGCAATGCAGTGGCAAATATAATTTCAAATTAAAATTAAAAAAGTTTTATAGGAAAATATTTCTGATATTGGGGTAAGGTCAGAGAGCCAACCTTTATTTTAAGGTTATTAAGATATAGATTAATTTACAGTTAACAGATGAATGACATGGGGCCTACATATTAAAAACAAAACTAAAACTATAAACCTAAGACTACGAATATTATACTCAATCCTTCCAAGTCATTCTAAATTAAAACTCAGACAGAAATTGAATACATATACTTATCAACTTGAGACCATTTGGACCTAAGCTTCACAGATATACGGGACAACCAAAAATACTCACATATGCAAACTACAGACTTTTCAATCAAAAACTTTCAGGACTATCACCAAGGCTCTCTGGTACATTAGTAACATTACTCTACATAAAGAACTACAGATACCAACAGTTAACGGCCACATAGGAACATACTACAAAAGATTTCAGAATAACGTACACGGACATACCAAATCACTGATTGAAGGCGTGGCCACAACTAATATGCCCCATAGCACCCGTAGGATATTAAAAAAAATCTGGATGAGGTATCTCTTTCACTAACAACAGATATTAAAATCAAGAGAGGTAGAAAGCCACTGGGCACTCCTCTGCCTCATGCCCATTACAGGACCTATTCCTATCATCTACATCTCGACATCACATCCGCTGGTTGTCGGAACTTCTGATAGATTTGAATGGAAAAATGAAATTAATAAAAAGTGATATATACAGTTATTTGAGGAAAAAAATTGTAATAAAACTATGTTTATTTTAATTTTATGAAAACACCATTAAAGTGTAATTTAAAACTTTTTGATATAAAATCAAACAGTTTTAAGGTGAACGTAGCTATAACAGTTCCGAACCAAAATGGCCGCGCACCCCTCGACCAATAGAAACGCAGACAGTATCGCTCACACTGTCTTCGTAGATCCGTGGCGCCGCAGGTGATGACGCGAGGAACTATTTCCATTACCCGCTCCCTATGATTGATGCCGCGCCAGCTAACTGGCTTCCAATTTCCTCTCCCCATCGCAATGTCCATCGAATTTGTTTTTCCAATTTCCATCTGGCCAGGCCCGGTGACTGGTTCGAACCTCGGCTCTCAATAAAACCTGCGTTAACTGCCTATAAAAGTAACGCGAGGTAACCCCTCTCAGACCTTATACCGCCCGGAATCGAATTCAATTTTCATCGGGAATGAGCCTTTGAGTTTTATTGAGTCGGTGAGTCATTTAAAAAGAAAATTGCGAGCCGTTAATACGCTCTTTGATTTGAAAAAATACCATTACTCCGCTATTTCAGGTGCCCCTTATTTAAATATTCGGTCCATTCGATCAAAATCATTATAAAGGCACGTTCCAAATTACTCCAGAAAAAAGTGAATTCAATCACATTACATAAACTTTGGAATTTGTTATTACATAATATTGTAGTAAATAATAACAGTATTAACGATCACAGAAATAAACACTATAAACCAGTTCATAATTAGTTTCTCGAACATACTCATTCATTTAAGGCTTAGTATGTAGCGTACCATGTATTACTAATTAGTACTGTAGATATGGTTGACCGTGATATAATAAGCGAAGGAGTTGGTTTTTCAGGCGAAACAATAAAAAATATTATTTTTTTTTTTAATTTAATATTTATTTGTGGATAAAATGGTTGGCTGTCGTGAATAATGAAGAGAAGAATAGTTGGGGTGATCAGTCAAATAAGAAAGCAAAAATGAATGATAATATTTATTTTGACATTTCCCGACGTTTCCTTCATCAGTCCTTCATCAGGGCTAAGAAAAGAAACAGATAACAAGGTATGAGAAACATTAAAGTAAAATGAAGTTGTTAGAATAATGACAATAGTAAGAACTAAGAGATGAATAATAATAACTGTTACAAAGTGTGGAATGATGAAGTAAACATGATCAAAAAACCACCCCTTAATAATAAAACCACCGGTTATTATTATTTATCTCTTAGTTCTTACTAATGCCATTATTCTAACAACTTCATTTTACTTTAATTTTTTTACCTACACTACTTAAGTTTCTCATACCTTGTTATCTGTATCTTTTCTTAGCCCTGATGAAGGCCTGAACTTCAGGTCGAAACTTCGGCAAATGTCAAAATAAATATTATCATTTATTTTTGCCTTCTTATTTGACTGATCTCCCCAACTATTCTTCTCTTCATTAATATTTATTTGTTCTCGAATTACAATAATCTGTATCTTACATAATAACTGTCAAAATTCAATGATCTTTTTTTTATAGGTAATTAGTAAACTTTTTTAACAAATGTATACTTTTTCAATCATTCGGAAAGTTATTAAGTTTCTTTTCCTTCATATATTTTTTCTCTGTAATTTCGAAAAGATGTGACTATGTGACTATTCCCATCTGAAGGCTATATTCAAAATTATTGTTCAATCGTTGGATTTGATGAAGAATTACGAATGTATACGTACTACTGAAAAAAAAAACACTTCTGAAGAATAATATAGAAAGATGAGATTTTCCTTTCTTTCTGTAATCTGAATTTTTCGCTAATTTTTTAATAAGTTCTCTTTGGTTTTAATAAGTTTGGATTTATGAGAGTCAACTTTATAAGTATATGCATATATGAGCGGGAGTTCCTTAAGAATTTAAATGTCCAAATTCACTAAACAGGCGAGAATTAACTGAAAAACAAAAGTTTTGAATACATATTGATATTATACTGTCTATTGCTAATCTATGAATAAAGCCCCCAGGTTATTCCCTCTCACTATTTACCAAGAGTGGCTCACTGCTCTGTTTGCTCATAGTTGACAAACTTGCAAAAGGAGATATTGATTGCCTTTTGTGTATTTAGCATTCAACATCTGTTCTAGTCCTGCGTCTAATATTTCTGTTGAAAAAACAAAACAACAAAAAAAGAAGCAACAACAAAAAACCAGAAAAATCAACATGAGAAGAAAATAAATCAGTGCTTCTAAAGTGGCTTTTTCGTGTTCTTGTTGAGATTTATAGGAAAGAGACAAAATATGTTTATTATACATACATATATATATATATATATATATATATATATATATATATATATATATATATATATATATATATATATATATATATATATATATATATTTAAACTTAACCATTTAATTGGGAATAAGGTCACTTATTAATTATTTAATAAACTATTGAATGTTCATTTCTTCTATGTTTATTGACGTTTCGATCCCGGTATTCTCTTTTTATTAGTCAACGATGGGATCCTCTTCAAAGCTAGAATTTTAAAATATAGAGCTTCGATCAGGCCAGGGACACCCGACAGTCTCAGCACGGTCCACTAGCACATATATTAAGCTACTGATGGTTGACTGTCGTTGGTGCTGAGACTGTCGTTGTGTCCCTGGTCTGATCGAAGCTCTATTTTTTAAAATTCTAGCTTTGAAGAGGATCCCATCGTTGACTAATAAAAAGAGAATACCGGGATCGAAACGTCAATAAACATAGAAGAAATGAACATTCAATAGTTTATTAAATAATTAATAAGTGACCTTATTCCCAATTAAATGGTTATGTTTAAATTTAATACTCTAAGGTCGATTAAGGAAAAGTTGTATATATATA
This sequence comes from Nezara viridula, assembly GCA_928085145.1. NCBI lineage: Eukaryota > Metazoa > Arthropoda > Insecta > Hemiptera > Pentatomidae > Nezara > Nezara viridula. The sequence goes on from OV725082.1 coordinate 8,368,677, forward strand.
TATATATATATATATATATATATATATATATATATATATATATGAACTCTTCGTTAATCACCTTTCTTCTGTATTCAAACTATTTACAAACTTAACCAACACAGAACATGAGGCTCTAGTACTTAACACATTAGACATCCCACATCAGATTACCACCTTCTATTACTCCATATTAAATCGTCATACAAATCAAACAAAATAAAATAAAATTTTCACCGTAAAGAAAAGCTCTTATGACTTAATAACTACTGAAGCACTCCAAGAGATGCCTAGGAAAACTACAGTATTTCTTACAACAGTTTAAAACTGTATACTAAGGACTTCAAAATTCTAATTACAATTATACTGACGATCACGTAAATACATATACAGTCGTTCATCCTACAGAACCATTAGATTCCTTCCTGTATGCTCTAAAATTTTTGAAAAATTAATATGCAAAAGACTTGTTGACATTTCGACTGACCGAAAGATAATAACTGACTATCAGTTCGGCTTTAGCACATTTCATTCGACTAATTACACCGAGTTACCGACTACATTGCTGGAGCTTTGGAACTAAGAATATATGTAACTGGTGTATTTTTAGATGTCGCTCAGGCATTTGATAGATCTTATCTTTTTTCTCTCTTCTTCAATACATTTTTCTCAGTTCAGTAGAACTCGGAAATGTCTTCAATTTCTTTTCTCAGTTTTAAAAAGTCGATGGCTAGACTGATATGTATGTCAAAAGACAACTAAAAAGGAAGTGGATAAGATACATTCTTTCGTGAATCAGAGGACTTAATCATCATCGGACAGTGTCAGTTGAACCAGGGGTCGATAGACCTTCCTAGGGCACACCCAGGCGCTATAAACTGGATAATATTAATTAGACAGTTAATTAATAGGAAAAATCTGAAGGTTGAGCGTGATCGTGGGTAAATCATTCCCTTGCAAAAACGTGGGCCAGGAAACGGTACTAACACACAAAGTACTTGAACATCATGTTCGTGGGTTATTGTGGTAATTTAAAAAAAAAAAAAAATATTAAGTAATATTGAAATAAAAATAATTCTGTGATTACATTACAAATCTAGTTCACTTTTCTTAACAGCTGATGATCAGCTGACTTGGCCAACAATCAGCTGCTTTTCTGTTAAGTTTTATTTTCAAGGAACTTATCAGAGAAGAATGCTTTATTATAGTTATATCAAAACCTAGCCAGTGCCTTGTTTTTCTCAAACTTATTAATTTATATATTCTCTGCAAACTGAACGAATAATCAATATAATTAGAGAAACATATAAGCCGTGCCTTGCTGAAATATTCAGTAAGGCCCTCCCAACAGATATTCGCTAGGTTGTGAATGTTTGAACAAAAGGAATCTCAAACTGTTGTGGAACTGATAATTTAATGAGGATTGGTCGATGGGCCGCCTTCTGGGAAGTGGCTCTCTCAGTCTTGTTAGTTTCCGTGAAACCTGATTGGTTGTTCTCTGCTCATGAGCGTCATGAGTGTCATGAGCTATATGATCTAGGGCTTTGCGAGAATTGGACAATTATATATATATATAAACGGAAATCAATTCATTTAGTGTTACGTAAGATAATCTCTTTTGGAATGCTTGAAATGCAATGAAACTTAATTTCAAAGAGAAAGGCCAGCTGCACTTCATCTTACTCTAGTTCTTTCCCATGATCAGACCATTTCATTTAGGGCTGTAGTGGCGAAGCGTGATGAAGCAGGTAAACTTTATCAATCTCGAGTCTAGCAATAGCGGTTTGAGTCCGGCCTCGGTGTGATAAAATTGATTTCGTCGTGGGTACCGGTGAAGAATTTCAACCTTCCCATTCTAGTTAGAAAATATTTCATAATACCTCTTGGATTTCTCTCTCTCTTTCTTATAAAAGAATTTTAAAAAAGGATAAAAGAAAAAAAGAATTATAATTCCAGTCGTACCTAGACGCCATTGGCCAAAATTTTCAATAACAATTATTCCAAATGAGTTTTTTGCTGAATTATAATAAGGGTTCCTTACGTATTACAAAATATGAAATGATTTGTTTTGCTTTTTATGCTTTCTTGCTTCAGAAGACCATAAAAAGGATTTTTTTTTTTTTAACGATAAAGTTATTTTAATCAGTTATTTTATATAACTATCTACTTTTTGTTCTGTATTCACAAAATATTAAAATTTACAATATATACAATTAAAATTATGTATAAATTACTGTAGTAAACTTTGCTCTTACTGATCTTCATTTGTATCATACTCTAAAAATGATGTGGCAGGTTATGATAACTAAAATTTATGATCAATAGTTGGTTGAAATCTATTTGCTAAATATCTGCAAAAAACTCTCTTTTTTTTTAAATATAACTTTTGTAAAGGGGGTCAGTAATTTGTGGAAACTATTGAGTGCAACAGGAAAGCGAACAGAAACACATAAGTTATTATTTCATATTTTTATGCTTAACTAAAACAAAATACCTACATTGACTTCAGCAAATAAGTTTCTTGAATTATTTTAGTCCAAATATTCAAAACAGTCGTTCTAATTTGATTTGTTTTATTTATTTATTTAGATATATAATATTCTGTCTCGTGGGCAATAATTATAGTGATAAATGAATTACATTCACACTATATATACAGAAAATACAAAATTAACAAAAGTAAAATAATAACTAAATAATGATAACAAAGAACTATGTACAATAAAAAAATAAAAAAACCTAAATATAAGTAAATTAAAAACATAAAAAAACAGTCATACCTATTTTTATTACTGTTTTTGATTTGTTAACGCTATTGTTTTCCTTATTTGACTCTGACTCGATGTCACATCAAAATACAATTTTTTTTCCTTAGCTTATTAGAAAGAGAATTAAATGCTGAACATTTCCCTCACTTATAGCATGCAAGTCCGATTTTTAGTTTCTGAAATATTTTTACACATATCTTTAATAAAACTCGTTGTTGTTATTATTTGTTTTTCGACACTATGTTTTCCTTTCCTCTAACACGGCATCGCATTATGAGGCAATGTTGAATAATAGCCCATTATAAAGAGGATGAAATGCTGTAAAATTTCCTCCATACAGTATGCAGGTCCGATTTTTAGTTTCTGAGATATTTAAATCCATCTCTTTAATATAACTCGTTGTAATTTGTTTTTCTACACTTTTCATCTTTTTTCTAACACAGCATAGAACTGTGGAGTTCTGCTAAAACTTCTATAAAAAAATCCAATCTTTCCAATCCAAAATTTTACGAAGAATAGTTGACGCACCATTTTATGTCGCAAACGATAGATTGCATAAAGACTTGAACATCCCAACAATTTCAGACACTGCAAAAAAAAAAACTACAACAACTTTCACCAAAGACTAACTTACAACACAAATCTTCTGACAGAAAACCTTAAAAGCACTAGAAACCCGTACAGCCCACCTCGACGATTACGTAGGCGGTGGCCAAGAGACCTGCTGAACTGAACTATTTCCTGGATTGTAATAGAAACGCTGTGAAGCTGCCAACAAATTTGCTCATTACATAGAGATTTATTATTATTATGATTTGATTTTCGACACTATATTTCCTCTTTTCACATCTCTAACACGGTACTGCATTATGAGACAGTTTCGAATAACAGCTAATTATAAAGAGGATGAAATGGTGAACATTTCCGTCGTTTGTAGTATGCAAGTTCGATTTTTAATTTCTAAAATATTTTAATCCATATGCAAAAATACTTCAATTAGTTAAATCAAGCCGACGTTACCCGAATAAGCGTTACACTTTCCAAGCCTGACGGTTCAGTTTCATTTACTTTCTACAAAAAAAAAAAAAAAAGTGCAAAACGCAACTAAAGAAGTTTTCACTTTAAAAAATACCTCTAATAAATAATACATAAATATTCTTTTCAATATAAGTTAACAAATCGTGTCTCTTTTTTTTATGCTTATTTGCTTTTTTCACGGATTTCAACCCGTATAAACCTTTGCATCAAAATCTGAATCACAAACAGTAGAAATATGAAATAACCCGAGAGAGGCATTAAGGCAATCCTTACGGTCGGGAAGAGAAGGTTAGGGGTTTGAGAAAACAACAACATTTTGGAAAAGAGCAGAAAGCGGGCAGGAGCTGGTAAATGGTGTTTACCCTGGCCGCCGCTAGAGGTCTCCTTAACATTAACATAATCCCAAAAACAAGTTCATAAATTATGGATGTGGCCCTTAAATAAATCCATCATTAGCCCCGCGCTGGAGTTCTAGGGTCTGCCTCCGGCCGTGGGCGAGGGTCTTTTGTTTTTTTCTATTTTTAATTTCTAAACAGGGATTAGGTCTCTCCCTCTTCTGTTTAGTATTCTAATTCCGATTCGGGTCTATATTCTAAATGCTCAAAGAAGATTTGTCCAATTTGTCCCGATCGTGGGGCTTATTTAAGGCTTTGATTTCATATTGGACTGAAGAAAAAAAAATCGAATAGATATAACTAGGAAAAAAAAATCTGGTACGCGCAAATAACTTTTACTTGAATTTTCTCTTTGTGAAATCTTAACAATAACCATCTGTACATGACAGGCATTGCCTTGTAATTACGACTTATAACAGGAGCTCCCTGGTACGTCAACAACAAAACTATACATAACGACTTACGACAATCATCTATAGACCGGCACATACGTACTCTCTACTCTCGTTTCCATCTCAAACTACACGGACACACAAACAGACTCATAAACGACATGTCTACGACTGACATGCCCATCAGGAGGAGACTAAAGGTTTTCAAGGCTTCAAGGCTTTGGAAAATAAATTAAATCCCTATGTTTCTGTTGTGGTGATCCGAAAACTGCTGAGCGTATCGTTACGACTTGCACTTGAAGCAATAAGGGCCAAACTACTGAGGGAAACCGGACTCATCTTCACAGAGGATGATTTCCCTCAGCTAGTAAGTAAGGATAACTACACGTACTATGAAGCATTCGTGTACGAGTGGAAGGAATCAGTGAGGGATGATCGATCACTTCAACCTCGGCTAACGAAAACCGAAGAACCAAAAGATAAAAGCTAGAAGTATCAACTACTCCTACCAAAAATCTGTATTGCAGAGAGGCAAGGAAAGATGAAAAATAAAAGGTCTCGTGTAAGCACGTGGTCCCTTCCCCGTCTACTGTGGCAGACATGTTTGTGTCCTCGATATATTCTCCTCGTCATGCTAAATATATCGTGAAAAGTTCCCACGTTTTGATGTTAAATTTGCCATTATGAGGCAGTTCCTCTTTGTAAAGCATTCGGAGGAATACTTTTAATACCTCCCTGTATAAGTTTCTAGGAACTCAGTCAAGTAATATTGAAACAAGGGAATTCCAAAAGCCCCCTGACATTTATAACTTTTGTAATTTTCTCATTATCAGAATTTCATAAAGTTTAACGTTAAATAGTGAATATTATTTTCATATTTATTATGCGTTTTAAAAGATTTTTTCCTCTCCTTTAATTGGATTAGTTCGCAAAGTGTATTTCTAAAATATTTCCTGAAACGCAATAAGATGGAAATATAGAAAAATAAAATCCGTGCACACTTAGAGTCAAGTTACAGTTTACTGTATTAAGATTATATATTCAGTCCTCGTCATACCTCAAGATGTACTGTTTATTTTAATGACTAAATATGAAATTTCTTGAAATATGAAACTATTATTTCAAATATTCTAGTAAAAATCTCATTTACGTTCATCTCTTAAATTCTGTAGCAGCTCAAAATTACTTTATTTTTCTATCTACATTTTTGCGGTTTATATTTTTTAGGAGAGCTCTATTAAGGGAAATTTATTTATTTATTTGATGTTTTGTTGCCTCTAACCTGTAGGGTCATTTGCAACGCCTTTAAATTACACTCTGTTGTAGAGTTTTATCTCTTTTAAAAACCTTTTTCTATGCAATTTCTCGTTTATTCACAAATTTTATTAAGATAGGTTTCAGTGGTACAGTATATTTTTTTTTTACTGTTTTTTCTGCATATTGATAACATATTTGCTACTTTTTCTTTAAACATTTCTTTATTAAATAATGTTTCATTTTGTTAGGACTAATTTTGTCACAAATAAAATGACTTCAGTTGTTGTGATCCAGGAGTTATTTCACACCATATATACAAATAAATTAAATGGAACTACAGCAAAATAATAATACTAAAATAAATATATATAATAAAAATAAATATGTGGAATAAAATAAATATATACACTAAAAATAAATATAGGAAGGAGTTGGTCAGAGGTGGCGGTCATAAATAGGCTGAATAATGGCAAAACTATTTTATTAAAAGCCAACGTCTCGACCCGACTTAGCAGGTCTTCTTCAGGGAGATGTGTTCAGCTAGGAGTTTAGCTTACAACATCGTTTCACTAGGAGTTTTACTTAGAAACGTTGGCTTTTAATAAATTAGTTTTGCCGCTATTTTGCCTATTTATTACCGCCAGCCCGGGTCATCTCCCTTCTTTATAATGCAACGGTCAATTATTTAATATTCAATAAAAATAAATATGTTAACTAAAAGTAAGCATATACCGTAAGATGGGGTAACTTTGGGACAGTGTGTAAAATTTATTTTGTGGTGATTCTGTGGTTGATACACTGTGTTGGATCAGTCAGCAAAAATGAGCTTTGTGTAGGCATGTACTATGCTACAACCTTGTGGTAGTTTGAGAACCATAGTTCACTACACTCGTTTTATTTATTTAGGTTCTATTAGTTAGTTAGGTTTTATTTATTTTCATTGTTTTTTTCTTCTTAATTCTTGTTTTCATAAAAATTTCCATTATGCCTCAAGATTAGTGTGCCGCAAGGTAGTAGCGCAATGCATGCCTACACAAAGCATGTTTTTGCAGACTGAATCAACACAGTGAATCAATCACGGAATCACCACAAAATAAATTTTACGATATACCACATTTTTTTTTTAAAACTTTTATTATGATATTTACAACTGTATTAGTATGAATACATCAAGTAAATGTGTACATAGGAATATTATCACATGAAACACGCTTGTTGAGAAACTACCCATTAGTAGCACTCTAATAATTTGTCTACATGAGGAGATCACGAGGCCATCTTCTTTTCAGACGACTCGGAGGGTTATCAGGAATCGAAGAGGAAGCAAGGTTAAAAACAAGAGGATTCGGATGGTTATGAAGTTTATCATGGAAGGATAGGTATCTGGATTTGGCCAAATCGGAGACATATGGAACATTGAGGTCTTTATGGATTATTTTATTTGTGACAAAGTAAGGAGCATTGAAGATTTTACGAAGATTGGATTGTAAAGATTGGATACGAGAGGAATTTGATGGTTTAGTGGGAGCCCCATAGCTCAACTCCATAAGTCCAAATAGGTCTTATTATAGTCATGTATATGAGTCGTTTGTAATTCATTGGAAGTTTAGAGCGTTTGTCCAGTAAGTGTTGGAGTAAGCGGAAACATCGAGCAGTTTCTTGTCGTTTCAGTCTTGTATGAGGATTCCAAGTGAGACGTTTGTCCAGCTGGAGTCCTAGGTATCGGATTTTTCTACAGGGATAAGTGGGGTGTTATTAAAGGATACTATAGGACAGCAATCATTGGTTTACGACGAAGGGTAAAGCAGTTTTGGCACCATTCTTCAAGGTTTGTGATGTGTGATTGAAGAGTTCGGGATGCAATTGTTGGACCATTATTAACTGACAGGATACATGTGTCATCAGCATACGTAGTGATGACAGTGTTAGGATGGGTTGGGATATCAGCTGTATAAACTGTATAGAGGATAGGTCCTAGGATACTACCTTGAGGAACACCAGCGGACTGGGAAAAAACGGATGAATAGGCGTTATTGTGATTTACTTTAAAGTATCTATCACTAATCGGTAGGAATGGATAATGAGGAAGTATGTAGGTGGTAGGAATTTTCGTAGTTTGTACAGCAGTCCCGGGTGCCAAACTCTATCAAACTCTATCAAGCTCCAATGCAGAGGATACTACGTCTACCACACGATGGCATTGCTGTATAGTGGAATGGGAAGTTCGGAAACCAAATTGGTGATCTAGGATTATGTGTTTAGAATTTAGGATAGGGTACAGGCGTTTTAAGATGAGTTTTTCTAGGAGTTTGTCCGTGATGGATAAAAGAGAGGTAGGACAGTAAGATGATGGGTATTCAGGTGTTATTTTGGGTTTGTGGATCATTTTAGCAATAGATCGTTTCCAAGGGTCAGGGAAATATGTGGAACGGAGTACAGGATTATATATGTAAGGAATAGGATGGCTTTTCGAGGAAGAAGTTTTAGGATCTGGGATGTAATTAGGTCATGTCCAGGAGCTTTACGGGATGGTAATTTTTGAATGATGTTGGATATTTCTCTGGGATGAAATGCTTTGGGTGGCAGAGACATTTGGAGAGGAATATTCTACTTCAATACAATTGATGTGAGTTGAATTAAGGATATCGGGATGTGGGTTAAAAGTTTGGAAGAGATGTTGACTAAATAGTTGGGCTTTTTCTTCGTCGGATTTGGACCAGGTTTGGGAATCAGTAAGTAGTGGGTGATTAAAGTCTTGACACTTGATTTCTTAACTTGAAATTTAAATTTTACTAATGTTAAATGTTAGTCATAGATGAGCCAATGATATTATTTCCAAAGAGAATGGCTAGGAAAGAGTTTTATGCATTAAGATTTAGTCTATCCTTACTTCAGTTGTTTATTACAAAATCCAAACAGGAATTCTTAAATCTACCTAGAAGTATAATGATCCTTTCAAGATTTTTGATATTTCGAAATGAAGTATTTATGTCACCATTAAGACTTGTTTTTCCGTTCCGTAAAACTTTACCCAATGGTTGCTAATTTCGCTTAATAAGTTACCTCCCCCCTACATTCAATTTATCCTAAGGGCGCCCCCTAGCACTTGGTCTCTGAATGAAGTACAAATTACCTCCTTTCAATTAAGCCTTTGATTAATTCGTCATTGAAATTTTTCTTTGCAATTATAAAGTCTTAATTACGGAGGAATGAGGACAGTATAATTTTTATAATTTCCTAGTCGTTAGCATTAATTTTATTTTTAAATTTTTTTCAGTTATTGTTCTTAGTACTGTGTATAACCTATTAGGAAATGGATTCACAAATATACAGAATAATTACTTTTTTACATCATTTTTTGGCTTTCCGCGATAAAGGACGTCCAATTTTGACACAGCAGTTGTAAACAGCAATAACATGCTTTAAAAAACAACCGTCAGTGATCATATCTTCGGCCCACGTTGAATTTATCCATCTGCAATGTCACACAGGATCACATTCATTACTTTAACTTGGTGCTGACGAAATGAAGTAATCATAAATTATTTTTATGATTACACTTACCGTAAATATCGTAGCCACTTCCATCCTGTTAATTATACATGACGTCTTCTGTCTTGACAGTACTGCCACTATGTCAGGCAGGGTTCGAAATCGATAATTATTTTTTTCCACAAAATCTTGTCATGATTATTATATATGATTTTAATAAAATTTGAAATTTTTTATGTTAATAAATATTAAGTGTTAATTACCACGTATGAGCAACAAGCATATACCTTATCTAATAAACTGTAAATTATCGGGTGCGTTCGATTATATGTTTTTAGTTATTTCTTTTTTGAAGGAAGAGCAGAAAATATATAATTTATATTATTTATAGTTTTATTATAATTATCTTTAATTAGGTATTTATATTTACATATTTTTATTTCTTAAAATATAGTTCTCCGCTCAATGAGAATTTCGCACAACCAAAAATTCAGTACTAGGACATATTGCTTTACTTATAAATTGTTTATTGTCTATTTGAGTGTAAATATAAATGTATACGTGTTTGTTAAGGTTATTTACTTTGAATATAATTTAATGTGCGATATTAAGTTAGATTTTTTAAATAATTATTATCATCATTAATATGTGCTGAATATTTCAAATTTTCATTAATATATTTGTATATGTTGTACGTTGCAATCCAATGAAGTTGTACAGTAATACTTCAATGATGAAGTATTTCTAATTGGTAATTCGTTGACTGTCGTGGATAATGAAGAGAAGAATAGTTGGGGTGCTCAGTCAAAAAGGAAGGCAAAAAAATAAATTATAATATTTATTTTTTACATATGCCGACGTTTCGACCTGAAGTTCAAGCCTTCATCAGGGCTAAGAAAATAACCAGATAACAAGGTATGAGAAACATAAGTAATGATAGTAAAAAATATAATAAAAAATGAGAAAATAAAAAAAAAATATTAGGAAAATAAAATAGATAGATATAAAGTAAAATGAAATTGTTAGAATAATGACTAAGAACTAAGAGATAAATAATAAAAACTGTTACATAGTGTGGAATGATGAAGTAGGCATAATCAAAAAGGGGTGAAAAAAGTGTTACATTGGGAATCTTAGAATAAAATGTAAAAACATAAAAAAGAAATATAAAGTTATATAAGAAATGAAAAGAAAATAAATAGTAAAATTAAAACATTGAGAATGGAGTAGTTAGATAGAAAATTGAGATATTGTAAAGTCTATCAAGATGTACAGACAATGTATAATATAATAAAGAGTTAAAAACAGAGAAAAGGAATGAAAGGAGGGAGGGAAGAAATTGAGAAAGCTGAAATAAGAAAGAAATAAAAGAAGTACTACCTTTCTCCTTAAGTGTCAAGGAGAGAATAAAAGTCGTTACAAGGGAGGGGGAGAGAGAAGAGATGTGTAGGTGGCGTCATCTCTAACGGTTATCAGACGAAGTTTGAACTAAAAGCGCTGGAAGCCTAAATAGGTACGAGAGATATATTATTTAGAAAAATTATGCAAAATTGAAGTATGAAGTATTTCTATTCTTTAGATTTAGATATTGAAAATAACTAGATTTTTTTTACTATCAACGTATATCTGTTATACTAGTTGTAAAAAATTAAGGCAGCTTTTTGAAACCCGTATTATTTCTAATTGTGATTATGTTTGCAGTTAGCGCGTAATCGAAGATACTGCTTAACAATACTATCATGTTTCTAACTGTCATAGTGTAGACAAGTATCAAGAACGAACCCCTACAAACGCTTTCATCACAAATTCGTCACAAAAAAACATGACAACAACCCGCATTGCTATTAGTACCCGCAGAATCCTAAAAAAAAAACTGGATGGGGGACATGTTCATGAATCGATAGCTCTATTACCATCCGATGTATTCTCTGTTTATTCGTACCTCTCAAGATCTAACATTGTTAATTATACCATTCTATTTATTTGTACATTAAATTCCTTAGACAAATAAAATAAACTATAATAATACTACTACCTCTCTTAGACAGATGTGAAACAAGAAATTAAAATCAATGTTTCATTATCCGGTGACTTTTAAAGTAACAATGGTTCAAAATCCAAGCCAATTGAAAGATAAAATATTTTTTCTGCTCATCCATTTAAATTTTTTTAAATTTTGTTTAATGGTATAAGTTTGGACGGAAGTATAAAAATTCGTTGCACTGACCAGATCCTTCGGAATTTTTGAAATTTTACCAAAATCCTTTAGTGAAATGACTACATCTAGAATATACTAACATTAATTCGTAACGGGATTCATATTTTCGGATTTCTCGAGTAAAAGCACATTTCGGGTCTTGTATTCACACCTTCTTATCATAAAACTTTTTTTTTTTTCATCCATTCATTCATCTTTACAGAACTAAACAAAAAAATTAACAAATAAATCTTTTTTTTTTTCATTATGCCTCTTAACTTTCGGGCTTCTGCCATGAGTCTTCTAGAAGCTTCGTGCTGTTATAGACGAAAGCTGTGGTCGTTTGGTTCTCTTGAAGATATCCAGGTTTACAACAACTGGACACGATTACAATCACTCCATCGTCTTCAGACACTTTCCTGAAGCATGGTTGCCAACTGTTTGCAGAAATCTCTAGGGTTTTTTTGTTTTTTGTGTGTGTAGTATAGTATATGATATGATTATTAGCTCTATAGCCAACCCCCAACCTGAGGGAGCTATGGTGTAAGACACAAGGTTCGCCCCCCTCCCTGTGAATTTTTAGGTGGAAACTTTACAGTCCCCATACGAGAATCGAACCCAGCGTAGTGATGTAAGGCTTAGACTTTAAGCAATTGAGTAGCGCTTGCGCTTATTTATTTATATATTTTTTTTTTTTATTAAATCATGTGAAAGAAATTTTTGAACTCATGCCTTTACACGTCGAGTGTTTCATTATAGGCACATTAACTCGCTCGACCACTGCTGTCCCATATAAATTATAATCAATAAAATTAAGTTAAATAAGTACAGTAAAATACCACAGATATGTCTATATACATATACTATTTATAATCAGACAAGAAAATTCCGAACTTCCACCTGTTTCTCCACCTACTGACTCCAGGAAATCACTGCCCTACTTTCGAAACGGCATTGCTTGTACTAAAGCCAGTGAAGGTTGAGCGAGAACGCTATAGCCACAACAACTATAACTGAACTTTAAGATATTCACTATATATATATATATATATATATATATATATATATATATATTTTGACTTGGGTTCCGGCTTGATTGATTTCCTCACTGCAGCCCACTGTGCGCCGGTGGATACCGAGAGATGACAGTGGCGTCGTGCGGAGGTGTAGCTCCATGCGCCTAGCTCTTGGTACAAAATAATGTCCAGAATAAAAATTAGTAATCTGTATTATTTTTTTTTATAATTAAAATTACAACAAAAAATTATTAGAAATTATCGAATATTTTTACAAATGTAAAATTACAAAACTTGCAAACATTATAAAATAGGAGAATGACTGATCCGTGGAGATAGGATAGATAATACGATAAAATCTAGCCTCAAATTCACGCGACAGCCATTTGTGAAAGATAATATAAATGATTATTATGGATATATTTTCTAAATAACATTGCTATAATTTACTATCCCACCAACTTATTCGTCCAATCATGTGGCCTCTCACTTTGGCTAGCTTGAACATTTATGGTAAAATTACCCATCAAGTAAACAATCTTGTTGATATTCTCTAAAGGCCTATGACATTCCGACCAATCAAAATATTCTATGAAGATGTGTGTACATGCGCGGGAGACAGAGATGAGCCAATACAAGCATTTTTCTCAAGTCGAATTACTATTGGGAATTCCATCACTACTTCAGTTAATCGTTGGACATGAACTGATTAATTTAATCAAGTAATTAAATTCTTTGGTTCTTGTCAAGAAAGGTCAGTATTATAATATTAAAATACTTGGTACCAGGTACTCAGACTAGCATTTACCGATTTCTGGTGGGAGTGGAGGGAGAGGGCATGTATATATCCCCTCCCTCTCAAATCACTACCCCTCTCTCTTAAACATTTCATATTTTAATATTCCCCGGTGAGACACCTTTTCATCAAATACCTGACGTCCATCTAAAACATTGTTTTATGTTAATGGCTTCATGAACCATAGATGAATCTCTTTATCATATAGTAACCAACAATATTTTTGTATGCGAACGTTCTAGGAAATAGAGTGTTTTCTATCTAATGTTGAATATGAAGATGAAAAGTACAAAATATTTTTTCTATTTAATGAAGTATTAAAAAACAAATCAACACCCATTTGCTTTCCACCTGAATCGTAAGATAATTAGATTTAAAAAAAAGTCTGAAATGTTCTTCTAGAAGAAAGGTGGCCTACTAAAATATTATAAGCCCATCCTCAATATGTCGAAATAATGAGACTAAACAGTCCAATGTTTTTGTAGGCCACCTTTTTTTTTTTTTTTTTTTTTTTTTTGTTACAATATAAGTAGAAATCAAATATGTATTTATAATTATTTAGCATCATTATATTAATTAATTTAATAAAAAAACTCCATTTTTTCTTTCTATTTTTGTAGATAACATTTATAAGATATGATGATGTCATTTAGGTATATGTTAGTAAATATTATCTTAAGTAATATCGGATGATTAGGTATAAACAAATTGTTTGTTTTAATAAAGTAGCACATGAGTTTACCTTATATATACTTTTTTTCTGTAGACAGAACATGTAGATCTTTTGCCACCTCAACCCGCACTTTCCACCTCTGCTTATCATGGGCTATTTCATTCCAGTTGTCTGCTTGCAGAGCCATTTCATCTTTCTTAATTTGATCTATCAGTTCTGCGCATGCGTTAGCCTAAGTTAAACATACGTCAGGTCATCTCTTACAAAATTCTTCATTAATAGTGGCAGTGTTCAACTTTAATGTGAAACAACAGTGTTACCTGTTATATTAACAATTAAGTTTGTTACTGAACAAAAGAATAAGGTGAGTAATCACTTATTTACAGCTCAATAGTGAACAGTGTAAATAGACCTCAGGTTAGTTACTGATAGCGGCCGGCCATAACATCGCTAATCCCACCAGTGGGCTCTGGCTCTCCGTCCCAGGAGGTTCTGTGCCGATCAGTCCTCTCTAAGCACGCGTATATATTTCCGTGTTTAAAAAAAAAAAAAAATTTTGTTATCACTTCTCATTTTACAATTTTTACTATCACTTATAATATGAAATGCGATATTATCATATGCTAATGTCGAGCAAGGGTAAAAATACTAGATCCAGGAGCCTCGATACTACAATGAGTTCTCCTATTAAAAAAAGAACAAGGCGTTCGAAAAGAAATACTCCACCAGCCACACCAGGGAGCTCTGTTGAAGAAGTGGATCCCCAACCTGGTACCTCACAACAACAAAACAATCATGAGACAACTCAGACTGGTGAAGAATCGCCGTTTTTTACTCAGAACCCATTTCAAGTGCTATCTAATACACAAAACGAAGAAATGGAAGCAGCACCCACCCCCAGGGAACCCAAACCCCCACCAATATTCCTTAGGAATATTAAAAACTTTCAGTTAATGTGTCACCAATTGAATAACCTAGTGGGCTCAGGAAAATATTTATGCCAAAGCCGCACCAATGACACTAAATTAATGCCCGACACTCCAGAAACTTACAGAAAAATTATAAAATATTTATCTGATACCAAGGCGGATTACCACACGTATCAACTGCGTCAAGAGAGGGCGCTCAGGGTCGTTATCAGAAGACTGCACCCATCTACGCCAACTGATGCTATAAAAGAAGAGCTCGTGGGTATGGGATTCCATGTTCGCCAGATAGTGAACATATTCAAGGAGGATAGAGAACAGCCTGGAATAAAAAGTAAAATACCGCTCCCACTATTCTTCGTTGACCTTGACCGAACGCCCCAGGTCGAAGACATCTACAAGGTCACACGCCTTTATTACACCAGCGTTGTTGTGGAAAAGCCTTACACCAAGCGCGATATCGTTCAATGCCATAACTGTCAGGCTTATGGCCATACGAAAAGATATTGTCATCACATTCCTAGATGTGTGAGGTGTGGTGAGCAACACAAAACAGAAGAATGTAGGAAGTCTAGAACTTCACCTGCAGTATGCGCTTTATGCCACCAAGGGCACCCTGCCAACTACAAGGGTTGTCAAACATACAAAGAATTAAAAACAAGAATGTACGCAACTCCTAGAGAAGAAGGGACATCCAGGCCACCAAGACAACCCTCTAGAACAGTGAACGGAAGAGTGACCTATGCTCAGATGTTCAAAGGAGACACTATAAACACTCAATCTCAGGCCCTGCCACAAGAACCTCAACCTCGAGAATTCACAAATCAACCTCAAGACCCACATCCCTCCATCCCTGAACCTAGGTTCAATACCCAGACATACATTCCTCCTCCTTCCAATTCCACTGACCTCACAAGCCTATTAACTTCTTTCCTCTCTGAATTTAGATCCCTTATCACCCCTCTTATTTCATTACTTACCAATGTTATATCCAACCTCATTCCACCGCCGAGAAATCCATAAATGTCCTCAACCAAATCCCTTTCCATTCTCCTATGGAATGCGAATGGTATTCGAAATCACATCAACGAACTGACAATCTTATTACATGACAAAAACATCGACATAGCACTAATAACTGAAACCCGACTAACCAACAAACGACAAATCAACGTTCCTGGCTACAATATTTATAGAACCGATCATCCTGATGGAACAGCACATGCTGGCACTGCTATAATTATCCACCGATCTCTCTCCCATCATTTATTTCCCTTACCAACCCATAATTTCCTACAATCCACTGCTGTAATAATCCAAACTTCCCTTTACCCAATAACATTAGTTGCGGCATATTCCCCGCCTAAAATACCCATTTCCGAATCCCAAATAATTTCCTTCCTGAATTCCTTAGGACACCATTTCATCCTAGGTGCAGATTTAAATGCAAAACACCAACAATGGGGAGCCAGATCCACAAATTCCCGAGGGCGAACACTGCTATCTGCACTTAATTCCCATCGCAGCAACATCCTTTCACCTAATACTCCCACATACTGGCCAACAGATCCCAACCGCAATCCCGACCTTCTAGACTTTTTCCTACACAAAGGTCTAGGATCATTACACTGTTCCATTTCAAGGCTTGATGATCTTTCCTCAGACCACAGTCCTATAGTCCTAACCGCTTCCACATCACCCATTCCTAAATCATCCTCTCCTTCATTTATCAGGGGACCAGTTAACTGGAACCTTTTCCGTCAAATATTGGATGATAATATAGACCTCAGAGTTTCCTTAAAAACACCTGAAGACCTTGACGATGCAGTGGACTCCTTTACTAAGCTGATCCAGCAAGCAGTTTGGACTGCATCCTCACCTGATCGTCCCAAAAAACACCTCAGTATAAATCCTCTACCCCAAGACCTATTGGACCTTATCCATAGCAAACGATGCTCTAGGGCCCTCTGGCAAAGAACCAGGCATCCTGATGACCGGAAATCGTATAACTATTATTCCAAACAGGTAAAAAAGAAACTGGATATCTTTAGAACCCAATCCTACAATTCCTACCTTTCCTCATTAACATCTAGTGATAACTCCCTCTGGACTGTAACTAAAAAAATCCTTAAAGTCCAATCCATTTCCCACCCCCTCCGCCGTGATGATGGTTCCTGGGCTTCGTCAGATGCGAATAGAGCTGAAGAGTTTGCTAAACATCTATCCTACACATTCACTCCCCATCCCGAACTCCATCCCACCCACACTGCTGAAGTTAAAGAATTCCTCTCTTCACCAATTCCTCTCTCTCTACCTCCAAAACCTGTTAACCCCTCTGAGGTCAAATTCCTCATAAACAAATTAAAACCCCGAAAATCCCCTGGATATGATCTCCTCACTTCACAAATCCTTAGACAACTTCCCAAAAAATCAATTATATTCCTGACCTATCTATATAATTGCATCCTTCGTACTACCAACTTTCCCTTGATGTGGAAACACTCCATAATCGTGCTGTTTCCAAAACCAGGCAAACCCGTTAATAACACATCATCCTACAGACCGATAAGTTTACTCCCTATCCTCTCAAAAATCTTTGAAAAAATCCTCCTCAAACGCATCCTACCCATACTCGAATCCCACAACATCCCTTCTCATCAATTTGGATTCCGCTCAAGACATTCCACTGTCCAACAAGGCCTTCGTGTTGTGGACCATATATCCTCTGCACTTGAAAACAAGCAATATTGCACTGGTGCCTTTCTGGACGTAGCGCAAGCTTTCGACCGGGTGTGGCACGATGGCTTGCTTTTCAAGCTCAAAACCCATTTACCCCAATCCTTATACCTAGTCCTCAAATCCTATCTCTCAAATCGTTCCTTCCAAGTCCGTTGCGGCACCGAATTCTCCACTTACTATCCAGTTGAGGCTGGTGTTCCACAAGGCAGTGTTTTGGGTCCAGTTCTCTACATCCTTTTCACTGCCGATATCCCTCCAAATCCCGATACCTTCCTAGCTACATTTGCCGATGATACTGCCATTCTATCCTCCCACTCAGATCCTCAAATAGCATCTCAAAACCTACAATCTCACCTCTCCTTGATAGAGCAGTGGTGCAACGACTGGCGCATTAAAATCAATGAAGCAAAATGTAAACATATTACTTTCACTCTGCGACGCAGATCCTGTCCCACAATCCTTTTCAATTCAATACCACTTCCCTACTCAGATACAGTCCGTTACCTTGGCTTCCTTCTAGACAAAAGACTAACTTGGAACCCACATACGAGACTTAAAAGACAAGAACTTAACCAACGATATGGCCAGCTATATAGACTACTAAGCAGGACATCTCATCTTTCGATTGAAAATAAACTTTTAATCTACAAGACAATACTGAAACCTAACTGGACCTACGGACTTGAACTGTGGGGAACTGCTAAACATTCGAATATCAAACGCATCCAATCCTTCCAGTCCAAAGTACTTAGAACAATAGCCAATGCCCCATATTATGTCACAAATAAGACCCTACACCATGACCTTAACATCCCTTTTGTCCTCGACATCATCCCATCCAGATTCTCAAACTTTCACCAGAACCTTATCCATCATCCAAATCCTCTAGCTCAATCCCTATCCAGCTCCCACCATCCCTACAATCCCCCTCGAAGGTTAAAACGGCAGTGGCCGCGAGATCTATTGTAAATATGCTTCTGGAGTCCTGGCAATGGCCAGCTTCTCCACTCAAGTCCTGAGCATCTGTGGCTCTAGTGCCCTCCTTCAGCCTCCACTGGCTTTTAATACTAGTGATGCGGCTGGAAAAGTGGCACTGGGATCTCTGGAGTCCTGCTTTGCTTTCCACATGTGGGGAGAAAAGGCTGGCTCGGAGATTCCTGGGCGAATGTATATAGGTATGAATGTGTTTAGAAGTTTTTATTTTATTTTGTTTATTTATTTTTTTTATTTTATTTTATTTTTTTTCTATTGATTTACATTTTTTTTATAGGTATTATATATTTACTTTTATATTTATAGTTACTTCTGTATTACTTGTATATACTGTATGAATGAGAACTTTTAGCCTTAATACTTATAGCCCTCCAACAGTGGCTGATTGTATTATTATTCAATAAAAAATAAAAAAAAAAAAAAATTTGATCTATCAATCTGGTTTTTATATTGGGTCGCTTGCCTACTAATAAAACATTCACTGTTTTGCTTTGATCTGTAAACCCATTCATCTTAACTTCTTTGACTTCATATCATATAAGCTTACCGTATGTATTTTTTTTTTTTTTTGTTTTGACCTAGTTTATGCTATAAGGTTGTTGCCACACTTCCCTTGTGACGTCATGACGCCTTCAGTAATCAGTGATGCAGCCAGCTTTACTTGTCCCTACCTTTTTGGAAATCGATCGTAAAGGCTCGATACAAAATATCGATTGCGTTGTTTTAAAAAAACAAATGAGATAAAAAAACAAACAGGTTACGGCAGTGTTGCCGTTTGTACGAGGATCCTCGTATTTGTACGAGGTTATGACGTAATGTACGAGGTACGAGGATAGACCAGCCTCGTACGTCGTACATAAGTTTTGCTGACGTATGCAATGCAAGGTTATATTTTTATGAATGAAGTTTAGAATTGTTTTACGGTTATTTTGACTGTATTATTATTTATATTGATTTGAAATACTGAACTTCTGTAGCTTTATAGACAAATAAATTGCAATTATATCTTTAATTAGAGTATGATTATTATTTCCTTCATAAAACCATGATTGTATATATATATGTGTGTTTTTTTTTAATTTTCTAGAAAATAAAATTTAAAAAAATATATTTTAGATTTTATTCAGTATAAAATAAAACATAAAAAAACATATCCATTATTTCCTTCATAAAAGTTTTTTTATAAATATGTATTTTTTAAAATGTGTTGTAAAAGAAAATTAAACAGAAATTTTTACCGTAATTTTTATCGAGCATAAAATAAAATACAAGAAAGTATATGCATTATTTCCTTTGTAATTATTATTTCCTTCATAAAACTGCAATTGTAAATATATTCTAGATAAATTAATTTTTTTTAAAAATTATTACCGTAATTTAAAAAATTATTTTCGATTTTTAATCTAGTAAAGTAAATAATTTAAAAAATAACTAGTATTCATAATGAAGCCATCTTAAATAATGAAAAAAAAAAGTATTATTTCAGTGGTCCACATTTAGTTTGTGCGAGATATAATTGTAAGCTAAATACTGAAACAATCACAATCTATTATTTTTTATATTATAATGGATATCTCTAAAATCATCAATGCCCCAATAATTAATTTTTATTGGCCTTCCAGAACAACTAACATCCTTTCATTAAAGTTGTTGGTTTGTTTTTAGAAAAAAGAAAATAATTAGTCCTTCCCCCAAATTAATTCTTGGATCTACTAATGAATACTTATGAATTGAGTACTTTAAGAAGTTTATTTAGCTATTTTAATTTTTATTTAACGTTTTCAGTAGTTTATAAAAATATATAAACGTTTTTATATATTTTATTAAGCTAATGTTACTTCTTGATCCATTAACTTAAAAAAAAAGTAATGTAAAAAGGCTTTAAAATATATGTTATATTACTATATTACTATATTAAATATATATTAATATATATTACTATAAAAAAAAACAATAACACTGGGCTTATAATCGTACAATTTATGAATGAACAAACGTACGAGGATGTACGAGGCTTGAGTACGAGGTTTTGACACAGAGCGCGTGGTAACACTGGTTTACGGTGATAAATAGAATTGCAGTTGAGTCGCTAACGCAGCATAACAATTGTCTATGTCCCCGCTGTATTGTTGTTGTTGTATGTATCTGTGCTGGAGTTGCAACTCTTTTTTTTTTTGTTAATTGGCAAGCATAATTTGATTTTTGTATTTTCTCTTTATAAAACTTTACTTCCCCCCCCTTTATTTTGTTATTAATTTTTCTGCAGCTGCATTTATCATTTTGTATAACGTTATTTTTCTTTTGTATTTTTGTCTAAATTTTATTACTCATAACTTTTGTATTTTTGTCTAAAAAAATTAAATTGTATACATCAATTGTTAATGGTGTATTTATTGAGTGAACCTGCCAGAATTTCTCAAAGCTGCATAAAGGAAAACAGGAAAGCAGTAACCCAAGATAGGCATAAGTGGAAAACGTTGGTTTAAACGAAAGTTCTACTAAGTCCGTAAAGACAAAAATGACATAGTGTATAGATGTCGGTCAAGTCCATTTTTCTGATGACTATCGTTGCCTCTATTTTGTATTGTTTTAAATATTAAATAAAACCAATGGGTCCTATTCTGATATGCACGGTGAATAATAGCTCGATGCACATTATGATATCATTGCCCCCGTTAAATATTATATTAAAAAGCACGCAAGGTTCATGTATGCGTTTGCTGCCTTCGATATATATGTTTGAACTTCTCTATATCGCCGCTGTTTATACTTTGTTGTTAGTATAACCTCAATAAATAGTTTGCCTGTTTTCATCGTTGCATATTCAAAATTGATTTTCAATTAACTATATAATTTAGTAGTACTTTGGACGTAGACGAATGTTTTTTAATATTTGAGAGTTAATGTTTTTCTGATTATAGAAAAGATAAAATTCACAACATTATACTTTTTATCTTTTGAATATGAATTTTACATCTTAAGTAAATATCATTTACTCTTCTGTTGACATTTATTACGATCGTTGCTGAACTGTGGTTACATATAACGCGACATGGCAATTTCAACTCATTATATTATATCACTTAAAAGAGTTCAAAACACAAAGATAATAAGTGAAATTGACATTATAATACATAGGCATTTATTTTATTTACTGTACATAGAGTGTGAATGTGATCTGTGAACACTATTATAAATGTCCTTCAGACAGATTGTAATATTTTTCAAAAAAAAAAATATATATATAGGTACTAGGTTGTTACAGAAATTCTTGTAGATAAACACAATTCTTAACTCCTACTCTCATACCTTTTTTTTGTCTATAAAAATGTATTTGCGCCTGTCAACTTATTATTGACTATCAGCAAATGCGATGGCAATACATGAAATAATGACATGATAGCCATGGAGAAGGAAAGTACTCATCAGTACCTCTTCCCTAACTTGTTCCAATTACTTAGGTTGTCTAAGGAAGGAGATCCCTCATCCAACGCCTTTTTAGTCTCCTCCTCATGTTCTGAGGTATATCAGTTGTGGCCATGTCTCTTATTAGTCTGTTACTATGTCCATTTAAATTTGTGTAAAATCTTTGATAAAGGGTCATTATATGTTGGTCAACTGTTGGAAAGTGTGTAGAGTTTTGTTAGTCACGTGGCAAGGTGCTTTTGTTATGAATCGCAATAATTTTGATTGGAACGTTTGAAGTTTTTGTAGGTGGGTCTTTTTAGCGATGCCGTATATTTGTGATGAATACGTCCATATGGGCTTAAGTAAGTATGTATATGTATTCAGTTTCTGTTTTAATTTTTGTTTTGAAGATTTAGAAAAAAAAGAGTGAAGTAGTTTGAGTCGTTTGTTGAGTGTCTTACGTTTCATTTTAACATGTGGGCCCCATGTAATCCTTCTAGGACTTTCATATTTGGTTCTATGAAAATATTTGTTATCCTACTATATAAGTCAATGCTTACTTTTACTAATCCTTCAATTCCTTGTGACTTCAGTTGAATTTATGAGGTCATTTACATTTTTGAAACACTCATACAATATTAGAAGAAAAAATCATGATTCGTGGTATTTTCGGAGATTACAGGAAAAATATCAATAGCTCATTTTGAAAAAGTCTGATCTTTAATAATTACGAGGACTTAAAAATTTGATGTGAAGAGTCCTTTGCCTCATAACCGAATACTGGCAGAAAGATGTGTGGAAGTATTTGAAAATAATTGATTTTACTTTGTAGAGTGGAATTAAATAATGTTTGACATATGTAACATGAAATAAAGTTTTACATATGCACACAGACTATTGTAGCAAACTAGTAATAGATGTCACTTAAAATACAAACTTCTGGTAATTTCAGTTTAATATTTATAGTAAAGTAGTCATCCACTACATTGCTATAACTTCGTTCCTTTGACAGTAAACGCGAGAATTTCTGTATCCCAAAAACAGCTCTAACGATTTTAATGAAACTTTCCTATAATGTTCTAATAATTATCCTTTTAATATTCGTATATAGAATAAATTCCCGAGAAAATTTAGGAAAAAAAGTTATAAAGAAAAGAAAAATGTTTTGGGGCCTAACTCGCTAAGTATATATTATATGGTGATATTTATGATAAAACTTTTGAAAAGTAATTAAATTACCAACAAAACAAAATAAAAAAATCGGAATCGAATTAGTATTAGCGATCCTACAACTTATTCAATTCGAAAGTAAGAAAATCTCTTGCCTGCATCACACAAGCTTCACTATTTCCTCTACTTTTAACAGAAATTATTGTTGGACAAAATTAGGCCCTGGCTGAAATTTGTTGATCAACAATATTAGAGGGTATTCAAATTTTTACACTCATCTACCTTATGCCGGTTTACATTGATTAAGTCCATCAAATAAATCGTACTTAAATATTTTCTTTCATCGATTTAGGGAAAATAAATCTAATTCAATTCTTTTTTGTTTCTTTATAGAGATATGTAAAGATATAAAAACTTTTCTGAAATAGGTGGGAGAGTTGTGTGAGTGGATACGCGAGATTTTTACTAAGTAACGATAAATAAATCTGATATTTTTCTACTTTATTTTATTTTTCTGAATATAAAAAAAACGCTCATTCGTTGTTATAAATCATTAAAATGTCTGTTAGTTTTTTTTAATGTTTGAAGTCTCAAAAAATAAATGCGGTATAATATATTAATATATTAGATAAGTAATACATTTCAAACCGAGATTTTTTTTTATATGTAATAAATTGATTCTCCTCTCTCTCTCTCTCTCTCTTTCTCTCTCTTCCCCTCATACACACACTCACTCTTCCTCTCTCTGTATATATACTTCTTCTGCTCTTTGATACGAAAATACTGAACAAAAAAAAATGAAGGAAAATAAGCCGGAGCTTGAGTCGATCCGAAGCTAATGATTTATACGAAGGCTCTCGAGGATTTGGGTCGAGAAATGAGCTATATCTCGAAAGTCGAACATATTTTTCTTCCACGTCCTCTCTGTTGTCTTTCCTCTTCGCGGATCCTGATTTATCGATGTATCGATATTTATTGAGGACGATAATCGATTCATGTTTTACTGAATTATTCAGCAATCGTGTTTGAGGTTTTTTTCTTCTTTCTATTGCTTATAGTAT
Source organism: Nezara viridula (assembly GCA_928085145.1). Classification (NCBI taxonomy): domain Eukaryota; kingdom Metazoa; phylum Arthropoda; class Insecta; order Hemiptera; family Pentatomidae; genus Nezara; species Nezara viridula. The sequence continues at coordinate 8,392,977 of OV725082.1, forward strand.
TAAAATAATCCTAGTCTTTGGAATATAAATGTGTATATTTCAATTATATCTGTGATGAGCGTGTCCATATAAGTTTAAGTAAGTATATATATATTCAGTTTCAGTTTTCAAGTTTTCTAAAAAGTGGGTAAAGTAGTGTAAGCTGTTTTTTAAGGGTCTTTCGTTTTATTTTTACATGCAGGCCCCATGCCATTCTTCTGTCCAAGTCATACATAGTACCTTCTCCGTTTCAGAAATTTGGATGTGATCAATACCAACAGACGGGCGGGTTTTTTTATTGAAAAATATATGTTACATGTTTGGATCTACCTTGTTTTAGTCGAATTTTTCATAGCTTTTACCAGTCTTGTAATTTAAGTTAGTGGTGCTGTTAGTGTATATATATATATATATATATATATATATATATATATATATATATATATATATATATAATATATATATATATATATATATATATATATATAACAATTTTTTGTCCGTCCGCCGTCCGCGCATTTTCTCCGAAACTACTAAACCGATTTCTTCAAATTTGGATTTAAAATTAGAGGTCAGCCGAGGATGATCCTCCTTCATCGACATTTCTATTCGCCTTTTCCTTCCAAGATAGCTATCGAAAAACCTGCGTTGCTATACACTGTAGCGCCTAAACGAATGTACTGATTTCAATGAAACTTCGTTAAAGTCTTCTTCTTCTAAATTTATCTATACAACAAACTTCAACGAAAAGAGCTGCAAAAAAAGTTAGAGGGGTATTAAAATTAACATTATGGTAAAATGGTTATTTAAAAGTTTACGGAATTTCCTAAAAAAAAAAAAAATCGGTGAAATCAGACGATTATGAGCAAAGATATAGTCTCTAGTTGTTGTTATATGTTATACTTTAAAGGTTATATCCTTTGTTTTGTTTTTTATTTTTGAATTTGTCACTGAAGTAATGCTTATTTTTTAACATGATTAAAAAAAATTTTAGTCCAATAATTGGAATCACCTTTTATTTATTTTTCTTTGTCACTAGGAATGTAATGTTACTTTAAATGTATAATTGTATGGAAATAATAAACCATTGTGAAATAATTAGCAGTTTTTTTTTTTTGTTTTAACTTGTACTTTTTATTCACTCCTGTTATAATGGTAATGACAACCGGTTAGATGTTCATTACAAAATATAATGGCATGCGAGGCACGAGGGGGGGGGGAGCTTTACCCAGCGCCACCTCCTCGTGTGAAATCTACATTAATTTTTGGCGAGTGGGTCTCTCATCCAGCTCCTCTTCAAGGTACGTTACCTGAGATGTCTGTTGTGGCCATGTCATTTATAAGTGTGTTGGACTGTCCTTATCTGTCATTAATAATTTGTCATAGAATCGTTTGTAATGGGTTTGTTAACATACCGAAGTCAGTATGTAAGGATTTGTTGTTAACGTACCAGGTTGCTTTTGTAATTATTGTTTGACAATACTAATCTATGATTTTAATTACAAAAAGTTTTTGATCAGCAATATTAGGGGGTATTCAAATTTTTACACTTATCTACCTTAAGCCGGTTTACATTGTTTTAGTTTATCAAATAAATCATACTCAAATCTTTTTTTTTTATCAATTTCCAGGAAAATAAATATAATTTAATTCTTTTTTTTGTTTCTTCATGAACATATGTAAAGATATAAAAACTTTTCTGAAATTGGTAGGAGAGTCGTGTGAGTGGACACACCATGGAATGTTGCTATGCTTACATTTCTTAAGCACTTTAAAAAAATCTTTAAAAGATTGAAAAATCTTTTTATACAAATGTTAATTAAAAATAAATTATAACACATACATATTATTATTCGTTCAGAAAAAAAAATCATAAATGGCTAAGATAAGAGAGAGAAAGAGAAGAAACGAAAATTCAAGGTGCAACTTTTTATGGGTATATAAGCAATTTTAAAAATAATAATTTATTATTAAATTATACTAAATCTACAGTTAGGAGAGGTGAATAAGACTATACGAGCTGGAGAATTGGTGTAGGTAATTCCGAAGATTGTTCTATTAGAGAGAGAGAGAGAAAGAGGAATATAGGCCGCTGGAAGCTGAGGCTAAGAATAAGTAATAACAGGTTCTGGAGCCTCCAGTGCGACCTAGTTCCAGCCCATTTCTCTCCAGTCTAGGTCTATCTAATTGCTTCTGGGAATTATTAATATTATTTCTAGCATTGAGAAGAATCAAATAAAATAGAAGTAATACCAACTGTAGTAAATTATCTAATACGAAAAATTCGCACTGCATATTGTTATCAAATGCCAGATTAATAAAAAATAAAATAATGCAACCTATCAAAATATAAAGAAATCAAATGTTACTTTATCAATAAATATAATCGACAAAGAAAACAAAAATTAATTTAAATCTTCATTTTTGTTTGGAATAAACATGTTTACAAATTTCAGTAAGTATGTATATTTGCTAAAAATTGTCCGATTTCAATGATATTTTTTTCCTTTTGTAGTGAAATTTTACCGTATAATATATACCTAGGGAGTTAGGCCCCATAACATTTTTCTTTTCTTTATAACTTTTTTTCCTCAATTTTTTCGGGAATTCAGTCTATGTACGAAAATTGAAAGGACAATGATTAGAACATTATAGATGAGTTTCGTCAAAATCGTTAAAGCTGTTTTCGCGCTACTGTCTATAGAAAAACATGTTTTTCATTTATGGCGCCCAAGCTATTGCGCATGGAGCACTGAATTTCTGTCACAGGCATCAGTAGTCAAAACCCTACACAATAAAAAAAGAAGCAACAAATTCGGTTCAGTAGTTCCCGAGAAAATCTTGGCACAGACAGATAGACAGACCAATGGCTAAAAATGTGTTTTTCGGACTCAGGGGGCTCTGAAACTTACAGATCCGTCAAAAACCGCATATCGGAAATTCGACCCGATTGTAATACTTTCCCTAACTAGTATAGGTAGGAAAGTAAAAAAAGACGGTTTAGGAAATAAACAATTATTTTCACTCCAATTTTTGAACTTGTTCTAGAGATATTTCGAAAAACCTACATTTTTTTTTTTTAATTTTATTCCAATATATATTTTTTTTAAATACGAGTGAGTTGCATAATTAAATAAAGAATACGTTATTTTAAAATAATACATTCATTTACAATGTTAATTTGAGATGTTTAATGTCAAATTTAATTAGAGATAACAAAGCGACACTGGTATCGCATGATTAAATCGAGATTTAATATATTTTTGCTTTTTAGAGGATTTTTTGTTTTCATTTGATAGCCCTTTAAGCAAACAAATGAAAATAAAAAAAGAAGATTGTATTATTTTTTATTTTTTTTTATGAAAGCAGGAAAGTCCTATTGGTAGGCGAATGAATTTTAATATCCATAGTAAAAAAAAACCTTCATAACTGACAAATTAAAAAAAAAAAGTTATGAGATCTCTGTTATTTTATTGCTGGTCGCTCTTATTGAGATATATCTCATATTTATTTATGTTTTATTTATCGTCTTTTCATATGAATATATGTATATTATATTTTGTGTAAATAAGATGGCAATTAAAGAGTTTGTGTTGTAATATATATTAAAATTATTGATTTTACGGAACCAGAAAATTCTTCCTTATATGTATAATTATTTTTTTTAGTAAATAGATTCATTTCATTTTCAATGTGTAGATTTATCAGTGCTTAGCTAAAAAAAAAAAAAAAAATATTAGTTTATATTTTAATCTTATAAATGCATTATAACTGATAGTACGTTCTAGGTATAATTAAAAAAAAAAAAAAAAAAAAAAAAATATATATATATATATATATATATATATATATATATATATATATATATATATATTAAGTTTATTTCATTTATTTAGAAATTTAATAATCTGTCACGTGGATAATACTTATAGTGAGATATAAACACATTCACACCATATATACAGAAATAATAAAATTAACAAAAGTAAAATAATAATCAAACAACTATGAACAATAAAAAATAAAATAACCTAAAGGTAAGTAAATTAAAAACATAAAAATGTGTTTGGTATTTACATTATTTTTCTGTTGGAATGATATTTTTCGTATTCGAAAGTTTAAAAAAAATAATTTTCAGGAATTTTAGAAATATATATATATACATTCTTTTTTTTTTTGTCCTGTTGGCGCTATAGACCATGAAGATCTTTGACCGAGTGTGGTCTCCTAGACCACATTCCGATTCCCGATTTAAAGTACGGGGTAGGGTCATCAATACTACGCCAGGTCGGTGTGAGTTGCCTCCAGTTGTTTGACGGGCCTCACATACCCGGGGGGGGGAGAGAGAAATCTTGGGCAGCGTGGCTTTCTTTGGTGTACGGTCACCCATCCCAGTGCTAGCCACGCTCGGCGTTCCTTAACTTTGATTGCGAGCGCATATAGCAAAATACTTTATAATTTAAGATAGGCTTGAAGACTCCACACAACAATGCACGCAGACCAAGCATGAGGTATAGATTTTAAAAAATTAAAATACTACAATTTATTTTAGTCTACGGTAAATTAATTTTCTTTTTAAAGTTACAAATAAGAATAGTCTTGTATAATATTTAGATTTAGCGAATATGTTCTTATCTCAATATTACTACTACCTTTAATTAAATTGCATGGAATACTATTTGTTAAAAGAAGTCATTATTTATCAGCTATTTAATTATTTTATATTACTGCCAACTAGATTCTTCTTATTCACCAACAATTTCAATAATTTATTTTAGATAATTTAAAGCCAAGAAATGAAGAGTTTTCTGATCGATAATTCTAAAAGCATTGTAAGGAAATACGTTACAAACATAAATGGCTTCAGCGAAACTTTGACAGTTTATTTTACAAGGGGTGATACTTGGAAGTGGCACTTAAAAAGTAATAAGTGCATTTAAATCTTTTTTAATGCTGTTCGAGTCTTAAATTGTACTTGTTGGAAATTCAGGAATAATGAGCCTTCGAAGTCCCTTCCCTACCTATCCAGCACGTGGAATGAATTTATATATTTCGTACTGTCTACGCTTGGTTTCGTCATTTTCCTGCCGACATCATCGATTATATTGTAACTGAGGTGATGATATCCTTAGAAATATCAATATGTTACAATATTTTCTAATCATAACATAATAATTAATATTTTGAGGGGGGGGGGAAATCATATAATATATTAACCCAGAAAAATTTCATAAATTGGAAATCTTGGTCACATTTACGTTATTGGCAGATATATTAATATCAGTAATAAAGCGTCCGGTACATAAACTTAAAATTAATATTAAACTCTACATTATCTATACCGAGTTTAGTCGATTCCAAACGTTACTGGCATGACATCTACTGTCGTTAGTTAGATTTCGTGTTGGCGTCTGTGGCTGTAGTGCCCTCCTAAAGTCTCCACTGGCTTCTAATACTAGTGATGCGGCTGGAAAAGTGGCACTGGGATCTTCCGGAGTCTTGCTTTGCCTTCTGCGTGTGGGGGGAAAAGCCTGGCTCGGAGATTCTTGGGCGAATGTATATATTGTATATAGTTATGATTGTGTTTAGAAGTTTTTATTTTATTTTATTTGTTTATTTTTATTTTTTATTTTTATTTACCTTCTTCATCATTATTATTTATTTACTTCTTATATTTACATTTATTTCTTTATTATTTGTATATATTGTATGAATGAGAACTTTTAGCCCTCCAGCAGTGGCTGATTGTATTATTATTCAATAAATAGATTTTTTAAAAAAAATTCGTGTTATTTCCAATAAATTTTCATTAATTTTAACTCTGAGTTTGGTTTCGATTTCATGTTCAAATACCAAAGTTGTGTGAACTTCAAGCACATTTTTATATTTCGGTTTAATTAGTTTTGTTCTGACTAAAGAAAAGTATTGGTCCCGTTATCTCTGAATAAACAATAATTTGAATTTTTCCTATAGATGTTTTGTTCCTTCCAATTCACAAGTGAAAACATTAAGTATATATTACTACTGTTAGTGTGAAAGGTCGTATGTGGAAATTTTCGACTTTTATTCGATTTGTGTTAAAGGTATTTTTGTAGCCTGGTTAAGGTTAAAGATATTTTGTAGCCTGCAACTGATATAAGCAGTCTGCTACGAAGGAAAAACACAGAGGGCAATAAAATATGAAAATCGTTATTATTTTTTATGCTCTGTATTTTTTACGCTTAAAACACTGAATCTTTTGCACTAACATTAGTGATATCCATGTTCAGTAGGCACTGGAATTTTTATTATTAATCTCGAATCATCACGTATACAATCTGTAAATACGGAACTCTTTCGCATTTTAGTATTCGCTGATATAGAATGATTTAGCAACATATATAAAATAACTTAATAATTCCATAAATTCTTCTCTCCTCGCTTTCGATGCTTTGAAACTATGGATATTTTTGAGACGGAGTTGATGGGGAGGATGCGGTCAAATAAATACTAAATTATAGAAATATTATTATTTAATTTTTATACCGACGTTTCGATTCACCTTGCAGGTCTTCATCAGGGCTACAAAAGATACAAAATATAAAAGGTACATGGTGAAAATAAAATAAATTAATATATTGCATCTACTTACATTAATTTAGTTTATTTTCACCATGCACCTTTTATATTTTGTATCTTTTGTAGCCCTGATGAATACCTGCAAAGTGGGTCGAAACGTCGGCATAATAATTAAATAACACTATTCCTATAATTTAGTATTTATTTGACCGAATCCCCCGATCAACTCCTTCTCATATTATATCACGGTCAACCATCTCTACATCATAATTAGTTTTTATGCTCTCCTATAAAACTCTCAATTTTTACATAGGACCTTTTGCACTAACAGTTGCAATATGCATGTTCAGTATGCTCTGGAATTTTTATTTTTAATCTCGAATCATGAAGTATACAATCTACAAAAACGGAACTGTTTCGCATTTTAGTATTCGCTGATTAATGAAACTCGTGGATATCAGATCCACGATCTCATACAATGTAATATAGATAATTTGTGAAATATATAAGATAATAAATTCCACAAAATATTTCCGCCTCGTTTTCAATGTTTTGAAACTAAAGATATTTTTGTCTTCTCGAACCAAGTATACTGTACTTCGTGAAGGTCTCAAAGTTCGGAGACCCCTCGTGTAAAATATCAGCGACGAAAATTGATTCCAAAAATGTAGTATCCATCGGAAGCGGTTACTGTTAGCACAAGCCCCTCCCTGATTAATCTTGTTAAAGATAATTGGACCGGGGGAGGGAGGGCGCAGTGGCTGATGCTATGGCTGTTATGGGAAGGGCTCAGCTGTGAAAAGTTAGAGCGCTTAACTTGAACTTAAACAGAGAACTTTAGCAGGGTAATTAGAACCGAGTGAAGACAAATACACTTTTAGGTTTCTCGACGGTTGAGCATCTGTATTTGTATTGCTTTTGCCCAACTTCACCAAGAGTGATCTTGCTGACTACATCTGTGCTCCGATTATGAATTAATTTATAAATAAATATATATATATATATATATATATATATATATATATATATATATATATATATATATATATATATATATATATATATATACGATGAGAACACACCCAAAACAACTTTAATATAGTTTGATACCAGGAAACCAATATTAATACCCATTCTGTAATAAACAAATACATACCTATATACACTATTTACAACCACGCCGGGGAACTCCGAGGCAGGCTTGTTTCTCTAACTATGGAGGGAACAGCAGGACTCCAGGAGATCCCTGCGCTAATTTGTTAACCGTGTCACTGGTACAAAAGCCAGTAAGGCCTCACTAAATAAATTTAAAATTTTTTTTTTAGAATTTGTTTCTGAAGATATAAACTGTAAAAGATCAAGGATATTTATAATAGTTTCAGTGTGCACATTCACACTCTATGTAAAATAAATAAAAATAAATTAAACAGCAAAATAATATTACTAAAACTAATTGTCGGTGGTACAGACCCCTTTTTATCAATTTATTAACATCCAGCTGAAACTTCGTAAATAGTTTTATCTCATCGTAACCTACAAATATTTTATTTAAGAAAAATTTCTGAATTGGTGAGTTTTCAACCTTGAGGTTGGCAAACTTCTTCTATTTAATTAGGTACTAAAAACTCGTAAATACCAATTTGATTTCCAATTTTAATCGTAAGATAAGTTGAGCACAAAGTCGAGAGATAAGGTGGCCTTCAAAACCATTGAGCCGCTTGGCGTGACCTAGACCTCCAAATTTTCAAAATAACGACGTTACAGAGGACAAACGGGTTTGGGGGTGTAGGTCACGCCAAGCAGCTCAATATATTTGAAGGCCACCATTTTCCTTGACTTAGTGCTCAAGACATCTTATGATTCAAGTGGAAAGCAAATGGGTATTTACGAGTTTTTAGGGTCTAATTAAATAGAGAAAATTTGGCGACCTCAAGATTGAAAACGCCCCTATTCCGAGAATTTTGTAAATAAAATATTTTTAGGTTAAGATGGGATGAAGTTATCTACGATGTTTCAGCCGGATGTTAATAATTCGATAAAAAAGGGTTTGTACCACGGAATATAAATGTATATAAACAAAAAAAAATCTAAATTATTCAAAATAACGACTTAAATATAAATTTACTGTTACATAATATTTACAAAATTCATTCATTCAGTGAAACTCCGAGCCGAGCCCATTGGAAGAAAAGGCAGGACTCTAGGAGATCTCAGCGCCATTGCCAGAACTCCAATTCTAAATAAATACATAAGTAAATAAATAAATACATGGCAAATTTGTGTGTCATATAAACGTTTTTCGTTTGTTTTTTTAATTCGTTTTAGCCTAAAACAGATTATTAAATATATAACAGAAAAATGAAAACAAAGAATTGTTGGACTTTGCTGTTGTTTAGTAGTTTGAAATATAAATATATATATATATATATATATATATATATATATATATATATATATATATATATATATATATATATATATATATATATATATATATATATTTGATCAAAGCTTATGATTATTAACCTAAGTAAGACTAGGTTCCTTCTAGAAGAATATCTGAATTTATCAATATTACCGCATTTTTTTTGTTTTGCAGTTTCCTCATTAGGATTTACTGATGTTTTGTTGTTTGAAAAATGGAGAATTTATAAAAAAAAAATTCAAAATAATAAAAGTGAAATATTCAATTTCTAATACTTAAAGTAGCTTGCTGAGGAAACAGAAAAATGATATTTCTAGAAATAATGTGTTTTTAAAAAATCAGTCTTATTTAGGTTAAATCAATGGTACGATATAAATAAATGGAAGGTGAAAATACCCATCGAGGAGGTAATACCATTTTAAATCGAAAATACCATTTTAAATCGAGGAGGTAGGCCTCAAACGATTACCTTGAAATTGCTAATTGAAATAGTATCAAGATAAGAAATTGTTTTTTTTTTTATCAGATGCAAATTGTTTTTATCGCTCGCTCACCGAATCCAGCCAATTTTTTCCACCCTCTTTGTAATACACCCAATTAAGGATAACATTTTCACCAGCAGTGGGAAGCATTAATCTCTCTCCAGATAAGACATAATTCGAACCTTTATTTTTTTCTGGTGACTAACATCAATCGATTTAAGATTTGGAACTTTGATATTTTGTGTTTGTATTTTTGATTACTATATACTGAATTCTGAGATTATTCGTTTAATTAAATCTAAGAGTTTCCATTTTTTTTTTAATGAATTTATCTATTCTGTAATAATGGCTAAATTTAAAATATTTATTCTATTATTTTTAAGTGAAAACTTCGCCGCGTTTTGCACTTTTGTAGAGAGTGAATTAGACTGATCCGTCAGATTTCGTTCTGCATTAACGCTCGGGTAAAGTTAGCAAGAGTCTACTAATTAAAATATTTTTTACATGGATTAAAATATATCAGAAGTTACAAATCGGGTCTGCATACTGTAAGCAAGGAGGTAGTTAAGCATTTCATTCTTTTCAATAGGCTAAAATTCAAAATTGTATGTCGACGCAACGTTGTCTTAAGGAGGTGGAAATGAAAAAAACAAAACAAATAATATTGTCGAAAAACAAATAATATAGAGTTTTTTTTTTGTGAGCCCAAAACTATTGTTGTTCCTAATATACTATAAAGTCGGTTTTATAAATAAATATTTATTTCTGACAATTTGTTTTGATTAAAAATCTTTTTAAAATTTTGTGGTTCTGTTGTTCATCTAAACGGTGAGAGGTATTACTCAGTGGTACAAGCCCCTTTTTGTCAACGTATTAACATCTGCCTATATTAGTTATATATATATATATATATATATATATACATATATATCGGTTATATATAAAAAAAAAACGTGACCACCTTAAGAAAAACACAAAATTGGTCTTAACTCCTTCTTCGTTCACAATCGGCCCTACATCTAACGATTTTTTTTTTTTTTTTTTAATTTTGTCTAGAATCATTCCCAAGAGTTTGACCATTTAGAACTGAGACAACCTGTATAACCAAAGAGCCACTACGCTATCTATATTCAGTTAGTAAATATCATATTCTCGATGGTCTAAATTATTCAAGAAATTATATAAAACAGTTTTTCTAGAAAAAAAAAAACATGCAATTAGAAGAGTATTGGAAATAAACACTGATGTATTTATCAACAATCAAAATATTAGCGGTTAATGGAAAAAAATCACTATGTACATTTTTTTTGGAGCTGAGCTTGTAATAAAGTGTTAGTGATATTTTGACCTTACCTTTCGATATGAATACAAAGGCAATATGAGGACCAAAATGATCTTAACTATTATATATAGAGTGTACCGTAAATGAAGAGGAATATCTATACAGGTCATAGACCTCATGAGCTACAAAAAATTTTATATAAACAATGGTCTAATTTTTAGCAGAATAGTAGGAAGGAAGTCTCGTTTTTTGTTGAATAGGAAGCGATATCTAAAACAATATTTAATGTAGACTTTATCTCATCGTAACGTACAATTTTTTTGCCTACGAATAATATAAGAAAAGGATTAATCGAGTATTAAATAATCATAAGTATCTATTTGCTTTCCACTTGAATGATAAGATAACTTGATCACTTTGAGAAAAAAATTATATCGTTGTTATTTTGATATGTTAGGATTGGAGAACACGCAAAACTGTCCAATATTTTTCTTGAGTTTGTGATCACATCATCTTGCAATTCAAGTGTAAAGAAATTGGGTGTTCATGAATCTTTAGTATCTAATTAAAAAGACAAAGATTGCCCCCTCCCCAAATTAAAAACGTCCAAATCTCGAGAATTTTCATTAATAAAGGTTTTAGGTTACATCTCATCGTAACCTACAGCAGAAAGGAAGACAGGTTTCTAGAACAATGCCCTCTATTGACAACTGTATGAACAATGTTGCCAAAAGAAAATTTTAAAATGCCTATTATTGTTGTTTCTATAGTGCTCTTGAGATCAGTGTGTTTCATATCTTCCTACTAACAGTTTTGTTAAGAGTAATTTGTTCAACATTTATGCTATCTTATCTTTATAGTTGAATAAAAATTTATAATCTTTTTCAAGTATGTCCATTACTGGTACCGACCCTCTGTCCTTTACTAAAACAATGATTTTTGGAGTGATCATCACTAGTACAAAAAGGCATTTTTTTTTTAATGGGGATCATACCTGCATAACTGAATATTTTTGTTCAAATTTGAATCGTTAAATAGAAAAAGAAGCCTCTAGAAATTCTGAATGTCCAACGGAGAAGTTTATGACTACAATAATTACGGCAATATAAGCGAAAAAAAAAACAAAAAAAAAAAACATTTCCTTAGCTATGTCTATAACTGGTGCGCTTACTCTAATGAGAATTGATCCAAGTAAGGATAAGATAAAAGAATTAAAAAAATATATATTTTAATAATGCATTTATGTATAATGGAATTACCATTTTGTATTCTGTTTTACTTTTCTTTCACAAACAATGATCACGAGTACTTGTTTCTCTTCTGTAAAGAAAAGACATTTGAGAAAAAAAGATTAGCTTCAGGAACGGGGCTGTAGCGAAGCCGTAGCAGCTTCAGAGCGAAGCCCGACAAGGCCAGAGCAATTAGCAAATCCTGCCAAAGGCCCTCCCCCCATCTAAGGGTTCCTCTGAATTTTCAATAAGCCCTAAATCGTCTCTTTAGCGGCTGCGAAAAGAAGTCGGTCGTCCCTGTGAGGGTCGAAGAATTAAGGACATCACCACAATACTATTTATGTCATCAACCGGTTATTGAGGATGTGTAGAATTGGGTCGAACATTTTTTTTTTTTTTTTTTAAATTCCAAACTCACTTCATTCAATAAAGCTTTTAACATTTAAGCTTTATCATTTAAGGTCTCAAGATAATCTTCAAAGTGTAGTAGAAAAAATGAAAATAAATTAATTATATCATATACACATATTATTAACATGATATACATGCTGTATATCATATACACATATTATTAACATGATATACATGCTATATATCATTTGCACATATTGTATTCCAGGCATTGTCGATACTCTGAACGCGACTTACGCAGACGATACAACAATCTTGACAAGACATTAAAACTCAAACGTACGGACTAATGAAATAAACATAATCAAAATAAGGTAACATAATAAATGAAAACTGGTAATCTCAGAATAAAATGTAAAACAGAGAAAAGGAATATGAAGTCGCATAAGGAAATAATATATATAAATAGAAAATTGAGATATTTTAAAATCTGTCAAAATATACCGACAACGCAAAAGAATAAAAAGTAAAAAAAAAAATGTATCAAAATATACAAAATAGAGATGGAGATATGGAAAATAGAGTGACGGGAAGGAGGGAAAAAAAGTTGTGTTACCTTATTTTGATTATGTTTTTTTCATTAGTACGGACTTTGTTGCCGTTATTATTATTTATTTCTTAGTTCTCTGTTATTTTATTATTCTACCTATATTTTTTATTCTTTACCTTTCATATTTTTAATTTAAATCTTTATTATTCAATGTTTAGTTTCCCATAGAATAGAATAGAATAGAAAAATAATTTTATTCTGGGACGAAGTCCCTTCAGCATAACAAAAAAGTACAGAAATTAAAATTTTACATCTAGCCAGATAAAAACAAATATAGCAAATTAAGATAAAGATAGGTTATTAAAAAAAAGAAAAGAAAAAAATATTGGTTATACATATTATATACAAAATAAAAAAAAAAAACTCTTGAAACCATACTAAGATACTTAGAACTATGTACAATGTTAAAATACAAATAAACCCTTTTAGAAAAAATAAAAAATACAGCAAAAATAAATGTATATTCTTCTTAACAATAAAATCTGTTTCTGTTGAAAAAAAAAGATAGTCGAATCTATAATAAGTATTTAGGTTATGAGCTATATGTGAATATGGTCTTATAGATAATATGTAATTTTACATAAAAGGTTAGCTGGTGCCTGACTGTTTTTGGGACAGGAATTGGAATAGGAGGGTTTTGAATGTAGATAAGGATGAAGAATGTCGAATTTTGATAGGAAGGGAATTCCAGAAACTAACAGAACGTGCAATAAAGGAGTTCTGGAACGAAGCAGATCTGTGAGAAGGAATGTAAAGGTCGGAAGGTCGAGATCTTGTGGAGAGGGAGTGGACTGAGGACTTGAATTGGAGAAGGTTGTAGGCGTAGGAAGGACGATGATTGTTGATGATATGATAGAGGAATGTACCTAGGAAATATTGTCTTCGAATGGAGGGAAAGAGCCACTCTAACTCAGTGTAGTGGTGAGAGACATGGTAGTATCTCGGGGCACCAATTACAAATCTCACGCAACTGTTCATTATTCATACCTATTGTTATCCGGTTCTTTTCTTAGCCCTGATGAAGGAGACCTGAACTTCGGGCTGAAACGTCGGCAAATATAAAAATAAATATAATTATTTATTTTTACTATTTTTTATTTTGAATGGTCACCTCAATCATCCTTCTCTTAACATACCACTTTCAGCCTTCGACATGAAACTTGTCCAGATATTTAATTCGACAATGCCCGAATTCCTCAGACAGACCAAGTTTAATATCTGGGACTTACATTTGACAGAAGAATGACATGGGGTTCACATATCAAGATCAAAACAAAAACCTAAAACTACGAATATTATCCTCACTCATTTTAAGACTGTCGAATTAAAACCTACACAGAAATTGAACACATATACTTACCTACTTAAGTCCATTTGGACCTACGCTTCACAGATATGCGGGACAGCAGAAAAAACTTTCAGGACTATCCCCAAGGCTCCAAAGTATTTCACAATAACTTATACGAACATAGCAACTCACTGATTCGAGACATGGTCGTAACTAACATGCCCAATAGCACCCGTAGAAGGTTCAAAAGAAACTGAATGAGAGATCTCCACTAACTACAAAAACCAAAATCAAGACAGGAAGGACACCGCTGGGCACTCCTCTTCCTCAGACTTATTCCAAGACCTATTCCAATCTTCTACATCTCGACATCATACTCGTTGGTTGTCGGAACTTCGGACAGATGTAATTGCCAAAATAAAGTTAGTAAAAAAAAAAAAAAAATTAAAACTTTATGGACTGCAATGTTGCATGAATTTTGAAGATTACGCATAGGAGGAAAGAAAACGACTTATTCATTGTTGTCATAAATTACTCTAAAGTGGAATTAGAATTGTGTTTCTTTCAAACAAAAGCGTAAATTAAGAAAGTTCCCTGTCAAATGGCGAAGGACTTGGCAAAATTAAATATTCAGTGAGGAAAAGTGCTTCAATGGAAACTGTTGAGGGAGAGAAAAATGGTACTTAATTTGCAATTAGTCCATTACTTTCTACAACCTCGTTTAACAACATTTTCCCATTTTTAATTATAACATTTATTTTGTTTTTTTTATAATTATCCCTTAATTAATATTAAAAAATAGTACCACTAGATTTAATATCAAGGCTTAATTTTTAACACAGCTTGGAAATAACTGTCCTGAAATGCTGAAGCACAAGCTGTGATTTTAACATATAACTTAAACCGTACAAATGATCTTTACATATTGATACGGGAAGAAAGACATAATAATACGAGAACAATATTTCCTAAGTACGTTCCTCTATCAAATCATCAACAATCATCGTCTTTTTTACGCCTACAACGTTCACCAATTAAAGTTCTCAGTCCATTCCCTTTCAACAAGATCTCAAACTTCTGACCTCTACATCCCTTCTCACAGATCTGCCTTATTTCAAAACTCCTTTATTCCTCGCGCTGTCAATTTCTGGAATACCCAACTTCTCAAAATTCGGCATTCCACCTCCATATCCACATTCAAAACCCTCCTATTCCAATTCCTATCCCAAAACAGTCAGATGCTTGCTAAGAATTTAATATTGTGCATTTTTATTATATCATTCATCATCAAATGTATACTGTAAACTGTAAACTGTAAACACAAGGGATATTACAATATCTTCCTACTCTCAAAGCCACTGAATGTATCTATTGCTTGTTTTTTTATTCTTATACAAATAAATTTGTACCTATAGTTATAATAAGACAATAATGTGTTTACATATTATTCATTATTTAAATACTCTAACATTTCATATTGTCAGATTCGTCTTTCCTTTGTTAGCAGAAACAAAGCTTATTTTAAAGAAGAACTGAATGTATTTTTTTAAATTTTATTTCTCAAAAGTGTATAATTGTAATGTTTCCTACTGTACATAGTTTTAAATGTTTTGTATAAACATTTCTTTTGTATGTAGCTTGTTGAACTAATATTTTCTTAACTTTCTCTTTTTTTATTATTGTTTTATTTTAGACAAATGTAGTATTTTAATTATGTACTATTTTGTTATTTTAAATGGACTTTGTCCCAGAATAAAGTTATTTTCTATTTCTATTTCTATTTCTAACAAAGCAAATTTATAAAACCGAGAAAAAATTTTGCTCACTTACTATAGCGGTCATAAAACATCACAATGTGATTACAGGTATCCGATTCGCCAATTTCAGGATATCATACCAATGCTTGAAAACTGAATAATTTTTGAGATAATCTGTTTCGAGCTGACGAATAAAAAAAAAAAAAAAGTAAACCAAAATTAGGGAGGGGATTTAACCAGCTTCAATTTGAGCCCTTTATATTAATAGTTCTTTTTACATTCCTACCACTACTAGGTATTCCGATAGGGTCAAATTTCTGATCTGCTGTTTTCAATTAATCTATACGATTTAGAACACCCTGAGTCCAAAAAACACACTTTCATCCATTGTTCAATCTAACCTTCTGTCTATGCCATGATTTTATGTAGTGTTGCTCAAAATCAGTCTTGGTCTTGCATTTTGCAAAACCAAGACCAAGGCTGCCTCAGTGTTGCAAGACCAAGATCAGTTCTGGTAAAAAAAATCTATTTTTTTAATAAAAAAAAGGCAAAATACAATACAATTTTAGTTATTATATGTTAATAATTGATATAACCAATATAATTAAAGTAATATCTCTATATCACTGTCAACCATCTCTACATTTATATCTCTATAGTGATAAGCTGATAAGTAACTGCAATACTGTTGCGAGACTCTAACACAAGACCAATACACGTCTCGGTCTCGCATTTGGGCAACACTAATTATCTTGTGAACGAGTTAACCGTTCGCGGCTGTAATCGTAGATTTTAAATTAGAATCTATCTGAAGTTATCTGAAGGACTTTTTTTTTTTATTTGCGATTCCAAAGGCAATCGATTTAGATAGGCGAAAAAAATATGAGGTCTGTATTCATTTAATCAATTCAAGTTAAAAATTTTGTTTTGAAATCCTAAAAACAAATTTTCAGAGATTTGATACTTAGCCTCAATTTAAGCTACAGGCATAATACGATAGGCTTTATGTGATCTCCAGCCTTCAACCTATAAGATATATAAAAAAAAATTCTTTATTACAGCGCCTAGTCAGCATGGAGAGGGAAATAAAAGAAGTCGCTTGCGAGGCACTTGGAAGCAATCCTTCAGCAAGATATGGTAACAGTATGGTACATTAATATATGGTCTAGGAAGGGGGGGCGAGGTAGATTTCAAATATTTATAAGGCCTCCCCCCTTCCACATCAGCACCGCCGGCTATGAATTTCATGAGGCTCGTTGGAACACATGTTGTGAGCCATCCGAGTTTTCTTATCTTCTGGGGCAGTTATGTGGCGGTCTAAGATCACATGACAAGAAAACTGGAAACTAATCGTTAAATATTATTTTTAACCAATTCTAATATAACTGAAATTGTATTTTAGAATTACACTTATTTAAAAATTAGGACTTGTTTATGGAAAATTTCAATATTAATTTTTAAATAAATTCTATTTAAAATTCGCCATATAAAGTATTAAAAACACAAAATTAAGAATATTCTAATAAACATAAATACAATTTTAGCCCCTTTCCTTTGTCTCTAAAAATTAAATAATATTATTTTTCATATATTCATCATCTAAAGTGATAATGGAACTGTTTTTACCTATATCGCTATAATAGAAAATGCTCTGTATTTATAATCGAATAACTAATTTTTCCTATAATATTCACTTTTTCACGAAAACAGTTCAATTATTTATCAAATTTCTTTATTCTAAAAGTAAATATCTCCTGATTAAATTTCGTGACTAGTGCAAACTGTGGGAAATTCGTCTCAACCAGAAGAAATTACAACATATTATTTTTATTCTTCGACGATAAAGTTATATTTATTTCGACAATGTTCCAATTCCCTATACAGACAAAGTTCAATATCTTGGACTGACATTAGATGGATGAATGACATGGGATCCACTTATCAAAAAGAAAACAAAAACACTAAACCTAAGACTACGACTGCTATTATCATATTCACTCCTTTGAAGGCGTTTGAAATTAAAACTTAGTCAGAAATTTAATACTTATACTTACTTACTTAAGCCCATTTGGACCTATGCTTAACATCTAAAAAGACTCACATGCGTAAACTACGGACTTTTAAATCAAAAACTTTCAGGACTATCACCAAGGCTCTCTGGTATGTCACTAACATTATTTTACACAAAGACTTACAGATGCCAACAGTTAACGACCATACACGAACACACTACAAAATATTTCACAATAACTTATACTGACATACCAAATCACTAATTCAAAGCATAAACACAGCTAATAAACATATTTTTTAATAAATAAAATATGTATTAATATTTATTATAATACATACCACGCCATGGGAAAGAAAGAAGTCAAAGCTTTGTAATAATTTATTGTAGTCATTTTCGCTAAAAAAAAAAAAAAAAACCTGCATTTAGGCGACAGTTTATCTAAACACTTAATTTTTGTACACAACATGACGTAAGTTTCAAATTTATTGTATTAAACCTCAACTTAATTAATATTTACTTAAAGCTTAAAATATGAAAGTTTTTTCTATAAATAGGTTATTCATAGTATTGTTGGTAGGGATATAAAATAATACATTCAGTAAATGTGAACACAAGAATATAACATGAAACCACTTGTTGAGAACTACCCACAAGTAGCACTCTAAAAATGTATTTACAGCAGAAGATCTCGAGGCCATCTTCTTTTCAGACCTCTGGAAGGGTAATCAAGTATCGAGGAGGAAGCAAGATTAGAAACGAGAGAGTTTGGATGGTTCTGAAGTTTGTTATGGAAGGATAGGTATCTGGATTGGGCCATGTCATAAACATTAAAGTTGTTATAGATGATTTTAATTGTGACAAAGTAAGCAGCATTGGGGGTTTTACGAAAGATTTTGAGTTGTAAGGATTGGATTCGAGAGGAATTCGGTGACTTAGTGGAGCCCAAAAGCTCAACTTCGTAAGTCCAAATAGGTCTTTTTGTAGTCATGTATATGAGTACTTTGTAATTAACTGGAAGCTTAGAGCGTTTGTCTAGTAAGTTGGTATGAGCATTCCAAGTTATAGGACACTGTACGACAGGTCATAGGTTTATGATTTAGTTGTGTTTATCTCACCATGTTTTTACTTGTATCGTGTGGTATCACACTTCAGGATATTTTTTTTTTCAATATTATGAGATCAATGAAGGAACCGGTACTTGTCTGTTAGGAGGGCTGGACGAAACTTCCCTTGTTATCTGATGTTACATCACATAACCTCCCTTTTTATCTTGTGAAAAATCAGATTTATTCCATTGTTTATTTTTGTTAGGAAACTGTTTTGCCTACCAAAATAAATAGGGTGAAGTAAAAATAAATTGTACATATGTTGTATAAGTGTTTTTTTATTATTACATTTATTTTTGTCTATTTCATATATGTGTTGTAAAATGAAAGTGTTTTATTATTTTTGTGGAAATTGTTACATTTTTTTTTGTCTATTTCAATTTCAAACTAAACTGTTTTGTTATTATTACATTTGTTTTTGTTATTTTCGTCTATTTCGTATATGTGTAGTAAAATTAAAGTGTTCCCTTATTGTTGTGGGAATTATTACATTTCTGTTTTTCTATTTCAATTTCAAACCAAACTGTTCATATCCTGGTTTCAGAAGGGAGTGAATGAGAGAATAAAGATGACTAAATGAAAGTAAGAAAATCTGTTTCCCACATTACACAATCTTCACTATTTCCTGTACTTTTAACAGAAATTATTTTTTGGCAATGCTAAGGTATGGCAAACAGTTGTTGATGAGCAATATTAGAGGGTATTGAAATTATTACACTGATCTACCTTAAGCCGGTATACACTGCTTTAGTTTATCAAAGAAATCTTACTCAAATCTTTTCTTTGATCAATTTTCAGGAAAATAAATCTATTTCAATTCTTTTTTGTTTCTTCATAAACATGTGTAAAGATATAAAAACTTTTCTGAAATAGTAGGAAAGTCGTGTGAGTGTACACACGAGATATTTCTATTTAGAACTTTAAAATTGAAAAAAAATATTCAATTATGCAGGTATAATCTCCATTTAAAAAAAAAATACCTTTTTGCATCCACTCCAAAAAGGTGATGGACACTCCGAAATTCAATTGTTCTAGTAATGGACTGGAGGTTGGTACCAGTAATGGGCATACCTTAACTATAAAGATAACGATAAAGATAACATAAATGTTCAATGATGATGCTCTTAGTAAAACTGTTAGTAGGAAGGTATGAAACTTAGTGATCTCAAGAGCACTATAGAAATAATATTTTATTAAAGCCTTATAGTTACAGACTCTTTAAGCTCATTAATGGCCATTGCCGAAGGGAAAGCTGACAATGCCATTTCCAGAAAAATCAAAAATTATCTCTGGGAAATGAAGGAGTCGCCGGACAGAGACATCGTCCTGGCATGGGCACCCTCACATTGTGGCATATCTGGGAACGAAGCTGCAGACAGAGCTGCGAACCTGACAAGAAGAAAAACTAATGGAGCCACAATGATCAATTTAACGACCACTGCTGGCTGGAGATTGGAATGCAAAAAAATGCTATATGAACAATGGCAATTTAAGTGGAAGCAATCTACAAATAAATTGCAAGAAATCAGAAATTATTGTTACATTTGTTTTCGTTTACATTTTCAATAATATTAATATTATCCATTTGTTGATAATAGTTGTTGTTCATTGATGATAATAGTATATGTGAATATACCCATATTATTTTTTTGTTTTTGTTTACAATTTCAATAATATGAATACAATACAATAAATATGAATACGAAGATAGAAATTATCAGAATTATCAGTGTTCAGGTTACAAACATTGGCAGATATCAATCGGTCCTGTCCGGCTAACCGACAAGTACCACGGAACCTAGTCAAGCAATCACACTGATTTATAACCTAATTGAATACATCAAAATTCTATACATAATATTTTTCTAGAACCTCTTTTATCAAGCAGTTGTAGCTTGCGATAGGATGATCACCAGAGATCTGTAAAGAATAACCCGTTGTTGGAAAGATGGGGGAGTTATATGGAAACAAATAAACAGATGGAGCAGAGATCGCTATGGGACCGCTATAGGGACAGAGGAGATGGATTTCCGTTCTTTCCGCCTCAGCGAACAACTCGGACGATCTGTTCCGCCGCCGGTCGCTGCCTACTGTATCTACGGTATAGGCCTTCGATACGGTCCATCTCTCGATCCTATATTAAATATTTGTCATAGGCCCTTTCTTCTTGGGCTGCGATCTGTAATATTCTTATAAACTATTGTATTCTTATAACTAATATTCTTATAAATATCTAGTTGTTTTTGAAGACAGCCTTAATGTTTTCGGATTCTTTTTAAATAATCAGAAATAAACAAGTAGGGTGAAATAAACTCACCAATTATGGACAGGCACAGGGACGGACAGTTAAGAATAGAAAATAATGTTATTCTGGGACGAAGTCCCTTTAGAATAACAAAAAAGTACAAAAGTAAAGTAAAAAAAAAAAAAAAGTAAAGAAAATACTAGTTAAACATAATATGTACAAAATAAAAAAAAAATCTATATACAAAACAATTGAAACCGTGGCAAGACACTTACTACAAACTATGTACAGTAGTAAAATATAAGTATACACTTTTTAAAAAAATAAATAAAAATACATTACATTCTTCTCAGCAATAACTCTGTGTTTCTGCAGAAAAAAAAAAAAGGAAAAGAAGACGAATCTGATAGTAAGTATTTGAGTGATAAATTAAATGTAAATATATCATGATGTGAATCATTTTGAATAATATGTAAATTTGCATAGAAGGTTAGCGGAGGGTTTCTGACTGTTTTTGGGATAGAAATTGAAATAGGATGGTTTTAAATGTAGATGGGGAGAGAGAATTCTAGGAAGGGAATTCCAGAAATTAACAGCGCGAACAATAAAGGAGTTTTGGAACGAGGCAGTTCTGTGAGAAGGAATGTAAAGGTCGGAAAGAAGAGATCTTGTGAAAAGGGAGTGGACTGAGGACTTGAATTGGAGAAGGTTGTAGGCGTAAGAAGGACGATGATTGTTGATGGTTTGATAGAGGAACGTACCTAGGAAATATTGTCTTCGAATGGAGGGGAAGAGCGACTTTAACTCAGTGTAGTGGTGAGACACTTGGGAGTATCTCGGGACACCAATTAAAAATCTTACGCAGGTGTTCATTAGTCTTTTCAGTCTATCACTTTAAATGTAAATAGTATCGTAATGACTTCCTGTCCTACAGTTTCCTTTAACAATACTTCACGTATCCCTGTTGAGCAAATCCAATACTTAGGATTCCACCTGGACAAACGACTAACTTGGAATCCTCATACCAGACTAAAACAACAAGAAACCGCTCGACGTTTCCGATTACTTCAGCACTTACTAGATAAACGCTCTGAACTTCCAATTAATTACAAAAGACTCATATTCATGACTATAATAAGTCCTATTTGGACTTACGGTGTTGAGCCTATGGGGCTCCACTAAACAATCAAATTCCTCTTGTATCCAATCCTTACAATCCAAAATCCTTCGTAAAATCCTCAATGCTCCCTACTTTGTTACAAATAAAACCGCCCTTATGTTTCACATATGTCCCAATCCAGATACCTATCCTTCCATAATAAACTTCATAACCATCCTAATCCTCTCGTTTCTAACCTTGCTTCCTTTTCAATTCTTGATAACCCTACGATGTGTCTGAAAAGAAGATGGCCCCGTGATCTCCTAATGTAGACATCATTAGAGTGCTACCATTGGGTAGTTACTCAACAAGTGCTTTCACGTCATTATATCCATATGTTCAAATTTACTAAATGTATATCTGTACACAGTTGTAAATTTTAAATTAAGAAATAATAAAAAAATAATAAATAAAATGTAAATAATAAGCTTCGTTGTTGATTTGAAGGTTCCAGTTTTTTTCCAGATTCCTTCTATTGATAACAGTTCATATACCTTTTTACATAAAAACTAACTCTTACTTACAATTAGTTGCTTGTTTTTCGTCAGTTTTTATGATCTTATGAATTGATAATTCTGTAACAGTATATACTTAATTATACCACTATATCCCCACATATATTATTACAGTAAGGCTCGAAATCGGTTTCATACCAAATATAAGCTCCTGTCATGCTCAAGTACCATGAATGGGGTACCGTTGGATTCAGAATTTCACGAGGGTTTAGCGAATCGTATTCTCCACTTTTGTTTTTCTTTCTAAAATATATAAAGTCGATACAAACATTTTGCTAGGCTTCAATACTGGAACGGTGGTAGGTCTGTAGATCGATACGAGACAAATTGTGCTTTGAAGATTTTGATGTGTATAGCAAGACCCGCAACTATTGGGCCTTGCGTTTTAAGCCTAAAACGTCCTATTTTCGAGATAACCTAAGGCATAGCGTTCACAACCTTAGGTTAATTGTAGTACTGTCATTGAATCCATGTCTCATTTCGTCGACTTGAGGTCTCTATGATCGAGAGAGGAGGAGTTTATATTATTTATCGACGGTGTTTTTGATCGGCAAGCCATATCATCGTTGATTGTTCACCAAATCCTAATTTTCAAGCTTTCCTTCTCGTTCAGGCGACTCAAAGAGTCCAATCACCCCGAAAATTCAGACAAACAAGTTACGGAAGAAATGAAACTTTATTTCCAAATAACTAAAAAATTACACACTTGTCCCTTGGTTATGTCCATGATTATATCAAAGAATACTAAATTCACTACAAAAGGAAAAAAAAAATCTTCGAAATCGTACAATTTTTAGCAAAGATAAAGCTTATTGAAATTTGTAAACATGTTGGTTCCAAACATTAATGAAGTTTTAAATGAAATTTTTGTTTCCTTTGTCGATTATATTCATCGATAAAGTAACTATTGATTTTTTTAAATATTTTGATACGTAACATTATTTTATATTCCTATTAATTTGGCATTTGATCACTAAACAAAATGCTGTGTTTTTTTTTCGCACGGGTCTACTAGTAATAATAAATTAATTATATGCATTAATCTCTACAGGCTAGGAAAGATAATATAAAACAGTGGGTTAATATAAGGCAGGGTAATGAGGCTGGAAGAGAGGTAAAATATATCGACTCCATTCTCCAGACCCAAATATACGACCTGTCTCGTTAAACAATGTGCACTGTAACGTTCTATCAACGCGGGCTACAACCACTATATGGTGTTCTGTCTTAACTTAATAGTTTATCTTAAGTAGTTACCCTGGGACTAAATTTGGTATTTCATTTTACGATTTAGAGACTGCGAGCGATATTTAGGGGAAGTTAGAATTTACTAGAGCTTTGACATTTATTGAACTGGTACTGTTAAGCGAAGACGTTGAAACTATAAAACTAAATATGACAACATAAATGAAAGCCGGTAAAGAACTAAGACTCGAAATAAACGTGGATAAAACAAAATATATGGTTAGCTGCAAAAATGGCGATACTACTGGTGATATCGATATAGATGGTAATATGTTTGAACAGGTAGATAAATTTAGGTATCTAGGTTCTACGATAACTAGAAAAAACGAAATTGAAGAAGAGATTAAGGTTAGACTGAAGGCGGGGAATGCTTGTTATTTTTCTGTGACAAAACTACTCAGTTCGCGCCTCTTGTCCCGAAACTTAAAAATTAGAATCTATAAAACAATTATCTTGCCTACAGTTCTTTATGGATGCGAAACTTGGCCGCTTACATTAAGGGATGAGCAGCGTCTTAAGGTTTTTGAAAATAAAGTATTGCGTAGAATATTCGGACCGAGAAGGATGAGTTAACCGGAGAGTTCAGACGGTTACCCAACGCCGAATTGCGTGAGCTGTATCCGGGTAATATAATTGAGGTAATTTCATCGCCGCGAATCAAATGGGCTTTTAAAGCTGTTGGGCTTGGTAACGAGAGAATTCCTAAAAGGTTAATATTTGCTGTGCCGAATGGTAAGCGTCCGAGGGGTAGACCGAAGCGAAGGTGGGAAGATTGCATTAAAGCCGATCTGAAGGGACTGGGTTTGGACGGCGAACGGTGGAAGGAGGTTTGTAACAAGCGATTGGTGGTGTCGGCATCGAACCTTCGGGTTCGCTAAGCCTTATTATTATTATTATTATTTGACGTTTATTGGTTCAGCACATTTACAATGGGTCATATAGGTCCAAAATTTTCTTCGACAAATGGTGTATCTAACTGATTTTTTTTTAAACGGTATGATTTCTGATTAATATTTTTTATACGGACAATTCATGAATTTGTGGGTTCAAACAAATAAATCTTTAGCCTTCTATATGGGTATAAGTAACATAATTATTTTGGAACTGGTATTTTTGATAAATAACACGAATTAATAAATTATACAGGGTACCCCATAAGTAAAGAAAAATATTTAAAGGGGTGATAATAGGCCTCAAAATCTACAAAGAAGTTCAAAATTACTTCAGAAAGTAGGAAATTCAGGTTTCGTGTTTTAAGTGTCTTTTTTTCGGAATAGAAAGCTATAGCTAGAAATATATTTCATTTCAGTAATGAACGATTTGTTCACAGTAATGTAGACAAAATTAACTTTAAATTTAAGCAGAGTTTTTAATTATCACAACCATTTAAAGACAAATTATTTGCTAAACGAAACTAATACTTAATCTCCGATTGATCTCCGATAACCGTCCGAGGATGTGAAAAGAAGATTGCCTCGAGACCTGTTGTAAATACATTTTTAGAGTGCTACCAGTGGATAGTTTCTTAACAAGTGGTTTCATGTTATTATATACTTGTGTTCACATTTACTGAATGTATGTTTATTTCTAATACAGGTGTAAATATCATAAATAATACAAAATATACTAAATATAAATAATAAATAATATCTCATTAAAAAGACAATGAAATGCTGAACATTTCTCTCGCTTACAGTATGCGGGTCCGATTTTTAGATTATGAGATATTTTAATCCATATATTGCATAAAACTCGTTATCATTTTGCTTTCGACTCTATTTTACCCTCTTCTTATATGGCTTCGCGTTAAGATACAATTGTCAATAATAGCTCATTACAAAGAGGATGAAATGATTACTTCCCTCGCTAAAAACATGCAGGTCCGATTTTGAGTTTTTGAAATATTTTAATCCATTTGTAAAAATACTCCAATTAGTCGACTCCAGCCGACATCACCCGAGCGTTACACAATGGAACTCTGACATTGGACGCTCTCAATCTGATTCACTCTTCATAAAAAAGTGCAAAACGCGCCAAAAGAAATTTGTACCATAATAGGCCTTTGATATAGCTATTCTTGTACAAAATTATTGTATATTCTTGAACAAAATAAGACATAATACTTAGTCCTAATATTATTATTTACATGTAACCTTAACTTTAATGTAAATGATGAAACTATTTATTCTGGAACAAACAAAAAAAGATTTCTTAATTTTACACAATTTTCTACATACCAGTAAAGCTCATTAAGTTCATATTTTTTTTCTATATGTAATAATTGTGCTATTTGCTCTTTATCCTCACCATTTCCATCAATACATCTATTTAAATACTTACTTTTAACAGCTACATATGTAGGAAAATCGGATCCTATTTATTTTTTTTTTCTATAATTTACTTTGATTTAAAAAAATAAAATATGTATTTTAAAAGGCCGTTTTCATTTAATTATTGTTCTTGAAGAGCTCTTTTTTGGCTCAAATCGAAGCTGATTGAATGAACTAAAATATATATTATGATAATCTGCAACAAATATTTAAATTTAATTGAAAAAAGTGGACTTTGCATTTTGTATGAAAATGGAACGCTCGCTCTTTGTTTTAGAGTGTCCAAAGTCTTCTCTTTTTTTTTTTTTTTCCAATTTGGCTTATTGGACTTCGGTAGCCGCACCAGTTATGGACAGGTTGGGCTTGTAATCTAAATAATAAGCTTCTTTGTTGATTTAAAGGTTTCAATTTTTTCTAGATTTGAGAATAATGCCCTCTATTGACAACTGTTGAGAACAAAATTTCCAAAAAAAATTTAAAAATGCCTATCATTGTTGTTTCTATAGTGCTCTTGAGATCAGTGTGTTTCATACCTTCCTACTAACAGTTTTGCTAAGAGTAAGTTGAATATTTCTCTTATGTCATCATTATAGTTCTAAACTAAGGATTTTAACATTTTTCTGAGGTATGTCTGTTACTGGTACAGTCCACTGTCTATTACTAGAACAATTGAATTTCGGGGTGTCCTTCACATATGAAAAAAAAATGTTTTTTTTCAAATTATATCTGCATTACAGGGTATTTTTTCAATTTTAAAGTGTTAAATATAAATAGGAGGCCCTAGAGATTCTAAATGTCCAACGAGGAAGTTTATAACTATAATAATTACAATGGCATTAGCCAAAAAAGACAAAAAATTCCTTAGCTATGTCTATAACTGGTGCTTTACAATATATGATGTTTTTTTATGGGTATTTTTATTTTTTATACCGTTTTGTACTCTATCAAAGAATTAAGAGGTTGACACTAAAACACTTTAGTCAATGCGATAGAATGTTATTTTCATGATGATGGCACAAAGGCATAAAAATGTCCGTATATACAGTATGAATTATTTTTTTACTGTTTATCATTACTCCACTGGCTATACCAGCAGTGACGCGATTGAGAGAGTAGCCCAGGGATCACTTAGAGTCCTGCTTTTCCTTCTATAGTTGGAGGGAGAAGCCTGGCTTGGGCTTTCCTGCCTGATTTTATATATTGTATATGGGTATGACTGTTTCACTGCGTAGTCACTGCGGAAAACTACCCGTACTACAAAGATTTTGTGTACGGGTGGAAAGTCGCGGTGGGGCCAGCCCATTTTAATTTAAGAAGAGAAGGAAGAGGTACTATACCATTGGCGTGAAACGGATGAGGAAAGCACCCATGAAGAAAGAGGAAAAAATGAAGAAAGAGGAAAAAATGAAGAAAGAGGAAAAAATGAAGAAAGAGCAGAAGAACGAGATTCATTTGCAGCAGTGAGATGTTGAGCTGACCTGCCTAACAACATCTTACTATTGCAGACACCCGTATTGCCTACTAGGCACGGCAGGGTTGATAAATAAATAAATGGGTATGACTGTGTTTTTATGTTTTTAATTTACTTATATTTATGTTATTTTATTTTTTATCGTACATACTTCTTTTGATTATTATTTAGTTTTTATTTTACATTTGTTAACTTTATATTTTCTGTATGGTGAGAATGTGTTCATATATCACTATAATTATTGTCCAAGAAACAGATTATTATATGTCTAAATAAATAAAATTTCTGCGAACTGTTTATCATCAATATCGACCATTTTTACCTTCCATTTTCTTTTTCCAAAGGCCTTGATGTAGCTAAGATACACAATCAAGAAAGGCCTAGGAGAAGTAAGAAGGCGCTATCGAGTCCAACCGGGCGGTTCAAAGCGAGGATTAATTTTGTTTATCTTGGGTTGTGGATGTCGGGTCCTCTTGGAACCATGCCACCTCCAGATAACCGCCCCCAGCTCCTGGCTTAGTCGTCAACAGATCTCGATCGAATTCCTTCTTTGGTCAGGAACTCCAAATAATACCAACGAAGAAAGAGTATCAATACGAATACTTAGTAATGGGTTATTCATACCCAAGTTAGTGTAATATCTTTTTATATACATAGATTGAATACATATCTTTAGTTTCCATCAATTTTTCGTAGACTCTTCTGTAAATAACCTAGTTCGGAGGTGTTGGTTATTTACACTCGTGAATTTAATTTTCTTAAAACAAAACCCCGGCATTGGATATAAACTTTTTTTGAGGGTTTTTACTGTTGTTGGGAAACGGGGAAACTAATGCTTTTGTGACACTGAGTGACAAGAAATAATAAGAATATACATAAATGAAATGTGGGACTGAGTAAATACACTTTGAATGAATCGACCCACCTGATTTGTGATTCTTCAATTGTGAGGCATATAGGACAACTACATAAAAGCAATATTCACTTCTTTATAACAAAATAATTTATTTCCACAACTCTAATAAATGAATTGACCTTCTTAATCTTCAGTGTAGTGGGCTTCTTCCTTCTTTGTTTGTACATTTTTCGTCGATTGTTTATCGATATAATACTTTTCAATAAACCACTTGTTCCCTGCATAACTGAGTACAATTCATAGTGCAACCTTACATTCCTGTACATTCCCTCACTCAATGTCACATTAAGAAATAAATACTAGAGGCCATCTACTACACTTCGTATACACACAGACCATAGTGCGATATTTTGTTTCAGGGAAATAAAAAAAATATTTTCTGTTAAAGATAATATGTAATAAAATTCGTAATTTTTATTATTATAATACATTTTCTTACTCCCTATCGCACACAATAACCTCCGTGAATGACCAACGGTCAGAAATAAACCAGCGTATAACTAGCCCAAATAGAGCTTTCTTCTCACTCTCAAAGGTATTTAATTCCGAAAAAATCTAAAGAAATCACAAATTAAGGGTATACAATTTTATGATAAAGTCAGTTCTGATATATGGATGTGAGACCTGGAACCCCAGCAGGACCCTAGAAAAAAGTATTGAAAGATTTGGGAAAAAAATCTTCCGCACGATAACCGATCTAGGATCAGAGTACTAACACATGGAGAAGAAAGACCAATAAAAAAGTGTTCAGAGAAACTTGTCAATCAATATTTCATGATATGAAGGCACAAAGATTAAGATAGGCGGGGCATGTAGCTCGTAGCAGTCCATCTGGAAGCCTCAATAGAGCTGCGGGAAGATAACTGGAAAGAAATAGCCCAAGACCGGCAGAGATGGAGCAGGCTTGTTAAGCCGGCAGGTATTTACAAGTGGTGTTGCCCAAAATACCAAAACAAATACCGCGTAACTGTTGCAAGACAAGACCAGGACTGGTAAAAAAAATCGATTTCTGGAATAAAAATTAAAGCAAAATAGTTACTAATACTTGACAATCTTAGTTGCAATATTTAAATAATTGGTATAACCAATATACTTTTCCATTTAACTCCTCGAATTTTTCATTCAGGCTTAGTTAGATTTTTCTTATCTAAAAAAGTAATATCTGTACAGTGATAAGCTAATGAATAACTGCAAGACTGTGGCACAAGACCAACACCATGACCAAGACTGAGCATTTGGGCAACACTATTCACAAGTGAATACAATTTTTTTTTTTAACTTTTTTTTTTATTATTTATTTATATGATATTTACAACTGTATACAAAAAATACATCTGGTAAATTCGCACATGGATATAATGACATGGAACACATGTTGAGAAACTACCCATTGGTAGCACTCTAATAATATGTCTATATTAGAAGATCACGTGGCCATCTTCTTTTCAGACGCCTCGGAGGGTTATCAGGAATCGAATAGGAAGCAAGGTTAGAGACAAGAGGGTTGGGATGGTTATGAAGTTTATTATGGAAGGACAGATATCTGGATCGGGCCAAATCTGATACATGAGGAACATTAAGGTCATTATGGATAATTTTATTTGTAACAAAGTAAGGAGCATTGAGGATTTTACGAAGGATTTTGGATTGTAAGGATTGTATGCGAGAGGAATTTGAAGGTTTGGTGGAGCCCCATAGCTCAACTCCGTAAGTCCAAATAGGCCGTATTATAGTCATGTAAATCAGTCTTTTATAATTGTTTGGAAGGTTAGAGCGTTTATCTAGTAAGTGTTGAAGTAGTCGGAAACGTCGAGCTGTTTCTTGTCGTTTCAGTCTGGTATGAGGATTCCAAGTTAGACGTTTGTCCAAATGGAGTCCTAGGTAACGGATTTGTTCAACAGGAATAAGTGAGGTGTTGTTAAAGGATACTGAAGGACAGGAAGTCATTGATTTACTTTTAAAAAACTTGAATTAGCAAGTGACGATAGCTTTATCTTTCTAAAAAAAAAAAAAAATTAATGTACCTAAGTGGAAATGAAATATAATATTTGTAAGACCATCTATGACATATTTTCGGCTTCTTCGTCGGAGATACCTCTTACAACTAAATCATAAAAAACATCAGAATAAAAAAATGAACAAATATATATATATATACATATGGTAAAGTATATGCTTTTTAGTGTAAATTGATTCACTGAGCGGAGCTGACTCTGCAATTATGCTAAAGAGGAGAGGAGAAACTAGCAGGTGCCAGGAGGAGATATATCGAGGCCTAAATCATCTCCAGCAACTTGTAACTTGGTCCGGCCTCCATCAGCCTCGCCTCGCTTCTAGGGGATGGTTCTCGCTGGCTAATAGCATTCACCAACTTTAGTCAAGTAGTTATAATTAATTAAAATTATATTTAAATATTATATTATATAATTATCTAATTACGGCGAAGCCAAAGGAAGGGTAAGTCACTGGGTTATTTGCTATCGGTATTATTATGAGGTTAAGGCGTAAAACCTGTTATTTATCAATGCCGTTTATATACACTGACAGACCAAAAATTCCACCCACTTGATTTTTTCATGTTTTCATCTAAAAATATTTCTGCTTTGTATTGATCTATTGTTTTTTTTTTAATAAATACGCAATCTTTTTGTTTGTTTTCAATTAGGAATGTTAATATAGAGGACAATAGCCCTTAATCCTTAATTCAATGAAATGATTCTAGATTCCAATGTTTACTTTCTATGGAATCAAAATGCTTATTCAGTATCATTAGTTCAGTGCCGTTTCTTGCAGCACATTTCTTAGTCTTCGGCTTTTAATTTTTTCAATATTAAGTTTTTTTTTGTTTTTTTTTTAATTTCTTAATGACATTTACAACTGTATTACATAAATACATCAAGTAAATTTGGACATAATAGATATAATGACATGAATACACTTGCTGAGTAACTACCCAACGGTGGCACTCTAATGATATGACTACATTAGGAGATCACGGGTCCATCTTCTTTTCAGACGCCTCGGAGGGTTATCAGGAATTGAAGAGGAAGCAAGGTTAGAAACGAGAAGGTTGGGATGATTCTGAAGTTTATTATGGAAGGATAGGTATCTGGATTGGGCCAGATCTGAAACATAAGGAATATTAAGATCTTTACGGATAATTTTATTAGTGACAAAGTAAGGAGCATTGAGGATTTTACGAAGGATTTTGGATTGTAAGGATTGGATGCGAGAGGAATTCGATGGTTTAGTGGAGCCCCATAGCTCAACTCCGTAAGTCCAAATAGGTCTTATTACAGTCAAGTATAGGAGTCTTTTGTAATTAATGGGAAGTTTAGAGCGTTTGTCCAGTAAGTGCTGAAGTAATCGGAAACATCGAGCGGTTTCTTGTCGTTTCAGTCTAGTATGAGGATTCCAAGTTAGTCGTTTGTCCAGATGGAGTCCTAGGTATCGGATTGCTCAACAGGGATAAGTGGAGTATTGTTAAAGGAAACTGTAGGACAGGAAGTCGTTGGTTTACGACGAATATTAAGTTTAAAAATGCCTCTTAGTGCTGAAGATGTTGCGCTTGGTGTGGCACTTATTGATAATGGAAGTTCCATTAGATATGCAGCTAATGCCATCGGAGTTCCATATGAAAATTTACGAGACGCCGTCACGCGTTTTAGGGAAACTGGTTCTTACAATGCAAGCCCCGGTTCTGGACGGTCTAGGGTAACAGAACCACGGCATGACCGGTTTTTGACTTTGAGAATTTTATGAAACCGTCACCTTACCGTTGTTCAAGCAATTCATCAGCTCGAAGAAGTTCGAGGTGTACAACTTTCTGAACGTACCGCTCGGAAAAGATTAAATGAGTATGGATTAATGGCTTTTCGTCCAGTAAGAGGACCAGAACTCACAGAGTAACACGGCTGGTTTTTGCTCGAGAACACAGCCATTGGACTATGGACGAATGGAGTGCTGTACTTTTTACAGATGAGTCAAGATTCGCTCTTCGATCTCCAGACGGGCGTGAAAGGGTGTGGAGAAGAAGAAACGAAAGATATGCAGCCTGTAATTTTTCTCAGAGCCAACCTTTCCAACGTGGTTCCTTAATGGTGTGGGCTGGGATTTCAATGGAGTGCCGCACAGAATTGGTTGTTGTCGTGGAGGGTCTTTGACGGCCATTCGCTATGTAGATGAGATTTTGAAACAAAAAACAAAAAAGAGAATAGTAGAAAGAAAATAGAGACAACATGATTCTTCTTATTTACCTATCTTGCCACACCCTAATTATGATATAAGTTTTTAAAAGAACGCTTAAATATAGATTATAAAGAATAATCTCTAATATTAGTCTTTTAAACTAAAAATATTGTATTACATTACGACGAGGTTGCCTTCTCTATCGTCCCTCCTTCTAGCCTCGAGGGTTAAGACGATAAATCAGCCCAGTCTTATCGGGACCCACTATCCACTGCTGAAGAGCTAACACTCTTGATACAATATTTTGGGGGGGCTTGTAGTGTGCTGTCCAGAATCACCACATCGTCAAATCATGAAAGGATAAGTTCCTAATTGTATCGATGCATCTATCACACTACAAAGAGGTTATAAACACATAACTACAAAATTGATGAATTTCAAAACGGAAATAAATATAAATAGGTAAATTAAATATTATAAATATTAAAGAAGAGAACAATAATTGGGGTAATTAGTCAGAAATTAGAGGGCATAAAGTGTGAATTCAACCACTATGTCAGAAATAGGATTATCGGATTCGATTTCCTAGCTCTCGCTAACCCTATTGAAAAATATATATAGGCCTTTCAGTTGACAGAATGACTAACTCCAATTTAAATATTTTTGGTTACGAGTTTTAGTGATATTTTTAGTTAGAACATATTTTCCTTTATTCTCATTTCCATATTTCAACGCTGAAATCATCTACAGCGGAATTGTCTTACTCACTGTCTTTACAGATATTATAAATTTTCAAACTAGAAATATCAATAAAATTACTTTACTCAAAAATGTTGAAATTGGAATTAGTCATTCTGACAAGAGAAAGGCTAAAACATTAATATAGGAATTTAAATTTA
The DNA here is from genome assembly GCA_928085145.1 of Nezara viridula. NCBI lineage: Eukaryota > Metazoa > Arthropoda > Insecta > Hemiptera > Pentatomidae > Nezara > Nezara viridula. The sequence goes on from OV725082.1 coordinate 8,427,026, forward strand.
TCAAATTGGTATAAGGTGAGCTCATCGATGGAATCGGAAGTCCGTCAAACCGATCCTTTACTCAACGATGGAAAATAAGAAAGGAAATCAAAGAGTTTCTTTATTCATCGATTGATCGACCAGGCGGTAGCTTTCGATGGGTCGATGGAGCCACTGGAAATAACTTCATTATAAGGTAAATGTTATTACTTATTAATTATTAAATTTAATTTACCTATTTATATTCAGTTTACAGTCTTAATTTACTCTATATTTAAGGTTAATATTTATAATTGTGGGTAAATGGTTGACTGTCGTGAATAATGAAGAGAAGAATAGTTGGGGTGATCAGTCAGAAATAAGAATGCAAAAATAAATGATGATATTTATTTGGACATTGACATTATTTTACCAACTTCATTTTACTTTATTTTTTTTTTTTTTTTACCTACATTACTCATGTTTCTCATACCTTGTTATCTGGTTCTTTTCATAGCCCTAATGAAGGCATGAACTTCAGGTCGCAACGTCGGCAAATGTCCAAATAAATATTATCATTTATTTTTGCATTCTTATTTCTGACTGATCACCCCAACTATTCTTCTCTTCATTATTCACGACAGTCAACCATTTAACCACAATTATAAATATTAATCTTTATTATAGGGTAAATTAAGACTGTAAACTGAATATGAATAGGTAAATTAAATTTAATAATTAATAAGTAAATACATTTACCTTATAATGAAGTTATTTCTAGTAGCTCCATTGACCCATCAAAAGTCGATGGGACCGCTTGGTCATCTGTGATTCAATCGATGAATAAAGAAACTCTTTAATTTTTAACTTTGGTGTCGATTGTTGAGTTAAGGAACGGTTTGACGGACTTCCGATTTCATCTATGAGCTCAGCTTATCCAAATTTGATAAATTTAAGTTCCTATATTAATTCATGAGACTTTAAGTTGTCAGAATGACTAACTCTGATTTCAACATTTTTCAGTAAAGTAATTTCAGTATTTATAATATATATATATATATATATATATATATATATATATAATATATATATATATATATATATATATATATATATATATATATATATTTAATAGGATTAGCAAGAGCTAGGAAATCGAATCCGATAATCCTATTTCTGACATAAAGGTTGAATTCACACTTTATGCCCTCTAAACTTTTTATGATACAAAGCGTGGGTTGCGTTTTCTATCCGATTTTTTTTTTCTAATATTCCTAAAAGACCAGATATTTTTTTTTTATCAGTTTTATATATTTTTAAATAAAATTCGATGTATATAGTTTGTTTTGAACAATATTATAAAGAAAAAAGGTTTCGTTGAATGTAGAATTCTATTTTCAAATGATTCAGAAAGTAAGAATTTTTAAGATAACTTTACTTCCAACAAAATTGAAAAAAAAAATCATTGATATTAAATAACTTTTTTTGCATATATATATATATATATATATATATATATATATATAATATATATATATATATATATATATATATATATATATATATAACGTTTCCAATTTTTTGTACACATGCCCCCTTGAGAATTCGATTTCTATTATTTGATATTTTTATAGTTCATTATTAATAGTTATGAACTATACTTATTGTTCATGACTAGTAGTTATGAACTATAAATATTAGTTACCTACCAGTGGATTCGTAATACTCGCTTGACAATCATTCTAAGTTTGTACATAGCTTAAAAATTACATTTATAAAAAATATATATCAAATTATTATTTATAAAACGACCTAATCGAAACGAACAAATTTTACATTTTCGAAATAATATCAATGTCAATACCAAATCAAAATTGAAAATTAGACAAAAACTAAGCACATACACATAGCTACTTAAACCCGTATGGACATACGCCTCACAAATTTAAGGTTCTGCACAAAAGATGCGCTTACAAAAACTACAGACATTCCAATATAAAATTTTAAGACTAATAACAGCAATTCTCTGTTACGTATACAACAAAACTTTACATTCTGACTTACAACAACCGACTATTGACCAACACATACGTACTTTCTACTCCCGAATTCATCTTAAACTACACGGACATATCAACGAACTTATCAACGACATGGCCACAGCTGACATGCCCATCAGGAGACGATTAAAGAGGAGCTGGATGAGAGATCTCCTTTCCTAAATTATGAAGTAGACCAAGACCAGGAAGAGGTGCTGCTGGGTACTAATCTTCCTCATGCCAATTTTCTTTACAATGAGATCACATCTGCTTATTATCAAGATTATGAAAGTTGTGGATTGAAGTATGAAGAGAAAAATAAACGGTGTTATAACAATCCGCAACGCTTTTATTTCTCTGTTTAAAATAAATGAAATAATTTAACTTTTCAACTTTTTTAAAATAAAAAATAACAGGAAAATAGAACCTCGGTGACCTTTATAGCATAATTTTTTATTTTATTTATAAAAGGTATTAAAGGAAAAATGTTGCTTTTTAAGATAAAATATTTACATTTTTCCATTACAAGGGCTTAAATTAGATAATTTAAATTTCTGCAATATACTTTAGGGAACACTGTGGTTAGTTTTTGGTTTTAATAACTAAATATAAAAAAGTAAAACAAAAAAAAATATTTTTTTTTTTTTTGGGTGGGAGTGGAGGAGGGTAACTTCTGCCTGAACTTTATTAACATTTTTATTTTTATTTTACATTAAATTTGCCACTGCGCAATATCGCATCAAGCAAATGTGTTGCCGTTTATTCTGTCTTCTTTTATTCATGATACTTATTTACATTGTCAGCAGGAGATCTCTCGACCACTACCTTTTTAGTCGTCAATGAGGCTTACCAGGTAACGTGGCGGGAGAAAGAGACAGAATGAGTGGGTTTGGATGATTGAGAGTAGAATAATGAAATGTTGTGCACTTGTTGTGTATGTAGGATTTTACTTTTGGTATGTTCATGTCTGTGTGTACGGTGTGATAAGAAATAAACCAAGGACCATTGACGATTTTACGAAGTATTTTGGATTGTGTGGTTTGAATTTCGTTTGTGTTTTGCTGAACCCCAAAGTTCTGCTCCGTTTGTCCAAATAGTTATAGTATGGTGGTGTAGATTAGTAGTTTGTAACAGTCCGTAATACAGAAACATTTTTATCAAATTATTAACAACCGGCTGAAACTTCGTAAATAGCTTCATCTCATTATAACCTACCAATAATTTTATTTACGAAAATTCTCGGAATTGGGGCGTTTTCAATATGGAGGTTGGCTTTCTTCAATATGGAGTTTGGACCAACTTTCTCCATTTAATTGGGTACTATAAACTTATAAATATACATTTACTTTCCACTTAAATCGTTATATAACTTGAGCAAAAAGTCGATAAAAAAGGTGGCCTTAAAAAATATTGAGCCATATTTCCCGTATAACTTCGTAATTTTGACAAATTGGAGATGTAGGTCGCTTCAAACGGGCCAATATTTTTTAAGGCCACTTTTTTTATCGGCCTTCTGCTTGCTTTCCACTTGAATCATAAGATATCTTGAGCACTAAGTCAAGGAAAATGGTGACCTTCAAATATATTGAGCCGCTTGGCGTGACCTACACCCCCAAACCCATTTGTCATCTATAACGTCGTTATTTTGAAAATTTGGAGGTCTAGGTCACGCCAAGCGGCTCAATGGTTTTGAAGGCCACCTTATCTCTCGACTTTGTGCACAACTTATTTTACGATTAAAGTGGAAAGCAAATGGGCATTTACGAGTTTTAGTGCCTATTTAAATAGACAAAGCTTGAAGATCTCCAGATTGAAAACACCCTGATTCCCAGAATTTTCGTAAATAAAATATTTGTACGTTACGATGAGATGAAGCTATTAATGAAATTTCAGCCGGATGTTAATAATTTGATAAAAAGGGGCCTGTACCACGGACTATAAGTTGAGTTTTTTATATTACCATTCTTTTTTATCTAATATTCTTGATCTTGATCTAATATTTATTGTTAGTGGAGGAGATCTCTCATCCAGCTTTTCTTGAGCCTCCTTGAATTAGCAAGTTGGTATGTCCGTGTAAGTTATAGTGAAATATTTTGTACAATGTTCGTATGTGGTCGTTAACTGTTGGCATCTTTATTATTATATAAAGTAATGTTACTAATGTACCATGGAGCCATGGTTACAGTCCTGAAAGTTTTTGATTGGAAAGTCTGTAGTTTACGTATGTGTCTTTTTAGCTGTCCCGTATATCTTTGAGGCGTAGATTCAAATGGGCTTTAATTTCTAACGTCTTGAAAAGAGTGAATATAGCAGTCGTAGTCTTAGATATATTACCATTTAATATAAAAAATTGAATATATTAAAAAAAATCTCTGTATTTATATTTACATAAAGAAGTAAATAAAAATCCATATACATCCACCCATGACGTATTTCTTGATTGCTATTTTGTTTACTCAGTCAAATAGAAACTTTATCTTTCTTTAACTTTTGGAATAGGAAACATTCTATCTATATTTTTATTTGTTTGTGTCTCTTTCAGTTGAATTGAAACATTTTTAACCGTAGTAAAAAAAAAAAAAAAAAGAAATCCTAACAAGCGGACAGCAGAAAAAAAGTAAAAAAAAAAAAGCGGACGTCCAATTTATTTCTTTGATCGAATGTAGTGACACCACGGTTTCCATTCCACTTCCGCGCTCCTGGTCCATTTGATAAGTCGCTTGCTTTTCCGTTGCAGGGGATTTTGGAAATAAATCCTCAATGGATTAAATGGATATTTCCCAGGACCAAATTGAGTAATTAGGATAGCTTCTACTGATTAAAACAATATTTATTTTTCCATTAATTTTTAATCAGAAATGACTAATAAATATTCTGAGTACAAAGTACTAACTATCTAACTCAATTTTAATCATATTTTTTAAATTCTAGATTGTTTATTAAGAAATATAATATTCTGTCGCATTCAAGGATAACTATGATCAATGTATCAAATGATAATGTATTAATATATTAATCAGACACTGTATATTGTCAGGTTCAGCTTTCTGTTTTCTTAACAGAAACACAAACTCATTTTAATGAAGGATTCAATATATTTTTCTTTATTGTTTTCTTCTCCTGGAGTCATACTTTTCCCTCCACAGTTGGAGGGACAAGTCTGGTTGGGAGTTCTCTTGCTAAATTGTATATATTGTATATAGGTGTGTATGTGTTCTTTTTATTTATTTATTTTTAGGTTATTTTATTCTTATTTATTGTATATATATATATATATATATATATATATATATTATTTTTCTGTATAATTTATTTTATTTATTGTACATAGAGTGTGAATGTGATCTGTGAACTCTATTATAAATGTTCTAGAGACAGATTGTAATATTTTTCAATAAATAAGTTTAAAAAAAAAAATTGTTTTCTTAAAGGTGTATACTAGTCTATCAGTGCAAATAGCTTTAAGTGTCTTGTCATAGTGTTAAGTGTTTTGTATATAGTTTTGTTTGTTTTGTATATAGGATGTTTACCTTATATCTTCTTTCCATTATTCGTTTTTTTTTCTATTGCTTTTATTTAGGCCAGATGTATTCTTTTAATTTTGTTCTATTTAAGGGACTGTCTCCCAGAATAAAGTAATTTTCTATTTTTTTTTTATTTTTTTTTTTTTGTACTTCCCTTCTCGCCTTTAAGGCTATACGGGGGTTTTCCCGGGCCAGGGAATGTGGGCGGGGATTTAAAAACTCCTCCGAGCACCGAGACGCGCACTCGTGTCTATTTTTTTTATCAGTCTTATGTATCAGGTTGCCGGGCAACGGCGGTGCATTATGCACGCGTTAGCCCATTCGGCCACCCCGCCCACATTTTTTTTTTCTATCTATCTAGACTAATTCAGTTTTATAGCTTTCGTGTCAAGCATGGGTGATGTCCCAAACCAGATTCAACCATTTTTCGGTAAGCATTACCTCCTTAATGGCATGTTCTAATGACAAATTAAACTGAATCGCAGGATCGTCAATCATAAATATGGTATTTACATCAAATCACAAATATGGGATCCACATCGTTGTGTGTAATATAAGTGAAAAAATTCTAAAATGTCTATTCACGTTAGTTACAAACAATTGTGACAGATAGAGCACGAACCCCATCGCTCATCATCAAACTTCAACGAACCTGAAAACACTCGATCACTTCTCGGTAGTAGAGTCCATTAATACAAGCTCACTATCTTAGCTACTGTTATAGAAATGAATTTCCATCCTTATTACTTCGAGGAAATAATTTTCCCTGTCAATTTGAATTTACCTGCTATGTCAGCTTAGATACTGATTGATCATCGATATCGAAATAGATAGAATAGAATAGAAAAATAATTTTATTCTGTGACACAGTCCCTTGAGAATAACAAAATAGAACAAAATAAAAAGATTACATCTGGCCAAAATAAAATCAATCGAAAAAAAAAAAATAATGTAAAGAAAATATAAGAGAAACATTCTATATACAAAACAAACGAAACTATATACAAAACAATTAATACTATGACAAGAAACTTAAAGCTATTTGCACTGATAGACCAGTATACACTCTTAAGAAAATAATAAATAATTAAAAAATAAAAATATATCAAATTCTCTATTAAAATCAGCTCGCATGTTTAGCAACTATCTGACTGTTATGGATGGGGAATGTCGAATTTTGATAGGGAGAGAATTCCATAAATTGACAGAGCGAACAATACAGGAATTTTGGAATGAAGTAGATCTGTGAGAAGGCATGTAATGGTTAGAAGGTCGAGATCTTGTGGACAGGAAATGGACTGAGGATTTGAACTTGAGAAGGTTGTAGGCGTAAGAAGGACGATGGTTGTTGATGATTTGGTAGAGGAACGTACCTGGGAAATATTGTCTTCGGAAGGAGGGAAAGAGCCACCTTAACTCAGCGTAGATATTAAAGTTCTCTTCTAATATATATATATATATATATAATATATATATATATATATATATATATATATATATATATATATATATATATATATATATATATATAGAGAGAGAGAGAGAGAGAGAGAGATAAAGAAGGAGTTTATCAATGCTTAATGTCCATACTCTGATGGGTGATTCTAAACTAAACTTTCAACAAAAAAGTTTTTTAATGCATTTCCTGATTCTAAACAAAAATGGAGTTAAGATTAATTTTGTGTATTTCTTAATTTGGTCAAGGTTTTTATTAAATAAGAAATAATTGCTCAAACATTTTCAAGAGGAATGAATTCTAAGTACGCCATTGTAAAGTAGAAAACATTTTTTTTGTACAGCTTTAGTTACAGTAGCCATACACGAGCAGCATATCTCTGTACAACGGCCGTATTAGACCTCTTGAAAGTCTTTTTATTATTGACCTTAGTAAATTTAATCATTGTTTTCTCAAATCGATTTTTTCTAATTTATGATGGTGTACTTAGAATTTAATTATCTTGAACAGTTTTTGAGCAATCCTTTCTTATTCAATAAAAAACGTGACCAACTTAATATATACACAAAATTGGGCTTTAACTCATTTTTCTTTTGGCATCGGAACATGCATCAAATGTACTCTTTGGTTAGAAATTTTGTCTTGAATCACCCTCCAGAATTTGCTATTAAGAACTGTATTTGTATAAATTATTTCGGACTAATTTTCCTCCTTATTTAAAATCTGGATCCGCTGCTGCCATTGATATATTGATATTATATTATATTTTAAATAATGAACTCTTAAAATTTATGCAAATAATACTTGTAGTATGCTATCTAAAACAACTATATGGATTATAAATATTCAGGACGCAGTACCAACGTTTCAACCTAAACATGTGGGTCATCTTAAAATACAATCAGAGATATAATATTATACGACCAATAATTGTAAATAATAAACTATAGTGATTTGATTGTACATGAATCATAACTATTATTACAATACACAATATTAAAAATGAAATATGTAAAAAGTTATACAAACTAAAAATTATATATATATATATATATATATATATATATATATATATATATATATAATCCATTTATAAAAATTTGTAATAGTTTCTCTTACTAACCGTGGTTCGAGCACTGAAGGCTTTCAAATACTGACACATTTGATAGGTAAGTGAAAGGTCAGGAGGGGAGGATTTTCCAGTTGTCCTTTTTCAGATAGGAAAAGATATGTAAACATAGTCAGAGGGGGAGGGGGTAACATTTCTGTTAGTAGGATGTAAATTCTCTCTCGCACCAACAGAAGAAAAGATTGGCGACGATCCAGCGTATGGCTCCGCTGCGGGTCACAAGGGCGTACCGGTCAGTGTCTCATGAGGCGGTACAAGTCTTAGCCGGAAGTATTCCAATCGATCTCCAACTTCGTGAAGGCTACTTTCGGCACGAAATGAAGAGAGATGGCTTGGTGGATCTACCGGCTAATCTCCGAGTGAGGATCAGTGAAGACCCAAGCAGATGGAAGAGGATTCTCCGGGAATGCACAATAGAAGAATGGAACCGGCGTTGGATGACAACGCCAAAAGGATCAACCCTAAGGAAATACTTCCCCACCGTCGGTTCAAGAATGGAAACTACATGGCTCCTCCCGGACTATTGGGTCTCGCAATTCCTCACGGGGCATGGAGGATTCCGAGCAAAGCTTGTTCAACATGGTAAGAACACTGATCCCCTATGCCCACGTTGTAGGGTACCGGAGACCGCCGAGCACGTCTTATTATTCTGTACCGCCTATGAGGCACTGAGGGCTAAGTTGCTGAGGGAGACTGGGCTCCATGTCTTATCAGAGCGCGATCTCCCTCAGCTAGTGACCAGAGAGCACTACCCGCATTACAAGGCCTTTGTGTACGGGTGGAAAGACATCATTGGCCCAGCCCACTTCTATTTGGGTAGAAGAGAAGAAGCTCCACCACAGAGGATAGAAGAGCCAAGTTAAACAGAAAATCTTATTGTATCGATTGCAGTATTGGCTAGTTATGCACACACGTGTAGCTATCCACTACTGCAAACACTCGTATTGCCAAACTGGTAGGGTAGAGATTTAAATAAATAAATAAATATAGTAGGATGTAAATAATTTGCTGACTAAATATTTTAGATTATCACTCATCATATGTAGAACAGTCGAACAGCTTCCTTCAATAAAACAACTTTATCTACTTGGCCGCAATGTTTTAATAATGTTTTTTTCCCCTCTCTCTCTTGGTTCGTCATTTCAATGAACCTTTTTGATTTGAGTTAGCAGACTAGTAGAAATTAAATTTTCAGATTGGACATTTCAGCGGTCTATGATTAAAAGTTTTCTTCAAATAAATACCAAAATTTGTGCTTTCGGTATTTGGTATTTAAACATAGTCATCCACTATGAAAGGGGTTCCAAGTCCTGGTAGATCAGAAGGTTTATTTATCCTTATAAATATGTTTTTTAGTTCATTAATAATTTTTCAAGTGCAATTAATTTTGCTCATAGGCGCTAGATGGAGCGGGCGAGGGAGAGATCAATTCGACGCCATCGGCTTTCGGCAAGATTAATAGTTACCATCCCAGTTAATATTTGACAGCTTGATAATGAAGACTTACTACCTCCTCTCCCAAAATATTATAACAGCTGTGGCCATTAGTTCGCACAAGTATCATTGATCCGGACATTTTAATTTATAAATTGTTGGGAGGGGGCGTCGAAGCCATGTTTCTCTCCTGTCGTTTTTGTTCTAAAAAAATTCTCCTTAACGACAAGCGATACTCTTCGATAATTAAATCGTTAGTAAATGGACACGGAAAAAAATTTAAGTGCTTTATTTTTTTAATATTGTTCAATCTCGTATACGATTTTTTTTCCCTTTTTTTTGTTCTATCGAGCTATTTGATATTTTATCGAGATGTAAGGAACAGAAGAAAAATCAAACATAACATAAAATTCCATATTATTAGGAAAATAGTCTCTAATCTGATGTTACATTCTGACCTTGACATTCCATATATTTTTTTAATAATTTTCATCAAAGGTTAAATCTAAATTCTAATCCAGCTTTTACTATTGCCATTAACCCGTATGATACTTCCATGAAAGTTCCTAGGCGATGCACACTAGGCTGTTAGAGCAATCAAGGAGAATAAAAGTCTAAACATTCATTTTTATGAAAAAAATGCTAAATCTTTACAAAATAACTCATTGTTGTAAAGATAATAAACCATTATTTAATTTAATAGTTGTCAGGCGCAAATACATTTTTATAGACAAAAAAATATTTAATTAAAATTTCAAATACTGTATATTTTTAAGAATTTAAAAAAATAAATTTATTTAAAAAACGAATTAAAACTTTAAGGTTTTTATGTTCACCTCTTCAAATATCTAAAACATATTAAATAAATAAAAAAGAGGAGTGGGGTAGCTCAGTGGTAAGGTACTGTGCTTCCAATGCTAAAGGTCCCGGGTTCGAATCCCGGCTCATGGCAGAAAAATTATTTATTCGGTTTCATTGGCCGTGGGACAACCATGGGTAAGTAGACCCTCCTGGGGTTCCCCCATCCAGCCTCTGTGAAGTGGGTACCCTTAATTGAGGGGAAAAACCTGGCGGTTGAGCATGATCTCGGTCGAATCATCTCCTTGCCCAACCGTAGACCAATATACAGTCGTTTCCCTAAATAGTAATGAACCCAAGACCCTTGATTGGTTGCAGTTGTACAAGATTTTTTTTTATTTTTTTTTTTTAATAAATAAAACTATTAAGCAAACTAAAAATAATTTAATTTGTAATCTCTATCATTATTATGTTCTTCATTATCAAATTGTGAGTATGGATGGATAAATATGCTTGGGTATCATTTTTAGGTGAATCTCAAAATCTCAAAAAAACCTCAACTTTCTCACAAATATCGGCTTAACCGAGCTAGCTTTTCTGAAAGTGGGATAAATGTAGTGCAGTTGAAGGATGATAAAAAAAATTACAAATAAATCATTGTAAACGGAAATTATGTGTGTTTGTCCGTCCAATAGTCCTATTTAAATAATGACAAACTCTACTTTCGTTTAAATTAATTTTTTTCTTGTTTGCTATCTAGCAATGTTTGGTTAATTAAATCAAATATTTTTTTAATTTATCGCTTACTATTAAACAAAAAAACGTGACTCGCTTAAAAAAATATAAGTTTTAAATGTTTCCTTCTTTTCTACTAGAAATTGGGCAATTTTTTATATAAATTTTTTGTCTTGATGTCTATTATCAACCTTTTAAATATTTCCCTCATCTTACAAGGTACCTTGTATAATATATCGTTGGAACGATTAGGATTTTAGATTAAATATGATCAAGAGTATAAATAGAAGAAAATTAGATTTCATAATGATCAATTAGGAAATTTTTTACCTTTGCAGTTAATTAATAAACGTATAAACAGTTGACTTTGAGAACCGATTTTTTGTTTTCATCTGTGTGAGTAATTTTTTTTTTAAGTTGAATTTAAAGGCCTAAAATATATTCTTATCTTCTGACAAATCTCTGTTTTGTAGTCATACAAATAGTAAGAAAAAAAATTATAAAATAGTTGTTAAAATTCCTGTCAAAGAAGAACATAGGTAAGTAAGTTGGTAGAAAATCTTACATCGACCGACCGTTGCAATTAAGTTTAAACAGTTTTTGTGAAATAGACTTAATGGGTCCACGGATTAAAATTGCATCGGATTACTTGCTCTAATTGCTTCCCTATTCAAACTCCAACACCAACTGATATAAATACTCCATGCTCTTTTAAAATGAGTTAACTTGAAGGAAAAGACGTTAGGGCGAATATTTAGCTAACGGGAAAGAGCTAGAACAAAAATAGCCCTTGGGGAGCCACTTAATTTTTCATGAATTTTTTAGCCCAAAAAAAAAGAACTTTTCTAAACGATTTTACTGCTTGCTTCTTGTAAAGCAATTTATCAGTCTATTTACTTATAGACAATTAATTAACTGTCTAATTACTTAATAAACAAACAAATAGGTAAATTTGATAGGCTTGAAATCCTCGTCCGCAAAGTTTTGCAATAAGCAATGTCTGTACATTACAAATATGCTGGGGTTAAATTAAAAAATCTCTTGTCTTAAATTTCCAAGAGTTTGGATGTACGGGTTCGTGGTAAAAATAAGTGTTTGGACGAATGAGTTCATGTTGTGAGACAGTCTCTAATAGAACATTGTATAGTATTGTGTTGCAGTATCTGAAACCGTTCCGATGTCTATATCCTTGTGTAAGAACTCATTTGTCACTATTTTTCTAAAAAACTTTTGATTTAATGGTTTGAGTTTTTAGGTATGATAAAATTCATGTGTAATTTTATAAAATTTGTGTCCAGAATTTTCTTATTTTACTGTTATCTTAACGACGGTAAATATTTTTATGTATGCTTACTTTGTTATTGAGTATTATAAATATTTTGACTGATTGATAAAAATATATCGTAGGTAGGATAGTTGTCACAGAGAAATATTAAGTCAATTACGGTTTATCTTCAAAAATGAATTAGAATAATATTACAATAAAAATAAATTATATTGCAACAAATAGTAAAGTTAATAAGAAAAGTATAGAATATTTCAAGGCACCAACCTCTACTCAAATCAGTGGTAAATCAACATTCATGAAAATTTCCTATGATAATATATGCAGAGCATAAGTACATACATATTTCGTAGCATCCCCATTTCCGCAGCTGTTTTAGCATATTCATAGCCTGGGGGGAGGGGTGTTTCATTTTAAGATAGCACATTTCGATAATAGCTCCGGAGCTAGAAGAAAATAGACGATTTCGTAGCGTGTTCTAAGAAAAGATTTTACAAAGGGTCTAGGTGTATGAAATATTTGATGGATATGACCTATTGTATTGGCAGAAGAGACGCGACGCTGCACGCAGACGCTTCAGACGGACTAGGCTTGCAGATGATTATCAAATATTCAGAATGCTTCGCAACACGACACAGACAAGGATCCGACAAGCGAAAGCGAACTACTTTCACGAAGCCCTTTCCTCAGCTCCTGATATCAAATCAAAATGGCTTCTACTTCGTAAGCTTTCCCTCTGTGAACCTTCTAGATCCCCTTCCTCAGTTTTCCCAATATCACCTGATGACCTAAACTCCCACTTTATATCGGTTTCCACCTCTTCGTTACCATCCCCTTCCGGCTTTTCTCCAGAGGTACCTTTTAACGACAATAATTTTTATTTTTCCGACATTTCTCCCACAGACCTTATTACCGTTATAATGAAATCCCGTTCCAATTCCGTAGGCCCAGATGGCATTCCTATCAAACTAATAAAATTATGTCTCCCTGAAATCCTCCCAGCACTCCTTTTCATCTACAATTTCTCCCTGCAGAATTCAATATTCCCGACCTCTTGGAAAAAAGCCATTGTCCTTCCTTTAAACAAAAAGCCTAATCCATCCTCTCCCGAAGATTTCCGCCCAATATCAATCCTTTCCAATCTTTCTAAACCCCTAGAAAAGTTAGTGCAATCCCAAGTTTCCAACTTCCTTGAACAATCCAACCAACTCGATCCTCTCCAATCTGGCTTCCGTCCTGGCTACTCTACACAATCTGCTCTGATTAAAATTACTAGTGATATCCAGACTGCAATAGATGACAAAAAATTAACCATTCTTATACTTCTTGATTTCTCTAAAGCTTTCGATTCCATTATCCATTCCATCCTTTTCAACAAACTAAAATCATTATCCTTCTCCAAGAGTTCCATCTCTTGGTTCCAGTCTTTCCTCTCACAACGAACCCAAGCAGTTTCCATACCTAATCAACCTCTATCTGCCTACCTTCCTTTATCCTCAGGAGTTGCACAGGGTTCAAGCATGTCTCCTCTTCTTTTCAGTTCTTATATTAATGACCTAAATGATACAATTATCCATTGTTCCCACCACCTTTATGCCGACGATTCTCAAATCTATTTATCCTTTTCTCCCGCTGAGTTATTGGTGGCATTTGCCAAAATTCAAGAAGATTTAGATCGAATTAATGCCTGGGCCAACTTAAATGGATTAAGGCTAAATGCGGCCAAAACTCAGGCCATTCTCATTGGTTCCAAGCCCCTTCTTAGATCCCACACCAACTTTCCCTCACTCTATCTAAACAACCACCCCATCACCTTCTATCCCTTTGTTAAAAATTTAGGCTTTCTCATAGATCAAACCCTTTCCTGGAATCACCATATCTCTCATATATCCCGCCGTACAATTTCTACCCTCAAACTATTCCATCACTTCCGCCATCTTCTACCCCAAAATACCCGTAGACTCCTAGTTTCCTCTCTCATCTTTCCCCACTTTGACTACAGCTGTGTGGTGTACGATGGCCTCTCGGTGGAACTGCGTGATAGACTCAAAAGACTTATGAATTGCTTCGTAAGATTTGTAATCGGAACCCCGAGACGCTCCCGTGTCTCCCACCACTACACTGAGTTAGGGTGGCTCTTCCCCTCCTTAAGAAGACAATATTTCCTTGGCACTTTCCTTTATCAAATCATTACCGATCATCGTCCTTCTTATGCCTACAACCTTCTCCAATTTAAGTCCTCAATCCATTCACTCACTACAAGATCCCGACCCTCTGACCTATACATCCCTTCTCATAGATCTGCCTCATTCCAAAATTCCTTTATAGCCCGCTCTGTCAACTTGTGGAATTCCCTCCCGATCAAAATTCGACATTCCCCTTCCCTGTACACATTCAAAAACCTCCTATTCCAATTCCTGTTCCAAAAACAGTCAGATACCAGCTAACGATTAATATTATATATGTATTGTGTAGCAATCATATAATCATTACACTTGGTAAGAGATAGTACATGCATTTCCTACTATCGACGTAGGAATTTCAACACACACATTTTTTTGTATTTTTTTTTTTTATTCAATTATAAGTAACTGTTTATTTTCATATATATATTGTATATATATATGTTGTTCAACCCTGAAATATAATTTTGTTCATAGTTCAAATGATTCGTTCATAGTTTTAATTGTTTTATTCATAATTTTAAATGCTCTGTACATAGTAGTATCTGTATTGTATATAGCTTGTGCACCTAAGGTTTTCTTTACTTTTTATTTTATTTTATCAATTTCATTTATTGTTTCAACGTTCAGGCCAGTAATATTCTATTATTTTGTACATTATTGTTATTCTGAAGGGACTTAGTCCCAGAATAAAGTTTTTTTTTCTATCTATCTATCTATCTATTTTCTGCCATATTAGTTTTCATACATTGCAGAAAATATCCAAAAATATCAATATTATGTTAAGTTTAAAGTTTGCGTAAAGTGACCAATGAGGTGTGGGACCTAGGTTGTCTTGGTGGAACACAATACCCTTCCGATCATTCATAACTCTACAGGATGTTCTCCAGATTCGATGTTACTATATCCGTTGGAAAGCTGAATTATTGCTCTTCAAAGCCATATGAATTGTTCTTTTATTTAATGGCTACATAACGAAAATTTAACAAAAACTCCTTGTAAGTTTTTCTTTTTTATATCCATTTGTTGTTTCTTTATGAAGGTCCTGTTGATGTCATTTTGTGTAATTTATTTGGCCCTAAATTTCTTGTAGATAGCTAAAGTCTTATAGAAGACATTTCTTGTGATTTTAGAAAAAAAATCATGTGAGGGACCAAAATATTAAGCCTGCAAACATAGCCAAGCTTGTGCGAATTGTTTTCTACGCTTGGCTGCGACAAATTTATGGCCATAGCGATCTCTCGCTCTGATTGGATGGGATTTTGATCAACAATGGCGTTAACATTGCTCGTTTCAATTTCATATGGACGACCTGACCGTTGAGCATCATTGATGATAAAATGTTCTGAATGAAATTTAGCCAATTAATTTTGACAGGTGCGTTCGGTCAAGGCACCATCCCCTTAAACACTCCAAATCTTTCTATGAGCTTCTGCAGCACGCTTACCTTTTTTTCAAAAATAATACAACAAAATATGACGATAATGAATGATATTTTCTTCCATACTAAGCTAGTTTCAACAAGAGTTGACAGATATTACATAAAGGACAAACAATCCACCTTAGAGATGAACTCATCAGATAAGAAGTGTATATCATAGTGACATAAACATAAACAGAAAAACCGAAATGACTTATTTGCCAACCCAACATAGCCCTAAGTTGAACAAAATAATATGTATATGTATACTTATTAGGTATATGTATTGAGTATGACCCGAAATATCTGACCTAATTATCATCCTACTGTTGCTAATTAGAGGAACTATTTTTATCAGGAATTATTTTGAATTTAAATAATAAAAGTTTATTTTGAATTTTACATAAAAACTTTCTTCTTTCGCTATTACCACGTTGTTTTTAAAATAAATCATTGGAAATAATTTTCAGTGTTTTCTTTGTCAAGGAGGAACATTTTGGCTAGTTCTTGTCATCATTTTCAAAAAAACTTTTCCTTAGAGAATGCTTTCTGTAAATGTTTCCTTCCAGGAAAAACTCCCACTTTTATTTTCCCGGTAATTTTTCCAATGTTCCTTCTTCTTATACTTTGCATAATACATCATTTACATCATTGCTTTTCTTTAAGTTTTCTTTTTTATTCTTAAACTTTTCTCGAAATATCCGCAGCTTTTTATTTTTATCAGGACTCAGAATTTGCTATACTTGCTTTATTTTTGCAAATATGATAAATACCGGAATAGAATAAGAATCTAGATAGGGATATCATTTCGTGAGCAAATTTATGAAATAATCTAAAAATACTTTTAAACAAATTATTTAGACATATTCTTTTATAAGGAGGTAGCATAGCACTTTAATGGAAGACTTGGGCAAATGAATATGTTTACTGTCTACTACATTTAGGCTTTAGTTGACAGAATGACGCCAATTTCAACATTTTTGAAAGTCATTTTGATGATATTTCTATCATCATATATGGATATTTGAATTATAATATATTCTTCATTAATCCTAAGGGAGATACTTATTTTCGAGGTATATAAGAAAGAATTTTTATTACAATATTAATCCTCCCTAAAACCCCGACCACATCATGACGTTTAGGATTTTTATATCCCATCATCGAATTTTCATTGAAATCGCTACATTCGTTTAGGCGCTACAGTCTATAGCAACGCAGGTTTTTCGGCCGCCATTTTAAAAGACGTATAATAATGTCGATGAAGAAGGATCATCCTCGAGTGACCTCTGATTTTATATCCAAATTTGAAAAAAAAATCGGTCTAGTAGTTTTGGAGAAAATGCGCGGACGGCAGACTGAAACGACAAGAAACCGCTCGACGTTTCCGACTACTTCAACACTTACTAGACAAACGCTCTAACCTTCCAATCAATTATAAAAGACTGATTTACATGACTATAATAAGGCCTATTTGGACTTACGGGGTTGAGCTATGGGGCTCCACCAAGCCTTCAAATTCCTCTCGCATACAGTTCTTGCAATCCAAAATCCTTCGTAAAATCCTTAATGCTCCTTACTTTGTTACAAATAAAATTATCCATAATGACCTTAATGTTCCTTATGTATCAGATTTGGCCCAATCCAGATATATGTCCTTCCATAATAAACTTCATAACCATCCCAACCCTCTTGTCCCTAACCTTGCTTCCTATTCGATTCCTGATAACCCTCCGAGGCGTCTGAAAAGAAGATGGCCACGTGATCTTCTAATATAGACATATTATTAGAGTGCTACCAATGGGTAGTTTCTCAACATGTGTTCCATGTCTTTATACCAATGTGCAAATTTACTAGATGTATTTTTTGTATACAGTTGTAAATATCATTTAAAATAAATAAAAAAATTAAAGATTCAAGTTGTACCGAAACTGAGAAAAAATAAAAGCTATAATTTGACCTGAATCCCTGGCTGTAACATATAACAGCCCTGTTCAGCCAATTAGGGACATTACCAGGAAACTTGATTTCGTCGTAAAAAAACAAAACAAAAGCCACTTTTTGTAGAATGACCGATATATCGATAAAGCCCTATATATCGATAGGGCATGGCCCGAGGCTGGAACATACAGTTATCGATTCCAGGCTGTAATGGGAGCCGGGACGACCCCTGGGGGCTATTAGTGGTACCCATGCGTAGTGATAACTGAGCAATGATAAAAGAGAACGGGGAGTGTATGTGGTCAGTACCACCTCACAGTCGGCTGGTTTAGCCATTAGCAGGGCAGGTAATGAGGGAGCTAGTGTAAATATAGGGAAGGCAAACGGTAACTGGAGGAGGCTGCGTTAGTGGCTAGCATATCTTACGGAGGCTGCTAATCAATATACTACCTTTATGGTGACTTTAAATAACAAATATCACTACAAAATATTGTTTTAATTAGTCACTAAGTAACCAATAATAAAATTATATTACTAATAAATTATTAGTAATAAGTTTGATGAATTTTTATACATAGTTTCCTTAAAGTAACTGTTTTTATATTTAACAGGATTCATGTCTTACTTTTTCTGTCAGGGGTTAAAAGTTTTTTAAAAAGATCCATTTTAACAGTTTCTGTGAAACATTTCTTAAAATAAAAATTCGAAGGAACTTTTTTTAATATTGATTATTTGTTTATTGATAAATATTACAATCTGTCTCAATAAAGGACATTTATAATGGAGTTCTGAGAGCACATTCACACCATATTTACAAATTAAAAAAAAAAAATAAGCTAATTTTTTTAATAAAGTTCCTGTTTATGGCATTTGTCTTAAAAGAAGTTCCGGTAAATTAAAATGAAACAATGGGCTTAGATTATAATTTTTTTTTATATTTGTTTTATTTTATTAACAATAGTAGGATCTCTCAGTATCTGTTGATGTTAGCTGATTTCAAATATACTAGAGTATTCATGCAGATCGCATATCGGGAAAAATAAGTGATTAAAATTTCAGTCAACAATCAAATTTTAAAAATCAATCCACAACTTGAGTGCAAAATGTGCAATATAATGGAAAAATAACCAATTTATCATCTATTATTTAAATTATTATTATTATTTTATTTTCACCATGTACCTTTTATATTTTGTATCTTTTGTAGCCCTGATGAAGACCTGCTAGGTGGGTCGAAACGTCGACGAAACAATTAAAAATACTATATTTTTTTTTAATTAGTATTTATTTGACCGCACCCCTCCCCCTCCCAACTCTTCATTTAATTTTTTTAGTTTATTATTTTCATATTATTTTATTATTTTTTATGTATTTATTTATGAATAACTTCAACATGTTGGGGCCTAGGTTTTACAGTTTTATGAGACAGCCAAAATACTTCTCTCTCCAAAAAATACTATGGGCCTCTTTTTTAAGTAATGAATATTATCTATTGTATTGAATATAAACTGTGAATGAATATTAACTATTGCAACATTTGTTTACTTAATTCAAATAATAGACCATAATTAATCTTATGTTGCATTGTTTTTTAAATCAACATTTCATTTCATAGATTAAAGGGACAGCCAACAGAACGTTAATGTATGTTATAACAGAGGGGGGAGGAGTTCAAATTTTTGAAAATTTAGAAGAGTTATAACGTTTTTTCTCTCTCCTGAAAAATTTGAAATTTGTGAATGAAGTGGTTTCTACACTCACCGATTCAATTACTGCCTGTATTTTTTAGAGGTTTTAGTGGAGAAATAAAATTAACAAATAAATAAACTTAAAAACATAATGAACTTTATCTCACGATTATTATGCACGCAAAAAATTAATTCCTAGATTGCTATATCTTTTTAAAATCAACAAAATTTATGAAATATCAACTATACATTTTTTATGTTTGTGTATATTAATGATCATTTTGTACTGATAATATATATATATTTTTTTTTTTTGCAGGTGAGAAATTCGTGATTACAACTTTCGTCCAATCTTTTTGTAAGTTTTTTTTTTAATTTATACAATATGGGATTATTCCAATGAGATTTGTCGTTATTATTTGGAAAATGGCATTTTAGGCATAAGGAAGGATAGTAATCAGCATCACATCTTCTTGGTGTTTGTTTATTTCCTTAATTGAGGAATTTACTTTAGTATTATTATATTGCCGTTTATTATTTTTATTTATTGTATGGTATGAATGAGCTACTCTATATCACTATGACTATTTTCCTTGAATTTGACAGATTGTAATATCTCAATAAAGAAGTTTAAAAAAAAAAAATTGAAGAAAGGAGGTCTCTCCTTCAGCTCCTTTTCAGTCGCCTGTTATGTTAATTGAAGACATCGTTTATAAGTCTGTTGTCTTGTCCGTGTTGTTTAATATGAAATCGAGTGTAAAGATTATATACCTGTTCGTCGATAGTTGGTTGTAATATCTTATTTTTTTTTCAAAGCAGGGAGTTGATGTTATTAGTTTTAAAATGTTGGATTGAATATATTATAGTTTAATTTATTTTTAAAAAATTGTTATACATTTTGAGTCCTTTGGAGTGTTCAACATTTCTCTCTCTTTCTAAACGTAACTGTATTTATATGGTTGGATGTTATATGCAGGTTCTAGTAAATATTTTTAATTCTATTTTATTAATTCTATATAGTAATATTTTATTTATTTTTTTTTTTTTGCTTCGCTAAATCGTCGACACCATGTTAAAGTAACAAATCATAATCTATTTAACATTTAACAAACGTTACTTTAATATGGCAACAACGATATGTGATTTTATGTTTTCTATCCTGTAGATGGCTTTATTGTGAAATGTTTGCCTGTATTCTGGAGACTCAATACTTTATTATTTTTAAATTATATTCTAATTTTAATACTACCCCACTTATCCCTATTGAACACATTCGATACCTTGGACTCCAATTAGACAAACGTCTAACTTGGAATCCTCATACCAGACTGAAACGACAAGAAACAGCTCGACGTTTCCGACTACTCCAGCACTTACTATACAAACGCTCTAAGCTCCCAGTCAATTGCAAAAGACTCATATACATGACTATAATAAGACCTATTTGGACTTACGGAATTGAGCTCTGGGGCTCCACTAAGCTATCGAATTCCTCTCGTATCCAATCCTTACAATCCAAAATCCTTCGTAAAATCCTCACAGCTCCTTACTTTGTCACAAACAAAATAACGAGCTTAATGTTCCTTATGTTTCTGACCTGGCCCTATCCAGATACCTATCCTTCCATAATAAACTTCATAACCATCCTAACCCTCTCGTTTCTAACTTTGCTTCCTTTTCGATCCCTGACAACCCTCAACAAGTGATTTCATGCTATTATATTCTTTTGTTCACATTTACTGAATGTATTTTTACCTGTAATACAGTTGTAAATATCATCAATAAATAAAAAAATTTAATACTTGTTAAAAATAATAATTTTGTTCGAAGGAAAATATCAATGCCTTAAAATAAGCAGATAGGAAGAAAAAAATTAGTGGCCTTTCTGTGTTCGGGGTGGCCAATGAAAATTAGGAGGTGTAGGATCGGCGACCACCGATACTCTAGGTAGGAAACTTCTCCAGTGTTAGCGGTGAGCTCAAGCTTACAAACCGCTGGAATTCCAGTAATTTGCACCTTTAAAGACAAATAGTGCTCCGGTGTGTTAAACTTCTTCCTGGAATTTTATCCTGGTCCACCACCTAATATATTTAATTATGTCGCGGCGGTTCCTAGCTTTTCCTTTTTGCAAGTGAACGTTTTTTAAACAACAAAACAGAATCGATTACTAATACTACAGCTGTGGAATAATATTTAGAAGAAAAATAACCGTGCAAAGTAGATTATTTATAAGTTGTAGTTTGAAATCCACTATTAGAATGAAATCCACGAGATAAGCCGTTTTTGAATTGGAATCTTCTTGTAAAGGAAGATCGCATACTTAAACAAATAAATGATAAAACTGAGCTAGGTATCAACATATACAAATATACAATCTTGTATTAATGAACTGTTTTTGGGTTAAGAGAGTATCAATCTCTGGCCTCTGGCCTCGTGACCTCTTACTAAAGATTTCCGTAGAGGGGGACTCTTGATGAGTCTAAAGTAATTTTAGTCACCAATAAAATAATCCATAACGACCTTAATGTTCCGTATGTTTCCGATTTGGCCCAATCCAGATACCTATCCTTTCTTAATTAACTTCAGAACTATCCGAATTCTCTCGTCTTTAACTTCGCTTCCTCTTCAATTCCTGATAACCCTCTGAGGCGTCTGAAAAGAAGATGGCCTCGTGATCTCCTGTTGTAAATACATTATGTTTTTAGAGTGCTACCAGTGGGTAGTTTCTCAACAAGTGATTTCATGTTATTATTGTCTGTTTTCAAATTTACTAAATGTATTTTATTTATTAATAGAGTTGTAAATATCATGAGTAAATAAATTTAAAAAAAAAGAGGGTATCAAGAATAATGTCTTTGCATATCATAGCATTGATACACACTCGACTATTTTTCACCTCCAACGTTGACCTAGATCTAATGGCCTTTGTATATAGGTGTATTATAGAAAATATGTTTGTTCATTTGTATGAAATTAGATAAAATTATTCATTATATTTTTTTTTTGGTGGGGGGGGAGGGATCTTCAACTTTGAGTAAAATCGAACGAGCCTGTTTTGACATATTGATTGGTCGAAAAATACATTTAATAGTGCGTATGCGAAAGTAGATAATAGAATTAGATTAAATTCATTTGGAACAATCTAACAAGAGGAAATTGCGGACGATTTTAATGAAACTTTTTTTGGTAATACTTGATCGAAAAATTTTAGATTCACCTCCAAGGCACCCTTCACTTGTCAATGCACCCTAGGAGCTGAGAAAAAAATATATTATGTCATTTCAAAAATTTTTGTTGTTAATTTTTGCCCTTGTTAGCACGAATTTTTTGGTTATTATACACCAATCATACAATTATACACACCAATTATAATAAACCATTTGTGCACTAACTTATTCCATACTATCGTTAAAAACGTAGGTGTTACTCTTGATCAAACCCTATCCTGGAAACCATACTTCTCCCAAATTTCCCGTCACACTATCTCTACCCTAAAACAGTTTAATCGTCTACGATATCTCCTTCCATACAAGTCCCGTCAACTCTTAGTTTGCTCTCTTGGTTTCCTCCACTTCGACTATAGCTGTATGGTGTACGGTGGACTCTCGGGAGATTTCGAGGCCTAACTTAAACGCCTAATAAATTGTGCATTACTTTTTGTTTTCGGAATCTCAAGATATACGCATATTACCCAGTATTACACTGAGTTGAAATGGCTCTACCCATCCTATCGCCGTCAGTACTTCCTAGCCGCCTTTCTGTACCAGATCATTAGAACTCATCGACCCTCCTATATATTCCACAGCTTACGATTTAAATAATCCATCCAATTCCGACCCACTATATCTCTTACTTCTGACCCCTATCCCCCTCCTCACCGAACTGCTTTGTTTGAAAAAATAATTTGCAATTCAAGCCGCCTCCTTATGAAATTCCATCCGTGCTGATATTCGACATGCACAATCAGTTTTCTCTTTCAAACCTCTCCTTTTTAAACACCTACTCCTTTCTCAGTCCGCCTGATTACGAAATATACCTAAGAGAGCTATCTAAGTAACCCTATAAAATATTTCTGTTATTTTAGTTTTCACTGTTTGTGTTATATAT
Source organism: Nezara viridula (assembly GCA_928085145.1). Taxonomy (NCBI): domain Eukaryota; kingdom Metazoa; phylum Arthropoda; class Insecta; order Hemiptera; family Pentatomidae; genus Nezara; species Nezara viridula. The sequence goes on from OV725082.1 coordinate 8,450,723, forward strand.
ATGTACGCTTTTCCTGTTTTTTCTCTCTCTTCTTCCATATTTTTACTTTTAATTAACTATTATTACAAATATTTAATTTATTTATGACCACATATGCATGTATTTAGTACTTATAAATTCTTCTAAAGGAACAACAGTCCCAGAATAATAAAATATATTTCCATTCATTCATTCATTCAATCGATTTTATTTATTTTTCCTGCAGACTTGGTGCAGAGAAACATATTTCTTAAGGTATTAAATGATTTATAAAGTACCTTAAATAACAAAAACCAAAAGATGCTTCAAATAAAATAGAAAGTTACATTTGTTTTAGCCTTCTTTAAAACTCATAAAAACGGAATTTAAAAATATCCAAAATTGCAAATTTTAGTACTTCTTTTGTATTGTTTTTTCCGGCCTTAAACTAAAGCATTCATAACATTTTCAGATTTTTTTTCAAATTCAGTGTAAGTACAACTGTTGGAAAGCTGTATTACTGTTGTTCCAAATAACACAAATCAGTTATCGATTTAATTCATTTTTAAGCTATAAATTAAAAAAGATTCCCACACATTTTTATTTTCTACCTTTCGTAGAAGCTATTTTCAGATATATTTTCATAACTCGGTTCTGATAAAATATTTTAAGTATTTATAATTCAGCCATCATTGGCAGGATTTAGGTCAACACGTTACACTTCTCCGATCCCCCCCCCACTCCCATCGAGAGGAATAACTTAATGTCCACAGGTCCTGATATTGGCAGCTATATTCAGTCCTCCCATCGTATCGATATTGCTAATCCAGGTAGAAAATGGCTTTTTTAATATATTTACGTCGGTTTCGAACTAGTCTCGAGTTAGCCAATGTATTTTAAGTATGATACGTAAATGATAAATTGAATAAGTAGGGCGTTCAGCCATTTGACCAACTGAAAATTGCTTCACTGTAAACTAGACCACATTCACTTCAAACAAGAATAAAGTCTGTCATTGTTAAAACCATTCGAAGAGGATTTCCGATCAACTAAACTAAACTAATTTCCGTCTTTAAAAAAATCATAAATAATCATCTAACCATCACACTTTTAGAAGAACTTAATTTTTTTGTATTTTTTAATCACTTATATGTAATTTTATCTCACTTTTTGTTGCATCGAGTTATTTGATATTTTATTGAGATATAAGGAACAGAAAAGAAAATCCAATATTGTTAGGAAAATTGTAAATGCCCCCTGTTACGTCTCTAATCTGATGTTATGCTGTCACCTTGATATTCCATATATTAAGCTTTAACCAGGAAAGTTCCTAGGCGAATCACAGTAGACTGTTTCAGCGATCTAGGGGGACAAAAGTCAAAACATTCATTTTTATGAAAAAAATACGAAAGATTTACAAAATAACTCATTGTTTTTAAGATAAGAAAATCATTATTTAATTTCATCAAAATTTTCTAATATTGAATATTTTTAAGATTTAAAAATTTTTTTTTTTAGTCTTCAATTCTTCATCCGCACCTGTCATGATAGTGACAATTAGCAGATTTGTTGTTAGGTAGATAATGGCATGATTGGTATGACGAAGAATGGGACCCAGCAGCACCTCTTTCCTGATCTGTTTACATCCTAAGATTAGTCGCCTTTAGTTTTTTTAAGTTAGTTAAAAGTCGCCTTCTGATGAGCATTTTAGCCGTGGCCATGTTGTCGATAAGTCCATTGTGATGTCCGTGTAGTTTAAGATGAAATCGGGAGTAGAGAGTACGTGTGTGCTGGTCAATGGTTGGTTGTCTTAAGTCGGTATGTAAGGTCTTGTTGTTGACATACCAGGGGTCTGCAGTTATTAGTCTTAAAATTTTAGATTGAAAAGATTTTTTTTTTTTAGTTTTGGTGAGTCTTTTTTGCTGAACCGTAAATCTGTGAGGCCTCCAAATGGATTTGAAGAGATAAGTGTATGTATTTAGTATTTTTCTAATTTTCAATTTTGATTTAGAAAAAAATGAGTATAGTATTTTCAGTCGCTTGTTCAAAGTCTTTTTAAAAATAAATTTATTTAAATATAAAATCAATTTTGAATTAAAACTCTCAATATTTTTTATGTTGACCACTTCAAATATCTAAAACATATTAAACACACAAAACGATTAAGCAAACTATAGATTAATTTAGCTCAGAATGACTTTTTACTTAAATCTAAATTTCTATCATTATTACTTTCTTCGGTATCAAATTGTGAATATAGGTAAATATTCTCGGGTATCAACTTTAGGTGAATATCAAAATTTTCCTAATAAACCTCAACTTAATTAAAATGGACCTAAAGCCTATTATAAGAGGAAGTTTTTTTAAAAGTGGGGTTGAAGGGTAATAAATAAAATCACAAATAAATGGAAATTAGCTGTGTTTGTCCGCTAATAGTCCTCTTTAAATAGATTTAACAATTCCAACTCTACTTTCGTTTAAAGTAATTTTTTCTTGTTTACTATGGAACAATATTTAGTTGCTTAAATCAATTTTTTTTTGTTATCGCTTTCTATTCAACAAAAATTTTTTCTTGTTGACTCACTTAAAAAAACACAAATTTTAAAATTTTCCTACTTTTCTATAAAATATTTGGCCCAATTTTTATATTAACTTTTTTGTCTAGGACTCCATCTGGGCAAACGTCTAACTTGTAATCCTCATACCAGACTGAAACGACAAGCTATAAGTTTCCAACTACTTCAACACTTACTAGACAAGACAAACGCTCTAAACTTCCAATTAATTACAAAAGACTCATTTACATGACTATAATAAGGCCTATTTCAGCTATGTGGTTCCACTAAACCATCAAATTCCTCTCGTATCCAATCCTTACAATCCGAAATCCTTCGTAAAATCCTCAATGCTCCCTACTTTGTTACAAATAAAATCATCCACAATGACCTTAATGTTCCTTACGTATCAGATCTGGTCCAATCCAGATACCAGTCTTTCCATAATAAACTTCATAAATATTCCAACCCTCTTGTCTCTAACCTTGCTTCCTATTCAATTCCTGATAACCCTCTGAGGCGTCTGAAAATAAGATGACCACGTGATCTCCTAATAGAGACAAATTATTAGAGTGCTACCAATGGGTAGTTTCTCAGCATGTGCTTCATGTCATTATATCCATGTGCGAATTTACTAGATATATTTTTTTTTTATACAGTTGTAAATATCATATAAATAAAAAAAATCTTTTTTTGTAGATCTTAAAGCATGATATCACTCCTATAAAAAATTGACTCTACGTACGGTACATATATCCTATCCTATATCCTTAACGTATATCCTAGTTTATATCTTTGGATTGTGGAGCTTCAAACAGACCTAAATCATTCTAGTCCAAGGTCGGAAAGGATCGGTCAGGATCCATGGATTATAGATGATCCAGGTCAACAGGTCGCCTAGGACCTATTCCCCTCAGAGGCTCACCACCTGTATACCTTTAGTTATTCAAATTGTATCTCAAAGAGATGTATAAAGAAATAATAATTAAAGATATGACGTTTTTAATGGTAATTATATATTTCATGTTTTCTTGGGAAAAAGTTATTATTCATATATTTATTCTATGTAACGTATGGAATTTCATAATCCAATTTAATGTTTTAGGTTTGAATCTAGGTTATTTAATTGAATAAATAATGTTCAGGGAACAGACATTTTGAGACAGTTTTAACTCTTTATTATTATTTTTTTTTTTACATTATTATAATATATATCGTATGATTGATATTTAAAGTATTTTATACATAAAATTATAAATTAAATAATATTAAAAAAGGCGATGATTTCAATTATAAGAAGAAGAAAAGAAAAAAGTTTTGTTTTACAAATGAGGTTACAAAATGCATCCTCTTTTGATAAGTAAGGGATGTTTTCCTTCGATTGCCCACTTCAATCAATCCGGCTAATCACAGTATTTATTTTTTAATAGAAAATAACTTTATTCTAAGACAAAATTCTTTTGGAATAAAAAAATAGTATTAAATTAGAAGACTACATCTGGCCTAAATAAAACAATAACAAACAAAGAAAAAGTAAAGTAAATATTAGTTAAATAAGCTATATACAAAAAAAAATCTATATTCAAAACACTTAAAACCATTACATGACACGTAAAACCATATACAGTAAGAAGAATGATAGTTATATACTTTTAAGAAGAAAAAAAATACATTAAGTTCTTCTTTAAAATAAGCTCTGTGTTTCTGCTAAGTTTCAAGTTCCATTATTGTACTTTGCTCCTATCCACTTATTCCTCATTATGGCTATTTGTTGTGATTGTATTATGTATTGTATCTATTGTTATTTCTGAATTTTAATGTTATATATCACCGTATCCTTTAACAATATTCCACTGATCCCTGTCAAACAGATCCGTTACCTAGGACTTCTTCTTGACAAACGCCTTACTTGGAATCCTCATACTAGACTTAAAAGACAAAAAACTGCCAACAGATTCCGACTACTTCAACACTTACTTGACAAACGCTCTAACTTTCCAATATTCTACAAACAAATCATTTACACTAACATCATCCGGCCCATTTGGACATACGGTATTGAGCTTTGGGGCTCTACAAAAACATCAAATTCTTCCCGCATCCAATCCTTACAATCCAAAATCCTCCTTAAAATCCTAAATGCTCCTTATTATGTAACAAATAAAATTATTCATAAAGACCTCAACATTCCTCTTGTGGGGGACTTGGCCCGAACTAGATATACCTCTTTTCATTTCAAACTCTTTGGTCACCCCAATCCTCTAGTTTGTAACCTTTCATCCGACACAATTCCTGACAATTGAAAAGAAGATGGCCGAGGAACCTCCTAAATTAGTTTATCTTTGAAGCGTTACAAATGAGTAGCTTCTTCACAAGTACCTTCATGTAATATATTTCTATACCAAATTTACTGGTTGTATATTTGTTTACAGTTGTAAATTTTAATAAAATAATAAATAAAAAATATTAGATATTATGTCTGAGTAATGTGTAAAAAAAAATTAAAAATCATTATCTTATTGAAACTATAGGTAGGGATTTAATTGTATAAGGATAAAAAATAATAGTAAAAACAAACAATAGATGCATTCAGTGGCATTAATATTAGGGAGATATTGTAATATCCCTTGTGAATTTCACAGTACAATATCTTTACTTATAATTTGGTTAAAATAATAAAGAAATTCATTATAAAGGATTCCTTCCAAATCCCACCAAAGAGGCATCATTACTATTTTTCGAATGAAATGCATCTCTCGTTTTTGTTTTCGTTGTTTCTCCACGGCTCAATTATTGTCGTTCACTAATGACGTCTCCTGTTTTTAGCAAATTTCAGATAAGATGGAGCAGCTTATTCTTATTTTCTGCTTTATCGAATTTCCAAAGCATAATATGATATAAGTGGTTTTTGTGGAGATCTATTTTTATTGAAATTCCAAAACTGAATAACTAACTTTCTCTGATATGATAAAAAAAAAAGGAGCATATAATGCTATAATAAACAGAATATGTAAATACAATTCAATTGTAAAGGAACTGTTAGCATAGGCGGAAACTTCGGAGGAGAGGGGGGCGATGTTCCCCCAATAAAAATGTTGAGAGGGCGAAACGGTCTCCCCCTCTAATAATTTAAAGTGAAAAAAAAATATAATAAAAACCTACAAGAATGAATAACATAACTAACTAAAATCGATTAAGAAAAGTCGAGTATCTGGCCAAGCTAAAGCCTATAAATAGATACGTAACTATTTGATTACGACCTAAATATTCCTATTATTTAAATTTTCTTTCATATTCTGGAATTCAAAACATATTCTTGGATTTTATGATTCATTCAACTTTCATGTGGACACCTCTATTTTCACGTGAGTTTCTTATAAATCATCTGCAATAAAGTTAGAAAAAATATATTTAATAACTATAAATGTTTTTATTAACATTTTTAGATAGTCCGACTATGAAAACTCTTTTTCAAACTTAGTTAATATATTTTTAAGTTTTTAACATTATTCATTTTTAGCTAAAAAAGTTCTACAAATGTACCTATGTCTTGGAGGTTGCCCCATTTCCACCCAAGTTTAATGTATAGAACTTGTTATATATCCAATTGTTTTATTCAGAAATTTTCAAAAAATCCATAAGCACATAAAAAAAAATCCTATAACTGTCTCAACATATATATAAATTTATTTTTAAATATTTATTCGTGTTAGAATAAGTATGTTAAATTTGTACACATAATATAAACTACTGCATTTTTTTAAAGTGAAAAAGGTGCGTTTTGTACTTTTTTGAAGAGAGAATTAGATTGAGTTGTCAGATTTCTAATATGTAACTCTCGGATAAACTTGGCTAGACTCGACTAATCGACGTGTTCTTGTATATGGATTAAAATATCTCGAAAACTAAAAATCTGAGCTGCATATTGTAAGCCAGAGAAATTTTCATCATTTCGTCCTCTTTGTAATGAACTATTATTTATAATTTATAATATTTCATATTATTAATTTCGGTTTGTTGATGTTTTCATTTCCATCGTGTGTTCTAAAGCACACACTTAAGATTTTTTTTTGTTTTATTATTTTCAAAAATGTCAGGAAAATATATAAAGGAGCACTGGATGAACAGAAGAGGTATATTTCTTAACTACAAAGCAGATTGATAAATTTCAAGATGACCACGCATTTTACTCATTTTTTTTTTTTGGTTTATTATTTTCAATAATCAACCATTGCAATCGAACATAAATTAAAAAACTTAACGACTTTCAAAATTTTAGGTTTTAAGTATCAGGATACGTAGAATTCGAAAAACGAATACAAATTTTTTTGTCCGTCTGCAATCCGCGCATTTTCTCCGAAACTACTGGACCGATTTTTTTTTCAAATTTGGATTTGAAATTAGAAGTCACCAGAGGATGATCCTCCTTCATCGACATTTCTATCCGCCTTTTCCTCTCATGATGGCGACTGAAATACCTGATTTGCTTTAGACGGTAGTTCCTAAAGGAATGTACCGATTTCAATGAAACATCGCTAAAGTCTTCTTCTCGATGCCTTTTAAAATTATCTAACATACATCAACGAAAAGAAGCTGGGAAAAAGTTGCGAGGGATGGTAAAATTAGCTTCCCTAAAAAAAAAAAAAAAAAAAAAAAAAAAAACTTGTTAAAATCGGACAATTAGGAGGAAAGCTGTAACTTCAAAGATCATATCCTTTGTTTTGGTTTTAGATTTTTGAATGTGTTACTGAAGTAATGCTATTTCTTTTTTTAGCAAATTATTAAAGATTAAAAAAAAATATTTATACCAATAATTGTAATCACTTTTTATTTCTTTTTCTTTGTCACTAGGAAAGTAATGTTACTTCAGATTTATAATTGTAAATAATATACCATTGTGAAATAATTTGCATCTTTTTTTTTTTTTTGGTCCATTCTCCCTCAATCAAAATGGAAAGCCTATGGCTATTGGTAGTATCAATATAAGCAACAGATTTTTAAAATTAAACACACTTATGGGATAACCTGATATATAGTTATTAATTTTATTTATTACACAATATTACCTAAATCATTCATTTGAATTGCAGTTCGGACTGACAGACTGAAGGACCATCGCTTTATCATTATTCATTAGACCCCCCCCCTCGCTTCCCCCCCCCTGACTGGTCCTGGCAGCTGCCAACCCCCTTCAAGCCTCAATGCCACTTTTTTTTTCTTAACGAGATCTTCTCCGGGGGTTGTCATTTGTTTTCCTGATAAAATTTCCCTCCCCCTCCCCCTCACCGCCTCTCTTTCCCTTTTCAAGGACTATGAAGGATGGAATCTACATGTCCTTTCCATTTCTCCCTAGCCTTGCAAAGAGGGTTGGGTCCTTGGATGTTTAAAAGCTTGAGGTGGTTGGAGTATTTTGGTTAATACAAACCATCTTATCTTTCTTTTTTTCAAAATTTACATATACAGTTGCTCACAGTCAAAATGATATACCTGCTTATTGATAACAATTATTAAATAAATTAATATTTCAATTTACATTAGATATTTAACATTAGCTTAGGCATATTTTTAGGCAAAATTTATGGTTTTTAGATTTTTTTTCAGACCGAAAATAATTTTTATGATTATGGCCCACACGTCAAAATGAAAAGAAAGACTTTGAACAAGCGACTGAAAATACTATACTCACTGTTTTCTAAATCAAAATTGAAAATTAAACAAAAACTAAATACATACAGTTACCTGCTCAAACCCATTTAGACATACGCCTCGCAGATTTACGGTTCGGCGAAAAAGATGCACTTACAAAAACTACAGTCATTTCAATCTAAAATTTTACGACTTATAACAGGAGCCCCCTGGTACGTCAACAACAAAACTTTACATAACGACTTACGACAACCAACTATAGACCAACACATACGTACTCTCTACTATCGTTTTCATCTCAAACTACAGCGACACACAGACTCATAAACGACATGGCCACGACTGACATGACCATCAGGAGGAGACTAAAAAGGAGCTGGATGAGAGATCTCCTCACCTAAATCAAGGAAGTTAATAATGACCAGGAAGAGGTGCTGCTAGTTAATATCCTTCCTCATGCCTATAATGACAATCCTCATCATCACAACACATCTGCTGATTTTAAATACCATGACATGTGCGGATAAATAGATAAAGAGAAAAAAAAGTGCTAAATAAAAAAAAATACCTATTTAAGGGATTTTAAATATCCAGCTGAGAAGTTTATAACTATACGACGCCATTATCTAAACAAGAAAAAAAAATCCTTATCTGTGTCCATCACTGTTCACTCTACAGTTATTACAATTCCTGGATAATCACTTGTCTTATTTAGTAATTTAGGTAAATAATTGACGAAATATTGTAACACCCGAAAAATGATGTGGTGAGACAATGCATTCATTGATTTTCAGCGATTTGTAGGACTGTCATTTCGAATTCATCCGAAAGAGGTTTTCAAATCTGATTGAATTAAGTGCTCAATCATTTCCAATTATATTTCCGAATTTCCATTGCACCTCCTCCACAAATACAAATGCTTCAGGTCTGCCACTGTCCATTGAAAATAAAGTCCCTAATTTCCAGGCTGGAAAATTCCTGCGTGTGATTAATTCCACTGCCGAAATTTCCCAGAATCGTATTTCATTCTTCTAATTATAGCCACAGGTTGAAAGCAGCTGCTAAATTTTGTTTTGTCTGATTCAGAAATATCACAATATTTAACATTTAACATAATGTAATTATTTCTGAAATCATGCATGGTTTTCCTTATAATGACATTATTAACTAAAAAAATAACGATTTTATACTTCTTTCAATGAATTTTTTAATGTGCGTCATCAGTTAAAATGAATTTTTACAATATATATATAATATATTTTTTTTAACGTATTTATGGAGATTTATTACAATTTGTCACAACTAAGGGCGTTTATAATAGTGTTAGGAAAATAATAAAAGGATTTATAGATGGAAGTTAGTCGACTGTTTTACATATCATGAATGATAAATAGTCAGTACGCAGTCATTATACAAATCTTTTTATTCGTGCCAACGTTTCAACCGAAACATCTGGGTGATCTTCAGGGCGTGGTTCTAGCACTGAAGTTGAAAACCTTCAATGCTCGAACCACTAAGATCTATGATGATGAAAAAGTCTTTCGATAAATATTTTAAATTATTCATTTTTGTATTACCGAAGATAAAGTGCCTATTTTGTGTATTTTCAAGCTACCCTAAATTTATAGAAAAGAGAAAAAAGGAAGAGTTCGTTGACATAATTTTTGGTACATTGAAGTTTATTAAGTATACCTCTAAAGATAATTCATGCTTATAACTTTTGACTAGTAAATAAAAATAATACAATAAATAAAGCTTAATAATAAAAACATTAATTTTTAAAGTTGTTTTTCTTGATTATTTTATTTAATTGATTATAAATTAATGAAAATAAGTAAACTGGTGGACAGATACTAATTATTATGGAGACTGTACAGGGCAGAGAGCTTATTCAGTTGCTCGCTAACAGATGGCGCTGGGCACAGCCACTGCCTCTTTAATATTTAACCAACCGCAGCCCCCCCCCTCCCCACCTTCTCCGGCTGTCTTAAATCCGGTCTTCTCCCAGTTCCGGTTCTGACAGAGCGGGCGGATTAAATAGCGACTGAGCCGAAACGGAAATTAAATAAAAATATTTTCTAGCCTCCAGGATATAACAGGATATCCAGTTATTTGTTTGTTTTGTTTAATTTTCTTTTTCTTTTCCATTATTTTATACTTTCAATTTAATTTTCAAAACAGTAGATATCTCCAAGAAATGCATTTAAAGAAGACTGATTTATTTACAGAAGTAAATAACTTCTGTATATAACAAAAGTTCAGATATTTCCTCATGAGCCGAGAACTATAAATTTTTCGAAGACGTTTAATTTCATAATTTTCAAAATTTTCTTGTTTGTTTTTGATATTATTTTTTTTTATTTTATTTTAACCAAGGGCTTTCATTTTATAAAATAGCCTTTTTAGCATTTTGCTTCTATACTGTTATGAATTTATTTTGTATTATTGGTGTTGCTTGTCACACCAATTAATAGAAACAGGATTATATAAACGAAAAGCTTAATTGGCAATTAAAGTAATTGGTTAAGTCCTCAAAAAAGAACCATCCAACATTCAAGTGGGCAATTTCATGTATATTTCAAAGCCCAATTTCAAGCTCTTTTTTTAAATTTAATTGAAAACATAATCAAGAAACAATGTATATAAGACATCTTCAAATGAATTTGATACTTCAAAAAAAAAAAAATATATATATATATATATATTTATATATGTATAACGATATTAACTAATAACTACAATTTTAATTAGTAAGAAAAATTGTATTTTAATAAATAATACTGTTTTTTAATAAGAAATAGGTCGTGGAACATTAGCTGTTAGAAGGAATTTCCTCTTGTTTTAAAGAAATTGACACAAAATGTCCAAAAATTAACAATAATATCTATTGTTAAAAGAAATGACAAAATCACCTAACAATAACAAAAACAAATTAAAATTAAACAAGTCATCATTTTTTTATAAAATACCAGTCAATCATTTCAAGATATGACTGTACTAAGATAGCAAATGTTTGCTCAGCTTGTACACTCCAGAGACTGGAAGTAGCAATTTCTTATTCCAGCTCCAGTTCTCAGAGCTTAATAAAGATTCTTACATATGAAAAGTATTACTTATTTCTTTTTTTTATGAGTAAATATTTTTATATTAAATATATATTCTAATAATTTAGATTTTCCCCTATATCACTAAATTCTCAACTCATATCTAATTGGTATTATAATGCATTAGTTTTGATAAATCAATAAAAATAATATAAACGATTGCATAAATTAATATGTAGTAGATTTTTTAAAATAGTATTGCCAAAACATAAAGACCATTGACAACAACAGAAAGCTAAAATATCAGTATTTTATGTTTTATTTCCCGATTAATAAAAAAATAATATTAATATTTACTTTTATCGAATTTAGTTAAATTTAGCAAATTTGTAATAAAATAAGAATATTATTAGACTTTTCAATAATGGTGGGCAGCAGAGCGGAACGAGTGACATGTTGCCGGATCTGCTATTGCAGTAGATCTGGCAGCGTCACACGACACTAGCATCGCTTTTAATTGATTTAGAAAACAAGATATTAAAAATCTATTTTGGAAGTAAATATATTTCTTTTACTGTTTAAACTGAATATTTAGGTTTTCATAAATGGCAAATAGTATTATTATATGTTTTATTTCTAATTATTTACATACAAATAAATGAATATTTCATAATAGAATGTAAGTATTCAAGCCACAGATTTTTAACGGAATTTTACACTATGCATATAGTGGCTCCTTAATTTTCCTTGGAGTTGTGAATATTAAAATCCTTTAAAATCAAAAAACTTCTTCCAGTTTCATATCTGAAAAACCTTCTATAAGATATCGAATATTTCTAAAGATACATTGTAAAACCTGTAAAACTAAATTATATAAAAGACCAATCAGCCTACTACCAATCCTTTCAAAAATTTTTGAAAAGATCCTTTTGAAACGAATCCTACCCATTATAGAATCCCAAAATATCCCTTCCCATCAGTTTGGTTTTCGCTCTCAACATTCTACTGTTCAACAAGGACTCCGAGTTGTTGATCATATTTCCTCAGCCCTAGAAAACAAGGAATACTGTTCGGGTGCCTTTCTGGACATTTCACAGGCATTTGACCGGGTATGGCACTCCGGACTGCTCTCCAAGCTTAAAATCCATTTACCTCAGTCCTTGTACCTAGTCCTCCGATCCTACCTCTCTGACCGCTCCTTCCGAGTTCGCTGTGGAACAGAATTTTCCAATATCTACTCCGTAAAAGCCGGTGTTCCCCAAGGCAGCGTCTTGGGTCCCGTGCTTTACATCCTCTTTACTGCTGACATCCCTGTTCATCCCGATACTTTTCTTGCAACATTCGCTGACGACACCGCAATCTTATCATCCAACTCTGATCCCGAAATAGCATCCTTAAATCTCCAAAGTCACCTCACCTTGATTGAGCACTGGTGTAATAACTGGCGCATTAAAGTTAATGGATCTAAATGCCAACATATTACCTTTACACTCCGACGCAATTCCTGTCCACCAGTACACTTTAATTCCATCCAGCTTCCTTACTCAGACACAGTCCGGTATCTTGGCTTTCATTTAGACCGAAGACTAACGTGGAACCCACATACTAGACTCAAAAGACAAGAACTCAACCGACGATACGGCCAACTATACCGACTACTAAGCAGAAAATCTAAACTTTCCATTGAAAACAAGCTACTGATCTACAAGACAATACTGAAACCTATTTGGACTTACGGACTAGAACTGTGGGGATCAGCAAAATATTCTAACATCAAGCGCATCCAATCCTTCCAGTCTAAAGTCCTTCGAACAATAGTCGATGCTCCTTTCTATGTATCCAACAAAACCCTACATCATGACCTTAACATCCCATTTGTCCTAGACCTTATCCCAGAAAAATTCTCCAAATTTCACCAGAACCTTACTTACCACCCAAATCCTCTTGCACAATCCCTATCAAGCATCTCCCATCCCTATAATCCTCCAAGAAGGTTGAAACGGCAGTGGCCTCGCGACCTTTTGATTGTATAAATTGGAGTTCTGGCAATGGCCAGATTCTTCACTCAAGATATGTGTGTATGTGGCTAAAGTGCTCTCGACCAATCTCCGCTGGCTTTAGTACCAGTGACGCGGTTGGGAGAGTGGCGCAGGGTTCTCCTGGAGTTCCCTCGCCTGATTGTATATTAGGTATGCATGTGTTTTGTTTTTTTTTTTCTCTTAGTTTTAATTTTCTTATTTTTTAGGTTATTTTATTTTATTGTCTATTGTATATACTTTTGATTATTATTTTGTTCTATTTATTTTATTTTTTTGTACATATGGTGTGAATGTCATCCTACCTCACTATAACCAATGTCCAACAGACAGATTGTTATAATACTCAATGAAGAAATTTAAAAAAAAAAAAAAAAAAATATAAAAGAAAACTTTTTCAACCAGTATTATTGAATTAGATTTGAAATATGAAAATATATTCTATAAAGAAAATAATATATTATATATAAAATGAAATAGTTAAAAGACATATTTCATTTAACTAATGAATATTTGTAAATGTTCAATAATTCTGTCAAAAGTTCACAAAATTTTTTTCTCGAATTTTATCCTATTAGAACGTAACTGAACTTTTTTTCATTTTAATATCTTGTTATCTCAATTGTTGATAGAGAATGTTATAATACAGTGCGATCAAAAAAAAAAAAATAATGAAATAAATGGCCAACGAAATTATATAATATATTATATAAAAACACATAAATTCGTGGATTTAAATTCTTAATTTATTAAACAGTTAGTGCTTGTGTATTTCACCGGAACTGCTCACCGTAGCGGTCAACTCCTCTTTTATTAAACATCCTAGTTTAAAATATTTTAAAATAGAAAAGTTAGGATTGAATTCAGTGATTTTCGGCTGTATCGTAAGGCCATATGTATCAAAACTACAGTAGCTAAGATTGTTTATAAAATATTAGGCCTAAGGTCACCAAATGTACACAGTTTTTACATAATGTATTATTTATTCGACGTTTCGGTTTCAGGAGCCATTTTCAAGATCCTGCAAATTAATTTTAATTCAGTTGATATACTCCAAACTACATAATTATAAAACACATAGTAATTCAACAACAATAGTGCAAATTCTATCCTACAAAAAAAATATTGTATAACATAGCATTTCGGTTAAAATTTATCATCTACCTACCATGCACCGCTTCATGAAATTTCCTAAAATGTATCAATATAATATAATTCGTCATTTAATTATATCATAATGATAAATTTTAGGAAATTTTACGAAGCGGTGCATGGTGGGTAGATTATAAATTCTACATGCATATTAATCAAAATGCTATGTTATAATAATACATAATACTGATTTATGTATGTACCATGAAATGTTAATAGTTGGTTGATAATGAGTTTTATATTGCCTAAATTAAAACCCAATTTTATCATCATGTGACCATTACTTAAACACTTTCTGATCTGAAAACATGCCTTGATAGTGATCAAATAGTTTGGATTAAATTCAGGCAATAACAACGAAAACTTTAAAAATTGACTGAGTACTGATTCTCTATCATTTCTACAGAACATTCGACCATTATTTATCAATAATATATAAGATCTTAACCAATATCTACCTCTAAACTAAATACTAATACCCACTTTCTATCTACTTGGTCTCTTTTAATATTTTAAATCGAACATATAAGCCTCATGATTGAAAAAAGATGAAGAAATATTATTAAATTTATTTTAGCTACCCCCAACACTGGTGATCTAGAAAAATGTACATTATGATCTTTTAAGGCCGTTTTACACTGAAAAGTTTTTCAATCTGAGTTTTATCTTAGATATTATAGTTAAATATTTTGATTTTCAACAAGCATGGAAAATCACCACAGACATATTTGAATTCATAATATTCGGTCTATCAGATTGTCGAAGCATATTATTCATATTTAAAGATTGCAAATTTTTAATAATGTCTGTTTATGGGGGTCCCACAAATAATAGAAAATATTTAAAGACATGATAATAAACCTGTAATACATCGAAACGTCTTATCTAAGCAATGCAATGTCGTTCAGAGATAGTCGTTCCCTTATCAATTTTAAGCTGCTTTCGGTTGGATCGATTGTATTTTATTTTACTGTTTTTATTAAATCTATTTTACTGTTTTAAGAAATGATTCGGCATCATAAGATATTGTCGATATGCTGAGAAAATGATAGAAAATAAAAATAAGATTTTTTTTTATTCTACAACAGTCGCGATCGCTCGGGTTTTGAGCTTGTAATTGTGTAGAGACCGCAGCGACTCTATTGTTTGGGCTCGGGTGGAAATTCACTAGTTGCTGAAGCAAACCACAATTGTGTAGACGGCGAGCTTGGAAGCACTTCACCCAATACAATGTAATCTTCGCCAAGGCTTCGGTTCTTATAGCTCGAGGTATTGTAGTGTGGGGATTATGGTTTGTGTGGGTTTCAAAAATAGCAAGTGGATTTCGCTTTAATCCTCACGTCCCGTATTAAAAAAAAATTGGGACGGTGAGCGCATCACATAACTTTCCCTTACCACCCCTCTTTTATAGAATAGCTATTTCCAGAAAAGAAAGTAAAAATTATAGACAGTACCGAAATATTATTTAAAACAATTAATTACTATATATTTTTCATAGCCGTCTAATGTATTATATTCATTTTGTTGGACACTAGCCATTTTCTTTTACAAATGTTTATTTCAAATATTTATTTAATTATAGCAAATATTTTTTTTTTTTTTATGTATTAAGAAATATTACAATCTGTCACAATTAAGGACATTTATAATAGTGTTTAGAGAGCACATTCACACTCTTTTTACAATAAATAAAACAGAAACTAATAATAATAAAAGTAAACGTAATTTTTTCATATTTAAGGCAATAATACTTCTAATTTTCATCAAAATTATTTATTGAATTTGTTGTCTCTTACGTTTCGGACGATTTTCCCATCATCAGAGCAATCTTTATCTTTACTTTATTTTTTTGATGTGGCACCATTTGTCAAAAATTAAATATTTGTCAAATTTTTTAAAACTATTTTTTGGTGTTACTCATATTCACATATTCATTGATACACTAATCAACATCTGGCTACCTTAAAAAAAGGGAAAAGATAGCCAGATGTTGATTAGTGTATCAATGAATATGTGAAAATGTGTAACACCAAAAAATAGTTTTAAAAAATGTGACAAATATTTGATTTTTGACAAATGGTGCCACATCAAAAAAAGAAAGTAAAGATAAAGATTGCTCTGATGATGGGAAAATTGTCCCGAAACGTAAGAGACAACAAATGTAATAAATAATTTTGATGAAAATTAGAAGTATTATTGCCTTAAATATAAACAAATTATAAACGTAGGCTTCCTAATTAAAAAAAGAAAAATAAGAAGAAAAGTAAACGTCTATAATCAAAAGAACTAAACTAATCAAAATAACAATTAAAACACATGTATACTATACAATATTTACAGAATCCATTCACTCAGAACTCCAAGCCAAGCCTTTTTCCCCACTCGTGGAAGGAATGGCAAGACTCTAGGAGATACCAGTACCTCGCACTCAGCCGCATCACTAGTATTAAGAACCATTAAGAACGACTAGAGGCTGAGGAGAGGCACTATAATCACACATACATAGTAAATAATTAATTACCATGAAGGGTTATGGGTTCAGTACAATATGATGAAGTACTGTTACAAGGCCAAAGGTTGTACAGTGAGGTGAAGGGCCAATATCATGCTCAACCGCCAGGTTTTCTCCCTTATTTAAAATTTTAATTAATAGTAACCACTTTATAATGGCTGGGTTTGCCTCAGAGGGGTCTCCCAGCCCCAGGATCGACCCACAGCTGATGAAAAATTACTAGTATCAGCGGGATTCGAACCGAGGACCTTGAGTTCTGGAAGTCAGTGCTCACCCACTAAGCTGCTCCGCTCCGTATATATACAATCGGTATATATACAAATTTTAATTTTTATATCTCTTTAATCTGTACAATTAAATATTAAATAATACCAACAGTAGCATTTGAATTGAAAATTTTATATGTATATGTAAATAATATTGATGGAGTCCGTATTGTATTAAGCTCATTTTATCTATAAAAGCATGTTATATTCAGGGAATCTTTCGGAAGAGCTCGGGTGAGCTCGGGCCCGTTCGTATTTCTTTAATTCCTTTATTAAAATTGTTCTCAGGTTCGATTTCGTGTTTCTCCTTTAGTTAATTATCAACTTCTTTAATATTTTATATTTAACTAGTTGTTATATTAGAGTTCAGCGTGAAATGTTTAATTATATTTTAAAAAATATATAACTAAAGGTACTTTAGAGGAAGAAATATTAAACTAGCCATTTAAGCCCTGTTATGAGAATAAAACCTATGTTACATTAAAAATTGCTAAATTTTACAGAATTTTCGGATCGTAGAATTATAAGCTAGTTAACCGGAGAGCTCAGATGGGTAAGCTACGCCGAAATGAAATGAAATAAAATTATTCTAGGACTGTTGTTCCTTTAGAATAAATTATAAGTACAGAATACATGTGTGGTCATAAAAAAGTAAATATTTAAAATAATAGTTAATTAAAGTTAAGTAATAGTTATCTAAAACTATAATTGCGTGAATTGTATCAGGTTAATATAATTGAGGTGATTACATGGCGGCAAATCAAATGAGCTTCTAAAATTGTTGGACTTGGTAACGAAAGAATTCCTAAAAGGTTAATATTTGCTGTACCGAATGGTAAATGTCCCAGGGGTAGACCGAAGCGAAAATCAGAAGGACTGAGTTTGGACGGTGACCCGTGGAAGTAAGTTGACAGCGATTGGTGGAGTCGGCATCGAACCTTCGGGTTCGCTAAGCGTTTATTATTATTAAATCAACAACTGGAGTTCTTTCGTAGACCTGCCTACAAATTAGTTGAATTTCTAAACAGAAATAAATATATATAACAAGTTAACTGAATATAAATGTGTAAAGTTAATTCATTATTATTAAGTGAGGTTATAATGAATCCAGCGGATCCATCAACTCCAAAAAACCAATGGAAGCGCTGAATCATTGCTGATTTAATCGATTGTTATAGGAACTCGTTGATTTCCATCGATCAGCTCAGCGCTGAGTTTAAGGACTTGCCTATTGTCGAATCAAGATATTCATTTATGTAACATTTATTTAAAATCAAAATGTCTATTATTTATAAAGCTGTCATAGGAAATTAATAATGGTAACAGTGAACTAATAATTCCAATAGAGGCGACGAAACTGGATAATACCGGTTTATAATGAAATGTCCTCCATGTCTCGCTGGCTGCCAATCTAATTACCTATAACTTTGTTTGCAGTTTGCAATATGGCTGCCTAAATGCTTCCTTAATATCAAAAATATTCAGTCTTCTACTGACCACGGTTCGGTTCGGATGGTTCTAAATGTGTGATTATCAGATATTTTGTGTGTTAGTTATTAATATTATGTGTGTGTAAGATATATGTAGTGTATTTCAGTGTCATCGTTTTCTATTGTGAAAAAAATTATTTCCAAATATATTTTATCGCTGTTAGAAAAAAAATGATGCATTCTTGATTCTATAACCATAAGTTTTAAGTAACAATTTAAAAAAAATTCGAAGATCATAATGTATAACTTTATCAATATTTGAAAACTACTTAATAAAAATATTTTTTTTAATGAATTTAAAAATTAATATTTTCTCCCAAGAATGGGATGTTTTAAGTTTCATCTGGCTTAATTAAATTCATCTTTATATTTCATTTCTTTTATTCTATTAAAATTAATTATGTACATATTAAAAGCGTATAGTTGACAACTTATACAAAAATATTAAAAAATCAAATTTATTTCTATTGAATACTATAACGAGTATCGTAATTTTAAATAAAACCTTATGCCGTGAAAGATATTTAACTTTGGAGTAGCAGATCCAAAATTTAATTTTCTGTTATATTTTTTAATAATTATAACGGTGAATACTCTAAAAGTAATAAAAATAAAATATAAAAAAGCAAGTTAAAATATCTCTTGAAGATCTATAAAAAACAAAATTATAATAAAATAAATTAAAATGGTAGTGTTTTAGAGATAGTTTTTTATTTTTTCTTGACACGGTGGTTATATTTAATATCTCTATGTACTTTATAAATATAAAAAGTATATATTGTGATTGTTAATTTAATTAGTTCAGATCATTTTTTTTTTTTTTTTTTGTCCTTTCTTTCTCATCTATTAGGCTATATGGGGATTTTTCGAGCCTGGGTTTCAGTTAAAGACCTCTCGGGCACCATCATTATTTTATCAAATTATTTTTCGGGTTGTCGTGAAACCTGTTGTTCAGAACATTCACAGAAACAAATACAGACCGATGAAAAAAAAATATTTTTTTCTAATTTCGGGGCTTCAGTCAGAAAGCTCCCCTCCCCTCCGTGAATTCACCAGTTAACTAATGTTATATCATTTAGTCATTTAATAGCGTATTTAATCTAATTTTACTTATTTGCCCCAATAAATTGAATATGTTATTACAACTTTTTATGAAATTGTAGTATCAAAACCAACTGTTTCAATGATATGTAACTAATATTATATTATTTTGTCACGTTGTACCTTAATTTAACAATACTTTATATTCCTTAACAAATTGAGCATATTATATTGAAAAATAATGCAATAATATTAAAGCAAACTGTATAAATACCTCTAAACAATAATGATTAAAATATTTTTCAATAAGTTATCAGATTTTTAATCTTTTTCATCAATAGGATACAGAAAATTAAAAAAAAAAAATCTCTAATAATCCAATGTTTATCCTAAGTAATATAAATAAGTAAATATTTAATAAATAATAATAATAAAATACCTGTGAATAATAAAAAGGAGACTGCGCTGTAATGAAGAATCTTTTAGTTTGAATATTTCGATTTTTTCCTATAGAGTGCTATAGGGAAGGCGTTGGCGGTAAACTGCCTCAGCCAATCAGGAGCCAGCTTACATCATGATATAGCCAGCGGCGTCTCATCTTCAATAGTTTCGATTCAATTTGATTCTGTGCGGTTCGGTTTGTGTCCAGTTCTTAAAAGTTCATTTTAAATAAGTGAATATTGCCTTAAGTGTGTGATAATGTTGATTTACTTTAATTACTTTTTTGCTCAGTTAATATTTGAATTAATTCCGTATCGAAATCTGCTTGTTTTAAAAAACAAAACGGATAATAGTGGACTTCAAGAAAGAATATGGCCATATTGGATTTTCCTGCTGTGAGTTATGAATTTTAAGAACTTAATGCATGACAATTATTTTTTTTTATATGATTAGGTAAATCTTTTTTTTTTTATATCTTTTGTTACAGAATAAACTTTTTTTTAACATACCGTTTCTTCACATTTAATTTAAATAGGTTTAACTCATTATCTACTGTTATTTGATAAATAGGTTTGAAATTATTATTGCTATAAAGAAAATATTTGAATTTGGATTATCATTTAAGTATCGCAAATGAAGTTTCTTATAAATAAATAATATTCAAGAGTAAGATTCTTGGGATATTGCCGTTATAGATATTTTACAGGCCCTGGATCATTAACTGACTAAAATTTAGTTCCCATTTTTAGTTTTTTTTTTCTTATCCTTTTTTTAATATTCCATTTTATACATAACAGATTTTTTTCATTGGTAATTAATTAGTTGAGACACGGGTTACGCGTGGTTCACGATCACTTCAACCACACTTCTTCACATGGAGTGCCGAATGCATCCTGATTTATCCGAAAGACTGTTCGCCATTTCATGAACAAGTGTGACCGAAGTGATTGTGAACCACTCATTTAACCTTTTCGTTACTTTGTATTGTGGACTGTTGTATTTGTTTTCTTCATTTTTTTAACTAAAAACTTCAGGATGTTCATTTAGAGAACCAAAAATAAATTATTAAATTTTATAATTGTCAATTATATTAACTTCGGACTGATTGTTGAGAGTATAAGATCTCTGGTCGCGAACTTAAGAACTTACCAAAATCATAATAGAAATTTCTATTGAAACAAAAGAATATAATTCATGAAATAATATATATATGATTCATTAAATGCTCAATGGAATATCAGTATCTTTTTCAGAATTTTACAATTAAAAGTAAGTAAACTTTCATTTACTTAATGTGCATATTTGAATTGGTAAAAAATAATATGGTTGGTCGCAGATTTAAGAAACTGCCAAATACATAATGGAAGATTCTACTCAAAGTTTGTAGCTTGCATTTCAAAATCTATTATCCATTCATTATTATTATACATTTTTATTCTTTGCAGATTTAGTTATAAAAATTCCATTTTCAATTTTTTTTTTCAACTATCATGAGACTAAACATTTATAATAAAAATATTATTCAAGGAAGTTAGTCAACTGTTCTACATATCAGGTTTGACTTAATATTTTAAAAAATTACTGCTTCCTGACTATTTAACAATGTGAAATGTAAAATGGTTAATTATTACAAATAAAAAAAATTGAAGGTACTTTAGAAGAAGCTAATATTTAAAACTAGTACTGTTAAGGGGACCCTACACGGTCAGTCGGAATTGCACTAATGACGTTCCGAATTGTCGTGTAAGGTAGTGAATGAAGTACTGATGTTGGTGCACTGCGGATTTCCGAACATCCGGAAATCAAAGGTTCATTCACGAGAAGTGGAGGGGGGACTGAGGTAAAAGTAGTGGGGAGACCAACCATACTGCTGGATAGGTTAGGGTACCTAGGCCTCACAACCATTATAAATTTCTGATTTTCATTATATGTAAATACTTTAATAATTTTTCATATCCCTTGTTTATAATTTTAAACCATCTTCAACTATTTCTTTTAAATAGTCAAGTGGGCAACAAATTAAAAAAAAAAATGAGGAAACTTCACAATTTACTATAGGAAAAAAAAAAACATAACGTTGTGTATATTTATCAGTTCTTTTCCCATTTTCCTCAACAAATTTATTATTTTCGCAATACCTTCCCTTAATTTTTGTAAGTAGTAGACTTATATTTTACTAACTTTTATCAAAACGATTTTCTATGAGACTAACCTTACTGCTAGATAGGTTAGTTTATCTAGGTCTCGTTATTAAGTAAATAATTTCATAAAAGTAAATAGTTGTTTATATCCCTAGTCTATATTATTATTAACCATTATCAACTATTTTTTCTTTAAGTAGTCAAGTAGGCAATAAATTGGAGAGAAAAAAAAGTGGAAACTTCACATAAGTAATGATCAGTAATGATTGAACGTGTAAGAGTCTTCATGATCAAAGCGATAGCGGGCAATCTTGGCACTTCTTGTGACGTTCATTCATGAATTACCGTGTAGGGTCTGCTTTACAGAATATCAATGAGAATAAAACCAACATTACCATAAAAATATCGGACGTGTAATATCGTCGAAATAAGATTAGTGAACGTAAAAAAAAAATACTGTTCGGCTATTTCTTCATCCTTAGCTTAAGTTTATCGAAACATCTCTTGATTTCCTGTTTTTTGCGTGATATGACTCCAATAGAGCGAAAAAAATTGTTTTCTACTGCCAAGAAACGGTCTGAATTCTATAAGAATATTTAAAAAAAAAATAGTCTGTGGTACAGACCTATTTTTATCAAATTATTAACATATATAACAACTCCTGAAACATCGTTAATATCAACATCTGATCGTAATCTAGAAATATTTTATTTACGAAAATTCTCGGTATTGGGCCGTTTACAATCTGGGGACCGCTAAACTTTGTCTCAAAAATATTGCGCCCTTTGACGTGACCTACAACCCCAAAATGTCTAAAGAACGAGATTATATTTATTTTTATAGGCCACCTTTTTTCTCGATTTTATGGTCCAAGTGGAAAGCATATGGGTATTATCGAGTTTTTAGTACTTAATTAAATAGAAAAAGTATTAAAGCCGACCTCCAGATTGAAAACGCCCCAATTCCAAGAGTTCTCGCAAATGAAAAATATGTAGGTCACGATGAGATGAAGCTATTTAAGAAGTTTTAGCTAAAGGGTTCTGTACCACTAGATATAATAAGTAGGGAATATATTTCCATGTAAAATAAAAAGCCAAATATTTCATTATATTTTTATATATTTATAATAAAATATGAGAAATATTTTGAAAATAAAAACTAAAAAAAAAAACATTTAATTAATAATTTCAGTGGCCACATTTTAATGTGAAATATAATTTATAATATGTAAATATGTATGTATTTTTGATAAATTTTAGTTCGGCTAAAGTATCTCAAGGATCAATAATAGCTGCTGTATTATACATTATTTATTCACATAAAATACCTACCAGCTCCAGGATATTTACCGCTTCCTTCACAGATGATGCATAAATTTTAAAATATACCTCCACCAATCAATACTGCCTCGCTGAATTTACAAATCATTTACTGTATTAATAAAAATCTGGTGCACGCAACACACTACTTTCACTTACCCCTCTACTTTGAATAGAAATTATATTCTGGCAATGTTGAGCTATTATAAAATTTTTGAAGTGCACTTTTGATGGAGCTATATCTTAAAGCTTACAGCTAACAAATTATTAGTACCATTAAAATAACAAAAACTCTATTAATTATATCAATGGTAGACAATAAAAACCTCGGTACTCCATCTATTTTTGTAAAACTCCAGTCTCTGAACAATATATATATATATATATATATATATATATATATAACCTATAAATGATCATGGATTGTACTCCTATTAGTTATTAAACTGTTATTTTCCATTCTATAGTTTACAACAAAGAGATTACGTGATTTTTATTGCCAGTCATAGAGAGGTCAGAAGTTCTTACCCCAATTTTAAGCTGATAATGTTTGGATTTCACTTAGGAAAACTCCATTAAATTATTCACTAATTTATTTTTTTATAAGGTTACACGACGAGTTTTCGGAATAAATGGATGTTGTTACCTCCTTATTTAAATATAATATCAGGTCTAGAATTATTAAACTTAAGAATTATTACAGTAAATATACTTAAGGTTATAAACATATGCTTTATACACCCATGAAATATTTTTATATTTCACTTCTTCTTTCATATTAGTTCTATGAAATATTTTTTTAAATAATGGCATTGCTCAATTGGAAGGATTTTAAATACTTTTTCTTCAAACTTAAAAAAGTTAAACTTAATAAATTTCATTTAATTTCCTTGAAAACATGTTATTTCCTTTAAATAATATTGGTTTTCACAAATTATTATTTATTTATTTTAAATCACTCTCCATTACTTTCTACGACTTTCTATATTAGATATTGTTTTTTTCTAAAATTCTCCGGTTTCTAACGATATGTTATACGTATATTTTCTGACTAGTGTTTCCGGAAATTCATTTTGACCTCAATACACGTTTTCCCTGTTTTCTCCATTTTTCAATTATCAAATTGGAAAGTTCTAGCATGTTTTCGTAACTGTTAATGATGATAGATGGATAATTATTTAAAATAAACCAAATTAAAGGTACTTTACATGATATTAAAGACCTCTTAATTATACAATGATTCACCGAGTTAAATCAAAATTGCTCGAGCAGTTCCGGTTAGTCGATTTTAACGAAAAAGATAGTGTAACAGCCAAGGCATGTACATATTTTTTTAATATTTTTTTTTATGATATTTACAACTGTATTACAAGTAAAAATACATTCACTGATAAAGTCACTTGTTGAGAAACTACCCACTGGTAGCACTCTAAAAATGTATTTACAAAAAGAGATCTCGACCCCATCTTCTTCTCAGACGCCTCTGAGGGTTGTCAGGAATCAAGGTTAGAAACGAGAGGATTTGGATGGTTCTGAAGTTTGTTATGAAAGGATAGGTATCTGGATTGGGCCACGTCAGAAACATAAGGAACATTAAGGTCTTTATGGATGATTTTGTTTGTGACAAAGTAAGGACCACATATTTTAAATACGTAATATCAGTTCCGTACGACTTTTCGTTTGTGACATACAGACCATTTTGCGGGACTTGGTTATTGGATATTTTCCCTTACTGGACATTTCATATAATGATAAGAGAAAGTAAAAATGGCAATCGCTTTTAAGAATGAGACTAAATCAGAGAAGATTACAGCATATAACGTACGCAAAATATTTAGTATTTATGATTCGATTCATTGAAGTCGCTTCAGCTCTTTGTTAAATCAAATCATCAAATTTATATGATAATTTCAGATTTTTAAAAGCAATGAAAAATAAAAAAAAAATGTTGTAATGGATATTTATTTTCTGAACATACTAAATTTTACATTAAACTTTGGTGTAGTTTTTCTTTTTCATAAATTAATCGACATTGTGAGTTGAGAATAAAGAATTCTTGTAATTTTTGAATTAGAGCTTCCCTAACGGTATTATTTCTATTCGCTGTCCCGTTTAAACGAATTCCGCCATTCTTAAGCAGCCCTTTTAACTGAGAAATTATATCAAGGCGTTCTGATATTGAATTAAATTTGTTGTTTCAAGTTGAATTGGAGCCGTTTGAGAGGGCCTTATGGTGAGATAAAACAACTATTAAACATGCCGGAGAGACATTTAGCCAGGAATTACTTTAGAGGATAATTTTATAGATCTCCCTCCCAGCTCCTTCTCAACGGCGGGGAGCAACACTCATTTAAACTTGGCCACCGACTTGCTGCCTAATTCAATTTCAGCTCTAGCTATGAAATAAGTCTTGACGAAAATCCTCCCGCTAATTCGATTCAAAACTTCTCTTTCGCTAAATTTGTGTTCTGGGGTCAACTCCTCCTCCAATTCCTAAGCCTTAGCATCATTTTATTTATAATTTTTATAAATTAAAAAAGTAGGAATGGCTAAAAAAAAATCAAAAAGAACATAACCTGTTTTGAACTTAAAAAAAAAAACAAATTAAAATCTCTTTAAAAAGTACAAACAAAAATAAGGTTTTCTAGTCACATCCTTCAGGTTTGGTGCCATTTTCTCATAATTTATCATATATCTATTTCAGGCCAAAGCTCACCAAAAAAAAAAACACAGTTTTTTTATCTTCTGTATGCTTTATTCAACTTTTCGGCTTCAGGAGCCATTTTCAAGAACCTGCAAAACATGCACCGCGCTATAAAATTTCTAAAATTTATCATTGCGATATGATTAGTCATTAATTCATTCTTTTATTTCAAAGAATGTCGTTTTCCGTTTCTCTATTTGCCTACGGTATCAAGAAATTGTTGTTCCTCAATAGGTCATTCATACAGGACTCGCAATGATAAATTTTTAAAATTTTATGGCGCGGTGCATGATTTGCAGGTTCTTGAAAATGGCTCCGTCGATTAAAGCATACAGGAGATAAAAAAACTGTGTTTTTTTTGGTGACCTTTGGCCTAAAATAGATATATGATAAAAAATAAGGTGTGTGCTTTAGGCCACACGATAAAAATGAAGACATCAACGAGGTGATATTAATATTATGAAATATAAATGATAAACAATAATTCATTATAAAGAGAGTCAAATGCTGAACATTTTCCTCGTTGACAATATGTAGGTACGATTTTTAGCTTCTGAAATATTTTAATCCATATCTTCCATAAAACCCTTTAATTATGGTACCATGATTCTATTGTATCCCAGTATATTTCAATTATTTTTAAGAGTTTGATATTGGTAAACAGATTTTCTACATCAAAACAGACCAAACTATATTTACATATTGTCTATTTTATTTATTCTTTCAAGCATTTTCTCCACTTCCATTGAGTTTTTCACATCATTGTTACTATCCAATTTATTGAGTGTGTAATTGAAATATTTAGCCAAAAATATCACTAATGATAGGAGTAGGTGGAGCGTCATTTTTATGTAACTTTGCTAATCAATCAAGATGTATTGTAGAAATGGTTAATTAGTTTAATAAGAAATGTTTAAAGTTAATAACAAACTTCTATTGCGTATAATATAGACATCAAAGCCATGCCAATCTAAAAATGTCCTATAGTACATAGTACACAGGCCCGCTTTTTAGTTTCTGAGATATTTTAAACCAAATGTAAAATCATTTCAATTAGTCGACTACAAACGTTCTCTTCTTATCATGATATGTCGAATGACCTGTTTCTGTAAGCAATTCTTGATTGCTGGTTCTCCTACGTGTGTTATTACTCTCATCTCAGATTTTTCGGGTTATGGTACTATTGCTATTATATATATATATATATATATATATATATATATATATATATATATATATTTTTATTTTGATTACTGATATTTTTTAAAATTCTAGCTTTGAAGAGGATCCCATCGTTGACTAATAAAAAGAAAATACCGGGATCGAAACGTCAATAAACAGAAGAAATGAACATTCAATAGTTTATTAAATAATTAATAAGTGACCTTATTCCCAATTAAATAGTTAAGTTTAAATTTAATACTCAAAGGTCGATTAAGGAAAA
Source organism: Nezara viridula (assembly GCA_928085145.1). Taxonomy (NCBI): domain Eukaryota; kingdom Metazoa; phylum Arthropoda; class Insecta; order Hemiptera; family Pentatomidae; genus Nezara; species Nezara viridula. The sequence continues at coordinate 8,478,472 of OV725082.1, forward strand.
GTTGTAAATATATATATTTGAACATTTAATTGGGAATAAGGTCACTTATTTTGACCTTATGAAATAAGTGACCTTATTCTAAATTAAATGGTTATGTTCAAATTTCATATTCAAAGGTCGATTAAAGAAAAGTTGTAAATATATATATGTATATATTAAATTAGAATAAATAAATATATATATACACATCTATAATCCGGATGTAAATAACGCCATGTCCATTTTTGTATTATTTTAGTGTTTTAATTTTCCATAAGTTTGGTTTTTATTTACTACATCATTTAATGAAAAATGGTTTATTTTACCTTCGGAGCACAGATATATATATATATATATATATATATATATATATATATATATATATATATATATATATATATATATATATATATATATATTTTTTTTTTTTTTTTATTTATATATCTTTTACTTTTCCTCCTTTTTTTGTTAGCGTTACACACCGTGTTATTTGGCCTTCCACTTGGTCTTTCCATGCATAGTCGTGTAGAGGCATTCCTTGTTACGTAGAGACTTCCAGATGAATTGTTACGACCTACTTGCCCCGCCCATCTTAACCTAACCTCCTTGCCTTCATATTGATATTGATTGGATAGTTTATGTAAGCAGTTCTTTATTATTCTTTTATATATTATTCTACAATATACTTTAGTGATTCTAGTTGAATATTAATCTTGCAAAGTGAAATAGACAAAAAAAAAGTGTTATTTGAATAAAAAAGAATCCATTTACGATAAATTTTATCACACAAAATCGACTATGATATAGACCTTCGCTGCTTCATGGTGGGATCTGTAGTGTACATACCTTGAATAAAATTCTTAATACCCCTTACTAAATATAAAATACATAAATCCTTTAAATATATTCACAAAAAAAAAATCAATAAGCTGGTGGCCTAATATTTTCGACCTATTTCACAAAAAATGATTATTACCCGTCGACGTCGACTTCCTATTTCCATTAGATTTATGCCAACGTTGGCGATTAAGTGGACTATATGCAAAATATATAAATTTATCATTCGTAAATGTATAAAATCGCTTTGATAAAATTATTCGAATCGTATCGATCGCGTAATTAAAAAGCGATCGGGTGTCCTGAACGCCATCAACAATATTTCCCAACTCAGACTCAAATGGTCACTGTTATGGATTTTGCATTAAGTGTTCGGCTAACGCTAGGAGTACATTAGCTAAGCTCTCTCACTGCTGCAATATTCATTAAATCTCGACGGAAAATATTATCTAGGGTAATGGTCAATTGGAAAACCCGGGATAGCCGTTGTTTTCTCATTAATTTATGTATTTTTGAAAATTTGGTACATAAATGATTTCGAGGATTAGTGACATAGTATATATGAGGATTGTTTTGTACATAACATATATCAGTCGACTGATCAATTATAAGGAGGAAACAAAATTGTTATTAATTTTAGTTAAAATTTCTTTAATGGATTAGGCGACTCTTCAGCCCTAGGTGGGTCGAGATAAAAGCTCTTTGAGTCGAAATGTTGGCAAAAATGTTTCTGAGATATTTTAATCCATATATTCCATAAAATAAGTTATGATTTGGTTTTCGACACTATTTTTCCCCTTTTCGCCTCTCTCTCACTGCTTCGCGTTAAGATACAATTTTGAATAATAGATCATTACAAAAAGGATGAAACGGTCATGATTTCCCTCGCAAACTATATGCAAGTCCGATTTTTAAATTTAAATCCATATGCAAAAAACTTCAATTATTCGACTCCAGGCGACTTTAGCCGAGCGTTACACATCGCAAATCTGACCGCTCAATCTAATTTCCTCTCCACAAAAAAGTGCGGAACACGCCTAAGGAACTTTTCGCTTAAAAAAATATGGGGTGGTTAAGAAAAGTTGTGTGATGCGAGCACCGCACCAGTTTCTTTTTATTTATGAAATGCATTTCTATTCAAACATCAGTATCCTCCTATACACTGTTGCAACCGGCCTAATAATTTGTGTTCCGCTCTCGACTGTCAAATCGCAAAAATAAAATATTTCTGCAGAGAAATGTAACCCGAATGTTTTAAAATCGTTAACGAAGTTGTCAAGAGTGTCATTTATCCGTTGCGAGGCAATCGCCATTTTTGCTAAAAGCGGTTATTTGGTTGTGACCGGTTGTTTTCAGTTATCTCTGTTGTGAATCTCCTCTTTGGAATCGAGGGACAGGACACGGATCGTTAGAGCGTACTGTCTATTTACGTTGGTATGAATAATGCATTTGATAAACAGAACCAGTGTTATTTTCAATCTGTGCAATGCCTTCTCTATTCTATTGACTCAACTGGTCATTCGAATGTGCATATTCTGCTGTTCATGGGGTGACAGAAAATAATGATATTCATTAAATTTTTCATTAGACCCAATACAATTTCTTTTGTGTGCGTTTATTTATATTGAAGAAAGGAATGGTCGGGGATGGTGGTCATAGAAAATCATAAAATAGTGAACAACTATTTTATTTTAAGCCAATGTTTGGACCCAACGTTTTAGAATTTTGGCTGGTAATAAGTTATTGAAAAGAGAGTTTGCCAATTGTTGAGACTTTTCGAAAAATGATTTGTTTCGTTTTGAGAGAAATTCTTTTACTGTAGATAAATTTAGCACTGCTTGTATATCCAATTTTTTCATTCTCTGCATCGGGGTTCCTCTGACTATTTTTCTGATTATTATTCCATTTTGGAAATATTGTAACCTTTTCTCAGTTGTTTTGCTGATATGTTCGAACAGAGGTGCACCATTCAACAGAGCCGGCCGTATTATACTCGATGAGGAGCTTAAGGCGTAAAGATAGATTTGTTGTCCTAATTAAGTTTTGGAATCTGCACGTCTTAATTTGTACTGTTTTAATTTTTTTGTCAAAATGTCTAGTAAATTTTAAATGTCTGTCGAAGTTAATACCGAGATATGTTAAGTCAGTCGATAATTTAATAGTGTTTTTGTTAATTTTGAATTCATTTGGCGTTTTCTTTTTTCTCTTTTGATATGAAAATTATTTTCCTCTTTTCATAATTAACATTTATGTTTAGGATTTTTATCTTTTCTGCATTTTTTTCACAAGCTGTTCCGCCTGCTGTATTGTTTTTATTTTAGAAACTAAATTATTTTATATTAACCAGTAAAATTAATCTTAAACATAATAAATATTTAACCGTTTAAGAATTAAGTTCGTACTAGGTACTACTAAATTGAATTATTAATCTCATTAAAATTAATGCGATTAAATGAGGGCTTGAGGACGGGGCTGCAGAATTTAGTGAGTGTTGAATTACTAGCTTTTTTTTAGCCTAAGTATACAATATTTCTTTCTAGCTGAGTTAATGGAAGTGGTATTATTATCTGTAGATGATGTTTATTTCGAAATTCATTACCTAAAATAATGGTATAAAATACTGGGGGGGGGGGGAGAGGACAGTAAAATTAGACTCGCCTTTCCTTGCGAAAATCCTAGTTATAGACCAGGTTGAGCAAAATATTTAAATATTATCCAAAAAAAAACTTTAACAATTTATTCTACTGTCCCCTTTTAATCAAACTATTAATATACGTCTGATACTTTATTAATTGCTTCATTTCATCGTAATCTACAATTTTTTATGTATTCAAATTCTCAGAAATGTGGTGCTTTCGCATTAAATGATTAATTTAAGGAGGTAACATAAGCTCATTGATACCAATTTACTTTTCACTTGAATAGTAAGGTGATTTGTTCACGAAATCGAGAAAAAAAAAAGGTGGCCTATCAAAATATTGGGCGGTTTGCTATAACCGCGTTATTATGACATCGTGGGAGTCATGGAGATGCCAAATGGCCCAATATTTTTTAATGTCTCCTTTTGTTCAATTCATCAGAGTTTTGTACAATTCAAGTAGAAAATAAAGGGATTTTCATTATTTTTTAGTATCGAATTAAATAGACAAAGTTTGCCGATCTCCAGATTTACAATGCCTAAAAAGCACCTACCAATTAATAAAAAATAATGTAAAATAACAATTAAAAACTTTTCAATTTAGTGCGTGTAGATAATATAATCTTATTTAAATTATCCATTTTATTAACGTTTTATTAAAGTATTATCTATTTAAATAAGAATGTAAAAGTTCGTTTGTTCAGAACATCAAATCTCCGAAAGTTCTTGACGATTTGCTTTTGAAATTTTGAAATAACTTTGTATGAAAATCCTCCAGTGTTTTTCCATACCCACTATTATAAAATTTCATAGCAATGACAGGTAAAAAAATAGTTCTGTTACTGCTCTGAAAATGGTGTGCACTTCTGAAACAAAGTAAATAATATGGTAGACGATGTAGCTCAATTTCACTATAAATAATCGTAAATGGTTCGAAAATCGCAAACATTGATGAATTATTGTAAAATATTTATATATTTAATATTTCTTTTTAGTTTTAAACAGATAGTTTTGTTTAAAACAAAACAAAAATAAACATGTTTCGACTCGGTTCCAGATATGAACTTTTACAATAGTAGGTGTATATATAAAAACACGAATATTCGAATGCAACGTTGTGTCAAAATTTGAAATCAATCGGTGAGGAACTTTCGAAGATTTAATATTTTGCAAAAATAAATATTAATTGTATGCGACGTCATCAATGTATTTTAATATTAAACATATTAAAGAGGGAGTGAGGTAACTCAGTGGGTAGGGCACTGACTTCCTAAGATTCTGGATTCTAATCCTGCTGATGGGAGGTGATTATTAACTCTGTTTCATCAGCTGTGGATTGACCCTTGCGATCAGGATACTCGTCTGAGGCACATTCTATTAAGTATGTCCTTAATTAATGAAAAAAAAAAAAACCTAAGCGTGATCCTGGCTCGATCGCTTCTCTGTACAAATGTTTTACTTGAAATAGTACTTCTGTACAAATTACAAGACTTCATGGTTTATATAGTACAGAAAAAAATAACATGTTTAAAATGTTCACTTTCTGACCATGTTCAGTTAGTATTAAATATATTTTACATAGGTGCATATAAATATATAAATTTTACATATTCGATAGAACTGTCCAGGTGTTGAAGTGGTTGTCATTTCCTCCTACCTGGAGACCAGTAATAGCTTCCAGGAAGGCCCTAATGGAGATGTCCCGCAGTTCTCAGATTGCCGAGATCCCGCTATTCCTGAATTAAGGAGTTTATTTGTTAAGTGTTGCAGCACAATTGAGTAAGGACTCGTAATCATGCGAACTTTCCATCTCTCACGGAACCTTTGCATATCGTTTCTGGATAGCTCTTTGTGTGGGCATTGACAACATTTCCAACTTTGTTAGTTGATGCAATTCCGATTCAATCCAATATTGAATACGATTTAAAAAACGTTGCAAATTATTCCACAATGGTATATTATTTCCAGACAATTATACATCTAAAGTAACATTATCTTCATAGTTACAAAGAAAAATAAATAAAAGGTGATTCCAATTATTGGACTAAACTTTTTTTTTAATCATTGGTGATATGCTAAAAAAAAAAATAGCATTACATCAGTAAGACAATCAAAAAAATATTTTTTTTTTAACTTTTATTATGATATTTACAACTGTATTAATATGAATACATCAAGTAAATGTGTACAGAGAAATATTATCACATGAAATACGCTTGTTGAGAAACTACCCACTGGTAGCACTCTAATAATTTGTCTACATGAGAAGATCCCGAGGCCATCTTCTTTTCAGACGCCTCGGAGGGTTATCAGGAATCGAAGAGGAAGCAAGGTTAGAAACAAGAGGATTCGGATGGTTATGAAGTTTATTATGGAAGGATAGGTATCTGGATTTGGCCAAATCGGAAACATATGGAACATTGAGGTCATTCAAAATTTAAAAACCAAAACAAAGGATATAACATTTGGAAGAGATCATATTAACAAAAACCGCAGACCATATCTTTGCTCCTAATCGTCAGATATTGACGATTTTTTTTTTTTTTTTTTTTTTTTTTAGGAAATTTCAAATACTAACTTTTAAATACTCTAAATATAAAATTTTAAATACCATATACGCTATCGACAAAAAATTGTAAAATTTTGAGTTATTCGGAATTTAATTTTCCCATCCCTCGTAACTTTTTTTCCAGCTTCTTTTCGTTTATATATGTCATATAGATAAATTTAAAGGGCGTAGAGAAAATGACTTTAGCGAAGTTTCATTGAAATCGGTACATTCGTTTAGGCGCTACAGTTTGTAGCAACGCAGGTTCTTCGGCCGCCATTTTAGAAGTAAAAGGTGGATAATAATGTCGATGAAGGAGGATCATCCTCTGATTTTATATTCAAATTAGAAAAAAAAATCGGTCCAGTAGTTTCGGAGAAAATGCGCGGACGGCGGACGGACAATAAAATTTTATTCGTTTTTCGAATTCTCCGTATCCTGAAACGTGAAATCTCAAATTTTGAGGGGGGGTTAAGTTTTTGAATTTTTCGGTCGATCACAATGGTTGATTATTGAAAATAATAAACCAAAATAAAAGAGTATGAACATGTGAAAATGATCAGTGACATCGAAATATGAATTTAAAGTGCATATATCGGTTACCGGTCTGGTGGAATAAATCGTATATTTTATCATGTTTATTTTCGTTGACGTTTTAAACGAAATTAGAAGTATCGTTGAGGCTGAAATCAAACCCAATTCTCTCTCTGTTTCATATATTTTCACTCCTCCTGACCAAAATGTTATTTCAAACATCTACAATAAATAAAGTAATTAATTCAAATATTGCTAATTTTTTTTTATTTCTTAATGATATTTACAACTGTATTGAAGAAATACATTTAGTAAATTTAAACATATAATGACGTGAAAACACTATTTTCATTATAGACATTTTCATTAAATATTCACTATTTCTATTTTAGTTTTTAAATCTTAATATAGAGTGACTATGGCATTAGAAGTGGTATCTAATTTTAAATGTCAAATTTAGTTGATGTTGACTTTGAAGTTGAGTTAGCTGGTACAAGGATAGTGTCACGTGGGGCAGTGTCCTTTGATAAGGGAACTGACCTTTAACCAGTAGTGTTCTTAACTGAGACGTTCAACTGAACCATGAAATTCAGTATTTTACACCCACTAGAAATATGGTAAACATTATTAAAAATGTAAGTTTAAATTGATTTAGCTTATTTATTTATTTTTTAATTTTCTTAAGCCCATCCAGAGGAATAATAGCATATTTAATAGTTTTTATGATGAAAAAATTACCAATATTTGCAAGAAAAATCTGCATTCGAAGGTTCGAAGGATTCAGATCTTTGGAATTGACTATTAACTCGATGTTAAACTTATATCACATTACGGCTATAATTCTCTCCTGAGGTTGAAACTACAGTGACCCCAATACCTTTTGTGACTATGATATGGTTAGATATGGCAAAAGCTTCTCTTTTCAAGTCTTATGTGTCTGATATATTCAGTTTGTTAATTTCCCAATTTTTTAAAAGTTATTTAGTGAAAACAAAAATTAATTTTAAAAAACTTACTGGTGTGCTTTTGATCACAAGATAGAAGTCAAAACATTAATATTGCCTGATTAATAATTTGAAACATAAATTTTAAATAATAGCCCATTACAGAGAGGGCGAAATGCGAACAATTCCCTCGCTTACAGTATGCAGGTCCGATTTTTAGTTTCTAAATTTTAAACAAAACTCGTTATCGTTTGATTTTCGACACTATTTTTTGTCCTTTTCGCCTCACAAATAAGACTATTTGGCGCGTTTAGATACAATTTCGAAGAATAGCCCATTACAGAGAGGGCGAAATGCGGACAATTCCCTCGCTTACAGTATGCAGGTCCGATTTTTAGTTTCCAAATTTAAAATAAAACTCGTTATCGTTTGATTTTCGACACTATTTTTTGTCCTTTTCGCCTCACAAATAAGACTATTTGGCGCGTTTAGATACAATTTCGAAGAATAGCCCATTACAGAGAGGATAAAATGCTGAACTATTTCCTCGCTAATAGTTGGCAGGTCCGAATTTTAGATGTTGAGCTATTTCATTCCATATGCTAAAAAAAAAAAAATCAATTAGTCGACTCCAGCCGACATTACCCGAGCGTTACACATCAGAAATCTGATGGCTTAATCGAATTCACTCTCCACAAAAATGTTGAGTTTTTACTTCAAAAACATATATTTCATTTATTAATTGCTAATTTTATTTTTTCATTACTTAAATTTTTTATTTATTGAATTTTTCATATTGTCTTACATAGTCCACTATCTTCTTATATTAAAACTTTAAGAATATAAAGCTGATTATAACATTTTAGGTTTGTTTTCATACCATAACGTTACAAACAGTATTTATAATATTTTTATATCCCTTACGTAAGGCATTTTTACACACTTCTTAGAACATATTTATTGCAGATGTCTTAATTTTTGTTCGTGTTATCTTTTCTTCGTACTTGTCAGCGACGCGGCGTCTATGGACTGCTATCTGCAGTTATCTTGTTATTTAAAGTGTTGTTGTTATTTATATTTCTTATTATTAAATTACTGTATTATTATTGTATTTATATTTCTTATTAAACTAGGGTCTAATTTCATATGGAGATAGGGATTATCAGTGCCTTATTAAAAATTAAATTAAAAATTTAATAATAAGAAATATAAATAACAACAACAACACTTTAAATAACAAGATAACTGCAGAGAGAGGCCGGGTCGCTCATAAGTACCCTTTTCCTTTCCTCGGCTCTGATAAAGCATTGAAACTTAGGCCAAAACGTCGGTACAAAATACATTGTTTTTCTATTAATTTTATTTGTATTTTTTACTGTCACAGTCAACTATTTATCTAACATTGTTTCATTGTTTTGTTCTCAATCTTGTAAACACTGTTTAACTTTTACAGTGCCAATGCCAGCACCTGATAGTTTTAAATTAATAAATAGAATAATACAAATTTAATTGTATTTATATATATATATATATATATATATATATATATATATATATATATATATATATATATATATATATATATATATATATTGCATTTAATTGTATATAAATATCATATCTTTCAAATTTCGAAGCCACACCCAACCCTTTAAAATAAATTTTAGGAGAGAATTTATTCATAATGTTGAAGGCAATTATGAAGGTAATCCCTGAAAGTTTAATGTATTCATGTAAAATATTAAACATTATTGATAAATATTTGAATAATTAATATTGATGCGATCCATTATTCATGAAGGGGGCGTTCGGTAAAGGGCAATTACCGGTTGGTGGGGGGAGGGGCCCACCTTCCAGCATCAATTAACACCACCTCTTCCTTATTTTTATCGTTATTTTATTTATTTATTTTTAAATATAATAAATATAAAGTGTTATGTTTTATGATATTTCCAGAAAAATAAGTACGATTTATAGAATAAAAAATTAGCATTTATATTCACTGTATTATTACCTCCATTATTACTGAGCAACGTCCTAGATAGAAGGATAGAAAGATTCGGGAAGATAATTTTCCGTGCGATGACTGGAGCGATCTGGGATCATAGTTTTGACCATTGGATATATTGAAATAGTTTTTTCAATAGTAACTGAAAAATGTTTATCAGATTGATCAATGGTTTTTGCTACGTTTCTATAAATCATATTGTGACGTAAACCCTAAATTCTTCCTTTAACTAATCTATCTAACGCAAAAAGAATACTTTTCATTCCCCGTAGTATTTACATAAAGTGTTATACGTATTTTAATCATACATTACTTTATTAGATACATTATTTTAAAATGAGTATTTTTTTTTTTAATCTGTTTATTGAATAATAATACAATCAGCCACTGCTGGAGGGCTATAAGCATTATGGCTAAAAGTTCTCATTCATACAATATATATAAATAATAAAGAAATAAATATAAATATAAGAAGTAAATAAATAATACTGGTGAAGAAGTTAAATAAAAATAAAAAAATAAAAAACCGCTAATCTAGAGCTACTTTTTCACCATTATGCATTTATTAGTTGGTTGTAAAGGTCCAAAGTGCGAAACATCTTTCTGAAATGTATTTAATACATTTTTTGATATGGCAAGAATCCTTTTCAACTATCAAAGTATCTTTAATAATAAAAAAAACGCTGCAAATTATTTCACAATGGTTTATTATCTCCAAACAATTATACATCTAAAGTAACATTACCTTCCGAGTTACAAAGAAAAAAAAACAAAAGGTGATTCAAAGTATTGGGCGAAACTGTTTTTCTTTAATCATTAGTAATATGATAAAAAAAATAGCATTAGTTCTGTAACACATTTAAAATTTAAAAACCAAATCATTATTGAAAATAATAAACCAAAATATGTAAAAACCGCGATATCTCTACTAATACTGCTTTGATTTCGATGAAACTTCCTTCATTTTTTAGGGAATTTAAACACCTTTGAAGCATCTCATCATAATTCAACAAAAAGGTAAAAACTTTTCGAGTTATTCGGAATTTAATTTTACTATCCCTCGTAACTTTTTTTCCAGCTTCTTTTCGTTGAAGTATGTTATGTAGATAAATTTAAAGGGCGTCGAGAAAATGACTTTAGCGAAGTTTCATATAAATCTGTACATTCGTTTAGGAGCTACAGTCTATAGCAACGCAGGTTTTTAGGGCGCCATTTTGAAAGTTAAAGGCGGAGAGTAATGTCGATGAAGGAGGATCATCCTCGGGTGACCTCTGATTTTATATCAAAATTTGAAAAAAAAAATCGGTCCATTAGTTTCGGAGAAAATATGCGGACGGCGGAAGGACAAAAAAAATTGTATTCGTTTTTCGAATTCTACGCGTCTTGAAAAGTGAAACCTCAAATTTTGAGAGGGGGTTATGTTTTTGAATTTTTTGGTCGATCACAATGTTTCATTATTGAAAATAATAAACCAAAAAAAAAATGCAAAGTACTAATGTAGAAAAATCATTGTTAGTCACTACTTGTTTTCAGTTTTTGCCAAATATAATCCTTTGTTTATAGGTGATTTATATAATCTATGCTAAAATAGAGTTATTTATGAAAACATGTCACTCTTTTATAAAATATATTATATTAAATTGATTATCTACCTTCAATTATGATCTATTCGATATTGCCAAAAGACAAAGATTGAATCATGGCAGATTGAAAGCTAAAACCCGTCGAAGCGAGACCTCCCTCGGAGAAGTGGCTCTCGAGGAGGAGGCGAGGCCTGGAGGGAATTGGTTAAGAAGTTTCCGAATATTCGGGAAAGCGGAAAGCGAAAAGTTGTGAAAGCGACGGAAGGAACCGAGTTGGACGAACGTTCTGAATACGAAAGGACCAACCCCTACCGGACTTGGCGGATGTCATATACATACTGATCACCCTCGGAGGGTTCTGAAGGGGTTGCTATTCCTCGGAGGGAGGGATATCTGCCGAACTGACAAGAGTACGCATCTAGGTGGCAATATATACCTCTAGTAATTACTATAACTATTATATCTTCGTAATATTATAATAAGAGATAATAAAGTTTAAAACAAATAATGTTGTAGAGATGGTTGACCGTGATATAATATGAGAAGGAATTGATCGGGGGGTGCGGTCAAATAAATACTAAATTTAAAAAAATAGTATTATTTAATTTTTGTCGACGTTTCGACCCTCTTTGCAGATCTTCATCAGGGCTACAAAATAACGGGGGCGGGGTGGCCGAATAGGCTAAAGCGTGTGTAACAGCACCGCTAGTTGCCTGGCAACCGGATAACAGAGATTTGAGATGATATAAAAAGTACGAGTTCGCGTCCCGGTGCCGGAGGGGATTTTAAATTTCCCCGCCCTCACCCCTCGGCCCGGGAAAATCCCGTATAGCCTAAAAGGCGAGGTAGGGAAGAACAAAAAAAAAAAAAAGGGCTACAAAAGATACAAAACATGGTGAAAATAAAATAAATGAATATAAGTAGATATAAAATAAGAAGAAGTTGTATAGTGGGTAACAATGTAGTTAAGATATCAAGTATATATTAGTTCCAACTTTTTGCCGTTATTATTTGTATATTTGTTCTCTTTTACTGTTATTATTTTATTCATAATTTCCTTACTTTGTTACCGTTGTATTATATATCATAACTTTTCTTAGGCTATTTTCTACCTCTACTTTGTTATCGTTATATTATATTTCTTTTAAGTTTATTATTTTTTTTTATTTAACAGTAAATAGTACAATCTGCCACATTGAAGGGGGAACAATTAACAATGCTAAATGTGTTCATTCAAATCATATAAAAATATTACACGGAAATAAAAAAATAAAATGAATAAATGAAAACTAAGAAAAAATTAAATATAAAAACAGAATAACATACATAAATAATACATAAGCGATACAAGAAATAAATCAATAAGTAAAAATAAAATAAATCTTCTCAACACATTCATTCCTATCTACAATATCTACATTCACCCAGAGAACTCCGAGCCAAGCTTTTTCCTCCAAAAATGAAAGGGAAAGCAGGACTCAAGGAGATCCCCGCGCCTCTCTTCCAGTCGCGTCATTAGTAAGTCAGTGGAGAGTGTATAAGTTAATTCTACCTATATTTTTAGACTATACCTTTCACCTACACATTTTCTATTTAATGTTAATAGTTTCTCATACTTAATTTTATACGTTTTTTTCTTAGGTCTGATGAAGGCCTTAAAAATATATCATAGGACGCTTAGGCGATGCAAAGTAAAGTATTTGTCTATCATTTATTTATTTGTTGAGTATTACAACAATCTGTCATTTAGACATTAGTTATAATGGGGTAGGATAACATTCACACTATATGTACAAAAAATATAAAATAAATAGAAGCAAAATAACAATAAATAATAATCAAAAAGTATATACAATAAATAAAATAAAATCTCCTAAAAATAAGAAAATTAAAACTAAGCAAAAAACACATGCATACCTATATACACTAAAATAAAGTATCTGAGCACAAAAATATTGTGAAAATATATTATGAATATATATATTATGAAAATAATATATATTTTCTATATATTCTATCTATCTATCTATATATAAAATATATAGATAGATAGATATATACATATATACATTAAAATTGATGGGTTTCGTTAATATAGCCAATATTCACAGAACTATACCATTTTAACAACGCTCTGTATATTCAGATATCTGTTATGAACTGCTATTACATTTTAGCCGAAGCAGATTAAAATTTCCATCCTGTATCCTTTGTTAGAGAGATGCAACGCCATTCGGGGAAACCTCAGCTGTTGTTGATTACTCAATGAAATTTACGAGAGCTGTTGAGTGGAATTTGACAGCGAGAAAATTGAGGATTGGATTTTTAATGAAGTGTATGTTTTGTTAGGAATTGGAATTTGAAAAGACAATAAACGACCCAGTGCTTAATCAACAGGCGACCAAATGGGGAAGTTTTCTTTTTTGTATTCATTCAGTACTTAATTTGTCTTCATTGCCATTGTTTTAATTATGGTGTGATATATAGATAGATAATACATTGATTGTCTTGAATATACAATTTAGTTATAGGAGTCTGGCTCAATTGGATTAAAAAAAAATATTAATTTTAACAACTATGCACATATTTATGTACTTAAGCTTATTTTTTTTCACTTTATCTCTGTATTTTTATTTTAAATTAGGAGTTCTTTTGTAAATATTTAATTCAATGTATGGCCACACTGACATTTTTAACTTATTCTGTATTTATAGTTTGTTCTAAAGGGACATCAGACGCTGGATAGTTAACTTATTTTTATTCATATTTAATTACATATACAATTAGAAATTATATTAATATGCAAATAATAAAAATAATATAATTATCTAACAATAGGTTAAATAAAATAATTTTTTTTCCTGTTGGCATTACAGGCCATGTAGATCTAAAAAAAAAAAAGTAACTACCTATAAGAAACGGCATTTATGGCGATTCCTAAAGTCATTGTAAATGTAATTACACGAACAATAATACTTTAAAAGATAATTTTTTAAATATTTTTTTCTATAAAACATATTTATATATTTTACCATTTTGGTGAGGGGAAGAGGGCTTCAGCCCCAAAGCCCTTCCCCCGTTGATCCGCCCGCGTTACTTCCAAAGAGGCTTCCAAATGAATTTGCTACGAGCTACATGCCCCGTTCATCTTAACCTCCGTGCCTTCATATCATGGGATATTGATTGACCAGTTTCTGTAAGTAGTTCTTGATTGGTATTTCTTTTCCATGTGTTAGAACTCTGATTACAGATCGCTCCGGTTATCTAGGTGCGGAGGATTTTTCTTTCAAACATTTCAACACTTTTTTCTATGGTGCTTGTTGTTGTCCAGGTCTCAACCTTATATTAGAACTGGCTTTATCATATCATTTCACACCCTTAATTTGAGATTTCTTAAGATTTTTCAGGATTTCAATACCTTTGAAAGGGAAAAGAAAGCTCTGTTTTATACGCTGGTTATATTTCTACCTGTTGGTTGTTCATTGCAATAGATTTAGATAGTCATTACTCGAGACTTTTAATAGATATACACCTATTTTTCGTATTTAGAATTTCAAATTTTAAGTAATTTTCTGCTTCTGGGAATGATCAACTATAAATATGTTTAAAAATAAGGTAGCAATGCTAATTTGATGTGCGTCAAATACCTGTAGAATCTTTTTTTCTTTTTATTTCTTAATGATATTTACAACTGTATTCAAGAAATACATTTAGTAAATTTGAACATATGGATATCATGACGGAAGAACACTTGTTGAGAAACTACCCAATGGTAGCACTCTAATAGTATGTCATTAGGAGATCAAGAGGCCACCTTTTTAGACGCCTCGGAGGGTTATCAGGAATTGAAGAGGAAGCAAGGTTAGAAACGAGAGAGTTGGGATGATTCTGAAGTTTATTCTGGAAGGATAGGTATCTGGATTGGGCCAGATCTTAAACATAAGAAAGATTATGGTCATTATGGATGGTTTGTAACAAAGTAAGGAACATTGAGGATTTTAGGAAGGATTTTAGAATGTAAGGATTGGATACGAGAGGAATCCGATGGTTTAGTGGAGCCCCATAGCTCAACTCCGTAAATCCAAATAGGCCTTATTATTGTCAAGTATATGAGTATTTTGTAATTAATAGAGCTTTTGTCTAGTATGTGTTGGAGTAATCGGAAACGTCGAGCGATTTCTTGTCGTTTCAGTCTGGTATATATCTGTAGAATCTAGGTTGTTAAATAATGTTTTTAATAAAGGAATTTATGATTAAAATACGTATAATACATTATGTAAATCCCACGACGAATGAAAAGTATTAGTTTTGCGTTAGATAGAGCCGTTTATTAAAGGAAGAATTTAGAGTTTACGTCACAATACGATTCATAGAATCGTAACCAAAATCATTGATTAATCTGATAAACAGTTTTCAGTAACTATTGGTAAAACTATTTCAATATCTCTCAGTAAATACCGTTTGCTCCGGTTTTGAATAAAGCGCAAGAAGAAACTTTTTAAGCTCGTTGGATTCAATTCAAGAGAAAACTGTAGTAGGGAGAAAATTCTGGGGGGTGGAGTAAAGTTTTTTGGACTTGGTACCCCAGATTTCAGGAAGAGATTTGTACTTTTGACCCTAGACGTTCCAAAGTTCACCTTCTGAATTTCCTAGAACAAACTTAACCACATGACCTACTCCTGCCGACATAACCTTAACCATACTAATTAATCCTAATCGTGCATTAACCTTACTCTATAATTAGTCCTAATCATTAATTCCTAAATCTAATTCCTTAATCCTAATTTCCAAATTGTTACCTTCATGTCTCATTCCCCTAACCCTATGTACATAATTTAGTTATTTTCTCATCTGATGTTTAGAGGTTACTGGTTTTAGAGAAGTATTTGTTAGAAAACAATCAACCTAATCAACCATTTTTAATAATAAAAAAATAAGGTTATTTTTTTTTTTTTGTGTGCTCTCGACCAATCTCCGCTGGCTTTAGTACCAGTGACGCGGTTGGGAGAGTAGCGCAGGGTTCTCCTGGAGTTCCCTCGCCTGATTGTATATAGGTATGCATGTGTTTTTTTTTTTTTTCCTTAGTTTTAATTTTCTTATTTTTTAGGTTATTTTATTTTATTGTCTATTGTATATACTTTTGATTATTATTTTGTTCTATTTATTTTATTTTTTTGTACATATGGTGTGAATGTCATCCTACCTCACTATAACCAATGTCCAACAGACAGATTGTTATAATACTCAATAAAGAAATTTAAAAATTTTTTTTGTAGGTTCTCCGTACCGATTCTAATCTACGTAATAGACGCAATTAAAATAATTTTGCCTCTAAAATATTAACTACAGTTGATAAGCGAGGTGCTGTTTAGCGAAATTGAGATAATGAAGACGAATTATCTTCTAGCCTCAAAAATTACTTATCGATCACACTCCTAACGTATTTTAAGAAAATTAGTTTCATGGATTTTAGTTGGGGAACATAGTTTTAGGTGTGAATCAATAAAGATAAATAATACCTATATTTTGTCAAAAGTAAACCATTCATAAAGACCTTAATGTACCATATTTCACTGATTTAGCCCGAGCCAGATATCTATATTTTCATGATGAACTCCAGTCTTATCTGATTCCACTTGTTTGCAGCCTTGCTTCTTCTTTAATACCTGATAATCCTTCTTGGTGTCTGAAAAGAAGATGGCCTCGTGATCTTCCTACTTAGAACTATTTAGAAAGTGCTACCATTAGTGTCTCCACAAGTCTGTTCATGTCATTAATCTTGATTTATTCATATTTAATAGTTTTATTTATTTTCTACAGTTATAAATTTAAATAAATAAATAAAAAGGTTTTTTTCGGACAAAGCATGTAATATCGATGACATTGTTGTGGAAATAATAATCGACTCCTTTTAATTTTATAGATGAGCTCGTAACCAGGACAGCACGTCGAGTCACGTCCAACAAGTGATGCCCAAAATCGATCTTGGTCTTGCACTTTGCAACAACTGTTGCAAGACCAAGACCAACACTAGTAAAAAAAAAATCGTTTTTTTTAATACAAATTTAAGCAAATATTTACTAATACTTGACAATTTTAGTTACTATCCATACCCACATACCCACATAGAGAGGAGAGTGCAGAAGATAAGTAAAAAATAAAATACTTTTAAATAAAATAAAATACACTTAAAAAAATACACTCTTATGAATAGAAAAGATAAAAGGTAACAAAACCAATAAAAAATTATACCTACTCCCACTGCTTTGTGAGAAGTGATCGAAATTCTGTTTTATACTCAAAACAGAAGAAAAAAAATAATGTATAAAGAAAATTAAAACCTTGTTGCATATATATACTTAGCGGCGTCCGATTGAATTGTGAAGAGGAATTGGAATAAGAGGGTTTTAAATGTGGGTAAGGATGGTGCATGGTGGATTTTTAATGGTTAATAATAATAGATAGACCCTATGATTAGGGATCCCCCTGGGGCACACCCAGCCTCGATAAGGTGGATAATAATTAAGGGGAAAACCTGGGGGTTGAGAGTGATCTTGACTTCCTGCTCAACCGTTGACCGAAAAACACCCTACCAAGTAATCCATGACCATCCATGGGTGTTGTTTCTTATGAAATAACAATGTACAAGTAGGTTTTTTTTTTTATGAATATATATATATATTTTTTTTTTACTTAGACATATAATATTCTGTCTCGTGTACAATGACCATAGTAATAAATGAACACATTGACACCATATATACAGGAAATATAAAATTAACAAAAGTAAAATAATAACTAAATAATAATAAAAAAAAACTACATACAATAAAAAAAAATAATCTAAAGATAAGTAAATTAAAAACATAAAAACACAGTCATACCCTATATACAATCAGGCAGGAAACCCAAAGCCAACTTCTCCCTCTAGAACTATAGAAGGAAAAGCAGCTCTAACAGATCCCTGCCCTACTCTCTCAACCAAGTCACTGGTGATGAAGCCAGTGTTGTTGTTTAAACATATATTACATAAAGTATTTTCAATTAATACATTTCTAGACTTGGACAGAATTTATTTGAAATACTATTTAGGAAATAAATCGTTAAATAACCTTTCTCCAAGCTTCATGACTGAGGTTAAATATACAAAAAATGAACAGTTATGGACTTTGGACTGTGGATTGCCTAAAAACACACTCAACCCGTGTGCCACCAGCCTTACCCATTCTCATTAATCATTAATTAATCTGAAACTTAATTTATGAATAAACAATTATAATCAAAGTGACCATAAACAATATGGTTGTCTTCCAATTCAGTTTAAGAATCTTAGGGTGCACATATACCAAGAATTTCCTTTGATTCTTCTATATAATTCTTATAAATGAATGAAATTCATTCAATAATCTGGGTTGGACGTAGCGTTGTTCGAATGCGAGACCAAGGCAAGTCTTGGTCTTGACTCTCAGTCTTGGTCTTGCTCGAGAGTCTTGCAGTTACCTATTATCTTATCACTATAGAAATATTACTGTAACTGTTTACATTGGAGAAACATAACTAACCCCAAATGAAAAATTAAATGAGTTAAACCCAAAAGTATGTTGGTAACTATACTGGCAAATATGACAAATATATATATCATATATATTTGTCATATTTGCCAGTATATATATATTTGTTTTTTTTTTCTTTCTCTGCTCGTAATCTATTGCGTCATAGGTAGATCACAATACTTGTCTACTTTTTCACAATACCTTCACATGTTTTCACTTAAACGTCTTAAGGAACATATATAAATCATTTATTTACTCTAGTTATTTTCTTTGATTCGTATTTTTATTTTATTTTTTTATTACATTGTAGCACTAAAATTGGTTACCTATAAAATTTATTTAGCATTTCTTTCTAATTTTATTTAGTTATAAGTATGTAGATGTTTTCTGTTTTTGTACCAAGATTATAATATTGTAACCGTTGTACCCATCTGCTTTCCTTAATATATCCTCCAAAACTATGTATATACTCATCATATTACTTAGATTGTAGTTACTCTTTATTATAATAGGCCATCTGGCCAGATTTATTGTCAATTGGTTAAAACAATATTGTTATTCTCAAGGGAACTAGTCCCAGAATAAAGATGATTTTAAATTCTATTTCTATTTCTATTTCTATCTAAGGCTGATGTAATAGAATAAATAATTACGTAATACCTACCACATCTGGACTTGAATCTGAGGCATAATTTACAATGCCTTACTAATTGAGCTACTTCGCTTCCTAATTTATATACATATAACTCAGGTACTGGCTTTAAAACTCAGATAGCCTTTTTTTTTTCTAGAAAACACTTAAATAATGGTTCGTTACCGAACGTCAGAAATAAATATGCTACGGTAAATCGGTTAAATATTTCAAAGATTTCTTCCAGACAAGCCATTTAAGGACAACCCACAAACATCTGGAGGAAGCTGGAGAAGAGGAAAAGACGAACCGATAGACGGAACTAATTCCATCGAACGGCAGCTATCACTACAGGAACTGAAGATGGTGGAAGACGGTCCAATTACCCTAGATCGGGAGGAGAACTCCAGTCGCTCCAGTAATAGGAACATCTGGTTCTGGAGTGCTCCTGAAGTCCTGGAGTCCGCCATCATTACCGATCCATCTGTCCGCTTTATATTTATTTAATCGAGTCTTCTTCCTTTTTTTATGTTAATCTTCAACTGCATTACCGATATCGTCTTTATCGTGGCGTTCCTTATCGACTTCTTTCTGGTTATCTTTCCCCAGTTTGATATTGAACTATTACTTTCATTTCCTCCTTCACGGAATCGATTGTTTTTTTAACTCTCTCTCTATATATATAGATACATATATTGTTCGTTTTTTTATTTTTATTTTTATTATTATTTTTTATCGGTATATAATTAAATCTGTACCTCTAGCATTTGACAATGATGAGTCTACATATTAATCATTATTTAAAGACACTGATATTTTATATTGTCAGCTTTGACTTTTCTTTGTTAGCAGAAACACACCTCATTTTAAAGAAGAACTCAACGTATTTTTTATTATTTTATTTTTCAAAAGAGTATAATTATAATTTTTCCTACTGTACATAGTCTTAAGTGTTTCATCATAGTTTTAAGTGTTTTGTATATAGATTTTTTTATTTTTTTTTTGTATATAGCTTGTTTAACAAATATTTTCTTTACTTTCTCCTTTTTTATTATTGTTTTATTTTGGCCAGATGTAGTATTTTAATTATGTTCCATTTTGTTATTCTAAAGAGACTTCGTCCCAGAATAAATTTATTTTCTATTTCTATTTCTATATTATTATTATAGGTTACATGTTACATTTTAAAATTCAAAACACATGTAGATATTTACAATATTAGGTAAAAAAAATTGATTAATTTTTTAACAAATTATAAAAAAATATAAGAATAAAAAAAATTTCAATATAAAAATAAAATAAAGCATTCTAAAATAGAAATAGAAATAAAACGCAATAAAAAACATTCATCCGCTGATTAGTCAAAAACTATTTTTTAAAAATAAAATCTAAGAAATTTCTTTTAAATATTGTCATTAGTCTTTGTTTTGTTTGTTGCCAAGTTCCTTGTTTTTAGATAACGTTTTGTATCAGTCTTGCTCGAATATTGTCGAGTTTTCTGCAGCTGAATATTAAGTTTTTTGAAAATTGTGTTTCTGTCCATCACATGGACACTTTTCGTCGTGTAGTATATTAAAGCCTGTTAGATACCGTTTAGTTTGCCCGTGGTCAGTAAGGATTTGTGTCAGTTTGTAGTGATTAGAGGAATAAATCTATGAAGGCATAGTGATTTTGATGAAGCCTTATATATGATCCATATATATATATATATATATATATATATATATATATATATATATAATAACAGGTTTTCACACTTATTTGCCTTTAGGCCAATTACTTTATTTATTGTGATACAGGCCAACTACGGATGTATACTATTACTAGGTTTATTTTTTGCTTTTATTCCTCTTATTTTTTTTTTTCTCCCATATGACACTTTTTTTTTCTTCGATCCGTTTCATAACTCCTTGTTTCTTCTTCCTCTTCTCCGCTACAAGAATCTTTATGTTTTTCTTTATTTTTTGTAAAGGTAGTCTTCCTCTTTGATCCCATTTTTTCTACATCTTCTGTTATTTGTACCGGATATCTCTTGTTCAAACCCATCACTTAATCGAATATTAATTTTTTTAACCTAATCCGACCCATTCTCTTCAAATGCCCGTAGAATTTTAGCCTCCTTTTTCTCATTGATGTCTCAAATTTTTCAATAAAAATCATAAAACTCACTGTTTTTTATTTAATATAAATTATTCCCGTACTGTTCTTAGTGCATGTATTATTCTCAATATCTTTCTTTTTATTCATAATAACGATTCCATGTGGTTAAATTCGATTTTCTTCGCCCGATAAAGTATCACCGGATTTATATGTGTTTTGTTATGGTTATAATACATATAATTGTAGCTTTGTCGTATTCTAATATAGTCGTACTTCTTCGTTATAACATCTATGGGATTACCTGGTCCCAGGTATTTGTGTTCTTTTTTCTTTTTCTTTTCTTTTCTTTTCAAGCCCTCTAGAAATGACTTTTCGTCCTAGAAAGTTCTGTACTGAACACCTATATAGCGCCCTTAAGCTCTTATATACTAATGTAGAGTAAGGATAATGCGATAACACGATGTTACGTAATACTATATATTTATATCTGTTTAAACATATATTTGGTTTGCAGTCGTAATTACAGGTAGGAATGATAACAGTGCTCATCGCGTATGTGGGATTCTTGGCATATTTTAATGCTATATTATACAGTTGGAATAACTCCCACACAAGTGGGTAAGAGTATTCGTGTATGTGGTTATTTATGTGTGGGTTTTCGGATAAAGTGGGTTGAAATTCGATGTTCCATATTATTATTTTCTCTAATGAATAATGCCATAGAAGTATTAAATTTCATAAGAATTAAATATCTTTTGAAATGCCATGGTAAGTAAGGTCTAAATTCCGGTTTATTGTTTTGCGCACTGCTTCTATAATTTAAGTTATAGAATTGAAAATTAGTCTGTAAATTTATTTGGTGTGATTGAAAAGTTTTTGGGAGTATTATTTTTTTTCCATCTATTACTATTGTGACCAATTAAACTAAGCATGTGAGAGAAACATTGCAGCTGAATTTATTTTAAATTTATATTAAATTTCCTTTGAATGAAATCAATAATACAATCCAAACGTTTTTTCACACAAAAGTAAGAGAAACTTTATTTATCTTTATCACTTTATATCACTTTATCACACAGATATCACTTTATATATCTGTGTCTGTACCACTGACTATATATATATATATATATATATATATATATATATATTATTGGGAATAAGGTCACTTAATAATTATTCTTCAAAGTGAAGTAAGTAAGTAAAATTATTACTAATGTGAAGTAAGGATAATGTATATATATATATATATATATATATATATATATATATATATAATATATATATATATATATATATATATATATATATATATATATATATATATATATATATGTCAGTGGTACAGACACCTTTTTATCAAATTATTAACATCCGGCTGAAACTTCGTAAATAGTTTCATCTCATCGTTACCTACAACTATTATATTTACGAAAATTTTAGGAATTGGAGCGTTTTCAATTTGGAGGGCTGCAAAATTAATCTATTTTATAAGGTGCTAAAAACTCTTAAATATCCATTTGCTTTCCACTTTAATAGTAGGATAACTTGAGCCCAAAGTCGAGAAAAAAGGAGGCCTTCAAAATTATTGAGCCATTTCGCATTACCTGCGTTTCGTTCTGCGCTTTACTGTTTCGCAATTGGAGGTTGTCAATCGTCAAAATTAATGAGGTTATTTAGACCAAATGACCCAGTATTTTTGTATTCCACGTTTTTTATCGATTTGGTGAACAATTTATCTTACAATCCAAGTGGAAAGCAAATGGGTATTTATGAGTTTTTAGCACCTAATTAAATAGATAAAATTTGCCGACTTCGAGATTTAAAACGCACCAATTCCGAACATTTTGGTAAATTAAAATATTTGTAGGTTACGATGAGATAAGGCTTTATACGGAGTTTCAGCCGGATGTTAATAATTTGATAAAAATGGGTCTGTACCGCGGACTAATATTTATAATAGATAGATAAAAAATTGTATTTGTTTTTGGGGGGTTCCCCATACAAATAGAGCCTAGCTTGACTATTGTAGAATAATATGGTTTTACAAGTTATATACATATCATTTGAATATAAATAAAATTTACAATATTTTACGTTTAGAATGGGTTTTACAAAACATGAAAAACAATAAAAATTAAAAACATAAAAAGATTACTGCATAGTAGTAGTTGTATGAACCTGTTACTATGGTAGAAATAATAAAAATATTTATATAATTAAACAAAATATTATTCTTAACATAAACTAAAAACAAACACTTAATAGAAGATGGGCTATGATCAACAATTTTATGTATGCACTTTGGGTAGGTACTCCCATCATATAATAGTAAACTTTATTTAACTTATCTATTCAATCGATATTCAATATAGTTTCGATGTTGTGGTGATCAGAAGATACTGTGATGAAGTTATGGAGTAGTTTTTCTAATATTCATAATATTAAATAGATGAACTTTTTACATTGTAATATCTCGTCCATAAAGGATACGTTTAACAGTAAATATTTAAAAGTAAACGTATTAATCTTTCTATTCATTTTATTTTTTTTAAATTGTATAGGTATATTTATCTATTAATGAAAAAGTTGTCTGAAATTGAATTAACTTATTTAGGACGGCCATGTAATATTCAATTTCAATCTCCACTACAAGTAAATTTTCGATAATACTAGGATATAACCGAAACTGGTAGCTTTATTTCCTGTCAAATTCGCCGGACAAACAATTGGGGACTGTTTCGCTTCGCTTTGTTTGTAGACAACACAGTAAAACTATTACTAGCGACATCTGGCGGTTAATTGGCTGATCCCATTCCCAGTTCCACAATCTCTATTATTTACATCGCCACTAACAAATAAAATGAAATAAATCTATTTTGTAACACATCATATATTTAATTTGTTTTTAATCAAATATTTGTTTTATTAACAGACTCATTTTACTTTACAAATGAACATTATATTATAGAATTTTCTTGCAGTTTCACGAATCTATTCAGCAAGTAACAGATGTGTAGGTCTGGCTATTTGATCAATTAAAATAATGTATCATAAATAAATCTTCAAAGAATCTTCTGAAATTTGAGGTTATTTGGCAACGTTTAGTTTTGTCCAAAATCGGTCTTGGTATTGCAAAGTGCAAGATCAAGACCAAGGCCGCCGAACTGTTGGAAGACCAAGACTAGGACTAATAAAACAAAAATCGATTTTTTAAATAAAAAGTAAGGCAAAATATTTAATAATACCCGACAATGTTAGTTATTATATGTTAATAATTGGTACAACCATTATTTCATTTGGGCTTAGTTAGGTTTCTCCTATCTGAAAAATTACAATAATACCTCTAAAGTAATAAGCTAATAAGTAACTGCAAGACTGTTGCGAGACTCTTGCACAAGACCAGGACCATAACTAAGACCAAGACCAAGACTCGTCTAGGTCTCGCATTTGGGCAACACTAGCGATGTTGTGTTTTCTCACCATCATCATATCCCTTAAATAATAGTCGAAATAGAAAATATAAAAGAATAGGGGGATGAGAAAATTATTGTGAACCACAGAACCATAACTGACCATGAATTTGGTTATATATGGATGTCTCGTAATTAGGGAGAAATATTTAAAATGTTTTGCTAAAAACATTCGCCCAATCGCCCAGAATAAAAGTAGGAAATTTGAGATTTGTGTTTTTTTTTTGTTTTTTTTTTAAATGAGACGTTTTTTGTTGAATACTAAGTTATAACTTACTAAAATTTACCATGGGTGATAAATATACAGGACGCAATCATTATAAGGATTTTATTAGTGCCGACGTTTCAACCCAAACATGTGGGTCATCAGGGCGTGGTTCGAGCACTGAATATAATGAATTATTCGTTAACATTCATGTATTTATTTTCTTTATCTGTTAACCCACAGTTATCTAATGTAATCTCTATTAGTTTGTTATACACTTATTCCTTATCTTTTATCCCAATCTGTTTACTTTTAACTTACATGCTATATTCTCCTTTATTTTTATTCCTACTTATTTTCCATTTATTTGTATCTTCTACATATATAATTCTTAATATTTAACTACATTGTCACCCACTATATCTCTGATACCATCTTTTATTTCTGTATCTGACAACTTCTTCTTATTTTATATATACTTATATTTAATTTTTATTTTCAATATGTTTTGTATCTTTTGTAGCCCTGAAGACGGCCTGCAAAGTGGGTCGAAACGTCGGCAAAAATTAAAATAATTAATATAGTTTAATTTTTATTTATTTGACCGCACCCTCGACTAACTCCTTCTCATATTATATCAACGGTCAACCATCTCTACATCAATTTTATTTTATATTCAAATCACATTCACGTTAAAAATTACAGTTGAATTGCTTCTTATTTATTTTAATTTACCTTTATTTATTTATTTTCTTGGTTATATATATTTTATTTACTTTTCATTTTATCTTCTGGGCACAGGCCTTCCCTCAAGGGAATAGTTGGAGCTATAAGATTGCCAACGCGAATTTCTTTTCCATTCAGTTCTATTTTCCGTTTCTCTCATCCACGAAGCGCTTTCTTTATTTTTAATTTCATCCACTCACCTTTTAAGAGGTCTTTCAATCCTCCATTTGTATTGATAGAGGGTTCACTTCACATTAAGGATCCTGGTAAGTGATTTCGTCCCTTTCATCTGTACTTCTCAAAATCGAGAATTATTTTGAGTTTCGTTCTGAGATAGAAGTCATCCAACTAAATACATTCCCTAATGATAGGGTTATTTACTTAGTTGGGGAAGGGAATTAATTAATTGTTTTTCTACTTTTTAAAGATATATTAAATTAATTAAAATTATTTATAGAACACTAGGAGTGAACATACCAGTTATCGACAGAGGGCCCAGTGGTATACAGAATGGAATTTATTTGTAAATACTTCCTTGTTGATTTAAAGGATCCAGTTTTTTCTAGCTTGAAGAACAATGACCATTGACAACTGTATGACAAAAGTTTCCAAAAGAAAATTTTAAACTGTCTGCCATTGTTGTTTATAAAGTGCTCTTGAGATCAGTTTTCCTTATCTTCCTACTAACAGTTTTGCTAAGAGTAAGTTGAAAATCTCATTTTTATCGTTAAACAAAGATTTTAGAATTTTTCTGAGGTATGTCCGTTACTGGTAAAAATCACCCTGTCCATTATCAGTGCAAAAATCTGTTTGTTTTTTTAATGGAGATTAAATCTGCATAGCTGAATTTTTTTTAATTTTAAATTATTAAATAGAAAAACAAGACCCTATAGATTATTAGCGTCAAACGGAGAAGTTTATAGTTTATATAATAATTACGCCGACATAAGCCAAAAAAGAAAAAAATTTCCTTAGCTCTGTCCATCACTGGTACGCTCAAATATCTTCATAGGTACAACATAAATTCTAATCACGTTATTTTTATAAATAATAAATAGTTAACCCAAAGTTGTGTTAGTCAAATTTATCCATTTAGCTTTATTAAATTATTTTGATACATGGATTATTATAAAGCATTGGTATGTGTATGTGTACTCTGGAGAGCTCTCGCTCAATCTCCCCTGGCTTTTGTACCAGTGACGATGTTGAGAGTCAAGCGCTTCTGGAGTACTATTTTTTTCTATACAAGTGGTGGAGGGACGGGGGGAATTCAGCTGGATCGAAGGTTACATGTTTTATTGTAAATATTGTACACAGGTATGATTGTAGTTTTAAAAGATTTTCTTTTTCTACTCAACTTCAAAACTGAAATTTCCTTTATAATTTGTTCTATATTATTTATTATGTTTTTTAACTTGTATTTATTTATGTATTTTTGTTTTAATAATTTATATATGTATTTCCCTTTTGTTTGGCTCATTGTATTATTCTTCAATAAACTTGTTACAATAAAAAAATCTAAGGTTTGTACTTAGTTAAACACAAAACAAAACAACAACAAGGCGAGATTTACAATATGAAACATATATATTATAAATGATAGCTCATTATAAAGACGATGAAATAGTGAACATTTGCCTTGCTGACAATATGCCTGTCCGATTTTTAGTCCTTAATATATTTTAATCCATATGCAAAAAACACTTCAATTACTCGACTCCAGCCGACTTTACCCGAGCGTTAAACATCGGATATCTGACTTCACTTCAAAAAGATTTGTCACACATCTTCTCAACGGACAAGGGTCCGATATCTGTCCATTGTAGAGAGATTTCACTATATTATAATTTATGATAGTAATATTTTCACGCTATTGAACAAAGCCGATACCTAAGACTCCACGTAGACAACCTGTTCACTTGGAATCACAAGACTGAAACAAGAAACTGCTAGACGTTTTCGGTTACTCCAACACTTACTAGACAAACGCTCTAAGCTTCCAATTAATTAAAAAAGACTTATATATAAGCCCATGATAAGACCTCTTCGGACTTAAGGATTTGAGATATGGGGTTACACTAAACCATCAAATTCCTCTCGTATTCAATCCTTACAATAGAATATCCTCAATGCTCCTTACTTTGTCACAAATAAAATAGTCCATAAACTTTTCCATATGTTTCAGATTTGGTCCAATCCAGATACCTCTCCTTTCATAATAAACTTCGATAAACTATTCGATCTCTGATAAACCTCCGAGGCGTCTGAAAAGAATATGGCATCGTGATCTTCTTATGTAGACATATTATTAGAGTGCTGCCAATAGGTAGTTTCTCAGCAAGCATTTTCCTGTGATTATATTTCTGTGTACACATTTTCTTGATTTATATTTTAATAAAGTTGTAAATATCATGATTGAATAAAAAAAAAATATGTTTTCAACAGATGCTAATAAAGCCACACAACACTCCACTGACGTTTAATTCCTCAGTTAACTAGCTGCGGATTGTTATTAAACTTGGGATTCTTGTTCACCCCCCCCCCCCTAGCAGATCTCAACAACAAACCCAACAACGAGACCGGATTGTGGTCAGTGCGGCCGGAGCTAACTTTTCGACGAACTATTGTTTCTCTCCCTGATAAATGCCTACTGTAACTTTTACACTTCAATAAAAAATTAACTTTGAGGCCAGTTCGTGGTCGCCATAGACCTCCGAATGTCCATCAAACTTTAACCAACACTCCAAGTCACTTCGTAACTTCGGAACTATATCTTCGTGAGAAGGTGACTTACTATAAATAATTCGATTCGGAAAATCAACTCCCGTTAGAAAACACTGATTATTCTGAGATTTTTTTTTATATATACCTGGAAATGTGGCATCTTAGCAAACTTGCTCCGAAGCTTTTCCGAAGAAATACCAGGCTACCAGTGTGGCTTTAGATCAAACAGAAATACTTCTGATAAAATATTTCCTTTGAGACACAACAACCTACAACTATTTTATTTACGAAAACATTTGGAATTGGAAGGGTTTCAATTTGGAGGGAGGTAAATTTTGTCTATTTAATTAGATACTAAAAGCTCGTAAATACCCATTTCCTTTCTACTTGGATCCTAAGATAATTTGATCATAAAATCGATAAAAAAAAGTTCGCCTACAAAATTATTAGGCCGTTTGTCACGCCAAACGGCTCAATATTTTTGAATGCCACCTTTTTTCTCTAGATTGCGATCAAATTATCTTACGATTCAAGTAGAATTGAAATTTATGAGTTTTTAGTACCAAATTAAATAGACAAAATTTATTCCCCACCAGATTGAAAACGCTCCAATTCCAAGAGTTTTCGTAAATAAAAGGTGAGGTGAGGTGAGCCTGGAGCTGGTGAAATGGTGGTGGTATATGTCCAATACGTGGACAAACGGCAGCTCGCTCCAGACTGATTTTCCGTCAGTGCTATCGCAAGTATTCCTTAAGACTGGGTATTACTGCTAGGCTGGTCGTCTAATACTCAATATACAAATTATATACATTTCTGGGACAATTGTTTCTTAAATATTCACAAAGAAAAAAGGTAAATAAACATTTATAAATCAAAATTAAAAAATGGATGGTGAGAAAAAATAAATAAAATAAAGAAATTAGTGTATGCGGCGTTGAAAGTAGGTAAGTGTATGTATTTAGTTTTCGTCGACTATATCATTTTCAGTCGCTTCTTTAAAGTCTGTCATTTTTGACGTGAGGGCATTAAATTTTTAAATTATATTATTAAATTAATCAGTTATAGAAATAGTATTGTATTATCATATTATTTCGTTTTCGATTAAGTTTTAGGCTATTCGCACATTTCCAGTAGGTGGCTACAAGTGGAAGAAGAAGAAAACTGCTTATCGCGACGAGGGGTGGAAATATAGGCTGAGAATGGACACCTAAGTAGAAGACCCATGTGTCGCTGAACGAGAACCGATTATAGATTTATCAAACGGATCCCATCATCCCAGAGAGGCGGGGAGGCAGGGAGGAAAAACTTCTCCCTCCCCAAGGAGGAGTGTACTTATACAGGGATTGTAGGTTATTAAGGCCGACCACTCAGAGCGAGTGATTGATTAGGCGCGGTTAAAAGCAGCTCAGGTCCTTTGCTAAGGTTCGGTGATAGATTGCTCTGGCCAATGGCTGTGTCTCATTAGAATGTTATATTCCGATTGGTCCTTCCAGTGAATGGCCTCTAAGGAAGGTGAGGGTCGCCGTTGGATCAATTAATGTTATCCGTCTTCAGATCTGTAATTATATAAGCTCAACACAAAGATATTTAAAAAAAATGCTGAAATTTATTTCACAATGGTTTATTATTTCCCAAAAAATATACATCTATAGAAACATTACCTTTCTAGTGACAAATTAAAATAAATAAATAATTAATTCCAATTATTTTCCTTAAACATTTTGTTTTTTATCATTAGTAATATGCTAAAAAATAGCATTAATTCAGTAACAGATTCAAAAATCCAAATCCAAAACAAAGGATGGTCAGTAGAACATAAAAAAAACATATTTTTTTTAAACTTATTTATTAAAAAATATTTCAATCTGTCTCTAGGACATTTATAATAGTGTTCACAGATCACATTCACACTCCATGTACAATAAATAAATTTTAAAAAAATAAATAAAAATTTAAAAAACATCTAAAGAAAAGTCTTTGTCCTGTTTTAACATTATTTTTTTGTATTTTAGGAAATTTCATATACTTTTAAATAACCATATACAATATCAACATAAAAGTGTAAACTTTTTTAGATATCCAGAATCTAATTTTACCACCCCTCGTAACTTTTTTTTCAGCTTTTCTTAGTTGATGAGCTTTTCGTTGAAAAAGACTTTCATTGAAATCGGTACATTCGTTTAGGCGCTACAGTTTATAGCAACGAATGTTTTTCGGCCGCCATTTTGAAAGGAAAAAGCAGATAGTAATGTTGAAGAAGGAGGATCATCCTCGGGTGACCTCTGATTTAGAATCCAAATTTGAAAAAAAAATCCGTTCATTAATTTTGGCGACAGCGGTCGGCGGGCGGACAAAAAATGTATTCGTTTTTCGAATTCTACATATCCTGAAATGTAAAATCTCAAATTTTGAGAGGGGGGTTAAGTTTTTGAATTTTTGTTCTATTGAAATGGTTCATTATTGAAAATAATAAATAAAAAAAAGTCCACTCACTCGACTTTCCATCCGAATACATCAAATTATTTTAAATTTTAAACATGTTCATAAAATAAAAAATAACAATTTTATTAATTTCCCTAAAAACCGACAATGACGCCTACGTGATTAAAAAAAAATCATGAAAATCATATCAATTACTATTACTTTGTATTGTACTCTTTGGATTTGAAAATCTTCGAGATTTTATTGTATTTCTAATTAGGCGAGTGGAGTTTCTGTTCATCATTTATTTATTTTATTGTTTATTATTTGAATATCGTTACATTCTGACACATTGAAGGACATTAATATTAGGGCTACATTAATTATTCAAACAAAATGTGCATACAAATAATAACTAAAATAGCCATATTGAACAAAAGTAAATATAGAAGATAAGATAGTAAAATTAATATACATATGTACAAAAAATGAAATAGTAGATAAAGGCTAAAGGAAATTCAGATAAATAAAACACATTCACAACTATCTACAAGATTTACATTTGCCCAGGGGATTCCAGGAGATCCCAGCGCTTCTCTCTCAGTCATATCACTGGTATTTGAAGCCAGTGGAGACTGGTGGAAGGCACTAGAGCAACACATCATTTATTAAAGTTATATAAAGAGTTGTTATCATATTTCGTCCGTCACTTTTGGTTAAGCATCTTCAAATTTCATAAACGGTTTCTCTTCCCTTTTATTCACAAACTAAAAATCATTCACCTTCAAATACGGATGATTGTCATTAGTTTATTAATAGTAATTAACAATTTATATAAGTAATATAACACATAAAAATTATTTTATCAATATTGAAATATATATATATTTGGTTACTCAACATATATATTTTTTGTAACGTTTCGGCCACTTGACCATTTTCAAACATTTCTGTTACACCTGTTATATAACACCTGTCTAAAATTATCTGTAGACATTATTTGTTGATATCATCAAGGAAAAATAATGGTTTTTTTTGTCAGTCAGGATTTTTCTTTCTAATAACAGGAACAAAAACTTCTTTTGCTTTACTAAATTAACTTCTTTTCATTTACTAAATATATATATATGGGATTACAGTCCCCTAAGAATAATAACAGTGTTACATAATTAAGAACATTAGTCTGGCTTAGGTGAATACAAAATGATGCCTAATTAACTGTTGGTTGTTATTGCAATTGTGCAGTTGATTGAATTAGACTTTGTACAGACGCTAGTGAATTTTACATGTTTGTGGAAGTTTGAATATGGAGTAGGTGGTGGAACAGGAGTTGTTTGAAGGAATTTGTGGACGAGGAATGACGTATGGTGTTTAGGTTGCAAGTTCCAAAATGAGGCAGCTCGAAAGACGAAGGATTTGCTGAAGGAACTAGTTTTATGGTAGTGGATATATAAATCTATACCATGAGACCTGGTATTGAGAGAATGGATAGAGTAAGGAGTTCCAGGATGTAGGGAGGATTTTCGGTTCTGAGGACTTGGAAAAGGAAAACACCAAGGAGGTATTGACGTCGAGAAGTAAGATAAAGCCACTTCAACTCGGTGTACGTGAATGAAACATGGAAACGCCTAGGGATCCCGAAGATGTATCTTATGAAACCGTTCATGAGCTAATTTAATCTTATTTCTAGCCTGGCAGATAGCCCTCCATAAACCAAGCAGCTATAGTGGATGTGTTAGGATATATGTTTTTTTTTTTTTTTACTTTTTAATTAATTCGTATTGTAGGTAAATATCATTTATTTACTATTCAAAGAAACATTTTGTACTTAAAGAAATAAAAATGAAAACTATATTTAATTTATTTTATACGTATATGTAGATCAAACATTTATCATTTTGGGTCTACACTATTTTTCAAAATTTCTGATATCTGCCACATTTCCCATGCATGTCTTATTAATAACTTTATTAAAAATTGAGGAAAAGAGTAATTTTTCTGAACTCTGGTGTACAAGCTTCAAACACATTAAATAATAAAATATCATAACACTAACAAATTATTATGCAACCAATAGAAATGTCGAAGTAGCGACCTAAATACTGACCATTAATTAACAGAAAAGTTGTTATTTCTAGTAAACTAACTTTAATATTCCTCTGTAATTATAATTGGATATTTGCAACTAAGGCTTTAAGTTAAGAAATTAAATAGTCATCGAAGAAATAAACTTGGAATGATCTATGAAAAAACCTTAAATTAGATTCAACCTTTCACATTTATCACTGTTTTTATAGCTCAGTATTCCATTATGTTATTAAAGGGTATTTTATTCAATTAATTTTTAACTGGCCATTAATTTGCTAATTACCACCGGCAAACTATAAAAGGCAAAATAAATATTTTCATGGCAGCAGTAAAATTACATGCTAGAAATTATTTTATGGATATTAGGTGTTTGAATACTTCAGAGAGAGAAACTTGAGCTGGGTCAGAAATTTATTAGGTAATAAAGCAATGGATAAATGGACAATGATAATGCTATAATTTCACATAGCATTCATTACATAAGTATTTTTATTAAACATGTATAATCATGAATACATAGATAATCCAAGTATGTTGTACTTACTTGTAATGTACTTCAGGAATTCGCTTATTTAATAAAAAATGAGGATGTATATGCATATAAACTTGTACCTACTTTACAGAAACTAGGTGTACCCCAAGAGCGTATCCCTATTCCATTTTCGATTCACGGCCGTTGTAACAGATTAAATAACTACTTATCTGTCAAATGTCGGACTCGGACCCAGGACTATGTACAGAAGGAGCAGAAGATAGGAGCCTTCATCGGGTGTACGATTTACTGTCTAAACAGGGTATCAACTAAACATTGTTTGAACACTCACCCTGTTTAACGGGGAGGGGGTGGGAGAATATTTTCTATCTAATGTACAATGAATTATCAGCAGAAATGTTTCTGTTTTTTTTTCAGTTTATAACCAACTGAACAAATATTTTTATGAAACAGTGTACTATATATATATATATATATATATATATATATTTTTTTTTTTTTTTTTTTTTTTTTTTTTTTTTTTTCTGACGCGAAACAGCCCTGAAGGACTTCGCAACTATGATACTGGTTTCTTTTTCAATTTCTTCTTTTCTGCCCATCTCTGCTTGAGGATATCGCTAAATTTTTTCTTCCTCTCCTCCGTCCACTTCCTCCTGGACGGAAGTTCCCTACTGTCCACCACATTTCTCAGGAATTTCTTGTATTCTGTCCTATCTTCACATAATTCCCGTGGTATCTCAAGCCTCTGTACTTCCTGTTTTATTTGTACCGTATATCCATGATTAAACTTGTATCCCATAACCCAACTGAAAATTTTCTTTTTTAACCTCTCCTCCGTCATCCTTTGCATGTGTCCATAAAACCTAAGTCTTCTTATCCTCATTTCCGTTTCCAAATTAGAATTTATTTATTTATATTAACATATATATTTGACTTATTTTGATTATTTAAATTTTCTGCAAAAAAAAATAATAAAACGCAACATTGAAAATTAAATTATAGATTACAGAAGTAGGTTCATTTCCATCATTGACGACAAAATACTCTCGACTTTGAGCGATTTCTAAAAAGTATATTTTTCTATTTTTTGGCTTTTCATATACTTATAAAATATAAAATTCAGCTTAAGAGATATAAGAAAAAATATACTTTGTTTATATTACTCCATATGTGTATGCATATTACTGGGTTGGCAAAGTCCATTCGATTTTTTCTGTTTACTTTTATGTCACTGTGATACACGTCTTACCTCATGAATTAATCCCTGTTTGCAATATGTCAACAACTATATATGTTAACTCTTGTTGAAACTAGCTTAGTATTGTGTTTGCTATTGCACTGTGAATATGGAAGAAAATATCATTCATTATCGGCATATTCTGTTGTATTTTTTTAAAAAAGATAAGCGTGCTGCAAAATCTCATAGAAAATGTTGCAGAGTTTATGGAGACGATGCCTTAACCGAACGCACCTGTCAAAATTTTTTTGTCAAATTTCATTCACGAAATTTTAACATCAACGATGCTCAACGGTCTGGTCGCCCACATGAAACGAGAGTTGTTAAGAATGAGAATTTTGGTAAATATGTTGGTAGGGAATTCCAAAACGAGGTAGCACGTATGAAGAAGGATTTTTTTAAAGTAAACAGTTCTATGAGAAGGAATAAACAAATTTGAGGATTGGGATCTCATGTTGAACGAATGAATAGATGAACAAGGAGTAAAGGAACCAAGAAGGTAAGAAGGTTTTTTGGTTGTAAAGGTTCGGAAAAGGAATACACCTAAGAAGTATTGCCGTCGGAAGACTGGATAGAGCCTCTTCAATTGAGCATAGCAACTGGAGACGTGGGAGCGCCTGGGGACTACAAACATAAATCTAATGAAACAATTCATTAGCCTCTTAATCCCCTAGAACTAGGGAAAGAAGAAGACGAGGAAGACCGGGGATAGCAAAATGGAGGAATCCATGATGGGTCATGGTCTACGGGAAGTATGGAACTTACATAGGACATTATGAAAAGAAGTTATCCAAGTACTCTAGGTTAAGGAAACCCACTATTAGTATTTTTTTGTTTAAATAATAATAATATGATCCCAAACCGATGCTGTCAAAATAAAAAAAAATAATATATTGGGATCGATTTATAATTACAGACCACACGGTAGCAAATAACAAACCGGACATTGTATTAATTGATCGGAAGAAACAAAGTGGGTACGTCATTGATATAGCGGTCCCAAAGACTATTTCTGAAAAGATGAGGAAATATCAAGACTTGTGCCAAGAGTTTCGGCAACTTTACAAACTCAATCAAGTCCAGCTATATCCAGTTGTAATTTCCAGCAATGGCCTCATCCCAGACGATACCATTCGCTCTGTCAAAAATTTGAAACTGCCAGAGAAAGTGTTGGGAGAAGAGCAAAAGGTAGTTCTCCTAGGCACAGCGAACATCGTCAGGAAGTTCTTAAACATAGTTTAACTTTTGAGCCTAATCCTTGACCTTGGTCCTGGTAGGTGAATATTCTATAATAATAATAATAATAATAATAATATATATATATATATATTTTATTTCTTAATAACATTTACAACTGTATTAAATAAATACATCTAGGAAATTTGAACATAATGGATATAATGACACGAAAACACTTGCTGAGTAACTACCCAATGGTAGCACTCTAATGATATGTTTACATTAGGAGATCACGGGGCCATCTTCTTTTCAGACGCCTCGGAGGGTTATCAGGAATTGAAGAGGAAACAAGGTTAGAAACGAGAGGGTTGGGATGATTCTGAAGTTTATTATGGAGGGCAGGTATCTGGATTGGGCCAGATCTGAAACAAAAGAAACATTAAGGTCATTATGGATGGTTTTATTTGTAACAAATTAGGGAGCATCGAGGATTTTACGAAGGATTTTGGATTGTAAGGATTGGATACGAGAGGAATTCGATGGTTTAGTGGAGCCCCATAGCTCAACTCCGTATGTTCAAATAGGCCTTATTATAGTCAAGTATATGAGTCTTTTGTAATTAATTGGTAGTTTACGTTTGTCTAGTATGAGCTGAAATAATTGGAAAAGTTGAGTGGTTTCTTGTCGTGTCAGTCTAGTAATATATATATATATATATATATATATATATATATATATATATATATATATATATATATATATATATATATTAAATAAGGAATAAAATCGAAAGGAAATAGATCAATATTAGCAATCCAGTGAAATATAACCACAGAGAGAAAACTGAAAATAACATGGGTTGAGGCAAAAAAAATTTAAAATTTAATCAAGGGGATGTAATTGTATACAGATAAAAGAGGCTGAAAAAAAAGAAGAATAAAAGAGAAAAGAAACTTTAGCTGAGCTGAAATATGTCGAAAAGAACCGTGGAAAGGGTTGAAGTTGGGGGGGGGAGTAAAAAAGTGGGTTTAAGTAGAAGGGCGGGCGCTGGGTTAGCCCATTGAAGGAGAGGATTTATTGTAATTCCTAATAGGAGCCCGACACATCTCGTTTAGATCCGGTGGATCGAGGAGGAGAGTGGAAAAGGAAAAGAAAAAAATATTGAAGTGGAAAAAAAAAGGAGAAAGATGGTGATTTTTCTCAGAGGATTTCCTTATATTAGCCCTTCCTGAAGGTAGGGGATGAATTCGGCCCTGCGAAGAGGTACGGCCTAACGATTTATAAGAGAGCTTTATTAGGGCTTGGCTGCCATCGAGGGCCTGGCGACAAAACAATCTCAAGTTTATCAACGACGACCAACTTTCTCCTGAGGACATGTGGAAGCTCAACTTCGCAGGAAACTTCATCAGCTAACAGCTCGGGAAAATAAGTTGTGATTATGTCTCCTGCCTTCCAGGATGAGTTTCCTCGAAGATAGGGCGGGACAATGGATATCCACTTCTCCGAGAGTGGGTCATGAATACCAACATTATTCTACACTTCTCTAAAGTGAGTTGCTTTAGAGATGAAAACTTTTTTATATTTCATTGATACAATAAATTATTTTAAACGTACCTAACTTACAGGTATTATCGTCTGAACAAGGCACATAATAATAGCTTAGTTTATGTTTTTTTAGTTTTATTTTTTTTATGATATTTACAACTGTATTAATATAAATACATCAAGTAAATGTGTACACAGAAATATAATCACATGAAAACGGTTGTTGAGAAACTACCCACTCTAATAATATGTCTACAACAGGAGATCAACTTTATTTCAGACGCCTCGGAGGATTATCAGGAATTGAAGAGGAAGAAATTTTAGAAACCATAGGATTTGGATGGTTATGAAGTTTATTATGGAAGGATAGGTATTGGGCCAGATCTGAAACATAAGGAACGTTAAGGTTTTTATGAATTATTTCATTCGTGACAAAGTATGGAGCATTAAAGATTTTACGAAGGATTTTGGATTGTAGGGATTGGATACGAGAGGAATTCGATGGTTTAGTGGAGCCATAGCTCAACTCTGAAAATAGTACAAATAGGCCTTATTATAGTCATGTATATGAGATCTTTTGTAATTAATTGGAAGCTTAGATCGTTTGTCTAGTAAGTGTTGGAGTAAGTGGAAAGGTCGAGCTGTTATTTCAGTCTCGTATGAGGATTCCAAGTTAGACGTTTGTCCTAAGTACTGGATTTGTTTCAATCGGATTGAAAAGAAAAAATAAATAAAATTACATAACTAAAATATAATAGTACAAAACATGTTAAATAAAATACAAAAATAATGAATTAAAAAAAAGGGCAAAGGTATATTTAACATTACCAACAAAACTCAGTGAACTAACGGCCATTCCACTTGTAATATTATAAAATAAGCATGAAACTAGAAAAGAGACAAGGTAATTATGTTATAAATAGGAAAATCCAAACAATATTTATTTATTTGGATAGCTTCGTGAGATCTCTACAGCAACAATAACTTTGTTTTCTTCTTTTTCTTATATGTTCTTTCTTTCTGCATATAAGTGATCTTGTTTTTATCCAAACTTTTCACCTCTATGTTTGGAGGATCATGGTTTTGAAGTTTTCCATTTATAACTATATTATAAATATATTATAAAGGTAAAATATACCGAGGCTAATTAACAACTAAATAATAATAAAAAATTATACGCAATAAATAAAAATAAAAAACTTAAAGATATTTCATCAATAATTAGTAATGTTCTAGATATTGTTTATATACCGACAAGAATATCAAGAAAAAGTATGAATTCGATTAAGTTTTCGTGGCAAAACTTATTAAAAAAAATCAAAGTTAATAATGAAATGATGAAAACGTATTTGGTTTGTATTACTTATAAACACAAACCGGCTTCCTCAGGAGGTTCATCGATTTTTGAAGACAATGGAGGCTCATGCATATGCATCCTGCGGTTCGGGCATCACCATTAAAATGTATGGTAATAGGGGGGGGGGAGGGTGTACCTCAGGCCTGGGTAAGCTAGGTACCAAAAGTCGTCGTGGGGTCTCTTCCTCAGCATTAAGTATTTTAACTAGATATTATTTTGTTAGGAATAAATGTTACATATACATTCGAGCTCTTTGGTTTAAATTCATTATTTTTTAAATTTTATTTTGTATTATTATATTAACACTTTATGTAGTATATTTTAGTTGTACGTACTTCTTTTTCCACTTGTATTCCTGCTAGTCAGCTGTTCGATATAAACTTCCTTAGCTGTGTTAATAGAACCTTCTCTTTTCTTCAGTGTGTAATTGAATGGCTTTGTGAGATGTCCACAGCAACACATTTTGTTTTTTCCTCATTCCATTTTGTTTTTTTCTTTCTATATATATGTGATTTTGTTTCTTCTGCCTCCTGATACCTTTTGGCGAATTAGCGAAACGTTGGCACGGCAGCTATTTGCCTGTATGTTGGAGAATCATGGCTTTGTAGTTTGGATTTTTCCATTTATAACATAATCAACTTATGTCTCTTTTGTGGATTTATGCTTATTTTAGTGTATACAGATATATATATATATATATATATATATATATATATATATATATATATATATATATATATATATATATTATTTTTCTGTAACTGCTGTTACAGAAACATAAACCCAGTATGCTGTATGTGTGTATGTATTCTGTAGTTCATATTGTATTTTTTTCTTGTATCAACGTTTTATACATCGCCCATTATTGGGGGTGGGAGGAGTGTGTGCACAGCACCGCGAGTTGCCTGGCAACTGGATAAACAGATTTGAGAAGATTTAAAAAGTATGGACCTCATCCCGTATTGCCTAAAAGGCGAGGTAGGGAAGAACAAAAAAAAAAAAAAACATCGCTCCTTATTGTCAATTTATATCATTATATATAATCATAATTATTCTTATTGCCAATTCGTAACTATATTATATATCCAATTTGTCAAGTTTCATATTATTCCTATATGAATCTGAGCCTTTTATAATATCTTTCTAATATATTCACAGATAGTTATATTGTGTTTCCTTTTCTATAATAATAATAATATTACAATATAATATAAATAATATTATATATAATATAATTATTAATATATTATATTCAATGTTTAGATCGAAAAATAACCGTTGTCACCTAAGTAAAATCGATCTATCACCTCCACATTTTTTTTTTTTTTTTTAATGAAATTTACAACTGTATTACATAGAAAATACAACAAGTAAATGTGACATTGGTAACATGAGATGTACAACATGAAGAGAAACTACCCATTGGTAGAACTCAAATTAAAGTTCTATATTAGAATTTTCCGAGGACATCTTCTTTTCAGACACCTCGGAGGACCTTCATATTAAATACCATTTTCCGCACAAATTTTTGGTCTAAAATTTTTATTTTGTATTAGAAGTATATGAGATTACAGGTACTCAAACATAGGTAGTTAAATGAACAGCTGTATGGTTAATGCTAATTATAAAGCTCCGGTAAACCTCTTACTCTCCTAATACAAAAAAATATGAAAGTCATAAGCATTTTTTACTTTCACCTACGTATATATGTAATATATAGTAAGTGTAAGTATTGTGATCGAGAAAATTTTTGAATCTGAGTTTTCGACGGATTTATACGTTTTGAGGTACCCTGAGTCGAAATGACCAAGTCCCGACAAATGGTCTGTGTGTCTGTGTGTTTGTATGTTAGCAGTCTAGCTCAAAAACGAAAAGTCCTATGAAACTGATATCACGTATTTAAGATAGGTATATGCCTTAGTTGTGACGGCAACTTTTTCCTTAAAATCGGCTAACCGGAAGTGCCACTTTATATCAACGCTGAAACACATTTTCACAATTTTCTCAAAAACGGCTCTAACGATTTTGATTAAACTCGGTGTATCATTGTATAATTAAGTGGTCTTTAATATAAATTAGGTCTTATCCCTATTGATGTCACTTTACAGGGCTTAAATGCCCAATGTTGATATACGTCTTCCTCTAAAGTACCTTTAATATGGTTTATTTTAAAAAGTTAATTATTTCGCATTATTCAGAGGTAAAAAAATGTTAAATATAACTTTTGAGAGAATTTGGTAAGTTACTAAAGGAGAAAACGAATAAAAATGCAGAAAAACGTAGCTATAGACTGTAGCGCCTAAACGAATGTACCGATTTTATTGAAACTTCGCTAAAATCATTTTCTCGACACCCTTCAAATTTATCTATATAACATTCATCAGCGAAAAGAAGCTGAAAAAAAGTTACGAGGGATGGTAAAATTAAATTCCTAATAACTCAAAAAGTATACACTTTTTTGGGAATGTTGTATATGGTTTTCTAAAAGTTTATGGAATAGCCTAAAAAACAAAAAAAAAAAATCGCTATAATCGGATAGTTAGGAGATAAGATATGGTCTTTAGTTTTTTTTAAATACGTTCTGCTGCAATGGTTATATCCTTTGTTTCGGTTTTTGAATTTTGAATGTGTTAATAAGGTAATGCTATTTTTTTTTTAAATGCAATTTAAAACATTTTATAATAGCCTAACATGGCCAGTAAATAATTTTTATTCAAAGTTCAAAGAGTAAGTGAAAGTTGTGTGTTGCGCGCACCAGATTTTTTTATATAACAGAGAGAAATAATATTTAATAATTTAAATTACGTGTGGCTTATTTAGCAATTCCAGTTCTAATCCTTAGCTAGACACATTCATTTTTTTGTAGATAGATTCACTAATTTCATTATCATATATATTTTATTGATATATGAGGAATTTCTTGAAATATTATAAATCTTTTACGCATAGTTGAACATTATTACTATCTCTACAGGCAACACATGCGACCTGTGTTATAAAGCAGAGAGAGGAGATAAACAAGATTGCATAGACATAAACAATCGCTGATTAATGTTGCAGGAACTTCTCGTAATTTGTTCGCCTGTCTGTCTGTCAGTGCCCTTTAACTGATTGGTCTCTGTTTACTGCCACTGTTGTGGATATTGTCCGGTCTGACATAATGCAGGAGCAAAAGTCTCTGTGATTAATAGTGCAAAAACATCATCCATGGAATTCTCCAGGATCAAATATAATAAAAACAATTATTATTAGTTTATTACTGATATTTGTATATTTTTATTTGATTGCTTCCACACTGTGTTGTTATTTCGAATGACTAAAATCCCAGATTAGTACAAAAATGTTTTTCAAAAACATGAGTTGATATCTTATTCTAAAACTTTTGCATTTTCGGTCAACATTTTGTATGTGTGCATAGTTAGAATCAAATG
Organism: Nezara viridula; assembly: GCA_928085145.1. NCBI lineage: Eukaryota > Metazoa > Arthropoda > Insecta > Hemiptera > Pentatomidae > Nezara > Nezara viridula. Next base: position 8,520,706 of record OV725082.1, read on the forward strand.
GCATATATTTGTATCTATTGATTGAATTAATTCAAAGAGTTGAATATTGTTTAATTAATACTATAATAAAGGGTGTAGCTCAATGAGTAAGACGTCGACTTTCATTGCTCATTATTTACGTTTATCAGTGGCAAGTAATTATTTATTGAATTAAATCATCCCTAGATCGACTCTGACATTTGGAGAACATCCCGGGACACACTCAACCTCTATTAACTGTGAACTCTTATTTCGGTGATTCAATCGATGAATAAAGAAATGCGATGTATTTCATTTATAGGACCATCGAAGGGATCAAACTTTCATGATGGATTTCCGATGCCTTTCGATGAGCTTATATCATTTTACTGCTTATAGCATTGAACTTGGATTTATTCCCTGCTGTTTTCAGGAAACATATTATTTTACATATGGTAAATACTTGTTCCATAGGTTCGTTAAAAAAAAAATTGTAACCTTACATGACAAAAATACTATTCCTGATTATGTATATATATATATATATATATATATATATATATATATATATATATATATATATATTTTTTTTTTTTTTTTTAAATATTTTCACATAAATTTATCAACAAATAAATATGTGTGCACCGAGGTAAACACCATGTCCATTTTCAACAAAAAATCTGGTGGACACAACACACAACTTTCACACAACTCTCTACTTTGGATAGAGATTATCTTTTGGCAATATTGAGCAGTTATAAAATTTTTGAAGTGCAGTTTTAACTTTTTAATTTACAGCTAAAAAATTATTAGACAGCTAAAATAACAAATACCCTATTAATTATAACAATGGTAGACATTGTAATAAAAACCTCGGTATTCCATTTGTACTAATTGTATCCATTTACTAAAATGAAATTACGAGATTTTCATTGCCTGCCATAGACCGGTCAAAAGGTGACAAACTAATTTTAAGTGGACTTCACAAAGAGAAAATTCATTAAATTGTTCACTAATTTCAATTTCTAATGAGGTTAAATGAGGATCTTTTTGTAATAAACGGATCTTTATATCTAATTATTTAAAAATAATATCAAATTTAGAAATAAGTGTATTTATGTAATACTACAGTAAGTGTATTTAAGGTTAAATACATATGCTTTATACATCTATGAAATGGTTTTATATTTCACTTCTTCATTAACTTAATTACTATTAAATAGTTTTTTAAACAACGCCATTGCCTTGATTAGGTGAATTTTAAATATGTTTTTTCAAACATAAAAAAAGTTTATATTTAGTTAGTAAATTTCATTTCATTTCCTTGACAACATGTAATTTCCGTTAAATAATATTAGTTTTCACAAATTATTGTTTATAATTTTTCGTCACTCTACATTACTTTCCACGACTTTCTATATTAGATATTGTTTTTTCCTAAAATTCTCCGCTTTTCAACGATATTTTATACGTATACTTTCTGATTATTATTTTCGGAAATTCATTTTCGACCTAAATTAACATTTTGCTTTTTTTTATCATTTTCCAGCTATCAAATTCTTTCTTTCAAAAGTGATATTTACAACATTTTTGTAACTCTGGACATGTTGAAGATTTGAGCATTTAAGCCCTGTAAAGTTATATCATTGGGAATAAGACCTCAATGGTATTAAAACCATTTATACAATGATACACCGAGTTTAATAAAAATTGTTAAGCCGTTTTTGAGAAAAATGTGTATAACCATTGATCTAAAGTGGCACTTTGGGTAAGTTGATTTTGAAATTTTGCACATCCAAGGCATATACCTATCTTGAGTACGTAATATCAGTTTCGTATAACGTTTCATTTTTGAGCTAGATTGTTCATATTCATTCACACAGACCGTTTTTCGGCAATTGGTTATTTGAACTCAAATGTGTATTTCCGTTGCAAACTCAGATTTGAACATTTTCCCACTACTTACCCTTACTATATATTACATATACATGTATAGCTAAGTGAAAGTAAAATGTGGCATGTCATTTCTGTGCCCACAAATAACCATGTTCATTTTTGTATTTGTTCAAGAGAACCAATGTTCGACAATTTTGAGGTGTTAAAATTTGTTTCTTAGTTACTAAATTAATTAATGAAAACATGGACATGGTGTCATTCACCTCCGAGGCACAGATTTAGAGTTCTATTTCTCTTAGGAATCTGATCTCTTATGTTATTACATAATATTTTTATATATATTTTTCTTAATTACTTAATAAATTTTGTTATTATTACCTTGGAGTCGTTTTGTTTACATTACAGAGAATACTTAACAAACTACTCAGGTAATCTCTTATTTCAATTTAAAATTCAGCATCTCTATTCAAAACATCTCATTCAACTACATTAAAAGGTCTTGTATGATTGAGATCTATTGCAATTAGAAAGCTGAACCAACGGCTCTCCTCTAATAGACACACTTTCCTTAAAAGATTAAAAACTTTTTATCCCGGCCGGATTCAAATCATGCTAAGTGGACTGGAGGACTCAATCCAATTCACTCGATCAGCTGGAGCTAAATGCTGGAGTGTGCTGGAGTGAGCTTTAATCAAATAGCCTCTTCTCTCCTGGGATTAATGCTATTACATTTCAATTCCCTATTTCAAATGGAAATTCTGTTATATTTTAAAGTGTTTTTCTCTTTTTGCTGCATTAAGACATGTTTGTTTTTCTCTACCTTTTTTTTTTTTTTTTTTGTTATAAAAACAACACACCTCTCTGATAAAGCTTCACCAGTTAAATGAATGCCAGTTGTTTTATAAGTTGTCATATGGCTCTGATGGTTCTTTCCATCTAGTCTGTTTCATGGAAAGAAATATAGATTCTCATCAGCCTGAGAATAAACTCCGAGGAGCCATAATTTATGGATCTAGACTGATTTGTCACTGAACTTGAATCCGAGTTATTTGGTGGGAAATATACTACCATATACTACGTCGGGCCTAAACGTTTGGACGGTCTACCGGTGCACAATGGGAACTATGAAAACTATTTCAACGTGAGGTTGGATGACCTCCTCAGACTATCCGTACTCCCGCAACCAATGTACGTCTGTTTTAAGAACACATTATGCAGCCAAAGATCTGTCTCGTCTATAATGTACAAAAAACAAAAATTTAAAAAAAGGAATGTTAATATGTAAGTCAAAGGGAAAAAACTACTAAAATAACCTAGAACTTTTTTTTTTTTTGTTCTTCCCGGGCCAGGGAGTGTGGGCGGGGATTTAATAGACTCCCCCGGCAACGGGACGCGAACTCGTGACTATTTTTGTATCATTAAGTTATGTATCAGGTTGCCGGGCAACGGCGGTACAGTGCACGCGCTTTAGCCCATTCGGCCACCCCGCCCACTACATGCCACGCTCTGTTGAAGATGTGCAAAGTGGGTCGAAACATCGGTGCAATAATTAAAAATACTATTTTTTTTTTATTTAGAATTTATTTGATCTCCTCTCCCCTCCCCCCCCCCCCCCCCCCGACCAACTCCTTCTCATACTAAAATAATCATTAAAAATAAAACCACTAAAATAAAAAAATTGCGACGGCTACATATAGTAGTGACATACATATAGTACATATAGTATGTATAAAATACATATAGTAGTGACAGTAAGATTAAGAGATCGAATAGAGAAGCGGGGGGAGGGTTAACACTGTCATTAATTCTCTGTCCTCTCTCCCGGTCCAGGAAAAGAACTCATATAGCCAATAAAGCGAGGTTTGAGAGAAACAATCTCAATCCCTCTCCCCCCCCCCACCCCCAAAAAAGATGTCTCTAACATATGTAGTTACACACGGCACCGAAATATAACAAAATGAATAAATATGGGGAATTGGCTTTCTAATTTCTGAGTCAAACATCACAGCAAAATGTTTGGTTTTGTTTAATATTTAATTAAGCATAACTCTAGAATTGCAGATTCCATTTTGTATTCCAGCGGTTATATGCTGGAAGACGTGCATTTTTCTCATCAGGCCTGTGGATATGATCAATTTATAAGGACAAAGCATAGTATGAAATATGACTCCTTTTTTGCCACGGGCTTCCGGACTATTAATAAGAACACAAAGAGAACATATATTAATAGGATATTGTAAAAATTATTATTTATAAATAATTTTAACAATAAAACATGGTTTCCCTTGTATTCATGCTAATCAGCTGTTCAATATAACCTCCCTTACTTGTATTAACCGAACCTTCTCTTTCCTTCTGTATTTATTTGGATGGTTTCGTGAGATGTCAACAATAATACATTTTACTTTATTTTTTGCCATTTATAACATTTATTTATGTCTATTGAAAATTTGAAAATCTGGCGATATTTTAAATATCAGTTTCGAATAAAATAATATCTTCTGTATGTTTTAGGAAAACTGCTATCGTTGGAAAGGCAGTTGTAGGGAAATGCCAGAACGGGTTCAATACCAGCCTAACGGGTAGAAATTTCCTCCGCTAACAAACAGTTCCACCGACAGTTACAACGGTGACAATTAAACAGGCTTAGGAAAACAGAGGTAAACAGCGCCCCCCCCCCACCCTCGGATCTCTAAATATTTAACCAATATCCCCTCACTTCTTCTCACATCTCAATTAGTTCGAGAACGCGAAATCTTCTCTCTAAGTTTGTATCAAAGTCTGTCTGTCTGTCTGTAGGCAAATTGATGTGATGGGCTTATCACCTACTTGGGCTTATCATCTAATTTTCATGAAATTTTTAGGGATTGTACGGGTTGGTGTCTAGATGGTCTCATATAAACTTTATCAAATTTCTTCCACGACTTCCGCTTGTGGAGGCATAAATGTATTTTCATAGATATGCCAATATTTCAGAAACAGCTCAAAGCTGAAAGAAGTGTGCGTTTTGGTAAAATAATGAATCTATATCGATTTTATTGAATTCCGCCATCTACTTTGTCATATATATATGCGTAAACGCGTTTTGCTTAATACGTCTATATCTCTAGAACGGTTAGTTCGATTTGCACCAAATTTGGAGGGAAGTTAGGAATTAGTTAACAGAAACTCCAGCAATCATCAATTTTATGAAATTCTATCCACTACTCTAACAAAAAAGACTTCCACTTTCAGATCAGAGAGCATATTATTTGGCACCCTTATAGTTTGCATACGACTTGTTCAATTTGACCCAAACTTGAAGGAAATGAAGAGAAATTGTCTGGTATCAATTTCATTTAATTCCATTAAAAAATTAATGTAAATAACTGTTAACAATATAATGGCTGTAAAATGTAGAAGGCACTGATCATATGGTGTAAGAGTTAGGTTAAGACAATATTTTTATAGAGTTATAAAATTTTAGGTTTTATTTAAAAAGTTTTTGCTATCTGGTTTAGTCGATTCCAAACGTTACTGACATGACCCTTAGTGGTGTTACTTAGATTTCGTGTAATTTCCAGTAAATTTAAATTAATTTTTACTCCGAGTTCGGGCTCGATTTTCTGCTTAAATGCCAAAATTGTGTGAAATTCAACCATATTTTTATATTCCAGTTTAATTAGTTTTGTTCTAACTGAAGAAAATTATTGGTCTCGTTAAATGCGAACAAACAAGCAGTTGAATTTTTCCTATGGATGCTTTGTTTCCTCCATTTTACGAGTGAAAACATATCTGTTAAGTATATATTACTACTGTTAGTGCAAAAGGTAGGATGTAAAAACTTTTAACTTTTATTTTGTTTGTGCTAAAGGTGACATTTTGTAGTATGCAACTGATATAAGCAGTCTGCTACGATGAAAAATAGAAGAGGGGAATAAAATAGCAAATTATACTAATAAATCATAAAGAACCAATTAGTTTTTATGCTCTTCTTTAAAACATTCAATTTTTACATACGATCTTTTGCACTAACATTAGTGATATTCGGGGTGGCGGTCATGAATAGGCTAAATAGTGATAAAACTATTTTATTAAAGCCGACGTTTTGACCTGACTTTTCAGGTCTTCTTCAGGGAGGTGTGTTTAAGTGTGAGTTTCAATTAGGACTCGGTTCAGAATTCAGTTCTAATTGAAACTCCTTGCTGAACACACCTCCCTGAAGAAGACCTGTATAGTCGGGTCGAAACGTCGGTTTTTAATAAAATAGTATTACCACTATTTAGCCTATTTATGACTCCCACCCCTGACCATAACCTTCCTTTATAATGCAACGGTCAACTATTAAATATTCATTAGTGATATTCATGTTCAGTATGCTCTGGAATCTTTATTTTTAATCACGAATCATGAAATATACAATCTGTAAATACGGAACTCTTTCGCATTTAAGTATTCGCTGATGAATGAAACTCGTGGATATCAAACGTTTATGTGTTAATGGATTACTGAATTTTCGAAAACGACATCTTCCAAAGATTTTATTCTGATAGGAAAAATTTTAGACCTTGTAATATAGATATTTTTCAGGCAATAGAAAACAGCGAGGAAGCTGTACTGACCTTATTTGGCAGACGTTTTTTAAGAGGTTTTAATTTGTTCCTTTTAAGTTAAAAATAGGTTAGTTTCTTTTTGAATTTATTTAACCATTCCTTTTTTTAATTTATAACACATATAAATAAAATAATGTATAAAAGGATTTAAGAATAGCAGGAGAAGTTGACCCCAGAACACAAATTTAGCGTTAGAGAAGTTTTGAATCGAATTAGCGGGAAGATTTCCCTCTAGACTTATTTCATAGCAAGTTGGTGGCCAAGTTTATACAAGTATACAATAGAACCGCATACCCAAATTAAAGGGTTTTATGGAAGATATGGATTAAAATATCTCAGAAGCAGATTAAAATATAATTTATATTTCATATAAATCTCGCCTTGTTGATGATTTTACTTCTATCGTGTGATCTAAAGCACACATCTTACTTTTTGGTTTATTATTTTCAATAATCAACCATTGTGATCGACCAAAAAATTCAAAAACTTAATCCGCTCTCAAAATTTGAAGTTTCACGTTTCGGAATGCTTAGAATTCGAAAAACGAATAAAAATTTTGTTGGCCGTCCGCCATCCGCGCATTTTCTCCGAAACTACTAGAATGTTTTTTTTTTTTCATATTCGGATATAAAATCAGAGGTAACCCGAGGATGCTCCTCCTTCATCGTCATTACTATCCGCATTTTACTTTCGAAATGGCGGCCGAAAAACAGACGTTGCTATAGACTGTAGCTCCTAAACGAATGTACCGATTTCAATGAAACTTCGCTTAAGCCGTTTTCTCGACGCCCATTATATTTATCTATACAACATACTTCAACGAAAAGAAGTTGGAAAAAAAGTTACGGGGGTGGTAAAATTAAATTCCGAATAACTCAAAAAGTTTACATTTTTTTTTTTCGATATTGTATATGGTTTTTTCAATGTTTACGGAATTTCCTAAAAAAAAAAAAAAAAAAAAAAAATCAGGAGCAAAGATATGGCCTCCAGTTTTTTCTATATGTTCTACTGCAAATATAAAAAAAAACTGGAGACCATATCTTTGCTCCTGATTTTATAATATGTTCTACTGCAAATATTATATCCTTTGTTTGGTTTTTAAATTTTAAATGTGTTCCTGAAGAAATGCTGTTTTTTTCAGCATATTACTAATGATTAAAAAAAAAGTTCCAATAGTCAAATAATTGGAATCACCTTTTATTTATTTTTCTTTGTAAATAGGAAGGTAATGTTACTTTAGATGTATAATTGTTCGGAAATAATAAACCATTGTGAAATAATTTGCAGTGTTTATTATAGGTCTAATTTTGTTTTTCTCCTTCTAACACATTCCTTTATATTTTTACTCTTATCATCTAGCTTTTTGAGGGATTAAAGACAATTTTTCTAGAGACACAGAGAGGACTGTGTTTTAATTGCAAAGCACCTCGGGTTCCAATAGAAATTAAAAAAGATAATTTTTACTATGCATATATATATTTTCCTATATATACGTTTCTAAGCCGCTGATATGCAGTGCACCATTTTCCCTCAGGCGGTTCACTATAATAACTCCCCTCAGGACGATCCGGAGCTGCATGAATGGCCCCAGGACATCAATGGCCCTAGAACACGGATCGGGCCCGAGCACTCGAGAGCACCCGACACTCCAAAAGTAACAGAATCGATCTGCTTGCAATTGTGTAAACAGCCTGCCTCTTCATGTCCCCGCGTGTTCTTAGCTTGGAGGGGGGATCTTGTTGGGGGGAGAGAAGAGCTCGTTCCCGCCCTGTCAATGGCCCCCCCTCCCCATCCCCGCCAAATTACCGCCTCGTTAGCGAACGACAAAAGATATCCTTGACAGCTCTCCAGCTCGGTTCTCGATCATAAGCTCTGGACGAGGGAGAGAGGGGGAAAAAAACAACATTTCAGAATTTTCTCCAGTTGTATTTAGGGCCAATTCACGTGGTTTTTTTTCAGGTGCGCTAATCCCTTTCGCTAAAGTCGTTTAGAAAGAATATCCTTGAAAAACACCCGTACTTTTTACAATGTTTCTACATTCTACAAATAGCCGTTTGTAAACGATTGTTTTGATATCCCGAGTTTAAATCGGTTCAAAACCCTAGCAAAAAATTCTAATAGAACTAATATATACAGTAACTTAAATCATGATATATCGGGGAACAATTATTTCGATAAGAAATATAATGTAACGATAATAAAATGGATATTTAAGACCAGAGCAGAATTAATACAATTAAACTGTAGGGTGTATTATGAATCAAGTAATAAATTATGTTCATTATTCAATAGGTATGAGATAGAGAATATCGTGCATTTTCTTGGTGTATGTCCTGTTCTGAAAGAATTTAGGAAAAAATATTTTGGAAAAGATAGTCTCCAGACTATCCTATCACAGACATTCCTGACTTTTGGGGAAATTTTTACATATTTAAACGAAAAAAATTGGGTAAGTCTATCCAATTATTGTAAAAGAACCTGGCAATACAGATACGCCTTGTGCCAAGAATTTAATTATCAGATGAATAATGTTTAAGCCGGAAAAATTATCTATGTAATTATATTAAAATATCTATATTATCAAGAATGAAGAGAAGAATAGTTGGGGTGTTCAGTCAAAAAGGAAGGCAAAAATAAATGATAATATTTATTTTTTACATATTTTTACATATTTTACATATTTTTACATACATTCATTTTTTACGTTTCGACCTGAAGTTCAGGCCTTCATCAGGGCTGTCTCCTTAAGTGTGGCAGGGAGAATGACTTTTGGGTCATTCTCAGGGGGCAGCGATTCTCCTTACCACACTTAAGGAGACAGGCCTGATGAAGGCCTGAACTTCAGGTCGAAACGTCGGCATATGTAAAAAATAAATATTATCATTTATTTTTGCCTTCCTTTTTGACTGAACATCCCAACCATTCTTCTCTTCATCATCCACGACAGTCAACCAATTACCAATTATGAATCTATATTAATAATGTGTATGTATATGTGTAGTTATATTTGTGATATTATGAGCTGATACATCGTATTTCTGTATTTGTTAGCATTAACACTGTATTTATTAAAATTGATATATTAGGTTTTAGTTTATATTATTGTATCGATAATACTTATTTTGCCAAGGCCAGCCTCTGGCTGACGGTATCAAGAACCAAGCCGCATATATTTTCATTGAGCTTTAATACTTTTGTTGTATGTCATTGTATAAATACTCGATAAAAAATTCATTCATTCATTATATCCCGAGTTCAAATAATCTTAAATTGGATTTTAATTTTAGTTTTTTGTCTTTAAACATTATTTTGGCAGCTGTCAATTACACGTGAGATGATAATGAAAGAAATCATGATATCCCGAAGATAGGGAAGGACAGTGCCCAGCAGCAACTCTTACCTGACTTGTTTCAATGACGTAGGTTGTTTAAGAAAAGAGATCTCTCATCCAGCTCCATTTTAGTACCCTCCACACATCCAGGTGAATTTCAGCAATGGCCATGTGTTTAGTTAATCTGTTGTTATCTCCGTTCAATTTTGTATAAAATCGTTGATACAGATTTTCTTTTCATAACCTCAGTTTTATAAATGATTTTATTTCTTACATATGTTTAAGACGCTCCTTGTGCTGTATCTTAGATTCATTTTGGTTTATTGTTTTCAATAATCAACCACTGTTATCGACCAAAATATTCAAAAACTTAACCCCTCTCAAAATTTGAGATTTCACGTTTTTAAGGTCCTACTGTGCCTTTTTTTTAGCTATATTTATCTTTATTTCTTGACTTTCAATCGGGGACTTTCAATGGAGCTCACGTGTGATAAAAAGTAGTTATATTGTCACCATTTAAAGTAACAAACGTTGTTGGTAGTATTGCCCAAACGATAGACCAAGACGAGTCTTTGTCTTGCGCACTCAGTCTTGATCGTGGTCTTGGTCTTGCGCAAGAGTCTCGCAACAGTTACCTATTAGCTTATTGCTATAGAGCACGGGCGGATCTACGGGAGGGAGGGGGGCCTTTCGGGCTGAAGCCCCCTCCCAAAATGGTAAAATATATCCATGTTTTATAGAAAAAAAAGATTAAAAAGTATCTGTTAAAGTATTATTGTTCGTGTGATTACATTTAAAAGGGCTTTAGGAATCACTTAAACACCATTTCATATAGGTAGCTAGTTTCTTTCTTTTTTTTCTAAACTAATTATCGCCATTTTAATGAAAAAAAAAAGCTTTCGGGCTGAAGCTCCCCCAAAATTAAATCCTGGATCCGTTAGTGCTATAGAGATATTATGGTAGTTTTTTAGATAGGAGAAACCTAACCAAGCCCGAATGAAAAATTAGAAGAGTTAAATACAAAAGTATATTGATTATACCAATTCTTTACATATTTTAACTAATATTATCAAATATTTGTAACTATTTTGCCTTAATTTTTATTCAGAAAATGGATTTTGTCTTGGTCTTGGTCTTGTAACAGCAAGCCGATCTTGGTCTTGGTCTCGCAAAGTGCAAGATCAAGAGTAATGAATGTTGTGGCCATGTCATTTATGAGTATGTTATGGTGTACTGATAATTTGTCATGAAATTCTTTCGTTTCTATTTGTTTATACTCGGTATGTGAGGTCAGTGTTTAGGATTATGTTGCCAACGTGGTATTTTCGTAACTGTCCTTATTCTCGATGGCCTTAGAGATATTTACCTACTGCTTCCTCAAGACTGAACCGAGAACCGATCGGGAGAAGACGATAAACGAGACGATGAATAAAGATCAGACCGTGGCTGCATAATGTTGAGGTAAGGATATGCAAATTGTTGTTGCAGTTAAATAACTTCCAGCCAGTTGCTCGCTAGTTAGTCATTAGGGATGCAATCTTCCCGCCAACTTCATTCCCTCTCCCGCCATATCTACCGGAAGCCTGCTAATACACTTCCGTAACTCCTCCCTCTATATTACCTTGCCCGTGTTTCATGCTATGTATCATCTTATATCTTATCAATATCGAACAATATATATATATATATATATATATATATATATATATATATATATATATAAACATAGAAAAGACGTTATGATTTTAAAAAGAAAAAGAAACTTGTAAACAACAAAGAGATACAAATAATATGAAACATAGTTTTTTTTTAATAGAGAATCGTCTTTATTCTGGGACTAGGTCCCTTAAAAATAACAGTATTGTTCACATGAATTAACAATAAATCTAGCCAAAAGATCTATTTCAATAAAGAATAACTAAAACACTAGTAATAAATTAAGAATAATAGCTCTTAGTAGAATAATAATAGCACTAGGGTATATTAACGAAAACAGTTGGGTAATATGGTTGCAATACTACAATATTAGAGCTAAAACAATAACATAATAATCAATAAATGAACTTTGAAAGGAACGCTAAATCAATTTTATAAGCACAGCATTTTAGTGATGGAATATAAAAATATATACCTGTTGATATATAAAACAATAAATAGTATTATTCGTTATCAGTATAATAAAAATAAAAACTGTGTACCACAAGATATGTGTACCACAACACACTGCAAAAGCCTGTGATTGCAAAAATCATAATTATTCATAAAGTTGAATAGACTCAGCTCCTTTTTCGTTCGGAATTGGCTCATACTTCAAATGAATTTAAGTGTTTGTTGTTCCTCATTTATAATTTCAAATGTAGGGTTTCTTAAACTACCTTATTTCGATTTTTAAAAAAAAATTGAGATACGAAACCAGAGACGATGAACAACGTTCAGATTATTTTCAAGTTAATTTATTAGTAGCCATATTTACACAAATTTAAAAACAAAAATGTCACTTGATGACTACTCATTACAATGACGACGTTTCAGCTCGTCGAGCCATTTTCAAGTCTAAAAAAATGTTCATTTATAATCATATATTAACTTTAACATATTTCAAATTATAAAGATTCCTATTATGTACCTAAAATACTTATCTTGTACCTGTCCTTTTCACTTATGCGAATTTTAAAAATCAAAATTTGAAATAAATTAGCTAATATTACTTAAAATAGATCCACATATAATATTGAGAAACAGCATTATATATGTTTATAATAAATAGTCTTCCCCTACTCCTATAAGAATAACCAGTCAATGAATAGAAATGAGACTGATGACATGTGGGTGATTCAGAATCAAGGTAACTTTAACTTATTTGAATCATTTAATAGTAAAAATGGAGTAATAATAATGTTGTAAAATAATTAAAGGTGAACATGACAATAATAAGGAATTTTACTATGAGTAGACGCTTGCAATTCGCATAAGTGAAAAGGACAGGTACATGATGAGTATTTTAGGTACATAATAAGAATCTTTATAACGCTTCTTAAATATTAAGCTTTAAATAAAATATATTAAATAAGAGACTGTCGAATGGTATATTACTTACAAACGGTTTATGATGACAATCTCTGTATTATCACCAGAAGGCTGGAAGGCAGATGGTATCTGATCCAGCCATCCATAAGATGGGGATCCAGAGATCTGTTGGCTCCAGGCAGAGATCAGAACCCATTGGCCATAAAGTGCGAGATAAACCCTTTCCAGCATCTGATAGTTCAATCAGCTCTCTCGTCGGTAGTCGGTGGGGATCGTAGCTAAATTTAGTCATATACAGCTCTATATTATTTATAACGATATATATTGTAGGTATATGTATGATGCTAAATTAAAAATAGTATAACATGTTATTATATATATACCTTGGAGGGTTAATTTAGACAAAATCTCCAACAAAAACTTACATTTAAAGCATGGACCAATTTCAAACGGAAGAGGAGCTATAACCAATTTTGTGGGGTTTTTTTTTTCTGTCACGGTTTTTATTGAATATGAAAGAATTACTCAACAACTGTTCAAGATAATTAAATTAAGAAGTAGATCATCTTAAAGAAGACAACAATGTTTTGAGAAAACAGTGATCATGTTTACTCATACCAGACTGAAACGACAAGAAACCGTTCGACGGATTACTTCAGCACTTATTAGACGAACGCTCTATACTTTCAACTAATTACAAAAGACACATATACATGACTATAATAAGGCCTATTTGGACTTACGGAGTTAATCTATGGAGCTCCACTAAACCATCAAATTTCTCTCGTATCCAATTCTTACAATCCAAAATCCTTCGTAAAATCCTCAATGCTCCCTACTTTGTTACAAATAAAACCATCCATAATGACCTTAATGTTTCTTTTGTTTTATATCTGTCCCAATCCAGATACCTATCCTTCCATAATAAACTTCAGAATCATCCCAACCCTCTCGTTTCTAACCTTGCTTCCTCTTCAATTCCTGATAACCCTCCGATGCATCTGAAAAGAAGATGGCTCCGTGATCTAATGTAGACATATCATAACAGTGATACCATTGGTTAGTTTCTCAACAAGTATTTTCACGTCATTATATCCATATGTTCAAATTTATTAAATGTATTTCTTTAATACAGTTGTAAATATAATTAAGAAATAAAAATTTTAAAAAAGGGTAATGATAATTAGGACTTTCAGTACGTTTAATACGGCCTATGTACTGCTGCAGTTACCCCATCAGTATATCTCTGTAATCCCTATTCGTGAAATAATTTTTTGTAATGTTAGGCCTCGAGTTATTATACTTGAGATAGTCACGTCTTTTATTGAATAAAAAGAATTTGCTCAAAAACTATTAAAAATAACTATGATAATTTATACACTATGGCAGACAACCAATTATTGGTCTAAATCATGATGTTGCTCTAGATGAAATATTTTATAACACGAATTAGAAATTTGACGATGGAGCACATTATATTATTTTTAAGCCTTGCATCCACAATATTATTGGGATTTTAGTTCTGAAGATGGGAATAAATATCCCGAAACGTCAACTTGTTAACATGTAACGTTGATAATATAAGAAATATATTCAATTGTTACCAATTGGAAGTAATTATTGCCAAATAACTAAGATAATTTAATTGTAAGTACTCCATCGTAAAATAGATAAACTTTTCTTTAAAAAAATTAATATTTGAATTTACTTAGATCAATGATCAAAAGAACTTTCAGGAGTTCTAACGCTGTACTGTTGCGTACAAATCGGGAATACAGAAAAATGTCACATGAATACAGAAAAAGGAAAAAAAATCACGAATAGAGATTATAAATGTATTGCTGATCAAGTATGGGTACTGTAACAGTAGCAATAATGAGGCTGTATTAGATATCCTGAGACCCCTTTATTAATGATCTTTGTAAATTTATTCATTGTTTTCTCAAAGAAAATGTTGTCTACTTTACGATGGTGTACTTAGAATTTAATTATCTTTAACAGTTTTTGAGCAATTTCTTCAAATATAATAGAAAACGTGACCACCTTAAGAAAAACACAAAATTAGTCTTAAATCCTTTTCTGTCGTAATCGGCATATGTAGCAAATGATTTTTTTTCTATAATCACCCGCTAGGGTTAGCCATTAAGAATTGAGACACTGTATATAATAATTTCGATAAAAAATATGTACCCATTTAAATTCAAATGCACCTTAGGCCTCGCCTTACTTTTCGGTCACGTTTCGTCCAACAAATATAAATAACCAATTTGCTTTCTTTCAAAAACAGCCGCACGTTTTAGAACTGATGTCGCCTCTCAGGATCATTCCTTCTTATTTTCGTCGAAACCAATATCTTTCGTGTACAGCTGTGTCGCGAAGAACGTTTCCGAATCAATCCTGCGGTGGGTAATATCCTTCCCAACTGTCTCAGTCCAGTAATTTGTTCAAATTCCGAATCTCTTCTAGAATTCATTTAACACTCATTTTCTATTCATCGAGTAACTGAGGTGAAGAGAAATTTAAGAATAAATATAAATTTACTAAACGGCCCGTACGAATAATTCACAGAATATATCAGATTCAAAATAATGTGGAAATGAGTAGACCCTATGTCTTATGTAAGGAAATGCATTATCGTTTAAGAGAAAGAAGTTATTAGGTATCATTGGTAATTATCGTCCCAATTTCACGTGTTTTTTTTTCTGTTTTGTAGGTAATTTAGTATTAGTAATTTAGTAAAAAATCATATTATTATAAAGTTTCGTTTACTTTATAATTTGTTTGTCCTTAAATTTCGCGGGGTTATGACTATTTTTCCCACCTGAAGGAAAAAAATATCTTTAAAATGAGGGCTTAGTCATTGAATTTGATGATGAATTTACAAATTAAAGGCTTTGGGACAAAAAAATTTTATAAATAATATATTTTTTTTTTGTCTACAAAATATGTATTGCGCCTGTCAAAAATAAGTTGACAATCAGCAAATGTGATGGCGATAATGATGTAATGACATGACAGGCATGGGGAAGGAAAGTACTCAGCATTACCTCTTCCCTAACTTGTTCCAATTACTTAGGTTGTCTAAGGCAGGAGATCCCTCATCCAACGCCTTTTTAGTCTCCTGCTCATGTTCTGAATTATTTCAGCTGTGTCCATGTCTCTTATAAGTCTGTTATTATGTCCATTTAAATTTGTGTAAAATCGTTGATATAGGGTCGTTATATGTTGGTCAACTGTTGGAAAGTGGAGGTCAGTATGTAGAGTTTTGTTATTCACGTACCAAGGTGCTTTTGTTATGAGTCGCAATAATTTTGATTGGAACGTTTGAAGTTTTTGTAGGTGGGTCTTTTTAGCGATGCCGTATATTTGTGATGAGTATGTCCATATGGGCTTAAGTAAGTATGTATATGTATTCAGTTTCTGTTTTAGTTTTGAAGATTTGGCAAAAAGAGAGTAAAGTGGTTTCAGTCGTTTGTTAAGTGTCATGCGTTTCATTTTAACATGTGGGCCCCATGTCATCCTTCTGTCAAAGGTGAGTCCAAGGTAAAGTACCGTGTCCGTTTGAGGAATTTTACTGTTGTCAATATAAACTGGATGACAGGTGTTTTTTTGAAGAGTAAATGTTATATGTTTGGATTTGTCATGATTAAGTCGAATTTTCCATAGTTTGAACCAATCTTGTAGTTTAAGCAAATGATGTTGTAGAGTTAGTGAGGCCTGTGTAGGGTCTTGATGTTTTGTGAGGATTGTTGTATCGTCTGGATATGTAGCTGTCAAGATCTCATCGTCAATAGGTATATCGTAAGCGTATATAACGTAAAGTAGTGGGGCTAGTATTGAACCTTGGGGAACTCCGGCCACGATTGGACGGACTGAAGACACTTCCGAGCCCTGCCGAACTGAAAAAAATCTGTCGAAGAGGAAAGATTGATGGATAAGATAGTACGTGTATGGAAGTATAGTCTTTAGTTTAAAGAGAAGACCCTGGTGCCAGACTATCAAACGCCTGAGCAACATCCAAAAATACTCCAGCTGCATATAGTTTTTGTTCTAAAGCTCCAGCAATGTAGTCTGTAACTCTGTGCAATTGATGTGTCGTCGAATGGAATGTGCGAAAGCCGAATTGGTGGTCAGGTATTACCTGTTGGTCAGTCAATATGTCAACAAGTCTTTTGTATATGAAGTCTTTTAATATTAATTAAATAATATATTTAATTTCAAAAGAAAGCAGTGTAAGTAGAGATCTCATTCTTGAGCAGCAAAAAATCTCGATAAATATAAATCTCAAAATGTTCAAAATCTTGCTGTGATACCCAAAAAGTATAAACTTTTTGAGTTTATTATATAAATTTTTTTCAGTTTATAGACTTCTGAAAATCAAGAACAAAAAAATTAAAACCTATTGTCTATGCCTATTCCTATGCCTACTACTACCTATGCCTTAGTTCTCATGAATTTAAAATATATATAATAAAAATAAAATAGAAATAGAAAATAAAAATATATATCCATAGCTGGGTATATGTAATAGAGTATATTTCGTTCAGATATATACCTTTTTGCTATTAAAATGCAATTTGATTAAACGAAAAATCAATAACTTCATATTTATTATAAAATGGCCAAAATTTAAGAAGGAATAGAAGATGCATTACAATAATATGAACTGGCTGTAAAGAAATCTCCGACTTTATTATTTACATATTGAAGTAAGTTTTTTTTTCTCCATGATCAAACTCATATTATAAAGCAAATATTCGAAATGTTATATTCAAAAGCGAAATTGTTATACTAACCCTACACATTGTTAAATTCGAAGTGCACATTGTATAGTAGTATATAGTATATAGTAAATTCGAATTGTGTATCGATAAAAATCTGATAGCTATAAAACATTATGAACAAGTCCGTAGTTGTTTTTAGCAATAACCTCTTCCGTTTTTAAATGAAGTTATATTTGTTATGCTTCGTTGTCTACGTTTCGGAACCTTAGTTCATCTTCTTGGACAATCTTCCTTTAAAGTAATATTTTTAGTATCATAATAAATTTACGTTTCAATCTTTGTCATGTGTTATCCACAATATAAACATTTATTTCATTATACTCTAAAATATGCTAGAAGTGCATATCTTTTAGAGAATGTATTTGATATATGTACATTCCAACAAATGATGTAACTTTATTTTAAAAACACCACCTTATTTGATGATAATGAGGGAAATTTATTCGTTATCGAATAATAAATGGATTTTTCATAACGTTTATTAGCAATTTAAAAAAAAAATAATGATCATTACAGGATGTTTTACCTTCTTCATATTTTGTATTATTTATTTATTCTAATATTCCACGTGTTGAGAAATTAAAGTGTTTTCTTTTCTTTCTCTAAGCTTATTTTTTATGGTCGAATGAAATTGTCAGTGCCACAGTAAACTTTCTCAAATTTACTAAATAAAAGAAATGTATAATTTTATCATAACGATAAAAAAGTTTTATATGTGAAGATCCTTTGATAAAAATATTTCATAATTTAAAAGGAGTTTAGACGGTTATATTTCTTCGAGCCCCGCCGAGTGAAGTAATATTTATGAGCTGAAGAGGAGCTATTTTAAGACCCAGCTGACCTGTAGAATCGTCTGCTGCAACCAATTTCCCTAATTACTTCATATTTCTTACCATAAACATAGAATTATACTGTTGTTTGTTTTATTAAAAATATTTTTTTTAAATATCTTTTAAAATTAATTGCACAAAAACATATTCAAATATATATATATATATATATATATATATATATATATATATATATATATATATATATATATATATATATATATATTTGTGTATATATGTATATATAACTTCCAGTGCTCAAGACTAGGTTCGAATCCGGTTGTGACAGTTAATTATTTATTCTGTTATCAGCCCCAGGTTCATGACAGCGACCAGAATTTATTGATAAATTTAGATCGAGAAACGCAAGAAGTTAGTGTTATAATAAGTTGAAAGTAATTTTTGTTAATTTTAAAATAAAGAATATGAAATTTCCTTCAATTACATCTTTTGTCTCATCTAAGAAAAATATAAAATTGATATTTAAATTTTTACACGCAAAATTACAATGAAATTTTCTTAATCGAGTCAGGTACAGGCGGATTTACTTGAATTTATTTTCTACTAGCTTTACCCGGCCACGCGCTGCTGTGGCTTAGCCGGGCAAAATGGAATAGAAAGCACATATCAGTGGATTAATAACAAAGGACATCATTTTTAAAAAGTTGGGAAACTAATTTATCCGTAAAATGGCTTCAACTTAAACTAATTCTAATGATTTTTTTTTTTTTTTTTTTTTTTTTATGATTCAACTTGGACATTCATAATCATCTGAGTGAATACGCCGTCATTCATAATTTCATGAAGAAAAGAAACGCTACGGTAAACGCCACTACCTTATTCCAAGTTAATGTTAGAGAAAATAATTTATTAAAAAATAAAATAAACTGAAATCAATAAAAAACTTATTTGTAAAAGGAACATAACGGTGATAAGTATTACTCAAGAGTTAAATCTTTTTAAATAATAACAAATCAAATATTTGAAATGTGTCATATTACTTCTAGAATACATTGGGAGGAAAATAAAAAATGAATATGAAGAGCGTATAATAGTATTATAATAATATAAGGAGAATCATATCACTTCTTCAAATGATAATTTCAATTACTGTTGTAATTATAAATTTTTTTGATTAATAAATAACAAAAAGAAAAGGAAATGGACTTTTCTGCATCGAAAGCATTAAATGTTTAAAACTCTATAGCTCTGCATTTTATTTTGTCGGCAATCCAGGAATCTTTCAAATAAATATGTGCATTATCCATCAAAAACTGTGTACTTTTTTAGTTATCGTCAAATAAAATATTGGATTCCTCGTAACATTTTTTCGGGAAAGTATGTTATGCACATAAATTAAAAGGATTTCAAGGGGATGACTTTACCCAACTTTTGTTAAATTCGTTTTGGCGCTACAGTTTATAGCGACAAATTTTTTAAAATTAAAATTTACATTTTCATTTTTTTTACATATATGAAATTATCGTAAGACAGAAGTACTATGCCAGAAACCTTCCCAGAAGTGTAAGGAACAACATCTCAAAGTTTCATGACGATCGGATGAATGGTTTAGTAATGCATAAAGGACAAATAGACAGACTGGCAGACATACATTCATTTATATATATATATATAAATTGGTGCCCCGAGATACTACCATGTCTCTCACCATTACACTGAGTTAGAGTGGCTCTTCCCCTCCATTCGAAGACAATATTTCCTAGGTACATTCCTCTATCATAACATCAACAATCATCGTCCTTCCTACGCCTACAACCTTCTCCAATTCAAGTCCTCAGTCCTCCGCTCCCTTTTCACAAGATCTCGACCTTCCGACTTTTACATCCCTTCTCACAGATCTGCCTCGTTCCAAAACTCCTTTATTGCACGTTCGGTTAGTTTCTGGAATTCCCTTCCTATCAAAATTCGACATTCTTCATCCTTATCTACATTCAGAACCCTCCTATTCCAATTCCTGGTACCAGGCACCAGCTAACCTTTTATGTAAAATTACATATTATCTATAAGACCATATTCACATATAGCTCATGACCTGAATACTTATTATAGATTCGACTTTCTTTTTCTCTTTTTTTTTTTTTTTTTCTCAACAGAAACAGATTTTACTGTTAAGAAGAATATACATTTATTTTTTCTGTATTTTTTATTTTTTCTAAAAGGGTTTATTTATATTTTAACATTGTACATAGTTTTAAGTATCTTAGTATGGTTTCAAGAGTTTTTTATATAGATTTTTTTATTTTATTTTGTATATAGTATGTATAACCAATATTTTTTTCTTTTCTTTTCTTTAATGACCTATCTTTATCTTAATTTGTTATGTTTGTTTTTATCTGGCCAGATGTAAAATTTTAATTTCTGTACTTTATTGTTATTCTGAAGGGACTTCGCCCAGAATAAAATTATTTTTCTATTATTCTATTCTATTCTCTCTCTCTCTCTCTCTCTCTCTCTCTATATATATATATATATATATATATATATATATATATAAGTTAAGCGTCGTCGGACTTAGAAAACAAAAAAAAAGAAGGAAAAGGGAAAAGATGTAACATACACGACTTCTGAAATAACACTGCTTTATTCGTTCCATAAGCCTCCTTATATACACTTAGCCTGTTTATTTACATTACCAGATAGTATTAAGGCTGATACCGCCAGTCTCCGGTCTTTATCTCCCCCCACCAGTTTACGAACAGGATTTTCGGAAACTTAAATATTGCTAGATCGGAGCCCACGGTGACCAGCCTTAACACTTTACAATTGGTTTTACAGTATATCCTTAAAAGAAAATAAAATAGTTCCACTCAACTGGAAAAATATTAAATACAGAAGAAATAATTAAAAACACTGAAACTAAACACAGCACTTTAGAACTCCTACCACTTGAGAACTCCTAACAACAACAAAAAAAAACACAATTTCCTCTATACATGAAATAATACAACAAAAAACAAAAAAAAAATCTTTTACAACTTGTTTTGTTTTGACAGCCACAAAAAAAACATATTCCTCTGTTTTATCTACAGCGGTGAGGGTACTACGAATCCATAGGTCTATGTCCCGACTCTATCATTGGGAGCTTTAATTGTTCGATATGAACGGTTCTCCTCTTTCTGGGCTCATTCACGCTCTCAATAGTTACCAGGTTATGCTCCCTAATAACAACCACTCTGAATGGACCCTCGTACCGTAGCAATTGTTTCCCTCTGTTGGTTCCCAATTTCCGGTAAACTATTGTTCCTATTTTTAGTTCCCCCATTTGGTCGCGAACTTGTACATTCTGCCTTTCCACCCGCTTCTGCTTTTCCCGCTTAATTCTCGCCGTTATCTTTCCCCATGTTTTCTCTACCTCTACCCTATTGCTGAGAATTTGATCCACTAACGGTTCGGTAAGCGTAGTTTCCCCATAATCCCGCCTTGGCCTGCGCATCCCGAATAGAACTTCCATGGGTGAAAACCCCGTTACGGAGTGGATCGAGTGGTTATAGGCTGTTACCGCTTTCCTCATTGCCACATCCGGCTCCAACCCTTTTTCACCCTGATATACACGGACGTGGTCGCTTAACGTACTGTGCAGCCGTTCAATACCGCCTCTACCTTTAGGATGTCCTGGGGTGTTATAATGCCACGCAATTTCCAATCGCTTCACCTCCTCCCTAATCGCGGCATTGTCGAACTCCCTACCACCGTCCGAAGTAATCCTCTCGGGGACCCCATAGAACTGCACCCAGGTTTGTAGGGCTTCCGCAACTGCATTGGCTGACTTCTCCATCACTTGGTATGCCATCGCCACCTTGCTGAATATGTCGATTACCGTGACCCACTTAAACCCTTTCCAGGTAAACGTGTCAATCTGAAGGTCCTGTAGCGGCATATTCCCTGTAGGTGTCTCCTCCTGAACTCCTCTGGGGGGGTGTCGATCGTATTTTGTGCGCATGCATATCTCGCATTTCCCAATGACTTCCTGGATGGACCTCTTCATGCCCCACCAGAAATACTTCCGACGCAATGCCTGCAGCGTCTCATTAACGCCTCGGTGATTGGTTTTCCCCTGGTGATATGCTACTGTGATTGCTTGCTGCTGCTCTTCGTCCTGTACCGTCTCCACAGCATACTTACACCGGATGAATGTCCTGTCCACGCCTATTCGCTCGGACCTCCACATTCGCTTGATCTTATCCCATACCGTATTGTTTCCTACGTATAGGTAGTGCGTTTTACCCGCTTCCGAGGCATCCCTCAGTGCCGTACAGATTTGTTCTTCGCTGACCCCGGGCTGCGACCAAATGACGCGGATCCTACTTCTCCCGTACCTTCTGAAATCGATCTTCATGATTCCGGTTGTTCGTGTCTTCCAAATCACCTGACGGTGTTTGTCGTTCACGATCTCCTCTATTTCTTCCATCTCCGCTGCCCTTTCCTCCGCTGAGCTCTCCTCTTCTGGGGAATCTCCCCTGTCCTCAATCCCTGCGGTGTCATTTGCCCCTTCGCCATCGGGAGTCCATTCCCTCAAGAATTGGCGCACGTCCTGCGATGGTCCTCCCCTGTCCTCTTCAACCGCGTTGATCATGATGGCCCTCGAGAGCCAGTCTGCCACCACGTTTTCCTTTCCCGGCTTATACACCACCTCTATGTTGTATTGGCTTAGGATCTCCTTCCATCTTGTGACCCTAGCTGAGGTTTCCTTGAGTTTTCCTACCCACTGGAGGGGTTTGTGGTCGGTATGGACTCGAAATTTTCTCCCGAATACGTATGGCCTGAAATGGTCGATAGCCCATACTATCGCGAGTAGCTCCCTCTCCAAAGCGCTGTACCTTGATTCCGCACCCGTAAGCCGACGGCTCGCGTATGCTATCGGTCGTTCACCCTCACTCCCCCCCTGGGACAAAACGGCCCCTAGCGCGTATTCACTCGCATCAGTGGTTATATTAAAAAGCTTCTCGAAATCCGGAAACGCTAACACCGGCTCCGTCAGCAACCTATTCATACATTTTCGAATGTTATTCTCCATCTCTGGTGTCACCACAATCTTCGCGCCTTTCTTCAACAAATTGTTAATGGGTACCAAATACTCTGCCATCTCGGGTACGAATCTCCGGTAATAATTCAGCGTCCCGAGAAGCCTACGAATCCCCTTGACGTCCCGTGGTACCGCCATCCGCGTGATTGCTTCCACCTTTGCCGCATCCGGTCTGACCCCCTCGCTAGAGATAGTGTGGCCTAAAAAATTGATCCGCGTTTGTCCCAGCAGAGACTTCTCGCTTGACAATTTCAGCCCGAATTGCCGGAGCCTTTCGAATACTGCCCTCAGATGCTCCACGTGCTCGGTTTCCGTTCTGCTAAAAATCAGCAGGTCATCCATGTATACCTGGCATACCGAGTCATCGATGCCCCTCAAAAATTCGTCCATCAGACGCTGAAACGTTATGGGCGCATTCTTCAGACCAAACGGCATCCTGGTGAATTCATAATGCCCCCTTTCAAATGTGAACGCTGTTTTGTGTTGGTCTTCCGGGTGCATCCGTATTTGGTGGTATCCCGCCTTGAGGTCCAGCGTGCTAAAGACCACGGCCCCACTCAACCTATCGAGTATATCCTCGAATCTCGGGATCGGGTACTTCTCGTCTACCGTGTTATCGTTCAATTTACGATAGTCTACTACCACCCTGTATTTTTCCTTATTATCCCCCGGCGCTGCCTTCTTTTTCACCGCCCACAGGGGACTATTGAATGGTGAGGTGCTATCAACTATGATTCCCTGTTCTTTTAGACTATCTAGCTCCTCCCGAATATGCTGTCTCAACGCCTGCGGGTATCTTCTCTCTTTCACGTAAGTTACCCTCTCCTGTTTCAGTGGGATTTCGTGCACCGTCCTCCCTGTTACTCCTAATACCTCACCTTCCCTGAAGAAGATATCCCTAAACTCCTCTTGTAGCAACTTCCTCCAGTCCTCCACTCTGTCCACCGCTCCTATCCGCACCCTTCTTTCTCTCGCGACCCCTATACATCCGAACTTCCTCTTTCCTAACCTAACGCTCCAGACTCCTCTACGGTTTCTAATGCTCGCCCCTACCTGACCTAACAAATCGCACCCTACTATGACTTGGTATTCCCGAGTCATGTTCTCTACCACATGCACCGTTAGCTCACCCTCTTTCCCTGTCCACCGATCAAGCCCAATTGTCGCCTCACCCTCTACACTACAGGGACCACCCAGAGTGATCAGCTGGCAGTCACATTTCTGTATCCGGAGTACCCTCTCGCTCCCGCACCCTTTTCCTAACGCCCTTCGAGTCATAATAGTGCTCGAGCTACCCGTGTCCACAAGACACTTTACTCCCCCGTCTACTTCGATAATTGGCAACCAGCATGGCTTACCTCGGATGTTGTTGCATATTGCTGTGCGGTCGCCTCTCTGCCGACACACTCCTCAGATGTCGTCCCGCTTCCTCCTTTCTGCCGCCGCTCGTCGCTGCTCACTCCGTTGGCTGCGCCTACCTCCTTCACCTCCGCTGCTGCCTGGTTCGTCCGTCTCCGTTCCCGACGCTCCTGACTCCTCGGTTGCCTCCTCCGAAGATCCGTCCCGCTGATGTACCCTGGCTCGTCTTTCATCCTCTGCACATTCACCTCCATGGGTTCGTCCTGAGGTCTCTCCCTCCTGTGAAATATGTATGGGCACTGCCTTGCTATGTGCCCTTCCGTCCCGCACTCGAAGCATCTGGTGCGCGGACATTGCGCTACTAAATGTCCCGGCTTCCCACACCCGTGACATTTTCTCTCTTCCCTCCGGGGCCCATTCCTCGGCCTCGACGACTGTCCCGATCTTCTTTCCCTCGTCGGGGCTTTTTCTCCACTCGGCTGCCTGGTGTCCCTCTTCTTCCAACCTGTCGGGGCTGTCCATGGTCGTCTATCCGTCACCCGGGTCCAACCCGGTTCTTCCACATCCATCCGTGTCTCCTCCTCTCTGGCACTTAGGTCGATCATCTCCTGGGCGCATTCGAGGAACGATCGCTCTCTGGGCAGTCCGTCCCTCTTCCCCGTTTCTTTAGCCAGCTGGACTTTCAATATTGTCGACAGAAACTCCATCCTGGCTTCGACCTCTCCCACGCTCATTGTTTCCCGCATCTTCTCGGTTATGCGATTGTACTTCGCCACGAGTACTCCCGCATATTGCCCCCTTGACTGTCGTTGGGCCCGCCGCTCCCTAAACATTTGGAATATGTCCTCTTCCGGTGTCCACCTACCTCCTCCAAAAGCCTTCTTCAGCCGCTCCTTAATCACCGGCCACGGAGTCTCCTCGTCCGCTTGGATCTGGTTCAGGACGTTCCTCCTTACTCGGCACACAAGAGCTGCTTTTAGTTCTTCAGCGTCCCCTAGGTTCACCAGGTCCTCCGCCACCTTCACCTCGATTCTTGACATAAGACGATCTCCGCCTTTCAAGAAATGGTTGAGCTCGCCTACCTCGCCTCCGAATCGTTCCAGGTCCGCAATGGCCCTCCGTAAGTCCTGCGTGGTTGTTGCTCTTATTTTCATCCATTCCAAGGCATTGGCGTGTGCCTCTGCCAACGTGTCCCTTGGTAATGGAGGGATCTCCTGGATCTGAGGGATCTGTGCTACCTGAGGGACTTGAGGTATCTGAGGTACCTGAGGCGCGATCTGGGGTACCTGATTGATCTGTGGAATATCCTGAGGTTGAGGAATTTCCGGTACGCTTAGTACTCCCGGTCTAATCAATCCTTCTGTCGGCATTTCACCTTTTCCTTAAACACCAAAAAAAAAAAATATCTACTAAAAAAAAAATTACTTCCCTGACGTTGTCCCGGGTTTCGGCACCAGTTAAGCGTCGTCGGACTTAGAAAACAAAAAAAAAGAAGGAAAAGGGAAAAGATGTAACATACACGACTTCTGAAATAACACTGCTTTATTCGTTCCATAAGCCTCCTTATATACACTTAGCCTGTTTATTTACATTACCAGATAGTATTAAGGCTGATACCGCCAGTCTCCGGTCTTTATCTTATATATATATATATATATATATATATATATATATATATATATATATAGATGAATAGATCGACAGTGATCATTCCAACAATTATTCATCTTATTACATAACTTTTGTAGCCATTATTACAATGATTGTCTATTATTAGTTATATTCTGAAATATTGTAGGATATTTTCCGTTATTTTTAATAATCATTGGAAACCATTTCTTCATATTTTATTCTCGGCCCTATCGTTTTATCTTTGTATGTTCAAACTTTATATAAATTTGAATAAACTATAAACTAGAACCTAAAACTATAAACCTATAACTATAAACTTATATAAATTGAATTTATTGGTCACTGTAAATTATGTGGCCAAGGAGCTGATCCTGGCGAAGGCTGGATTGAATATGGGTACCGCATCCTTTCAGGTCCTAACGGGTTCGTTACCCAGAGGCGCCGTATCTTACACTCGACTGCCATTCAATATAATCTTGCTAAATCGTTATTTATGTGGCTCTGGTATAGGGCGGTCCCCTTTCAGTGCCCATTAAATATTATATATTGTCCGAGGCTATAACCTTCTCTCCATCCGGGAGGTTTTTCACGCATAGCAGATATCTCCTCTAATTCAATTTGTCTTGGATAGCTGCAAGCCATGTATAAAATTACGGATACTTAAATCCTTTCTGTATCGGCTTTATGTATGTTTAATCTTGAAGAGCGTATACAGACACCCATATTAATTCTATCATGACCATCACCTGGAATCTTGGCCATCAAAGATCTTTACAAACAAGTTTTCTAAAACTCGAAGATGATCGAAATCCTCAACCACTGAAATTATTTGTAGGCCTACAAGGGCAACTTGCGGCCTATTTTTTTTTTTTTTTTTTTAGCTGCATTCATTATCCTATCACTAGAATTAATTAATATTTAATTAACGTTAAACTTACAAGCGATGGACACAGATATGAAGATTTTTGTCTATTTTGGAAATGTAGAATATCTCTCATCTTCTTTTTACTTAGCTACCTATACTAAGTAAGGAAAGTATTGCGATCGGGTCAAATTTCCTATAAGTTTTCGACGGATCTATACGTTTCAGGGCCCCCTGAGTGGAAAAACACATTTTTAGCCATTGGTCTGACTGTCTGTGCCAAGATTTTCTCGGAAACTAGAGAACCGATTTCGTGTCCTAATTTTTTATTTTGGAGGATTTTGACTAATGATGCCTCTGAAACTAATTGGATGCTCCATGCGCAATAGTTTTTTGTTTTTTTACTGTAGAGCGAAAACGATTTTGATGAAACTTTTCTATAATGTTCTAATAATTATCCTTTTAATTTTTGTATATGAACTAAATTCCAGAAAAAAATCAGGAAAAAGTTATAAAAAAAAGAAAAAAATGTTTTTGGGTATAACTTGCTAAGTATGTATTCTGTGGTAAAATTTATAATGAAACTTTTGAAAAATAATTAAATTACCAACAAAATAAAAAACGAACCATCGGGATCGAACCGGTATTAGCGATGATACAGCGTATTCTATTTTCTATTTTATTTTATTACATTCCTACCTATAATTTTTTTTTTTGTTTTATACTTTCTTTATTGAGTATTAATACATTCTGCCAG
Organism: Nezara viridula; assembly: GCA_928085145.1. Lineage (NCBI taxonomy): Eukaryota > Metazoa > Arthropoda > Insecta > Hemiptera > Pentatomidae > Nezara > Nezara viridula. The sequence continues at coordinate 8,548,778 of OV725082.1, forward strand.
ATTGGAATTATTATTAAGGATACATGATTCATTCACACAATATGTACATACAATTAAAATCAATAATAAAGAAAAAGAAATATTAAAAAAATAAAATAATTAAATTGGTATACCTGTGTGCAAAAAAAAAAAAAAAAAAATGAATATAATAGATAAAAGCTAGATGAAATTAAAGTAAATAAATCACAACCTATACTAGGTAAGGAAAGTATTGCGATCGGGTAAAATTTCCGATATGCGGTTTTCAACGGATCTATACGTTTCAGAGCCCTTCAGAGTTTTTGAAAAGTGATGAAACTTCCTACAAAACTATATTAAAATCTTATATTTCTGACAACTATTAACAAAGTTACAGCTATTCAATTTCCAATGTAAGATTACGGATTCATATCCTGGTGTCAGAAAGCGGTGATTATGAGAAAAATGATAACTAAGTTAAAGCAAGAAAATCTGTTGCCTGCATCACACATGCTTCACTATTTCCGCTAATTTTAACATAAATTATTGTTTGAAAAAATTAGACTAATGCAAAAAGTTTTTGATCAGCAATATTAGAGAGTATTGAAATTTGTACACTGATCTCCTTAAGCCGGTATACATTGCTTTAATTTATCAAATGAATCGAACTCAAAACATTTCTTTCATCAATTTTCAGGAAAATATATGTAATTCAGTTGTTTTTTTTCGTTTCTTGACATATGTAAGATATAAAAACTTTTCTGAAATATGAAGTATGAATATGAATATGAAGTCGTATGAGTGGTCACACAAGATTTTTTTACTAGCTCATTAAAATTAAAAAAATTGTCAGTTATGCTGGTATAATTTCCATAAAAAAAAACAAAAAACAACCTTTTACACTAGGGATGGATCCCGAACTTCAATTGGTCTAGTAATGGACAGATGGTCAGTACTAGTAATGGAGATACCTAATATAGTCACCTAATATAGCCACTGGTAGCACTCCAATAAGATGTCTACATTAGGAGATCACGGGGCCATCTTCTTATACAGATAAATAAGAAACAAAATGAATAAATTAAATCCTTCAAATAATAAGCAGTGTTTTTACTTCTAAAAAAAATTGACTCGATTGCATTACTTTTCTTACCTAGTATAGGTAGGAAAGTAAAAAGTTGTATGTGTCATTTGAAAAATATTTAAATTAGTATTTATAATTTTCTGTATTGAATTTTGAGACGTTTTGACCCAAACATGTGGGTGATGACCCCACTATGTGATGATGCTGATCAGGACTAAAAGTTAAAAAATACAAAATAACATCAGAAACACGGTAAGTAAAAAAAAATATATATAAAAAAATATTCGGTTGATTTATTTTAACGTTTCATATACAAGTAAGTATCTTTTCATTTATTTATACTACAAAAATATGTTTATATGATTATATAACCGTTATCTAATTTGTAATTTTCCCCTTTTCTTCCATTATTCTTTTTTATTTATCATGTATCTGTTGTTTTGTATTTTTTTTTTAACCCTGATGATGACCCATATGTTTCGGTCAAAACGTATATATATATTACTTCAATAAAGAAACGTTTTATTGATTCCAGATCCTAATACGTATCCTAATACAATGTAATACGTATAGAATTCTGATAGCAGTTTTCTTAACCGAAACTTAAAAATTTATATTCACTACAACTGTAACGTTGATCATACTATGCCGATCTGAATTTTTAATTGTGGGTTGATGGTTGATTGATCGTGAACAATGAAAAGAAGGATGGTTGGAGTGATCAGTCATAAATAAGAAGGCAAAAATAAATAATAATATTTATTTTAACATTTGCCGACGTTTCAGTAAAGTTAAAGTTCAGGCCTTCATCGGGGCTGTTCGAGGAGATAATTCGAATAGAGATACCGATCTAAATTTTATCTTTCATATACTTTAATGACAGTGACTAATGTTCGATACGACTTCGTCGAATTTTTAATTCATAAAAAAAACTACTGTTTTTTCTGATATCAGGCCCAAAAATAAATAGTAAGATAAGGAAATATACCAGAATAAAGAGAGAGCTGGTAGCTAATACCTGAAGCTAAAAGGGCACCGAACACTCGTCCTGGGATATCAGATGGTGTCAAAAAGCCCATTACTCAGCCCTGCATCGAGAATACTGAACCCCTCCCCCCCCCCCGCTACTATACCGGCCCATCTCACCGATATCTCAAAGTGCTCACAACTCTCTGTCAGGAATAAATTTATCTCTGCTTCTCCGTCTCGGTTTTATTTTATTTATTTTTTTATCGTGTCGATACGAGTAAATATTAAAGTAAATCATGGCTTTAGTAAAGCAGGCATGTGTATAGGTTAACTCAGCCGTCTACATCAGATAGCAATTATCCTATATATTATTTCTAAAAGGTGTTTTTTATCTGTTGGAACGCCATAACTTCGTCAATTATTCATCAAATCAAATGATTGACCACCACGGGAGGGTCTACGGGGGGAGAGGGCTTTGGGACTGAAGCCCTCTCCCCCTCCCCAAAAAATGGTAAAATATAACCATGTTTTATGGGAAAAAATATAAAAAAATTATCTCTTAAAGTATTATTGTTCGTGTAATTACATTTAAAAGGACTTTCATATAGGTAGTTAGTTTCTTTCTTTCTTTCCTAAGTAATTATCATTATTTTTATGAAAAAAAAAAAAGTTTTCGGGCTGAAGCCCCCTCAAAAAAAAAAAAAAAATTAAATCCTGGATCCGCTAGTGTTGACCAATAATTTTGAAGATATCTCTTCACTAGACTTCTCCTTCACATGCGAAAAATAGTCTCACCGAAATTTCTGGAAAAAAGTTATGGAAGAAAAGAAACTCTATTTGCGAATAACTCAAAAAGCATGCATTTTTCTTGATTGTACCAATGATAATTAGAAACATTATTAGATTACCTAAAAAACAAACAAAATAATCTTATAAATCGATTAGAAATATCTATAATTTAAACGATTCGTATTGACGGAAAGAGTAAATTGTGCTAAAATATTTTTTTAAATAGAAACAGTGTTCAAATTTGAATTTCGCAGCTCGAAAGACCCTCGAATACGAATTTTCATTCCGATTGAAAAAAAAAAAATCTACAAATTTGACCTAAGGCCTTTGATTTTATTTCGAAAATTACAAAAAGATAACTCCAATATGCCCAGCTATTCACACAAAATTTTGCAGGGATTTAGGGCCTTATAAACTACACGAAATGACACAAACCGTACCTTCCTAAATAATTTAGAACTCAAGTTATAAAATAAAAACCTGTTAGGAGTTTTTATTTATTTACTCTTTATAGATGTGTTAAATCAAAAAGTTATTTATACGGTCTTGAAGAGCGGTAATTCAGCTTTCCAACGGTTGGAGAAACATTGAATTAGGATAAAATCCTGAGGAGTTATCAATATTTTAGTTAACGGCAGGCAAAAACATCATAATCAAAATTGAAGTCGTTGCCATGACGACTATCTCAGCACAGCTCTTCTATCCTATCTATTATTTCTAAAATGTGTTTTTTGTCGGTACGCCATAACTTCGTCAATTCTTCATCAAATCCAATAATTGACCACTCATTTTGAAGATATTCTTCTTCTTCACATACGAAAAATATCCCCATCTCCCCAAAATTTCTGTAGGAAATGTTATGAACGAAAAGAAATTTTATTTGAGAATAACTCAAAAAGTATGTTTTTTTTTTTCTGGATTGTACCCATGATAGTTAGGAAGATTACTAAATTACCTACAAAACAAAAAAAAATGAGTTGTCAATCATTGAATTTCATGAAGAATTGGCGAAGTCATGGCGTACCGACAAAAAAAAAACACCTTTTAGAAATAATATATAGGATGACCTAACAAATCATCGAAATCGAGATATATAATTATTTTCAAACAATAAACCATTTTGTAATACTTAGCAGCGTTTCGTCATCTTCTCCTGTCCTTCATATTTAAATTACAAGATTAAAAAAAAGTCAATAAAATTGATTTTATTTGGATAAATAACTATTCTGGGTCTTAATTTTTCTCCAACAATCACCATATTTTTTTGGTTGAATATTTTTGGTTTCGTGCCCGTCTACAGTCTCTCCTAAAAAAACTTAAAAGGTTGTCAGTCATATGAGAATCGAGTTTGAGTTATGAACGTTTATTTGGAATATCAACTTTTCTTTTTTTCATAAATAAAATTAGATAACAAGTTACAAAATTCAAAAACAAAATATTTGCTTTTTAAGCGATTTTTAAATTTTCTTTCTAGGACTCCACCTGTACAAACGACTGACATGGAATCCTCATACAAGACTGAAAGGACAAGAACCCGCTCGCCATTTCCGATTACTCCACCACTTACTAGACAAACGCTCTAAGCTTTCAATCAATTACAAACGACTCATATATATATGACAATAATAAGACCTATTTGAACTTACGGAATTGAGCATTGGGGCTCCACTAAACCATCGAATTCCTCTCGTACTCAATCCTTACAATCTAAAATCACCAACGCTCCTTACTTTGTCACAAATAAAATCCTCCATAAAGACCTTAATGTTCCTTATGTTTCCGATTTGGCCCAATCCAGATACCTATCCTTCCATAACAAACTGCAGAATCATTCGCTTCCTCCTCCAATCGTGATAACCCTCCAAAGCGTTTGAAAAGAAGGTGGCCTCGTGATCTCCTTGTGTAAATTTGTTATTTGAGTGCTATCAGTGGGTAGTTTCTCAACAAAAGACTTCATGTTATTATATTCCAGAGTTCACATTCACTAGTTGTATTTGTTTTTATAATACAGTTGTAAATACCAATGAAATATAAAAAAAATTATTCCATTTTCTCAGATATTGATGAATCTAGAATATTAATTATTTTGGAAATCGTTTCGTAAGTTCCAAACATGAATTCGAGTTTTCCGAATCCTGCAAAGTAAATTCTCAAATTTTGAGGGGGGGATTTAGTTTTTCAATTTTTTGACGATTACAATGGTTCATTATTGAAAAGTAAAAAAAAAAAAAACAATAAAAGGAACCTTTTTTATGTGTATATATTTACATTATAATTATAATTATATATTTACATTAAATATTATCCCACAACATTCTGAAACACTGTTGGCTACATTTGCTGATGGCTCGGCAATATTAACATCTAACAAGGATGCAGCTAAGGCTTCTCAGGTACTTCAAGAACATAGACGACATAGCTTGTTGGTCTAAAAGGTGGAGAGTAAAAATGAACGAGTCTAAGAGCCAATTTGTTTTATTTACACTTAAACATGACTCTTGTCCTCCAGTGTTCTTTAATAATATCGCTCTACCACCTTCAAAAGCTGTACGATATTTGGGTCTCCACTTGGACAAACGACTGACGTGGACATATCACATAAAACAAAAAAGAAAAGAACTTAATCAGCGATACGGACTTCTTTCTAGGCTACTTGACAGACGTTCCAAATGATCTGTGACTAATAAATTAACGATTTACAAAGTCCTCATTAAACCATATTGGACATATATCGAACTATGGTGGACAGCAAAGAAATCAAATATAACAATCATCCAGTCATTCCAGTCAAAAGTTCTTCGGAAAATTGTAGACGCACCCTTTTACGTTTCAAACCTCACGTTACACATTGACCTTAACATTCATTTCATCTCGGCAACTGCCACTGACCGCTTTAATAAATTTCATGACAGACTGACTCTATATTCCAATCCACTTACTCAAGCTTTATCTACTGCCACAAATCCATATAATCCGCCCAGAAGACTGCTGAGGCGCTGGCCAAGACACTTATTGCATTGAGCTACTTGCTGCATTATCATTTTTGTGTATGTTTTTTTATGTTATTATGTATGTGTTATTTTACTAGTTTTTTTTTTTTTTTTTTGTCTTTGTTTTGTAATTACTATATTCTTTCTTTTCTTTATGCTATCATTTCTTATCCTTGATATCATATTTGCTGAATACCGAGGTAGATGGCAAATTTATTGTGAGCCACGAATATGTATAACTAATAAATAAATAAATGTGTATATATTTCGCTAAAATGTAGTCCTCATTTCTATCAAATTATCGTTGGTTGAATACAGAGTTCTGCTTGAACCGAATCGAAACTGCTAAGCTTAGAACTGTAATTTACGCGGTAAGTTCTCGGACTCCAGATGTTATTCCAGTTGGCCGCTTGTCGCTCCAGAACCCCGTGGATGGGGCTTTAGTCGAAATCATGCTTAAATTGAAAGTCTCCGGTAAAAGGTCAAACGGAAACAAAGCCACTCTTTGCCCCAGAGATTTTCCCATTAGCTTAATTGTTTTCTTTTCTAGTCTGTACAATTAGTTAAAAGGTGAGCGAATAAAAAAAAATACTTAAGTGAGATTATCGCATCCCTCTTAGCCAAGATGGCTTAAAACCTATTCTACGAAAATAGTTTTAAAAGAAAAGCACGAGGCGAAATATTATTTTTAATTTTCAAGGGATCTTAAAATTCAAGTTGCTTTCTCAGAAATAAACCTTAGAAAATCACATGAAAATTAAGTGTTCAAGTTTTTCAATATTTAACAAACATCGGGGCATATTTATAAAGAATATTTCTTCTATTTCTCTTTTCTTTATTTTTTTAAAATAACATTCTTCATCTCAACTAAGGATATTAGTTTGTTTGTTTTTGTCGATGTCTAGGCGCAAAACATCCAGCTCATCAGCGCACAATCAACTAAATAACATTACTTTTATACTGTTTAGATGGTTGGTACAAAAAATAAAAATAAGTAAAAGGATTAATAGCATAAAATAAATAAATAAAGATAAACACCTATATACAATATTTAATAGTTGACCGTTGCATTATAAAGGAAGGAGATGGTCCGAGATGGCGGTCATAAATAGGCTAAATAGTGGTAAAACTGTTTTATTGAAAGCCGACGTTTCGATCCGACTTTGCAGGTCTTCTTCATGGAGGTGTGTTGAGCTAGTAGTTTCACTTATAAATCAAGTGAGCCACTTAGAAGCCTGTTCTAAGTGAAACTCCTAGCTCAACACACCTCCATGAAGAAGAAGCTTTTAATAAAATAGTTTAACCTCTATTTAGCCTATTTATGACCGCCACCCCAGACCATATCCTTCCTTTATAAACACCTATAGATAATACGATAGGAAGATAAATCAATAAACTTTAAAAAACAAAACAATAAAATCAATAAATGAATTGAAATTAATAAACAAATGAACTTTTAAAATAAAAATTAAAAAAAGAATAAAAAATAAACATAATAAAAATATTAATAAATCTGCATAGGATTATTAGTTAGCATAGTGTCACATATGTTTTTTTTTTCATTTTCATCTCTTTCATTATCTAGGAACTTGATAACTTTGGTAAAGATTTCTTCTTGATTTCTCAAGGATGCTGATATATTCTGTGGCATTCCGAGATATTTAAGGATATTGGTAATAGTGATACAGGAGTTCATTCACACAATATTTACAATAAATAGAAGTAAATTATAATACTATTACAATAGAAAAATACTACTACTAAAAATATGAAACGAAAAAAAAAATACGAAACTTAAACTAATCAAAATAACTTAAATACAGGTATTATCCCTGTTGAACAAATTCGATACCTAGGACTCCACCTGGACAAACGTCTAACTTGGAATCCTCTTACTAGACTGAAACGACAAGAAACCGCTCGATGTTTCCGATTACTTCAGCACTTACTAGACCAACGCTCGAAGCTTCGAATTAATTACATAAGATTCGATATTTGGTTATAATAAGGCTTATTTAGACTTACGGAGTGGAGCTATGGGGCTCTACTAAAACATTGAATTCTATTCGTATTCAATCCTTACAACCCAAAATCTTCAATCCTTACTTGGTCACTAATAAAATAATCCTCAAAGACCATAATGTTCCTCATGTTTCCGATTTGGCTCAATCGGACATATAAGATACTTATTCTTCTATAATAAATATCATAATACCTTTCATAATCCTCCGAGGTGTCTGAAAAGAAGTTGGTCTCGTGGTTTCTCTACAAGTGTTCTCATTCCATTTTATTACTATGTATCACATTTACACACATTTACTAGATGTATATCTGTTTTTATAAAGTTGCTAATTTCATAAATAAAAAATATACTTTGTATATTTTATATATATATATATATATATATATATATATATATATATATATATATATATATATATATATATATATATATATATGTGTGTATAATGTATATACTATACAATATTTACACAATTCATTCAAGCCTCCTTCCTCCCCTCCTTCCCATACTGTTGGAAGGAAAAGCAGGACACTAGGAGATCCCTTCGGCCTCCCTTTCCTGGCACATCACAGGTATTAATGACCAGTAGAGGCTCAGCTGAGGCACTGTTGCTACAGACGTGGATGATTTGGTTTATTAAAAGATCAATTATCGTTGCACTATTTCGTGGACTTGTCGGGTTTTCAACTAATTTTTAAGAAATATTCAATATTTTGGAAACGAAAGATTGTTATAATTACCACAAAACAAATAACGTACAGCATTATTTTTTTCTAAAAATAAATGTTTATTACAAAAATTAATTTACCTTATATTAGTATATCTTTTTATTTTTTTCAGACATTTATATTATCTATTATTGCCTAAATCCATGAAATGACAATTATAAAAACAGCAACTCAAACTTTGAGTTCAATTATCGAAGAGAAGCTGCTTGCATGTTATTTGTAAACATCCACTTTAAAATACTGTTTTTTATGTATAAAAAACCGTTTATCAGTTATACTTTCTGTTGGCTAATAAGACGGACCCATGTTGAAATGAACCATGAAATACTTGAATTTTCAGATGACATAACTGTCTTTGGAAGTGATCAAAAAGACTTACAATAGAAGTAGAGAAAATCTTCCTGCAAAATATTAAGTAAAAAATCTATAATAACCAAAAAATTCGCATTAACCATGCTATGATAAGGCCAGTACTTTGTTGTGAGACTTGGATTTAACCAGGGCCCTGGAAAGAATTACCGAAAAAGAAAAGGAATTCTCTGCAGGATAAGTGAAACGTTCTGAGATCGGGATAGTAACAAGCGGAGGAAATGGACCGTTAAAGAACTGCTTTAAAAAAATAGTCAGTCTATATCTCAATATATAAAGAAATGAGGTTAAGATAGGCGCCACTTTCATTCAATGAGTGCCTCAACAGTAGGCAAGTGATTAGGTGGGAGGTAATGAATCAGATGGTTAAACCAACAAAATAGTGTTTATAGGTATACATGTGTTCTTTTTATTTATTTATTTTTATGTTATTTTATTCTTATTTATTGTATACATATTATTTTTCTGTATAATTTATTTTATTTATTGTACATAGAGTGTGAATGTAATCTCTGAACACTATTATAAATTTGGGACAGATTGTAATATTTTTCAATAAATAAAATGAAAAATTAAATCAACAAAGATGCGAGTAGAAAAATGGAAACCAATATTTATATTTGGAAACCAATAGGCGGCCAAAGATTTATAAAAACTTTAAATATTAAAAAAAAATATTGTACAGATTATATATTATGTTGGACGTGCATTCTATTTAATGTAAATGTGATCAATCTTAAAAAAATCCAAAACAATTTTTTTAATGAATAAGACGGTTAGAATTTTTTTTATTTAAGCTACTAAGAGAGAGCTGGGATGAAAAAAAAATCCGTTGTGACAGGTTAAAAGGGATTTCCTTCGCAATCTTGAAGATGAGAAGAATTTGAAACATAATAAATAAAATAAGATGTAATAAAGTTAATAAAAGCTCCCAGAGAGAGAAATTTCGTTAGGCGTTGGAGACAATATATTTATTCCTTTTTTAACGTTTCTTTCATCCGAGGATATTCATTCGACGTTACAATTGTGATCTTCTGAAGATCGACCCTTCCCCCTTCTAAACTTTCATTTATTCCTCCTCCTTCCCCTTTTACAGACCTCTTTGAAAGCCATATGGAGGACCTCTTTGGACAATTGGACCTGGAGTTAAACGAATCATGAAGCGGGGTCCTCCGCTAGGGTCTTTGAAATGGTTATATTACATGGGCCTTTTCTTTTTATGAAAGGATTCTATAGCCGAGTTTTCATCTCATTGTGTTTATAGAATGTGTTTTACTGTATTTGGTTTCATATATATATATATATATATATATATATATATATATATATATATATATACGTATTTGTTTAAATACTGGCTTATATACAAATATGAAATTTACACTACCTAGATGATATAGCTGTCCTTGGAAGTAATCCAGAGTGCATTGAGAAACTCGCTAAGACAAATAAAAATATATTATAATTAGCCAAAAATTCCACCCCAATAAAAAGGTCTGCTTAGAAGAAAAATCATATCCGAGAGTATAAAAATTCAAATATCTCGGCTCCACAATAAACTCAATAAATGACTAACGGGCAGAAATAGACCTGCGTATAACTAAGGCAAACAAAGCTTTTTTCTTTCTTTCGAAGGTATTGAAATCTCAAAAAATTTCAAGAAATACTGACACTAACCAGCATCCTAGAAAAAGGTGTTGAAAGATTTCAAAGAAAAATCCTCCGTACAATAACCGGAGCTATCAGGGATCAGAGTACTAACACATGGAGAAGAAAGACCTATAAAGAACTGCTCACAGAAACTGGTCAATCAATATCCTATGATATGAAGGCAAGGAGACTGTAGCTTGTAGCAATCCATCTGGTAAGCTCTTCGTAACAATGAATGCCTCAATAGAAGGCAAAAAAATATATGGAAGGCCATAAAGCCGATGGATAGATAGGACCAACAAATATACAATAGAGCTGCCTGCAGATAAATGGAAAGAAATAGGCAGAGATATACTATGCCTTGTTAAGGTATGCCTTGTTAAGGCGGCAACAGAACTATATGGTCTGTAATGGCATCAGAAAATGTATATATACATATACATTTACACTGGATCTGTTTTTGTTTTAAAATTCAATTTTCAATTTTTTTTTTTTTTTGCTCTAAGAATTTATTTGCGCCTGTAAATTTTTTTTTTTTTACAATCAGCAAATGTTCAGGAGATACAAGAAATAATGACATGTCAGACATGGGGAGGGACAGTTCTCAGCAGCTGTAACTCATGTATTATGAGTAAACGCATGTAATTCGCATAAGTGAAAAAGACAGGTACATGATGGGTATTTGGGTATATAAAAAAAATAAATTATATTTTGAAATATGTAATGTTTAAATATGATTGTAAATTGTAAAAAAAAATTTTAGACTTGAAAATATCTCAACGAGCCGAAACGTCGTAATTAGATGTGTAGTCATTAAGTTGAAAAAATTTAAAAATTGGTGTAAAAATTGGCTGAAAATAAATAAACTTGAAAATAGTATGCACCGAAGAAGAAGTGAGAAATACTGTGAATAATGTTTTGTTTTTTTATTTTGATATTACAATTAGGAATTCCATTTTTTTCGCATTCCAATTCAATTCAGAAATAAACGATTCAAAATTAGATTTGAAGATAGGCTCAAACTTTTCCAGGAGATAAAGAAAGACAAAATTTTAATTTTCTAGTGAATATTTGGTTGGTGTTTTGGATGGCCTGAGGCGGTGAGCGGTGACCGGTGAACCGTGAACTGGTTCGGATACCACTGAAAAAACTCTAAACCAATTACCGTAGGATACACACTCCTCAGGTAAATAACTGGTGAATGACGCTCTTCTCTAGTTTTTTTTTTCTTTTTTTTTTAAGTGGAACGTGTTTTGTGATTGGTTTTCCATTAGAGGGTTCAAACAATAAAAAAATAGCAGTTTGACAAAATAGTGTTATAACATTGTAGGCCAGACCTTTTAGACTGAAAATAAATTGCTTTTGTAAAAAAAATAAATTAGGAAATTTCTTTATTAAGATATATTACAATCTGACACATTTAAGGACATTTTTTTATTGAATAGCCACAGTTGGAGAGCTATAAGTACTAAGGCTACAAGTTCTCATTCATACAATATATACAAATAATAGAGAAATAACTATAAATATAAAAAAGTAAATAAATAATACTGATGAAAAAGTTTGTTTTCTTTCATTACTTGTTAGCCTGAATTTTCGGGGTGATTGGACTATTTTGCCCGCCTAAAGGAGAAGGAAGCCTTCAAAATTGGTGGCTTAATCTTGAGATTTGGTGAAAAATTAACGATGATATGGCTTGCAGATCAAAAACACCATCGATAAATAATATAACTCCTCCTCTCTCGATCATTGAGACCTCAAGTCGACGAAATGAGACGTGTATTCTATGGTAGCACAACAATTAACGTAAGGTTGTGTGGATGTGAACCCTATGCCTTGCGTTATCTCGAAAATAGTACGTTTTGGGGCTTAAAATCGCAGGATCTGATAGTTCCAGAGGAACTATCCGGGTCTTGTACGCATCAAAATCTTCAAGATCCAATTTATCCCGTATCGATCTACAGACCTACCACCGTTCCAGTATCGAAGCCTAGCAAAATGTTTGTATCGACTTTATTTATTTTAGAAAAAAAACAAAAGTGGGGAATACGATTATTAACCCCCCGTGAAATTCTGAATCCAACGGTACCCCATTGTTACGAAACCGATTTCGAGCCTTACTATAATAATATATGTAGGGATTTGAATTTGTTTTGATGAATTTCTTAAAAAAAAAAAATTGTTGTTAAATATTTTTTAAAAAACCGTAGATTGACCGTGGTTATCTACTATAGCACCAAATTAATTGATTTAGGTACTCATTCTACGCATAATGTTCGTCAATTTGTTAAAGTATAGATTTTTCGCTTCGGTGCAATGTTAAGGAGTTATATGTAAAAAAAAAAGGTCGAAAAAGCTGGCTTTTTAGATGTAAAATAGTTAGTAATTTTGTTTTTTACATGTCTAGACCCATATAGACAAGTTAAAAAATAAAAACTTTTCCTAAATTTTTCGCAATAAATTTCCGTTTCGATGCTCAAGTTACTGGTCTAATATTGATCCGACTGGCAGACTTTCATTTTTACTTTCACTTACGTATATATGTAATATATAGTAAGTGTAAGTATTGCGATCGAGAAAATTTTTGAATCTGAGTTTTCGACGGATTTATACGTTTTGAGGTACCCTGAGTCAAAATGACCAAGTCCCGACAAATGGTCTGTGTGTCTGTGTGTTTGTATGTTAGCAGTCTAGCTCAAAAACGAAAAGTCCTATGAAACTGATATCACGTATTTAAGATAGGTATATGCCTTAGTTGTGACGGCAACTTTTTCCTTAAAATCGGCTAACCGGAAGTGCCACTTTATATCAACGCTGAAACACATTTTCACAGTTTTCTCAAAAACGGCTCTAACGATTTTGATTAAACTCGGTGTATCATTGTATAATTAAGTGGTCTTTAATATAAATTAGGTCTTATCCCCATTGATATCACTTTACAGGGCTTAAATGCCCAATGTTCATATACGTCTTCCTCTAAAGTACCTTTAATATGGTTTATTTTAAATAGATAATTATTTCGCATTATTCAGAGTTACGAAAAATGCTAAATATAACTTTTGAAAGAATTTGATAAGTTAATAAAGGAGAAAAAAAAATAAAAATGCAGAAAAACGTAGCTATAGACTGTAGCGCCTAAACGAATGTACCGATTTCATTGAAACTTCGCTAAAATCATTTTCTCGACACCCTTCAAATTTATCTATATAACATTCAGTTTTCTAAAAGTTTATGGAATAGCCTAAAAAACAAAAAAAAAAGATCGCTAAAATCGGATAATTAGGAGATAAGATATGGTCTCTAGTTTTTTTTTTAATACGTTCTGCTGCAATGGTTATATCCTTTGTTTCGGTTTTTGAATTTTGAATGTATTAATAAGGTAATGCTATTTTTTTTTTTAAATGCAATTTAAAACATTTTATCATAGCCTAACATGGCCAGAAAATAATTTTTATTCAAAGTTCAAAGAGTAAGTGAAAGTTGGGTGTTGCGCGCACCAGATTTTTTAAAAATATAAATGTTATAAATATTTTAAAAAATAAGTTTAAAGTTTTCATCATGTAAAAGTAATGTCGATTTTTTCTCAAGGGCTCTCGGACTATTCAGGGGGCGCCAAGACCCTACCTCCCCCCTCCTGTCCCAAAATATTTTATTGCTCATATTTTCTTAAAAATAGAGCAAGGGGACGTAGAATTAGAAAAATCGTACAATAGAAACAATTATTTGTTCCATGTTTTTCCTCTACTCTTTATCCTAAAAGTTTTCATTTCCAAAATTCTTAAATTAGTTAAAATGTGCCCCCTCTCAAAAATATTAATTTTTATCAACAATATTGTGATTCTTAAGAGACTTTGTCCCAGAATACAGTTGATTCTTCTATTCTGAGTATTTTTAATTTTAATGGCTTAAGCAGTACCTGTAAACTCAGTTTTAATCTGAAAAGGTTGTTCATCAATAGCCTAGAGGAACTGAGGGTTTTACTGGCTCGGTGTGTGCAGCAATTCATCTTAATCAGGGAAGTGCACTTTTAGGACGGGCTACATAAAGGTAGCGCTGTAAAGCGGTCTGTTCTTTAAACCGGGCAGGTAGTCTCTTTAGGTGTCGAAGGTTTCTTTCAGTATCTCTTCTTTCAGGCTAAACTCTCTACTAAAACTTCCACAGCAAAACTAGGCTGTTTTTTTTTTTTTTTTGCATATTTATTTATTTTGGTTAGTACTTACATATGTATCGATATAAAATAGGCGACCATCAAACAGGATTCAGGAGATAGATGAGCACGCTAGATCAGATATTCATCCTAAAACAAGTACTTGAAAAAGGATGAGAAGTAGATCAGGACGTACACGCATTATTTGTCGACTTCAAAGCAGCCTTCGACTCCGTTGACAGAAACTGTCTCTGAAAGATCATGACTGAGCTGGGTTTTTCCGGGAAGTTAGTGAGTTTTTTTTTTTTTTTTTCTTACCCTCCAAAATGTTTATTGAAACAATTTACATATATAGTATACAATAATACAATATATACAAATAACAATTTCCTTCCACTGCCCGGGGGCATTTTAAGGATTGGGGATATCTAAGGGTTACCTATGTGGCAGAAGGCCTTGTGACTTTGACATTGAATGTGGAAGGACCGTTCTGCTATTTTTTTATTATTTACAATATATACAAACTAATGAGTTTGGACCGCAGAGACCAGACCACATCCTTCGGCGAGTATGTCCACCAAAGGGAGTTTACCTTGCCACCTCCCAGGTCTGGGTGGTGGTGAGATCTCATTGAACAGTGGGTTTGCACAGGCCTTCAGCCCATCAAATAATTTGATGTACCTCCGGCCTATGAACTCAGGTACCGAGGGGAGCTGGAGCTCCTCGCGTATTGTTTGATTCTTAGCCCTTTGTAGGGTGGTGCCACGGACAATTCGCCGAAGGATAGAGTTCTGGAAGCCCTGTAGACTCGTAAAATTGGATTTATCGCAGGAGAGGGGCCCCGTGGAGCAGTGTAGGTCTTATAATAGCTTTATAAATTTGGAGCTTGAGTCTCAGCGAGAGCTGCGGCGACGTCAGTAAGTGGTAGAGCCGGTGTGACTTCTTTCGTGCCAGCTTGATCCTCTGCCTAACGTGATTGGAGAAGACCAAATGTCTATCCAGCGTGACGCCGAGGTTTGGTGAGGTTGACGACGGCGTGTACAAATTATCCTAAATGCAGGGTACTAATACAAGGAGACGTATCTGAAGTCTTTGAAGTCCGAACGGGTTTGAGGCAGGGAGATGGACTCTCGCCGTTGCTGTTCAACTTAACATTAGAGAAAGTAATAAGAATAACATCACGCGAAGATGGAGGGGTATACGTTGGAATGAAACATAAAATCCTAGCATATACCGATGATATAGCTGTCCTCGGAAGTAATCAAGAGGATATTGAGAGACTCGGTCGGACTCCGTTAAAAGAAGCAGAGCAAATCGGACTACACCTCAATGTAGATAAAACAAAATACATGATAGTTATCCTAATAACATGATCTGCGTGGACTCTAACTCATTGCCGAAAGTAGGCAGATTCAAATACCTCGGCTTCACAATAACCTCAATAAATATTCAACTAACAGAGATAGACCAGCGAAAAACAAGTGCGAACAGATCTTTCTTCTCTCTTTCAAGGGTACTAAAATCCAGAAAAATTTCCAGAAATCTGAAAATAATGGTATACAATGGTGTGATTAGGTCAGTTTTGCTGTACGATTGTGAAACCTGGGCTCTAACTGCACACTAGAAGCTAGAATTGAGAGATTCGAAAGAAAAGTTCTACGTAGGATAACAGGATCTATATGGGACCAGAACCTTGACACATGGAGGAGAAGGAACAATAAAGGACTGCTGAAAGAAGCGGTCAGTCAATATCTCATGACATGAAGGCATGTAGCTCGTAGTAATCCACCAGGACGCCTCTACACGACAGTGAATGCCAGAGTAGTAGGCAAGAGACCACGTGGAAGGCCAAAAACCAGATGGATAGATGGGATAAACAAAGATACGATTGAACTCCAGGCCGCAAACTGGAAAGCAGTAGCCCAAGATAGGCAGAGGTGGAGAAGGCTGGTTCAGGCGGCCAAAGATCTACAAGGTCTGTAGAGCCAATCAAAAAAAAAATCATATCTATTTTCCTTCGAAAATTATAGACTATTTGCACTGTATCGAAAGTACTCAGTGAAAGTGGAAGTTGCTGTTTCTATCCGTTTTGGAACCTCTAGAACACGATTTTTCAATTTTTAGAAATGTCAGATATATATATAGCTGCTGCAGCAAGAGCTCTGGGATCCTATGGAATCATGCTCAGTGTTTTCGCGCGCTCTGTAATAAATTCTTGTGCCTCAAACCTCATACATTCTCGTATGCTTGTTCTTTCAAATTTAGTACTATTGTAGGGTCACGTTATTGTTTTTTTCTCAGACAAATTAGGTCAGATCTTTGCTTATTTATTCAATTCATATATTTTTACTTTTTTTTTCGATTCAAGACACGAAATAAGTTTATAATAAAACATATGTTTGCTTATATTTTCAGAAACTATTGGAAAGCTTTCTATAAAAATTAAAATAGCAAAATAAACTTTTTAAAGGATTCAATATTCCTATCATTATTAAAAATTGAAGTTTGAAACGAGGAGTAATATTACGGAAATTATTAAAAAATTAACAAATATTACTTCTTTAAAAATATTTTTATTTATCTGTAAGATAAATAAATGTATATATGTTTATACAATCACATTTTTATGAAGGAAATAACAATCATACTCCAAGGATAATAATCTTACATTTTTTTGATATGTTTCTTTTTTTATGTTGATCAGCTGATTATAACCTTCCTCAACTGTGTTACCTTCCCTTTCTCTCAGGGTGTGATTGAATGTCATGGATCTGTTTTTTTTTTCCTGCCCTGATAATGGGTAATAAGGCTGTTTTATTTTTTTTTCAATTATAAAATAACTTGAAATTAGCTGTATCAAATTGATTTATAGTGTTTATATTTTATAAAATAATAACTGGGTGTTGAAGCGTTCAGCTTTCTCTACCCTTCACCTTTCTAAGTTATCTTTAATATTGACAAAGTTGATTACTGAAGAAATTGTCGTGAACCGCGGATAATTCTTTTTCATCAGAGCTGGCTTGGAAAAAATGAGACCGTAAGAAAATAGGAAGGATGGGCAAGGGTGGGAGAGACCTTTCCCCCTCCCCTTTCAATTTCGTTACGAAAAGACAATCTCAAGAACCTTATTTGCATAAATGAATATTTCTATATTGTGTTTTTCCACCCCCGCTCCCTTCGCGCTAAGAAACATTACATAAAAGATGAACGTATTAGACAGCTCTTCCTCCGTGGAGACGTGTTCAGATTACGATATGACTTTAATAATAAATCAGAACATATAATCGCTCAGTCTGTCTTCTCCCAGCGAAGAGATATCCTGGAGGCGAGGATTTGATTAGTTTAAGTTCTGATATATTTTCAATGATATATCAAAGTTCAATACATAAAATATATCATGCCATAGAATCTATCGTCCAAAATCATGTTAAAATCCTGAGAAGTTGGTCGAAGGCTGCGGTAAAATAAATTTTTAAAAATAGTATTTTAATCTTTGTTTTTGGCAATGATGACTTCCAATAAACAACAATTGAATTTATTTGTTGTATTTCCAAATTACATGTTTACATATTAAAGTTTCGGAATGTTTACTCCCATCTTCAGAACTACAATACAAATGTTTTTTTGTTGTTTCATGGCTAAAAAATTGGGTCAAAATATAGTGCATGTTATAATACATGTCAGAATTGGGTTGTTACATTAAATTTGTAATTACCTTAAATCTAATGTGCTCCACGGCCAGGTTCCAAATTCATGTTATAATAAATTAAATTAAGGTTATTGGCAATAATAACTTCCAATTGGTAACAATTGAGTATATTTCTATTATGAACGTTACATGTTAACAAGTTTGTTGACGTTTCGGGATATCTATTCCCATCTTCGGAACTGCAATCCCAATACTCTTGTGGATGCAAGGCTAAACATTTTTTGGGTTATAATATTGTGCTTGTTTGAATTACATGTTTGAATTTCGTTGATACAATAAATTTGTAATTACCTTAAATTTAATAATTATGTGCTCCATCGTCAAATTTCTAATTCATGTTCTAAAATGTATCATCTAGAGCAACATCCTGCTTTTTACCGATAGACAACTTCCCAGAAAAAAGAAAAAAAGAAAATTAAATTAAGTATCATATATATAATTCTTAATATTTTAACTACACTGGCACAGACTGTATCTCTGTCATCTTATTATTTCTTTATCAGAAAACTGTTTCTTATTTAATATCTACTTATAATTCATTTATTTCATTTTCATCGTGTACCTTTTATATTTTTATTTTCTAGCGTCGGAGTAAGGATTAAAATTCAATTTTTAAAAATTAAGTATTTATTTGACCGCAATCCCCCCCCCTCTCCGACCACCTCCTTCTCATATATCACACTGTCAACCATCTCTACATCTTTACATGTTAAAAATAATTTTATAATAGGTAAAAATCTGTACATTAAATTGCTTCTTTGACTCTTTAAAAATGATTTCCTTTTATTTTTATTTTATTTTTAAACACTTTATTGAGAAATATTACAATTTGTCACAGTTGAAGACACTTATAATAGAGTTCAGAGAGTACATTCATACCGTATATACAAAAATATAAATAAATAAAGTATATAAATAAATAAAGTTCCTTTTTTTTTTATTAAAATATAAATTTTATATTTCTTTTATTTCTATACTTTTATTTTATTTGTTGCTTCACGTACAATACTTCTTTATTCTCTTTGTGATACTAAATTTTACCACGTAACGTTGCCTGTTGTGTTCTGATTATTTTTATAATTAAAAAAAATCCAATCGGTTATTCATAGTTCTGTGGTTTTTTGCCATGCTTACAATTTATTAGATAAATTTATTTGTACTAATTATTTATTTTTTGTTGGAGTCCTGGTATGTTTAAATTACTATTATTATTATTTTTTTTATTACGATAAATCTAAACAAATTACTTTTACCCTTCGAAGAAATAACTTTCCTCCAATCTACATATATCAAAAACGATCAAATTTTCAGACGCAAACCGTACACTTTCTTGCTCTTTGACAGAAGGATGGGGCCTCAATAGACGTCTCAAACTACTATACTCACTTTTTTTCAAATCTTAAAAACTAAAACTGAGGCAGAAAATTAATTCATACTTATGTTTATTTAAACCTATATGAGCATAATTATCACAGATATACGGCAAAGCTAAAATGACCGACTTACACAAACGTCAATCTTTCCAACCAAAAATATTACGACTCATAACTAATTTTTTTTTTTGTGGCAAAATTGATCGTACATACTTTCATACTGATATCCACCTGTCTAAAATTGACCAACACTTCAGGACCATTTAAAAACGGTTTCACTCTAATTTACACGGACACATATTAATAAAATATATGTCTTTTATATATCTTTTATAAGCTCACATGCTCATGAATACAAGGAGAATTATAAAAATGCACTGGATGAGAGACCTCCTTCCTTGACGAATCACTGTAATTAAATGAAGAAAAAATAGGTAGTGCTGGGTACTATCTTTCCCCATGAATATTTTATATACAAATATTCGAAGATAAAAAAAAAAGTTTTCTTATTTTATTTATATTGTTCTATTTATTTCTTAATTTTCTGATGTATTTTTTTTTTATTTTAACTCTGATGATCCATGGTTCAGAAACACAACAAAAGTCATCTAAAATACATTCTATTGGATTTCTGACAATGGCCAGATTCTCCACTCACGACATGAGTATATGTGAATAAAGCACTCTTGCTCAATCTCCACTGGGTTTAGCCCCAGTGACGCGGTTGAGAGAGGAGTGCAGGGAACTCCTGGAGTCATAATTTTCCCTCCACAGTTGGAGGGACAAGCCTGGTTTGGAGATGTAAATATTGTATATAGGTGTATATGTGTACTCTTTATTTATTTCTTTTTAGGTTATTTTATTCTTATTTATTGTATTTATATTATTTTTCTGTATAATTTATTTTATTTATTGTACATAGAGTGTGAATGTGATCTGTGAACTCTATTATAAATGTTCTAGAGACAGATTATAATATTTTTCAATAAATAAGTTTAAAAAAAAAATACATTCATACTTATACATAATATTTACATTCGCTCGAAGGACTCCGTACGAAGGTTTTTCTCTCCATGTGTGAAAGGCAAAGCAAAATAACAGCACAGGAGATCCCAGCTCTTCTCTTATAGCCGCATCATTGGAATTCGAATTCATTAGAGACTTTAAAAGGGTACTAAAGTCACAGACACTGAGGGAAATAAATTTGTTAAATTTTGGAAATATATCTGTGTTGTAAAAAAAAACTCTTCTTGAAGACAAGAGAGTTATGCATAATTTTGTTTTATTATTACAACTTTTTTTTCTGTTTTAATTTTTTTTTCTCCTCTCCGCATTAATTTCAGGACCCTTTTATAAATTTGAATATAATTTAGAGTTATTATTTTAAAAAAGAAAACGGCCATACTTAGAGCCCTGACCTAGAATTTTTGAACATGGCCTCTTGAATATGGGTGAGCCCCCAGAAGCCATTACAAGGGGGGTGGCACCAGCCGCTAATTGGTGTCATTATAATTTAATTGAAACAGCCCCCCCCACCTCGAGCCGCACAAAAGGAGCCCCCGAAATTGCTCAGGGTCTTCCCATCATCCTGATGGCTTCAATCTAATTACAACTTCGGATCAAGTGGTTAACGGTCAGCAACTTACAGTCAAACTCGTTTCCGAATTTAGGTCGCAGGAAACCTGAATTAAGAAATTAGATATTTAAATTTAGACCACGGGCATTCTAAATTAAAAAATAATATTGTAATCCCTAGTTTAATATGATTATTTATATGTGTGATCTATATTTCTTAATTAAAATAAGCATGATTATTATTATTTTAGTAGAAATGAAAGAATGTTCAGTAAAGAATATGAATGTGCAGGGAAATGAAAGGGCCGAGATCACGCTCTGCCGCCAGATTTTCCTCTAATTAAAGGGGTGGTTAAGGGTCTACTTAAGGGCATTTTTTATTTTTAATACAGTTGTAAATAACAGGGGCGGGACGGCCGAGCGGTTTAACGCGTGTGCCCGTCAACATGATAACCGAAGTTATATGGAATAAAATACCAGCCGATGAAGAGGAGAAAGGAAAAAAAATAGTAAACATCATAAATAAATATATACATACTAATAGGCCTATGCGAAAAATTCACACAGCATATTGTTACCAAATGCCAAATATATAATAAAATAAAATAATGCAACCTATCAAAAGATAAAGAAATCAAGTGTTACTTTATCGATAAATATAATCGACGAAGGAAACAAAAATTAATTTATATCTTCATTAATGTTTGGAACCAACATATTTACAAATTTCAATAAGCTGTATTTTTCTAAAAATTGTCCGATTTCGATGATTTTTTTTTCCTTTTGTAGGTAATTTAGTAATCTTCTATATAATCATGGGCATAGCCAAGGGAAAAGTATGTATTTTTTTAAATATTCGCAAATAATGTTTGTTTTCTTTCATAACTTGTTTGACTGAATTTTCAGGGTTATTGGACTATTTTACCCCCCTGAAATTCTTCTTCTCGGAAGCCTTCGTAATTGGTGGTTCAATCTAGAGATATGGTGAAGAATTAACTGTGATATGGCTTGCTAATCAAAAACACCATCGATAAATAATATAAACTCATCCTCTCTCGATCATAAAGACCTCAAGTTGACGAAATGAGACATGTATTCAATAACAGTACTACAATTTAAGTAAGGTTGTGTGGATGCGAACTCTGTGCCTTGCGTTATCTCGAAAATAGTACGTTGTCGGGTTTAAAAACGCAGGATCGGATAGTTCCAAGGGAACTATCCGGGTCTTGCTGTACGCATCAAAATCTTCAAGATCCAATTTGTCCCGTATCGATCTACAGACCTACCACTGTTCAGGTATTGAAGCCTAGCAAAATGTTTGTATCGACTTTATTTATTTTAGAAAGAAAAATAAAAGTGGAGATTTCGATTCGCTAACCCCCCGTGAAATTCTGAATCCAACTATACCCCATTCATGGTATTTGAGCATGACAGGAGCTTATATTTGGCACAAAACCTATTTCGAGCTTTACTGTAATAATATATGTGGGGATAATCTCAATATTTGTGCTGACTCGTATTGTTGTTATATCTAAACCATTACAGAACCTGGTCATCCTTTGTTCTTAGCATCGAGTATTTCAGTTTTACTTTTGTTAACATGTTCGATTCTTGTGTACTTGCAAAAACATGAAAATGCAGCATTGTTGGACTCTTGTTCTAAAATAATTTGCATTTTCCCCTAATAGAACGTTCGAATTTCCTCTTACAGATTTCCTTGTTACTATTTTGAAACTTGCACGGTTTAAAGGCATTAATACATAGAGGCATTAAAACTTTCAGGATTATAACTAAACCTCTATGGTACTTCACAAACATTACTTTATATAAGTATCTAAACATATCAACCGTTAACGACCTTAAACGAACACATAGCAAAAAATTTCACTTTAACTTATTTTGACATTTTAACATAATCATAGAAGACATGGACACGATTAACAAGCCCAAAAACCCACTTAGGAGGCTCAAAAGAAGCTGGATGTGGGATTTCTTTGCTTAATAGTTTGTTTTTTTTTAAATCAAGGCAGAGATGCCGTTGGACACTCCACTTCCTCACGCTGATCAACCCAATTTTCAGTACTTATGGGTCAAGAAATAAAGTTAAAAAAAGCTGCAAATTATTTTACACAATAATATTATTATATTATTTCCAAACAATTATACATCTACTCAATGCTCTTAATTGAGGCGAAATGTATTTTTTTTCTCAATAACAAAAAAAGTAACATTACCTTCCTTGTTACACAGAAAAATAAATAAAAGGTGATTCCAATTATTGGACTAAATTTTTTTTTAATCATTAGTGATATGCTAAAAAAAACTGGCATTACTGCAGTAACACATTCAAAATTCAAAAACCAAAACAATGGATATAACCTTTGCAGTAGAAAAAAAAAAAAAATCTAGAGGCCATATCTTTGCTCCTAATTGTCCGATTTTAACGACATTTTTTTTGTTTTTTATGAAATTCCGTAAACTTTTAAACAATATAAAAAAAGTGTATACTTTTTGAGTTATTCGGAATTTAATTTTACCATCCCTCGTAACTTTTTTCCAGTTTATTTTCGTTGAAATGGCCAGAAAGTATATTGGGCAAAACGAAATGTGGGATTAGGACCAGTTGATGTCGGATGCTTCTAACGAACCTGATGAGACTGAGGGAGAGATGGAATACTGAAGAAGAACTGTACATATCGATGTATTATGCCAATGATGTACTTTCTTTGTTAATAAATGTTTTTTAAACCGAAATATGATTAATTCTACAGAAAATGGTACTACAAAGGGTTTTTCATTCACTTTGGAATAAAACGGAGGCAGCTCCAAAATTAAAAATTCCATCGTACGTGCCTGAGCGCATGCATTTGTGTCTACTGTGGTCGGTTGTATTTGATACCCCATAACCTATCACAAGAATGAATATTTTTTAGTTTCGGTGAAAACTGAATTTTTAAAACTTTTTTTTAGTTTGCTACATATTACAAAAAGGGAAGCTGCCTCCTGATTGCACCAAACCCTTCATTTATAGAATATTGTTAAGGAATATAGTCTCTAGCCTTTTGTTTCGATGTTTCGATAATCTGTCATAAGACACCTTCATGGCACCACAATCCGTACATCCGTACATATATTATTACAGTAAGGCTCGAAATTGATTTTGTACCAAATACAAGCTCCTGTCATGCTCAAATACCATGAATGGGGTACCGTTGGATTCAGAATTTCACGTGGGGTTAGCGAATCGTATTCTCTACTTTTGTTTTTCTTTCTAAAATAAATAAAGTCGATACGAACATTATGTCAGGCTTCAATACTGAAACGGTGGTAGGTCTATACTATATATACTATCTATATATACTATCAGTACGACGTTGAAACAATTTGTACTGACCGTTGGGGAGTTTTTCGACATTTATTGTTTTTAAACAAAGTCAAATCTAAAAGTTATTTATATAGTGTTGAAAAATTACACACTTTTCCCTTGGTTATACCTGTAATTATATAAAAGATAACTTAATCCCCTAC
Organism: Nezara viridula; assembly: GCA_928085145.1. Taxonomy (NCBI): domain Eukaryota; kingdom Metazoa; phylum Arthropoda; class Insecta; order Hemiptera; family Pentatomidae; genus Nezara; species Nezara viridula. The sequence goes on from OV725082.1 coordinate 8,573,670, forward strand.
AAAAGGAAAAAAAAATCATCGAAATCGAACAATTTTTAGCAATGATACAGCTTACTGAAATTTATAAATATGTTGGTTCCAAACAAAAATGAAGATTTAAATTAATTCTGGTTTTCTTTGTCGGTTATATTTATCGATAAAGTAACAATTGATTTCCTTATATTTTGATAGGTTGCATTATTTTATTTTCTTATTAATCTGGAATTTGATAACAATATGCTGTGCGAATTTTTAGCACGGGCCTACTAGTCTGTATAAAATAGTTAGTTATTCCTAAACTTGGTCCTTCCATGAATGGCTCAAAGTAGATCTAAGCGATTATAGCTACAATTGTGGCTCATATCCACCACCGGCTTCCATCCTGAAAGGAGACAAAAACGTTTTTGATTCGCAATTACACAATAAATACCTGAGCGTGTATCGAGGGGCTCCGGAACAAAAGGATTTGAATAAAAAGAGGGATTTATTCCATTGAGTTGGCATTTGTTTGCGATGGCGTCAATCCAATTTATTGAACAATAGGGTTTTGTGTGTCCCTCTCTCTCTCACTCTCTCTCTCACCCTCTCTCTCTCTCTCTCTCTCTCTCTCTCTCTCTCCCTCTCTCTCTCTCTCTCTCTCTCTCTCTCCGCCCCCTTGTCAATCCCTTTTGTCATTGTTTATTTTATTTCCCTCAAGGGCTCGTTTAATAATTAGTTTATTATTTTTCTATTGAATAAAGTTAGAGAGAATTCCTTTGAGCGGATAAATAAATTGTTTTATTTCGTTTGTTGTTATAATCCTATTCTGTAGATTGCGGTGTCCAGTTGATTATTAATAGAGTGAGTTAAAAGTGCTAGACCTACTAAATTTGTTTAATAGAAGCCCCGTTATTAAAATAAATAAATTGAATCTTTCTTTATAATTTTGTTTTCTATTCTGACAGTTTTAATTTACATTGGTTTGAATAGTTTCTTAAGCTCCTAAATACCAACTTGATTTAGGTTTAACATATTTTACCTGAAATTGGTTAATTACAATACATAGGCTTCTACGGATATCAGATTAGAACACTCAAATATCGGTTAAAAAAAAAATAATAATAAAAATTAATTATGAATTTCAGTGCTGGGTCGGGCACTACTTCTGAAAACCTGGAACCCGATGAACGCTAGTATAGGCGCCGAAATTTCATTATAATTCCGAGGCAATGCGATAGAAGTGAAGACATAAACAAGGCGAGATTAATAATATAAAATGTTTTTTTTTAAAACTATTTATTCAAGATATTTATAACTGTATTACAATATAAATACATCAAGTAAATGTGTGCACAAAAATAAAATCACTTAAAAACGCTTGTTGAGAAACTACCCACAGGTAGCACTCTAATAATATTTCTACATTAGGAGATCTCGTGGCCATCTTCTTTTCAGACGTCTCGGAGGGTTATCAGGAATCGAAGAGGAATCAAGATTAGAAACGAGAGAATTCGGATGAAGTTTATTATGGAAGGATAGGTATCTGGATTGGGCCAAATTGGAAACATTAAAGTCATTATGGATTATTTCATTTGTGACAAAGTAAGGAGCATTGAGGATTTTACGAAGGATTTTGGATTGTAAGGATTGGATACGAGAGGTTTCATATATTTTAGATGGTTTAGTGTAGCACCATAGCTCAACTCCGTAAGTCCAAATAGGCCTTATTATTGCCAAGTATATGAGTCTTTTGTAATTAATAGAGCTTTTGTCTAGTATGTGTTGGAGTAAGTGGAAACGTAGAGCTGTTTCTTGTTATTTCAGTCTCGTATGAGGATTCCAAGTTAGACGTTTGTCCTAGGTACCGGATTTGTTCCAATCGGATTGAAAAGAAAAATAAATAAAATTACATAACTAAAATATAATAGTACAAAACATGTTAAATAAAATACAAAAATAATGAATTAAAAAAAAGGGCAAAGGTATATTTAACATTACCAAAAAAACTCAGTGAATTAACGGCCATTCCACTTATATTATTATAAAATAAGCACAAAACTAGAAAATTTTATTTAGAGACAAGGTTATTATGTTATAAATAAGAAAATCCAAACAATATTTATTTATTTGGATAGCTTCGTGAGATGTCTACAGCAACAATAACTTTGTTTTCTTCTTTTTATTTCCGCGTATAAGTGATCTTGTTTTTTGCCAAACTTTTCACCTGTATGTTTGGAGATTCATGGTTTTGAAGTTTTTAGTTTTTCATTTATAACTATATATACACAAAAAGATAAAATTTGAACATAATGGATATAATGACATGAAAATACTTGCTGAGTAACTACCCAATGGTAGCACTCTAATGATATGTTTATATTAGGAGATCTCGTGGCCATCTTCTTTTCAGACGCCTCGGAGGGTTATCAGGAATTGAAGAGGAAGCAAGGTTAGAAACGAGAGGATTCGGATGAAGTTTATTATGGAAGGATAGGTATCTGGATTTGGCCAAATTAGAAACATTAGAGTCATTATGGATATCATTTGTGACAAAGTAAGGAGCATTGAGGATTTTACGAAGGATTTTGGATTGTATGGATTGGATACGAGAGGTATTCGATGGTTTAGTGGAGCCCCATAGCTCAACTCCGTAAGTCCAAATAGGCCTTATTATTGTCAAGTATATGAGTCTTTTGTAATTAATAGAGCTTTTGTCTAGTATGTGTTGGAGTAAGCGGAAACGTCCAGCGGTGTCTTGTCGTTGCAGTCTTGAGGATTTCAAGTGAGACGTTTGTCCAGCTGGAGTCCAAGATATCTTATTTGTTCAACAGGGACAAGTGGGGTGTTATTAAAGAATACTGTAGGACAGAAAGTCATAGGTTTACAATATAAAATATAAATTTATTTTTATTTACAAACTAATAATCATTCCTCAAATTGGTTTTTGGATTCTCCATTGTATTTAAATTTTGAGATATTTTAGTCCAAAATGTTTAAGACAGTCGTTATTATTTGGGTTATTTTCGCTATCATTTTCTCTTTAGTATTCTCTCTAGCTCGGCATCACATCAAATTTAATTTTTGATGATAGCTCATTACATAACGAATGAAATGCTGAACATTTTTCTCTCTTAGAAAATGCAGTTTCAATTTTTAGTTTCCGAGATATTTTAATTCATATATGTTCAACAAAACTTGTTATAATTTAGTTTTAGACACTATTTTTTTCTCTTTTCGCCTGAATAAAAAAAATTCATATGTGTTATGAAGATATTTTCAAACGGCATTAAATAATTAAATATAATAAATATGAAATCAATCAATAATAAAATAAAAAAGAAACTCTAGATATTTTACATGAGCATCTGTGGCTCTAGTTCCCTCCTTCAGCCTCCACTGGCTTTTAATACTAGTGATGCGGCTGGAAAAGTGACACTGGGATCTCTGGAGTCCTGCTTTCCACATGTGGGGAGAAAAGCCTGGCTCGGAGATTCCTGGGCGAATGTATATATTGTATATAGGTATGAATGTGTTTAGAAGTTGTTATTTTATTTTGTTTGTTTATTTTTTTTTTTTTTTTTTTTCCTATTGGTTTTACTTTTTTTTTTATAAGTATTATTTATTTACTTCTTATATTTATAGTTACTTTTGTATTACTTGTATATACTGTATGAATGATAACTTCTAGCCTTAATACTTATAGCCCTCCAACAGTGGCTGATTGTATTATTATTCAATAAAAAAAAAAAAAAAAAAAAAAAAAAAGATATTTTACAATATAATTTACTTTATTTATGAATTCTAAATTTATTTCTTATTTTTTTGGGAATCATAGGGATATTAAAAATCTATAAAAAAACTAAGGTGTGTACATCAGATCACACGATAGAAGTGATAAAATATCAACAAGGAGGGATTAATAATATGAAATATCAATTATAAACAATAGCTCATTAAACATACTATGAAATGATGAACACTTCGCTCGCTTATAGTATACAGATCCGATTTTATTTTTTTACATATTGTAATACTTATTTAAAAATACTTCAATTAGTCGACTTTACCTGAATGAGCCTTACACATCACACATCAATCTAATTCACTAAATACAAAAAAGTACAAAGCGCGACTAACAAAGTTTTCACTTTAAAAAAATTATTTATGCCCATATTGTGGGTAAATATTCAACGTAATTATTGTAAAAATTTAATATATATTTTTTAAAAATTATTTATTAAGAAATATTGTAGGCGGTCTCTACACTTATAATGGAGTACAGAGAGCTTATTCACATAAACATAAATAAATACAGTAATAAAAAAAATAAATTATTATAAGGAGAGAAAAAATAACTATGTATATATATATATATATATACATAGTTATTTTTTCTCTCCTATAAATACAGTAATAAAAAAAATAAATTATTATAAGGAGAGAAAAAATAACTATGTATATATATATATATATATATACATAGTTATTTTTTCTCTCCTTATAATAATTTATTTTTTTTATTACTGTATTTATTTATGTTTATGTGAATAAGCTCTCTCTCTATATATATATATATATATAAGTAAAAATAAAATAAAATGTACTAAAAGTAAAATAAACAACTTAGAATCAGGCATACATATATACACTATTTATAATCAGCTAGGGTATCTCCGAAGCAGTCTTGTTCTTCCACTTTTGGAGGGAAAAGCGAGGCTTCAGGAGATCCCTGTGCTTCTTCTTCAACCACTTCACTGGCATTAAAAGCCAGCGGAGGCTGAGAAAAGCCTTTAATAATTTAAATTTATTTTTTGTTCCAGGTAAGTGGTGCAGTGCTCTACATTTATCCTCTGATTGGTAATATCGTTATTTTATATTTTAGATTGGTAATTCATTTTGTTGGTTGAAATCATTTTAAATAAGAATATGAATATTTATATTGACAATGTCCACATTCCTCACTCATACAAGGTTCGATATCTTGGATTTACATTTGACAGAAGAATGACATGGTGCCACATATTAAGAACTAAACAAAAACTCTAAACTTAAGATTAGGACTATTATACTCACTCATTTCAAGACACTCGAAATTGAAACTCAGACAAAAGTCGAACACATATATTTACCCATTTAAACCCCTTTGGACCTACAATTCACAGATATTGAAGACAGACAAGAGACACATACGTCAACTATAGACTTTTCAATCAAACGTTTCAGGACTGTACGTTAGTAACATTATTTAACATAAAGACCTTTAAATAATACCTTTCTATACCACGCCCTCAGAACTCAGCGACCTTCCTATATTTTTCACATCCTACAATTTAAATATTTCATTCAATCCCGTCCTACTAGATCCCGTACATCTGACCTCTATCCACATCCTCTCCGAACTACTGTGTTTGACATTTTTTTTTAATTCAAACCGTCTCTATCTGGAATACCATCCCTCCCGATATCCGACATGTACAATCAGTTTCCTCATTTAAATCTCTCCTTTTTAGGCACCTACTTCTTTCCCAACCCGATTGATCGTGAAAAGTAGATAAGAGAACTTTTTAAGTTCCCCCAGAAATGATTTTGTTTTCTTTTGCTATCTTATTTTCACATGTTTGTGATATATATATATATCAGTATGTATTTGGTGTTTTTGTTTTATTTTTCTTCCAATATTTTAATTATAATGAGAATTGTAAATATTTAATTTAATTTTATGGCCACACAGGCATTTCCTCTGTATCTATAATTTGTTCTAAATTGACCACAGTCTCAGGATAGTAAAAATCTATTTTCATTTCGAAAATGCCAACAGTTAACGACCACGTACGAATACACTGCAAAAGATTTCAGAATAACTTACACGGACATAGCAACTCTCTGATTCGAGGCACGACCACAACTAACATGCCCTATAGCACCCAAAAGAGACTCAAAAGAAGCTGGATGAGGGATCTCCTCCAATAACTACAAATATTAAAATGAAGACAGGAAGGACGCCGCTGGGCACTCCTCTTTCTCACGTCTATTCCAAGACTTAAGATGTATTCCAATCTTCTACAACTCGACATCGCATTCGCTGGTTGTCGGTACTTTTGACAGGTGTGTGTAGGAAAAAATATAGTTGATAAAAAAGTATGAATATGAGTAATAATTTACTCATATTGTTGAACCGATTTATTGTTATTTATTTCGTTGATTTCTAACAAGTGGATATTTATTTGTTCAAAAAGCACTGATATCTCACACATTTTAATTTCAGGAAGATTTCTATTTTATGTAAGATATAGTTTATCGAGAGGAAAGAGGGGGGGGTGTTCGGTCAGAGCTATCCTTAAAAATACAGAGAACCGAAATCAGTGAGAAAGCTTGAAGTAGAGAAAATGTAAAACCTCTCAAAACATTTCCAGTCGGTTTTTCCTCTTATTATTTTAAATTGATGAGAGCTTAGATAATTTAATAAAAGTTTATGTTTAACAAGATGTTACAAACAACTTTAACTTTGACAAGTTCAAAGAAACGAACAAGGAAACAAAACACCTCTTCGCTTTACTAGGCATTTATGATTAATTTAATATCCACACATCAACCTTACAAGTGATGTTTACGGATTTACCTTGTTTTGATAAAGCTAGTTCAACAAATATTAGACATGTGATGTGATGGTTCAAACTAATGCTTCCTAGGAGACGAGAAAAAAATATATGTGCATACTTTTAATATATTTTTACAAAACTTTGAAAGATATTGTATTATTTTTGTTTTTGGACCTAATTAGAACAAAATCGAGCATCTTTGGCATAAATCTATTCAATCAGTACGATATTGAAACAGTTATTATCGACTGTGAATATCGAAGATGAATTTTAAAGAAGTAAAGCAAAAATATTTTAGCTTAGTATTCAATTTGGAAAAATCCTGAGGATTCAAAAATGTTTTAGTGAACGGTAGGAAAAAAAAATAAATAAAATCTGACAATTAAATTTTTTTTTTAGTACAAATTTGTATTTAAGATTTTTAGTAGGTGGTAGAATCGAATCTGACTTGTTTTTCGTGATAAAAAGTTACTTGGTTTAAATTTGCTTTACTAGAAGCGTCTTCTGGTTTTTTTGAATTTATTGTATATTGAGACACACAGAATATAATCTGTAATTTTTTTTTTACTCATAACAATTTTGTTTTGTATTAACTTAATTTTTCAACTAACTCCTGTCAGAAGTTCAGACAATCAGCGATTGTGATGTCAAGCTGTAGAAGGTTATTATGTATTGGAATAGGTATGAGGGAGAGGAGTGCCCAGTGGCGTCCTTCCTGTCTTGAATGTAATATTTATAGTTATTGGAGGAGATCCCTCATCCAGCTTCATTTAAGCCTCCTTCGGGCGCTATCGGGCATGTTTGTTGTGGCCATACCACTAATCAATGAGTTAGTATATCCGTGTAAGTTATTATGAAATATCTTGTAGTATGTTCTTATGTGGTCGTTAATTGTTGGCATCTGTAAGTCTTTATGTAAAGTAATATTACTGACGTACCAGGGAGTCTTGGTGATAGTCCTGAAAGTTTTAGAAAAATCTGTGTGTAAGTCTTTTTGGTTGTCCCGTATGTCTGTGAAGCGTAGGTCCAATCTGTGTGTAATCATTTGTATTATAATGACATGAAGCATACCTATTATAATATTTTTCACTATACCATAAATTATTTCCGTATACAATATATTGTACTTTTACCCTGACCCTTATCGTTTTCTTTTTAATTCCCCCCCCCCCCCCCGTCTCTATAATCTCCATTGTTCTCCCTTTATTTTCTTCAGTTTGTTTTGCTACAACTAAGCCTAAGTTTGCTGAGGATTGTTTAAGTTAAATATAACTTGTTTTTCTTTTCGCCTACGTCCTCAACCCCCACGTTCAGTTAACACATTTTAATATAAACATTATATTAAACTAATTTTAATATACTGACCATTCTGATTATATTATCATTGAATTAATTATCACTCTCTATTACAATATTTATAAGGTTTGGTCAGGCTCTGTTTAGCCTCCACTGGTCCTTAGTACAAGTAAATCGGATGAGCGAAAAGTACTGGGATCTCCTTGGCTCGGAGTTTTCCTGAGTGATTGGATTTCGTAAATATTGTACGAAAGTATGATTATACTTAATTATTATTTTGATGTTTAGTTTATTTTTATTAATTGTGCACAGACTGTGAATGAGCTACACTATCAGTGTTTCTAATGTCCTTAAATGTGGCAAAATACCGTATTACTCAATAAAGAAATATGTTTATAAAAAAAAATGTAATATTTACTAATAAATTGTAATTCATGAAGATCTGTACTAAATATTTAATATTTCTTGATCGAGTTATATAATTTTTATGAAATAATTGTATTATCCATTATAATTTATTCTCTCTCGTTGCAGTGAAATTTCGATACGCCTCTAGTAAAAGTAAATTAGAATTTTTAGTTTGTTTATTTTCGGTCTTGCAGCTCGTTCAACACAATTTTCCCCTGAGAGCTATTGGGCGCATTGTAATAACAAACTAGCCCCAGTTCAAATATTTGCTTTAGGTTATTCAAATCGTTGGCAATCGATAGTCTTCCCTGACTCCACGTGATTAGGGCTTTAGGGCAAACTTGAGCGCTCGCTTCTATGTAAGAATAAAATTTTAAGGACTTTCTCTATTATCTATTATATGAATAATAAAATATAAAATATATTTTTTATTATATCTATGTATATAATATTAAGGTTCTGTTCACGGCACATATACTTTGTATTTAAAAAAAAAATTAATATAAAAATAATATTTCTAGCTAAGAAAAAAAGAAATGAAAATTTTGAAATATCGATATATAATTATGATATAAATGAAAAAATCCGAAGTATAAAGCCATAAATCTGTAACATATCGATGAATAGTTAATCTGGCAACGCTCTGCCAATTCAGGCATAATCAGGTCAGAAAAAATATGACATATATGCAGTAAGAGAGAATAAAAAAAAATTGCCATTGGTATCTCACGGAAGCGATACAAATACATAATCAATACATACGATGCGAGTACGTATAAGGATGACTTCAAGAGATTTTGAAAGCAATTTTTTTTTGTTTTTGTTTTGTCTATGCTGAGAAGGCCTGAATTGACGATTAATTGAATTTGACTGATTGAAGAAATCGAATAAACTTTTGCAAGTTAACTGTCCTTTATTAGTATTTTAGAGACACGTGGCATAATATTGTTTTATTTTTTTCCACTTATATCGTAATCGAGAATAGCTCTTTTGAACTAAATGTTTATGTAACTATTTATTATTTAAAATATATAAAAAAACAGTTTTATTATGATCAAAATTGCAGATAAATTAAAATGCTAAAATGTACTTGTTTATTTATTTTATTTTATGAATACATATGTAGCCTTTTGGAAGTAAGCTACTTGGATACCTCGGCCGGCGCTGCGTGGCTACAGTACCCGCAATACACTCCACAACGACCTCTCATTATACAAATACTGATTATTATTTTTAAATAATTACAGTTAGTTTATATTATATTTAATATATTTCAAAACGTATATTCTAGCATTGAAAACCAACGACAATTTATCGTTAAAAAAAAATTAATTTATCTCGGGATAATATTCGACAGAAGAATCCTAGAGCCCACATATTAAAATAAAACAAAAGACTTTGAACAAACGACTGAAAATACTCCATTTTTTCCAAATTAAAACTGAAAATCAGACAAAAACTGAACACATACACTTACTATCTACTTAAATCCGTATGGACATACGCCTCACAAATTTACGGTTCTGAAAAAATGCCCACTTACAAAAACTGTAACCGTATCAATTCAAAATTTTAAGACTAATAACAGCAGTTCCCTGGTACTTAAATAACGAAACCTTGCATACCGACTTACTACAACCAACTATCGACCAACACATACGTACTCTCTACTCTCGATTTCATAGATGGAGACAACTAAAGAGGAGCTGGATGAGAGATCTCCTTTCCTAAAGAAAGATAGTAAACCAATACCAAGAAAAGGTGCTGATGGGTACTATTTTTCCTTATGCCTAAAATTACAATTTCCTTCACTTTAATATTACATTTGCTTATTGAAAGACTATGACAGGTGTGGATAAAAATATGAAGAGCAAAAAAATGTATTATGTTTTTATTTATTATTTTTTAACACTATTTCTCAACTCACAGCTATCAAAAATACTAATGATTAGTAAGTATGCTGACCTGGCATCCTTTCCTATCTTAAATTTTGTGTTTATATTTAAGCGAGAAGATCCCTTTCCCAGCTTCTTTTGAGCTTACTTGGGATAATGCTACCGGGCATGTAAATCGTGGTCACTTTGAATGTGTGAATTATTATGTCCCTTTAAGTTACATTTAAATCTTTTGTAGTGCGTCCGTATTTAATCGTTTTTTATCATATGAAGATCTATATGTAATGTTGGTGACGTACCATGCAGCTTTGGTTATAGCCCTGAACGTTTTGGACTAAAAACTTTTTAGTTTAGTTTACTTAGTTTTAGCTTACTGTTTTTTGAGATTCCGTATATGTGTAATATGTGAATTCAAATTGGCTTCAGTATGTAAATGCAACTGTAAGTAACTATAACAATTGTAGTTTCAAGATGATTTTTTTTTTGTTCCAGACTAATGGGTCTCGTGTTATTTTTCTACCAAATGTCAGTAGAAGATATTGCATTTAATCTGTTCGGGAAATTTTTATATTATCGAAGTAAATGAGTGAAAGTTTTGTGTCACAAATTGAAAGTAATGTGATGGGATTTGTTTTGGTTACGTCGAATTTTCCAAACCATTGAAATATGTCGAATATTAGTCCGAGATAAATAAATAAATTTTTTTTTTAATTTTAACGATAAATTGTCTTTGGTTTTCAAGTCTAGAAGAATATTCGTATTGAAATATTAAATATTAAATATAATATAAACTAACTGTAATTATTTTAAAATAATAATCAGTATATGAGTAATGAAGAGGTCGTTGTGGAGTGTATAGGGTACTGTAGCAGTCCAGCGCCGGCCTAGGTATCCAAGGAGCTTACTTCCAAACGCCTACATTTCCATAATTTTTTTTTTTTTTTTTTTTTTTTGGTTTATTGATAAATATTACAATCTGTCTCAATAAAGGACATATCCATAAAATTAAATAAATACACGAATTTCAGCATTTTTAATTCATCTGCAATTTCGATCATACTAAAAAATTGTTATATATTTTTAAAAATAAATAGTAACATAAACATTTAGCTCAAATAAGATAATTGAGTTTATACAAACCATTTTGTTAGATGATTTGTTAAATTCTGTGAGATGTGTACAGCTTGTATTTTTATGCCTTGTTCCTTCGTGTATGTAAAAGGCTGTCTTAGTTTTTGACTGTTTTGTATATCGTGTATGTATGCAACAGTGGAGCGAGTATTGAACCAGAGAAACCATAACTCAGTCTAATCTAACAAAAGAAAATTCTGAGCCTTGACAGTCAGACAAAATCTATCAAAAAGAAAAGTTTGAGTAATAATTGGTATGTGTTTTTAAATATGGTAATATTACATTCTTTTTTTTTAATTAGAGCTTTACATTCTAACGTTTCCAAATAATTTTTGAACAGGTTTAGGACTTGGCTCAAACTCATCAATTGTAGTTTATGGCGTTATCTTTTGGCGGTTTCGGGGTTAAAACAGCTCGTTTTTCTTTTATTATTTTTGATGACGGTCGTCGTCTTGGAGATTAAAATCATTTTTTTAAGGGTTGAAAGCATTCTCTGGATATTCTTTGAGATAGAGCACGAGTACCGTAAGTTTCTACAAGAATTCTATTCTATTCAGCTGCAGTTTTCATTCGGAGAAAAAATGAAATGAAATGGAAATAGGCTTTACTTATGCATAAATGTTACAATTTCTATGAAAACATACAATGATAAAAGAAAACAAAATAAAGTAAAAGAATTTTTTACATTATTATAATTTATAAAATCTTTTTCCTATTCTTGCATAGGCCTTCCCTTGGGAGTAATAGTCTTTAATACTTCCCTGGGTGACTATCCCTACTGGGCAGCGGGATTTCTGAACTTTAACCATTTTTCTTTCCACACCTCTCTGTCCCTAGCTGCTCTCCACCAGAGAGGTCCTGCCAAAAGATTGTCGGCCTCTCATCCTTTTCCGGTCATATGGAGTTCATTTGGTGACTATTTTTGACCAAATGTCGTTCCATCGCAGGAGATGTCCAGGCACTCTCTCTCTTGCGAGAGTGTGTCTTTGATCGCTGTTTCTTCTTTTATCTTCTTGCATCTGATTTTATCTATCTTCTTCACTTTCATAATGCTTCTCTCGGTGCTATTCTGCCTCACCTTGATCCTTCCTCTCTTGGGCTTTGTTGACCATGTTTGGGAACCATAGGCCACCACTGGAATAATACATCTATCGAAAACTAGCCATTTTAGGTCGATACTTATGTTTCCTTTTTGTTATATACTTCAGAGACCAGAATTCGTTCCAACCAAATGCTATTCTTCTCTGGATTTCTTTTGTAACTCTGCCTGAAAAGGAAACTAACTGTCCCAAGTAAACATATTCCCCTACGTATTCCAGGATGAAGTTGTTCATTTTTATTTCTTTCCTTGAACTATCGGTCATTAGTTTTGTCTTATTGTGGTTTGAGTATAAAAAAAAAAAATAGTGTGATATAATTCCCCGCAAAATCAGTTAACCCGAATTCAGAAGATTAGCTCTTGGATAAAGTTGGTTTCTGTGTTGCCGGATGCACGTAAGTAAACATTAATTGAGATTAAAAAGCGGTGGATTTATCAGTGATGAGGTCCCGACGAATTTTCGGGTCAATTTCGAAATCTGTAATATTTTAGTAGAAAGAGCTATTATAAATTCCTGGCGGAGATTGGACATTAGGGTAATATATAAGGGTGGATGTTTAAAATATTAAAGGGGCGTGTCGGGCAATCTGAATATATCAGAGATGTAAGTGACCGCCCATAATCTGGGCTTTAGGTAATGCCCCAGTTTTGTGAAATGGGTAAGACGGCCGGCTTAGGATATTTGTTCTTTATGGCCCCGCCACTAAATCCTCTTCCTAATGCTACGCTCTTTTAGTCCCGCTGTATTTTTGCCGCTTAAACGGCTCTTTAAACTTGTCCTGTACTCTATCAAAACTGAGCTGTAGTTAGCTCCAGTCTATGTGTAGGTGAAATTAAAAAATGTTTTCTTTTTTTTTTCATTCTAGAATCGATTCACCTAATAATTTTTTTTCTCTTTAACTATTATTATATGTGTAATAATAGTTGGAGAGTATAGAGGGAGTGGTGTAGCTCAGTGGTACGGTACTGAGCTTCTAATGCTAAAGGTCCCAGGTTCGAATCCCAGCTCATGACAGAAAATTTATTTATCTGTTTCATTGGCTGTGGGAAGACCCTCCTGAGGCACACCCAGCCTCTATAAAGTGGGTCCCCTTAATTGAAAAATTGATTGAGGGGGAAAACCTGGCGGTTGAGCATGATCTCGATCAAATCACCTCCTTGACCTAGAAAGTACTTTCCCTAAATAGTACTGAACTCCAGACCCTTCATGGGCTGTAATGGTACAGGTTTATTATTGTCCGCACCTGTCATGGTATTGACAATGAGATGTGTTGTGATTATAAAGATTGACATTATTGACATGAGGAAGGATTGTACCCATCAGCACCTTTTTTCTGGTCATTATTTACTTCCTTGATTGAGGTGAGGAGATCTCTCATCCAGCTCCTGTTTAGTCTCCTCCTGATGGGGTCATTTCAGTCGTTTATAAGTCTGTGTAGTTTGAGATGAAAACGAGAATAGAGAGTACCTATGTGTTGGTCGATAGTTGGTTGTTATGTAAAGTTTTGTTGTTGACGTACCAGGGAGCTTGGATTGGAGATTTTGGATTGAAATGACTGTAGTTTATGCAAGTGCGTTTTTTTATTTTTTTTATTTTTTTGCCGGACCGCTAATCTGAGAGGCGTATGTCCAGCTGGGTTTGAGTAGGTAAATGTATTTATTTAGTTTTTGTCGAACTTTTGGCTCAGTGCGAGGCGCTGGGATCTCCTAGAGTTCTGCCTTCCCTTCCACGAGTGGGGTGAAAGGCTTGGCTCGGAGATCTTCTGAGTGAATGGATTCTGTAAATATTATATAGTATGCATGGGTTTTAGTTGTTATTTCGATTAGTTTAGTTCTTTTGTTTATATACATTTATTTTTATTATTATTACTTTCTGTATTATTTATTTTTATTTACTGTAAATAGAGTGTTAGTGTGCTCTCTGAAGACTATTATAAATGTCCTTGATTGTGACAGAATCTAATATTTCTAAATAAACAAATAAAAAAGAAAAAAGTTAGTACAGTATTTTCAGTGGCTTCGCCTGATAATAATAAATATTGTACATCGTTTACTTGATATGTATTGTAAGTACTTACAATTGTTACTTAAAAGTTTTGAAACTGTCAGAAAATTTGTATTATAGATCAGCACAAAGTCACCATTAAATATTTATACAAATGATAAAATATTAATAAAACCAAAAACAATTATTAAATATAGAACATTATAAGCTCGGAGTAATGAACTATGTTTAAGACTTAACCGTGGAATAAAAATACTAATAATCCAAAATTTAATTTTATGCATTTCCCTGAAGTATTCAATATTCATATTGAAAATTTCGAATTGATGTCGCTGAAGAAAACAAATACATACTTATGAGTTTAACATTTTACACTTGGTTGATATTTAAGGAGGTAAAAAATGTCAGAGATGCGTCTGGACATCACAATATAAATGCCTTAAATTCTTCATTATATCAGATAACTAGAACCTAAGCAGGAAAAAATTAGATCGGACAAAAATAGATGGCGAGTTTTTAAAGGAAAAGATTCGATGAATCTATGGAACAGTATTTGAATAAAAATTACGATATATTTCTCAGATGTTATTCCTTCAGGACAGATTTAGGACTATCGAGGCTCCGAAAGACTGATGATATGAAACAGGAAAGTTCTTGAGGAAAACTAAACGTTATTAAGGAAAGAAATGTGAGAGGGGTTTGGAACAGATGAAGATAGCTTTAGTTTTCCTTCCGTCCACCAACATATCATGATGTAGTTTATCGGATGAGTCAATGCGATCATCAAGGGAAGATAAATTTGAAGATGTTGAAAAGATGGTATAGGGAGTGCTATGTACCAACAGATGAATCATTAATTTAAACAGATAAAAGGACCATTGAAATATGGAAAACACAACTTGAGAGTTAAAAAATAATCACAGTAATAACCATGAGGAGGACAACCTGATAAACTAAAGAGATCAAAATAAAATAATTATAAGTAAGTATGAAGTAATTATATCTTAAGATTCTGTGATTACATTCCTCAAAAAAACCAGACAGCTCCTTGTAATCTCTCTCGTTTTTCCCCTCCTTCGACTACGGTTGCTTGGTGTATAGAGTGCTGCCTGAAAGACTGGAGGTGAAATTGAGTAGACTTATGAACTATTTTATAAAATTTATCTTTGGAATTCCCCAAGCGTTTTCATGTTTTCCATAGGTATATCGAGTTGAAGTGGCTTTATCCAACTTCCTGACGACAATTCCTTCTTGATGTTTTCCTTTATCAGGTCCTAAGAACCAAAAATCCTCCCTATATCATGGCACCTCTCAATCCATGTTAATCTATCATCCTCTGAATACCAGATCTCAACCTATTGATTTATATATAATTTATATAAATCTTCTCATAAAATTATATCCTTCAGCAAATCCTTCGTCATTCATGCTACCTCCTTCTGGAATTCTTTACCCATCCTCATACGACAATCTTCAACCTTAAATTCCTTCCAACAACTCCTTCTACCACCTACTTCATTTTCAAACACCCGTACCTATGTAATACTTATTGGATTCTTTAATTATAACTCCTCACTAACAATTAATCGACAAGTTTGATTTAATTTATTTATTTACTTTTTATTTGTATAGATGTAAACTATATAAATAGTAATAGTGTTAAAGTGTTGAATATTGTTGTTCCAGGTATGATTGCGATAGCAATTGAATTTAACATTCAAATGGCCTTTTTTTTTATTTTATCAAATCAGAGTAATTGACTAATATTTTTTACCATGTTATTATTATTCTTAGAGGACATTAGTCCCAGAATAATATTATTTTTTCATTTCGTTTTATAAGTTCGTTTCTCGGTGAATGTGAGAAGAAGGTTTAACTCAATCATTACCCCTCCCCCCCCTAGTTATGATTTTTCAGTTGTCGAGGTTGTAGTTGAGATGGTACCAGAATGCTTCGACAAAGTGTATTCAAAATCTGTTTTCAAGGATGAAGAGAGTTCTTTAGTATTAACTTGCAATGTTGGTATTAATTGCTTCTAAAATCACTATACGGTTCCGAGATTTCGTTAACATGCTTTTAGAGTTCTGCCAATGGTCGCTTCTTCACTCAAGAATCGCTTTTTGGCATTGTTTTCAAAAACAATTGAACAATTGAAACTGATGACGTGACTGAGAAAGAAGCGCTGCGATCTCTTAGAGCTTTGACTTGTCCTCCAAACCTGAGGAAAAGGCATCTTCCGGATTCCCGAGACTGTAAATATTATAAATAAGTAAGGATTTGCTTATAATATATTATATTTTTTTAACTTTTCACTTCATTTTTATAGTTATCACTTTAATTAAGCGCATAAGGGATAAACATAGCGAAGGAAATATTTGTCTTTTTGGCTTAAGCCGCCGTAATTATTATAGTTATAAACTTCTCCATTGGACTTTTGGAATCTCTAGGCACCCCTTTTCCTAAATTGAAAAACTATTCAGTTTTTCACAAACAAAAAAAAAACACCTCTTTGCACTAATGATGGACAACTAGTAATGCAATTGTTTTAGTAATGGCAGAGGGTCGGTACCAATAATGGACATACCTCAGAAAAAATCTATAATCTTTATTAAACTATAAAGATAAGATAATATAAATGTTCAACTTACTCTTAGCTAAACTGTTAGTAGAAAAGTATGAAAGGCTGATCTCAAGAGCACTATAGAAACAACAATGATAGGCATTTTCAAATTTTGTTTTAGGAACTTTGTTCATACAGTTGTCATTAGAGGGGACTATCTTTCAATCTAGAAAAAACAAACCTTTAAATCAATAAGGAAGATTGCTATTTATAGTTAAAGTCCTACTTGTTCATTACTGGATCCCCTGTCCATAACTGGTGTGTTTAAGTTATATACCCAATTCTTTACTTTGAGATTAATTGTTCGCTTTTATTTTTACTTATTTAGTATTAATGTGTCACGAAGCTCTAGAAACGTTTGCCTTACAGTTTGATAGATGTGTTATTTCTTAATAAAAATACATTTAAAATTCCTAACGCAGTAAACCAACGACTTCCTGTCCTACAGTTTCCTTTAACAATACTCCACTTATCCCTGTTGAGCAAATCCGATACCTAGGACTCCACCTGGACAAACGACTAACTTGGAATCCTCATACTAGACTGAAACGACAAGAAACCGCTCGACGTTTCCGATTACTTCAGCACTTACTAGACAAACGCTCTAAACTTCCCATTAATTACAAAAGACTTATATACTTGACTATAATAAGACCTATTTGGACTTACGGAGTTGAGCTATGGGGCTCCACTAAACCATCGAATTCCTCTCGCATCCAATCCTTACAATCCAAAATCCTTCGTAAAATCCTCAATGGTCCTTACTTTGTCACTAATAAAATTATCCATAAAGATCTTAATGTTCATTATGTTTCAGATCTGGCCCAATCCAGATACCTATCCTTCCATAATAAACTTCAGAATCATCCCAATTCTCTCCTTTCTAACCTTGCTTCCTCTTCAATTCCTGATAACCCTCCGAGGCGTCTGAAAAGAAGATGGCCCCGTGATCTCCTAATGTAGTCATATCATTAGAGTGCTACCATTGGGTAGTTACTCAGCAAGTGTATTCATGTCATTATATCAATTATGTCCAAATTTACTTGATGTATTTATGTAATACAGTTGTAAATGTCATAAAGAAATAGAAAAAAAAATTCCTAACAAATTTCATGACAATGTTTTAACTTACAATTAGTGAAGGCTTGATTCATTATTCCGATTAAAAATTCCTATAAGGGTCCTTTCCCGCAGGTAGCTCTCTCCCATAAATCTATTTCGACAGTGCTGCGGGACGGGCCAAACCAGCATTAAGCATTTAAATACTTGCTTGCTTCTAAATATCTCAAAGAATCCTCCCTCAGAAAATCAATAATTCCTCTTCAGCTTGGAAAGAGTCCAATTCTATTAAGTCAATGTAGAGGGATAGATAAGGCGAGCTAACATCTGTCAGGTTCAGCTATCAGTCTTTTTATTCTATAGATACTCCATTGATCCAGCCTATCTAGCATCTAAGGGAATTGAATACGTTTACCAATTCTCTAGGACCAGGTATCTAATCAGATTAATCTAGCGGACCTCTAATCTTTTTTTGTAAGCTGTATAATTAGTCTTAATTATATTAGTTTTAATGATTAAAAAGTATAAAGTTCTCAAGGAACGCCCTACATAACGTAAGAAAAATAACAATGAAAAATTATGATTCACTACTAATGTAGTGAATATAATTTTTATACCCGTTTAGGTACTTTAAGCGTGCCAAAAGAAATCATGTATGAGATAAAAATGAGGTTGTTGGAAGATCCATTATCACCAAGCTAATGATTTGCGTGTGTGTATATATATTTAATTATTATCCTTATATTTTTATATAAATGATTTTCGATCAGATGACCTGATAATTTTTTTATAAATGTTTTATTGAATTTTATTACTCTGTCACTACTGAGGACATAAATAATAGTGGTTGAGGAATCCATTCACACCATATGTACAATAACAAAATATATTAAGTAGATAAATTTAAAAATATTAATATTTTTTTATAACTTATTTATTAAAAAATATTATAATATGTCACAATGAAGTACATTTATAATAGTGCTCAGAGAGCAAATTCACACTGTATGTTAATAAAATAAACAACAAATAAATTTAAACTAATAAAAAAAATTAAATGAAATTAAGCTGATATATAATATTTACAATCATTTATTCATTAAAAGGAATTCCGAGCCAAGCCTTTCCCTCCATATTTATTAGCCACATCACTGGTATCAATAACCAATGGAGGATTAGCAAAGGCAATGTATCCACAGACGTACATAGCGTGAGTAGAACATCTAACCATTGTCTGAACTCTAAATAAAGAATTAAAGAAAAAGAAATGAGAGAATTTCGATTTTTTTTTTTTTTAATAAATAAATTGATTATTTGTAACTTTTCCAAATATATATGTTCATTATGTTAACATATTAAAACAGTAGTTAATAGTCGGTGGTACAGACCCATTTTTATCAAATTATTAACATCCGTCTTAAACTTCGTAAATAGCTTCATCTCGTCTTAACTTACAAATATTTTATTTACGAAAATTCTCGGAATTGGGGCGTTTTCAATCTGGAGGTCGCCAAACTTTGTTTATTTAATTAGTTATTGAAAACTCGTAAATACCCATTTCCTTTCTACTTGAGCCATAAAATAACTTGAGCACAAACTAGAGAAAAATTAGAGTGGCCTTCAAAATTATTGAGCCGCTTTGCGTGACCTGCACTCCCAAATCGTCAAAATAACGACTTTATATAGACAGAACTGTCCAAGGTTGTCACCCTCCAGATTGAAAACACCCCAATTTCGAGAATTTTCGTAAATAACATATTTGTAGGTTACGATGAGATGAAGCTATTTACGAAGTTTCAGCCAGATGGTAATAATTTGATAACAAGGAGTCTGTACCACGGACTATAAGTATTTGAAAGAGTATAACATGAATATCTTCCCAGTAAATAAAAAAACAATCATTTTGACTGCGTATATAATTAATAGTCATATTTTGAAGATATATTTGTCTTTATCTATAAATGGGTTTTGAATTTTCTGAAATTAAACAATTGTAAGCTGGAATACCCCAGGGCTATGTTTTGGGTCCTACTCTTTTCAACGTATAGTATTCTAACATCCGTCAATGTCCGAGACCTCTCTTGGCAACATTTGCTGATTACTGTTCAAGCTCTCCAATAACATCTGGCCGGAATAAATGTTATTAAATCGTTGGAATAAATGTTTTTAATTTAATGAGTACACCTATATTACATATCCCTTTATAAGTTTTACGTCTAAGACATATTTCTGTAGATTTATTTAAAAAAAAAAAAAGCTGCAATAGTTCAACATAGCTCAAATATTTATGAAGTGCTAACGGAAAAATAAAGTTTGTATTTCTTCCAACACCGACTATTTCGTCAGTTAATTTTAAAAAACATTAAGTGACATTTCATAACCTTAATTAAGAACTTTGAACAATTTTTTATTTTATGAAATCAGCAAAAAAAATTGTGCACTTTTTATAACTATATTTGATGTATAAAGGATTTATTTCATTTTTATGTCCTTACATTGTTTTTGTTTCGATAAATAAAACATTTCTGAAACTTAAACTATATTAAAAATACACTTTTAGCAAGTGACTTACACTTTAGTGACTTTTAGCAATAAGCCTACTATTTATTAATTTTATTTCCTTAATTAATAGATTAGAAAAGAGCATTTTGAAAAAAAAAATACTAATTGCAACTGTTTTTTTTATATATATATATATATATATATATATATATATATATAATATATATATATATATATATATATATATATATATATATATATATATATATATATTATATATATATATATATAGTGCTCATACGTGGAGTATTTCAATGTTGATAGCGGTTTTCATTGCAACATGTACAAAATATTTTATTAGTTAATGAAATTCTGCACTAGGACGTTATTTAATCTAAATTAAGGACGTTATTTTCAGATGTTGCTAATTAGGTTTAGGTTCTCTGGCGTATTGGTATTTGTTCTCGGAATTATACTAATTAATATGAAGGCTTGATGATTAACTGAAAATGTCTTAAGTAATTAGAGCCTGTATTAACAATGGGGCTCTGGAAATACAGATGTTCTTTATTTTATTTTTAAATCAATAATAAAATAATTCAAACTGACTATCGTTTTTGTGAAATCAAATAAATGAGTATTTCTTGAAAGACTGAGCAGCTCAAACAATCCTTTCTTCTCCACTTTAAAGATATTTAAATCCCAAGAAATATCTAATTAAGAATAGAGAATGCTAGGATAAAACCAGTACTGATTTACTATTGCGAGAACTTGTTTGTAAAAAGCATCCTACAAAGAAGAATTAAATTGTTTTATAGGAAAATCCTCCGCACGATAACTGGAAATATCTGCAATCTTCTAACCTCTGGAGTTGAAGGACCAATATTGGAGAAGAAGTGCTTGCAGATACTGGTCAATCAATATCTCATCAGTTGAAGGCAAAGAATTTAAGATGGGGAGAAGGAAGCCTCTACACAATAATGAAAGCCTTAATAATAGTCAATAAAAAGACCCCGCGAAAAGCCGAAAAAATAGATGGTTATATCAAATCAACAAACATTCATTAGAGCTGCAAACAAATAACTAGAAAGAAATGGTCTAAGATAGAAGTGATAGGGAAGGCTTGTTAAAGCTAAAAAAATATCTACAACTGTAAGGTACAATGCCATCAGAAAAGAAAAAAATATATAGAAACGTGTACATACATATATATATATATATATATATATATATATATATATATATATATATATATATATATATATATGTGTGTGTGTGTGTGTGTATATATATATATAGTGACAGATTATATATATATATTTTTTTTATTAAGAAATATTACAATATCACAATTTGTTTATTTTTTTTAAATTTATTTATTGAGTATTACAACAATCTGTCACTTGGGCATTTGTTATAATGAGGTAGGATGACATTCACACTATATGTACAAATAATATAAAATAAATAGAAGAAAAATAACAATAAATAATAATCAAACAGTTCCTCATAATTAAGGACATTTATAATAGTGTTCAGGGAGCACATTCACACTCTATTTACAATAAATAATACAGAAAATAATAATACTAAAAATAAATGTATATAAACAAAAGAACTAAACTTATCAAAATAACAACTAAAACACGTGCATACTATACAATAATATATAATTGATAAAAATAATTAAAATTTGCAGAAACTATACAAATTAAAATAGATTTATAAATCAAGACTGGGAGTTCAATAGATAAATCACTGACTTCTTATGCACAATATCACGGGTTTTATTAATCTATTACATCAGACGTGAGAAAGGAATGGCTGAGCGAGCTAACTCGTATGCACAGCGTACCTGGTAACCTGATATAAAATAATTGAATATAAAAAACTATGAGTTCGTGTCCCGGTTCTGGGGGGGAGGGAGGGGGCTTTCAACTCTATCATTTAATCCGTAGACCTCATACCCTGGCTCAGGAAAACTCCGTATAATCTTAAAGGCGAGGAAGGGGGCATAGAAAAAAAACAATAAAAAAAAATCAGACGACTCAAATTTCAGAGGACTGAGGCTAAACCATCCTCTATAAAGTGGGAACTTTTAATTATGTGGGAAAATGTGGCAATAGAGCGTGATCCTGGTTTAATCATCCCCTGCTACTACCGCTGGTATACAAATTGTACTTCCTTACAATGTACAGTTGTTTTTTAATATTTTTTTTGCCCTCCACTTTATATTGACAACAATCAAATTCCTAAAACGGACACGGTACTTTACCTTGGACTCACCTTCGACAGAAGGATAACATGGGTCCGAATGTTAAAATGAAATTTAAGACACTTAACAAACGACTCAAACTACTTTACTCACTTTTTTTTAAATCTTCAAAACTAAAACTAAAACAGAAACTGAATAGATAAACATTCTTACTTAATGCCATATGGACGTACTCATCACAAATATACGGCATCGCTAAAAAAGCCCAGTTACAAAAACTTCAAACCTTCCAATCGAAATTATTGCAACTCAAACCAAAAGCACCATAGCACGTGACTAAAAAAACTACATACTGATATCCACTTTTCAACAGTTGACCAACATATAACGACCCTTTATCAACGATTTTACACAAATTTATATGGACATAATAACAGACTAATAAGAGACATGGCCACAGTTGACATACCTCAGAACATGAGGAGGAGACTAAAGAGTCGTTCCTTAAACAACTTAAGTAATTGATACAAGTTAGGGAAGAGGTACTGCTGAGTATTTTCTTCCCCATGCCTATGATGTCATTATTTCATGTATCGCCATCACATTTGGTGATTGTTAACAATAAGTTGAGAGGCGCAAATAGATCTTTTATAAACATAAAAAACATTTTTTTTTTTAATCAATAGCAGAATAGTGTAGATAGGAATAATAAAATGCAAAAATTAATAAAATTGTAAAAAATAAAATAGATTTATTATTCGAAAAATATTTGAGTAGCTAGCAATACTCATGAGATAATATTATTCGTTATCTTATGAGTGTTGCTTGCTTGCGACACTGTATCTCAACCTTTTTTTTCTCTCTTTTTTTCATCCTTAGGATACACGAGCTTTGACACAGGTGTAGTGTTACCCAGATTCGATAAATTGTTCGATTTTTCTAGAGCAGGTGTTGTAATTATTCCTTCGGCGACGATCCCATTAACAAGAAGAACTCGGACGAGGCAGGTTGTAGGGGAGGGGGAGGGAGGAAGAGGGGGTTCAAGAGGCTGATTTATACCGGCCGCAGTGCAGTCCACTTCTGTATCAACAGGGTAGGCTCATTAAATGTGCAAGTTCCTGTATTTGTCATATTGCTATGTTCCTGGCCTCGCGTTTCTACGGCGAGTAAGGGGTTCCAGGAACCGCATTTATTTGTATTTATATGTATTTATATCGGTCCCAGAAGGGAACCGATCAACTTAAAATATATTCATGATGTATTTAAATGTTAGATACCACAGACCCCCTACTGTAGTATCCTAGATTGAACCATATACTCTTTATTGGATTTCCTTTCTAAAGGTATCATGTTTATAAATGTACTATTTGTTTCTATTAATAATTGGTGGCATGCAAGGTAGAATGTAAAAGTACTACGTTGGTTTACTAACTATTATATTTACAAGCTTAAGTAAAACCAAAAACATCTATATACAGAATAATAACTAAACCTATATACATAATGAATAGTTAAGAATCATACTGGAGGAGAATGCTTGATGTTTGATCAAAGTTACGTGTTATATTGATTATATTAATTAATGATGTATGGTTGCCAACACAGATTTACATTAGTATAACTAAATGCTTGTTACCACTTAGCTGGTCCTTCATAGTGTTTCTTGGTGTTTCTAGCCGTCCTATCTGGATTCCCTGTCTCTGCTCTCCTTCAGCGTCTAGTCCGTCCATCTGCTCTCTCCGACTGTCTTCGTCTTCCTCCCTCGACTCCCCCGCTTGAAGTCCCAAGAAGAAGTCTCCTCCTCTCCGAGTCCCAAGAAGAAGTGTCCAGTCCAAATTCTCTATTTCCCACCTTCCTTCATCCCCTCTCTTTTGGTAGTCTTTTTCCTGATTAGCTGAATATTCTCAGCCTAAGGGATGACCACGCCCTCTCGCCCAGGCCAATGTAAAGCAGCAGGTACAGACTTAGGTATTTCTGGTGGAAGGTGTGAAAAGGTCTTTCGGGATCCTGTTTAAACACTTGTCGGTCTTTGTCGGTGGTTCTTAAGGGTTTTTATTACCACTTACAAAAGGTTGGGCTTGTTGGTCGTTACCCTCGGTCAGGTAGCGCCAGATGTTGGCACTTATGATATTTATTTATTTATGCCTTTCAACTAATTATTCCACCGGCGGTCTTTACAATACATAGCAATATATAAAAACTTTATTCAAATTTATTGGCTATCTTGAAAAACATAAATTTCGTCGTATTTTTACTTTCCTACTTATACTAGTTAAGGAAAGTATTGCAATCGGGTCAACGGGTCAAATTACTGATATGTGGTTTTCGGCGGATCTATACGTTTCAGAGCCAAATTTTCTCGGGAACCGATTTTGTTGCTTCTTTTTTTATTTTGTAGGATTTTGACTACTGATGCCTGTAAATTCGGTGCTCCATGCGCAATAGCTTGCTCGAAATAAATGAAAAACATGTTTTTCTATAGACTGTAGCGCGAAAACGGTTCTAACGGTTTTGATGAAACTTACCTATAATGTTCTAATAATTGTTCTTTTAATTTTCGTATATGGACTAAATTTCCAAAAAAATTCAGGAAAAATAGTTATAAAGAAAAGAAAACTGTTTTGGAACCTTAATCGCTAAGTGTATATTATACGGTTAAAATTTATAATACGACTTTTGAAAGATAATTAAATTACCTACAAAGCCATAGAAAAATCGTTCATTTTGGACAACTATTAACGAAGTTACAGCTATTCAATTTACAATGTATGATTACGCGTTCATATCCTGGTGTCAAAAAGGGGGTCACCATTTCCAAAAAAGTAAGTTTTGGGATGATAATGTATTCTTATCAAATGAGCAAAAATACATACAGCTTAAAAATAGTCAAAAAATCTTTGTAAAATATTTATTATTGTAGTATTGAGAATCAGCCTATTTATGGCAGCAGATTTCGGACCTCAGTCTTTGTGTATTGCGGGTAGTGAAGATATCCAGCGCCGGCCAAGAGGTCAAATTTTTCGACAGCCACGTTCAAAAACCTGCTCTTGCCAAATATTATTAATTAACTTAACTACTTAATTAACTTTTGTTCACAGTTGTTATTGCTTGATTAATATAAAGATGAAGTATTTCAAGACTTCCAAGACTGAGTAGAAAAGCTAAAACTGTGTTTTTCGTTTAAAAGGTTCTTCCTATTTATTTTTATTTTTTACTTTATAGAATAGAAAACTAACTTTATCCTGGGCCTAAGTCTCTTAACAATAACAAAGTTGTAGAGGAAAAAAGGGCCAAAAGATAAAAAAAATGTAATCTCCTTACAGATAAGCAGAAAGTCTTAACCTAAAAAAAACTACGTCTGTTATTTAAAATATATACTTCAAATTATATATGTAAATATTGTTTTCGTTAGTTGAGGGAAATGTTTAAAGATAATACATATTTGAAAAATCCTTGTTCTTAACATTTAATTTTTAATATATAAAAATGTATTTATGCAAATATTTTTATATATGCTAGGTCAGGGAAAAAAAGAAATCAAAGCTTTTCAATAATTCATAGTAGCCGTTTTCACTGCAAACACGCCACTTTTAGACGACAGTACATCAAATTACGTAATTTTTGTTTAATAAATCTGAACTTATTTCGTAATAAATCCACCGTTAAATTAATATGAACTTAAACCTCATTAAGCAAGAAAGGTTTTACAAAAGTGGGACAACTGTAATATTGTTGTAATGTGGTAAAAAAAAATCGCGAATAATGAATGATTTAAAAAAAAAAAGTAGAACTTAGCTTAATTTACCGCTGAAAAGCACTCTTTAAATGGTTTTAACAAAACAAAAAAACAAAATTTCATCTATTTTACTCTGAAGTAACTATTAGTTACTTACATTAAGATTTTTTTTATTTATCGCTTCCTATACTACAAACACATAACCTTGAATCTCCTACTTTTTGCGAACAATCGGCCCATTATTAATATGAGCTTTTTTGTAGCTATTAAGGTGTACTATTACTTCTTTATATATTTGCCTCTACTTTCAGGACATCCTGTGTTTTTATGAAGTATTTTTTAGTTTAAATTCTTTCGATGAACGAAATTATTCGGAAAAAATTAAGTGACATAAACATAAATCGTCATATATGAAGTATACAATAAAGTATCCACTGAAATAATTAATTTAATCAAATCAATTAAGATTGAGATAAAACTGATTTTTTGTAATGAATAAGAACTGCAGGTATTTGATCAGACTTATACTTGATTAAAAAACAGTTTTAGACTCAAACAGTAAGTAAGTTTCTTAAGATCACGGATTGAACTTGAATGAAACAAGAAACATAGCAAGAAATAATTGGCACACATCATAATGTGTTATGCTAAATGTTAGAAATTCTTGAGAAAATGTATTCACTGAACAGGATTTGAAACGATGAGCCAATATGCAATGTCTGTTAGTGATACCATAAATTATGACAAAAATAGTCACTTAATAGATATACTAATATTGAAACCGCCTTAATCCTCAAAACATATTACAATATTATTGCACTATTTTTATAATTTTGTATTCCAGTACGTTCAGAAACTTTTAACAGGGTAGTTAGGCGAATCAAGTTATAAAAATAAGTAAAATGGTCATGATGAAATACGTCAAAAGTGAAGTATTAAAAAAATTTGACGTAATATTTCATCTGGAGTTAATATCCCAAAGGAATTTATATTTCTCTCTTCCTTGAGTCGTATTCCCCTCTTTATATTAGATTTTCCTCTTCAAGAAAGTTGTTCAATTTGGACTTATATTAATTATAACGTCCATTGCCTTAGGTATGAATAAAAATTCTTGCAATCCAAGATTAGAATTCAATAAGATTACCAATGTAATTGGTGAAAATTAATTAATTCTGAATAATTCGAATCAGTTCATATAAATGGATGGAAAATGGGAACGAATTGATTATCTGAAATATATCTTATCCTATATTTCTAAATTACTTGTAATTACTTATTTTTAATAAGTCCTGTGGAGTTCTATCAATTTTAAAATTGTGAGACATCAAATACAATCTCTTTTTTTTTTTTAAATATCACATAAAATAATTCCTCAAAACTCTGAATCTATAATTAATTCAGGACTGCAAAAGCTGTTGGAAGGCTAAAGAAGATTGGAAAATTGAATAAAATTCTTTGTGTATTGATAAAATCTGAGAATCTGTAGAGGGATGGCGATGCTCCTAACTAAAGCAGAAGGAGATCTGAAACAGGATTCTGTTGTGAAGATAAGGATCTTCTAGAATTTCAAGGATTCATTGTTCCGGGAGATGCTCGCTAGATAGCTCCACCTAAATTATCTTGAGAAGCCTTTGGTCGTTAGAGCAATTTCCATTAATTTAAACAACCTCTTTGGAGTCCACTAAATGTTTCTTAATGGCTTTTGATAAATATTTCTACAAATCCCGATGTTTCCAAAGCCCTGTCGCGATTATACTCTATAATCCTGTCTCAATTAATATCCGCTTCGTCAGTGAAAAATAATAACCAACTTGTGGACGACATGATATATAGATATTGAAATATCCCTTAAAAGTTTTTTGAATAAAATTAATTTTAGTTATTTATTTGGCAATACAAATTAGATGGTAGAGAACAAGAAAATAAATAACAGCTTTATGATATTTCAAATATTTTAAATAAATAATAAATAAATTATGGTTGAGAAGTTCGTCCAGAGAGAACACACCAATAATAATAAAATATATTTATTTTATTTTGTACAGACGTTTCGGCCCAAGTTGTAGGCCTTCATAAAGACTGAGGAAAGACAAAAAGCAACCAACATAAAAAAAATTATTTTAAGAGGATATGAGAACAAGATATATGTTATATACTTATAAATAAATTACAAGAGTCAATAAAGATCAAAATACCAGAAGAAGTTAGGGATTCGGTTGAAAAATACTATATTGTATGATGGTATATTTATTACATTGACCAACGTTTCGACCAACGTTGTAGGCCTTCAGGGCTATATATGGTACAAAAAATATAGATAATTAATTATATATAAACAATATATATATATATATATATATATATATATATATATATATATATATATATATATACATATATATATATATATATATATATATATATATATATATATATATATGTTAATTTTTTGTTTTTTTATATTTTTTTGTTTGTTATATTATATATGTTAATTTTAATTCAATATATATTTTTTATACATAATTAAGTAACTAATATATATTTTTTGTATCTTGTATAGCCTTGAAGAAGACGTACAACGTCGAAACGTTGGACAATGTAATAAATATACTATTATATAATATAGTGTTTTTTGACCGAACCCCCGACTAACTTTTTCTGAAATGAGAATCTACGGTCAACCATTTCCATACCATTAAAAAATAAAATAAATGATTATTTTATGTAATGGCGACGTATGAAGATGTAAGTATCCTATAATAGAACAATAATAAAGGGAAAGGTAACAAAGTGGCAGTAATAAAATGAACAGAGTAATAAATAATTAAACGACGAAGAAATGAAATCCAGGACTTGAAACAGTAGGAAATCGAATATATTTTTTAATTTTTTTTTTAAGTGACCCATAAAATAATTGCTCTTACCTCTGAGTCAATAATTAATTCAGGACTGTAAAAGCATTTAATTGTTAATTTCATTACCTAATTACTGTTACTTTATTAACTAACACTTTATTATATTTTCTTTATAGCTTTCTTATATGTTCATACATTACCATTACATATTTATGCTCATATATAGTTAGCGGTACAGACACATGTTTATCAAATTATTAACATTCACCTGAAACTTTGTGAGTACCTTCATCTCCTCTTGACCTAGAACTGTTTTACTTATGAAAACTCTTGGAATTGCGACGTTTTCAATATGGAGGTCGGAAAACGATATCTATTTCATTAGGAACTGAAAACTCCTAACTACTCATTTGCTTTCCATTTCGATCGTACGCTTATTTAATAACCAAATCGAGAAAAAAAGTGGACTACAAAAATATTTGACCGTTTGGCTTATATAATCTTGTTATTTTGACACGTTGGGGGTGTAGGTCATTGTTTCTTGAACTGTTTCTCAATTTTGTGATCAAATTATCTTACGATTTAAGTGGAAATCAAATGGGTATTTACGAGTTTTTAGTACCCATTTAAATAATGTTGTTTGCCGATTTCCAAATTGAAAACGCCCTAATTACAAGAGTTTTCATAAATAAAATAGTCTCAGGTTAAGATGAGATGAAGCTGTTTAAGAAGTTTCAGGCGGATGTTAATAATTTTATAAAATGAGGTTTGTACCACTGACTATATTTCTTGTTCTCATATCCGTTTAAATAATTTTATATTATAATAGGTGTCTTCCCTTAAAAATGGCCTAAGGGCTGAAACTATTTTAATATAATGATTTATTTATTATTAAAAATGCATTTAGCTTAAGAAGCTGAATTTTTAAAATTATGTAACTGAAATATATTTTTTTTAGTCAAGCAATCGAAACATTCACAAAATATAATTTTATATTTTTCTGTTTTGCACATATTTTTAATTAAATTATTTAATACTCATTATTAGATTATATATTTCCCAATACTACATATACGGGCCATTAGTGTTACATTTTTTAAACAATTAACTAATTCCTTAAGTACGTTTAAAAAATCCATGAAAGATATAGTCCGCGGTACAGACCCCTTTTTATCAAATTATTAACATCCAGCTGAAACTTCGTAAATGGCTTCATCGCATCGTCACCTATAAATATTTTATTTACGAAAATTTTAGGAATTTTTGGAATCTCGAAATGGAGTTTTGAATCTGGAGGTCGGCTAATTTTGTCTATGTAATTAGGTACTAAAAACTCGTAAATACCCATTTGTTTTCCACTCGAGTCATAATATAACATGAGCACAAAGTCGCGAAAAAAATATTGAGCCGTTTGGCTTGGCATCCGAAAATTGTCAAAATAACGAGGTCATGTAGGCCAAACGGCTCAATATTTTTGAAGGTCACCTTTTTTTCTCGACATGGTGCTCAAGTTATCTTACGATTAAAGTGGAAAGAAAATGGGTATTTACGAGTTTTTAGTACCTAATAAAACAGACAAAGTTCGTCAACCTCCAGATTGAAAACAACCCAATTCCGAGAATTTTCGTAAATAAAATATTTGTAGGCTACGATGAGATGAAGCTATTTACGAGGTTTCAGACAGATGTTAATAATTTGATAAATAGGGGTCTGTACCATGGACTAATAGTACTTGTAAACTTTTTTTTTTAATTCTTAGTTTTCTTATTCTCCTATTGGCTTGGTAATCACTGGTACAATTAGCGGGTACAATTTTTCTTGTGGAAATAGATGACTTCACGCTCAGTGTTAGGAACCTCTGCTCAAGTCATAAGAATCAAAGCAACAATTAAATAAATTTTCATATATTTTTCCAAAATGCAAATCATCTGATTACTTTTCATTTTGTCGTTATGAAAGTGTCCACTAAAAAGGAAAAGAAAAAAAAACAGATTAAAACTAACATACTTTCTTCTCGAAAAAGTCCATTTATTTCAGTTGGTATATTGAACTTTAATTTATTAAGACCTAATTTTAAAATATATTTAAAATTAAAGGCTGGTAAAAATAAAACAGCTAATCTGTTCCCGTAGCAGCTTCCCTGCATTTTTTTTCCTATTTTTACCTCTAGGCCGGTGAACCACAGAAGATAATTAAATACCTTGGGCAAGATAGGGATTCCTAGTTCTCGTTTGATTAAACTCCAGACCACTGGACTATC
The DNA here is from genome assembly GCA_928085145.1 of Nezara viridula. NCBI lineage: Eukaryota > Metazoa > Arthropoda > Insecta > Hemiptera > Pentatomidae > Nezara > Nezara viridula. The sequence goes on from OV725082.1 coordinate 8,605,308, forward strand.
TCCCGCCTTTATCCCTTATTTGAGGACCGATTGCCCTCAAAGGTTAAACTTTATATTTTTCATGAATCCGTCAATGGAGTAGCTCAGTGAGTTTTACACTGGGTCTCTAACCTCGAAGTCTCAGATTCAAACCTGTATCTTAATTAAATACTTAATTAGGAAAAAAACACTTGCGAGCGTGATCCTGGCCCAATCGCCTCACTACAGAATCGGTTGCCTTGAAACAGTACTTCACAACAAAATACTTCAGAACCCAAAACCCTTTATGGATTGTTGTGGAACAGGTTTTTTTTTCTTCTTAAATCTCCATAATCATATTCATATTTAAAATTAGGAATGAATATATTTAGAGATTAAGAAATTAAATTTCGATGAGACATGTGTCCACTAGTTTTTATCGTCAACTTTCTCAACTAGTGGACAACTTTCTCTAACGGCAAATTACGTTACCTTAGTATAGATGTAAGGACCCACAGTGTCGAATTAACGATTTTATATTTTTGTATGTCACCTTTTTTCTAGATTTTGTTATCAAATTATCCTACAACTTAATAGGAAAGAAAATGGGTATGAAGAAATGAGTTTTCAATTTTTCTTTAAATTATTAATTTCACGACGCCTTATTTCTAAACAATTTCGTTGATTAAAAACCTTTTAAGTTACTATAAATGAAGTAATTCACGAAGTTTATAACAGGTTTTGATAATGTGATAAATAGAGGTATGTACCGCTAAGAGCAGAAATTGTATCCAAATTAAAAAATAATAGTGCTCTAGACCTTGTATAGGTAGATATATATATATATAGAAAGAAAGAAAGCTTTATTTCAAATAAATTTTACATATTCAATTTTTATTAGAACAAAACTCTTTTTTTTTTATTCGCAATGGTATAGAACCGTCTGCCTGAAGTTGCCCTAAAAATACATACAATGAAAATAATAAAAACAATAAACAGAATTTTGTTATTTAAAACAACTTGAAACTACCTGATATATATTATCTAACTAAAATTTTATTTGTCAAAAAATAAGGAAGAAATAATTTTTGTTGTACGACCTTAATCTTATACTTGCTTTTGTTTACATATAACTAAATAATGCTATGTGTTGTATTGATAAATAAAAAACAATTTATAAGAATATATATGAACCATGTACAAACTGCTCTAATATTTGATATTGAGTAAGTATATAAGTAAATTGCGGTTTATGATTTTTTTCTTAAAATATTTCATTCTAATAATGGTGCGAACCCATACAAATGAAGTGGATTTTTATACACATTCATTCATAAGAATATACATAAATATGATATCTAATTAACTACTTTTATAGTAAAAACCATATATAATATAATATATATTAAATATAATATAATATACAAAATTAAATTATTGTGTTTGGTAATAACTATAAACAAAACTATCTTTCTTGAGCAAAATAAAATATAATGCTTTGTCGTAATATTACGATGTAACCTTAACCTTAATGTTAATGATGAAACAACTATTTATTCTTGAACAAACAAAAAGAGGTTTCTTTATTTTAAACAACTCACGAATCATTGAATTTATATTTGTTTTCTATATTTAATAATTGTACTATTTGATCTTTATCGTCACAATTACCATCAATATATTTAAATACTTACGTCTAAAAAATATGTAGGACAATGCAACAGAAAATGGTATAAATCTTCGGCTTCGTATGTATTACTAATGGGACATTCAGTACTTCTATATAGAACACTATTTTGAAAACCGTAAGAAGTAACCTTTAAATTCTCCGGTTGGAACTGTCTTGATTGGCTGATCATTCGATGCTTTTGTATTGGCTCCTTAAGTTTTAGATAATATTTACTCTTAATGAAGCTACCAAATTTTAAAATATTTGATTCTATATTTCTATAAAATCGGACAAATAGCGACATAGTAGTATAGATCCTCTATTTCATTTAAATTACAAAGGCTGCACAATCTTTGTTACTCATTCTTATTACACTATTGTTTAGAAACAATAATTGTTCACGCAATTTAAATATAACTTTAATAAAATTCATATTATTTACATCTGATATGTAACGTTGTATAAATATCAGCTCCAGAAAAAAGAAAACCTAAAACAAGCTTGGAACGGTTCTGGAAAAAATACAATGGCGAAATAACCCAGGCAATGGCTACTCCAGCTTTTTTTTTAGAAGACGCTCAACATTGTACCATTCCCTGGAAAATGTTTTTCTTTTATTTTCCGCAACAAATCCCAAGACTCAGTTTTCCTCAGTTTAATTTTGGGAGGAAATTTCCGTGTTGGTCAGGAAAGCAATGGATTCTGCTCCTTTGTCCCTTAAGGTCTCATGGGATCCTATAAGCCTTAATGTCCTTTCTTTATTAGCTTGTTCCAAAATAATGGCTTTTATTCTTCCTTTGGATCCTTACGATTAATATGATTTGTTTTGGTAGCAATAAGCTGAGAAGGGAAAATATTGTACATCCAATGTTTGTATATTATATACCAACATCTATATTAGAAAATATTTTCAATGGATGTACAATATAAGGGGACACGGTACATGCTATATGACCGGGAGCCCTTTTCTTGTAAAATAAGTATTTTGATTAGAAGGAATATTTGTGAATGATACGACCTTTATGATTTTAAGTCCTATTTTTATTTTCGTAAAAGTAATCTCCCTGAAGGGTTTTAATATTAGTTTGTTACTTTATTAGCTATTTATGTGACATACAATTGTTTGCGATGGGAGGGTGGGGAGATCTCAGGTCCGTAGATGTGTTAAAATAAATTATATAATAGATATAAATATAATTCATTTTGAATTGATCCTTTTGGTACCATCAGGTATAGAAGTTGAGATCTCTAGAATTTACGAATAGTTATATATAAATCATAAAATTTATGTGCGTGCGTTATGTTTTAAAAATGTGGTATCTGTAATTCTGTTGTAGATAAAAGAAATCGTGAGTAACCTATGATTTTATGAAAAACAAAACTTAGATTATATTAGCTTCTCACAAGTCCCATTTAAATGGTTTTATCAAACAAAAATATATTTTTATTTTAAGAAACGTTTATCTAATTTAGAATAAAGAAATTTTTAATTATCTTAATTAAATATATTTTAGTTATTGGTTTCTATTCATTGAAAACGTGATTTGCTTTTTAAAAAAACACAATTCATAAGCTTCTTGTTTTTCTGCAGAAAATTAGGCCATGGTTTATGTAAATATTTTTGTATCTGTTATGGTCTACTATCGACCTTTTTTATACTTTTTTTTACTGATGGGACCCTCTGCATATTAGTAAACAAATGTTAAAGAAAACTGCAAACTCAAAGCAACCAAATATACACACCGATTCACCATTTTGGAATTGGATGGAGGATATAAGGCAGCGTGTCGTTGAGTGAGGTTATGAATGATTTAACCGCTAACTGGGGAAGACTCTAATGATCCCTCCATTATCTTCCAATCTGGATAATCATCTGTTTCTTCGTCTTTTTTCTTCCAGTTCCTTCTCCAGTAAACTGGAGGAGAGTTTATGCATTGTACCCATTATAGTAGTATATTTTTTATGTGTAAATCGTGAACTTTTCTCTTCCGTTTATGTATGTCAATTTATTCTGTTCAACGTTTCGGACTCTTTGCCCATCTTCAGAGATAATATTCTCAATAATAGTGATAATGAAAACTGACCAAGTGTAGAAAAAAAGCTGCTAAATAGAAAAAGGCAAATGTTAATAACATGCAGGAAACAAAGGAAAAACATTAATAAGGTAAATAAAAACTGTAATTTGGCAATTGTAAATACATTTAAACAAATTTGTGTAAATATAAGATACAATTGTAACAATTATTAATAACATATGGTGTTGTAACAGTGGATAGTAATGTCTCTGAAGACGGACAAAGAGTCCGAAAAGTTAGACAGAATAAATTGACGGAATAAATATACTGAGGAGAAAAATTCATGATTTATACCTAAAATAACTCTAAACTCTATTTTAAATAATTTTTTTTTTTTATTTGTTTATTTAGCCTCTACCCCTAAGGGTCATTGGCTTAATGTTCCCATTTTATATTCGTTGATAATAGTGAATATTATTTAGATATTTGAACAGTTTTTCTATTTCATTCTCCCCATCTTGCAGAATTGTTTTCATTTCCGTTCCCATTTGAAATTGTTTCCTTATATTGGTGTACCTTCTACATTCTAATAGTATATGTTTTACTGTTCTGGGTACTAGGCAATGTGTACAAGTTGGAGCTTCTAATCCTCGCAGGAGGTATCCGTGGGAAAACTCACAGTGCCCAATTCTTAGGCGACATAGTATCACTTCTTCTCGTCTAGACTTTCTGTTTGATGTGTTCCATTTGATACATGTTGTTTTTATTTCCTGAAGTTTTGCCGAACGCATTTCCCGTTCAATATTCCATTTATTTTGAAAGGAGCAGGCAAGTTTATAAAAAAATAAATTATTAACATTAAATAGCATGTGTTAAAAAATACATAATTATTAAAAATACCGAATGATGATATTGATTTATAATATATAACAATGTCATTTATATATGTCATCAATGAAAAAATCCAAACTAAAAATGCAGATGAACAATTAACCTGCCAACATTTTCAGGGAAAAAAACTACAAAAGATTATTTTTAAAAATATATATGCTATTGCATCTCACCAAGCAATCCAAATACGAACTCTATATACATTGCCTATTTAAATTGCTTAGTGAGATGTCAATAGCAAATATTTTTTACTCAATTTTTTCGATTTTTTTTTTGTCTTTCTGCGTATATGAGATCTTTTTTTTTCCCCTTATGATGGTTGTATTGGCGAAACGTTGGTAGATTAACTGTCCACTTGTATGACGGAGACTCATGGCTTTTTGTGATTGGATATTCTATTAATAACTTAATCATTGTATGTGTCCAACCGATGCTCCTCGGCTCATAGAGTAGGCGTAAACACCTTGTATGTGTCTTTTCGAGATATGAGTCATAACCATATTTCAGTATTATTTCTCATTTATTGAAACTTACTTCTGAAATAAAGAACAATTATTTGCTAAATTTGGAAAAAAAATATCCTGTTCGATCTCCAGTTTTCTGACGACCAGATACTAATTGCTTCAAAAGCAGAAGATATGGAATATATGATGAGAAAAATTCTCCAGAAATATTCAACCTAGGAGCTGGAAGTCAGCAAAGAAAAAAATGTATATATGACATTTAATAGCCAAGGTGAATATCTACAATTGGACAACTGGATGTTGAAATCTGAAGCTCAATTTAAGTATCTAAGAAGCCGGGTGAACACGACAGGAACATCAGATATGGATATTAAAAAGAGGATAAGCAACTGAAAGATAGTCCTCAGAACCTTAAATTCGGTACTGTTGAGTAAGGCAGTGTCCTTAAGAACAAAAAAAATATTTACAAATCGTTCCTGGAAAGTGCTACCCTCTATTCAGCCGAATCTTGGACTATTAAAGAGAGTCAATCAAAAAAATTACTGGTCCTAGAATTGGACTAATGGAGACGATCATGTGCTGTCTCTCGCCTTCTAAAAGTTCCAAACTGTGAAATAAGGAAACGAGTAGAACAAATGGAGAACATCCTTCACACCATTGAAACTATGAGACTGAAGTGGGCATGTGACGAGGATGGAAGAGAAGGAAGACGGCCTAAGCGAATTTGGGAAAGAAGAAAAAAGAAAGAAGACGGAAGAAAGGTCGCTCGAAGAGAAACTGGTATGAGGGCGCGAAGGAAGGAATGATGAACAGGGACATGCGTGAAGAAGACAGGCAGGACAGAATAAGATGGCAAAAACTTATATTTGGTGACGACATATGATCAATGTTGTAAAAGTCGTCAAATAAAAAAAAAATATATTGAATACTTAATAGTTGCCCGTTTTGTATTTTAGAGGAAGGAAATGGTCCAGGGTGGCTGTCCTAAATAGACTAAAATATTGATAAAACTTTTTCATATCCAGAAAACGTTTCGAATCGACTTTGCAGGTCTTCCTTCTTGCTGAACACACCTCCCTGAAGAAGACCTGCAAAGTTGGGTCGAAACGTTGGATTAAAATAAAATAATTTTTCCACTATTTTACTCTATTTATGACCGCCATCCCGGACCATCCTTCCTCCAAAAAAATTATATATTGATTTAACAAAAGCGCATTGCAGGCAGTGGATTATTTTTTATTTATTTTTAGATTATAAATATCTTCAAACATAAAATTTTGAGAAGATTGGCAATTTTTACTTTCACTTACGTATATATGTAATATATAGTAAGTGTAAGTATTGCGATCGAGAAAATTTTTGAATCTGAGTTTTCGACGTTTTGAGGTACCCTGAGTCGAAATGACCAAGTCCCGACAAATGGTCTGTGTGTCTGTGTGTTTGTATGTTAGCAGTCTAGCTCAAAAACGAAAAGTCCTATGAAACTGATATCACGTATTTAAGATAGGTATATGTCTTAGTTGTGACGGCAACTTTTTCCTTAAAATCGGCTAACCGGAAGTGCCACTTTATATCAACGCTGAAACGCATTTTTTTTTTTTTGCTCAATTTCTTACTCGAATTTTTTTTAAGAAATGAAATATGTGTTGTTTTTCCTCCTCATTAGAATGTGAGTCCATGATCAATGTGTAGAAAACTTCTCCTAACTAAAATACTTTAGAAGTGCAAATATTTCTAAAGTAAGATATTCAATTAATAATCTCAAATATTCAACATTCCTTGTTGTTTCTATAATTTAATAAGACGATCCTTAAATAGTTTAGTAGCTTTAATATGAAACTGAACTGAGTAATCATTTCGCTTGATTGCATACTCGTCCAGTCCAACAACAACGTATAATATAATATAATATAATTAATAGTGTAATTTTAAAAAAATGTATTTTGCACTGGTATAATTAATTTTCAAAATTCTGTGAATTATTTAATAATAATTTTTATTATTTTTTCTCTGGTATAAAATTGTATAATTTTCAATAGCCATTGTTTCACTGGAAGAGCGATTTATCAAATATTTAAGTTAATTAACGTTTAATTTATTTTCCATTTAATGTATTTAAATAATATAATATAATTTAATCGTACTTACTGAATGAAGGAATAAATAATATTTCAGCGTTTCGGCAAAGTAATTAACAACTTCCTGAATGTTGACATCTAAAATAAGATCGCTTTTTAACGTTGAAATTCTACGAAAATCTCGCTGTAATGATTTAAATTTGTTTATTTAGTTCAAGACTGAACAGTCTCATCAGGAAGTTTGATATCCATGTTATATGAAATTAGCCATACCATCTGTTAACATTTGAGTATTAATTAACATTTAGTCTTCCTTAAGGGTTTTCTAAGGGGCATCTAAAATAAAAATTTACTTGTGTCACAAACGTCCCCACAAAATATGTCACAATCTTCCTCAATCCACTTCTTCGCAAAAATGGCCTTGGAAATACAAAATTGTCTACGTACAAAGTATTCGCTGTCATTTAACTATTAATGTTTAATTTTATAAAAAGAAAAAACAATCATTGATATATCTGTACATGTTGAATCAAAGAAATCGAATAAAAATAGTTACGTCTGCCTGTTAAAAAACAATGAAGCTCTCGACGTGCGTTAATGTCGCTCAATGGCTGGTGGTATGCTGTGAAATATGTTCAGACAGGCTTATCGTCCCTTTCTTCCTTATAAACGTATCGGCAATAGTGTCGAATGAACTAACCAATCTTTGTGCTTAAAGGCCAATCGATAATATTTTGTTAAGATAGGAATGTTTTTCAATTAATTCTTCCATAGCCAATTAATTCTAATACAGTCTCCTTCCTTTAATCCTCATTGATGAAAATAATAATAATAAAACTATAAAAGGCTTAGCGAACCCGAAAGTTCGATGCCGCCACTACCAATTGCTTATTGCCATACCTCTCTCCACCGTTCGCCGTCCAAACCCTTTCCCTTCAGATCTGCTTTAACGCAATTTTTTTACCTTCGCTTAGGTCTACTTAGGACGTTAAATACTATTTTACAAGCCCATTTAATTATCCGTGATGTTATCACCTCCATTATATTAACTGGATATACTTCACGCAACTCGGCGTTGTGCAACCTTCTGAACTCTCCGGTTAACTCATCTTTCTTCTGTCCGAATATTCTACACAATACTTTATTTTTGAAAACTTTAAAACGTTGCTCATCTCCTAATATAAGTGGTCACGTTTCGCATCCATCAAGAACAAAGGTAGGATAATGGTTTTATAGATTCTAGTCTTTAAATTCCAGGAAATGATGCGCGAGCTAAGTAGTTTTGTCGTTAGAAAAATAACAACCATTTCCCGCCTTCAGCATAACCTTAATCTCCTCTTCAATTTCGTTTTTTCTAGTTATCGTAGACCCTAGATACTTAAACTTCTCCACATGTTCAAACATGTTACCTTCTATATCAATATCACCATTAATGTCTCCATTTTTGAAGGTAACCATATATTTTAGTTCTTTACCGGTTTTCATTAACGTTGTTGTATTTAGTTTCATAGTTTCCATGTCTTCGCTTAACAGGACCAGATCAGCTGCATAACCAAGCATATATATATATATATATATATATATATATATATATATATATATATATATATATATATATATATATATATATATATATATATATATACATATATAGTCCTCTCCCTGTCGACCATATTTTTCAGGAATGTCCCTATTACACCACAAGCTTAAACAGTTTATCTCTTAGACCGGATATTTTAGCTATATTAAATAATGACGAATCAAATATAAGAACAGTTATAAACTTCCTTAAAACTCATCGATTATAGAATATAGAATGCATATATATATATATATATATATATATATATATATATATATATATATATATATATATATATTTTTTTTTTTTTATTATTTTTTTTTTTCTAAAGAGTTTCTGGGATCCAGAGAACAAAAATAAAGAACAACCTAGCGTTGAAGACCCTAAGGTCTTACTCCTCAATAAATAAACTTTCCAATGTGGCCCATCTTATATAGCAGTATAGAATAAAATATGTAAATAAAAATTATTTAATGGTTTTGGGGAAATAAAATTATTGCAATAATATGGGCTTAATAAAATAGTATAAAAAACAATTTTACCCAGCAACAACTCTATTATTTATGAGTAATCAATGATGTGGTAAAATAGTAAGCTGCTGTTAATTGTAATAATTCAGGGCTGAAGCCACAGATAACGAAGATCGAAATGAGTAACCTTGTCGTTGTATGAAGTTTGATTAAACTAATTTAATTTAAATATACCTGTGTAGTAAATTAGGATTACTGATTTGATTTTTTGATTTTTTTCTTCTTTTTTAATAACTGCATGTGGAAGGGTTCAATTCAGGTCAGGAAATTCCATTTTCCTTCGAGAAGGGAACTGGCTTTTTTAGTTGAAACTATTTGCTGAGAGCTTGTTAACAAGTTGGAGCAGATGAAATTTTCTTCTGGGCCGGTTGCATTATTAACGCTAACCCCTTCGCCTTCCTGCGCCCCCCCTGTTAAATATTTTTAATATTCTGATAACGGAGAAGGTCCAATAATTAATTAGTCGTCTTCTAATTGAAGGTTAAGGAGCTGTCTAAAATATTGAATGCTTCGCGATAAAGGTCAAAGATGAAAATTATTTAATCGTGTCCATGATTGCATACTCGAAAACGTGACAATTCCGGATAATAAGAAGGATCTTGTTTGTTGGAATATATTAAAGTGATATTATAAATTATATTGAAAATTTTTAAAATTATATTTAGTTACTTTGGTAGAAATTTTCAAGGGCATTTAATTTACTTAAAAATGGCTTCTCCAACGAAATATATAAGCCCTTATAGTTCAACAATTTATTTAATTTTTACCGAAGTTTCGTGCAGTTTGCTGATCTACAAATAGTCTATCTACAAAAAACCTTTTTCATAATAATCATTAATTATCTAATGACAATTACATGTGTTGAATACACTCAAAACTATATTCAAATCTAAAAATATATAGTTCCTGGTACAGACCCCTTTTTATCAAATTATTAACGCCCACCTGAAACTTCGCAAATAGCTTCATCTCATCGTAATCAACAACTATTTATTTTACGAAAATTCTCGGAATTTTGCCGTTTTCAATCTGGAGATCGGCAAACTTTGTCTATTTAATTAGATACTAAAAACTCGGACTATTTCTCAAAATAACTAGGTTATATAGATCAAACGTCCTAATATTTTTGTAGGCCACCTTTTTTCTCGATATTGTGATCAAATCATCTTACGATCCTAGTGGAAAGAAAATAGAAGAATAATAAATCCTAGTATTTACGAGTTTTTAGTCCCAAATTAAATTGACAAAGTTTGCCGTCCTCCAGATTGAAAATTCCCCAATTCCAAGAGTTTTCGTAAATAAAATATTGGTAGGTTACGAAGAGATGAAGCTATTTATGAAGGTTCAGGCAGATGTTAATAATTTGATAAAAAGGGGTCTGTACCACGGGCTAAATAAAATAAATTGTAAAGTTTTCAAAATTATTCTACCTTGAAAAAACAAAAATATTTAGTCCACAGAGTTTTCATATTTTGTATTATTTTCGTATTTTTACATTTATATTTAATGTAGTGTTATTACAATAATTATTAAATGTATTTTAAAATGATTTAGTCCGTAGTAAAGAACCATTTTTATCAAATTATTAACATTCGGCTGAAACTTATGTAAATAGCTTCATCTCATCGTAACCTACAAATATTTTATTTACAAAAATTCTCGGAATTGGGACGTTTCAATCTGGAGGTCGGCAAACTTTCTTCATTTAATTAGATACTAAAAACTCGTAAAGACCCATTTCCTTTCAACTTGAATCGAAAGATAACTTGAGTACAAAGTCGAGAAAAAATACGTTTGGCCTACATACCTTGTTATTTTGACAATTTGGTGGTTTAGATCATGCCAAACGGCTCAATATTTTTGAAGACCTTCTTTTTTCTTGACTTTTCGCTCAAGTTATCTTACTATTCAAGTTGAAAGCAAATGGGTATTTACGATTTTTCATTACCTAATTAAATTGAGAAAGTTTGCCGGCCTCTAAATTGAAAACGCTCCAATTCCGAGAAATTTCGTAAATAAAATATTTGCAGGTTACGATGAGATGAAGCTATTTACGAAGTTTCACCCTTATGTTAATAATTTGACAAAAAGCTGTCTGCACCACGGACTAATTCCTACTGAATGAAAAGTTTAATTGAAAGTGATGTGATGTACAAACCGTGTTTTTGTACAAAATGTGTTTTTACTAATTTATTAAAAAATCATTTAGAATAGGCTGATTTTTATAATAATTAAAAAAAATATTGTATATATCTATACATAATATTATAATGTCTATTATAATTATTATTAACTATTTTATGTACATATATATATATATATATATATATATATATATATATATATATATTATATATATATATATATATATATATATATATATATATATATATATATATATTTAATATTCATATTCTGGGTTCTCTTATCAAGTGTAATGGCTTCCTTAATCCTTGCTCGCTCACGAAGATTTAATGGTGAAGCTAAACAAAGGTCCTGATTGGAGGATATTGTTCACTACATCTTTCCTCTGGAGGAGCGATGGGCCTTAATCCCCCAATAGCGGTCAACCCAAAGGAAGGACTTATTTAGAGGTTACCGTCCTTTTCAATTTGGGCTGGAGAGGTTGGCAGGCCTGCTTTATTCGGCCCCTCTATTTCACTTAGCGAGGAGAGCCGGGCCCCCTCCCTCCCTCCTCCCAATGAGAATTTATATCCTTCCGCTCCGGAATCCTTTCACAAGCTCCTGAGAGCCGTCAGTGAAGACATCCTGGCCTCTGTGCCGGAGGATTGAGTCCTACTCCAGGACATAGCCCCTCTCCTTGGTGCTCCTTGGTAAACTTGTGTTTTAGGACAAAATCATTTATCAAATTATATAAAAGATTTATCAGCTCTTCTTTATGCAGCAGAAAATTGGGTTCTAATACACTTGAAAACTATTGATATAGAGCAGGGAAAAATTCCTCAAGCACTGATATGACTGGCCAAAATCGACTATAAATTTCATATTTAAATTTCAGCTGATCCATGACTAAGATCGACGATTTAATAGTAGTTTTAAAAAACTTATAAATTAATGTATAAAAATAAAATAAAAATTTAAAATTCGCCATTCTCCCTCCCTATCTACATTTAAAACCCTCCTATTCCAATTTCTATCCCACAAACAGTCAGACACCCACCGCTAACCTTTTATGTAAATATATTATTCAAAATGATTCACATAATGATATATTTACATAAAATTCATCACTTAAATACTTTCTATCAGATTCTTCTCCTTTTTCTTTCTTTTTTTTCTGCAGAAACACAGAGTTTATTGCTAAAAAGAATGTAATGTATTTTTTTTTTTTTGTTTAAGTGTATACTTACGTTTTACCACTGTACATAGTTTTAAGTGGCATGGTTTCAAGTGTTTTGTATATAGATGTTTTTTATTTTGTGCATGCTATGTTTGTTTGTTTGTTTATTTAGGATTTAAGGCGTAAAACCCTAAGGCCATGAACGCCTGTGATTCGGTTATATTTGTAAACTCTTTAGAGGAGAATTAATAATTAATAATAGATAGAGTAATAAATGAAAAAGATATTTAAAAACATTTAAATATATTAAAATAAATATAAAAAAAAAGAAAGAACGATAAAATAAAAATTAAATTTATTTTTATATTTTATTTAATAGCCTATGGATTTTAAGAAATGTTATAACTGTTTTTATGTCGGACTCGTTGTTGCTTAATACTGCTGATGTACCCGGTTTTAGAGATAATCGATTTAGGCTTGAAGTATAATAAGGGCATTCTTGGAAAATATGGTTGACTGAGAGAAGGCTATTTCAGTGCTGACAATTTGGTGGTGGCTGCTTAGTGTTGAGATGTACATGGGTTAGGTTCGTGTGTCCTATTCTTAACTTGGTCACGGCGACCTCTCTACGATTAGGGCGGTTTGATGTGGTCCTGGGCTTCAATGAATTTTTAATAACTTTTAATTTGCTAGGTTGGCTTTGGTTATACATAGTATGCCGACTATCCATACATAGTATGTTTAACAAGTATCCGAGTAGCCGAGTATCCATACATAGTATGTTTAAGTTTTCTTTACGTTTTTCTCTTTATTTTTACTTTTTATGTTTGCTTTAACTTAGGCCAGATATAATACTTTAATTTTGTACTTTTTTTTTATTCTAAAGGGACTTCGTCCCAGAATAAAATTATTTTTTATTCTATTCTATTCTAAAAATAACAAAACTACCGGTACATCAGTGGAAGTGTCTACTGAGATTGGTGGGATTTGATACTTATTTCGATTTTCATAAAATCGATTAGAGTTAAAAAAATATTAATAATACTGTTACTAATAATTAATTACTAACACTATTATGAATAATTTACGAATTAGGTACATTATAACTATGTATAAACATACATTTGACATATGTATATAGTTATCATTCGATCGATTGTTATGAAACTAACCCATGTTGTTACCTGACAAAGTTCAGTCGAAAATTAAGTTAGACTAGTTGGCCCGTGGGAATAATTCGTAGAAAATTTTGTTTACTGAAAAAATAGCAAAACAATATGGAAATAAATAGTTCGTATGTATTACGTAAGGAAGGAATTAATATTTTTTCCTTGGTAGATTACAATATTCCATTAAACATAATAGACCAAAATATTTGTAAGAATTGCTTTGCTAAAACCTGTTTTTAAACGCTGACTGGAAACATAGTAAAAGTAAGAAAAGGAAAATAATTCCCCGATCATGGGATTTTCTAAATTAAAAAAATAAAATAAAATGCAAGAACAACCAAACGTTTTTAAGAAATAATAAAAGTAATATATCAACCAGGAAAAAA